>CM062922.1:122009862-123361737 GCA_031878705.1 Tapirus indicus | reverse complement strand
CTATTTGCAGGCTCTTGATTCTGACGAGAGGTATATTTCCATGCCCAGGAAGTATTCTCCTTTGGAAGCCAGCCCATAGGAGATGAGGCTCAGAAAATGACTTTAGGAAGCATGAAGCCTTGAAGAGGTGTGCGCGAATGTTATCACTGTTGTAAATTATGGTTGTGAATCTGTACACGTGGTAGGCACTGAATGACCATCACAGGTCCAATGAGACAGGCTCAGCCCCATGCATAATGCATGTCAGTTACTAAGAGGAATGAATGACAGACACAAACTGACTGTGTGCTTTGTAACTTCCGCCTTGACCAGAAACCCCCATAATCCAGGTCAGGGCTGGGCCAGATGGTGTCTGGATGCTCCCGATCTATAAGATCTCTGGTTCTCTGAGGGCTGTGGCATGGAGTTGGGCCCTTCCCCCAAAGAGGAGCTCTATTTCCTGTGATTGGGCTGGAACGTGCCAGAGTCTGGCACCATAAGGACACCTTATAGACAGAAAGCTTCCCAAAGCCAGAAGCCTTGTCTCACCAAACAGCACAGGTATAACACATCCATGCAAGAGCACTTGTCTTCAGACACACACACACCAACACTGTATATGCACACACACACACACACACACCAGTGCTGTCACACAAACGCTCACAGACCAGTCTGCAAACACTCAGAGCCTGCATGCGATCTCAGACTCAGATTCAGCCCCTATCCTCCTCGGACACACATACAAGGAGGACTCACCCCACAGCCACACAGGTGCGCACAGCTGAACACACCATCCTTGTCAACGTGAACACCCATATGTACCCTCGCACAAACACACAACTCATGTTCACACACACTATAGCACCTGCTTACCCACATGTGCTGCACACACACCTCTACTCTTTCAGTCATCTCCAGTTATCACATTAAGTTAAAAAGGAAAAACAAGTTTCCTGCGTCATTACCATAGAAATGCAAAAGAAAGTGACATTTTATTTTCAGATACGCTTTTAGTTGCCATGACAGTCCCTGTACCAGGAAAGCTGTGATTGGAGGCAAACGCAGATTTCACAAGAGTAATTAGCTCCCCGTATACAAGAACTTCCAAATATGTTGAGTCCCCTCCCTCATCAGTCTGCTCCGGGCAGAGTGGACACAAGGGCAGGGGCACCCCCAATGCCAATCAGGCTGCCAAGACAGCGATGGGAGCTGCCAGGAGCTCTCAGCAAGGATGTCCAAGCCGGTGGTCACAACGGCTTCAGAACCCAACCCACTTAATTACCTGGAACTTGCTCATAGCTCTACAGGAGTGTGGCACAGGAGGTGGCAGCTCCCCATGAGGGATAATTGCTCCTGCTGCTCAGCCGGCCTCTGGTGCCCCTCACTGTCGTCCTCATGATGTGCCAGAGAAACACAAAGCTACGGGCTGGGCCCTCAGCCAAAGGGGGAGTTGGCTCCTCCAGCCAAAAGCCATTTCACCAGGATGCTCCTCTCCAGGTCCTGGCTGGCCTGACACACAACGGGCACAGCCAAGCTGCCCTCCACAAGCTGGGACTCACAGTCCGTGGCCAACTAACGAGGCACCCTAAGTTGGCATCTGGAAAGAAGATGGACCTGCACCTCCCCGTTTCACAAGGGGCTTCTCAAAGTCATCAGCCACAGTGTATGCACCTCCCACATCCCCAGTGGCCTTGTGCACCTTGGACCCATTGTAAATGCCTATTGAAAATGACTGTCCCCACATTAACTGGTTACCTCACTTTCTGGTGAGATTCTCAAGGGCAGTTAATTTCCGGATTTCTCCTCTATGTCTGTTTGCCAATTGCCTTTATTGTCATTATCTGAAAGGTCATCCAGGAAGTAGCTCTTGAGCCCAAGTCTTGAAGTGAGAGCTTTGGGCTAATTCCTGGACCCACGTGAGTGTCCCCTTCAGCTTTTCATTTCAGCATATGACTCCCCCACTTCCTTCAGCATCTGAAATGTTTCTTGAGCACTGGACACCCAGTGTGAGGCACTCTGGGCCACCCCAAAAGTGATGCTACCTTGGTTCTGCCCTCGAGGTGTTCCATCGGCTCCATCAACTTTACCAACCCATAATATGCAGAGATTGGGGGAGTGAAGTGGTTAAGAACATGCTTAGTTGAATCAGACCATGCAGTTCCAATCCTGGCTCTGCCACTCATAAGTGTGACCTTGGCTATGTGACCTTGGGCAAGTTACTTAACCTCTCTGTGCTTCAGTTCCCTCATCTGCAAAATGGGCCTGATAATAATAGCAACTATTTTTTAGGATTATTGTAAAGTGCTTGGCACAGAGTACTATGTGTGCTAGCTATCATTATTTATTCCTTCCCTTTGCACCTAACAGGCAGTGACTGAGTGCCCACTCTGTTCAGATGGGTGCTGGGCTGAACCTGTAGGGGGAGGTGCAGACACTTCTGCACCACAGATACAGCCCCACAGAGCTCAGAATCAAGCCGGGGACACAGACACAGGCACACAGACCACAGAGGAGGCTGCTCCTTCAGTTCAGAGAGTCAGTTTGTCCCTGAGGGTATTTGGGGGGGTAGGTTTTGATTCTCCCCTTCAGTCCCACCAAGAATGTTCTCGCACGGATCCCTGTGCCTGCCTGTGAGGAAGGGAGACACATGGGTACAGTCTGGGTGAACTGGTCAACCTCGTCATTCCAGTATCTGTGGCTCTGAGCATCCACTTGGGTGCACGGGTCACAGATGAATTCAGTCCTTCACGGATTTTGGTCCCTTTTGGATTGTCTAAAATTACAGTCTCTGTGGGAATAGGGTATGGCTGCAAATCTGTTTATGAACGGAGTGTACAAGCCTGCATTGTTTATTGGCATGAATAATTCATAAATATGATGTAGACAGTTCTATTTAGTTTCTGGAAACCCCAAGGAACAGTGCTTTCCAGACTGATACTCTAAGATCCAGTTCAAATGTTCACCAAGAAACGGCCCCTCCATTCTGATCATACCGGGCATCAGACTAGAGTCTTTTGTGTCTTGTCGCCCCTGCTACATTTTATGGTTGTTGATGGCCATGTTATAATCACAACTGCATCCTCTGGAATGCTTGACGAGGGTTTTGCATGTGGGTCTTTTCTCTCAAAACCCTCCAGATGTGTGTTAGCAAATTTGATCCACAAATAAAATTTATTTTTGTTACAACTGAATATAATTCTGGTTTTTTGTTCATTTTTTTTACTTACTATTTTTAGCATATTTCAAGTATACAGTACATTATTACTAACTATAGTCATCAAGCTGTACGTCAGGTCTCCAGAATTTATTCATCTTATAACTGAAAGTTTGTACCCTCTGACCAACATCACCCCTTTCCGCCACCCCTCAGCCCCTTGTAACCATCATTCTACTCTCTGTTACTATGAGTTTGACTTCTTTTCTTAGATTCCACATATAAGTAAGATCATGCAACATTTGTCATTCTGTGTCTGGCTTATTTCACTTAGCACAATGTCCTTCAGCTCATCCATGTTGTCGCAAATGGCAAGATTTCCTTCTTTTTTATGACTGATTAATATTCCATTGTATGCATGTGCTGTCGATGGACACTTAGATTATTTCCATATCTTGGCTACTGTGAATAATGCTGCAACAAACATGGGGGTGCAGATATCTCTTCGAGATACCGATTTTATTTCCTTTGGATACATACCCAGAAGTGGGATTGCTGGATCATATGGTAGTTCTATTTTTAATTTTTTGAGGGACCTCCATACTGTTTTCCACAGTGGCTGTACCATTTTACATTCCCACAAATAGTCCACAGGGGTTCCCTTTAATATAATTCTTTTTTTTAAAGTTTTACTTAGCAGTGTTAACGTTTACAATCTACTTGAAATCCCGTTACTTAATTAAACTTACAATGATAAACTTATGCAAACAAAATTTTGAAGACCGCTAATTTAGAATAACGTCTTTCAAATGTCTTGACCACAACTCACATAAGAAATACATTTTGCAATGTGACTCAGGATATGCATTATATTATTTACAACTGAATAAAAGATTCATGAAACAATCTGCACTTTGTATTATATCATTTTTTTTTAATGCCAGTAGTGACACACTCAATTAATTTGACGACCTCAACAATTTGGAAAACACTGATGCAGCATCGTTTTCAAACTGCAGTCGTGTCGGGATTCAACCCTGGGGAGCGCCTACAGTTGTTTTATTGAGGTCACATTGGTTTATAACGTTATATAAATTTCAGGTGTACATCATTATATTTCACCTTCTGTATAGAATGCATCATGTTCACCACCACAAGTCTAGTTGCCATCCATCACCATACACGTGCCCCTTTACCCCTTTCTTCTTCCTCCTGCCCCCTTCCCCTCTGGTAACCACCAATATGTTCTCTGTATCTATGTGTTTGCTTGCTTGTTTCTCTTCCACATATGAGTGGTCATATGGTAATTGGCTTTCTCCATCTGATTTATTTTGATTAGCATAATACCCTCACGGTCCATCCATGTTGTTGCAAATGGCACACTTCCATCTATTTTTGTGGCTGAGTAGTATTCCATTGTATGTATATACCACATCTTCTTTATCCATTCATCTGTTATGGGCACTTAGGTTGCTTTCACGTCTTGGCTATTGTAAATAAAGCTGCAATGAACATAGGGGTGCATATATCTTTCCCAGTTAGTGTATTCATGTTCTTTGGATAAATATCCAGAAGTGGAATAACTGGATCATATGGTATTTCTATTTTTAACTTTTTGAGGAATTTCCATACTGTTATCCATAGTGGCTGCACCAATTTCCATTCCCAGCAGCAGTGTATGAGGGTTCCTTTTTCTCCACTTCCTCTTCAATATTTGTTATTTTTTGTCTTGTTAATTATAGCCACTCTGACGGGTGATCAGTTTGTTTGTTTTTTTGTTGTTGAGTTGTATGAGTTCTTTATATATTTTGGATATTAATCCCTATTGGAGATATGACTTGCAAATATTTTCTCCCATTTGGTGGGTTGTCTTCTTGTTTGGTTGATGGTTTCCTTCGCTGTGCAGAAGCTTTTTAGTTCGCTACACCCCCATTTGTTTATTTTTTCTTTTGTTTCCCTTGCCTGAGGAGACAATATTCAAAAAGATACTGCTAAGATCGATGTCAAAGAGCATACTGCCGATGTTTTCTTCTAGGAGTTTTATGGTTTCAGGTCTTACCTGTAAATCTTTAATCCATTTTGAGTTAATTTTTGTTATGGTGTAAGATAACAGTCTACTTTCATTCTTTTGCATGTGGCTGTCCCATTATCCCAACACTGTTTACTGCAGAGACTTTCCTTTCTCCATTGTATGCTCTTGGCTCCCTTGTCAAAAATTAGCTGTCCATAAAAGTTTGAGTTTATTTGTGAGCCCTCAATTCTATCCCATTGATCTGTGTGTCTGTTTTTCTGCCAATACTATGCTTTTTTGATTACTATAGCTTTGTAGTATATTTTGAAATCTGGGACAGTGATACCTCCAGCTTTGTCCTTTTTTCTCAAGATTCCTCTGGCTATTTGGGGTCTTTTGTTGTTCCGTGTAAATTTTAGAGCTCTTTGTTCTGTTTCCATAAAGAATGTGATTGGGATTCTGATTGGGCTTGTTGAATCTGTAATATGGACATGTTAACTGTTAATTCTTCCAATCCATGAGCACACAATATCTTTTCACTTCTTTACCTCTTCTTCAATTTCTTTCAGTAATATAGTTTTCAGCACACAGGTCTTTCACTTCCTTGCCTAATTTGTTCCTAGGTATTTTATTATTTTTGTTGTGATTGTAAATGGGATTGTATTCTTGTGTGTGTGTGTGTGCGTGTGTGTGAAGAAGATTAGCCCTGAGCTAACATCTGTTGCCAATCCTCCTGTTTTTGCTTGAGGAAGATTGGCCCCAAGCTAACATCTGTGCCCATCTTCCTCTACTTTGTATGTGGGACGCTGCCACAGCATGGCTTGATGAGTGGTGCATAGGTCCATGCCCGGGATCCAAATCTGTGGTCCCCGGGCTGCCGAAGCAGAGTGTGCCAACTTAACCACTACGCCACCAGGTTGGCCCCTGGGGATTGTATTCTTGATTTCTCTTTCTGCTAGTTCATTGTTAGTGTCTAGAAATGTGACTGATTTTTGTACATTGATTTTGTACCCTGAAACTTTACTGTATTTGTTAATTATTTCTAATAGTTTCTTGGTGGATTCTTCAAGGTTTTCCACATATAGAATCATGTCATCCACAAATAGTGACAGTTTTACTTCTTCTTTTCCAATTTAGATACTTTTTATTCCTTTTTATTGCCTAACTGCTCTGGCTGGGACTTCCAATACTATGTTGAATAAGAGTGGTGAGAATGGGCATCCTTATCTTGTTCCTATCCTTAGAGGAATAGATTTCAGTTTTTCACCATTGAGTATGATGTTGGCTGTGGGTTTGTCATATATGGCCTTTATTATGTTGAGGTACTTTCCTTCTATACATGTTTTATTGAAAGTTTTTATCATAAATGGATGTTGGATCTTGTCAAATGCTTTCTCTGCATCTATTGAGATGATCAGGTGATTTTTATTCTCCATTTTTTTCATGTGGCATATCACATTGATTGATTTGTGGATGTGGAATCATCCCTGGATTAAATCCCACTTGATCATGGCATATGATCCTTTTAATGTATTGTCGTATTTGATTTGCTAATATTTTGCTGAGGATTTTTGCATCTTTGTTCATCAGCAATATTGGCCTGTAATTTTCCTTTTTTGTGTTGTCCTTGTCTGGTTTTAGTATCAGGGTAGTGCTGGCCTTGTAAATTGAGTTAGGAAGCATGCTATCCTCTTCAATTTTTTGGAAGAGTTTGAGAAGGATAGGTATTAAATCTTCTTTGAATGTTTGATAGAATTCACCAGGGAAGCCATCTTGTCCAGGACTTTGTATTTGGGGAGGTTTTTGATTACTGTTTCAATCTTTTTACTTGTCATTGAGAATTGTAGATTGTGAATCTATTGTATAAAAGATCTCATAGATAAGATAGTCTATTTTCTGTTGATAGCATCTTATCTCCATTAGCCTATACAGGTTCCATCCTTTTCTTCTTCCCTTTCTATGTTTTTGTTGTCACAAATTATCCTTTTTTGTATTGTGAGTTTATTACCAAATTGAATTGGTTATAGTTTTGTTTTATTTGGTTTGGTGAGGAAGATTATCCCTGAGCTAACATCTGTTGCCAATCCTCCTCTTTTTGCTGAGGAAGATTGGCCCTGGGCTAACATCCATGCCCTTCCTCCTCCACTTTATACATGGGATGCCTGCCACAGCATGGCTTGATAGGTGGTGTGTAGGTCCACACCCGGGATCTGAACTTGCTAACACTGGGCTGCCAAAGCGGAGCACACAAACTTAATCACTATGCCACCAGGCCGGCCCCAATTATAGTTATTTTTGATGCTTTCTTTCCCTTTAGCCTTTATGGGTGTAATTAAGTGTTTGCTCACCTATTCTGATATAGAGGTGCAATTTCCTAATTCTGTCTATTTATCACCTTGCTCAAACTTTGTACACCTTTGCCTCTTTGTTTCAGGTCGGAGAGCTCCTTTCAACAATTCTTATAATCCAGATCTAGTGGCGGTAAACTCCCTCAGCTTTTGGTTGTCTGGGAATGCCTTTATTTCTCCTTCAGATCTGAAAGATAACTTTGCTGGCTAGAGTATTCTTGGCTGACAGGTTTTGTCTTTTAGCATTTTGAATATATCATTCCATTCTCTCCCAGCCTATAGAATTTCTGCTGAGAATTTCACTGATAGCCTGATGGCAGTTCCTTTATAAGTTATTTTCTTCTCTCTGCCCACCCTTAATATTCTTTCTTTGTCATTGAATTTTGATAGTTTTAATATAATGTACTTTTATTAGGAGAAGGTCTTTTTGTATTAAGATAATTAGAAGTTCTATTAAGTTCATTTATTTGTATACCCAGTTCCTTCCCCAGGTTTGGGAAGTTCTCAGCTATTATTTCTTTAAATAAGCTGTCTGATACCTTCTCCCTCTCTTCTCCTTCTGGGATAGCCATTATCCTTACATTGCTTTTCCTAATTGAATTAAATATTTCTCATAGAATTTTTTCATCTTTTAAAAATCTTAGTTCTCTCCCCTCTTCCACCTGAATCATTTCTAGATTTCTATCTCCAACTCACTAATTCTCTCTCCCACATGATCTGCTCTATTCCAAATGCTTTCTACTTTATTTTTCATCTTGTTAATTGTGTTCTTCATCTCCAGAATTTCGGTTTGGGTGTTTTTTCTAGAGTTTCCATCTTCAGTCTCTTCAGAGAAGTCCTCCTTCTGTTCATTAATTTTATTCCTGAGCTCATGGAACTGTCTTTCTGAGTTTTCTTGTAACTCATTGAGTTTCTTCATGACAGCTGTTTTGAATTCTCGGTCAACTAGATTCCAATGTTCCGTGACTTCAAGTCTGACTTTGGAGAGTGCTCATTTTCTTTCTGTTCTGCCATGTTACTGTAGTTCTTCATGGTGCTTCATGAGTTGTTCCTCTGCCAGCATTTATGGTAGTAAACACCTTTCTCATTTGGGTAAGGCTTTAGTTATTTTGATTCTGAGCTGCTTCTGGTTGTATTTGACAGCCTGTGCTTTCCACCTTCCACTGCCTGTGCCAGAGGCATCGTCAGTGCCCTCCTTGTGCTGATTGTGCCTCTGAGGTTGCTGGTGACTTGCTTGCTTACAGTGTCACTGCGGTCACAGGTGTCACCACTGGGGTCACCATGCTGCAAGCCCCTCTGCTGCTTCCAGGATTGCCTGGGTCTCATGTTCCACCACTGGCTCTCCATGGGCTCTGCGCTGGCTTGTATGCTGATGCCATGTGCACCACCTGCTTACTGCTTCCTGGTTATCCGGGGGTGCTGGCAACAGTGCTGCTGGGGGTGCTGGGTTCACAGGTGTCACTGCAGCTGCCAGGGGCCTGGGGTCTTGTATGCAGTCCTTGCTGGTGGTAGGGCTGGTGTCAGGGGTGCTGCCACTGGGGGCCAGGTCACGGGACTGCTGTGGCTCCTGAAGCCCCAATTTGCAGCTGCCCCTGCCACTGCTGAGGGAGGGGGAGGGGCTGATCTCTGAGTGCTATGTCTGCTCCTGCAGCCTCTGGTCTTCAGTGCTAGTGCGCTTTTTGAAACCTCAGGTCAGGGCACCATCGCCACTGCTGGGGGTGTCCTTTTTTTGGATGTAGCCCCTGCTGCTGGGAGGGCCAGTGTTGGAGTCACCACCACTGGGGGAACAGAAGAGGGCTGTTCCCCTAGTTCCATTGCCTCCCGAAGGTCCAGTCCACCCCCCTTCAGATGTATAGATGTATGGATCTCTCAGACATTTTGATGTGCTGTGCAGGGAGTCCTTTGTTGGTCGATGGATGCCCTGTTGGTTGTAATTAGAGCAGAGAGACAAAGGGAACATCTCACTCCACCATGATGCTGACATCACCCCTCAATATCATTCTGTTTTGGAGGTACCTTCTGGACAAAATGTTGAGTGAAGTGGGTCATACCACATGGTGTTTGGTGGGGTACAACTTGCTGAGAGCAAGAAGTCGGAGGTATAGTGTGAGGTCCAGCCAGTCCCAAAGCTCAGTCCTGCATTTACTGGGACATGTGAGCACTGGAGCTCCTTCTGTAGAAGAGAGCTTCTCAAAAACATAAACACACTGCTCAAAGCGTTGATGAGCAACAAAGTCTGACCACTGTGCTTGTGTTAGTGACTCAGACACTGTCACCCCGCGGAGGTGATTGTTCACTGTCATTTTAAATATTTTAATACTAAAGAGTATTCAAAAGCACAAATAAAAGAGAAAAAATAAACTGCTGGTCTAGCACATAGGAAATATCCATTGAGTCCCTGAAAAATGCAAAAGCACATGCTAAATGCTCCATTAAATGTGACATGAAAATGAAAGTTCATTTTCTCCCTACTTCTGTCCAAAACCAATTTGATATCATGAAAATAAAATGTATACCCAGGCAAAGCCAAGATTCTAAGTCCAAGTCTGGAAATTGGAACTAGTTCCTCAAAGCACCTGCAATAAAATTCTTCTCTGGGTGCTACCTCTCAGGAGCCCTAATGTCCCTTCATGTCCTGGCTCAGATTCACAGAAGCAAAATGTCCTAAACCCTGGTTACTCAAAATGAAAACCAAGAACTATAAATGGCTCAGAGCAATTAAAGTTGAAAACCACAATAAAATGGGAAACAATGAATATTTCCTTAACATAAATACACACACATCTACATCAGTTCAAAACCCAGCATCCAGCCTCTTACTTTTGAGGAAACACCAAAGACTTAATTGCTAAAATCAGGAGAAAGTCATGGTCACCACTGTTATTCACTGTATTTTTCACTTTCTCCACTACTATGACTATTGTATAGTAGGCATTGACCAACATGATTAGACAGCATAAGATTGGAAAGGAAGAAACAGAATAAAACTATCTATTCTTGAAGATGATATGATTATATATCTGGAAAACCCAAAAGAATCCATGAAACCCTATTACAAATAATAAGAGAATTTAGTAAATTTACAGGATATAACACTAATCTACAAAACTTATTAGACTACATATATAGAAAAATACTGAGTTAGAAGAAATAATATATGAGCAGAACCTATTTACAATGGCAAAAATAATTAAATAAATTAGAAGTTTTACATATTTAAAAATTATATCAAAAGAAAAAGTAAAAACAATTCCTAAAAATAGAAAATAAACCAAAACATGCAAACACAATTGTATTTCAGGTTGATGGCTTAACTACAGAGAGAAGAATTTTTTTCAGATTACTTTGAAACATAATATTTTGACTGTACATTTCAAGTGAGACAGATCCTAAGGACAAAAAGAACCACAGAGAAACCATAAATAAGTTGTCATTAGGAACCAAGATTTTCTGTATTAGAGAAAAGACATATAATTATACATTTTTAAAGTGAAATAAAAACCCTGGAATCAGTTTGAATAAGAATATTAGTATGAATTCAGGATTAATTTTTCTCTTTCAAAAAAATATATGTAACCCAGTTCTGTCACTGAAAAGGTTTCAAAGTAATAAAACTCAGTAGAGAAGAGCACCACTAGCACTCAAACTATGGCCTCTAAATACCATTTCCAGCTGTAAAAATCGGCTCCAGAGGCAGAAATGTGAAAGTCAGCCTGGGACTTCTTGTCAGGCCTAAATGCAGGTCAGCTCCCAAGGACGAGCAGTGACATAGGAAGCAACTTGAAGAAATGTCCCAATGACCCAAGAAGGGACAATTCCTCATTGTGAAAGTTGATATGAAGGTAATTGCTAAGGCACCAAATAATTATTATGTTTTAAAGATGATAAATGAAAGACTCAAGCAGTTATCCTGCCTTTTCTACACAAACTGTGTTACAGGATAACCAAATAGTTGATGAGAGAAAGTTCTTCTTTAGAGAGGAATCACAACTAATAAATTAAGAAGGGATGACAGAATTAGAACTTCACCATTTTGCCAACTCTAATGAAATAACAGATCTAGGTAACGACCATCAGTGGCTACTAAAATCATTAAGTGTAAGATTGACAAGGAACTTGACCATGGATGAACAGGGCTAATGGAACCTCAACCTAACATCAATAAAATGGGACAACCAGATATTAGTGCCTTCTGATGTGAGGCAACAAGAAACACACAGAATAATCTAAAAGTGGCCTTTATATAAAGAAGTGCATATGAATCTAATCAAGCCCTTAGATATCAATATAGGGTCATAAGAGCACAGAGAAATATGGTAAACAAC
This sequence comes from Tapirus indicus, assembly GCA_031878705.1. Classification (NCBI taxonomy): domain Eukaryota; kingdom Metazoa; phylum Chordata; class Mammalia; order Perissodactyla; family Tapiridae; genus Tapirus; species Tapirus indicus. The sequence continues at coordinate 123,349,917 of CM062922.1, read as the reverse complement.
ACATGAGAACAAAGTAAGCCAAAATCAGAATGTGGGAAGTCCACAGGACAAATTATACCCTTTCTGTAACAAATAAATGGCATGGAAAGAAAAAAAGGGCAGCTGTTGTAGATTAAAAGATGTTTAAAAGAACTATCAACCAATTGTGATATGTGGATCTCATTTGATTCCTAACTTGAATAAACTACATAATTGAGGCAACAGGGAAAATACGACATGGAGATGATATTGAGGAAATATTGCTAATCCTATTGGGAGTGACAATGGCATTTTAATTATATTAAATAAAAGCATCTTTATCTGTGAGAGATAATGAAGTATTTACAGATGAAATTATATGTTATATGAGGAAAAAGAAAAGTTTGGAAGAATATAAATAATTATTGAAGTTCATGTTTGGATACATCTAGTTTCATTTTACTAGTCTCTTTACTTTTATGTGTATTTGAAAATTTCCACAATGAAGAGTTTTTTTGAATGGTTGGAAACAGGACTTGGTGAGTCTGGATCTTGGCATGGTATCTTACGTGTAAATTAAGGGAAAAAAAATACACTCTGGACACATATGGTCAGTTTTGCACTCAAGTGGGGCTGACTCTCAATAATGGTTGCTAAGACGAACAGCTGTGGAGATGGGGAAGCCAGGTTAGAAACCAGGGGACAAGACAGGGGTCTTTTCTTAGCTTTCCTGGGCTGAGTAAGACGGCATCAGAGGGTTTCTGCCACCCTTGCCATGATCGTTGACATAGCAGCTAGGCCTGTCCCTACAAATATGCTCAGTACCTGGCATGAATAGACACCTAGTAAATGTTCATTGAATGAATATCAGGTGTTATTAAATCAACTATCTACAGGATGTGCTGTGATGCATTCCAAACAATCCACTCTTGCTCAAAATTATCCCTCTCACACAAGCCTATCACAATAGCTAGAATTTCCAGAATTACAGACAGTCCTTTGGTCCACAGCATGGTTACAGCAATTATTCTCAAACATGGTGTCTCTATGCAGTGATGTGTCATAATTGGTTGTAAAGTAAGTGGCAAGTAAGTTGTTACTAATAATAGTAAATAAATTTAAGAGAATCGTATCATTGGTCTTACTTCATAGTACAAGGAAAGTCATATAACCAGTCTTGCACAGAATAGTGAGAAAGGAGGGGAGATCTGCTGTTTGCCTTGGTCTTCAAAGGCCCGGTGGTTCAGCCTTGCTCCGGGTACCAGTGCATCAGGCAGACTGTCTCCTTCTCACGGGCTGGCAGGCCCACCAGGACTTGGTGTTCAGTCATTCTACCAGCCCCAGCCTGCAGGGCCCAGTTAGCCCTTCCGGGACCCCATGCTGCCCCCACCACCTTAATCTCACCCGGTCCCTGCCACCTTGGCCCCACATCCATCTTCTGATCCGAGGACACTGGACCTGAAGAGCCTCTAAGTCAGATCACGTCCTACTTGCCGCGTTGGCACAGACCACAGCATCTGGCTTCCCTTTAGGCAAAGCCCGTTTGTTCTGATCCCCTCGTAATCAACATCAAATAATTACCATACTTAGTTACTTCCAAGAGTCTAATTATTTTCATGTTTTAACATCTCTGAAATCAGGGGGCCTTTTACAATCATTGACATCTTAAATTGGGTGAAATATCTAGTAATAGTTGACACAAGTTAAACACTCCATGTCAGGCGTGCTTCTAGGTACTTTACATGAATTTACTCATTTAATCCTCATAATAACCCAATGAGGCAGGTACTAATATCACTATTATCCCCATTTTAGAGATGAAGAAACTGAGGCACGAGGTACAGAGCTGGTGAGGGCAGAACTAGGAACTCGCAAGGTGTGTTCCCAAACACCGCTCCTCCCCTGAGCTCCCCACCAGGGCCCACTAAGTTTCTGCAAATAGGCTACAGGTGTGCCAGGCTAGTGCCCCTCCCCCCAGCCCTCGGGGGCCACCAGAGCATCCTGGCAGGGTCCCTCTGGCCACCAGAAGCCTCTCTCTTTACCTGCGTGCTGTACAAATGTTGGCACTTCCCACACGTGCGGTGGCCCGAATATGGTTGGCAAACACGGCCCTCTCCTGCCTCTCGCAAGCACGTCAGGAACTGTGGGGGCCAGGAGCACTATCTCTGCTTCCGGGCACCCAGTATTCTGTCATGAGACCTGTGTGGGCCCTGGTCCCCGCCTCCTCCACCAGGTTCCCCTCACCGGGTGAGGCACAGCCCCCAAGACCAGGCTCCCGGCTGGAACCGGCCACACCACATTGGAGCTCTTCCGCAGACAATGACAGGTCCTCAGATGGCTCCCACATACGGACTCAGAATGCTGACTGCCGCCTGAACCCTACCCTGGCCCAGCCGGGCCCCAGCTGTCATCGGCTGCACAGCTAAGCGCGCACGCCCTTTGGTTTATGCGCCCACCCAGAGCCAGCCGCTGGATGAGTTGACCCCCAGCCGCTATCCCCACCTCTTACCCCACTGAACCTGTTTTGGAAAAAACAAACTGGGACATCAAAAGTACTCCCCATTCCAAATCAAGTCCCAGACCTTGGTCAAAATCCTTTGTCCTCAGCCCATGGAAAAGTTTCCAGGACCAATCAACCAAAGGACAGAGAAATCCCCAGGGCCCTCAGCTCTCCCTGGAGGATCCCACTCCCCACTCCCCAAAAGAAGCCTCCAGATCATGGAGGCCACAGGACCAGGCCTGGATTTCCTATAGGACAATATTCATCCACCCACCTCCTGGCCACAGCTGGTCCTGCTCCTGCCAGCTCCCTGAGAAAGTTCCCTGAAGGCCATGCAGGCTGGCACTCAGAAGCCACCTGAAGCAGATCAGTCCCACCTTCAGACATGGGGCCATCTCATGCATGGGCGGACCTTCACGTCTGCTTTTTATTGCTGGGCATCCTGGCAGAGGCTGCTGAGGCAGATTCTGCTGCACACACACACACACACGCGCATACTTCCCCTTCCTTCTGCTTCCATGATGTCTCTGCTGTCTCCAAGGCTTTCTGTTTTAAAGTCCCCTCTTAAAATCAAAACACTCCTGAGAGGAATTAAGCTTTGGCAGCTAATAACTTAATTATTAGCTAATCCCATATCTTCTCATGGCCCCCACCAGCGGGGAGCAATGGGGTAGGAGGCTGATTCACATGCTGGAATCAGCCTGTGGAAGGATCTGGGATCGGGGAGTTTAGTAGCAGGCCCAGGACAGCCCATGGTGGGACTGGGCTAGATCATTCATTTTGTGTGCCCAGGGCTGGGTCCTTAACCAGGGATTAAAATTATATGCTAAAATCAAAAGAGCAACCTGCGAAAGAGAACAACCCAGTCACTCTCCAGTTCACAACTGGGGAGACAAACTCAGAGAGGCTGAGAAACTTCCAAAGATCCCACAGCTTCTCTCTCAGGCCAGAGGCCTTCCTGATGCAAGACCAGGGGCTCTAGTGAATGGGGGGGTGGAAGGACCCTCACACCACCCTCCCTGACCCCACCACCCCAGTATGGGAGCACAGAACTTTCCAGATACATTACAGAGTACCAGAGTTTGGAAATCTCCAGTGTAAACTGCCAACTTGGATAGTTGAAGCAAATGTGTAAGGGAGGATGTCCTGAATTTTCCATAAACTGTCTCTTTCCCAGGACTGCTGAGAGCCAGCGCTGTGGACTAGAGAACATGTGCTCTGTGCCCTCAGCCTTCTTGGTGGCTGAGTCCATCCCTTTCCAAGAGTTTTTCTCCATTTTGTGACATGCCTGGGGTCCCATTTCCCACGGTTATCCTCTTACCTCCAAATATACACCCTGAATTCCAGGTAGGCTCTGGACTGAACTGTCTCCTAAAATTCATATGTTGAAGCCCTAACCTCCAACACAACTGTATCTGGAGCCAGGGTCTTTAGGAGGTAATTAAGGTTAAATGAGGTCATAAGGGTGGGGCCCTAATCAAATAGGACTGTGGCCTTGTGAGAAGAGGAAGTGATCCCTGCTCTCTCTGTTTCTGCCAGATGAGGACATAGTGAGAAGGTGGCTGTCTGCAAGCCAGGAAAAGGGCTCTCCCAGAATGTGGCCATGCTGGCCCCCTGATCTTAAACTTCAGCTTCCAGAGCTGTGAGAAAATAAATGTGTGCTGTTTAAACCACCCAGTCAATGGTATTTTGTTATGCAGCCTGAGCTGACTAGTACAAGGTTAGTATCCTTCTCTCAGCTAGTGCACTAGAGTCTAATTCACACTAGTGTGTGTTCCACTGATGGTACATCTGTGTTATCTTCTTATTTTAAAACAAAGCGTGGGGACTCTAATGCCTACAGGGATTGGGCAGTGACATAAGGAGGCAAAGCAGCCAAATCTGAAGCAAGAGGGGTGGTGGGAGATCACAATGGATGGTTCAGCTTGTCCAAGGGGGCAGCTATGGCTCACCACCAACTGAGTGTTGCTGTGAGGGACTATGGCCCAGCATGACTGGATGTGATGTTCAAAGAGAAGCTGGAAATCCAGATTGTCGAAATAACAAATCAGCTGATTTTAAATGCTGGCAACTACTTCAAAGTTTTAAAACACTTTGTGAGAAAACAACAACACAACAAAGATGAGGAAACAACAACAATGGCAGCCTGTTTGTGGGCTGGCTCTGCCCGTGAGCCACCAGTTCACAATTCCATCTTAGCGGAACCTCCTGGGACAAGAAGCCAGGCAGTGACCAGGATGGCAGGACACCAGGCAGTGGGAAGAGGCCTGTGAGAGCAGCTGTGGGCATAGAACAGGCCCACTGGCCTCAGCGTGGGGACCAGGTCAGGAGGTGCAATCAGGCTCCCTCACCCGTCCTTCCCTCACCCGCAGTCACCCAGGTGCCCGCCTCTGATGTATTTCCCTGGGGTCCAGGACCCCCCATCTAGAGGCAGCACAAAAACAGAAAAACAGCCTCGGTCCTGGACTCCATTTGCTTTCACCCTGTGATGCTGCTCTTCCGGAAGCTGACTGCTGATGCCTGCACAGCCCCTTCACCCACCCTCGGCTCTTTCCAACTCCACCTGCAACGTGACACCAAGCTGAGGGCTGTGCCTGGCTGGGCTGGTCCAGGAGGCAGAGAAGTGAGGGCAGCAGGAAGAAGCCACGGGGAGCTGAGGCCAAGGCCTTGGTCCAGGGCGTGCTTAGCCAAAACATGCTCCAGGTGCCAGGTCAGCTGCCAGACTAGGCTTCGCGGGGATTCCCAGCAGAGGCCTGAGTCTTAGTCCAAGCTGGAGACCGGGAGACGTGCTCGATAAGCACAGCTGAGGAAGGTCCGGGCTGGGATCTACAGGCCGGGGTTTGGGAAGCACCAGTGCCGTTTGGTGCCCTCCACCCATCCCCTTCCTGGAGAGGACGTGGGCGAGGCCTCCCACACAATGGAATCAGCGAGGCTTCCCTGTTCAGTGGACTCCAGGGCTGGCCAGGCTGCCCAGAGGGTTGAGGGCCGTGGTCACCAGCATGCCGAACACCTCCTCCAAACCCTACTCCACCTCTCCAACCTAAATGAGACAAAGGTCAAACAGCAGACAACAAAATCAGGGTGCAGAGTCACCACTAGTCTGTGTGGACGAGCCTGCATCAAGGTGGGAGGCAGAGGTTTAGGACCCAAACCAAAAGTGACAAGGAAATCAGTTACACGTTCCCCCTCCATCTGAAAGCTCACCGTGCCACTCGCTTTTACAAAAGATCTACATTAGTACCTGTTTTCGATAACTGAAAGAAATCCGAAGATTTTTGCTTTTATGAAAAAAGGCAAAAAGCTAAAATAGCATTCAGTGTTTGTTTTTTAGCGAGCCATTATAGAGGCTGAGCGGTCCAGCATACTGTCGTATTTCAAGACTTCCACATCAGTCATATTACCAACCTTGACCTTTGACATGGAGGCAGGCAGACATGGAAGGTGTAGACCTTAGTGACCTGCCTGCCCTCGTGGATTCAGATGATGATGAGATGTTAATAGACGACCCTCTTCCTCTCTCTCCTCCACCCCAACCCTCTGTACCTCCCAGCACCCCAACCTCCCACGACTCAGCCTAACACACCATCATCACCACCACCGCCTCTCAGCCTTCTAGTGTGTTCGCTGTCTTCCCAATTCCGATAAGTGAAACTACGCTATGCGTACATTATTTCTACTTTATACGGTCTGTGTATTCATCATATCATTCCTGCTTTTCCTATATGTTAGTGTTATTTTAGGTTTTATGTGTTATTTGGTATGATTTGGTAGGTTATTTTGGGGGTCTGGGAACGCTCAAAAATTTTCCCATACAAATTAATGGTAATTGCTTCTTCACTTTACACCATTTCGGCTCACAAATGGTTTCATAGGAACGCTCTATTTTTGGATAGCAGGGGAAACCTATAGAGGCCTTGGGGGTGTGGGGATGGCGGGCTTCTGCTCCTACCGTGCTGCAGGCCGGGCTCTCATTGCCTCAGTCCCTGTTAGCCGCCAGCATCCTCTGCCAGCGCTGGTTCCTAAGTGACTATTCCATCAGGCATTGTGTGTTTGAATGTATTCATTATATTTTAATATGATTCAATCCAGTAGACTGAAACAGATTTGTCCAGATGTATAATTAGTTTCTAAATGCTTATTATTCTTGGTGGCAGTGTTGGCAGAGGCTTTGAGAATGGAGAGGAGTCCATTAGCTCTTCATGTTCATTAGTCATGGTTGTGGGGGCCTCTTCAGTGGGTCTGGGTAACCCCGGCTGCCCTGGGACACAGAAGCATTAGACTCCATCACAGCGACCTTGTGCTCTGAGCCCCACCCAGAGACCACTGGGTCCCCAAGTTCTACCTGAAGCTCCGCTCCTGCCTGCCTGTTCTTCCCCACTCCTCATCTTTGGTAGGGGGCTATGCCCCCCACCCCAGGGCTCTGAGGATAGTATTCCTCACATTCACTGCAGTGTCCCCAGTGCCTGGCACTAGACCTGCCTATAGCCTTATATTCACCACTTCTGGGCAATGTTCTTCCACAGCCTCCCTCCCAGCTCAACTAGGGCTCCTCCAGCTTGAGAGAGCTTTCCCCAGGGATTACAATTCTTTTGGTCAACTCTGAATCTGGATGGATCTCCAGTTCTTTACATCCCAAGCTCTTTACATCCCATATGGTAACTTTGCTTCGTGGCTTGGCAGACCCCAACCCCCTGAGAAGCCTAGAAGAAAGAACATCTCAGGAATGCTTGGTCTTCCTTCACTGGTGCCCAGTGGTACCTCCAGGCAGGGCATTTGCTGATCATCTTTAACTCAGGGTTCATGTCTGGGGCAGCACTGGTTGCTTCTCTTAGTCCTGACTGTGGGAATACTGGTGTCCCAGAGACCCCACTCTCCCCAGTTGACCTTGGAGTCATCCCAGGGACCTGCCCTATTTACCAGGCATTCCCAGGGTGGGTATGCAGCTCAGGTGCTCACTATAACCCTAACCCTAAGCCTAAACTTGGGGTTGTATGCAGACATAACCAGAAAGCAGCTTGGGAAAATAAGGCAAGATGTAGCCAGACACGTAAGTTTCAGATGCAACCTAACACTCCCCGCCGGCTTTGCTCCCGCCCAAGATGAATAACTACCTGATCTCACCCTTCACCCCACAGGCAGCACGGCATCCTGCGACCCCAAACAGGCGCCACTTTGTGCTTTTCGCTGGGTAGATGCTGCCTGATGGGCTTCATGCTCTGCAGTTGGAGACCTGAATTTCAGGGCTCCTTTACCCCCAACTGCCATAGGGCAGGGGAGCAGGGGTGCAGAAACGGGGAGAAGCTATCCTGGTCCCCAGGATAAGGGGCTTCCCTCTTAATCAACACCCTGCAAGGGCAACAGAGGCCTGCTGGGCTGATCTATTTTGGGGGATCACTGGGCATAGAAACCCAGGCAGGGCAGGTCCTCGTTGCACTTTCCTTTCCGCCCAGCACCTTTGCAGAGCGGGCACTAGTTTGGGGGCCCGGACTCGTGAGCGGCCACACTGCCCTGGTCTGTTTGTGTAAAGAGCCCTGTGGTCACAGGAGGCTGAGAAGCTGTGGCGCCCAGGCTGCCTCGGTCCCTCTCCCGAGGGTCACCACCCTTGCAAGAGGGGCTCTAGTGCTCTGCAGACCAACCAGTTACAAACCTGCCCCCCTCCTCTGCCCTTAACAGGTTCCCTCTCTTCAGGGCACTGTCAGCCCCAAGGGGCTCTTGTTTCTGACACCAAGTGCCTGGCATGGTGCTTTCAGTCAACTTCTTAAAATATTCCCTCCCAGTGAGATTCGATTTCAGTACACATTTGTCATTCACATCTTCAATCTTTATCCTTAATCCTTCATGTAAATGTCCACCTTTTCATCTTGCTTTTCTCTTTTTTAACCTTTCTGTTTTTGGGGGACTTTTTGGTGAGGAAGATTAGCCCCAAGTTAACATCTGAGCCAATCTTCCTCTATTTTGTATGTGGGTCACCACCACAGCATGGCTGATGAGTAGTATAGGTCTGTGCCCGGGATCCAAACCTGTGAACCCGGGCCGCCGAAGCACAGTGCACGAACTTAACCACTACACCACAGGGCTAGCCCCAACCTTTCTGTTTGTAACTTCTTATCTTGTTGTCTTTATCTCTGACACTAATCTCATCAATTTCATTTTATTAGTATCACCTGATCTTTATTTTTTACTGTGTGTTTAGTTACTCAGAATGTGCATTTCTATTTTGTTCCTTTTTCTCTTTATTCCCTCTTATTTTTCTTTCAATCTCAAGTTTCCATTTTCCTTCTTTCTACCATTCCTACATCACTGTACACATGTGCTCCCTTTACGTCCCATCATCTCTCTTTCTTTTTCTTGTTTTTCTGAGGAGACAGCAGGAAGCCTGGCCCCAGGGCAAGGAGTGTCAGGCCGCACACAGGCCGGGTAGGAGGTGTCCTGCCTTCTCTCCAATCTTGGGCTGGCTCTCCAGATAACCTCATCCCAGGAGACCCCTGAGACACTGCCCCTGGGACAGGGCAGCAATTATTACCTCCCTATGGGAGACACATGTGCTCTGCAGAAAGATCCTTGCATCCTAATGCCCCACACCACCGAGGCGTACTAGAAGGAGGCCTCACATTTCATAATCCAGCTGCTCTGGAAAACACATACATCCAAATTTGTGCCCTCTTGCCATCCAGTGGGATGATCCCGGCTTCCCACCCCTGAGGAGGAGCCCCCAAGACCAGCCAACCTCCCAGGAAAGGCAGCAGAGGGAGACCAGCACTGTGTGAAATCCCCGGTTTTGTGGGATTTTAAGAAGACACTTCTGCGGGGCAGCTCCTCCAGGCTTCCTTTCCTCCATACGCAAGTGTCCAGAAGCTGACCCGTTACCTCCACCAGCTCCTAAAGCAGAGGCCTGGCTTCAGTGTAGCGGCAACATCTGGGGCTTTTACACTCTTTAAGTCTTTTAAAGTTGGAAATTTCTGGAATTGAGGGCTAAAGTATTTAGTGCCCCAACCTGATGGTAAAGCGTGAAGATAAATTTTGGACAAGCATTTCAGAACCATCTCACCTCCAAATCATGGGCCCCACAAAAATATGAATGTGATGGAAAGCAGGTTTGTTTTTTTCCCATCCTTCTTATTTTCCATCTTTATAACTTGAGGCCCATCCTGGATGAACTGGTTCTCAGTTCCGAGTTCTCAGGATTCAGGCGAGTCTGAGGCTGGGCCCATCTCTGAGGATTCTCTCTTGGGAATAAGCCCGCTGCGTGTGATTTAATCAATCCTCTGATTCCAGGTCTCGCTGGCACGATCCCTCCTTTGGCATCTACATTCCTGCAGGACCTCCGAGAGGGGGCTGGCTATGGCATTTGTGACACCTGCACAGTGTCACTGAGGGCTCCTCCCATCCAGTTTCTACCAGGGACCGTGACCCTCGAGTGGCAAGTGCCCGTGATGGCTCTCCTCATCCGTTACAAGTTCCAGCGCAGCTCCAGGCTCCTCTGGTCTGCGTGACACCGTGAATGCATTCTTGTTGTGGTGGGTCGGCCCTCCTTAGTGATGCACAGTAATATGTATCCTTATTATCACTGCAGCTAACATTGCGCACTTCGTATTGCCGAGTCCTGTCGAGCACTGTGCCAACCACTGTCTCATTTAGTGTCACCTCTGATCCTCGCAGCCACCCATAAAGTGGCGGTGTTCCTATTCCCGCTGATGGATGAGGAAATGGCAGTTAGGAAGGTTGCAGGATGTGGCTGATGATGGACGCTCAGAAAGTGGCAGAGCCGGATTTGAATCCAGGCCCGTCTGCACACAGAGGCCAAAGCCTGAGCTGCCCTCTGCCCCTCTCAACCCAGGGAGACAGGTATCTGTTGGCTTTGGGGAAGAGGTTACAATAATCGTAATCTTCCTCCCTTTAGGGTACACTCTGACGGAGCCAAACACGTCAAGAACCCCAGCTGAGAGGGAGCAAAATGCCTCAGACGGAAGGTGAGCTGCTGCCCCAGTGGGGGCTTCTCTGCTGGGCTGTGCTGGCACCCCAGCTTAGGCTGGGGAATCAGGAGGGATTTTCTGCTCTTGTCTCCCAGAAAGTGAAGAATACATGACAGGATATGAAGTCCAGACCTGAGTCCACTTACCCCAGGACTGATTGGAAGAGCCTCGCCCAGCAGAAGGACCAGGAGTGGGTGCGGGCTGGCCCAGCCCAGCCTGACGAGGCTATTGGCCCATCTAGTGCCTGCTGGTTCTCCACTTGAAAAACTGTGAGCTGAACTTCCCAGGCCAGGATCACAGAGAGGGAGGCAGGGCTGGGCAGCAGCTGTGACCTCTGGGCTGAATTTATTACCCTAGGAGTGGTCTGTTAGGAGCCACTTCTGTCAGCCTCACCTAGGCCTTTCTCCTGGGGACAGTGACCAGCTATGCTCAGCGCTGACCCCTGGTGTTTGCTGCTCATCCAGACTCTCCACTGCCGGCCAGTTGCCCACAGTGGGTGGGGCCTGTTGTGGGCTGTCACTCTTGCCCAAGCCTCTGTCCTCCCCAACCTGGACGACCTCAGCCTGCTTCCATTGCTGCCTGTTCTCCACAGAGCTGGAGCAATCTTTTAAAAGCATAAAATAGATCACATCATGCCTTGCTTAAAATCCTCCCGTGATTTCTCCTCATCTGTAGAATAGAATGCCAATGCCTCACCATGGTCTGTCTGCAAGGCCCTGTGGGATCTAGCTGCCGCCCACCTCTCTGACTGCCCGCTCTCTTGTCCCCCGCCAACCCCTGCCTCTCAACACACCACGCTCCTTCTTGCCTCGGCATTTGTATACCTGATGCTCCCTCTAGCGTGCTCGTGCCCAGATCCATGAGCTTCCCCTTATCATTCAGGTCTCAGCTCAATGTCACCTCCTAAGAGAGGCCCTCCTCAATCACTCAGGTGAAGGACGCCCCCCCTAAGCATACTCCAGACACGCTGTGTCCTATTTTCTTCTATCACAGCATTTATCACTATCTGAAGTGATCTGATCTATCTATCTGTCTGTCTATTTATTTGCTAAATTTGGGAGTTCTACTTCTAATGATCACAGGGTAGCTCATATGAGACCAACTCTCCTACAAATAACAATCATAAATTCTGGGCAATACCTAAAAGACAATGCTCAAAAGACACCGAGAGTGACCCAAAGCAGGAGGAAAGTGAAGGGGAGTTGATATTTGGAAGAGGAAAAGGCACCGGGTGGTTTCTCGTTTCTGTGGTTTTCACCTGAGGGCAGCCCCCATCAGTGCCCTGCGTGGCTGGAAGCTGATGTCTTCCTGTTGAGGCCCCGAAGACAGAGTTCCGGACGTTGCCAGCAGATGGAAAGTATGAGGGACAAACCAGAAAGGAGAGAATCACAGCGGGGAGACCCAAATAGCGTGAGTGACTCTGCCAGACCTCTGGTCGACCCCCAAACTCTACGCCCGGGCAGACTCGAGCAGCCCAGCTAAGCCTCAGACAACTGAGTGGACATTCCAGCAGATGCGCAGCCAAGTTAACTTCCTGCTGGAACGGACAAACCGACAAACAAGTCAATACTCTTCAGGTGCTCACAACAGAACCCAGAGTCCCCACCAAGTATCGTTCACAAAGTCCAGGACACAATTCAAAATTGCTAGATGTACAAACAGGAAAACATGACCCGTACTCATGAGAAAAGGCAATCGATGGACACCAACCTCAAGCTGCTTCAGATATTGGAATCAGCTCAAAGTCATAAAAGAAAATATTTGCTAAATTTTTATTGTCTGTCTTGCACCTGGAATGTGAGCTCTGTAGGAGCAGGAACCCAATCAGGGCTGTTCCTTGTTCTTTCCCCAGCTCCTAGAACAGCAAATGGTGCATAGAAGGCACCCCAAAATATGAACATGGTGTAAAGCAGGACTGTATTTTTTCCTCTTTATTTTCTATCTTTATAACTTGAGGCCCCTCCTAGAGGAGCTGAACACTGATGGAGAACAGAATGATCGTTATTCTCTTTTGAACAGAGGGCATGCTTTACGGTCATGAATTAGTAGTGGCGGTTATAGACAGTGGCTTTGATCTCTAATTACCGCCAAAAAAGAAACTATGTAGATCAGCTATTTTGAAACCCAATGTCTTCATTTTTCAGAAAACATCCTTCATCCTTTAACTGCCTTAGAGTCAAAAATATGTATACAAAGTTAGCTCATTCCAGGACCGAGGTGTTTAATTTGTGGCCCAGTTAATATCAGAGGAAATTATGATGTCTAAGGTTAAACAAAATGGGTTTTTATGGGGAGGTTAATCACTGAGGTAAATGTTTAAATTTTTTCTGGATTAAAGGTTTTTCTGCCATGGTCAGAGTTTGGGGATTCATTAGACCCTTGATCTGGACTCTACACGGGACCCCAAATTCTCCTTGAGGAGTTTCTCACCCCCGCTACAGGCAGAGTGATATTCAAAACGTGTAACAACCCATAGGGCACAGACACTGACCTATCAAAATGGATGCTATGGAGCACCAACCAATCAGAAGAGACGCCAGCTCTAACAAGCTGGTCTGGCAGTAGCCGCATCCTGAATAGCTGTTTTGTTCAGGAAGGTGTCCTGGTCACCTCCTCATTTTCCATAAGAGGATTTCAGTACCACCTCCAGCTCCACCAACTGTTAAAGCATATGGGGTTGTACCCAACCAGCAGCCCAGGGCAGCTGCCCTCCAAGTACTTGTCAAGGAGAATTACCTCAAAATTCATTGCCCAGTGCTCACACCATTGGGAGAACAACCACCCGTCAAATTAAGTTGATCCATTTTTCTAAACCATGGTTTTTAAAGCTATTATTAGTTATGCGGGACCCCTTTCTTCAAGTAAATCTTATAAGGGACCTCAGTATGAAAAATGACGGGAACAAAGCTGAAGGTTTGGGGTGTACAAGCCCCCAGTGCACCCCCATCCTTTACCATCTCCCTGACACACACACACCTTAAACATTGTGGCGGCCTCTGACCCCACACCATGGAATCACTCATCATGGAGAACGACTTGAAGGAAAGGCAGCCTATCATAGATAATCCAAACTCTGACTAAGACTCAGTCAGACCTTCAGAGAGTGTTTTGGGGCAGCTCTATCTCCCTAATCATCCCCCTTACCTTGAGGAACGTTACAAGAGACAGTCCTATTAAACTCCTTGACATAGGGACTATAAGGCAGTTCAGGACTCTACTTGATGCATTACACTGTGTCCTGTCTTTGAGGACCTGTGGGGAATACTTCTCTCTGCCTCCAGTAACAGGAATAGCTGCACCTCTCCTGAGCAGTTGGTTTGCTTTTATTGCATGGATGCTAGGTCTGCAATAAATGACTGTTTCCCTCTCTGTGTTGGCCGAGGGAAAGCTCAGGGCTGCCCCAGAGTTCCACCTCTAGCAAATACACAGGGTCTGATGTCATGAATTTTGTGTCCTAACCTCATTCCTGGCTCCACTCTTGCTTCCCCAGTCTTGTTTTCCTTTTGTCTTATTTTCTTTGCCCATTTATTTTTTCATTTAATTATGTCTTGCAATTGGATATGCATCTTTGCAAACAGCCTTGCATTCTTTCTGGAACAAGATGGAGAATATATAAATGGATCCTAAATGTGGGGTGTCTGCAGTGCACCATGGCTCTCTTAAATTGGCCACTTTATGATCTACTTCAGCAGGCACCAGCTCGCACATCAGCAATTTCACTGTCTTTTAAAACTAGGAAATCACTCTGCCTGGCCAAAGAGACGATGCTGATGAACTAACTAGATTTCACTTTATTACATATTCATGTATATCTTCTGTGTACACAGCACAACCATGCCAAGGGGAGGTGGGACAGGAACAAACTCATCACTGTGTTTGAATCCTAACATTTGTTCCTCTCCCCACACCCTGCGTGGACTATCCTTAGGCTTTGATGGAGCAGAGGGAAGAAAAGAAAGGATTTGGGGTGTTGGACAGTCATTAGAGCTTAGGTGTCTTAAATTTCTGCTGGTATAATTTCATTTTCCTCCAAATCAGTGACTAGAAGGGAGAAAGCAATCTACACCATCCAGTAGTCTTTAAAATATAGGTCACCCTCTCCGCAACTTCTCACTCAAGTGGCAGTCTCAGTGTCCTAGAGTCAGAAGAATGGATTAACCGGTGTCTCAACGAGAGCAGGAATTCAACCACCGGGTATGCTCCCCAGCTCTTAGTGTGATGGTGAACTCTGAGGCTCAGGCATCCACTGTGCTATATGCACTGGGACTGGAGGAAAAGCCTCTCCCAGAGGGACTGTAAAACCAAGGAGACCTCCCATACTGGCCTTGGGTTTTTCAGTTCACCATGGACCACACAGATCATGGCCAGACTGGGAGCCCCCAAGATCAGGGCCCAGTCCCCCCAGTACTCTGAGACAATGCCTGTGGTTCCTGGTTTGCTCTGGGTGGAAATCCACAGTGTACCTGTGGGTCGATGAGACCCAAGTGCAACTCCAGGACACAATGTCAGAGATGCAAGGAAAATCTCAGCTTCGGCATTTGGAAAACATTCTGAGCTTTTCTCTCCTACTTTTTCTCAGGAGGAGGTGTCTCCAGCTTCAGGTGAGTTTACAGTCTAGCTAGTCTCGGGGTAGCAATAAGGACCCGCGGCTAGAAAACCAATGAGGATGCCGCCGTGGTCTCAAAGCACCTGTGAGGGGTTGGAGCCAGGGTCAAGACAGCCACCTGGGATCTGACTCAAAATGTGCATTGGGAGTCAGGGGCCCCCCTCCATCCTAAGATCCCTACAGAGCATCTCTCTCTGCAAGAGAGGAAACATCATCGTCCAACCTCCCCCAGAGTTGAGCAGCAGGGAAAACACCCTAACTTCATTTCTGGAGAATGCTCAGGAGACCCAGATAGCCCAGTGACGAGCTCCTTGGTGATGGACCAACCAGGAAACAACCTTAGCTGAGCTGAGGAAGATCTGGCACCTTCATCTGGTGTTCCAGCGTAGGAAACAGGCCTGCGGATACGGCAGAAGAGAATGTGGTGGAAGTCCATCTGTGGCAGCTTTCCTAAGCTTGAACATTTGGTCCCCGGACTAGAGAGGGTGAGTAATTGGGCCTCCCGAGCGTAAACACTCTGGTGAAGCACAAGGCCCTGTTGATCCACGCCTCGCTGAGCCCTCCCGGGACCTCCTGGCAGTGGACAGACGGGCTTCCTTCCCGTGGGGCCGCGACGTGCAGCCTGGAGAGCCGGGGACAGCGCCAGGGAGAGGCAGCAGCCATCAGTGAGAGGCCAGCCGCGCTCCCCGTGAATTTGTGAATTTGCTGTCCCATTGGGACTCTCTGGAGAATTCCAGGAGCCAACTCTCAGCCTCCTTCTGACAGAGTCACTTTTCATCTTCTTTGGCTTCAGGCTCAGGCAAACGCGCACAGGCGAAAATCAGTTAATAACTATGCACGTTTTATAATAAATTTTAACAATTTAAGAGTCTGGTACAGCTTTATTATAGTTTTTATTTCACCACACTAATTCAGTGCGTAATAACCTGCCAGAGACACAGAATTCACTTGACATACGCTCTGAGCACCAAGATAATGGAATATAGTGAGGAAAACCTTGGGTAACACCCAGCTAGGCGCCCCTCCTTCCCTTGGGGACTGGGGAGGGGGAGCAGCTCTCAGAACTGCCGGAAGTGGAGTGTAATCTGTGAGTCCGAGCCTGAGTCCAAGCAGCCAGCAGGGCTGTGATTCTCTTCCCAAGAGACCTGCAGGAGGGACACAATAGCCCAGAGTGCTGTGTTTAAGGACAGCCTGACAGCACAGCCTGCTCCACTGCATTCCTTGGATCTTTTGGTGGCTAGAAGGTGGAATGGCTCATCTTCTCTGGCTGGCAGCTGCCTTCCCCCCCTACCCCCCCACTCATTCAGGCCTGACCTGAGGGAAACAAGATCAGCCCAAAGGAAACGCTCCTAGGGGCCAGGTCCAGCTTTCCTCCCTCCCTCCCTCCTCCTCCCTCCTGCCTCCCCAGCCTACAGCACCTCCCCAGCAGTGTTCTCCAAGTGTGGCCCCCAGACCAGCATCCTCTGCATCCTCTGCAAAGCTCTCGGGAGACGCAGATTTTCAGTTCCATCCCAGACCTGCTGCATCTGAAATTCTGGGGGGTGGGGCCCAGGGAGTCTGTGTCTTAACAAACCTTCCAGGTGATTTTGATGCACGCTGAAATTTGAGAAACACTCAAGTTTGAGGGATCAAGAGGGAGGGTTCTGGAAATGCTGCTGAAGCTATGAGGGAGCGATCCAGAGGCCTGGGGTTAGCTCTGCCGCTGCTGTCTCTGCCTTGCCAGGAAAACTTGGGCCTCGGTTTCTTCTTGTGGAAAATAAGGACACAGGCTGGACACTCGCTAAGGCCTCCTGCAGCCCTGACATTCTGGAACAGATGGCTGAAATAAAGTCCAGCAGATACCCCACAGTGCCCCTCTCTGGAGGGAGAGTCCCTAGTGGACACATCCTAGAGCCCCCACAGGGGTGTGTGGTTGCTAAGGGCATCTTAGCCTCAGAATAAAAGAGAACAATGCTGAGGAGTGGGGTCCATGAGCAGGAAAAGTTAAAGAAAGGGAGAAACCAAGTTAGGTTGAGATTGTATGTGTGTGTCTGTCTATGTGTGTATGTGTGTGAGCACATGTGACTGTGCATGTAAATGTGTGTGTGAGTGAGAGTGCCTGAGTGTGTGTGTGTGCACAATATGAGAATTTATCTCTGTCTTTGCTTCTTTAATTTTCTTTTCTCTCTATCTCTGGACAGCCTATTTCTCCAAGAACATGGTTTAGTCTCTCCCATTCTATTGAGAAATAAACAAAACGCTTCCTCTGCCTGCCACCCCCTCTCTCTTCCCATGAGAATGGTCCTTCTTGAAAGAGCGGTCTCCACTCAAAGTCAACACTTCAAAGCTCGGATTCCTTCTTTGACCTCCTTCAACGTGGCTTCTGCCTCCATCCTTGAGGAAACTTTGCTGGCCGCCTCCTACTTTCCAAGTTGGAAGGTCTCTCCCCAACCCCCGTGTTGCTTGCTCTCTCTGGCATTTAACCCCATTCTCTCCAGGTTCTACCTTCTGACTGTCCCTGGTCAAGCTTCAAATGATGCTAAATAACTGCCACTCTTTGCCCTTTTTTATCCTTAGTTTACCATGTTGTATCTTATGTTTCATTACGTGCGCACACATATTTATATGCTATCCAACATATGTCATGGACATGGACAAGGTTTAGGCTGCCTAATGTTTCCGATATCCCTTAAAGGAAACTCCAGAGGAAAAGATTCTTTTAGAACTAAATGCCAGAAAACTTTTGTTTTCCTTGAGGAACTAGCATATCATCTCGTGGACAATGACACTCCAAAAGCAATTCCCCAAAAGTCTGAAACAGGCAAATCAATCATGTCAGCCGCTGTGGGGAGCACTGACTAGAAATGACTACAAGCAGGGGGCGGTCTGGGGTGTGAATCATGTCTGATTTCTTGATCTGGGTGCTGGTTAGACAGGGTGTTCAGTTTGCAAAAATGTACGGAGCCACATAATTATGATATGAGAACTTTTTGGATATTCAGTAAATTTTTTCAGGAATTCTCATTTTCTTTTTTCTGACCACGAAGTACTCATCAGATTGGTGGCTCAATTATATTCTCATACACCCTTTTGACCTTTATTTGTGCATTCTGGTTTTTTCTGATCCTGCTCTGCTATTCTAAATTGTATTTTCCTTGGTACAAAATTTTTATCCCTAGTTCAATATATATTTTATATTTCATTATATATACACATTCAAAGTGCTATCCAAAATGCTTTATGGAAGTAGACAGGTAGAAATAAATAGATATTCTTTCAAGTAGGATAAAGTCTATTTTTTTGTCTCTACTTCTTTCATGCCTGGCATATAGTAGTTGTTTGATTAATATGGAAAGAAAGAAAAGTTTATTTGTAAAGAAAAAGAGAAAAATAGAATAAAAGCAAATAGAGGACTTAGGAGTCAAGGAAGATTCTTTTCAAGATGAGAGAGACCTGAGAGGTCTCTAAGGAGGTGGGAAGAAGCTAGGAGAAAAGGACAAGTTGAAAATGGGGAGGGCCGTCTATGAATCTGCTCCCAGGAGAGGAGATAGAATGTAGGAAAGGGGTGAATTGTCTTAAACAGGAGTGACACCTCTTCTTTAGTCTCCTTGATTGGTTTCTCCTCCTCTCTTTAACCTGTAAATAGTTGTGATGCCTCAGAATCCAGTCCTCAGTCCTCACCATCCATAGTCCTCTCCTGATGATCTCATCTAATATAGCTTTAAATACCATCTGTACTCTGATGACTCCCAAAGCTGTACCCAGCCCAGATCTCCGCTGTGAACTCAGGACTGCCCACTCAACACCTCTGCCAGCACGCTCAGCACACGTGCCCAAGTCAACACGAGAAACACCGAACCCCTGATCTTCTCCCAAACCTGCTCCACCCACAGTCGTCCCCACCGGAGGCCAAAGAAGCTTGAGTCATCCTTGACTCATCTCTTCTCTCACACAACCATCCAAGCCATCAGCAAACCCCATTGCCTCCATCCTAAAAAAAAAAAAAAAAAAAAAAAGAGAGAGAGAGAGAGAAGAAAAGAAAGAGAGTCCAGAGTCCTAGCACTTTCCACACCTCCACCGTTACCCCTTGTCCAGCCACCATCCCCTCTCACTGGGATTTTTGTCTTCGCCTCCTGGCTGGTCTTCCTGCTTCTACCCTTCCCACCTACAATCTTTTCTCAACACAGTAGTTAGAAGGGTTATTTTTAAATGTCTCTCCTCTGCTCAGAGAGCCCAGTGCTAACTTCCATCTCACTTAGAGTAAAAGCCAAAGTTCTTATGACGCCTCTAAGATTCCTTATTCCAACACCGCCTTCTGCCTCCATGCTGCTTAAGACTGTACACACTCAGGTCCCTGCGCTCTATGCTCCTTCTCTGATTTATTTCTCTCTCTAACATGCTATTTACAATTTACCTTTCTCTTGCTTACTTTCCCTCTTCCCTGCTGGATGAAGTTTCCACAAGGGCAGGGGTTCCTGTCTGTTTTGTTCACTGCTGCATCCTCAGTGTTCTAGGCACTACGATCGATGCTTAATATGTATTTGTGGAATTCAATTTTCCCATGTGATTCTCTTGCTTAAAATCCCCAGTAACTCTATATCTCCCTCGGAAGAAAGTCCCCTCCTTTGCGAGCACCCAAGGCCCTTTGGGATCTGGTCCCTGCCTGCCTCTCCAGCCTCGCCTCTCACCACTTACCCTCCAGAACACAGCTGGATGGAATGATCCACCACTACCTAAAGTGGCTTTTCCACCTCTGGCCTTTGCATTGCCACCTCCTCTTCTAAGAATGCTCTTCAGAAGGCACCTCTTTGGGAACTCATTTTGGGTGTCACCCAAACGAGTGACCTGGGCCCAAGGAGCCTCCCTGAGCCCGAGTTAGGGTAGGCCCCACCATTGTGCTCCTGTGGTCCACTGGACTCTTGCTTCTCATAGCCTGGACCAGACTGCATTGGCATTTTGTTTACTTATCTGTCCCCCTACTTGAGAGCAGAGGAGCTGTCACTCTCTGGGTTGGTACCTCCAGCCCCTAGCCAAGGAGACCCTCAGTGAATGTTATTATTCTTATTATCTTTGATACATATTTATTAAATCAATGACTCTCCCCAATAGGTACTGTCTACATACAGACCATCTTATTGATTAGTTGATTGATCTATCAATTGACTTGTTCACACAGCAGAGCGACAGAGCTGATTTCCCTTTTCAGAGCCTCTTCTCTTCTTCAAAGCATGAAAAAGAAGGAGACGTACATGATGAGGGAAGGCAGAAGTCACCTCAACACTCAGCAATCAGAATGGCTCCAAGGACGCTCCTGGAGTCTACAGGAAACCGGTACATGTTCTAGTGCAGGAGATGGTTTTTTATTACAGTTCAAATGTTCCCACAAAAGGATATATTTTAGTTCAAAGTTATTACAGTCACGGGACACCTTGATCTGTCTGGCTCAGCAGCATTTCTTAAGTAAACTGAATGAGAACTGCTTTCACTTAGTCATTAAAAATCACCCACGTTGAAGGTTAAATATACACAGACCATCATGTATTCATTCAATAAACTTCTATGTAGTTTCAGCGCCATGCCAGGCCCTGTTCCAGCCATTGGGGGAGCTGTAATGACACGGAAGATGTCGTCCCTACCCTCAGAGAAGGCACCATCCAGGTGACAGAGAAAGAGCCACTGGAGATATTTAAGTGGTTCCACTCTTTGTGTTACGGTTTACTTAACTGAAGGCAGCTGCTTTCATTGGAAGCAAAGAATGATTTCTTTTGTACCTGCTACATACACAGACTTTAGCTAAATTATTCCATTTAACCCTGGAAACTTTACCATATTACAGATGAAGAAACAGGCTCAACGAGATTAGACAACTGGCCCAGGCCACAGGTGAAAAAGTGGTGGAACTGAGATTCCAGTGAAGGTCTGTCATTCCCCGAAGGCCATGCCCTTTCCACGCCACCACCCTGGTAATGGGAACACCCACTAAGGCCGTAAAAAGAATACCCATGGCCCACAGAGCCGTACAAAGTTGCCAAGTCTAAACGAACTCCACTGGGATCTGTTTACAGCTCCTTGAAAGCCAACTGCGATCCAGGAAGTTAAAAAACAAAGCACACACAAACACACATCATTAAGTTGAAAAGAAAAATTGACACAAAGGAACAGTTTACTTATTTACTTATTGTTAACAGGCATTGCCAGTCCAAGGACACAGTGAGTGACATCTATCCCAGGCCTCCCCCTGCTCTGGGAGGGACTTTATGAAGGCCAGGTTCTTTTGGCAGAAGGGTGTTAACTCTTGAGCAGTAGTGCATGGAGAGGCAGAGGGCCTAGGACTTTTAGGCCCTAGGGGGGTAGAGGGAGAAGAGCAGAAAGAGGGACCGCTAGCTATGGGAGGAGTTCTTGGGTTGGATTCTGTCTGTGAGCTCAGGGCAGTCACCCTGCTCACCGTGGCCACAGTCTTACATCCCCAACTGCAGGGAGACCTCGACCCTCAGAGGAGCCATTCACAGACCAGCTGAAAGCAAAGCCTGGAAGAGGGCACCAGGCCACACTGCCACTTCCCACAGGGCCTCCTCTCTTCTCCCTGCGTGGTGCTTTCCTCATCCTGCTTCCTTGGTGGCTTTCTGTTTGTGGAAACATCTCTCCCTGGTCCCTCCCTCAGAATCTTCAAACTATTACACAAATCCATCGACAGGCACAGTGATTAGGAATTCCATCAAGTGCTTCATTTGTAGGCTTTGAATAGTTTCTCCTAACCGGAGCATTTCTGCCACAGCTGAGAGTTTTATTATTCTGAGAATATGAATCACATTGCACCCACAGTGTCTGAAAGGCAGATATTCTGACTTCCACGACACTCACCCAGAGAAAGGTCCCATCTTGTGCTGGCGGATTGGAAGGAATTTAGCTGCACACACCATAAACTACTGTTGTGTAAACAGACTCTGAAGGCAGCAACTTTGGGGGGAAATCCCCACTCCTGTGAGCTGTGTTTTGGCTCAGACCCCTCTCAAGACTTGAGAAGCAGTGTTAACCATCCAGAGTGTTTTAAAGCCCCTGGAAAAATCAGTAAAAGTGCTTTCCCTCCTAAGCTACTCTCCTCGGGGGGTTGGAAGCCCTTGGAAGCCCCCTCTCGAGGCACATGGATGCATGCTCTGGGCTCCTGGGGGATGTTACTCAGGATGATGAAAATGGCTCCCTCTGCCAGGGCCTGGCTCTCAGGGACATCTATGAAGTCATGTCAAGCTGATTGAAAGGAAACCTTTCCTTCGGGTATGACTCGAGAAGAGCATTTCACCCAGAAGGAAGCTGTGGGGGCGAAAACAAATCAATGAAGGATTTGCAGAGAGATGTTCTCTGGGCCCGAGTACAATTTACAAAATGCAATGGAAAGGAAGATCAATCTCCTCCCTCTCTGCCAGGCTGGAACAGATTCTTGAAGAAAAACAACTCTTTGCAACAGAACCTTAGACTCGGCTGGAAGTGAGTTTCCTCAAAAGGCACAGGGAAAGCGCTATGAATTCCTGAAATCCTACAGCAAGCATTTAATCTACCAGCATCAAAGCAAAGGGGAGGGGAGACTGGAGGACAGCTGCCAGGGTGGTGTTCCTGCTGGGACAATTTATGGAGAGAAAGTTGTATGGAATGAGTTTTCCAATAACAGAGGGGAACAGCCACACAGCCATCTTCAGACCGACCGAGTGGCGGGTCACTGATTTAAGAAGCAAGACCAGTCAGGGTTCTGCCCTTTTAATTATAACCTGAGGAAAGGGACCCAGCCAGGAGGAAATGGTTTCGCATGAGCCAGAGCTTGAAGAAACATGTTTCCAAGCTCCTCCATGCCACTTTGGCAGCTGGGTGAAGCCAGGGCCAAAACAAATACATTGGGAGTTACCTCCAGACCCCCTGACCCCTCCCCTTCCTCCGAAACCCATGAAAACTTGATTTGTCTCAACTAAACACAAGCTGGGAAATTGGAGAGGAGGCAGAGGGGAAGAGGGGAAGAAAGGGGTGCCAGGCAGCATCCATGCAGTCAGTTGTATTATTGATTTAGAGCCACACAAGCCCCAGAGTGCCATCGACAAGGACCATACCTCCTGCTGATCTCGGGGGAAATTCTCCAAGATCCATGGCTGGGAGTTAAGGAGAGTCTCTAAGCCAGCAGGAAGGAGCGAAGCACTGCAGTTCCTCAGAATGATGGACCAGGGCGAGCTTTAATTAACAGGGTCTGATGCCTCTTCTTTTTTGGTAACTGAGCAGATTTAAAGGGCTAGAGTCCCAATTTGGAGGGTGCCGGTGCTGCTCTCGCTGCTGCTGTGGCTGCTGCTCTGGCCGCTGATCCCGGCTACTGGAACAGCTTCCTGCAGCCCTCTCACTTCACAGGGAAATGGAGCTATGAAGGTGGAAAAGTGTGGCCAGTAACATCGAGGGGTCTCAGGTCGCATGGTTTGAATCAAAACCTCAGGCCCGTGGACCTAGGCACCACCCACTCAAGTGAGTGCCAATGTCCTACATGCTGTCTCCCAGACCAGGGAGAAAGGCTGGGCTCCTTGGGTGCAGCTGGCATCAGGGGCACCCTCTCCAGATGCGGGGCTGCAAGGACGGTGCCCGAAAAAGTAGGAAGTGTGGTCTCTGCTGTGTGCTCTCTCCTGAGAGCGCTCCTGGGTGACAACTACCATATAAGCTGCACACACACACACACACCTGCCATGAACACAAGAGCCTGCGCATGCACACACACATCTGCTCATGTACACACACATGTCTGCCCATGCACACACAAGTCTGCCCATGAACACATGATGCCTGCCCATGCACACACATGCCTGCCACTATACACACATCTGCCCATGTAGACACACATGCCTACCTACCAGGCACCCAGACGCAAAGGCACATGACCTGCAGCCAGCCAGATGCCCTGTCCATACACCTGTATTTCTAGGTAGATTACCAAGAGAAGTAGTTGTGACACAGAGCATGGCCAGGAGGGAGCCTGGGGTAAGGTGGCAGAGGTACAAGGGGAAGCGCAAACTCATGTGGGGAGTTCCCTGCCCCTCAGGCTGACTTTCCCAGAGCAGGCTCTGTGTCAGGGCTAGTTTCAGTTCAAGACCATCATCCCAGACAGCCCCTGGCCACATGGCCTCTTTCCACCAGCTCCTGCTGGTCTATCTGTGAAGCTTCCCGTTGGGTAAGACCTCAGCATCTCATCCTCATACTAGCTTTCATGTGCTTGGCATCCATGCCGTGGAGTTGATTTTTCTGTGACGTTTCTTTAGCCAATACAGTAGCACCTTGGGTGATATTTTTAATACCATTTTCCCTTAGTAAGCACTCAAAATAAGTCCAGCCAATCGGGGCTCACTAGACTCAGGGCCCTGCCTTAGAGTGAGTGCTGGGGGGTGTCAAGGAGGGAGCTGAGCTGTCAGATGGGGGGTAAACCTCAGATCCCACCCAGCTCTGCTACGAGCATATGTGTGACCCCCTCTCCATCCTGAGCCTGGATTTTCTCATTTGTAAAATGAAGGTGTTGAACAAAGCCAGTAATGCTCTTAACAGAGAGGGAAAGCAAGGAGAGAGACATGTGGACTTTCAGAAAGCACGTTCCATTATCCCAACACCAAATCCTCTTGGCTGATGGGGACAGCACACTGCAGAAGGCTTGCGCTAAAAAGTCTTGAGAAACACTGGCAGGATCATCTCCAAGGGCCTCAAAATCAATGAGGGATGCAGTGCAGTGGACACACTCTCCCTGATGGCAGCCTCTCCTCTGAGATGGACCCTCACACGGCCAGCTCAAGCTGGCAAAGGTCAGAAACAAATAACACTTTCACTTCCAGCTGAGCCTTAGGTAAAATCACTGACAACTACAGTCTCTCCCTACCTTTCCCGAAAATCTCTCCCTGTGCCCACTTTACCCCTGCCTGGCTTCTTCCTCCCACCCTCAGATGCCCAGAGCCCTCACGTCCACTGGCACTAAAAACCTTGTCAGCAAAGGATCTGCTCTCACCCATTTAGACATCAGTTCAATGTAATCTCCTAGCCCCCTCTTCCTGGGACACTTGCATATGGCATCTTCTCTCACCTTTAAAGAAAGTGAGCATGAGAAATGGTGAGTTCAGGGCTGGAGGTGGAGGTGGGAGAGTGTTCCCACAGACTCACAACCCCAGGGTCCAGGAGAGCATCTCTGAGGAAGGTGGACTCCGGGGTCGATAGAGGCTGGCAAAGCAGAGAGATGTCCAAGAAGAACCACTAGACAAGGAAATGTCTGGAGGGGAATTCCAAGTTCTACTCCTACCACCCCTTCCCAAATCCTTGGGGTCTCTTTCCCAGTTTTCATTATAAAAGTCAAGGTCCACATTTCTGAGATTTGCAACAAAGAGAATGCTCACATGGGGGAGGAAGAGTGGCCTCGACACCCCTTTGCTTGGGGTAGTCTTGGAGTACACGGGCTCCCCACGTTACCATAGCTACCACCATGGTAGCCTCACGGGTCACAGTTCAAGTCTTTCCTAAACTGTCTCCACAGTTCCTCAGAACAGAACTAAGACCAGGTTGGATTATTTGGATAAAAGGGCTATGAACTCAGAGAATGACAGGAAACCAGGTCCCCTGGGCACCAGCAATGGCTTATTCAGCTCTGTCTGCCGCGGGCCCCGACTGAGTAGGGGAGGAGAGGTAGTCTGTAGCATCCACCACCAGGAAGTGCCTTCGTGACATCCTGACCTCTCCAAGTCCAAACTGAAGAGACTACGGCCCAGAGGGGAGCAGGTGTTCCCTCCCCTCCTGTCTAAGCTCTGCTGTTCACACCCCTCTGGCCCAAATGATGATTTGCCTCTTCTCTGGTGATTGACAAATGAGAACATCCACTCTCTTCGTTCCCATACTCAGGAACTTAACTTTCTTGGTCTTCTGTAAGATAAGCTTATCAGAATACAACCCAGGAGGCCTAATCTCTGTATAAGGTGGGAGTGGTTTTGTGGAGCCTCGAAATTAGCCTGTCCACAAATCTGCTTCTGTGAACCTGATTACTCACTATGGCCCCTCAGCTCGGGCCACCCATGGACACTCTGCGATGCTGGGGCTGAGCTCTCCAGACTACTCTTCCCAGGCGCCCCTGCCCGCTGGCTTCCTGTTGGTTCAGCAAAGGAGGACTCGAGGGAGATGGGAGGGCCAGGAGGGAGAGAGCTGCAGAGGGATGGCTCCTGCTCCCAGCTTCCTTGGGGACTGCTAAGACCAGCCTCCCTGCACCCGCTTCGAGCTCCCGCACCTGCTCTGCCTACCTCACAGAGGTGCCAGCAGCAGCCGGGCCATGACTCTCAGTGGTCAGACCACCAGCTTGTGACACTCCACCCCCTACCCTCGTGTCCGCTCAGCCATGGCAGTCCTGCCGTGTTGACGCCTCCCTCAGGGTCTGAGCTCCGGCCCCAGAGCCCCTCCTAGGCCAGGTGAGGCCTCCTCTTCTCTCGTTCCCTCAGCCCTGCGGGTGGTAGCTGTTCTTGCAATGATTAATTCTTGGGTTATTTCAGCTTTCCAATTCCTGTGTAACTAATCCTCTGTATTAAATGCCATCTGCTGGAAACAACTAGTGTGCTTTTGTTTTCCTGACTGGACAAGAATTTTTCTTGGAGATTCCAAATTGGACTGTTCTGATAGTCACGACCAAGTCACAATCTGAACATTCTGGCACATATGACATATTTTAGAATACAAATGTTAACATATACAGATTAAAAGAAATGACGAGAACAAATTATTAAGATCATTCTGCAGGTTGCAGCCCATTGGCACATCCTTATATTACATATTTGTCATTTATTACCCCAAATTTGCACATATTAAAAGAGAAAAAATGCTCCCGGTCTAATTTTAGATCTACTTAATTCAAAGCAAAAGAATCTTAAGGTGCAACTTAGGAAGCCAACCCCGAGAGAACTGAACTGAACGCCAGCCCAGCAGGGAAGGACTCTGGGTAATTTCCACATTATCGTTCTGCTTATTATTTCGCTGTGTTAGGTGCATTAGGTAAATGTTAGTACGTTTCACTAATATTTCGGAACTTGGCCAGTGTAGCTCTTAGAGAATTGGAGAGCCCTAATTCACCTCTCATTTCACCCACCCCCGGGGTCTGTGTTCTGAGAACAGCCCACTGAGAACAAAGGACCCCTGGGCAGAGCCTGGACAAGGTGCCCTAGGCCAGGATGTCCAAGGGAGGACCCTGGTGTCTTCTCCTCCACACTGAGCACATGGCAATGAGACCTGAGAGAAAGCCTTAGTCTGACATCGCCCAGACGTACACAGAGAGGGATGACAGAAAGAAGAAGCCCCCAGGGCTGGTGAGGCCTGCTGTAGACCAGGCGGGCTGTCTGTAAAAAGACAGAAAGAGCAACAAAGTGACCGTGCATGGTGATGAACTTTCTGGGCACAGGGACCAGACCCTGCCCACTAATCCAGGCCCCAGGCTCAGATTGGTGATTACCAAGTCCTCCTCCTCTGGGGAGGCCGTTGTAGGGACAGTCCAACAGAAAGGCAAGTCACAGAGAGCAAAATTATTCCCTCTTCTACGGGCAGTGGTAAGAACGTGGAGCGAGGGGGTGAAATGTTTTTGTGGCCCCTCACATCATCTTTACTTCTTTCCACTCTTCCAGGATGCCATATCCAGCATGATCCAGTGTGTGCTACACTAGAAGTGAGGCCCCATGCAGTCCCCTCCTCTCCATTCCCACAGCTGCTGGCTTCACTCAGCCCTTCTCTCTCTCATCTTGTCTCCTACAAGAAATTTCTAAATGAATCCCCCTACCTCCATCTGCTCACAAATAGTGGCTGGTGTCCTGCTAGGCACCAGAGACATGATGGGGAACAGGGAAGACGAAGCCCAGCCCTTGGGAAGCTCCGGAACTTGCAGAAAAACAAATATTAAACAACTGCAAAGGAGAATGAGGACAAAGAACAAGAAATGCACAGTGTTGCTGCCAGTTCTCATTGCAGGACTGACTCGGGGAGGAATTGGGGAAGGCTCCTGAGGTGGGACCTGGTGTTGACGTGGTGGGGAAGAGGTTGCTTCCGACAGACAGAACAGGCTTCAAAGCACCAGGCACCAGGCAAGGCCAGAGAATGGAAGAAAGGTCAACATTGACCAAAGAGAGAGGCTGGTTCATGGTGGGATGGAGAGGTAAGTAGAGGGCACTCATGAAGCTGTGGACTTCATGGTAAGAGAAGGAGGCAGCTGCTACGGGGCTAAGCTGGATCGTGACATGGGGAGATCCACTTTATAGAGGAATTTTCATCTGTATGAGATATCTAAGGAATTGGTTGTACAATCCAAGTAAGCAATGACGGCAACTTGAACAAGGGTTTACGATTGGAGCGCAACTGGATCAATCTTTCTAGAATACAAATATTCGTTACCCATAGTGTTTGGGATAAAATTAAACCCCCTAATCTACCTAAAAGGCCCTTTGTAAGCTGTTGGCACCAACCTACCTTTCGTCACCTCTCATCTCCTTCCAGGTCCCTTCCTGCTCCACATCAGCTACAGTCACAGGAAACCACTTGCAACTCCCACAAGAAGCCCACCTTACACATCTCTGGGCCTTAGCACATTCTGTTCCTCCAGCCTGGAGTGTCCTTCCTTGCTGCCCTAGTGAACTCCTACTTATCTGTAAAGGCCCTACTCAGATGTCACATTCTCTGGGGAACCTTCTACCAAGGACCTCCTTTTCCCCAACCCCTCCTTCCCCCAGATAGAGAGGGGTACCTACCTTCCCTGTAGCAATCACCACATTGTACAGCCATTTTTCCTCCCACATGACTGTCTCCACTCTATAGGGTAGAGACAGGTGTCCTTCACCTTCCTATTCTTAGTGCCTGATACAGGGTAGTCCCACAACAAGTTTTGGTTAAAATGAACTGAAGGATATATTTCCACATTAACAAGCTAAGTAAGCTTAGCTCCCTGGTGTAAAATGCAAAATTTGTAAAACTCACACCTGTGAAGTTCTAATAAAATGTCAACAATCTGTAGCCACTAATGGCCTATAATCAAGGGACAGTCTGCTCAATAAGTAAATAGTTGTCTTGTTAGAATAATACACAAGTAATGATTTATTCATTTTCTTGCTTCCTCACATTAGCTAAATTTTCTAGAGTTGTTTCCCTGTGTCCCCGCCCACAGAGGTAGGCTAGACCAGCCCAAATGAAAGAACAAAAGGCCTCCTGGGGGCAACTGCTCCTCCAGTCTTGCGGTGAGTCACTAAAGCAAAGGAAATGTATAGGGTCCCAATTTAAAGAAAAAGCATTCTAACATGTCACGGCTTCCACGTGCATGGAGTATGGGCATGCAAGATTCAGAGCCACCATCTTACAGATGCACCAAAGTCAAAGTGTCAACTTACAGCTTTCTCCCATGAAGATAAAAAGATGTCCACATCATTCCGTGGATGGTAAAGTGGAGAGGAAATTCCCCACACTTACTGCCCCATCAGATTTTTGTGAACACATGGGATCAGTTGTATAAATGTAAGGTCTGTCAAAGTCACTCCTTGAGCCCCAGATCTAACTTCTTGATCGGTTCGTATGCCCTGCTCTCTGACATGTCATGGGTCAGCCTCCATGGCCCCATTTACCTGGTGGATGAGGATTTGATACAGGAGTTGCATCCTCCCTCCCCCACAGCAGGGCACAGAACTTTGCCTTCCTGAATCACTGGGGAAGCTGGATTCTACTCCCTGAAGTCCAAGGTTTCAGAGGATTTGCAAATAGCAGAAACAGCACCCTGTTTGGTTCTCTCCAACCACCCCCGATTCCTCTCTCTCCAGTTCCCCGCTCCTTCCTCCTTCCTTGTCTCTATCCCACTCCCTAGGCTGAGAGAGTGGCACTCCTGTGCCACAGAATACCTTACCAGAGGGCTTGACAGATTCAAAGCATGAACTGGACACGTGAAGGAAACAGTGTCACTAATGAAATCTGTTCCCGGAGCACGGGGAACTCTGGGGCTTGGGAGCCTCCTCTAAATCCAGACCCAGAAGTGTGGCCTGGAAAGTCATTGAGTTCCCATGCTGCTCACTGAGTAATGCAGCAGCCCAGGGAGGCGGGAGGCAGGGAGTCATCCCCGGGTGAATTTCCTGGAGATGATAAGCGGCTTGCAAACAGCTTGATGGATAGCCTTGGTCCGTCCACCTGACCTTGGGCACCAGCACAGCTAGCCATGCCATCTGAGCCTCTCGGGGTAGAGCAGCCCCAGCAGGGTGAGCTCTGGACAATGCATATTGTGAGCGTCAGTATCACTTCCCTAAATCACGCTGCTGTCACTTGGCAAGGCCATTTACCTAAGCTCAAAGACCCAACTTCCTCTCCTCATCTCATAGCCAGAGGAAATGCCAAACTCAACAAGAAAACAAATCAGTCAGACAAGCCTGTGTGTTCAGACACAAGCTGGGGCGGGAAGAAGGAAAGCAGAGTGATGTCCACAGCCCCAGTATCCCAGCTCCAAACACAGAAAACCCACTGTGGAGAGAGGGCTACAGTGAAGCCATGAGGTTCTGGGAAGGGTCGAGGGCAGCCCTGTCAAAGGGGTGAACGGCCACCAGCCAGCCCTGCAACCAGGGTCCTTTCTGGCTGAGAGACAGGATCCATGCAGGGAGGCTTGAGTGGTGAATGGGATGGGAGATGCCAGGATGCCCAATGCACCCGTTTCCTCCCCAAACCAAGAGACCTCCATGTGGTTCACTCCAGGCTGGCCACTTGTCACAGTCCACTCTGACCTTGGACTGGATCTATGTTTTCCCTGGCTGGAGTCCTTGTTAATTTCCACACAACTAATACATGCACATCATTAAAAATTAGAAAGCACAGAGAGGTAGTCACCCCAACCACCACCATCTAGGGGTCACCACTGTTAATATTTATTTCCGTTATTACCAACGAGAGCCTGGCAAAAGCTTCCCTCCCCACCGCTCCCTTCTTCATACAACCGCAACCAGCACCAGCCCTAAGGTGACTGGGCTCTGAGCCTCTCCTAGAGGACCCAGTCTGCTTGTGCCCCACCTGCCGAGCCGGTTTGGGCAGAGGCTGGGCCACAGGTGCTCAACACCTGCTTGGGCAGGCTATCCTTGGAGGCCAAGACTGGACTCCCTCAGCTGCCTTCTCAGATTCAAGAATCAGCACATTTTAGGAGGTAAAGACCATCCTGGAGCCAACTACCATTTCTCCCAGGGACTCAGAGAACACCAAGAATCCAAGGACAGCTCGAGGGGAGAGAGAAAGATCACAAGCGCTGCGGCTAAACCGTTCTTGGCATTCCTAAGCCCATCTGAGATTGTTCATTGAACTTGGGAGAGCAAAGCCCACTCTAGACCCTCCAATTGCGGCTGCCCCAGGTAATAGTGTGTCCTGAATAACTCCAGGTTTGGGAAGTGCACCCCTCAAGTAAAGTCAGAGCAATAGCCCCAGCTCTCTTCCTCAGCCACAGGAGGGACAAGTACCACTGGGATGGCTTATGGTCCCACTTGGATGCCTAAGTTTTAGTCCTTGGGGTAGATGCCATCACATAGAAAAGGCGCTGAAGGTAGAAACCACCAATGCCCTACATCCCAAACTGGGACTCAAACTGAGAATCTCCTGGGCAGAAGTCAGGAGTGGTACCACATATATCAACTTCCAAGGCTCTCCGAGAACCCCCAGTCCCTCTTGATGTCTCCACACCTGCCCAGAGTCTCAGAGGAGTATCCATAGGGACTTTCAGTCCAGCTAATGCTTCAGAGTCCAGGCGACCAAACCCAAATATCCTGGACAAAGCACAGGAAGGCAACTCCAATGCCTCTCTCTGGTCTCTCAGAGCTTGAGAGAGAGGTGAGAATGAGGGGATCAGGGCACAGATGGACACGCTCCTGAATAACTCTTATTTGTTCTTCATGGCTCAACTCGGACATCACCTCATCCAGGAAATCTTCCTTCATGCACAACTTTAGGCTCCCATTCTCTGTGCTCTCAAAGCATCATGTACTTCCTATCTAGACTTGTCACACCATATTGTAAATTCCCGGTAACCTCTTTCCTACCAAACTCACACTAGTCTGTGTGCTTTTGAGCCTAGGGGCTGTGTCTTACTGGCCCCTATCGGAGGCTATAACAGTGACCTCCTGCATCTGCCAGTGGCCTGGGTACCCCCAACCCCAAATTTGAGTTTTGAGACCTGGCCTGTGTCTATTTGCACCAAGGTTAACATCTTTCCACTCGCCCCCACCCCTCATTGCTACAGCCAGGGGAAATGAGAAGTGGGAATTGAAAACAGAGCTCTCCAAGGCCAAACAAATAGAAGAGGGTTTTGTAATGTCACAGTCAAGGTTGAGAAAGAGACGGACACTCTCCCAGCATAATAAAGTCCAAAAATTATGCTAGCAGGAAGACATGAATCTCATATGTAGATCATTGAAGTCTGTGGGCAGGAGATTAACACTTGCAGTATAAGTGATTTGTTGTTTAAAGTAGTTTGGGATGATCATAGAGGAACAGAAAGAAAAAGCGAGCTTCCACCCAGAGAGCAGGGCCCGCTCTCTTTCCTTCTCTGCCTTCCAGGCTCTCAGTCTCCCTCTCACTCTGGGCAGCAGTAAAATGAATGGGGACTCTAAAACTGAGGAAGAGTTGGGACACCCCAACCAATGGAATAGCCCCTGCCTGAGAAAGGAGAAAAGCAAAACAGAGCAGAATGAAGATGAAAAACAGGTCCAAGTGGGAGATATGGTCAACTAAGTGAACCTCCATGTGGGGCTAACACCCTAAAGATCTGGGCAGGGAGGCCCGTGCTTGGTATGATATGAGCCGATTAGTTGGCTCAAACCCATCCCCAGCCCATCCCCAGCCCACTGCCACCCCAGTTGTATATATATTCTCTCACAGGGACCTGGATTGAAAAACAGACTGAACATTTCTTGAGGTCCTGTGTGCATGCATGTGCATGCACTTGCCTGGCAAAGGGAAAGGACTAACCCGCCTTTCCCAGGTCAATAGCAGGCACCCAAGACACCTGTAGGGTCATTGACGTGGAGGTAAGGGGACACCTGGAGGAGGGCACCCAGCCACAAGGGAGTCCACAGTCTGGTGTGTGTGGGGAACAACGAGGTCATTAGGCATTTATAATATGGTATAGAAAATGCTACGTGGAAGTGCAAGATGCTTTGAGGATACAGAGCAAAGTCACCTTAGAGCTCAGGAAGGCTTCCTGGAGAAGGTGATGTCTGTGTTGAGCTCTGAAGATCACGTAGAAGTTAACCGGAAGCATGTCCCCGAAATACCCACCACTCCCACCCCTGCAGAACAGCTACAAGCCCTCCTGTGGGTCTAAGACAAGGACACCAGTGTGGGGTCACACACCTCAGATATGTCAGAGCCTGTCTGCTCCCCTTGTGAGGCCTTAGAGCGCACAGACCCTCTCACTTACCTGTGTCCCTGGAGGCGGTCCCAAATCCTTTCCCTGGAGCTGCCACAGTGGTCCCAATCCTGCTAGCTGGGCTGAGAAGATAGACGTGCAGTGTCTGCACAGCCGGGGAGCCCCACTCCAGCGCTGGCCCCTGCCCAGCCCCTTGCAGCCCAGTGAAGTTGAGCCAGACCCTGGCTGGGCCGCCTGCTCAGACTGCAAGAGGGAGAAGTGTGCTGTGAGCATCCTGGAGCCCAGCCAGCCCTCTCTGGCCAGGAAGGCAGGTGGAGGAGGAGCTGGAGAGCCTTGTAAAACCTCCCGAGGATCAGATTAACTCCCGAGGAGCCGTAGAACCAGTGGGCTGACCACCACCTCCAGGCCACCGCAGAGCCCCACCCAGGTTGGGGGTGCACCTTCCTCACTCCAGGCCTCTAGATATGCTTCTGGCTAACTTCAGCTTGCTGCTTAAACCTGAGCTGGACCCCTACCCAGCAACACACCCTGGATAGAGTCCTCTGCTATGGGACTGCCTGTTGTCTTGCTTTAATCTTGTTTTCTTTAATATACTTTTTATTGAAGTAAAATTCACGTAACATAAAATTAACCACTTAAAGTGAACAATTCAGGGGCATTTAATACATCCACAATATTGTGCAACCACCACCTCTATCTAGTTGCAAAATATTTTCATCACCACCAAAGGAAACCTGATACCTATGAAGCAGTTTCTTCTCACGTCCTCCTACCCCCATCCCCTGACAACCACAATTTGTGTTATGTCTCTTTGGATGTGCCTATTCTGGATATTTCACATAAACGGAATCACACAATATGTGACCTTTTGTGTCTGCTATCTTTCACTTAGCATCACATTTTCAAGGCTCATCCACATTGTTGTACGTATCAGTACCTCATTCCTTTTTATGACCAAATAATATTCCATCATATGTATACGCTGCATCTTGTTTATCCATTCATTCGTCGATGGAAATTTGGATTGTTTTGACCTTTGGCCATTGTGAATAGTGTTGCTATAAACATCTGGGTACAAGTATTTGCTTGAATACTTATTTTCAGTTCTTTGGGGTATAGGTCTAAGAGTGGAATTCCTGGGTCACGTGGTCATTCTACATTTAACTTTTTGAGGAATCGCCAAAGTGTTTTCCCCAGTGACTGAACTATTTTACATTCCCACCAGCAACATATGAGTTCCATTTTCTCCACATTCTCACCAACACTTATCTTCTTTTATTTTTTCTTAATAGTCATCATTGAGGCTCTGAAGTGTTATCTCATTGGGGGTTCTGGTTTGCATTTCTTTAATGACTAATGATATTGAGCATCTTTTCATGTGCTTGTTGGCCATTTGTATATCTTCTTTGGAGAAATGTGTATTCAAATCCCTTGCCCATTTTTATTTATTTATTTTTTTGTGTGTGAGGAAGACCAGCCCTTAGCTAACCTCCGTCGCCAATCCTCCTCTTTTTGCTGAGGAAGACTGGCCCTGAGCTAACATTGTGCCCATCTTCCTCTACTTTATATGGGACGCCGCCATGGCGTGGCTGACAAGCAGTGCGTCGGCAGGCGCCCGGGATCCGAACCTGCGAACCCCGGGCTGCCAAGCGCAGACTAAACCGCTGCGCCACCAGGCGGCCCCCCTTGCCCATTTTTAAATTGGGTTGTCTTTTTGTTGTTGAGTCGTAAGAGTTCTTTATACATTCTTGATACTAGACCCTTATCTGGACCCATATATCTATATGATTTGCAAATATTTTCTCCCATTCTGTAAGTTATCTTTTCATTTACTTGACAATGTTCTTTTGTGCACAAAAGTTTTAAATTTTGATGTAGTCCAATTTATCTGTTTTTTCTTTTGTTAACTATACTTTTCATGTCATATCTAAAAATCCATTGCCAAATCCGAGGTCATGAATATTTACCCCTATGTTTTCCTCCAAGAGTCTTATGGTTTTAGCTCTTATACTTAGATCTTCAATCAATTTTGAGTTAATTTTTGTATATGGTATGGGGTAGGGGTTCAACTTCATTCTATTTCATGTGAATTTCCAGTTGTCCCAGCACCATTTGTTGGAGACTATTCTTTCCCCATTGAATGATCTGGACCCCCTTGTCAAAAATCCATTGACCATAGATGCATGGATTTATTTCTGATCCTCAATTCTCTTCCATTGATATAGCCATCGATCCTGTGCTAACAGTGTGTGGTACTGTTTTGATCACTATCTCTTTATAATAAGTTGTGAAATCTTGTCTAAACCCAGCCAAGGGGAGGTGACCTGAATCAGTGCTCCTTTTCCTAACTGGATACCTTGTAAGTAACCCCTTACTCTCAAATATCCTTTGAAACTGTGGATTACGGCTCTAATTCTGAAGTCAGGGTAAGGGTAGGGAGGGGAAGAGGGAGGGCCATGAGAGGCAGTGTAAGAATTACCCCCTTCAGTTCTCCACAAAAGAAAGGAGGCATAATGCAGTAAAAAGAACAAGGGCATGGGAGTGTTTCAAATCCAACTCTGAAGCCTGCTAGCTACATAGTTTGGGGCAACTTATCCTCTCTGGCCCTCAGTTTTGTCATGTGGAAAATGGGCTGTTGTGAGAACTGCACATGTGCAATAATGTACATAAAACATCTGGCCTGGAATAGCTGCTTAATAAATAGCACAAAATGGTGTTGGGAAATGACCATGGAAACATGGCATATCCTGACTACTCTAAGATCAGATATACCTGCTTTGGAAGGGTGTGCATTGAGGGTAGATCTCTTGACTGCCTTTAATCGGTCACAGGCACGCCCTGAGCCAGGCCACGCAGTGGAAGAGACATTAGTCTTTTGTATGTCCTTACTTCCTTTGCTGTAAATGAGCTCCTTCATTAATTAATTAATTTTTAAAAAGTGTTATGTGGGATACCATAATGGTGAGCAGGCTGTCTGTAAGTCCACAAATAATGTTGCTGTTAGAAGCTTGGTGAGCAGGGAAGACAAATCCATATCCAGAATAAGGATCTATTTCAGTGGTAACCAATCACTGTTCCCTCCTTGATGGAAGAGATCCAATATAATTAAACATCCTATACTTCTATTAAAGAAACAGGCAAGATAGGGCTTATAGGATTTTCTAACTACTCCCCAGAATTTCTTTTGTGTGAAACACCTCTAGATGTTCAGGTAAAGCTCTAAATGGAAACAGATGTATTCAATTGGAATCTCCTTTGGAAAGGGAGCCCACGAAGGGCGTGGAAACCTTCAGGGCTACAGGGCGACTGGCCTGAGCCAAATGCTCTAGAGGGGCTGCCAGCAATCAGTGTGTCTTTATCCCTGAGCATCCCTGGGAAACATGTCCAACCCACTGCTGGGCATGGGCTGAAACTGTGCTGCTTCTGGAGGCGGGGTATCTCTGCACCTTGTGATCCCTACCTCTGTGGGTCACTTGCTTCCACACTGGAGTTCGTCCATTGTGCATGTGACTGGCAGAGCCTCAAGGGTGGTTGGGGAAGCTTATTCCTGAGCTTTACTTTGGGGAGGTGCTGACACATCACATGGGGAAGTCTCCCAACATAGGTTGGGTGATCAAAGGAACTAAGTGTTAAAAAAGAATGACAGTTGTCCACCACTTGGGGTATCATGATTAGGTCCTATTTAGTCTTGGTAAACGGAATACTGCTCTTGTCCTCCAAATCCCACCGCAGTGAAGGTAAGGGAAATGGACCAATAGAAAGACGGGACCTGACAGTGCCACCTTCTCCAGCCCTATCAACCATAATCACAGAAACATTTCCACCTGCCATCTGAGCCTAGCATTTCCTAGGCAGTACATCCTTGTTGAACAAGTAAATGGATGAATGGACAAAGGAGAAAATATAGGCAGACCTTATTTGTTTCACAATATCTGGCATGTTTGGGATTGAGCCCCAGGAGCCCACATGTTCCTGAGCTGTAGTCTTCCCACTCTCACCTGCCCCCAATCCATTGGCCAGATCCGAAGAGTGGAGCTTTTGCCTTGTTTCCAGCTCCCCACTGGAACGTGGGTCTCTGCAGCCTGAACACTCTTGCTGACCTTTCTCCAAGGAGCTAGACCTGCTGCCTGGATTTCTGGATGTTGGCTAGCTGTTGGCTCAAGTCCTCTTTCGATAGATTTACATCTAGCAACATGTGAGGAGGGGTGCTGCTACTGGCCTGACTTTGATATTACCTGCTGCAAGGAATCCTCCTGCCTATTCCATCTATTGGGCCAGAGGCCATGCTGGCCCCAACCAAACCCCATGTACCCATGCTTAGCTGAGTCAGCTTCCCCTGGCCTGTGCTTGCTACTCCTCACCATCAACGAAAGCTGCTGAGGTCCCCATGTACCCACCTGAATCTCCATACTCCCTACTAATCTTCAACATAACCTTTCCAACTATCTCAGGTACCCCCTCACTGCATCTCAGCCGGGCAGCCCAAGGCTAAGACTGAGAAAATGGCTCCAGGCTTTCCATTTCCAACACTCACTCTTTCACAGGGATTTTTGGCTGAAACACCTGCATCAATGTATGCCTTTCAAAAAGTTAACATGGTTCTCATGCAAATATAGAATGAACACATGTCAAAGATTTATTCAGGGGCTGGCCTGGTGGCATAGTGGTTAAGTTCATGCGCTCCACTTCGGCGGCCCAGAGTTCGCAGGTTCGGATCCCAGGCGTGGACATACACACCACTTGTCAAGCCATGCCTGTCGGCATCCCATATAAAACATAGAGGAAGATGGGCATCAACGTTAGCCCAGGGCCAGTCTTCCTCAGCATAAAAAAATAAAACAGGAGGATTGGCAATGGATGTTGGCTCAGGGCTAATCTTCCTCACAAAGAAAAGAAAAAATTTATTCAACTTACTAATGAGAGAATCGGAGGGTTGGGTAAAGCCGATTCAAAAAGCATTTGAGGAACTGGGTATTTATAGGTTTTTGAAAGAAGAATGTCAGAATAAAGTTGTTAGGTTAGATACAAAACTGGTGACTGTCCTGATCGTGAGTAAGACCATGACATTTGGAGTTACCTTTCCTACCAGACAGAAATCAATTGCATCTCCACTAGAAAAAAAAAAACCATTGAATTAACATGTAACCCCACAACATCTGGGCTTTCAATCAATGGTAAATGCTGAGTCAAACAAAGGTACATTCCTGTATAATTAAATAATGTTTGAGGGGCTTGTGCAACAATGCCCTATGTGACATTGACAGAAGATGTCATCATTATTTCCAAGATTTAGATGTTTTTCTTAACTCTGTGGATGGGTTGTGAAGGTTTCCCTAAGACCTGGGAAAGCCAGGCTTTCAGGGAAATGTTTTAAAACATGGACCTTCAGTGTTTAAAATTCCACAGTGAGCTGGTGGGAATGCAATCTGGTGCAACCTCTCTGGAAAACTGTAGGGAGATTCCTCAAAATATTAAAAATACAAATACCTTATGATCCAGCTATCCCATTATTGGGTATCTATCCAACAGACCCGAAATCAACCATCCAAAGAGGCTTATGCACCCCTATGTTTATTGCAGCATTATTCACTATAGCCAAGAAGTGGAAGCAACCCAAGTGTTCCATGACAGAAGGGTGGATCAAGAAGATGTGGTATACATATATATACAATGGAATACTACTCAGCCATAAAAAAGACAAAATTCTCCCATTCATAACAATATAGATGGATCAGGAGAGTATTTTGTTAAGTGAAATAAGCCAGAGAGAGAAAGACAAATACTGAGTGATTTCACTCATATGTGGAATATAAACTAACACACGGTCAGAGAGAACTGTTTGGTGGTTACCAGGGGCAAGGGGGAGGGAGGATGGGCACAAGGGCTGAAGGGATGCATTTATATGATGATTGACAAACAATACTGTACAACTAAAACTTCACAGTGTTATAAGCTATTAAGACATCAATTAAAAAATTAGTAAAAACAAAATTCCACAGTGACACTCCATAATTCCCCACAGGGATAAAGCCCAACTCTTGGAAAGGACACACACTGCCCTGTATGCACTGAACCCTTAGCCAGCCCACCTCTTGCCACTTCTGCACATGTACCCAGCACTCTGGCCCATGCAGACCCCTGAACACACAGACCTCTTCCATCCTTGACTGTGCCCAAGCCTCATTATTCCTGCATCTGAAACTCCCTTCCCCTACTTGTTCATCTGGATTCCTCCTGTGCTTACTTCTTGACATGCCTCAAGGGCTACTTTCTCCAGAAATCCTTCCTCAAGTCCCCCAAACCTGAGGAATCAAACCCTCCCAATACAGTATTTATAGTGGCAACACTACCAATTACTGGGTTCTTAACATATGCTAGTTTTTGTCTCAAATCATTTCTTGATCTCATCCAATTGAAACCTTTCAAAAAAAGTTGAACAAAGATAATTTTATCCCATTTTCCATATAAAGATCACACAGCTGGAAAGTGGTCGAGGCAAGACTCAATCAAAGATCTTTGGGATGCTAACTATATTTGTTCCTCTACTCTAGAATGCTTTAGTTTTTGCACTGCTCATGTGGCTTCTCACGAATTCCCTGAGGAAATTAGTTTTATGGCACGTGCCCCTTACACAGAATGCCCATGACTCTCTGAAAATTGGACAAGTCTGGCTCCCACGAAGAGATAGGAAAGGGGTGGAAGAAGATCATCTACTATGGAGATGGCTGAGAGCCCCTGGGAATTCTGGAGTGACCTTGGCTGGCAAAGCCTCACCCTTGGACAAAGTATAGTGGTGTAAGTCACTTCCTGATCGAGATCTCTCAGGTCCCCCAAGATAGTGGAATTCTCCTGGATGTGCTCACATCACATTTCAGCCCAAGCCTGCCAGCAGCCCAGGGGCTTGCACAATCAACCCCCTCAGCCTCCAAACCCTATCAGCCTGTATCCCTCAGGGCTGCTTTTCCTGCTTCTCTTCAAACTACGCATTCATTCATTCATTCCACATATAGGGGTTGAGCCCTTACCATGTGCCAGACACAGTACTAGGTGCCAGAGATGGAGACGGTTAGCATGTCAGGCAGAGGCAGTCTCCTGCTGGAGATTATGTTCAATTGTGGGGAGAAAGCAACCAACTAAATGCATGCCTAAATGTGAAATTACAGTTGGAATAAGCACCATAAAGAAAAGGTGTGTGTCCTGAGAACGTGGAAGAGAAAGCATCCATTGAGCTGAGATCTGAAGGGCAGGACTGTATTAAGAGAAGCAAAGAACAAGTTGGGGATGGGGGACAGGGAGGAGACTTGTGAAGCAACAGTTCACAGGAGAGTTAGAGGAGACCTAACCGATGTTGCTGGAGGCCACCACCTTCTCCTTCTCTTTTGATCACCTTGCCAAGAGTCATCTCTGTGTCTACTGTTCCTCCCAGAACAAATTGCCCTTCTTCTCCAAACTCTCTTCTATGCAATCTCCCTATCACAGTTGAATTAATGTAAAACACTTTTCTTACATCCTTACTTTACCCATTAATTTCTAAGATCCGTTAATACAGGAACCATGTGGTATTCATCTTTATACCCTCAGGACCTAGCACATTGCCTGGAACAGAATGAGAAGGCAATGAATGAGTGAAGAGAGGACAACTCTGAGACATCTACCCAGGACATGCTGTAGGTAGCCCAGCCATTCTGGATAGATTCATCCCAATGAGTATATCAAGCCCAGAGGAGGCCCCTGATTTCTCAGAGCCTAGTGAGGGTACCTGTCTCCCTGTCTTTAAATGACTGGCCCACCACTGACTCTTTCCCCATCAGTCTAGTGTCCTGACACCCTGGTTTACAGGGATGAATTGCAAGTGTATCATAAATCATTGAGTACCAAAAATAAAGGCAACATTTGCAAATAATCTAGTTAAAATAATAAATTAGAGGGAGTATATTATAGTTTTAATTTGCATGTCCCTAAAGACCAACGTATTGATCTTTTTTTCATGAGTTTATTTGTCATGCATATGAGTTCATGGTGAAGTGTGTGTTCATGCATTTTACCCATTTTAATGGGTTGTTTGTTTCCTTATTATTGAGTTTTGAAATTTCTTTATATGTGCTGGATACAAGACTTTTATAACATTTATGCTTTGCAAATATTTTCTCCCATAAATGTGTTTATGTGCCTTGTCTTTTCATTCTGTTAACAGTATCTTATAGACAATATTTTAAAATTTTCATGAACTGTAATTTATCAATTTGTTCCTTCATGGATTGTGCTTTTGGTATTTAAGAAATTTTTGCTTCTGTGGCTGACTTATTTCACTTAACATAATGTCTTCCAGATCCATCCATGTTGTTGCAAATGGTAGGATTTACTTCTTTTTTAAGGCTGAATAACATTCCAATGTATGTATATATCACATTTTCTTTATTCATTTGTCTGTCAATGTACATTTGATTCCATTTAAATGAGGTATCTAAAATAGTCAGACTTACAGAAACAGAAAATAGATTGGTGGTTGCCAGAGGATGGGGGAGGGGGAAATGGGGAGTTGCTGTTCAATGGGTATAAAATTGCAGTTATATAAGATGAATAAGTTCTAGAGATCTGGGGTACAACATAGTGCCTATAGTTTATACAGCGTTGTGACTTAAAATTTTTTAAGAGTGTAGATCTTGTGTTAAATGTTCTTACCAAAAAAAAAGCAAAGGTACACAGGAAACTTTTGGAGGTGATGGATATGTTTATTACCTTAATTGTGGTGATGATGGTATCATGGGTGTATATATATATGTTCAAGCTCATCAAATCATATATATTAAATATGTGCAGTTTTTTGGTATGTAAATTATACCTCAATAAGCTGTAAAAAAAGAGATTTTTGCTTAACACACGTCACAAATATTTTCTCATGTTTTCTTCTAGAAATGTTATAGTTTTAAGTTTTATATTAGGTCTTTGATTCATTTGAGTTAATTTTGCACATGATATAAGTATGGATTTAAGTTCCTTTTTTGTATATGGATATTCAATTGTTACAGCACTATGTATTGAATAGACTAGCCTTTCTATTGAATCACCTTTGCACCTTTGTTGAAAATTAATTGCCCATATAAGTGTGGGTATATTTCTGGACTTTCTATTCTATTCCAATGACCTTTTGTTTACTTTTATGCCAATAAAACACTGTCTTAATTACTGTAGCTTTATAATAGGCGTTTAAATCACACAGTGTTAGTTTTCCAACTTTATTTTTTTAAATATTATCCATTTACTGTCTGTAGAATCTCTAATGATGTTATCTCTCTCATTTCTGATTTTGGCAATGTATGTCTTCTTTTTCACCTGATTGGTCTGCCTAGATGTCTGTTTATTGATATTAAAAAACTAACTTTTGATTTCATTGATATTCTTTATTGTGTTCTGTTTTCCATTTTACTGATTTTTCATTCTGATCTTATTATTTCCTTTTCTTTTAACTTGCTTGGATTTACTTTGCTCTTCATTTTCTAGGGTCTTAAGGTGGAATTAGGGTTATTGATTTAAGACCTTTCTTCTCTAATATAGGTGTTACATATGTCCCTCTAAGTACTGCTTGAATGGTATCCCACAAATTCTGATACGTCATATTTTGAATTTAATTCTATTCAAAATGCTTTCTAATTTCATTTTTGATATCTCCTTTCACCTATAGTTCATTTAAAAGTGTGTTAGTTGGGGGGCCGGCCCAGTGGTGCAGTGGTTTAGTTTGCGCTTGGCAGCCTGGGGTTCGCGGGTTCAGATCCCAGGTGCCCGCCAACTCACTGCTTGTCAGCCATGCCGTGGCGGCGTCCCATATAAAGTAGAGGAAGATGGGCATGGATGTTAGCCCAGGGCCAGTCTTCCTCTGTAAAAAGAGGAGGATTAGCAACGGATGTTAGCTC
Organism: Tapirus indicus; assembly: GCA_031878705.1. Classification (NCBI taxonomy): domain Eukaryota; kingdom Metazoa; phylum Chordata; class Mammalia; order Perissodactyla; family Tapiridae; genus Tapirus; species Tapirus indicus. Next base: position 123,306,605 of record CM062922.1, on the reverse strand, counting down.
AGGGCTGGTCTTCATCACAAAAAGAAAAAAAAAAGTGTGTTATTTGGTTTTCAAATATTTGAAGATTTTCAAGTGTGAAAGTTACTCTTTGTTTTTTACTCTTTTAGTATTTTAGAGATGTTGTTTCACTGTCCTCTCATCTACTTTGTTTCTAACAAGAAATCCACTGTCACCCTTATCTTGTTCTTTAATATATAACATGTCTTTTTTCTCTGCTTTTAAGATTTTTCTCTTTATCACTGGTTTTGAGCATTTTGAGTATGATATGCCTTGGTGAGTGTTTTTTCTGTTTCTTATGCTTGAGCTTCTTGCATCTCTGAGTTTTCATTAAATTTAGAATTTTTCAGCCATTATTTTTCAAATATATTTCTGCTTTATGAAGGAGTCTCTCCTTCATCGACTCCAGTTGCACATTTATTAGGTTGCTCAAAATTGTACCAAGAGTTCACTGATGCTCTATTCTTTCTTTTTTTGCTTTTCTCTCAGTGGTTCATTTTGGATAATTTCTATTGCTATATCGTCAAGTCACTGAAAAGTCACTTTTAGTCTGAAATGTCTAATTTACCGTTAATCTCATCCAGTATATTCTTCACCTCAGACATTGTGGGTTTTATTTCCAGAAGTTTTACTTGGGTTTTTTATTACATCTCCCATGTTGCTACTTAACATTTTGAACATATGGAATACTGTCACAATAATTGCTTCAATGTCCTATCCACTAATTTTAACATCTTTGTCAGCTCTGCATTGGTTTTGATTATTGATTTTTCTTCTCATTCTGGATCATATTTTCCTGACTCTTTGCATACCTGGTGATTTTCTATTGGATACCGGACATTTTGAATTTTACCTTGTTCAGTGATGGCTATTTTTTAATTCTTATAAATGTTCTTGAGGTTTTTTCCTGAGATACAGCTAATTGGTAAGTTTTATCTGTTTGGGTCTTGATTTTAAGATTTGTTAGGTGGGACCAAAACAGTGATTAGAGTTAATTATTCTATTGAGGAAAGATCCTTTGTGTCCTCTACCCAATGTCTCATGAATCATGAGGTTTTCTATTCTGGCTGGTAGGAGTAAGCTCTATTCCCAGCCTGTGTGAGTGTCAAGCATTGTTTCCTCTAATCCTTTCAAATGGTTCTTTTGCCAGCCTTGAGTAATTTCCTCACATCCATGCACCAATAAATATTCAGCTGAATACTTGGGGGCTGTCCTTTGCAGATCTTAGGATACCTCTTGTGTGACTTCCTCCTCCCTGGTGCTCAGTCCTTTGAATTCTAGCCATCTTCATCTCCCCAGATAGTCAGCTATCTCTTCTCAACTCAGGGAGCCTGCTAAACTCTGCCGGGCATTCCCCTCCATGCAACACTGCCTGGATACTCTCTCAAGCAGTAAGCTGGGTAATTGGAGGACTCACCTCATCTTTTGTGTGTCTCTTAGGGATAACTGTCATTTTTTGGCTGATGTTCAGTGTCTTGAAACTGTTTTTTATACATTTTGTCTGTTTTTTGATTATTTAAGGCAGGATAGTAAATCTAGTCCCTGTTACTCCACCTTGACCAGAAGTGAAAGTCCCTATATTTTCTAGAATGAAAGAGAAAGGAGTGGTCTTATACCCGGCCTGCAAGAGAGGGAAATAACCCACAGCCTCTCTTACCTATGTCACCACTTTTGATGTACCATTAATAGTTGTGATCATGAATCATCACAGAATTTATTTTGAAAATTTTCACTATTTTAATTAAAACATTTTTTAAAAATCTATGCATAAATCGCCTTTAAAATAAGGAATTCAAGAAAGTTTAAATGGTGCTATCTACATACACACTGTGTGTAAGCCATATTGGTCCATGGTCATTTTGCCTAATTTGAAAGTTAACTGTTACTGGACCAAATGTACATATAATAACAATGCAAATGAAATTCTCAACAAAGTACCTGTAATAATATATGTAAATCATCTGAATTGTACCCTTTTTTACAATACACTAAGATTTATTCATGCTGTCTTTTCACTGTATATAGGTCTTAAAAATAATTTTAAAAATAAAATTTAATGTTTTTAAATTTATTGCCACTATTTATTTTTCCTTCATATCCTTCCTTGATTCATCCATTCATTCAACAAATATTCATTGATCACCTACTATGTACTGTGCTAGTAGATTTCCTTACACAACACCAAATTTAATCATTTTAATGGCTACTTTTATTACAAAGTTATAAATGCCTCCGGGGAAAAATTTATTTTGCTTCTATAAAAAGTGTTAAAGGGCTCAAAATCCAGGAACATTCATGGGAGTGTGGTACACAGGTGCACACTGTGCATCATGCGTGTATCACACTTAAGTATAATCATCATAGATGTGGATGCATCTCTATTTGCTCTTTGTTGTGGGTCAGGGAGGGACAAAGATCTGCAGGGGTAGACTAGTCGGGGAAAATAGTATGAAAGAGGAAAAGATGACTAGGCACTGGAGGAGGATCAAAATAGGAGGTTATAAATGTTTGACACATATAACAAAGACTGGGGGAGAAGCTTCTTCCAGGCTTTGAGACCAGGAATGAAAACCACCCCCCACTGGGAGGTGAGAAAGTAGAGATCAGCATGGAGGGCAGTTGAAGGATGAGCCTGAGTTCGAGGATGAGTACTTTGGAAGTTGCTGGTGGTTAGAGAGCCTAAGTCTCACTCCCACTTTTCTCCAGGATTCCAGCTGATAAGAGAATACACAAAATGGGTGGCCAAGTGGATACCAGAGAATCATCCTTATTAATGGATAGTACCTAGTGACCACAAAGAATAGGGTTTACTGCTAAACTATGTTAGCGCATGTGTCTTGGACCAGATGCTCAGTAGGTCTCCTCTTACCCTGACAGCTTCATGGAGGATCACAGGCTTGCCTCACATACCCATTTACTTCTCAAAACTGGCCCCTGCCCTGACCCAGGTGTGCTTACTCACAGGAGCCAGAAGCCAAGGAGAACCCATGGATTCTCTTTACCAACCCATGAGGCAGACAGTCCAGCTAGATGTGGTGGAATATTATCTGCCTCTGAAGCACAGTGACTCAACCCCCGGTGATGTGGGTCAAGGACTCTTGGGTTCTGGGAACACATCAGCCACTCCCTGCCCATGTGAAGAACCAAGTAAGTGGCGGGAACATTATAGCTTCTCTAACTTCAATTCAGGACACTTGCTGAGTACCTGTGGTTCTGGCCCTCCTGGGGCTTCGATTTCTGAAACAATCTTATTTGTAAATATTCTTAGCGGAAGTAAGACAGCAGAGTTTGGAGAGTTTTATTTTTTACTCACATTTTCTTTCTAAGGTTTCTCTCACAACTTAAGCCTGGTGTCCCATGAAGTGTGAGGGAGCAGACACAGGACAATCTAATCTCGAGGAAGAACCTCTCTCTATTAAAGTGGCTGAATCCCATCGAGCTGGCTCACCTGCTGGAACTGCGGAACTAAATGTTGCTTTTCGGCTGGTTGCCTCCAGGGAACCTCTTGAAAGAGCCTTTATTTGACGTTCCTGAAAACTAGAAGGAACAAAAAGAGGGGCAGGGGGAGGGACGACAGAGTGTGCTGCAGGAGTCAGTGAGGTTGGAAGGGGGAGGCGCCCTGTCCAGGGGCATGTCCATGCTGCAGCTCCAACCTGCAGCCCACCGACTGGGCAGGGACAGCTGTATGTGCTGGCTCCCTTGTGGGAGAGTCTGGCTGCATTCCTCGCAGGGGCCTCACACAGACCCTTCCTTTGCACTCCCCACTCCTGGGCTGCTGGGATGTGTACCCCAATGTCCTTGTTGTACCCCTCAGGTATCAAGAAGCCCAGAAACACCTGGGACCTGACGTATGGCTGGGTCTCCTGGCTTCTAGCCAGAACTCTCTGGACAGCCCAGTGGAGATCATCCTAGATACAGATAACTGTCTTTTGGGTCTTTGTTTTTTTAGGCAAAGGAATTGCAAGTAAAGCTTCAAGAGATTGGGACTGAAGAAAGATTGAGAAAGAGGTCACGACTTCTTGCTGCCAGATAGAGAAAGACCTTCCATACTGTCTACAGAGTACGCTAGAGCCCTCCAGAAATGGTTTTGTCTACAGTGTGAATTTCTGCATAGATCTGACATCCAAGAGCCCCCGAGGGCTTGGAAATCTGGCAGGTAGAAGACCTCTAGAAAACACAGTATGACCACAATTATGCAAGGATAAAACAAAAACTGTGCAAAAAGATTGGCAGAAAATACTACAAAATGTTAGGAGGGAAGGTTTTATAGTACAGCCACTCTGAAGACGGTCGGACTTGGATTTTAATCTCAGCTCTACCACTCACCGCATGTGCTGCCTTGGGCATGTTGTCTAACTTCTCTGAACCCCAGTTTCTGAAACCCCAGCTTCTCTACACTAGGAAATAATAGCACATATTTCAGAGAGTTGTGAAAATTACATTACATAATGTATGCAATTACACAGCAGAGTGCCTTGTACATAAAATAATGCTCAAAAATTGGAAACTATTGACTAGTGTGGCTTCTAAGTGGTAAGACGATGGGGGAGTTTTTCCTTCAATTTTGTTGGTATCATCCACATCTTATACAAGGAACGTATATTACAGATGCTGAATCACAGCTCTGCAGCCTGACAAGAGCTCTTTCCATCTAGGCTCACTCAGTGAGGCTCCTCACAAGGGTCTTCATGCCTGCTGAGTGCAAACCAGGACTGCTTCTGCTGGAGGAGCCTCTGCTCGTGCTGACTTGGCTGCAATGGGAAGGAAGTGGGATACTGGGAACCAGAGGAGCAGAAAGGATGGCCACGACACATAGCTGCATTGTTTTCCTCTTGCTAAGTGACCAAAGACCCTGAAAGAACACCAAGTATCATTTTTGTGCAAGCAGAAAACACCAAGATGCTCTTGCAGGCAATATGCCATCCAAGATGCTATCAGTTCCATTCCCTTCCTGAGAATGTCACATAAGGGTAGAATTTTCCCCTTAACTAAGATATGGGGCCCATCCTGGAGGCCAAACAAGAAGTCCAGGCTGTCAAAGGCAGCTTCTCCAGCGCCCCGCCACGCTCCCAGCCGTACCCCTCCTGGCAGGCACAAGGGGTCAGGCACCTAGGCTGGACAGTAGATAAAGTCACCACAGCTTTTCAAACTATGACTATTGCAAACAGCAGAGATAGCAGCCAGGAAAGAGGAAAGTAGAGATGTGCCACCTTTTCTGTTGGCCTTTATTAGTTGAACTACGTTTGTTCTCAAGAGTGTAATATCAATAGCTACGGAATTTAGAACTGAGGATGACCTTACAGTTCTAAGCCTTGCTTCCCATATGAAGTTCTTAAGTTCCATATGACATACTCAAGGTCAAAGAGAACTCAGGGAGTTACCTTGGTCAATTCAACTAGCAAAGTCAGGTCTAGAAACCAAGTCTCCTAATTCCCAGTCAGGGATGCTGCTTCTAAAGACAGATTTTGCTTTGCTCCATGTTGCTGAGACTGTTGGTTCCAGAGAGTACCACCTTCTTGAAGGTCCTTACTACAAGGGCTGCCATGCAAACTGGAAGAAGGCAGATCTTGGATGCAAGCTGAGTGAGAATTGGAAGCCAAGCCTTGTCACCTGTATTGTCCTGGGGCTGCTGTTCCTCACAGCCACAGGCTCTTACAGACCCCTAGCTAATGCCAGCAGGGCTGGACAGCACCAAGCCAACCTCCAGGCTGGCGCCATTGCACCAGTAGTGAGACCGATGATGAGAATGAGAACACTCACTCCCATCCCAGCCTGGTCATTATCTGTGAATGGGGACAACAGATGAGTCCCTTGGCACCATGGCAATGACCAGAATATAGACTAACTGCCAAGCACCAGAATAGTCATGTTTCTACATAGATCCCTACTGGCACATACTATCCGGCATGTATGGGCAATGACATGCTAAGTCCTTAGAAAGTCGTCATCTCCATCATAGATGACTAACATATTTTCAGAGATTAAACCAGGGGGATAACAAGATGAATGTAAAAATTTAACCGAACATTATTAATTATTTTTTACAGCTTTGAGATAAAATTAACATACCATACTATTCACCCATTAAAAGTATACAGTTCAATGGTTTTGAATATATTCACATAATTTTGTAACCATCATTGCAACTTAATTTTAGAACATTTTTATCATCCCCCAAAATAAACTCCTCAACACTTAGCTGTCGGCTCCATTCCCCCCATCTCCTCCTGCCCTAGGCAACCACTAATCTACTTTCTGTTTCTATAGATTTGCCTATCTTGGGTATGTCATAAAAATGGAATTATGATATGTGGTCTTTTGTGATTGGCCTCTTCCACTTAGCATAATGTTTTCAAGGTTCATCCATGCTATAGATTAATTCTTCTTTTCATAGTTCTTACGGCATCTTTTCAAGATCTTAGCGCTTTCCGGGCCATCCTCAAACATTTTGGTTGTTATTATAAATCAGAATGAATATAAATTCTATTTATCCAGGCTTTTATTGTTCTAATGTAGGTAGCATTGTATTATTATTAGTAAGATGAGGTAAATCAATTGTATATCTGTCTCAACAGCCATTGGATACCCTGGCTTCGGAAATGTTTAGCTGTGTTTCGTGGGCATAGTTTTCTGGTCATATATAAATCTAGGGCTTGCAGAATCGATTATCCCCAAAATAACAGAGCCATGGAACTTGGGAAAATTCCCTATTTCAACAGATGAATTTTCATGCATCTCAGGGATGCACTACACTGCCCTCTGCTGAGTAGTATGACAGGAAGACTAAAAATCAGAAGAATATGAAGAGACACCAGAGGGCCAGAGGATCTGTTTCTGACAAACTCACTTTATTTATTCATTATTCAAAGAGCATTTAAAGGGCACCTACACTGTCAGACACTGTGCTAGTGGTAAAAGGTGGGGCAGTGATTCTTGTCCTCCAGGAGATTCTTGGCTAGAGGAGAAGTTCTTTCAGTCACACACTGGGAGTCCTGCTCAACACAAACTTTCCAACTTCAGGAATTCACTAGATCTGGACGCTGCCCAGAACACTTGTCTCAGGTGTCATGTCAAAGGCAACCCAAAGGGAGATGACAAAATGTAAAAACAGTATAGGTCATTAGAGTTAAAGAGAACTGCAGTGAGATTCCACAGTCCCAAACCTCAAAGGTTATGTGTAACAAATCCCCCTGAAACTGAGTGGCTTAAAACAATAAAACTAATTTCTTATCTCTCATAGTTTCCATGGGTCAGGAATTCAGAAGTGGCTCAATTGGGTGGTTCTGGCTCAGGGTCTCAAGGGGTTGCAGTCAGATGTCAGGTGGGGCTGGAATCATCTGAAAGTTGACTTGAGCAGGGGGATCTGCTTCTTGGGTGGCCCACTCACATAGTTAGCAAGCTGATGCTGGCAAGATTCTTCTCTCCACATGGGCCTCCCACAGGGCTATTTGAGCGTCCTCATCACATGAGGGCTAGCTTCCCCCAGAGTGAATAACAAAGAGACCCAATGCCTTCTATGGTCGGGTCTTAGTCACATACAATGACTTCCACCATATTCTATGAGTCACACAGCCAGTCCCAATCCAATGTGGCAGGAGCCTACACAAGGGCATGAATATCAGGAAGTAAGATTCATTGAGTGCCATCTTGGAGGCTGGCTACCACATTACTATTCAGTCTTTCTTCCATTTTCCACCCTGAAGGTCAAAATCCAAACTCCTAGCTGTCATTTGAATACCCTCTTTAAACCTCTGCCAGGTGTTCATCCAACCTCTACCTGAGTCCTTCTGGGCAGGAGCTCAGGGTCATCCAACTCTGACCAGTCTGTCTTCAGACAGCACTGACCCTTTGAGAGCTCCTTTGCAGATTGAGTCAGCTTCTTCTCTATGTGAGACCTTCAAAGACTTAAAAACAGCAACCATGTTCCTCCAATAAACATTTATTGAGATCTACTCTGCACCAGATCCAGTGTGCTAGCTACTGGGGACGTAGCAGTGAACAAGACACAGTCTTTGCCTCTAAAGGGTTCATTTTAGTTTAGCTTCCTAATCCTATTCCAGGGGGCCCGTGCCACACCATGAATAATGAACCCCTTGTCCATCTTTTCTATATCTGATCTCAGAGAAACCTCTTCTTTTTTAGTCAAGGCTCTCCAGTAGCAAATAACAGAGAATAAAACTCAAATTACTTCAAGAAACCAGATAAATGTGAATAAGAATTAGGACAGCAAAATTGCTCCAAATCAGAGACAAATCTTTATTGTTCTTAAACTATCATTTAAGAGACCTGAAGCCGATTTATAGAAACCAACAGATATTTAAATATTGCTCTAATATCTAGCATTCTTCCTTAATTCTTATTATAATTGAAGTTTTTTCTGTAGATTCTTTTGGATTTTCATGTCACATGTAAATAATTTAAGTTCTGTTCCTCCCTTTCCACCTTGTATACCCTTTCTTTTTTCTTATTTTGTTGCACTTGTTAAGACCTCTAGTTAATGTAGAATAGAAGTAATGATAGTAGACATCACTACTTTATTTCTGAACACTTTTTTTCTCCCAGCTCTGATAATGGCAGGGTAGCTTGTATCAGACAAAACCCACAAGTATAAATTGTGGACAAAATATTAAAACAACTGTATAATGTCCCTAGAGAATAACCAAAAGCAGGCAAAAATTAGAGGCATACAAGCCTCAGAAGAATAGAAATAAACTATATGAGAGTCACATTTAACCAGTTTTTCTCCTGAAGGTACTCCCCAATCTGCCTGGAGCTTGGGGACTGAAGTTCAAGCAAAAAGCAGTAATCTTACTGGGTTGACAGGTCAGAGATGAGAGTTTGGAGCTGCCAGAGAAGTTTGCAATTGAGAGGTGGGGAAAACATGGGAAAGGAAGGGGCCACAAAATCTATGTATAAATACTCCTTCAGGTCTTTGGCTGACTTTGAAAATGCATATGCACAAGGAAAGATTCCAGTGAACCCAGAGGAAAAGAACACAGGAAAATGGAAAAAGCTGAGCAGAAATTTCAGGAGGAAGACAGACTTTAGAGTTCAAGAGAGCTTGGTAAACACTTCAGGCTTTTCAATGAAACTCTACAAAGGCCATGCCCTAGGATTAGAAAGTATATCCTAGCACTAAAGTCTACACCCTAGGACTAAGAGAAAAATCAAAATAGACCCACCTTAACAAAGACTAAAACCAAGCCTCCACAAAATCCAGGTGATCTGCCGGCAGATCTGCTAGATCTGCTAGAACAAGACTCAACATTCTTCAGAGGAAGGTAACAGAATCCAGATTCACTACAATGCGTCATCCATAATGTCACTATACAATAAAAAAAATTACTACACATGTGAAGAAACAGGAAAATGTGATGACAATTCAAGATGGGAAAAAAAGCAGTCATTAAAGATGATCCACATTTAGGATTTAGGAGGAAAAGACTTTAATGTAAGTGACAAATATATTAAAAGGTTTCACAAGAAAAATGGATATAGCAGATGGAGAGACAGGGAATCTCAGAAAAGATATGGAAACTCTAAAAAGGTACCAAGTAGAAACTTTACAGCTGAAAGACATAATATATGAAAATTTTTAAAAATTTGTAGCATAAGATTAACAGAAGATTGGATAGTGGGAAAAAGAAAGAAAGAGTATCGATTTAAAGACAAATAAATAGAAATTATCCAGAATGAATCAGAGAGAGTAAAGTATTAAAAAAAAAGAGCTGAATAGGGCCACAAAATCAAATAATACCAAATACAGCCATAATATCAGACACCCTAATATGTGTAATTGGAGTCTCAGAAGAAGGGGAGAGAATAGGGGATAAAAAATATTTGAAGAAATATTGACCAAAATTTTTCCAAATTTAATTATAAACATCAAACATAATATATATATGAAGCTTAACAAGCCTCCAAAAAGAATCAACACCAAAAACAAAATAAAAACAACCTACACCACATAATACGTAAAAATCACAGTGAAATAGAAAATCTTAAAAGCAGCCAGACAGAAAGAACATTACCTACGATAAAAGAATGATACTGAGAAAGATCGAATGATTAACAACTGACTTCTCACCCAATAAATGGAGTCCAGAAGACAATGAAAAAACATCTTTAATATGTCGAAAGAAAAAACTGTCAACGTAGAAATCTATATTCAGTAAAATTAGTCTTCAAAACTGAAAGCAAAAAGAGATATTTTCAGAGAAATTAAAGTTGAGATAATTTGCTGCCAGCAGACCTATATTACGAGAAGTGCTAGAGGAAGTTCTTTAAGCTGAATGGAAATAATGCTACTGGAGATTTGAATCTACAAAAGGGAATGAAGAGTACTGGAAATGGTTAATATGTGGGCAAATATACAAGAATAATTGTTTGTAAAAGGAAAGATTTTTTAGCAGTCCACCATTAATTATGATTTTTTACTGTAAGTTTCCAGCTATAACCTCCTATACCTCTCTTTTGTGGGCTTCCTGGACTCCCTTTCAGAACACTTCAGCTCTTTTCTGCTTCCCTTCCCCACCAACCTCCTCCTCTGCTTATATAACCTCTCCAACGCCTATGACGACCAGTCCTTATTTACTTAATTTAATATGTAACATCTTGTTTCTTAAAATAAAAAAATGCCTAAAGCAAACATAAAAACCTATTAGCATATATTAATTCTGGGTGGTTAGGCACTGGTGCTATTATTTATTCTTTGTGCATTTCCGTATTTAAATCTTTCTGTTAAAAATTTCCAGTTATTTCCATTTCAGAGTCACTGTGTTTGAGTTAATTTGTCTTAAACCATTTTTTCAAAATAATAATAATTTATATGAATAATTTGTAAGAATTTTTATATGAAAGCATTCAAAAGGACAGTACATACATTATCACTTTATTTATTTATCATAATGAGGAATTAGTTAAAAATAAATTTTTGCATTTGTGATGAGAACAAAATTCATTAATTAATAAATATCCCCGGGACTTCTCTCTTCTTTTTTACCTGCTGAAGACAATTTTGTCTTTTCTCTCTGCCCACACCTTCCAAGAAGAGCTTTGGTGATACAGAGTCAGGAGAATGAATAGAAAGACGCCAGAATTGGAGAAGTAAAATGCTCAGAGACAGGTTATGGTAAAGAGTGAATAATCAAAGCTTTCAGGACTGGGTGACTTTGCAGTAGCTGGATGTGAGAGGGAGCTGCCTTGGAGAGGAAGGGACATTCTAAGGACAGGGGCTGTGGGTTATGAATGGGTTCATCACAGTACTCTCTAAAGGATGTAAGTCAACATTGGAATTACTTTTTAATTGCTGACTGTTGTTTCTTTCTCAGTACTTAGGGCCTCAAAATTTATTTGAGTTTCATGTTCATAGATTACTGAAATTTATTTTCCTGCTGTACTGTTGGAAGAAACCTTATAACCTTGGGACACACGAGGTCAGAATAATACATTCTCATTGCTGAATTGCTTAGGAGGAAAATTATTTTATTTAAATACAGTGATGGTAGATGCTTGGCTGTAGAATCTTCAGAACATTTTATGATTGAAGTCTAAAAACATAAGGTATAATTTCTTAAACATCTTCTAAACACTCTCACATATCTTTCAAACTGTGACATCGTCTCCACCTACTACACATATATAGTATATATCTGTGTGCATATATGTACACATGTATATAATTTATATTGTACATAATTATAATTCAGACATCTTATCGTGTCTCTGTGAACTACTATTATGCACTTTCAAAACTTTAAAATAAATTCCCCCATCCCCCATTCTCACTCTGCAGAGTAAATAATTTCATCATTTCGTAGCATTTTGTGTGTGTACATGTGCTTACCTTCCCTCTATAGAATTGCGTATTTATCCTACTATTTTTTGATTTTTCAGTTTTAAGTATTAACTATTGACTTCCTAATATGGAAGATGAGGATTTAACTTTCTTATAAATCCTCCCTCATCCACCCAATGCTGCTATATTATAATTTTAGTTAACTCAATATTCACTACCTATGTAAATATTATTCATGGCTGAGTGGTGTACTACGGAAACAATTTCGCTTTTATACAACAGTTTTTTTACCTGAGAGTTAATAATGTTTGTCTCATTGTCTCATTTGCTTGTTTTCTACACCTATCAATAATTGTATATAATTGTATATCCCTGGCTATGAGTTATTCTAGGTGGCAAATGGGGGTCAATTGCTGGGACACTATCTTCCCATGACCATATCCCATGACACTAACACCATTCAGTGTGTTCATTTGCATTGGGTCCCCCCATTTTCATTGCAGGGTCCTGGCCCAGTGTCCCTGAGTCCAGATTCTATTGAGATCAAGGTCTCCAAAGAGGAATACTGCAACGTTCTGCTAAGGTGGGCAGAGTCACTGAAGTTGTAGGGTTTGGGAGGGGATGTGGAGGTCCAACTTCTTATAGACTTTTCACCAATCCTCCTATTTTAAACCCAAGCTATATCCTCACTTTCAGAGGTATCTGTGGTCTTCTGGGGTTCAGACATGCGACTCCATGTTGCACTTAGCCTTTCCCCCCGCAAACGTGAGTTTTGTTTTCTCCAATTTGCTAAGTTCCTTTCCATTTATTCTTCTTGTTTCCATCTACCCAAATTTGGTTTTTATCATGACTTTTCCTGAAAACCAATTAATCCAGTACCAGTACTTTGAGTGCATTTCCCAGTCTATGAAATGAAACAGTCATGCTCTCCTTTACAGCACCTGGAGCTGAATCCTGTGACATTCCTGTTCACACACATCATCTCAGCCCCCATTTGCTGTGAGGATCTCAGAGGGCTTGTGGTCAGAACTGAGAATGTGCTGGAAATGCTAATGCTTGACCTGGGCTGTCAGTCAAGGTTGCAATGCCTTGTTTTATTAATGGCCCACAGAGAATTTCACAAAGAATTTTCATACTTTTTTTATTACTGCTCCTATTTCCAAGAGTTCCAGAAACAGATCCAGTCACCCATAGAGGGGATGAAGGAGGGAGAAGAGAAGAGAGAAAAACAAAGGGAAGAAGAGGGGAAATGGGGGAGGGGAACACAGGCAAACCCCTGTTGTCCTGCTATGTCCTGACTCTCCATTAGGGTGTCCTTCCCTCATGCACGTGTCCATGTCCCGAGTGGGTAGACCCCATCCAGTGAACTCCTTGGGTGGCCACAGTTGAGCCTCCTGCATCATAAAAGTTAAGATTAGGATGGCAAACAGATTGTTCTGCCTGACTTGGTGGGTCATAAATCTCCTGGATCTTTGATTCTTCTCACCCTCTCCCCGATAATTCTATTTTCAGAATAATATGTCATTCCACAAGCCCAGTGACTGATGGATTATGAAACTTACAAGACTAACTCCAGTGAGTCCTTTGAAGTAGATCAAAACACAGACTTTGTAAAAATGAACGTCATCCGGGCTCCCTGTTTCAAGGTTGGCAGCAGAATTTTCTTTCCTAATGTAGGTCTTCACTTGATACTACAGATTACTTTGCCTCTGATGAATTTCCTACTCCCTTCCAGAACAGCTCACAGTGCTCCTCTTTCTCTCTACCTCTTCTCACACACATATGGAGTGTGTAGGGGCTCACCCCATAGCTCTGAGGTAATGGAAGGAAAGTGAGGGGGGGGGGTGAGGCCAGTCACCCCAGTCCACCTCAAAATGGATATTCAGGTAAAAACTTCAAAAAAGGTACTTTGAAGAATAAAATGGGCAATAAGGGGTAGCAGTTGGGAGCTGAGAACAGGGAGGAGAGCCAGTGCCCCAGATTCTTGGTCTTCTGGGGTGTTAAGAAGAGTCAGTCTTCTTTATTACCAGTTGCCAGTCTCTGATGACCGCTGAGTAGAGGGGTCCTAGAGGGCCTAGGGGGGTGAACACCCACTCAAATAGCCATGCTGAGCTCACTGCCCTCCCAGCATGCCTTCCAGGGCTCTCCCTGGGAGCCAGATATGCCAAAGGCAAACCTGGATAAAAAGAAAGGGGCTGGCATGAACTTAACCTCACTTCTGTCAAGCTCATCCAGAATTTGTCCGACATCTTCCAGGCCACCATCATACCCAAACCTCTGAGATATTCCCGCAGTATCTTCCCATGACCATATCCAGAATCCTCAGCACAACTCTGTCCCAGGCAATGCCTCAGTACCACATCCCAAGATATTCCACTGTTCCCAGATCCATGTACATACCAGGAAATGATTAAAATGATATTAAACCACCACCACTCAGGATCACCATAAATTTTTTTGCCAGAAAAATGAACTTACAACTAATTGATGGAAATGTGGAAGGAGAGAGAAGCCAAGCTTCATATTGTTAATCTAAGAAGAACTGCAAGGACAACAGGTGGCAGCATAAATGGTGTCTCCAGGTGAGGTTCTACAAAACACAGCATGAATCAATGAAAATCTCTCACTGTTGGAACAAAAAGCTAAACCACAAAGTCATCAGGATTGAAATATTCCTTGGCTAAGTCTCACCTGCTCAATGGCATTGGATAAGTGGACAAAAAATAAGTAAGGATATAAAAGAAATTAACCCCATAGACCTTATGAATATGTATTAAACTTTAACCCTGATAATAGGAAATCCATCTTCTCAAGCACACATGGAATATTCATAAGAAATGATCATATATTAGGGAAAGAAATATCAGTAAACAATAGTAAACTTCATGTGGAAAAATAAAAATTCAATAATAGCCAGGAAACTACTACAAAATAAAAACTGTGAGAGGCAACTAGCCCTATCAGATATTAAAATATACTATAAAGCTTTTATAATTAAAATAGTGTAGTATTGGTACATGAAAAGAAAAACAGACCAGTGGAATAGAAAAGAATATCCAGAAATAGATACAAGTACGTGGGGAATTTTAATGTATGATGATAATGGTGATATCTCAAATCACTTGGCCAAAAATGGACTTTTAAAATAAATTATGCCAAGACGACTGATAAGCCACTTGGAAAAAGATAAAATTACATCCATCCTTCACACCATTTACAAAAATATATTCCAAATGAACCAGGGATTTAGTTTCAACCTGTCTAGTTCCATAAAAAGGCTTGTTGGTATTTTTATTGGGATTGTATTGAACTTTTAAACTAATTTAGGAACACATATATTTCTATTCCTAAATATATATATATCTTATATATACATTTTATATTTATTATAATTATAGAAAATTTTTGAGTATAATTTATATATATAGTCATCAATTTCTATTTTCTTGAGTGTTTTTTATCAGGAAAGGCTGTTGAATGTTGTTGAAGGGTTTTTCGGCACACATGGAGATAATCACATGATATTTTTCACTTACTTTTCTTAATACAGTGTTTCACAGTATGGATTTTCAAATATTGAACCAACCTTGCATTTCTGAAATAAATGCCACTTGGTCATTATTTTCTTAATGTGGTGTTGGATTCTTTTGGCTAATATTTTATAGAGAGCATTTGAATAAATGTTCATAAGTGATTCAGGTCTATACTTTTCTTCTTTGTACCGTCTTTATCAAGTTTTGGTATCATTGTTCTACTTGCTTTATACAAATAATTAGAAAAAGTGAAAAAAGATAAATATACTCCCTAGATTTCTCTTTTCTCTTTCTAGAATGCCTAATAGAGGGATATTGGACTTCCTAGATTGCCTCTTTTTATCTGAAATGTATCTCTCACTCCTCACTTTTCTTTGCAGACTATTCTAGTTTTAGGATCTTGTTCTGCATAGTATCGCCTCTAGTCTCTCTGATGATATTAATTAGAATTATGTAATTTCTCTTTTCACCAAATTACCTATTTCTTCTGGGTTTTTTTGTTCTGTTTATTCATCTTGATTGTTGTCTTATATGCTGTTGACTTTCTTCAAATATATGAATATCCTTAATAGTCATTCACATTTATGAAAAAAGGACTAGGTTGCTTGATAAGGGAAGCTGGTCTTATTCCTTCCAACATTGGTTGGTTTATATCTCTGGTCAACCTTTCCCCTGCGACTTCAGAAATGTGGACAACAGAATAACCCACGTCCTTCACTTTAAATGCTTGGGTGTGGCTCAGGCAGGTTTGCCAGGCTCTCCCAGGGGCCAACAGAGGAGGTTTCACACCAGGATTGTGACTCCAGGATAGTTAGATTACACAGCCTTATCAGTAAAATCTTGAAATTTACACACAACCTCAACATATATACAATCAATTAGAAATAACATGTATAACTGTAGTAGTTTATTATGTACATGAAAAATACACAAATAGAAATTATAAAAGGATTTGCCAAAGATTCAACAAATATGAGTACATCATTTTTAAAATGTATTTGTAATGATATAAAAGTATTTTTCATGGCTACCTATAATAAATGATCACAGCAAAGGACCTGAATGTGTAAATCTGAAGTGATTGCTATCATTCTTATTCAGCGATAAGTGCTGGCTCAGCTATTTTGTTGTGGTGGGTGTTCCTTGTATGATTAGTATTATCTTTCAGCTGCCATCTTTTGCAGAAAATTTTTGAAGCCGGTTGTCCGTTTTGTGAGGGTTATATGAGATTAAACTAGATAATATGACCTGTATACCCACTCAACCAGCCAATACGCAGACCGCAGTATGCCACAATGCTCTGAAAGTGAAGAGCTGAGTGAGGGCACTGAGGACTTTTGCAGTTCTTATTCCGTCCTTCCTCAGGAGTCCTTGTGTGGCGCTCACAACCCACGACTATCGGACACAGGCAGAAAGTGAGGGGGCCAGGGTCAATCCGTATGATAAATATCAGTAGAGCTTAATTTTTTATTTTCTTAAAAAAGGATATAAATAGAAGTCCTAATATTTCCTTCTCACAGGCCGGTGGATTGCCTTGAACTTCACCTGGGATGCATGTTTTCCTCTTTGGAGACTGGAGCTCTAAGATGCCAACACCCTCATGAGGAACCTATCATTCCCAAGCAAGTCATTCAATTGCATTTCACCTTGGATCAAAATCTGCTTCTTCTCTCTCCACCCCCTCCCCTGACACACACATGAAGCCAGATTCAGCCATGAATGTGCTTTAGGAAAAAACTAACAACAGGAGCACTTGACTTGGGGCCTGCACTCTCCAGTTTTCCACAGCCCCCACTGCTCTCTACTGTCTTAAGCCTATTCACATGTTTGAATTTTCTACACTGCTTCAAAGTTTGGCTCACCCATTTTTAGCAAGAGGGTAAACACCATTGTCTCCATGTGCTCTGAACATCCATTCCTTTATTCAGAAAATACTGATTGGGCACCTACTACCTGCTGGTCATTCTAAGCACAGGGTAATAAAACCAGACAAATTCCCCAGTCTCGCAGAGCTTACAGTCTAGATGGGGAAGAAGTTGATGGAGGGGATGTTGGTAAAATGAAAAATTAAGAGAGAAAGGAGACAGGGATGGGAAGAGGGACTCTTCTAGATCAGTTGGGCAAATATGCCTTTCTGAGAAGTGACATTTGAGCAGAGATCTGAATGAAGGGAGAAGTGAGTTGTGTGGGTATCTGGGGAAGAACCTTCAGGCAGAAGGAGTGGCAAGCGCAAAAGCCGTGAAAAGGGAATGTGCCTGGTGTGTTTGAGGAGTGGCAGGGAGGCCAGTGTGACGGGAGCAGAGCAGGCAGAGAGAGAGCTGTTAGAAATGCCATCTAAGAGGCTGATTCTTTATGTGAATCAAATCCCACAAAGTCTTGAACACAGTGGTAGTGAGTTCGGATTTTGTGATGACTGTCATGGGACGTTATCAGAAGGTCTTGAGCGAAGAAGTGATATGGTTAAATTTCCTTTGTAAAAAGATCACTCTGACGGTCTACAGAAAAGTACACTTTGGGGCAAGGATGGAAAAAGGAAACCAGGTACCATATTTTGTCAATTCTAAGACATACATTCTTTTCACATTTTAACTTCTCTAAAATCAATGTATGTCTACAGCTGAAGCCTCATAATCACTCTTGGCCGGTGGCACAGATGGCCTAGTTGTCCTGCCCCAAACACATCCAGATATTAAAAGTGCTTGCAGGAAAACTTCCAGAACAAGTGTCAATAGCTTATAACAAAAACCTGACAATACAAGTGACAGAAAGCAAAGGGACAAGGATGAGATGAATCAGGGGTGTTGAACAACATTCTCAAGCAGGATAAAAAGTGGGCTGGCTCAGCCAGCTTTTTTGTAGGAATTGACAAGCTGATCTTAAAATTCATATGAAAATTGAAGGGGACCCAGAATAGACAAAACAATGTTGAAAAAGAACAAAGTTGAAGGACTGACATCTCTTGATTTCAAAACTTATTACAATGTTAGCATAGTAAGTTTTGCCAGTAAGTGTTACTGGCATAAGAATAGACAGATAGATCAATGGAAGAGAATTGAGATACCCCAAAATAAATCTCTACATTTACAGTCAAATGATTTTCAACAAAGATACCAAGAAAATTCAATGAGAAAAGAATAGCCTTTTCAACAAATAGTGCTGGTAAAATTGTATATCATGTGAAAAAAAGATGAATTTGTACCCCTACCTAGTACTATACACAAAAATTAACTCAAATGAATCAAAGATCCAAATGCAAGAGCTAAAACTGTTAGAAGTAGACAGAAGAAAATCTTCATGATCTTGGGTTAGGCCATGGTTTCTTAGATATGACACCAAAAGCACAGACAACTAAAGAAAAAATAGACAAATTGGCCCTCATCAAAATTAAAAATATCTACACTACATATGGTACCATTAATAAAGGAAAATGACAACCAATGAAATGGGAGAAAACTTCTGCAAATCATATATCTGATAAGGGACTTGTATCCAGAATATTTGAAGAACTCTTACAACTCAATAACAAAAAGACAAATAACCCCCCCAAAAATGAGCAAAGGATCTGAATAGACATTTTCCAAAGAAGACATGCAAATGGCCAGTAAGCACACAAAGATATGCTCTATATCATTAGTTATCAGCGAAATACAAGTTAAAACCACAATGAGACACTACTTCACACTCACTAAGATGGCAATAATCAAAAAGACAGATAATAACAACTATTAACTTGGATGTGAAGAAATCAGAACTCTCACAAATTGTAGGTGGGAATGGAAAATGATGCACCACTTTGGCAAACAGTTTGGCAGCTCCTCAAAATGCTATACATAAAGTTACCATGTGACCCAGCAATTCTACTCCTAAGTATGTACCCAAGAGAAATGAAAAAGTCTGCGCAGACTTGTACTTGAATGTTCATAGCAGCATTATTCTTAATAGTCAACAAGTGGAAAAACCCAAATGTCTTTCAACTGATGAATGAATAAACAAAATATGGCATATTCATATAATGGGATACTATTTGTAATAAAAGGGAACAGAGTGCAGATTCATGCTACAACATGAAAGAACCTCAAAAACATTATGCTCAGTGAAAAAAAAAAGCCACACACACAAAAAGAACATATATTGTATAATTCCATTTATACTGAATTTCCAAAAAAGGCAAATCTATAGAGACAGAAAGTAAATTAGTGGTTGCCTACCACTGAGGGTGGGAATGGGGAGTGAATGTAAATGGGCATGAGGTGATGCCCATTTCTTTTGGGGTGATGAGAATGTTCTAAAATCAGATTGTGGCAACGGTTGCACAGTTCTGTAAATATACTGAATATCATTTAATTGTACATTTAAAATGGGTAGATTTTATGTTGTATAAATTACATTTCAATAAAGCTATTTTTAAAAAGTGGGCAGGCTTTATATAATAGCAAAATCAGCTGAAGAGCTCAGCACCAATGGCCCTTAGTTTTTTATGTATTCTTGTAAAAAATGCTGCATCACCTACATTCTTAATGGTTCATGAAATTATGTAAAAAACATGCACATCAATAACTTTGAGTTAAAAGGTGATTCAGAAGAGTGAACTATGAATGTGAAGAAGTATTAGTCATACTTTAATCCAGTGGTTCTCAAAGTACAGCTCCTGGACCAGCAGCATCAGCTCTATCTGGGAACTTGTTCGGATGCAAATTCTTGGGCCCCATTGAAGCAGATCTCCTAAATCAGAAGCTCTGGGGGTGGGGCCCAGCAATCTGCACTTTAACAAACCCCCCAGGTGCTTCTGTTGCATGCTCAGGTTTGAGAATCAATGCCTTATTCAATTGTTTCTCTTATCTTTTCCTTTTCATGGATGTGTAAGAGTAAGATAGGACTTTAAAAAATCTATTTCTATACAACCTCCAGAAAAAGAATAAAATATCTAGGAATAAATTTAAGCAAGGAGGTGAAAGACCTATACAGTGAAAACTATAAGACATTATTGAAAGAAATTGATGTTGACATAAATAAATGGAAAGATATTCCATGCACATGGATTGGAAGAATAAACATAGTTAAAATGTCCATACCACCTAAAGCAATCTACAGATTCAATGCAATCTCAATCAGAATCCCAATGACATTCTTCACGGAAACAAAACAAAGAATCCCAAAATTCATATGGGGCAACAAAAGACCTCAAATAGCTAATGCAATCCTGAGCAAAAAGAACATAGCTGGAGGCATCACAATCCCTGACTTCAAAATACACTACAAAGCTATAGTAATCAAAACAGCATGGTACTGGTACAGAAACAGGCACACAGATCAAAAGAACAGATTTGAAAGCCCAGAAATAAAACCACACATCTATGGACAGTTAATTTTTGACAAAGGAGCTAAGAACATACAATGGAAAAAGGAAATTCTCTTCAATAGATGATGTCGGGAAAACTGGACAGCCACATGCAAAGGAATGAAAGTAGACCATTATTACCTTTTGCCATACACAAAAATTAACTCAAAATGGATTAAAGACTTGAAGGTAAGATGTGAAACCATAAAACTCCTAGAAGAAAATATAGGCACTACACTCTTTGACATTGGTCTTAAAAGGATGTTTTCAAATACCATATCTACTCGGGCAAGGGAAACAAAAGAAAAAATAAACAAGTGGGACTTCATCAGAATAAAGAGCTTCTGCAAGGCAAAAGAAACTATGAATAAAATGAAAAGACAACCCACCAACTGGGAGAAAATATTTGCAAATCATATATCTGATAAGAGGTTAATCTCCAAAATATATAAAGAACTCATGAAACTCAATGACAACCAAAAACAACCTGATCAAAAAGTGGGCAGAGGATATGAACAGACTTTTTTCCAAAGAGGATATATGGAGGGTCAACAGGCACATGAAAAGATGTTCAACATCACTAATCATCAGGGAAATGCAAATCAAATCTGCAATGAGATATCACCTTACACCCGTTTGAATGGCTATAATCATCAAGACAAAAAACAACAAATGTTGGAGAGGAAGTGGAGAAAAAGGAACCCTAATTCACTGCTGGTGGGAATGCAAACTGGTGCAGCCACTACAGAAAACAGCATGGAGATTTCTCAAAAAATTAAAAATAGAAATACCATATGGCCCAGCTATTCCACTACTGGATATTTATCCAAAGAACTTGAAGTCAACAATTCAAAGAGACTTATGCACCCACATGTTCATTACCACTATTCACAATAGCCAAGACATGGCAGCAACCCAAGTGCCCATCGACTGATGAACAGATAAAGAAGATGTGGTGTGTATATATTCAATGGAATACTACTCCGCCATAAAAAAAGACAAAATTGTCCCATTTGCAACAACATGGATGGAACTTGAGGGTATGATGTTAAGCAAGATAAGCCAGACAGAGAAAGACAAACACTATATGATTTCACTCATATGTGGAAGATAAACAAATACATGGACAAAAAAACAGACTACTGGTTACCAGAGGGGAAGGGGATTGGGGGATGGGTGAAATGGGTAACAGGGCACATATATATGGTGACTGACAAATAATTATGTACAACTGAAATTTCACAGTTATAAACTATTATGACCACAATAAAACAAATTTTTAAAAATCTATTTCTAAAAACTCTAAAACATCTTTGTGTGGGTATAAAAATAATTCTAAGTCTTAAGAAAGCATTTCATTAATCATCATTTCATTAATGCTACCTGAAGAGATGTGGATCTGACAATGTGTGAAGTCTGGGGGGATGAAATCCGCAGGCAGGCTACTGGAGTTGGCACACACGCGGGACAGGGCAGGGCAGGGGACTGGTCGGCCGTGGTGCAGCTACTGCCCAGAGTGACCTTGAGGTGGTACCTGGATTTGTGCACTCTCCTTCTTTGCTCGCCATCCTTCACTCTGGGCTTGAGACTTCTCTGGGGCCCCACTGAGCAAAAGGGCTCCCCCATCCTAGCGTCTCTTGGACCAAGGCTGGAGAATCCCTCAGCAGTTCCTCCACATCTCTGGTCAGCAGAAGTTTCTTTCCACCCCTGAATCCCCGCCCAACGTACACACCTCCTTGTACTTCTTTATGCTCATTTCAAAGGGAGTTGGGGGCAGGAAAGGCAAATGTGGGTTCAGCCCGATGTCTTAAACAAAACCAACGTATACTTTTTCAAGGAATAAATGATTTTGATGTTAGATAAAGAAAAGAAAAAAAAACTAGAACCCTGATATCAAAATCTGAAAAAAAAAAAAAAAGCAGAAAGAAGGAAAACTCTACCCAAACCTCACTGACAGATTTAGAATTAAAAATAGTGGCAAACCAAATCTAACAATACATTGAGTCACGGCTACCTAGAGTTTATCCCAGAAATGCAAGAGAGTTGAATAGTAAGATGTCAGGGGGCCCACCTGGTGGCGTAGCGGTTAAGTTCACACATTCCGCTTCAGCAGCCCAGGGTTCACAGGTTCAGATCCTGGGCACGGACTTACTCACCGCTCATCAAGACATGCTGAGGTGGCGTCCCACATAGAAGAACTAGAACGACCTACAATTAGGATATACAACTACGTACTGGGGCTTTGGGGAGAAAAAGAAAAAGAAGAAGATTGGCAACAGATGTTAGCTCAGGGCCAATCTTCCTCAAAAAAAAAAAAGTCTAATATTACTATATTATTAATTATATTATGTTATTTAACTATATAATTAATTAATTATATTATTTTTAAAAGTCAAAAAACTAGGTCCAATAAGAAAAATCATACCATAATTTCAAAAGAAATCCCAAAAGACCTATGCTATTTAATACACACTTATTCTTGATAAAACGCCATAACTAGAACTAAAGGGATTCTTCTTTATCACGATAAGGATTTTATATCTTAATTCAACAGCCAACAGTATGACTTACAGTAGAGAACACTTTTACTGGGGCATTTCCATAAAAACAAGAACAATACAAGGATGCCAGTGAGCGTGAGTACTATTTTAGTGTTGTGGAAGTTCTGACTGGTGCAAAAAGATTTGAAACAGACACAAAATGTATAATAGTAATATTATCAATAGAAGTAAGTCTTAGCACACATGATCAAAGACCTAAAAATCCAAGTGTGTAAAATACTCTGAGAATTAAAAAGAAAATTCAGTAGAAAGAATTTTTAAATTAATAATTTTTCCATTTAGAAAAAAATAGAGGATGGGGAACAGATCCATTCAAAATGATAACAGAAAAATATCCAAAATAACCTAACAAGAAAATTTTCTGAGATATTTAACAGCATTGAGGTTGAATGTATTTTTGATGTTGAATTGTCTGTAAAGGTTTTATTTTTACTAAAAAGTGTTATGCATACTCTTTAAAAAGTCAGATAGGCTCACCCCACCCATCACGCCAATTCCCTGACACATGGCTACTTCTTGGCTTTTCAGATGTAGGCATTTTTATGGACGTCCCACTGTGGAAGATGAGGATTTGCTCTCTTTCATGCCCTGTCCCCATCACTCCCACACATCCTGCTCATCCCCCACGTTCTCAATGTGTTTATATCAGACTTGGGGGTAAATTACCATTCCGTTGACACAGATATTCCCTGTCATATATTATGAATCCTTTTCCTTTAGAAACAACTTCTGTTTCCCCTGGAGTTCATACATTTTTTGTTTTTTTTCATTGCATTTTTTTTTAATTAATAGACTTTGTTTCTTGGGGAAGTTTTAGGTTTACAGAAAGTTGAGTGGAAAGTATAGAGAGTTTCCATCTACCCCCTCTCCCCTATGCACAGTTTCCCCTATTATTAACATCCTGTACTACTGTGGTACATTTGCTACAATTGATGAGTCAACATTGACACCTTAGTACTAACTAAAGTCCATGGTTTACATTAGAGCTCATTCTTTGTGTTGTATATCCTATGGGTTTTGACAAATATATAATGACATGTATCCACCATTACAGTACCATTCAGAATAGTTTCACTGCCCTAAAAATCTCCTGTGCTCCACCTGCTCATCCCTCCCTCCCTCCCCTCTCCGAACCCCTGGCAACCATTGATCTTACTAGTGTCTCATTGCGCTTTGTTATATACTTTGCACTAATTCGAGACTAAATGCTCCTCCAATTGTCTACAACTCCTCTCCTCGTATTCCAATGCGACAGATATTTGTCAGTTTCATATTCTTGAAAAACTCTCTCTCAGTGTTTCCCGACCTGCTCCACTGGGGACCTGTCGCAGACACTAACCCTGCAGGCACCTTGACTTCCCAACCTCCAGACCTGTGAGAAAATAAATTTCTGTTGTTTAAGCCACCCAGCCTGTGGTATCTTGTTATGGCAGCCCAGGCTGACTGACATAGGAATCATTTTTACTTTTAAAACGCATTGTTCCATTTTCTTCCAGTAACCAGTTTTATATGGAGAAATTCACAGCTATTATTTCTCTCTGAAAACCTCTAGGATCTTATTTTTCCCTTCAATGTTCTGAAATTTCACAGTGAAAGGGTGGCCTTCCCTAGCCGTCCCATCTAAAATTTCAGTCCCCTCCTTACTGTTTTATAGCTCCCTTTCCTGCTTAATTTTATGTTTATCTTGTTGATTTTTGTCTCCTTAACTAGTCTGCGCTTCCATGAGGGCAGGGACGTTGGTCTTTCTGTTCACTGCTGTGTTCCCGAAGCTAGACCAATGCCTGGCATACAGCATCTGCTGATAGATGAATGAATGCAGGGCCGTGGTGTGGGTCTATTTTCGTTTGTATCTTTAGTTTTGGGGAACTTTCTGGAACTGTGTCTTTCATTATATGCACCCTTCTATTTTTCTGTGCTCTATCTCTAGAGCTTCCATTTGGGTGTTGGACTTCTTTCAGTAGTCCTTAAATTTTCTTTTCTATTTCCCATCTCCTTTTGCTCTACCTTATGAAAGATTTCTTAATTTTGTCTCCCCAAAATTATATTGAATTTGTCATGTCTCCTATCATGCATTTAATTTCTAAGCGTTCCTTTTTGTTCTGAGTGTTCCTTTTTTTTTTAAAGTAGCATCCTGTTCTGTTCTTGCTTAATGAACATATTATGCCCTCTTACTTCTCTGAGATTATTAATGATTGTTCTTTTTAAAAATTTCTTTCTCCTGGATTGTCTCTGTTTCCTCCTAGGTGCTTGCTGTTTGTGTTATAACTTTTCATGTTAGAGCATTTCCTTAGCCATCTGATATTCCTTGGTGTTCTACTCATGTTTAGAAGTTGGGGGCTGAGAACCTGGCTGGAACTTGTGAACTCTCAGGCTATGGCCTCACATGGGAGGTGGCCTGATGGGGCCATTCTGTTGCAGATGCCCTGGTGTCGGGCTCTTCAGGCCTTTTTTCTGGGCTGGTCAGGATCGTCAACAGTATCATCAGCCACTGGGACTTAGTAAGAGAAGAGGGCTGGGGGTGGGTCTCCGCATTCAGAATACAAATGTTCATTTTATTTCATTACTGTTTATCCGCCTTCTGTTGGGCTAGTGGCCCCCATTCACCACAACACACATGCATTTTTCAGATAATAAACCTCTGATCTTCTGCCAGGGTGGAGGAAGGAAGTTGTGGGCTGTCCACTGGGGTGGGAGTTGGGAGCTGAGAATCCAATTGCTTTTCTTTTTCTTTTACTTTCTACTTTGAAATAATTTTAGACTTACATCAAAGTTGCTAAAGTAGTGTAGAGGGTTCTCGTGTATGCTTCATTCAGCTTCCTCCAGTGTTAACATCTTACACACCATAGTGCAATGATCAAAACCAGGATATTGACTTTGGTATAATACCATCAACTAAACTGTGGACCCTCTTTAGATTTTTACCAGCTTTGTATGCACTCAGGTGGTTTCTTTTTTCATGTATAGTTCTATGAATTATATAATATGTATAGATTTGTGTAACCACCACCACAATCAGGATACAGAACAGTTCCATCACCCCAAAAAACTCCCTTATGCTATCCCTTTAAGATCACAACTTCTCCCCACTCCTAACCCTGGCAAACACTGTCCTCTTCTCCAACACTATCATTTTGTCATTTTACAATGTTATATAATAGAATCACACAGTGTGTAATCTTTTGAGTTTGACTTTTTTCACTCAATGTAATGTCCTTGAAATCCATCTAATTTGTTGCATGCTGCAGTATAGTTCCTTCCATGTTGTTGCTGAGTAGTATTGCATTACATGGATGTCACACAATTTGTTTAACCATTCATCTATTGAAAGACATTGGGGTTGTTCACAGGTTTTGGCACTTACAAAGAAAGCTTTTACAAACATCTACGTAAAGGTTTTGTGTGAACATAATTTTCATTTCTCTCGGGAATGGAATTGCTGGGTCATATAGTAAGTATATGTTTAACTTTTTAAGGAAACTGACAAACTGTTTCCCTGAGAGGCTGTGTCATTTTGCATTCCCACCAGTAGTATATGGGAGTTCCAGTTTCTCTATATGCCCACCATCACTTGGTTTTGTCAGTATTTTTAATTTAGCTATTTCTAGTAGATGTGCACGATGTATCTCATCGTGGCTTTAATTTGCATTTCCCGAATAGCTGATGATATTGAGTATTTTTCATATGCTTATTTTTTGTCCTTATATCCTCTTTGGTGCAATGCCTGTTCCAATCTTTTGCCCATTTTTAAATTGGATTGTTTTCTTATTGTTGCATTTAGAGAGTTCTTTTTACATTCAGGATACAAGTCTGTTGTTGGATATACGATTTACAAATATTTTTTCCAGTATATATTTTTATTTCCATTCTTTCAACATCATCTTTCACAGAGCAAAAGTTTTGATTTTGATGAAGTTCAATTTATCATTCTTTTCTTTTATTGATTGTGCTTTTTGTGTCATGTCTAAGAAATTCAAATATTCCCAGGTTACCAAGACTTTCTTCTATGTTTTCATCCAAAAGTTTTACTTTTTTTGTTTAGAGCTATGATCAGTTTTGAGTACACTTCTTGTATAGGACGTGAGGTTGAGGTTGAGGTTCATTTTTTTGTTTGTTTGTTTTGCCATTGGATGTCCAATTGTTCCAACACTATTTGTTGAAAAGATGATTCTTGCTCCATTGAACTGCTTTTGCATCTTGTTCAAAATTCATTTGGCTGTACTAGAGTGGGCTTAGTCTACTGATATGTTTTCTATCCCTCTGACGATACCCTATTGTCTTGATTATTGTAGATATCTAGTGTGAGTTCTCCAATTTTATTCTCCTTTTTTCAAAATTGTTTTAGCTATTCTAGTTCTTTTTGGCTTTCCATATAAGTTTTAGAATTAACTTATCTATATCTACAAAAAGTTCCTCCTGGAATTTTGATAGGAACTGCTTTAATACTTATCTGGAGTTAGCCAAACTGCAAGGTTTGAGAGCACAGTCCTTCAGACTGCCAAGTCTGCTCAAGACTTCTGAAAACATCTGTAAAGTTGGAGGTTTCCCAAAACCACCCTCAGGTTCAGTAATTAGCTAGGAAGACTCCTAGAACTCACTGAATGCTATTATAGTCATGGTCACATTTACTACAGGGAAAGGATACAAACTAGAACCAATGAAAGGAAGAGACATATAGGGCAGAATGTGGGATGGGTAATCCTCTCCCAATGGTGCTATGTTGTGACAGTACACACACACAATTGCCAGTCAGGAAAGTCCACTCAAGCTTTGATGTCCAGAGTTTTTATCAAGGTTTCTTTATGTAGGCATGACTGACTGATTCATTGCCCATGTGAGTGAACTCAATCTTCACCCCACTCCCTGGATATTAGGCTGATAGCACATGGTCCAAGAAGCCTATCATGAATAACCTCACTGGCATAAAATATCAGATGTGGTCTAAGAGGCCCACCATGAATAACAAAGACACTCAGGAAATTCCAAAGGTTTAGAAGTTAGCTGGGGACAGTGGCCAGACCTCTCTTTGGGTGAGGCCAAATTCCTTATTACACATACTAGATCAATTTGGGGACGATTGACATCTCTGTTATGTTGAGTCTTCCAATCCATGAACATGGTATGTTGCTCCATTTTTTTAGGTCTTCTTTGATTGCTTTCATCACCATTTTACACTTTTCAGCATACAGATCCTGTACACTTTTTGTTAGATTTACACCAAAGGGTCTCATTTTGGGGACACTATTGTGTATGGTATTATGTTTTTAATTTTTGTTTTCAATTGTTCAATGCTAATATATAGACATCCAATTATTTTTTATGTGTTTACCTTGTATTCTGTGACCTTGCTAAGCTCACTTACTAGTTCTAGCAGTTTTGTTGTAAATTTCTTGGGATTTTCTGCATAGACAAGTATGTGGACAGTTTTATTTCTTCCAATCTGTATGCCTTTTACTTCTTTGTCTTGCCTTATTGCACGGCTAAGATTGTCAGTACTTTATTGAATAAGAGGTAAGAGCAGATATTCTTGCCTTGTACTTAATTTTAGGGGAAAGTATTCCATTTTCCAATGTAAATTATGATATTATCTGAAGGTATTTTGTAGATGCCATTTATCAAGTTGAGGAAGTTAGTTCTCTTCTATGTCTAGTTTGCTGAGATTTTCCATGAATGGGTGTTGAATTTAGTTAAATGCTTTTTTGGCATCAATTGATATGACCATGTGGTGTTTCTTCCATGGACTGTTAACATGGTGGATTAGCTTAACTGGTTTTTGAGTGCTGAACCAGTCTTGCATTCCTGGAATAAAGCCCACTTGGTAGTGGCATATTATTCTTTTTATATATGGCTGAAATTGATTTACTAATATTTTGTTGAGTATATTTACATCTGTGTTTATAAGAGATAGTGCTCTGTGGTTTTCTTTTTTGTAGTATCTTTTTTGTCTGGTTTTGATACTAGAATAATGCTGGCCTTATAAAATTAGTTGGGAAATGTTTCCTCTCTATTTTCTGGAAAAGATTATGTAGAATTGGTGTTATTTTTTCTTTAAATGTTTCATAAAATTCACAATTGAAATGATCTGGGCTGGCATTATAGGCCAAATACCCTAAAGATTCATATGTTGAAGACCTAACCCCCAGTACCTCATAATGCAACTTTATTTGGAGGTAGAATCTTTAAAGAGGTAATTAAGTTAAAACGAGGTCATTAGAGTGGGCCCTAATCCAACATGACTGGTATCCTTATAAGAAGAGATTAGGACACAGACACACACGGAGAGAAGGCCATGTGAGGACACAGAGAGAAGATGGCCGTCTGCAAGCCAAGGAGATAGGCTTCTGAAGAAACCAACCCTGCTGACATCTTGATCTCAGACTGCTAGCCTCTAGAATTGTGAGAAAATCAATTTCTGTTGTTTAAGCAACCCAGTCTATGGTACTTTATGCCAACCCTAGCAAACTAATACAGCTGGGGATTTATTTTTTGGAGGGTTTTTAACTACAAATTCAATGTCTTTAATAGTTATAGAACTGAACAGAATATCTATTTCATTTTGAGTAAGATTTAGTAGTTTGTAGTTTTTCAAGGAATTGGTCCATTCATCTAGGTTATCAAATTTGTGAGTGAAAAGATTTTTGTGGTATTTCCTTTCTATTTTTTAAATTTGTGTGAGGTGTGTAGTGACATCCCTTCTTTCATTCCTGATATTGGTCATTTGTGTCTTCTCTCTTTTTATCTTTGTCAGCCTTGCTAGAAGTTTATTAATTTTAATGATCTTTTCAGAGAACGAATTTTTAGTTTCATTGATTTTCTCTATTGTTTGCTTGTAATTTTATTGATTTCTGCTCGTCTTTATTATTTCCTTCTGCTTGATCTGGATCTGTTTTGATCTTCTTTTTCTAGTTTGTTGATGTGGAAGTTTGGATTATTGGTTTGAGACCTTTCTTCTTTTCTTATATAAGCATTTACTGCTATAAATATCCTTCTAAGCTCTGCTTAGAATGTCAAACGTTGATATGTTTTATCTCCATTTTAATTCAGTTCAAAAATACTTTCTAATGAGAAATCTGATTTCTTCTTTGACCCATGGGTTATTCAGAAGTGTCATTTAGCTTCTAAAAATTTGGGGTTTCCAGACATCTTTCTGTAATTCATTTCTAATTTAATTCCATTGTAATCAGAGACTATACTTTGTATGACTTGCATATTTTTAAATTTATTAAGACTTCTGGCCCAGAACATGTTCTATCCGAAAAGGTGTATTTTGCTGTTGTAGAGGTTCAAACGTGCCATCCCAAAATACGCTGCTTTGGCATATTGATTATTTTGAGCTGAAGGCACTTGAGAAACAGCAGATGAGAAGGCTCTCTGACCTTCCCCTTTTCACACAAAAGCAGGTCACAAATTTTCCCACAAGAAAGGTGCCCTCCCTGCACCAGGAAGAGAAGAATATTCTTTTTTTTTTTTTTTTGGTGAGGAAGATCGGCCCTGAGCTAACATCTGTGCCAATCTTTCTCTACTTTGTATATGGGACACCTCCACAGCATGGCTTGATGTAGGTCCACACCCGGGATCCAAACCCATGAACCCCAGGCCGCTGAAGCAGAGTGCATGATCTTAACCACCCATGCCACTGGGCCACCCTGAGAAGAACATTCTTATCACTAGAGACTGGAAGTTGATGCCAAAATGCATCTGTGCAAACAAACTTACTAAAATAACTCTTTTCTCCCATTAGTTTCCCCCATATATTTCCTGGTCACTGTCCCATAATTTACTGCCCCTAGCCCAAACCCCTTTGCCTTGTCACATCCCCACAATTTATTGTTCTTTGTGCAAAAAGGTATATAAGCTTTGGGGCCTAATAGCTTCTTCAGGTCTTCATTTTCCTTCTGAAGATGTCCATCTACATGTAAAAATAGTAAATAAATCTGTATGCTTTTCTTCCGTTAATCTTTCTCACGTCAGTTTAATTCTTAGGCCAGCCACAGAACCTAAGAAGGTAGAAGGAAGTTCTTCCTCTCCTTCCCTGTTGTTGAATGGAGTGTTCTATAAATACCAATTAAGTCAAGTTGATTGATAGTGTTGTTTAAGTTCTTCTACATCCTTATTGATTTTCTGTCTACTTGTTTATCAGTTATTGAGAAGATTATTAAAATATCCAACTATAATTGTGGTTGTAGCCATTTCGGCCTGCACTGCTATTCATTTTTGTTTCATAAATTTCCAAGTGCTCTTTTCAGACGCATAAGTGTTAGTGGTTAGGATTGTTGTGTCCTCCTAATTTATTGAGCTCGTAATCATTATGAAATGACCTTTTTATCTCTGGTAATATTCTTTGCTCTGAAATCTACTTTGTTTGATATCAATATAGCTACTCCAGCTTTCTTTAAAATGAAGGTTGGCATGGTGTATTTCTTTCCTTCTTTTAACTTTTAATCTATTTGCGTCTTTATATGTAAAGTGGGTTTCTTGAAGCCAGCATATAATTAGGTCATGATTGTTTGTCCAATTTGATCATCTCTGCCTTTTAACTAAAAGGGCATTTATGCATGACTTTTAATTAGGCAGTGTTTATACTATTTATATTTAATGTGATTAATAATATGGCAGAATTTAATTCTACCATTTTGCTACTTGTTTTCTATGTATCCCACGTGTTCTTTGTTCTGTTTTCCTCAACGCTAAGGTAAAATGCTTCTTAGTACTCTATCCAATGCTGTTATGGCTGATGGGAATAGCAACTGTTCCTGGTCCTGTTTGAACTCTGAGGCTTGTTCCTGCTAATCTTTTCAGAGGCTTCTTTCCCACTGTCGAGGAATTCCTCCATGCTGTGATCAGAACCCAGCTAATGTCTGCGTATCTCCCGTAGATCTTGGGATCTCTCTATGTACCTCTCTTCTCTCCAGCCCTCTGCCCTGAAAACCACACAGCTTGTCTCCCTGGACTGCCAGCCCTGTGTGCTCAAGTCAGGGAGACTGTTGGGCTCTGCCTACTTTCCCCTCCATGCACCATGGCCTGGAAACTCACCTTAGGCTGTCAGCTGGGGCAAGCAGAGGGCTCATTGCATTGTTTCTTGTTTTTTAGGGATCACCATTCTTCCTTGCCTGGTGTCCATTGTCTTGAGAGTCATTATTTCATATATTTTGTCTGATATTTTGCCCAAGTTTTGGTTGTTTCAGGTGAGTGGGTAAATTCCATCCCTGTTACTCCCTCTTGACCTATTGCAAGAGTCTGGAAGTCAGAAACATACAAATTTTACATATGATAAAGGAAGCATTTCAAATCAATAGTGAGGGATAATTTATGGCACGAATGGTTTTAGGTAAAGCAATGAAATATATGAGAAAATGTCAAATTAGATCTTGATTTTATGACATACACTAAAATAAACTACAAATAAACAAAAGAGTAAAATAAAATGCAAATCATGAAAACATTAGAGGAAAATATGGATGAATATATTGATGATCTCTATATGGGCAAAAACTTTCTGAGTCTGAAATAATAAAAAGAAGTAGAAGTAAAAAAAATTAAAAGATTGATTTTTTTAATAAACTTTTTATTTTGGAATAATTTTAGATTTGCAGAAAAGTTGCAAAGATAGTATAGAGAGTTCTCATACATTTCTCACTCATTTTCCTCTAATGTCATCATCTTACATTATCTTGGTACTTCTGTCAAAACTGAGAAACCAACACTGGTACATTTCTATTAACAAAACTCCAGAGTTTATTCTGATTACACCATTTTTTCTACCAATGTCTTTTTTCTGTTCAGAATCCTGCATATCCACTACAAGACATTGCTTTTAGAAGACATATTTTGACTATGTAAAAATCATTCAATTACTTATTTAAAAATGCAAAAAGATTAATAGCCTTCAAAATAAATTAGCTCTTAAAAGTCAACATGTAAAATACTAATGCACCAAAAAAAAAAAAAGATAGGCAAGTGACATGCACAGGCAATTCAAAAAAGAAGAAATACTACTTATTGGCTAATGAACATAAATAACTTTGGACTTTACTAGTAATCAAAGATATGCATATATACATATTTTTTAACCTATCATAACTGACAATGATTTAAGGAATAATACTAGTCAGATGTCATTAAACAGGTCCCCCATACACTGATGGTGGGAGTATGATGTCATACAACTGTTCTGAAAAACCTTAAAAATGAAGCCCCTTGGGCCCATTAAGTTCATATCTAGGAATTAATCAGGAACATGGGCAAAACTCACTGGGTACACTGCCACCAACTCCTCCATGTGGCACCCCACATTATTATGTATAACAATATAATATTATATTATATATTATATATATATATAATATGCAGTCAAATGGGTTTTTAAAGAATATTTGATTGCACATTAAAAAATGTTCATAATAAATTTAAGTGAAAAACGTAGACTAAAAATTATCCTTCCAGTTTTTTAAGAGTTAAAAAGTACATGTTTGTGTAAGCATAGAAATTCTGTGGTTATATCTGGGTTACTGGACCATAAATTATATGTATTTTTTATATTATCTAAATATTCTATAATAAATATGGTCAAAAATAACACTGAATATTTCCTCTTAAAAAGTTCTTATTTCTGCATAACTTGCATGTGGCTTATGGGACTGAAAATATGGTTTTCTTGTTCCAATCTCATGTTTTTGGTCCCAGTGTTCTTGTCTGTTGGGAGCTTTCCTGCTGTGCAAATGATTAAGTGCATAGATTTTCTTTTGAACCAAAAGGAAACGTTTTCAAAAGTTCTTAGATCGTTCTAGAAGAAATGAATTAATTCTCCAAAGAAGAAAGAGACTTAATGGACCATCTGTGTTTGATGATTTCTCTCTCTCTCCTGTGTTCCAGACTTGGAGCAAAGATCCAGGCCAAGCCTAGCAGACGAACCTGTTTGATGGGAAAGAGAAGAGATAGTGTCAAAGAGACCTAAGAAGTGGCAGGGAGAAATTTCTGAGCCGTGAGAAAGAGTAAGCATGAGCAAGACTTCAAGAACCATTGGAGGACAACTGCTGGAACAGGGCTGGGCTGGCCTGGACTACATCTTTACGATATCCTGGAAATGAGATTTTGCTCTACATCACTTAAAGCCACATGATGAGCCTTAAAGACACATAAAGAGTCTTTACAGATAATTTGGTCAGTGACTGCAGTATTTCCCCTCCAAATACCCTCCATATGTATATTTCAGTAGTCCTTGGTTCTCTATACCAGTGTTTCTCAAAGTAGCCTGCAGACCCTCAACACTAGAATCTTCTTAGGTGCTGGTTCAAAATGCTGACTCCAGAGATCTACTCCAGATCAACCTAAGATGAATTTCTGGGCAGTGGAGTCTGGGTATCTGGATTGTAATACACACCAAGAAGTCTGATACCCATTAGAATCTGAGAATCATTTTTCAATATTCTGCTATTATCCATCAATGGAGGAAAATGGTCAAGGCTAGTCAGATGTATAGAGAATTTCATTTTTCATGCATCATTCGATATATATTTATATTCCCTACTATGTGTCAGGCATTGAGTCTAGTACCATCAGATCACAGTCTAAGAGGGAAGGATATATCTGTTCATAGTGGGGAGCAATTCATTTTCCTTGGGAAGGTTGCATTAGTGAAGATGTATGCCATTGTAAGTTAGAGACTAGCCAAAAGCAGCTTTAAATTACATATATTTAATTATCTATTAAATCAAAAAGTTTAGAGGGAAAGGATTCTGGATTTGGTGAGCAGGTCAACAGTATCTTGGTCCCTTAGCAGGCTCCCAGAATGGAGCAAATGTCACCTCCTTTGTCCTAGATGTAATATTTCTTTTAACTCAACCTGAGGTCACATTAGCTTTTTTTTTTTTTGGCAACCATATCAACTCTGACTCATATGATGCCAACTAATACTCAGTTGTTTTACATGTGCTGCTTCTAAGCCACTTCACTCTGACACGTATTTTGCACAGATTTGGTTTTATTTTGCTGTGTTCTTTTTTATTTAAATTTAAAAATTAATTTTTCCAAGACTGATCCCCTGCAGAATAGCCTTGCAGAAAAGGAGTCACCCTCCTGCAAAGCTGCCCAGAAACTAACTACAGTCTGGTGCTTAAGGCAACCAATCCCATTCATCCACAAGGCTTAGACCTCAACGTCCAGATCATGCAGCAAAAGAGGAGGGTGCTTCTTCAACTGTGAGCTCTTATGTGATAAATCCTGTCCTGGCAACTGAAAAGGTTAATCTCTAGCCTCCTGATCATGCCAGGACAGGCTGATGCCTGTTCTCCCCAAACACACATCTTGAGCTGGTAGGATGAGGCTGAACCCAAGATTCCAGCATGTCATATGGTTATTTTACCCTGTCCTCCGATTACGTGAAGTGTGCATTTTGCCGACGGCTTTTCTAAGTATGTAGCTTAAAAATCCTTTAGCCCGAGAGGGTGGGGAGATGAAGACAGTTAGAGTTTGCAGAACAGAGTATAGGAAAGGAGAGAGCAATGCAGAAAGAGAACCTCAGAGGTCCACAGAAGGTTCCCCTGGAGAATTCAACCAATATTGGTTAGCACATTAGTGTGAGGAAAACTGCCCAAGGCTTGGGAAGGAACCTTCCAAAAGAATTAGAGTGAGCAGTGCCTGGTGCTCGCACAGGCACAGGGATAATGCCTGTTCCCACTGGTCACAGGGGAAAAAAATACATAATTCATGGGACACTGGGTAGAGTGTTCAGGAAGGTCTTGCCTCAACAGCAGGGAATCATGACCCTAGACTGAAGCTGCTCTGATTCCACCTAACAAATCTTAAAAGCAAGACCCTGAAGTATCAAACTGTTTCCAAGTTACTTGGCTGCATTCCAGAACAACAGTCAAGAATATAGGAAAACAAAATACCCAGCACCCAATAAGGTAAAATTTACAATGTCTTGCATCCAATCAAAGATTATAAAGCTTGCAAAGAAGTAGGAAAACAGGATTCATCACGAGGAGAAAAGGCAATCAACTGAAAATGACCCAGAACCGACAAAGATGTTAGAATTATCAGACAGAGACATTAACACAGTCATAATTGTATTCTATAAGTTCAAAAAGTTAAGCTGAGATGTAAGAGACTTTTTTGAAAAAAGATTGTAGAGATGAAAAATAACAATACCTAAGATGAAAAACACAGAGGATAGGATTAATGGCAGATTAGACACAGCAGAAGAAAAGAAAACTTGAAGCCTTAGCAAGAAAAATTATCCAAAATGAAACATACAGAGAAAAAAGAATTTAAAAAAATGAAAACAGCCTCAGTGAGCTAGTCCCATAGGAGGGAAAGGCACAGAAAAAATATTTGAAGAAATAACAGTTGAAAATTTTCCAACTGTGATGAAAACTATAAACAAGAAACATGAAGAAAACTACACCAAAGCATATCATTATAACATTGCTCAAAACCAGGGATAAAAAAGAAAACCTTAAAAGCAGCCACCAGAGAAAAAAGGACGTGTTACAGGGGCCGGCCCGGTGGCATAGCAGTTAAGTTTGTGCACTCCACGTCGGAGGCCCGAGGTTCGCAGGTTCGAATCCCAGGCATGGACAGACTCACTGCTTGTCAAGCCTTGCTGTGGAGGTGTCCCATATAAAGTAGAGGAAGATGGGCATGAATATTAGCCCAGGGCCAGTCTTCCTCAGCAAAAAAGAGGAGGATTGGCAACAGATGTTAGCTCAGGGCTAGTCTTCCTCACACACACACACAAAGGATGTGTTATACACACAGGAACAAAGATAAAAATGACAGCAGATTTCTTGTCAGAAACAAAGTAAATGAGAAGACAGCAGAGCAATATCTTCAAAGTAATGAAGGGAAAAAAAGCAGAAAACCTATAATTCTGTACCCAGTGAAAGGATCTTTCAAAAAAAGCAGTAGAAGAAAGAGGTTTTCAGACATAGAAGAGCTGAAAGAATGAATTATTAGCAGAGCCTCAAAACAAAAATGTTGCTAAAGGATTTCCTTCAGGTAGAAGGAAGAAGATACCAAATGAAAGTATGGATCTACAAAGAGGAATGAAGAGTACCAAAAATGGTAGACAAAAATTTTTGTTGTTGTATATGTCTCTTTAAAAGATCATTGACAGAGTATATGAAAATGAAAACAATGTATTGTGGAGTTTATGGCATATGTAAAAGTAAAGCATAGGCCAACAATAGAATAAAGGTTATGGGGGAGAAATGGAAGCATCCTCTGAAAAAGCTCTTATCGTCTATGTGAGACTGTATAATATCACTTGATGTATTCAATAAATCCTGAAACAACCACTACAATTTTTAAAAAGTGTTAGAGTTAATAAACCAACAAAGGAGATAAAATGAGATCATAAAAAAAAAAAAACCTCAAGCCAAAAGAAGGCAGAAAAAAAGGAACCAAGAATAGATGGGACAAATAGACAACAAATAGCAAGACGATAGATTTAAACCTAAGTAAATTAATAATCACATTATATCTAAATTGCTCCAAACATCCCACATAAAAAGGAGAGATAGTCAGACTAGGTAAAAAAACAAGACCTAATTATATGTTGCCCTTAAATTGCACTTAAATATAAACAAATAAATGTAAATAAACAAGAAAGTGAATAAATTGAAAAAGAAATACTATGTAACAGTAGTCAAAAGAAAGCTGGAATAACTATATTAATATCAGGCAAAGTAGATTTCAGAGCAAAGAATATTACCAAGAAGGTCAAAACTGAGAGATTACAAGGAGGAATAGAAAAATCCACAATTATAGTCGGATATTTCACTACCCCCCACTCAATAACTGAAAGAACAAATAGGCAGGATCAGCAAGGATATAGTAGACTTGAACAGTATTAACTTGATCTGATTGACTTCTGTAAAGCACTTCACCCAACAACAGCAGACTACATATTATTTTCCAGTGCACAGAGAACATTTATTGAGATAGACCATATTCTAGGCCATAAAACAACTTTATGAACAACTTTACACTTATAAATTTAATTACTTAGATGAAATGGACAAATCCTTTGAAAATCACAGAGCTCACTGAAGAAGAAATAGATAACCTGAAAACTTTATATCAAAGAAATTGAATTTGTAGGTTAAAAACTTCACACAAAGAAACTGCTAGACTCAGATGCTTTCACTGTTGAATTCTACCATTTAACAAAGAAATAAAACCAATTCTACTTAATCTCACCAGAAAACCAAATGAGAGAGGATACTTCTCAATGCAATCTTTGAGTCCAACATTATTCCAATACCAAAATTAGACTAGGACACTACAAGAAAATAAAATTACAGCCCAATATCCCTTAAGAATATAGACGCAAAAAATTTTAAGAAAACTTTAGAAAATTGAATTCAATGATATGTAAAAAGGATACATCATGACCAAGTGAGGTTTAACCCAGGAATGCAGGGTTGGTTTAACATTCAAAAACCAATCAGTCTAATTCACCACATTACAGACTCAATAAAAAGGAAAACTGCACAAATATCCCAACAGATGCAAAAAAGTATTTGACCAAATCCAACATCCATTCCGAACAAAAACTCATATCAAACTAGGAATAGAAGGGAACTTCCTCAACCCTGAAAAAGGGCATCTACAAAATATCTATAGTTAACATCACACTTAATCATGATTGAACAGTTTCCCCATAAGATTAGGAAGATGACAGTCATTTCTGCTCTTACCACTTCTAGTCAACATTGTACTGGAGGTTCTAACCAGTGGAATAAGACAAGAAAAAGAACTAGAGTCATCCAGATTAGAAAGAAGTAAGTAAAACTGTTTTTATTCACAGATTATATGATTAGTGAAATCTACAAAAGAGCTACCAGAACTAATAAATGAGTTTCACAAGGTTGCAGGATACAGGATCAACATACAAAAACAAAAATAACTGTGTTTCTATAAACTAGCAATGAACAATCGGAAACTGAAATAAATAGATTACGATGCCATATACATAGCATCAAAAAAACATGAACTAAGGGAAATCTCTGACAAAATATGTGAAAGACCTGTCCATTGAAAACTACAAAACAGTGCTGAGGGAAATTAAAGATGATGTAATAAATGGAGAGATATATCTTGTTTGTGGGTCAAAAGACTCAATGCTGTTAATATGTCAATTCTCCCCAAATTGATCTATAGAGTCAGTGCAATCCCTACCAAAATCCCAATAGCCATTTTTGCAGAAATGGAAAAGCCAATTCTCAAATCCATGTGGAATTGCAAGGGGCCACAAATAGCCAAAACAATATTGAAAAAGAAGAATGAAGTTGGAGAACTAACACATGCTAATTTCAAAACTTATTATAAAGATGCAGTAATCAAGACATTGTGATATTGGAGTAAAGATAGACAAATAGATCAATGGAACTGAAGAGTCTAGAAGTAGATCCACATATATTTTTGGACAACTGATTTTTTATAAAGATTCAAGGCAATTCAGGGAAGAAAAGAGAGCCTTTTCAACAAATGGTGCTAGAACAATTGGATATCTATATATGAAGAGAGAGAGAAGAACTTTGACCCATACCTTGCCTCATATGCAAAAATTAATTCAAAATGGATCAGAGACCTAAATGTAAAACCTAAAACTATAAAACTTCTAAGAGAAAACATAGGAGAAAAATCTTTGTGACCTTGGATTAGGCAAAGATTTCTTAAATACGCCACCAAGAGTGTGATCCAAAAGAACAAAGTGATAAATTACATTATCAAAATTAAAAACTTCTCCTCTTCAAAAGACACTATTAAGAGAATAAAAACAAAAAGAAATTCCACAACCTGGAAGAAAATATTCACAAACCATATATCTTACAAAAGACTTGTATCTGGAATATATAAAGAACTCGCAAAACTCAATAATAAGCAAATAAACAACTCAATTTTACAAAATGGGTGAAAGATTTGAACTTCATTAAAGAAAATACATGGATGGCAAATAAGCAGATGAAAAGATGCTTAACATCATTAGTCATTACAGAAGCACAGATTAAAACTACAGTGAGACACCACTACATACCTATTGAAATGGCTGAAACATTCCACATATCCATACAGATGTGGAGGAACTAGAACTCTCATATGCTAGTGGTGGAAATGTAAAATGGTACAAACACTTTTTGGAAAGGATTTTGGCAGTTTCCTTGATAGTTAACATATACCTTCCTTACAATCCAGCCATTCAATTTCTAGGTACTTTCCCAAGAGGAAAAAAAGCATATGTTCATACAAAGATTTGTATGTGAATGTTTATAAAAGTTTCATTTGTAATAGCCCCAAACTGGAAACAACCTAAATATCCATTAACAAGTGAGAGGAAAAACAAATGGTGCTATCTCCATACAATGGAATACTATTCAGCAATCAAAAGGAATGACTATTGATATATATACAAAAACGTGGATGGATCTCAAAATAAATATGCTGAGTAAAAGAAGCCAGACAAAAAAGAGTACATACCATATGGTTTCATTTATATAAAACTCTATAAAATGCAAACTAACCTTTAGTGACAGCAAGCAGAACAGTGATTGCCTGGGAGGGAGGAGCAGGAGAATTTATAAAGAGACACCAGGACATCTTGGGGGCTGACGGACATGTCCAGTATCTTGATTGTGGTGATAGTTTCATGGATGTATATGTCACATTAATATTTATATGTGTGTTTATTATAGACTTTAAATACGTGCAATTTATTGTAGGTCAATTTTACCTCAATAAATTCATTAACAATAATTTTAAAAAGGTCGTCGATTCAAGGACCGGGGTCCCACTCCTGGAGTCTGAAGTCGTCAGCAGGACCACTGCGTGCCACTTGGCTGTTAGTCCCTATTTGCACACATCTGCACTGAGAGAATGAGGAGGGCTGTTGCCGGATGGAAAGCAGGGTGCTGTGATTTCCCAGCAGACTTCCCCTCAACTTCTCAAAGTGGAGGGAGCAGCAGCCCTGCTCAGGAAAACCGGACTCCTGGTTTTCTTTAGATAGAGACTGATGAGCAGAATGTGCCAGGAATCCGAGAGAATTTGTCATGTGGGCAATGGTGCAAGATGCTGGAGAAGAGGGGAGAAGGGACCCTCAATGAGTAGTTTTAACCAACTACTTCCCGAGGTGAGAACCAAGACCAGGGGATGAGAACTGCTGGGGAAGATTTGTCCCAACTCAACTAACGGGATCTCTCATTAGTGATTTCATCCCTGTAGAGGTGTGCTCCTTTGAGTGGTGGTGAGGTCTCCATCACTAGAGGCATTCTATTCTGGACTGGACAACACCAGGTCAGGATTCCGTAGAAATAAACAAAACACTGGCTGGGATTTGGGTTCCGGGACTTCAAGGCTCCCTTTAAATCTTCAACTTTCTACTTAAAATCCCCAAGCGTTTTGTGTGCTCTGGTTACCAGGCAGGTTAATATTGCCTTCACACTGGGAAGATTCCATAGGAAAGGCTTGAAAGACACACACACACACACACACACACACACACACACACACACACACACAGGCATTAAGCCTCAACTTCAAATATTCAATTTGCTGAATACCTCATTTCCAAACCATTTCAGAAAATTGGGACATTATTAACCCTCATCACACTGCCTTCCATTAGAAGTCTGGAAAGTTGTACCTGCCACTCAACCAGACTCAGGAGCCTGAGTTGATGATCGGAGTTGCTAAGCCTATGCCAGGAAGAACAGCAGAGGCTTTTCCAAACCTGTAACGGAGCCAAGTACGTCAGCATTCCCACGTCCCGCCCAGCCCCCTGCTCCATGTGGAAGGGGGAAAAGAACATTCGCTCAGATTCATAAAATAGACCCACACTGCCCATCGCAGATGGTCAAGGATGGTCATGATGGCGATGGCTCTTGAATGATGCCTTCTTGCAGACGTCTCCCTCCAGGAAAACAGATGAAAGGAAACTGCTAGAAATTGATCATAAACAGGAGCACAATTCTCTTAGTATTCCTCGGAAATAACTCAATGCCTTTCAATTGATTTATGGAATCCATCTGTCTGTGACACAAAAGGAAATGCTCTCTCTCAAGGGGGCACTTTGGTTTTCATGGTCTAAGGGGAGGACAGAGACCAAATCCCCCACCGATGTTCTCACATTTTGTTCTGTGGCATGACGAGATGATCAGATTCAG
The DNA here is from genome assembly GCA_031878705.1 of Tapirus indicus. Lineage (NCBI taxonomy): Eukaryota > Metazoa > Chordata > Mammalia > Perissodactyla > Tapiridae > Tapirus > Tapirus indicus. The sequence continues at coordinate 123,264,219 of CM062922.1, read as the reverse complement.
AGGGCTGCTGGGAATCAAATTAGAAAAACACCAATTCTAGCGCATTTTATTCTATCTAATTCCCATTTGTACCTGAAAGGAAATGAACGTCTTAACAGCCTGGGAGAGTGAAACTGTCAGATGCAGTTGCCAGGATCAAAGAGAGAAACAAGTGGCTCTCTGAGTCGAGTCGGGGCTGTGGGGCAGGGGGATCCTTCACCACTCTGGCCGCCTTGGAAGGGCCACACAGGGCTGTGGGCTCCACCCCACACAATCCGCAAAGACCTTGTGATAGCCAGGGCAGCGAGCTGTTATGGATTGTTTCCCTAGAGCTTCTGTGTCCCAACTTCCTGGGGGCCCCAAAGCTCACGAGTCACAGGCCCTCCCCAGTGCGTTTGTCCAGTGCAGATCTGGCCTCACGAGGTCTGCCTTGGTTTCTCTGGTAGCACTCCCGGCAGGTCCTACTGGAAGTTCAGCCCTGCCTGCTCCAATAGGGCACTGCCCCCTGCCCACCTCCTGCCACCCACCTTCTTCTGGGTTCTTTTCCAGCCCTCCCTTCCTGCTCCAGCTACTCTGCTAGTGAGAGTCCGGCTGACAATGAGTGACCCCGAGACCACACAGTTGAGGCCTCTGCACCCCTGTCCCGGGCTGTGTCCACTCTGCTGCCTCCCCAGATGTGACCCTGGCTTCCCCATGCCTTCAGGCTCCTGGTATTACCTCACCTGCCCACTCCTTGGGGCCAGCCTTGAGTTTGCTCCTGGCTTCCCTCATGTGATTGTTAATTTTATGTGTCAACTTGACTGGCTATGGGGTGCCAGATTAAACATTATTTCTGGGTGTGTCTGTGAGGGTGTTTCTGGGAGGGACTAGTATTTGAATCGGCAGACTCAGTAAAGCAGACGGCCCTCCCCAGTGTGGTTGGGACCATCCAATCCATTGAGGGATTGAATAGAACAAAGGTTGGAGGAAGGAAGAATTCACCCCTTTTTTACCCTGTCTCACTCATTTCATCTTCTCTTGCCCTTTGACTGGGATTTACGCCATTGTCTCCCCTGGTTCCCAGGCCTTCAGACTTGGACTGAATTACCCCACCAGCTTTCCTGGGGGTCCAGCTTGCAGACAGCAGATCGTGGGACTTCTCAGCCCCTACAATTGCATGAGCCAGTTCCTCTTTATATATATAATCTCCTATGGGTTCTCCTTCTCTCGAGAATGCTGAATGGTAGACCTCCCTACCCTGCAGGCCACATTGCTGAGCCCCTCCTGTTGTGCCTCAAAGCCAGCTCTCCAGAATAGGATGCATACACATAGCACAGGCACAAGTCATTGCTCCCATCTGCCCTGGTTTTGCTTTGGGTCAGGTGGGAGCATGGAAAGTTATCAGGACATTTATTTCCAAGGTCCAGTGTTGAATCTTCTCTTTTAAAAAATCCAGGTAGAGAAATAGTCAAAATGGCAGCATAGGCAGACTCTGAACTCACCTCCTCATATAGACACAGCAGATATACAACGAATATTGGAAAAATTATGCCCAGAGAGAACTGAAAACTGGATAAGAGGAATCCCTGCAACAAACGACAGGCTTAACTGAGGTAGAAGAAGCAGAAATTCCCTTCTGGAAAGGAAAAACGCCACCTCAACAACCCACAATGCTTCACAGCTTCCCGGGAGCAATCCAGAGGGACACAGCCTTCCCTGAGGAGGGGGGACCTGAGCCGGGGAGCATTGCTGCTATTGGCATTTTCTGGACCCAGCACAATCGAGATGAGTGTCATAATATCTGGCTTTCCTGGCTACTAACAACAACGGGGAATACCCCAGAAAAGCTGGGACACAAAGAAATTAAAGCTGCTCCTAAAGGGCCCACACACAAATGCACCCGTTTCAGAAAGCAACCTAAAATCACCAGAGAGAAAGGCGCACAGTCCTTTGGTGAAAAGTGACTCACTTGATAGGCTCTGGGTGCATCTCGGTGCAAGGTGAGACCTCCCGAGGGACTGGGACCCTGGTGGTGGCCATTGTTGTGACTTGGTGTGGGTGCGCTGACACAGACACTGGCAGACACCATTAGAGTTCTCCCTGTGGCCTGTTAGCCCAGGTTCTGCTCCACTCTCTAGAGCGCTGACTTAATCCAGCTCAGCCAAGGAAAGCAGCCTGCCCTAGGGACTGGCCCCACCCAACAACAAGCCCTTGGGCAACTTGTGGGCCTGCTTGAGAGAGCTGCCTGAATTCTCTGCAGCCTGGCAAGTGGGTCCACCTCTGTGGAGTAGGACAAGGCCAAGGAGCAGGTAGGTGGACAGTGTGGGGCCCCTGCCTTGGAGTGACTGGGTCTACTTTAGGGGGTCAGGGACGTGCACACAGGGCAGGACTGTGTTGACTGTGTGTGAGAGGGTCAGGGATGTGCACACGGGGCAGGACTGTGTTGATTGTGTGTGAGAGGGTTGGGGATGTGCACACGGGGCAGGACGGTGTTGACTGTGTGTGAGGCCCTGTGGGCAGTGGGGCTTCTCAGCTGCAGAAAACTTGTCCTTCTGGAACAGCCACACAGGGGATCCGCCTCACCCTCCAAAGCCTGAAACAACTGGATGCTCCTGTGCCTGGGGCCAGCCCCACCCAGCTACAACCCTCCAAGAGCTGACAAGAGCCTAATAGGCCAAGGCTTATAGCAGTTGTAAACCCCTGAGCCTAACAAACAGCCACGCTGGAGGCCTACTCATTTAATAGAAAAACTGCAACAGGAATGTGCTATTAGACCTTTCAGTCAACTGTGCTGGGGCTCCCCACACCCGGTAAAGAGACTGTAGGGCTTACAACAACCACACGCAGCTGAGCATTACAAGCAGCCGGCCAGGGGGACAGCTCAGCTTCCCTGGGCACTGATAGCAAGAGCAACCCTGCCACAACAGAAGGACACAAGTAGCTCACACAGAGACCACTCCTGGAACATTTGAAACTAGTGACAAGAGGAAAGCACACTGCTGGGCCTCATAAGGCATCACTTACAAAAGGTCACCTCTCCGAGGTTAGGAGATGTAGCTGACCTACCTAGTACATAGAAACAAGTACAGAGAAAGAGGCAAAATGAGGAGGCAAAGGAATACTTCCCAAGTCAGGGAACAGGACAAAACCCCAGAAAAGGAACTAAATGAAAAAGAAATGAGCAATCTACCTGACACAGAGTTCAAACAAAGAGTCATAAATATGCTCACTGATCTTGGGAGAAGAATGGATGAACTCAGTGAGAACATCAACAAGGAAATGGAAGATATAAAAAAGAACCAATCAGAAATGAAGAATACAATACTGGAAATGAAAAATTCACTAGAGGGACTTAAAAGTAGAGTAGAGGATACAGAAATATGGATCAGCGAGCTGGACGAAAGACTAGAGGAAATCACCCAAGCTGAACAGATAAAAGAAAAAAGAATTAAAAAGAGTGAAGACAGTCTAAGGTACCTCTGGGACAACATCAAGTGCACTAACATCAGTATTATAGGTGTCCCAGAAGGAGAAGAGAGAGAGACAAAGGGGCAAAGAATCTGTTTGAAGACATAATAGCTGAAACCTTCCCTAACTTAAGGAAGGAAGCAGAAATCCAGGTACAGAAAGCACTGAGAGCACCAAACAAGACAAACCCAAAGAGGCCCACACCAACACACATCATAATTAAAATATCCAAATTAAAGATAAAGAGAGAATTCTAAAAGCCGCAAGAGAAAGACAAGTTACATACAAAGGAAACCCCATAAGGCTGTCAGCTGACTTCTCTGAAGAAACCTTACAGGCTAGAAGAGAGTGGCACAACCTATTTAAAGTGCTAAAAGGAAAAAACCTACAGCCCAGAATACTCTACCCAGCAAGGTTATCATTCAGAATGGAAGGAGAGAGAAAGAGTTTCCCAGACAAGCAAAAATTAAAGGAGTTTATCACCAAGAAACCAGTCCTACAGGAAATGCTAGAAGGACTTATTTAAGGGGGGAAGAGAAGACCACAAATATGAAAAATTATCTATTTTCACTATAAGAGGGTAACAGACACAAATGCACAAAAAAAGATAGATATGATGTCAAAAACATAAAATGTGGGAGGAGGGGAGTAAAAGAGTAGAGATTTCAGACACAGGTCAAACTAAAGAGACCATTAACTCAATATAGACTGCTATATACATAGGCTGTTATATATGAACCTCATGGTAATCACAAATCAGAAACCTATAATAAATACATAAAAAACTAAGTAAAAGGAACCCAAACATAATACCAAAGAAAGCTATCAAACCACAGGGGAAGAGAGCAAGAGAAGAAGAAAGGAACAGAGAAGAATCACTAAAACACCAAGAAAAAAAGTAAAAATATGGCAGCAAGTACATATATATCAGTAGCTACTTTAAATGTCAATGGACTAAATGCTCCAATTAAAAGGTATAGGGTGGCTGATTGGATAAAAAAGCAAGACCCATATATTTGCGGCATACAAGAGACACACTTCAGACCTAAAGACACTCACAAACTGAAAGTGAAGGGATGGAAAAAGATACTCCAGCAAATGGCAATGAAAAGAAAGCTGGGGTAGCAATACTCATTTCAGACAAAATGGACTTTAAAACAAAAACTGTAACAAGAGACAAAGAAGGTCACTACATAATGATCAAGGGAACAATCCAACAAGAGGATATAACATTCATAAATATCTGTGCACCCAACATAGGAGCACCTAAATATATAAAGCAATTATTAACAGACATAAAAGGAGAAATAGATGTAACACAATAATAGTAGAGGACTTTAACACTCCAGTTACACCAATGGGTAGATCATCCAAACAGAAGATCAACAAGGAAACATTGGCCTTAAACAACACATTAGACCAGATGGACTTAGTAGATATATACAGAATATTCCATCCAAACCCGAAGAATACACATTCTTTTCAAATGCACATGGAACATTCTCCAGGATTGATCACATATTAGGCCACAAAACAAGTCTCCATAAATTTAAGATGATTGAAATAATACCAAGCATCTTTTCTGACCACAAAGGTATGAAACTAGAAATCAACTATGGGAAGAAAAACAGAAAAGCTACAAATATGTGGAGATTAAACAAAATGCTATTGAACAATGATTGGGTCAATGGAGAAATCAAAAGATATCTGGAGACAAATGAAAATGAAAATACGACATGCCAGAATTTATGGGATACAGCAAAAGCAGTTCTAAGAGGGAAGTTTATAGCAATACAAGTCTATCTCAACAAACAAGAAAAATCTCAGATAAACAATCTAACAGCACACCTAAAGAAACTGGAAAAAGAAGAACAAACAAAGCCCAAAATCAGTAGAAGGGGGGAAATAAAAAAAAATCACAGCAGAAATAAATGAAATAGAGACTAGAAAAAAATCAATAAAACCAAGAGCTGGTTCTTTGAAAAGATAAACAAAATTGACAAAACTTTAGCTAGACTCACCAAGAAAAAAAAAGAGAAGGCTCAAATAAGTAAAATCAGAAATGAAAGAGGAGAAATTACAACGGACACCTCAGATATACAAAAGATTATAAGAGAATACTACAAAAAGCTATATGCCAACAAACTGGACAATCTAGAAGAAACAGATAAATTCTTAGAATCATGCAACCTTCCAAAACTGAATCAAGAAGAAATAGACAATTTGCATAGACCAATCACCAGTAAGGAGATTGAAACAGTAATAAAAAACCTCCCCCAAAATAAAAGTCCAGGACCAGACGGCTGGTAAATTCTACCAAACATTCAAAGAAGACTTAATACCCATCCTTCTCAAACTTCCAAAAAATTGACTAGGAGGGGAAGTTTCCTAACTCATTCTATGAAGCCAACATTACCCTGATACCAAAACCAGACAAGGACAACACAAGAAAAGAAAATTAGAGGCCAATATCACTGATGAACTTTGATGCAAAAATCCTCAAGAAAATACTAGCAAATCGAATACAACAATACATTAAAAAGATCATACACCATGATCTAGTGGGATTCATCCCAGGGATGCAGGGATGGTTCAACATCCACAAATCAATCAATGTGATACACCACATTAATAAAATGAAGAATAAAAATCACATGATCATCTCAATAGATGCAGAGAAAGCATTTGACAAGATACAACATCCATTTATGATAAAAACTCTGAATAAAATGGGTATAGAAGGAAAGTACCTCAACATAATAAAGTCCAAATACCACAAACCCACAGCTAATATCATCCTCAATGGTGAAAAACTGAAAGCTATCCCTCAAAGAACAGGAACCAGACAAGGATGCTCACTTTCACCACTCCTATTTAACATAGTATTGGAAGTCCTGGCTAGAGCAACCAGGCAAGAAAAAGAAATAAAAGGGATCCAAATCGGAAAGGAAGAAGAGAAACTGTCATTATTTGCAGATGACATGACTTTATATATAGAAAACCCTAAAGAATCCACCAAAAAACTTCTAGAAATAATAAATGAATATGGTAGAGTTGCAGAATACAAAATCAACATACAAAAATCAGTTGCATTTCTATACACTAACAAGGAAGTAGCAGAAAGAGAGATAAAGAATACAATCCCATTTACAATTGCAACAAAAAGAGTAAAATACCTAGGAATAAACTTAACCAAAGACGTGAAAGATCTGTACACTGAAAACTATAAAACATCATTGAAAGAAATTGAGGAAGACACAAAGAAATGGAAAGATATTCTGCACTCTTGGATTGGAAGGATTAATGTAGTTAAAATGTCCATACTCCCTAAAGCAATCTATAGATTCAATGCGATCCCTATCAAAGTTCCAACAACATTTTTCACAGAAATAGAACAAAGATCCTAAAATTTGTATGGAACAACAAAAGACCCCAAATCGCTACTGAGAAAAAAGAACAAAGCTGGAGGAATCACACTCCCTGACTTCAAAATGTATTACAAAGCTATAGTAACCAAAACAGCATGGTACTGGCAGAAAAATAGACACACAGATGAATGGAATAGAATCGAGAGCCCCGAAATAAACCCACACATCTATGGACAGCTAATTTTCGACAAGGGAGTCAAGAACATACAATGGAGAAAGGAAAGTCTCTTCAATAAACAGTGTTGGGAAAACTGGACAGCCACATGCAAAAAATGAAAGTAGACCATTGTCTTACATGATACCCAAAAATTAATTCAAAATGGATTAAAGAGTTGAATGTAAGATCTGAAACCATGAAACTTCCAGAAGAAAACATAGGGAGTACGCTCTTTGACATTGGTCTTAGCAACATATTTTCAAGTACCATGTCTGACCAGGCAAGGGAAACAATAGAAAAAATAAACAAATGGGACTACATCAAACTAAAAAGCTCCTGCACAGCAAAGGAAATCATCAACAAAACGAAAAGACAGTCTAACAATTGGGAGAAGACATTTGCAAACCATTTATCTGATAAGGGGTTAATCTCCAAAATATATAAAGAACTCACACATCTCAACAACAAAAAAACTGACAACCCAATTAAAAAATGGGTGAAAGACCTGAACAGACATTTCTCCAAAGAAGATATGAACATGGCCAACAGGCACATGAAAAGATGCTCAACATCATTAACTAGCAGGGAAATGCAAATAAAACTACAATGAGATATCACCTCACACCCATCAGAAAGGCCATAATTAACAAGACAGGAAAGAGCAAGTTTGGGAGAGGATGTGGTTAGAAGGGAACTCTGATACACTGCTGGTGGGAGTGAAGACTGGTGCAGCCACTATGGAAAACAGTATGGAGAGTCCTCAAAAAATTAAGAATAGAACTGCCATATGACCCAGCTATTCCACTGCTGGGTATTTATCCAAACAACACGAAAACACCAACTCATCAAGATACATGCCGCCCTGTGTTCATTGCAGCATTGTTCATAATAGCCAAGACTTGGAAGCAACCTAAGTGCCCATCAAGGGATGAATGGATAAAGAAGATGTGGTATATAAACACAATGGAATACTACTCAGCCATAAGAAATTATGAAATCCAGCCATTTGTGACAACATGGATGGACACTGAGGATATTATGCTAAGCGAAATAAGTCAGAGGGAGAAGGTCAAAAACTGTGATGTTGCTCATAAGTAGAAGATAAAAATAACAACAAACGCATAGAGACAGAGATTGGATTGGTGGTTACCAGAGGGGAAGGGGACAGGGAGGAGGGCAAAAGGGATGATTAGGTACATGTGTGTGTGACGGATTGTAATTAGTATTTGTGGTGAACATGATGTAATCTATGCAGAAGTGGAAGTATAATGATGACACCTGAAATCTATACAATGTTATAAACCAATGTTACTGCAATAAAAAATAAATTTTAAAAAAATCCAGGTATATCTCTTTGGTGAAACAAATTGATGACCAAAACCAAGACCTCCACGCAAGAAGGAAAGGATGCACACTGCCAGTTCCTGACAGAGGTTTAAGCTGTTTGCACCAATTTAGATTCAACAATTTCAGAATACAGTCGTCCCCATTATCCAGAGGGGACACGTTCCAAGACCCCCAGTGGGTGCCTGAAACTGCAGATAGTAATGAACCCTACATCCACTATGTTTTTTCCCATACATACACACCTGTGATAAAGTTTAATTTATAAATTCGGTACAGTAAGAGATTAGCAACAATGACTAATAATAAACGAGAACAATGATAACAATATACTGTAGTAAAGTTATGTGAATGTGGCCTCTCTCAGAATACCTCATTGGACTGTACTCGGCCTCTTCTTGTGATGATGTGAGATGACACAACGCCTACCTGGGGTGAAGAACTGAGGTCGATGGCGTAGGGATTGTGACGTAGCCTTAGGCTACTATTGACTTTGTAACGATAGGATACGTCAGAAGGAGGGTCATCTGCTTCTGGACCTCAGTTGACCTTGAGTAACTGAAAGCATGGAAGCCAAAACCGTGGATAAGGGGGGCTACTGTACACATGATTCATTAGAGCATCTGGAGCTGCTGGTTCCAAGATGTGGGTGGTTCTAGGACACCCATGGCAGAGCCCCTTCAAGTCACATGCCCAACAAAGCACCACCTAGAAGCTGCTACTATGTGTGGAGTGCAGCTCAGTTGGATTCGGGGGAGCTCTTCTGGCGCCCCACATATAGGGGATCCCCTTGCAGTTGAACCTGCTCTGAGTAATCTTTCCTCCCCTTCTCATCCAGCAGCAGGCACGGTCACATGTCCTCATGCGTAAGCAGACCCCTGGTTTACACTCCTTTTTGTCTTAGAACATTTTACCTGATCTTCACCATGGATAATAAAGCTTCAGAAGGTAGGATGAGGTTTCTGAGGTCAGAGGAGGAAGTGAAACTTGCTTCCCCCATCCCTTTCAAGGATATTCCAGCTCCCGTCCCAGAATATGTTGCTATTGTGATGAGGGGAAGGGACGCTAAAACGAGATGGTGACATGTTGCAATGGGAAATGGGCTTTTGGAGGTTAATGCATCTTCTTCAAAATGTACCCCTTTTAGCAAGCTAGCAGATGTCCCATGATTCAGTGGGCTAGTAGGAAAACCTCCGTAGAGTTTTCAAGCATATAAATCTCTGTCTCTTCTGTATGACCCTGAGCATCTGTATCAGTCAGCTTTTGCCATGTTATGCCGCAGCAATGAACAACTCCAGAACTGCAGGAGCTCATAACCGCAAACTTTTGTTTCTTGCTCACATTACATGTTGACTTGGTCGTGGCTCTGGTCCAAGGGTCTTCATCATTCTAGGGAGACAAGCTGAAGGGGCAGCTCTGATCAGGGACAGGCCATCTTCTTGGCAAAGGGGAAAAAGGAAAAGAGCTGGTAGAAACATTCATTGGTTCTTAAAACTTCTGCTGGGATATGATGTATGTCATATCTGCTCTCATGCCACTGGCCAAGGTAAGTCGAATAGCCAAGCCTGAAGCCAGTGGGTCTGGAAGGAAGTCTACCCATCCCATGGTGGGGTGTGGGGGCACCAGGGAGGGTGCTGAAGTGATGGGCCCAGGGAGGGGCACTGAATATGGGGACAAATAACGTAAACCACTGTTGAGCCCAGGGAGCCATGGCCACTTGAAAGGGGGCCCGGGTCCATATCAGGACAAAAATATCAAAGATGCTAAAATATTTTGAATCCACTGTAAGAAAACTGTGATACAGATGTTATGACTCATTCAGAAATGTTTTCATTGCAGATTGGTATCCCTTAAAAGGATAAATTGGTCCTGCTCAAACTCAGAAAACCATTTAGGGCCTTTCAAAACCAAAAGAGGTGCCAAGGCATTTTGAAAGAGGCCATTAGTAATAGATGTGGCAAGTTACCCCGACTTATTAAAACAGAGAATGATTTTATAAATGAGTCCATTAGAAAGTATTCATGAGATATTAGAGCTATGAGAACTGGTTGAATTGGAGGAAAGGGAAGATAATTAGGGCAGTTAGAAATACGTTATTTTGTGAGCTTGCCAAAGGAAATGATTCCTACATTCATTCTTCGGCAGAGTTACGATGGCTTTGCAAGGGGACTGCGCGGACCTGGGCACTGCTGGGAGGAAGGTGATGGGGGCGCCATCCACTGCTCCGGGGGCTCATGTCTGGGTGGGGGAGGGGAGGCAAACATTTAAACCAATAAACTGCAACCTCATGTGCAATGGACAATTCTAAAAGCGTGTACAAAGAAAGGGGCAGATCCCTCCGGTGGGGGCACAGAGGGCCTCTGAGAGGGCACAATATCTTGGCCGTGAATTGAAAGTGGACAAGCAAGAGAGGGGGAAGCTGGGAGGGCACCCCAGGTGAAAGGAACAGCAGGTGTAAAGACAGGGAGTGTAAGACTGCTCGGTGTGTTTGAGGGCAGGGCTGCCAGTGGCTGTGCAGCACACACACACACACACACACAAATTAGGAAAGATATCACTTTTATATAGTTAGTAAATCAGTGAGGGGGGCCGGCCCGGTGGCGGAGAGGTTAAGTTCACGCGCTCCGCTTCGGTGGCCTGGAGTTCACAGGTTTGGATCCCAGGTGCAGACAAAGACACCGCTTGTCAAGCCATGCTATGGTGGCGTCCCATATAAAGTAGAGGAAGACGGGCACGGATGTTAGCCCAGGGCCAGTCTTCCTCAGCAAAAAGAAGAGGATTGGCAATGGCTGTTAGCTCAGGGTTAATCTTCCTCACACACACACAAAAAAAAAAACCAAATAAAAAACCAGTTAGGAATATTACTGTGTGCTCTCCTAAGTGTGTGCCTGTGAAGGTTTAAGTGGGAGGGCAGTTTCACGGGGAAGGCCTCTGTGCTCTCATACAAGTTAGTGAATGTCCATGTTGTGAACCTCCTTACATGTGGCTCCCTTGTTCAGTTCACAACCTGAACAGCTGTCAAGTGGGGCCTTGTTGGCAGGACTCTAAGCATTTGATATTGTTAGAACATAAAGAACAATCACGGGTGACTGGGGCCCTGTGTGTCAGCGGGGTGGTGATGAAGGGAAGAGGAAGCAGCAGGGGAAGATGTGGTTAGAAAGGTGGGTAGAGCCAAATTGTGAAGGGCCTTGCATGCCCGCTGACAGTTGGCAATGGAGAGCCAGAGAAAAAGAGGTTTCCAGGCAGCACATTCACAAGCTCACCCCTGCTGCAGGGAGGGTCTGGGAGGCTGAGTATGGAGCCCCAAATCTCCAGGTCCTAATCCCTGGAACCTGCGAATGTTACCTTATATGGCAAAGGGACTCTGCAGAAGTGATTAAGATAAGGATCTTAAAATCGGGAGATTATCCTGGATCATCTGGGTTGGCCCAAAGAAATCACTAGTGGGAGGCGGAGGGAGGTTAGGCCACAGAAAGGAAGAAGGTGACTTGGCGGTGGAAGCAGAGAGAGGTGTGAAGAGGCTGCACTGCTGGTTTTGAAGATGCAGGAAGGGGCCATGAGCCAAGGAATGCAGCTCTAGAAACTGGAAGAGGCAAAGAAACAGATTCTCCCTTAGAGCGTCCTGAGGTAGTACACCCTGCTGCCACCTCGGTTTTGGCCCCGTGAGACCATTTCAGACTTCTGACCTTCAGAACTCTGGGAGAATAAATCTGTGCTGCTTTAAGCTGCTGGGTTTGTGGTAATTTGTTGCAGCAGCAATAGGGCCTGTCACAGAGGGCATGTCTTGGAGCAGCCAGAGCCTGGACTGGAAGATTCCAGGTCGAGTGTGAACCACAGAGCTGCCAGAGAAAATACTAGAACATGTATTTTTACCTCTTTTTTATTGCATCCTTTTAAGTGTCGATTTTGGTGAATGTTTTCTAGTACAATAGTAAAGGTTTATGCATAAGTTCACATGCATGTCCTGGGAGTGCCTGCTCGAATATTTTTTTGGTAGGGGTATGTGACCAATAGAAGTGTGCAGACACCTGGCGCAGAGGCAGGGTGGGCAGTGGGGAGACTTGCAAAGGCCCAGCAGGAGGCAAAGTGGGCTTGACCCGAGGCGGTGGCAGCGGTCTGAGGGACAAGTGGAGCTCTGTGAGAATGCCTGCGATTGGCTTGTCTGTGAGCCGTGGCAGAGCAGAGCAGAGCGACCGAGGATGCCCGTGGGGGCCTGACCTGTAGACGAGGTGGGGTACCGTTCAGGAAGGCTGCGAGAGCAGACAGCTGAGTGCAAGGAGCCAGGGGTGGCTAAGGCAGTTGGATAAACAGGCTTCTGGTTCAGAAGAGAAACCAGGGCTGGGGCCCCCCATCTGAGAGCGATGAAGACCTGAGTGGGCCAGGGAGGGAAGCTGAGGTCACAGCATGTAGGGGTGGACAGAAAGGGAGAGGGGGGAAGAGAAGGCCCAGAAACACTTCCCCAGGCCCGAGGAGCAGGTGGAGGAGCTCGGGGACACCAGGGAGGGGAAGACGAGTGCAAAGTGGTCCTGGTGTCAACGCTCCGAGAATCAGGCCGAAGGAGAAGCGTCTGTTGGATCTGTGGTTGGGGCGGTCACTGGGGACTTTGTTCAGGCGGATCCAGTGTCGTGGCTGCCAGGGCAGCCAGGCGGGAGCAGGCTCAGCAGGGAACTAATTGGCGGTGAGAAGGGGTTTCTTCACCCGGCCTGACTTTTTGTTCATCAGAATGGGAAAGACAAAGCTCTCTTTAGAGAAACATTTCCGGTTATTTGGAGGAAACCTGACCGGCGAAGGACTGGGTCAGGGCTCCTGAGATGGAGCATTGTTGGAAAGGTTGTTCACAGTAGAGGGAGGGGCCAGGGGACTCGGCACCCCAGGAGAAGGGGGCCTGCCCCGACCCACAGCTCTGGTCACAGGCACAGCCACGCTTGCCTCTCCAACCCCCTGGGTGGGGGGGCCCACAGACCTGCTGTTGGGGTCCCAGCAGGCTGGGAAGTGGTCTGTTAATCAGATAAAATCTTCAAGCATTATAAACATATACTTTTTCTTTTTTAGGTGTGTTTGTGTGAGACACTGATTATTTTTGGTATTTCCTTATTTTCCAATAAAATGAAATAAACACACGTTAGCTTTAGTAAACGGAACACAGTAAAATGAGTGTGTGGGGATGAGGGGTTGATGTGATTTCTCTTAGTTTTTAATGATATGAGTTTTAGTCCTTCCCTTCACCCTCTGCCCTGCTGCAAACAGCACTGATATTTTGCCCCCGCCCAGTAGTGTTTGCTATATGATGAATTACATCAGCATCCCCTCCCGGAGCAATGGGCTGACCCTTTTGGAGGGGATGCTGGGAAGAGTGGGACAGGATGCCGTGGCCAAAGAAATAACCAGTTTGAGATTCTGAGTCATGAACTGTCATAATTAGAAGGCAGACAGGGTGCTGCTGTTGCTGTATTTGCCGCCTGTTCTCTGTAAAAAGCTTCGGGAATTAAAATAATAGGCTTTTAAAACAAGAGCCAGGTGGGGCTCTACTTAATGGCCTGTACCCGGCATATTCGCTGCAGACAGACACAGAAAGACCTGTGGCCCACTGATCCTAGTGAAGCCAGATTGAAATGTCACCTCCAGCAGCCCCCTGGGCAAAGGAACAAGAAGGAACCCAAGAAGAGGGGACTCTCATTTGTCATTGGAACAGGTTAAGAAAGGAGTCCCAGGAAGTCTGCTATCGAGGCTTAGGGAATTGGGATGGCCTATCGAGTGTAGCTTTGGGATTCCACAGTAAATCACTCAAGAACAAACACCAACTCGTGAGCAGCCTCCTGTGAGAGAAGGACCTTGCTGAGACAAGGTCTTGGCGGGGGTGGGAGAGGCCTGGGAAGAGGGGAGACTGGCTGGAGGGAGAGAAACTGCCTGCTCTGGAAACCAGACTCTATGACATGGTGACATCCGTTTGGGGTCAGCAACATCAGCCTTCTCCATCAGCAAGGCCCTGCTCATCACAAGACCTACACTTCATACTTGGGGAAGCTGAGAAGGGGAAGGAAGGGAGGCTGGAGGGCATGCCAAACCTTCCTGCCTTTTAGGCCTGTGTACAAGTCTCCACCCAACAATCCGAGTTTTTTTATAGGCCTTGTGGATAATATTGCCGTCCCCGCCTTTGAAGGAGTTACGTTGGGTTCCCGGCTTTCTGACACACCTCCTCTTGGCCGCCCAATGGACTCTCCTCTTCCCCCCAGGGTGTTGAGAACTGCATCGAACCCCAACACTGAGCTGCATCCTTGTCCCTCCCCACTCTGTGCATCTCACTCCTCCAATGCATCTTCTGTAAGGCATGACTCGGCAGGGAAAGAATAAGGGGTCATCTTCTTGCTGGTCCAAAAAGTCCTCGGGTATCCCTTCCCCAGCTGCTGAGGCCACACCTCTCCATCTTCCTGCTAACACAACCCTGATTTTGCTCAGGTAAGAGCTGGAGTTCCTGTGTGTGCAGGGAAGGCAGTCCTGGTCCCTGGCCTGCTGGTGGGCATATGAAACACGGTTCTAGCCAGTGCAACGTAAGGGGAAGTCTGCTTAGAGCCTTCTGGGAAAGGCATTCTCTCCCTGAAAAGGGACAAGAGCCAAGCAAGCATAAGGTCTTTTGCTGCCCTGGCCTTCTTGCCTTTGAACGTGGTTGTCATGCCTGGAGCTATGGTGATTGTATTGTGAGGACAGTAAAATGGAAGGATAGAAAGAGTCCGGTCCTGGTGACATTGCTGAGCCCCCCAAGCAAATGCAAAACACCCACCTCCAGACTCCTCACCATGTGAGATGATTCAATGTGTTTTGTGCTCAAGCCACTATTGACATGGGATTGTCACTCGCAGCCAAATGCACAACGACGGACCTCTGTGGTCTCCTCCATCAATGTCGACCCATCAGTGATGTCTACACTCACCACCTCCAATTCAGAGGCTCCCCAGGTGCCCAGCCTGGCACCTCTACCTGGGCCTCTGGGATCAGGCAGCCGTAAGAGCAGGTGGTGGCAGATCTCAGGACTCAGAATGGAATCTGGGGTAACCCTGCCTCAAGGCCAGGCCAGCTGAGACTGTGGGCAATGGCAGCAGCCTGGAGACTTGGGGTTCCAAACAGAAAATTAGTGGGAGGGTGCCATGGTGGCCCCAAAGACATCCTGGCCCAAGGTTCCAGTGAGTTTCCTGACTCCGCACAGCAAGGCAGGAGCAACAGCTGGCCCAGGAAGGGGAGGATTTAGGCCTTTTTTTATGGAGCCAGTCAGGGACCCCTAAAGGCAACCCTAGGCTGGCACACAGGCCAAGGAATGCTGTAGAAGTAGCAGCAGCCCCCTGGCTGGCCCAGAGTTGGCCTCTGCCTCTGAAGCATACACTGACATATGTTGTCATTTGAAGGGTATCAGAAGCCCACCCACCCCTCCGAAGTCCCTCAGATGTCTGAAGTGTCAGCATTAAGAGTGACTTCTTGGTAGTAAGCAGTGTCCTCTTGCTTGTTCCCTGTAAACTTGAAGTCCCCACATATGAGCAGCACAATGAGCACTCCTTTCTCTGGGAGATTTGGGTGGAGTAGAAGTCACCAGAAAGCCGAAGGGAAATGACAGAGCAGAGTCTGCAAACCTTTTCCGTAAATACTAAATAATTTAGGCATCAAAGGGCCACATGGTCTCTGTCACAACTGTTCTGCCACTGTAGCGTGAAAGCAGCCGCAGACAATATGTAAACGGCTGGGTGTGGCGGGGTTCTAACAAATCTTTACTTAACGGACACGGAAATTTGAATTTCATATAGTTTCACATTTCATGAAATGTTACTCTTCTGATTTTTTTTCAACCATTTAAAAGTGTAAAACCCATTCTTAGCTCGCAGCTGTCCAAAAATAGGTCGCAGGCTAAATTTGGCTCCCGGACCACGGCAGATCCCTAGGGTAGAGTGCTCAGGAGGGCATTCTGCTCAGGAGAAGAAAATGCGGACCTGAGCAGTCACTTATCTGCTGATGGGAAAATCGTGCTGATGAAGGTTGGGAGAAACCCCAGCTGGGTGGGCAGCCTGGGGAAGGGAGCTCTTGGGCCCAACATGGTGGTAAAATGTTGCTGATTTTGCCTTCGCCTCTGTGCTCTGGCCCACGTGTCAGCAAGTTAACAGGCTCCCGCGAGCAGGTGGACCCCCAAACACAGGAGGAAGGTGTGAACACTCCCTCCCAAGGGAGTGAAAAGGTGGAGGGAGTTTTTTTCACCTGCAACAGGCCCCTGCTGCCCCTGGGGGAACTTCGTGGGTGGCATGGCCTCCTCACGTACCTGTGGGAGTGGAACTGGCCTGCAACCAGGCAGCCTGGGCTGCTGGGCCCACAGGGGCCATCTGATGGCTCAAAGTAAAAGGAGCCATAGAAGAAACGTCTTGGAGAAATGGGAGGAAACGCTGAAGCAGGCCTCACAGGAGTTTTTCTTCCTCCAACCAGCATCAATCAGCAGGCCAGAAGAGAAGGCATCGCTGGGGACAGGGACATGACCAGGAGAGGTGGCAGCTGGGCCGCAGACAGTGGGCTTTTGATGCTGACGTGCTGTTACATTAGTCAAGACTTTATCGCAAGTGATAAAACCAGCTCCAACGAACGCAAGCAAAACAAGGTGATCGTCGCTCCCAAAACTGGGGTGTGTGGGAAGCTGTGCTGAGGGACGCCTGGACGCGGGGCCCAGCCCGGACAGGACACACACTGTGTCTCAGATCAGCCTCTGCACACGGCCAGGGACGAGGGAGCCGGCAGCTCTGACCTTTCCTCCTTACAGTTTGTGCCCAAAGAGGAGAAGCCCTTTCTTTCAGCTTGACTTGAAGAAATCCAGGGAAGGCCTTCAATGGGCTCAGCGTGAGTCCCGCTCACCTCTGGACCCTCGCGGTACCCAGAGGGGTGGGTATAGCAACTGACTCGACTCAGGGTCCTATGACCAATCTTAGGGCCAGGACGGGGGAGGGGAGACTAAGGGTGCAGCCTCCATTGACCCCTCCCCTGCAGCAGTGGGTGAGGGCCAGGGCATCCCCCAAGTGGGATCCCCCAAAGAATAAATGACCCCCACAGCAGCCCATGCCACTCACTGCGGTTCTGAAGGACTTCATGTCCCTCCCACTGGAGAATCCCCGAGTGGAATGAGCGTGTACCACGGCTGCTCTAAGAACAGCCAAAGGGGCCGTGCAGTTGAGCTTTGAGATAAGGCGGAGCTCCTTCAGAGCTGGGGTGGTGATGGAGGAGGTAGACTAAGAAGGGGTGTTGGGGGTCAGCTTTTGCAGAGCTCTGGACCTGCGCTTGCAAGAAACGGCGTTTTCTTGCCTTCTTCATCTGGTAAACTCCTATTCATCCTTCAAGACACAGCTCAAATGTCACCTCCTTCATGAAGCTCTCAGTTCTCCAAGACCAAGCTAGTTTCTCAGTCCTGCTGCCAGGTTTCAAGAGTACTCTGCATTTACCTCACCAAATGTTGCTCTCTGGCTCATGGGTACTGCTTCTCTCCTGGGCAGGGCAGGAACTGAGTCTCACGACGTGAAGCTCCTCTTCCAGCTCCCAGGGCAAGAACCTGGCCCTCAACAGCTGCTCCACACCTGTTTCCTGGGGAGATGAACTACATAGGCAAGAATATACCCTCTGTGGCAGATGGTTGTTGTCCACCTTCTCTTCTCTCCTTGTACTAGGAGAAGAGGTATTAGAGAAAAAGGTGGACAACAACCTTGTATTACCCACCTGCCATGATAGAAACTGAAAATGCCAGATACTTGCACTCTCAGCCTCCCTTGCAACTAGGGGTTGCCAAGTGACCCATTTATGGTTAGTAAGACTTAAAGAGAAGTCTCCAAGGGGCTTTTGTTCCCTTTTGATAAAAAGAGCAACTCGAGAGAGGAGAGCTCTCTTCCTTGTCCTTTTCCTTCCTGTCTTTGAACACAACCGTCAGAGAATGTGATGGCTGGAGCTGCGGCAGCCACCTTGAGACCTTGGGGCAACCCAAGGTCTGAAGACAAAAGTCAATATGTTCAAAATGATGCTAGTAGGAAGATTGGAATATGCCTGGGTCTTTGATTAATCATCCCTAGATCCAACCTGGAAATCGCCTACTTCCAGATTGTTCATATGAGACAATAAAAATGACTATTGTTTAAAACCACTTTTAGTGGGTAATTCTGTTACTGGTAGCAGAGAGCATGCTAACTGATACATGCTTTCATGCCCATGGCAGCAACGAGGGACTCTATAGTGTAAACATCTTTTCCTTCTAGCACAAGTTTAGAAAAATGAAAAGACAAAACCACCTCAAAATTGAAAATTATGAAAATATTATCCACGTTTTGTTTTCAAGTTAAGTACAAAGTGAATAATAATGTTCTGTGGCTTGGGCATAAACCCAGAGGTCAGAACTCCTGGGTCGGCCACCTGAGCACGTGCAGTCTTGCTTGTCTCATTTGGGGAGTGTCACCCCTCTCCCCCAGGCTTGAGGCCTGAAGACAGGACAACATGAATAAGGATGCTCTGCCACCAGGGTAACCTCTCAATACGATCCTCACATGCTACGAACTGTGCAACTATGTTGAAAAGCTCTGCGCTAAGTTGCCTTAGGTGAAAAAAATCGAGGCAAATGTGTACTTTACCAGCATGCCAATGGAAGAATCTGAATGAGCTTAATCACAAATGCCAAAGTCTGCGTTTAGAACCTGAGTAGGAGCCGGTGGGGGCACAGAGGCGCGGACCAGAGTACAGACAGAAGCGCACGCAGCACGGCCTGTCTCACAGGACCCGAGAGGAGAGTGGAG
The DNA here is from genome assembly GCA_031878705.1 of Tapirus indicus. Lineage (NCBI taxonomy): Eukaryota > Metazoa > Chordata > Mammalia > Perissodactyla > Tapiridae > Tapirus > Tapirus indicus. The sequence goes on along the minus strand of CM062922.1, from coordinate 123,245,074 downwards.
GAGAGCAGAGGTCAGAGTCAGGCTCTCGGGTCAGGCAGAGGAGTCTGGACTTGTCTTGGGCTTGAAGGAGACATGAGAGGGTTTAGGTGGAAGGGACATGGGCAAATGTGCATTCTAGAACTCTCCCTCTGGACAGAGGAGGGAGACAAGAGTTTGGGGTCAGGCATAGAGTTAAGTTCTGACCAGTTCTGACCAGTTCTGACCTGCCATTTAGACCCGAAGTCTGGAGGGCGTAGTCACGCACAGTGCCTGGTATACAGGAAGGGCTCAATAAATGGCCACCGTTACTGCTTCTATGTGTGTCCCCCAGCACTGCCTGCAGACTGATGGCTACGCAGAGCACATCGATCAGGGGAAAGCTGCTGCTGCTGCTGGGCTTCTATCAGCCACTCCCAACACCCAACCCACCACAGCACACACTTGCCCACAACCTGTGACAGCGGCCTTTCAGCCGCGCCTCCCCCTCCACGTATATTTTCCCCGTCTCTCACCTCCACCGTCTACCTGACTCACGAGGGCCTTGCTTGTCAGACTGAACCCCAGCTCCCAGCCCCCACACTGGGGATCGGAAGGTGACTGTTACAGAAGCACTGACTCTGGTCACCGGAGGGGGCCAGCTCAGAGACAAGTCAGAGGAACCCAAGCTCCCGGTAAGAAATGTCCCAGGTGCCTTGGGGCCCTTCACCAGGACTTCCTATTCCGTGTGCAGCAAGTAAGTGGCAAGAGTGCCAAGACCACCCTGTGGCCCTGCAGACATCACAGTTTGAACGCAGCACTCTTCCGCTAAACCCAGATGTGCCGAACGCCCTCGATGCCTGCTCAGGTGGCCATTTTAATGGTCTGGGCTTGTCCCGTTGGCATGTTTTCAGGAAGCCGTTTCTGCCTCGCTGCTTGCTGCTTGGGAGTGAACTGGACTGTGGTGACGCTCCTGGGCCCTCCTCTCTATGGCCTCACTTACCCCTGGGGAGCAGGGCTGGTAATACAGTGAGACTGGCATTTCTAATCCCTTCCAGAGCTGGGGTCACATGTTGGGGGACAGCCCAGGCCTTCTAACTGCCCAAGTGACAGGCACAACAGGAGAACTCCTTGCAGGAGAGGGGAGGGGACGGACTAGTTGTTGAAAAAACATTTCAATTTTTCAACAGTCCAAGTTACTTTATCCAACTTCTCCTTAGCCAATAATCAGAGAATAAATTTCTAATAGTCCTCAGTGAGAGCCAGTTAAGTAGCTACACAGTTAGCTTCCTCAAAGAGGAGGAAGGTGAAGGCATTATCTGGGGTTTCAGTGTCTTGATAATTTGCAAAAATAGAGGAGGAATTGCAGAATGTATGCCTCTTCAGATTTTCTGCAAATACATGCTCTTTTCTCACCCAGAAGTGGGTGGTTTCCCTTACAATTAATTGCAAACATACTGGCCTTATATTGAGGTCTGTCTGAGGCCACTATCAGTTTTTCTCTTTTTCTAACATCTAGGCCAGAATTCCTGAAATCAGTGAGTAGAAATCTAGATGCACTGGGGTTTCTTCCAAACAAGAGGGTCTTTTTTCTCCAGAAAATGCACTGTACCAAACAGCTTCAAACCTAGTCATAAAGTAATGTGCTTTATTATAGTAAATGAAAAGGAATTGGTAAAGGACGAAAGCACTCAGTAGGCTGGTGGCCAACAAGCTCAGTCACTGCCAAGCTGCATTAAATCAATGGTGCCCCAGGAAGGGGTCATCAATTTGTATTTAAATAAAGAGTGAGAAAAACAACCCAGCACACTGAAAGAACAACAGAAAAGATTAAACAATCTTTCAGCTGACAAAATATGCTGTTTTGAAGGCATTTAACTCCAACCACAGGCTGAATTCCAATTTCAGGATCTTATTTAAGGAAAAGCGTAGAGGCTTACTTCACAAAGTAGAAAACACATTTCCTCATACCTTTTATTGTGTTACTCACATTAAAATAACACATATTCAGTCATATGTTTCTTCATACACATGATTTTTACATAATTAAGATAACTGATCTTCTGTTCTATGTTTTATTTTAAACTTAGCATTATATCATAAACACCTTGTCATTAAAAATCCTTCGAGAGGCGGCTGGTCCGGTGGCGCAGTGGTTAAGTTCATGTGCTTTGCTTCGGCAGCCCAGGGTGGACCTACGCACCACTTATCAAGCCATGCTGTGGCAGGTGTCCCACATATAAAGTAGAGGAAGATGGGCACGGATGTTAGCCCAGGGCCAGTCTTTCTCAGCAAAAAAAAAAAAAAAAAAAAAGATCCTTCAGAAACTTTCACCAGTGCCAGCACTCCACTGCAAGTTGATCCCCATCAAAAGGACATTTTCCTGTCATCTTCCATAGTTCACTTCTCACTGGCCTCCGGCACCGTAGGCCAATCTTTTCTTGATCTGCCCTCCTCCTTAGGTTTCTGTGACTCCACAGGACTGGTCTCCCTCCTGACTGTCCTGTTGAAGATGTCAAGGGACTTCTCCTTTTTCCCCTTTGCCACTACCTGCTGGAGCTCCTCAAGGCGTGAATTCTCTTCTCATTTTATATTCTCACCTTAGGTGACCTCAGCCCTCCTTGAGGCCTCCGTTATAACTAAGAGTGATGATTCACACATTTCTTCCACCCCAGGCCTGTACGCCTGACCACTGTCTCGACCTTCCCCTTAGAAGTCAAAGCCTACGTGTCCACAAATGAACTCTGGATCTCCCCCAAGCCTGGCCCTCTTCCACTATTAGCCAGCCAGGAGAATGGCACTATCACCTACCCTGTTCTCAAGCCAGAAACCCAGGAGTCACCTCCTCCCCCTCAATCTAACCAATCTGTGGCCAAATCCTTAAGAGTTTCCGTCTAAGGTCTCTTTCACATCCATCCATTGCTCTCATCCCAGCCAGCAGGGTCAGCTTGTAGGGGTGTGCACTGCACAAATGCTACCACCCAAGCCATTACCTCTTGCCTGCTCTATGAGAATACCTACCGACTCATCTCCTTCCCTTTCGGTCTCTCCAAGCAATTTTCCAACCCACAGCTAGAGGGATCTTATTAAAATGCAAATCTAATCATACTGTTCCTTTACATAACTGCTCTCAGGGCCTTGCCTGGCCTACATCTCCCTGAGTCATCACCATTATGTTCCCCTGGTTTCTCTGCATGGCCAGGCCCTTTCCTACATCTTCTGCAGCATCTTCAAGCCACTGTGGCCTTCCTACAGCCACTCAAATGTGCTATGACCCTCTCCCTACATGGCCTTTGAACGTGCTCAGTCCTCTACCTACAATGTTCTTCTTCCCCAACCCCACCTCTAGAATCGGGCACCCCTCCTCCGACTAGGGAATCTCTCCAACTACACACTCACGTGGAGACTGTGCTCTCCGTGGCACTTCTCATCATAGTTTGATGTTTAACATTTATTTGTGTGAATCTTCGTCTTTGGTGAATGTCCGTCAGCATCACAATGGTGGGAATTATGTTTCTCTCTTTTTCTTTTACTTATGAATGAATCTCCGGCAACAAGAACACAATCAGTGCTCAATAAACATTTGTTGAAGGAATGCGTTACCTAGACAATATGTAATATAATTCTGCCATTCTTTCAGGAAATATTAAATGCCTACTACATTTTACATTTAGGTTTCCTGGCTTTTGCTATTATAAAATGCTATCATAAATATATTCAAACAAAACTATTTTGTTCTTTCAATCATTCATTTTTTAAAAACAAAGGCTCTTGGTATACATTACCACACTCCTTATGAAATACCTCATTCTACCTTAATATAATGACATAGAAACTTTGCTAATTTGATGAGAAAAACTAATTTGCATTTCTTTGCTCCAAGTGAACAGTTTTTCATGTTTTGTAGCTATCCATATTTCCTCATCAATAAACTATTTGTCCTATGTCCTTGGTTTATTTAATCAGTCAAGTCTCAAAATTTTTTAAATTAAACTGAGCTTTCAGAGTAGGGATTTGTCAATCATATTTCATGCAAATTATTTTTTCCAATTTTTGCCTTTATAGTTTATGTGATGTTTAACATTATTAGATACTTAAAACATATTCCACAAACAGTTTTTGACCTTTCCTTTATGAGTTCTTACATTGTTTTTATATCAACAAGTGGTTCTGAAAGTGTGGTCTCTAGTAGTATTTGCATAACCCAGGAACCTGTTAGAAATGTAAATTCTTCTCCAGTACACCTGTAATATCAGAAACTCTAGGGTGGGGCCCAAAAATCTTTAACAAGCCCTCCAGGTGATTCTAATATATGAGAAAGTTGGGAGCCACTGGTCAAGACAGGCCTCCTCAGCTAAGGTTTCTTCTTGAGCTTTTTGTTTCATTTGACTCTTTTTGGTCTTTAGCATAAAGAACGTTCTGTTATTTTTTTTCTTCCAAATCCCCACTGATTTATGTGTTTCCTTATCCTATACTGTTTTTTATAAACATTCAGGTTTGCTTCTGTGGGTTTTTTTTCTTTTTTAACAGTTTGGGACATATTTTACATACCATAAAACTCACCCATTTAAAGTGTATAGTATAGTTTTTAGTACATTCATTCGCAAGGTTGTGCATTCAAGGCTGATTTTAGTTATTTGCACCTTCTTTTTTCCTTAGTGAGTCTAGCTAAAGTTTTGTCAATTTTGTTGATTTTTTCAAAGAACCCAACTTTTGGATTCACTAATTTTTTTCTATTGCCTTTCTTTCATTTATTTTAGCCCTAACATTTATCATTTTCTTCCTTTTGCTTGCTTTGGTTTTAGTTGTTCTTTTTCTAGTTTCTTAAGATGGAAGGTTAGGTTATTGATTTGAGATGTATATTCTTGTTAACGTAGGCATTTACAGCTATAAATTTCCCTCTAAGCACTACATTAGCAGCATTCCATAAGTTTTGGTATATTGTGTTTTCATTTTCATTCATCTCAAAGTCTTTTCTAATTTCTTTGTGATTTCTTCTTTGACCTATTGATTAAGATGTTGGTTAATTTCTACATACTTGTGAATTTCCCAAATTTTCTTCTGCTGTTGATTTCTAATTTCATTCCATTGGTCACAAAATATACTTTGTATAATTTCAATCCTTTTTAATTTATTGAAACATGGTTTATACTGAAGAATGTTCCACGTGCACTTGAGAATAATGTGTAGTTGGGTGGAGTGTTCTATAGAAGTCTGTAAGGTATAGTTGGTTTACAGTGTTGCTCAAGTCTTCTATCTTCTTGTCGATCTTCTGCCTAGTTGTTCTATCCATTTTTGAAAGTGAGTTATGCAAGTCTCCGATTATTATTGAATTGTCCTTCTCCCTTCAAGTCTGTCAGGTTTTGCTTCACATATTTTGAGACTCTGTTATTAGTGCATATGTGTTTGTAATCATTACATCTTTCTAGTAGATATAATTTAATTATAATTATAATTTATCATTATAAAATGTCCTTTTTTGTCCCAAAAAAGTACCAATTTTTTATCTTAAAGTCTGTTTTTTTGATATTAATATAGCCACTCCAGCTCTCTTTTGGTTACTGCTTCCATGGTGTATCTTTTTCCATCCTTTTAGTCTTTGATTCTAAAGTGAGTCTCTTGTAGACAGCATATAATTGGATTTAAAAAAATATCCATCTCTTTGATTGGGGTGTTTAATCCATTTATATATATATACTTACCCACAAGGTAGGATTTATGCCTGATATTTTTGCTCTTTGATTTTTGAATGTCTTACGTCCTTGTTGTTCTATTCCTCTATTACTGACTTCTTTTGTGTTAAATAGACATTTTCTAGTGTACTTTTTCAATTCCCTTGTTGTTTGTGATATTGTGATTTATAATAAGAAATATATATTTGGTCTTTGTCTCTGTTCCTGGCACAGACCTCCTAACACCCTTAGAAATTCCTAAGTGACGAGTGGGAAAGGTCTTTTGTTACGTTACAGAGGCGACTTTTGCAGTTTTATGGGACTGAGCCCCTTAACCTTGGGGATCTTACACTATCTCTGGGTAGACAGTGCCAGAATTGAACTGAATCAAATTGAATTACAGGATACTCAGCTGGTGGTGGAGATTTGCTTGGTGTGGGGGAAAAAATCCACACAATGAAAATTGGGAGCAGAATCATAGTCTTTTACTAAATTTTTTCATTCTGTTAGTGGCTGCTCTTGGAATTATAATTAACATCTTAAAACAATCTACTTTGGATTCATACCTATTTAATTTCAATATTGAGTAGTTAATTGTTGCTCCAATATATCTTTGTTACTCCACACTCCTTAGTCATACAAATTATATCTTTATACATTATAAGTCCATCAACAACAGCTTTATAATTATTGCTTTAGGCAGTTGTCTTTTAGAACAAATAGAGTTACAAACAAAGATACATTTACACATCTTTTATGAAATGTATGTAGTTACTTTTACCAGTGCTCTTTATTTCTTCATGTGGCTTTGAGTTAGTGTCTAGTGGACTTTCATTAAAGCCTGAAGGACTCCCTTTAGTATTCCTCATAGGGCAGGTCTGCTTGTGATGAATCCTCTTATTTTTTACCTGGAAATGTCTTAATTTCTCCTTTATTTCTGAAGGAGGATTTAGCTAGATATAGAATTGTTGGTTGAAAGTCTTTTCTTTCAGCACTTTGAAAATATCATCCCACTGTCTTCTGGCCTCCATGTTTTCTGATGAAAAGTTAATGGCTAATTTTATTGAAGTACAGTAGTTCCTCTTAATAGATGATTTTCAGTTCTTGTCAAGCTTTGATTAAATGCCAGAATTCTAAAATTCATTGATTTTAGTTGTTTTGCCTAGATTTTCATTGTTTTAGAGGGAGAGTGAGTTCCATAAGGTCCTTACTCTGCCATTTTGGTAGTTGATCTCATTTCATATTGTTTTAATTATTGTAGGTAACATATTTTAATATCTTTTTTTTTTTTTTTTTGTGGGGAAGACCAGCCCTGAGCTAACATCTGTTGCCAATCCTCCCCTTTTTGCTGAGGAAGACTGGCCCTGGGCTAACATCCGTTCCCATCTTCCTCCACTTTATATGGGACACCACCACGGCATGGCTGACAGGCAGTGCGTCAGTGGGTGCCCAGGATCCGAACTCGCAAACCCCAGACTGCCAAGCGCGGACTAAACCGCTGCGCAACCGGGCGGCCCCTGTTTTAATATCTTATAAAGCAATTTTCTTTTAATAATTATTTTTCTAGAATTTTGTAACTATTCTTGACTGTTTGGCTAATTTTTCAGCTGAATATTAGAATCATTTGCTCAAGCTCCACAAATAACTTCCACTGGACATTTAGAATGCTATTTTTTAAATAGCTCACCTTCCTGGAACATTCAAGCTTCCCATTCTCTTTTACTTTAATACTGCACAGCAAATTTACTGAATTTTTTTCACATGGATTCCACTGTATTTTTCCTAGCCATTTAAAATTCTTTGTTGTGACTGTGAACTGGGATTAATATGCCACGTTATTTTCTTTTTTTTGTGGGGAAGACCAGCCCTGAGCTAACATCCGTTGCCAATCCTCCTCTTTTTGCTGAGGAAGACTGGCCCTGGGCTAACATCCATGCCCATCTTCTTCTACTTTATATGGGATGCTGCCACAGCATGGCTTGACAAGCGGTGTGTCTGTCCGTGCCCGGCATCCGAACCTGCAAACCCCGGGGTGCTGAAGCAGAGCGCGCGAACTTAACCGCTATGCCACCGGGCCAGCCCCAACCATGTTCTTTTTTTTTAATATAAAGCAAACATTTTCTAGGGGTAAGAAAAACTACTCATTTATATACCTAAAGTTAATGGAGTCCAGAGGGCTTATTCTGAAGGTGAGAGGTTTGCCATTTTTTTTTCTTTGAAGCAACAGAATATTCTTGCCCAAGTTAAATCTTAAGCAGAACCTCAATATATAAAAAATAAAAGAGGTGTCGTGTTGAAGAAGAGGTCGAGGGATGGTCCGAAGCCGTGCATGCTCTGTCTCCTGCCTCGCTCCTCATGGCAGCCTCTGAGGCATCTTCCAACGACTGGCTGCTCGGCTGACTGTCATAAACAGGAGCCCATCCAGGGGCTCCTTAGCACAAGCTCTTGCTTTTTAACACTTCATTCTACTTTAAGGTGTTTTCCATCTCTGTTCAATGACCACTGAGACATCTGAGTCTCAGTGAGATCCTGCCTCACTGACCTAGACCACTCCTGTCTCTTGTCTGTCTCACATGTCAGCAGGACAGGAGACTAAACGTAAGCTTGAAGATTTGGTGGGTTCAAGAAAGAACATATGATTTCTGTGATACTTTGTCACTATCCCATCCTACGTCACAACAGAGAGAAGTGTTTTGACTCTATCACTTAGAAATAAATACAGTGCCCAGTTTTCAACTAAATGAGTAGGCAGATTACATTACCTATGAATTTTACTTTAGCAGAGAATAGAGGGTGTTACAAAATAGCTGATAATTAAGAAGGAAGTGGGTCTGACAGGGCTTAGAACCACAGAACTAGAAGCATCTTTAAAATAAGCACTCAAAAGAAAACTTGTGTTCTAAGTCTTTACAAAAGATATTTTATTAATTAAAATTTTAGGATAAAGGAATTTAAAAAATAACTACAATGCTTAAAAAATAACCTACAGAATATTCAATGATGTTTCCAATTAGAAAAAAACCTGAACCTTAAAGAACAGATTGTGTGAAGTAGCTGGGGCTACAAGAGTGAAAGAAGATGGAGACCCACCTGCTATATTTGTAGCAATAAGAGGCTTAAATGCTGACTTTTTAAACAAAAAGCAAATTGTACTGTTTCAGTTTGTTTGTGAGACTAATTATTCAATGACATCACACGGCAAGTCCTCTTACAGAAGAGAACTTTTACTCTAATCCAGCCCGTCTATTACCTTCTACGGCAATTTGTATGGCAACAGAATGAGACCTAGTATAGTTTCAGATCCAACTCAATTTCTACAGGGTTGGAACTAAGCAAAAATTTAAAGTAATCTATGTGGTGTTTAAAAATAATTGAGAATTATGACAACTTAAATTACTTTCAGGAGGTGTTGTCTCAAGGTATGAGAGAAAGATGGAGGTCTTAGAGGGAGCAGATACACTTACCTCAGGGAGTACAATCCACAAAAGCCCATGAGGGGAAGAGGAATAGATATTCATTCTGTACAACACTTTCCTGAATAGTATTCTAGGAGGCTTACTAATTATAATTTGAAACTGTCAGTTATATTCTAATAATGATTGTGTACTTCCCCCCTAAAATGATTTTCCTCTCAGAAGTAAAATCAGGAAAGGGATTGAGTTCTGGAAAGAAATGGTGAGGCCGAGTTCCAGGCACTCAAAGTGTGGATGCTGTCTTCCCCAACCCCAGAACTTAACTTCCATTCCCCTGGTCTGGCTTACAGTGTCCTTGATATGAAATATAATTTGTGTTAATTTACCCTTGGAAAAATCACAGCGGAGTCTGAGAACCTTCTGCGGCATCAGTTTTTGTCCTTCAGTATCCTAAAGTCAGATAATCTCAACATCCAGAAATATCCTTTGATTTGTTCTTTTTCTGATATCTTGTGTCCTTAGGATCAAAGCCTCTTTCATTGGCACCAAACACAGCCCAGTGAGGAGTTTTAGCCATATAATCTTCTGCGCTGAAAGTTTCTGATCCACCGCTGTCTTCATATTCCTGGATGAGCTCCTGGAAACGGTTATAATCGATCCACGTCCACCATTCTCTATCAATCTTAAACTGAAAAAAAAAAAAAAAAATGTCCTCAGGTCAGAAGTAAAAACATCCATAAGATAATACCAAATAAATAAAAAACGAGCCTGATCTTCTTTCCCTATCATGTTAAAGAAATTTCTTTCATGCTCCAGATATGGTTCCATATCAAAGAATGTGCTATATAGTCAAAGGAGAGTTCCTTTTCCCTTAGGACTGGTGCCATACCAGACCTAGAAGACCCAATTGCTGAATAAAGAATACACCCTGGAATTGAAATTCAAGTTTATCTTGAGCAGTATCATTGAAAGAGGGTTAATTAAATTTTTTGGCATAATCATGTGTTAATGGTCAAGCTAATTCTAATTCCTCTTGTTGCCACTTTTTATCTGGTATGAATTTTCATGGTTGTGTTAGCAGCACCTAGTGGAATCCTTTTTATTACTAAACTTTGCTTGAGTTATTAATGAAGCTTTAATCAATGACTTCTAATTCTGAAATGCTAACTTAATGACTCAAACTAGCCTTTGCAGCCTAACATGAATACAACATCTCATTAGTGGAAAGCCTTATTAAGAATTTCAATTCAATAAAGGGAAATAATCCAATTTGTACTCTTTTAAGAAAATTGCTTCTCAAAAGTCACTGTAGAATAATGACCAGGAATGAAGAAAACAGAAAGAAGCTGAGGATGCTCTGAAGGAACTACTAATTGAACTGTGAAGGCTTTTAATTCAGAGCATCTATTTGGCATTCACTTGTGTATAATACATTGATACTTGATTTATAAACAGACAAATCTTTCTGTTGTGCCACCTTTTAAAAAACCCTGGTTATGAACCAAGTTAAATAAAAATTTCATGTTCTAGCCGAGAAAAATATTGAAAATGTATAGGTTCCTGGATTTAGAATATTAAAATATGCTGAATTTCAATGACATCTGATTTTTTACCCAACAGCTAAGAGCGTTCTAGGAGAAAAAAAAATGCCAAATAAATGGAAAAGTTTAGTCTATCTATGAATCATGAGAAATTTTCTTCTAATAAGACCATTCTTTGAAATGGTGCCCCAGGGGCTCTATGAACTCTATAACCCAAGATGTAAAATCCACATTTCTCCATCCTTTTCCCTCTCAAGACTGACTGCTCCCGAGTATTCTCTATTACTGCGAAGGCAATCACTGTCATCCCTGGGTGCTGGGACTCAAAAATGGAGTCAAAGGTGTTCCTCCTTTCCCTGGGCCCTCACATCCAAAAAACGGCCAGGCCCCATCACTTCTTCTTTAGCAGCACTTCTATGGCCAGTGCCCTAACACTGCCCTGAGGCCCTTACTTCTGGGACTTTGCAACAGGCTTCCAGCTGGCTGATCTTCTGATTCCAGTTTTGGCTGCTTCCAACTTCTGCAGACTGTCTGAGATTACTACGCCTACAGCAGAACAGAGCCCCATCATCTAGAACATACAGTCTAAATATCAAATCTCTATCTAGAAGCTCTTCCTGGGCTACCCCTCTCTCATGCGATTCCTATGGTGTTCCCTCTGTTTGATTAACACCTACTTGTGCCACAGGTCCCCTCATAAATGTCCTTTGCTCTGGGAAGTCTTCCCGAATCCCTTTAGACTATGACAGTTCCCCTGCTACAAGACCTCACTGTGCCCTGAACTTGACCAACAGCATATTACAATTGCTTCTGTAGTTACCTCCCCCATCCCACTCTACCCTGCCAAGACTGCTGGCTTTGTGAATGAATATAAATGACTTATTGTAACTTATACTGTCACTTAGGACATACAAGGGCCTAGCCTCTTCCTCCTCACCTCTTAACAAAGCTAGAAGACCACATAATGAAAAAAATTTCCACCTGTTCCACTGACATCTTGAGAGATAGGATGGATTTTTGCTGCTATTGGCTCCACAGAATAGTATGGACTGTTTTCACAGTGTATTCATGATAGAAGGCATGATGCTCACACGTGACTGGAAGCGGGGTGACTTCCCAACTAGTACAGGAATAAACATGTCAATAACGTGTGTGACAGTAGAATGAGGCTGATAATGATGCCTACTTTTTATTCCTCCTTCCTATTAACATTTATGGAGCGCCAACTATGGACTTGGCCCAGTCACAGACATTTTAAAAGTAATTATAATATAACATGGTGTGTGCAGTGAATGAGGTTATGCACAAGGCACTTTGGGAGTGCAGAGAAAGATGTAATAAATCACACCTACATCCCAGGAGCTTGGCCCTGATAGAAGAATCCTTCTGGGGGCTCCTTGCTTTACTTGCTGATTAAAACAGATAACCATATTCTCCTCTTCCCTATGACTTTCCGTTTTTGGGTTTGGATCTCTGGGTCTGAAGTCTGACCCCTCGGGGTCCACAATCCTGGTCTTCTTTTTCCCTCAAACTCTAACATTAATGACTTGCCATGGATATTCTAAGAGTGGCTAAAAGATTAGCTTGAACTAGAGCAACAGACTTAAAATCTTTTTTTTGCCACAACCTACAGTAAGAAATATATTTTATATCTCAATCTAGTACACACACACACACACACACACACACACACACACACTCTCTCTCTCTCTCTCTCTCTCTCTCTCCCCCCCGCCCCCAAACATATTCTGGAAACACAATTTTCACAAAACTATAGACAATGTATTTCATTTAAAAAATTGCTGGCTGCAACCCACTAAATTGATTTCCTAACTCTAATGCAGTTTGAAGAAGATCTGGTCTGACTACAAATTCTACCCTGGCTTAAAATGGAAGAAATTAGTTGCACAGATATGACAGGTGTAAGCTAATATCTGATAACTGACAACTTGATTGCCAATATCCAAGAAAACAAACTAGAAGACCAAGTAAATGTAACACAAAGTAGGTGTCTTAGTTTGCTCGGGCTGCCATAACAATATATTATATTGGGGGGGGGTGTGCGCATGCGCACATGCGCATGGGGTGCTCTCTGGGTCTCTTATTATAAGGACACCAATCCTATCAGATCAGGGTCCCACCCTTATGACCTCATTTAACCTTAATCACTTCCTTAGAGGCCCCATCTCAAATATAGCCACACTGGGGGTTAGGACTTCAACAAATGAATTTTGAAGGGACATAAAAATTCAGGCTATAACAGTAGGTTACTCTTAAATTAATGCTGAGCCATCAGCCCCCCCCCAACGACAAAACTGAATCTGCATATGCCCCCTCTCAAGACAATCTGAGAATAATCATATTGAACAATATGTTCAGAAAAAGTCAAACTGTTTCATGCAAAAGGCAGAAGCTAAAAGGTCAAATCTTGGTATGATTGGCACAAAAATAATGCTGAAAGACAGAGCTGCAGAAACAGAGGAATGAAACCCCAAATCACAAAATTTGAGGTTAAGTATGCTGAGACATGAGGTCACGAGGTCATCTTGCTTCAAGAATTCCTCAAATCCAGTAAAGGAAGAGGCAAATCTATGCAGAATTACAAATAAACTCAAAAGGTCATAGATGATCTCAAAAACACACCACAAGTGCAACAAGGTACAGCCCTGACTAAAGCCAGGCCGCTAAGGATCTGTGGCCTTGCGGGCCAGATGAGCCAGTTCTACTGGCTCCCGTCATCCAGCACACGCAAACCGCTGCACAAAGGGTTCTGTTCTCATTATTTCTCACCTTTCACAAAGGGATATTTCACTAAACAGAATAACGACAACATAGGTTCTTCATTATGTTAAATGTTAAAAAAATTCTATTAAAGATGGCAGATTAAACACATACATTTACTTTTATTTCTTCTCGAAATCCCACTAAAATGACAGTAAAGGCACTTCTAAAAGATATGTAACCTATAAAAACAAAGAGATTAGGAGAGGAGAAAACAGTATCAAACTTTCAGAAGCTGAAAAGATAGTGAATGACCAATAGCTGGCTTAGCAGACCCAAGAGAGCTGAATCCTAAGCTAGCAAATAGAGAAGCCCAAGATTCAACCCAATTTATGCTTCGGAATTCCCCAAAGGCTCAGAAACTGGTGGCAGCAGTCACCCTTGGAACTGGGAGAAGCGGAGGCACCAACCCTCCCCACAAAAAAAACCCAAAGATAGGTTTACATTCTATTTAAGAAATTGTTAGAATCCCAAGTTCCTGACCCCCCGTACATACACACAGCTGAGCAGCTGCCCAGCCTGCTCACCCCACATCCAACAGAAGACAGGAGGTTTATTCTCAGAAGATAATAAAAGAAAGTCTGTGGACTCTGGCATAGCTGGTAGAGCTGAGAACAGGGCTATCATACTGAAAATGGGGGATTAGAACAGCCCTATCATTCCCTACCTGCTTCCTGACCTCTGGTGGCCATGCAAGCTGGGGAAAATTCAAAGACCCTTCTGACCAGCTCCAGAGGACTGACTGAAAGATACTGAGTTTGGGTTCCCTGCAGAAATGACCCAGCTAGATTTCTCTAAGATAAAATCAAGCCCCATTCATGCACTTAGGACTCCCAATATGCTTTGTTTTTGGTGAGGAAGATTAGCCCTGAGCTAACATCTGTCGCCAAGCCTCCTCCTTTTGCTGAAGAAGATTGACCCTGGGCTAACATCCATGCCCATCTTCTTCTACTTTATATGTGGGACGCCTGCCACAGCATGGCTTGATAAGTGGTACGTGAGTCCACACCTGGGATCCAAACCTGTGAACCCCAGGCTGTCGAAGTGAAGTGCGTGAACTTAACCACTATACCACTGGGACAGCCCCTCCCAATATGCTTTTTAATCTCCCACTTAAATATGAGCAGAAAACTAATGACCATCTGAGGAAAACTTCTAACATGAGAGATAAAAATAAACAAAAAGAAAAGAGTAACAGAGTAAATAGATTCTATGCAGGGAGAAAATGACAAACAAAACAAAACAAAATAAAAACCCAAACAACCAAACTAAAACAACTTATCCTCAGACAAATGAGAGAAGATACTGTATCCACAAAAAAAGCTATGCTAGTAAAAGGAACACTCAAAGAATAAAAAGACCTTAGATTTTAAAACTGAAGGGGCAGAAATGAAGGATTCATGAAAAAGTTAAGAAAATAAAATTAAGAAAATTTCCTAGAATGCAGAACAAAAAAGATAGGAAGATGGAAACTAGGAGAAAAAATATTTAAAAAAAAATAAAGGACTAGCCCGAGACCCAATTTCAAAATAACAGCAGTTCTTGAAAGAAAGGAGAAAAAACAGGAGGGAGTAAATCCTCAATGAAATAATTCTACAAATATTTTTAAGAAGTGAAGGCCATGAGTTTCCAGATTAAATAGAAACACTGTCTGAGGCACATCTCAGTGAAATTTCAAAATAATGGAGACAAACAGAAATCTAACAAGGAAAAAATGGTCATATACAAAGGATTAAGAATCAGTGCCTTCAGAGTTCTCAACTGCAGGCATACCTCATTTTATTGTGCTTTGCAGATACTGCAGTTTTTACAAGACCCTCCACCAGCAAAAAGATTACGACTCAATGAAAGCTCAGATGATGATTAGCAGTTTTTAGCAATAAAGTATTTTTTAATTAAGGTATGTACATTGTTTTTTCATACATAATGCTATTGCACAGTTAGACTACAGTATAGTATAAACGTAACTTTTATATGTACTGAGAAACCAAAACATTTATGTGACTCACTTTATTGTAGTATTTGCTTTATTGCAGTGGTCTGGAACTGAACCCACAATATCTCCAAGGTGATGCCTGTACACAGAAAGCTAGAAGGCAGTGGCTCCAACTGCACAGGGAAAATAGTTTCCAACTTAGAATTCTATATCCAGCAAAACTATCAATCAAGCATTTGGGAGAATAAACACATTTTTAGACATTCAAGGTCGCAATGAATTGCACCTCCCACATACCCTTTCTCAGGAATCTACTGGAGGATGTTTCACCTGAAGGAGAAAGTAAATCAAAAAGACATGGGATCCCAGAAACAAGATATCCCATACAGGAGAGAGTTGAAAGAAATTCCAGTATGACAGCTGTGTATCCAAAGGGGGTGTCAGAAAGTGCCTCTGGAGAGACTCCTTTAAAAAGATGAACCTGACAGAAAACCCAACACATCTGAATGTCTGAGGGGAGATATAGATGATGGCAGAGTTTGAGAGCTGATTTAACTCAAGAACATGGAAATCTAAACAAAGAAACAATATTAATTCCAAGGAAACCAAAAAGTTGTGCTGGAAAGAAACAGCAATCTGTTCAGCAGTGAATAGTGTTCATATGGTCATAATGCCTAAAATTATTATATACATAAGTTGGGAAGGGGTGGGAATAGGTAAGGGTGTGATGAGAAAAGGCAGAAGAAAGCTTAATCCTCATCCTCCAAAACAGAAAGTAAAGAGATAATGAGTAAATACTGAAAAAAACCCAACCAATAAATAGCAGCAATATTAAGTGTGTTATTTAGAGACATGGAGATAAATACCGAAAGAATCACCTAGACAAGTTGAAGGTGTTTGTTGTTTGAGAGGGGGGAAAGGAGGCATGTGTCTGAGGAGAGTATAAGGAACTGCTGAGTTTTGTAATAAACTTCTACTCTTTAAACTCTGTCTATGTAGAATTTTTATAAAACTAAAAAATAAAGTTTAAAATAGTAATGACCAATCTATCCAAGCAAGGAAAGAGTCTATTATTAACAACCTAAGCCGACAAAGTAGGATGGAAGAAAGGAGAAGACTTGCACGACAGTGGTAGTGACAAATACTTTTGAAGTATCCTACTGTGTACTAGGCACTTGAGTATTCCACTTAACAAACACGCATGGTTGGATTCCCATCTTTAAAATGAGGGCAAAAGCCCAAAAAAGCTAAGTAACAAATGTGCAGAAGGTGCCTATCCTCCACAAGTAGAAGAGCCAAGATTCAAATTCAAGGGTGTTCAAGAGCCCATGGTCATTATACTCCCACACTATCTGTTAGCTGTCAAACCAGAAAAATGACAGAACTAATAATAACCATCATGTCTTTCAAGTATTTGTGAGTGTAAGGAGAGTTTTTTTTTCACACCTGGACTTTTATGTATAAAATTTCTAAATTAAATTTCTTTGTTTAACTGATCTAAAAGTTACAGCAAATAATCTGTATATTCCAAATTCTTAGTGCACTTCAACCTTCCTCAGCATAAAGTCTAAACAATGAGCACACTCAGATGAAGCACACTGTCTATGAATTATTTCTCTATCAAGTACAGCACAACAGAGAATGTCTGCTCCAAGGCAATTGCAGGGGAACCAAAAGCTTTATATGCAGATCTCTAAAGTCAGCTTGCTCTGCCTCTGATTGGTTCTGTTTTATTTGCACAGCTTTCCTCCCTTCTGGTAAAATAATAATTTAGAAAACCAAACTGCCATAGTGAAAGATATTCCTTGCAACTGGTTCCTAACAGTATAGGCAGGCACGGGGCTTCTTTTTTTGTAGATGAAGAACTGACTTTCCGTTAGTTTCATTGTATCTTCCAGACAGACAAGTCTGTATAGAAGATCCACAGCTACTTCAAACTCAAAATGTCACAAACAAAAATTCTTACCATCTGGCCTGACCTATCCTCTGCTTCAACCATGCTCTGCTGCAGTTATTTCAGTTTTTAAATTATAAATACTGTGTAACTACTGAAAAAGTCCTAACCATTCCAAGGCACCATATTTCTATACATCCAAGAGTTAAAATGAGGAAATCCTGCATATGAGCTGAAAAGAGCAAATCAAGAGCTAATTAACATCAACATTGGAGGTATTTTGTATGAGTATTCCTCCACGTGATACTGTAGTATTCTTTATTGAAAAATAAAATGATCAGCACTTTTAGGGAAGAGCCTTTATTAAGAGCCTGTGGATAGGCAAGGCACTTTCTAGATGCTTTATATATGTCATTTTATTTAGCCATCACAATAACCCTGTAAACAGAATGACCGTATTTTGCAGTTAAGAAAAATGAGAAAAGGTGAGGCTGGGATTTGAAAACAGATATACCAAAGTTCAGAAGTCTTCAAGACCACCCCCACTTCTGCCACCAATCGCAAATTTAGGAGTTCCCCAGCCCACCTTCAGGTCTGACAGTTCACTAGGGGCACCCACAGAATTCAATGAAAGCTATTCTACTCCAAGTATGGCTTAGTATAGCATAAGGATACAGATTAAATATCAGCCAAGAGAAGAGGCACATGGGATAGAGTCTAGAAGAGTCCCATGTACGGAGCTTCCAGTTGTCCTCTCCCAGGGGAGCCCTGCACAGTGACTTCACCCAGCAATGATGCATGACAACAGGCATGGAGTGCTGCCAACCTGGGAAGGTCACCTGAGCCTTGGTGTCCAGTTTTTATTGGGTATGGTTACCAAGTGGCTGACCGTAGTTTCCAGCCTCTCTGCAGGTAGAGCAGATACTGTGTAGCCCAAACCCCCTACACCCTAAATCACATGCGTAGTGTAGACTATCTAGTGTGGCCCAATGCACCCAGATAAACAAAGACACTCTTATCAGGTGGGACTTTCCAAGACCTTAGAGATCACCTCCTAGAAGCTGAGGGCAAAGGTCAGCCCTTCTTTGGGTAAGATTAATTCTTTACTGTATAATCAGACCTCAAAGTCCATATATAACAGACAAAGTAGAATAAAACAAAAATAAGAATCATACATACCATTTTCATTTTCACACATTTAAGAAGCGCTTTTATGTGATCTTAGTATCAATTATTTTTTAGTTGGGTCCTCCAAACATACAGTAATACTTACGAACCAAACAATTGGGAAAGTTCTGGTTAAAGGATGGAAGAGTGGCTCTGCCAGACCTTCTCATAACTCAGAAGCACATGTTAATTGGGAAGAAGCAGAGGAGGTTCCGGGATAGTTAGAGGGAGAAGTGCTTTTGGAATACAAAAAAAAGAGTGCTACGGTAGTACTTTTAGAATTTCTCAGATTTATGAATTTTGTTCTTGCCTGTCATAGCTACTCTGCGCTGTTTGTTCTTTGGGTTAAGAGGAGGCAAAGATCACACAAACAGATTCAAAGTGCACCTGACTGCGTGCGACAATGGAACAATGAGCAGAGTTGCCACTTTCTTCTGAGTTTACTGGTGACAAGTAGTATCCGCATGGCACAGCTGCCTGGGGAACCATTTTGAGAGGCAAAATTACATGAATATGATTGAATTCCAGATAAATGCAAGTGTAATTTAAAAAAATTTTTTATCTGGAAACTCAGTTTCTGGAGTTTCAATCTTAATCTCCAATTTTGCTGGAGTAGAGCTAAGTCCTCTCAGCTGTGTCACCAAAATGCCAATTTTCTCTGACATTTCTCTCAAAGTAATTACTGGGAGCATTCAGACCTCTGATAAGAGTGAGTTCCACATGTAACACAGAAGGAAAAATATTTAGTCAGTAGGTTTTGTTGAGAGAACACTGCACAAAACCTAAATGGAGACGACCATTCCCTTCTTATTCCAAGAAGGGAAGGCATGGGGAGGTGACAGCTCTTCATTCCCTCCCTTTACAGACTGAAAGTTTATATATCCAAGAGGGAGGCCTCTGTGATCAGGGTCTCAAATCTGCCAAAAACTTTCTCAGAGTTGATGATCTTGGAGGAGATCAAGGAGACTGATTGTTGGTTAGCTGAGACAGAGGATTCTGCACTTTGTTTCCAATGGACACTTCTCTTTCCCTATCTTGTCTGTAGCATTTGAGAGATAGTATAATGTTGTGGTCCAAAGTAGGCCTTGTAGCTTGAAAGATATGGGATTGAACTCTAACTGTGCCCTATTTGTCCTTTGACAAGACTTGTACTCTCGTAGCCTGAGTTTCCTCCTTTGGAATATGAGCAAAAATAGTATTTATGACTATAAAATTTTTATAAGGATTAAATGAATTAATGCATGCATAGTGTTACCAAAGAGACCTTCATAAATGTTATTGGTTGTTGAGTTTATCAGCAGACACTAAAACTAAAGAATGACATAAAACATCTCATCAATGATGAAAGATATTAGAAGATACTGAAAAGATTATGCTGGAAGACAATAGAATAATATCTTCAAAGTGCTAAGAGGCAATACCTCAACTTAGAGTTTTCTACTTTGATTATCATTCAAGAGCAAAAGTGAAATAAAGATCCTGGGATGCAAGGAGCAAAGGGGAACCAAGAATGTGGGATTTATATGGATCCATCGAAACAAGCATTAATTGTAGGAAAGAGTACTGGGAAGTCCCTGTATTGTGCTGAAGGAGGACAGCAATGTGATTAGCTTTAGAATTAAACTAAGTATAAATTTTAAAAATATAAGAGTATAGGATTCTGGAAAGATGGTGAAGTACGAAGCATCAAGTATACTTCTCCCCACCCAGACAAAAATCACACTGGCAGAATCTGTCTGATGTAACTATTTTGGAACTCTGAAATCTATTGAAGGCTTGCAACTTTCAGGGGAAGGTTTGGACTATAAGTTGCAGTTAATTTCAGCATAGACTGACAGCAGCTACCCATCCCCTACTCGCCACCCCCATGGCAGGCAGCTGTGAACATATTCCTGGAGTAGCTTGTAGGCAACCATAGGAGACAGGGTGGGCAATAAGTACCCTGTCCTCCAAACACTGGGATCTGTGTTCTGATCGTTGATTGCTGCTTCTGATCACAGAGATGTAAACAGATTAAACTCTCCAGTCAAAAAACTGAGATTGGCAGAATGTATTAAAAAACAAAACAAAACACCACCATAACCCAATATAGGCTGCCTATAAGAGCCATTATATGCAAACTTTATATGCAAACACAGAAATAGGTTGAAAGTGAAAGGACAGAAAAACATATTCCACGTAAACAGTAACCAAAATAGAGCAAGAGTGGCTATACTGATATCACACAAAATAGACTTCAATTCACAAAGGTTACAGGGGACAAAGAAGGACATCATATGTTAATAATAGGTTCAAAACAGCAAGAAGATATAATAATTATAAACACTTATGTACTCATCACAGATCATCAAAATATATGAAGCAGATATTGACAGAATGGAAGAGAGGAACAGAATTCTACAATGATAGCTGGAGACATCAATACCTCATTCTCAGTAATGGATAGAACAACCAGACAGAAGATAAGAAAACAAAGGACCTGAACAATACAATAAATCAACTAGATCTAATAGACATATAAAGAACATTCTGCCCAGCAACACAAAACAGACATTCTTCTCAAGTATACACGGGATATCTTCCAGGATAGACCATATATTAGGCCATAAATTAAGTCTAAATAGATTTTAAAAGACAGACATCACACAAAGTATCTTCTTCAACCATAACAGGATAAAGTTAGACATCAATAACAGAAGGAAAACTGGAAAATGCACAAATTTGTGGAAATTAAACAAAACACTCTTAAACAACCAATGAATTAAAGAAGAAATCACAAGGAAATTAGAAAATACTTAGAAACTAATGAAAATGAAAACACAACATACCAAAACTTATGGGGCACAGAAAAGCAGTACTAAGAGGAAAATTTATAGATATAAATGCTTACTTTAAAAAAGGAGAAAGACCTCAAATCAACAACCTAACTTTACAACTTAAGGAACTAGAAAAAGAATAAACTAAACCAAAAGCTAGGATAAGGATGGAAATAATGTTAGTGCAGAGATAAACAAAATAGAGAATAGAAAATAAAAAGCAATGAAATCAAAAGCTAGTTCTTTGAAAAGATCAACAAAATTGACAATTCTTTGGCTAGACTGACGAAGAAAAAAAGAGAAAAGATTCAAATTACTAGAATCAGAAATAAAAGTAGGGACTTACTACCAAATCTACAGAAATAAAAAGGATTAAAAGAGAATATTATGAATGATTGTAGCCAACAAATTAGATAATCTAGATGAAATGGACAAATTCCTAGAAAAACAAAACCTACAAAATCACAAAGATATAGAAAATCTCAATAGATCAATAATTAGTAAGGAGATTGAGTAAGTAATCAAAAATCTCCCAATAAAGAAAAGCCCTGGACCTGACGGCTCAATAGTGAGTTCTTTCAAACTTTTAAAGAAGAACTAACACCAATCTTTCTCAAACTTTTCCAAAAACTGAAGAGGAAGGAATACATTCTAACAGAGTCTATGAGGCCTGCATACCAAAGCCAGACAAAAACACTATGAGAAAAGAAAACTACATACAAATATCCCTTATGAACACTAATACAAAAATCCTCAACAAAATAATATCAAACCAAATTCACCAGCATAGTAAAAGGAATATACACCATAACTAAGTGGGGATTTATTTCTGGAATGCAAAGATGGTACTGCTGTACATGTATACTGGAATTGAACAATTAAGTAAATAGATGACTGACCACAGGAGCTAGGTTTCTCACTCTTGGAGTGGGAATTTACAAATAAGCAAGGAGAGGAGGCTAGAATGAGTCATGTGGTAATGGATTAGAGTTTGAGACATCAGTATGTTTAGGTTAATACAGATACAAATGGTTATATATGGAAATATCTATGGACATGTATATACAAAGTTTAGTACACACACATATATTTCTTTGCTCTGTCATCTGAGAGGGCCTAAAAGAAATGACACCTTAGTAGCAACAAGCCCACCTTCACCCAGATCCTGGTTTCTAACACCCTTCTCCAAAAAAATGAACCAGGCCTCCTGAGATAAATGGCTGATTCTAGGACTGGGGAAGTAAATACATAAGACAAGCCTGGAGTAGGTTATAGTGCTAGAAAGTAAGGAAGTGCTCAAAACAAAAACTAATATCCACCCCCCCCACCTCCACATTGATGGGGGGCGTCAAAGGAGCACACGAGGCAACTAAAGGAGCTCCTAAAGGCCAAAGCTAGGTCAATTTGAGCAAAAGAAATAAAGTAGAATTGGATTATAACCTAAAGTATAAAATAAATATCCATGAGTCCATACTGATATAAAAAATGATTGAATAAATTAACAAATGGGAAGAAGAGACAAACCTGTGCAGAAAAATTCTAAATAACTTAAATAGATATTCCACCCTCAAAGAAGTAGAGCATAACTTTCACTCCTTAGATATGGGCTGCATATAGTGACTTCTTTCCAAAGAGCACTGTACAGAAAGGGAGAGGGGAAGAGTAATTTTACAGTGGAGAAACCTGACAAATGCTACCTCAGCTAGCTGATCCAGGTCAACATCAGCAGTCGTAAATAATGTTCATAGTATGCATCTTTAAAATGATGCGATGAAAATGGCACTTTACCTCTGTGACCTTCCTCCTAAAAACCCATAACCCAAGTCTTCTGGGAAAAACATCAGACAAATTTCAGTAGTGGTGCATCCTACAAAATACCTCATGAGTACTCTTCAAAGCGGTCAACATCATCAAAATCTGAGAAACTGCCGTAGCCAAAAGGAGCCTAAAGAGACACAACAGCTAAACGTAATGTGTTATCCTAGATGGGACTCCAGAACAGAAAAAGGACATTAGGTAAAACCAAAGGAAATCTAATTAACAAACTATGGACTTTAGTTAATAATTAATGTATCAATATTGGCTCATTAATTGTAACGCCATGTACTATACCAATGTAAGATACTGATAACAGGCCAAATCCAGGGTATAAAGGAACTCTGTACTATCTTCTCAATTTTTCTATTGCAAACTGTTCTAAAACACAAAGTCTATTTTTTTTAAAAGTAAAGAATTAAGTTTCAAAACAATGCTATGTGGATCCTGCAAGCTGTACATATAACCTACTACTTGGTTTCCACAGGCAGTGATCTATTATAATAAGATATCACCAAAATGTAGAGGGAACTATTTCTTAACTAAAATGATCAAAACGAATTGGATTCATCAGGGCTTTATTTGCAGACTGATAGGACCAAGGTTACATTTAAGCTGCTAGACTGGAAGCCCAAAAGCAGAAGGCTGATTGTACCTCCTTATCCCAATTGCCCCCTCCAAGGCAGACGGTCCACCCTCCTCTTGTAGACTGCCTCCTGTGGGCAACTGTTGTCATTTCTTTGTCCCTCCAGTTTAATCTTGGAACTAAAATATGCTGACTTATTTATGTTAATGTGAGTCTATTATGTCTTTCCTTTGTTCAAAGTCAGAGAAACTCCTTGAACTTTCTACTCCCATTTACTCTCCCATCCACTGAGGAGCCTGCCTCTTATCAATAGCAGAAACTCCTTTATCTAGAGTCTAAACATCACTTCTAAATGACAAAATTGTTCTATAGAGATAATAAAAATAATCATCCATGTAAAAAAATATTCCAGTATAATAAATGTAATTTTAAAAATTAAAAATACATTAGAAATTAAAACTACCATTTATAATTGCTAAAAAAAAAAAGAAATAACTTAGGTATAAATCTAACAAAGCATGCTGGGACTTGTATGCTGACAACTATAAAATGTTCATTAAAGAAATCAAAGATTTAAACAGATGGAGAGATAGATCATGTTCGTGAAACGCAATTAAGATCCAATGAGACCACTACAAATCTCTTAGAATAGCTCACTTTAAAAAATGTCAATATCAAATGTTGGTTAGGATACGGAGAAACCAGATTTTTCACACATTGCTGATAGGAATGCAAACTAGTACAACCACTTCTTTAAAAAAAACCCAAAACATACACTTACTATATGACCAAGAAATTGTACTCCTGGGCATTTAGCCCTGAGAAATGAAAACTTGTGTCCACACAAAAATCTGTACAAGAGTGTTCAAAGCAGCATTATTTGTAATAGCCCAAAATGGGGAAAAACCAAAATGTTCTTTAATAGGTAAATGGTTAAACAAACCATGGTACATCCAGACCATGGACTATTACTCAGCAATAAAAAGGAACAAACTATTGACATGTGCAACAAGTGTCTGACTCTCAAGGGCATCACACTGAGCGCAAAAAGCCAATTTCAAAAGGTCACATATTTTATGATTCTCTTTATATACTACTCTGAAGATAACAAAATTATAGAGATGGAGAACAGATTAGTGGTTGCCAAAGGTTAGGGATAGTTGAGGGTGGAAGGTGGGTTTGACTATAAAGGAATAGCATGAGAAAGATCTTTGTGGTAAGAGAATAGTTTCTAACTTGACTATGGTGGTGATTATACGAATCTACATGTGATAAAATGGCATAGAACTACATGCAAACAAATGAGTTTAAAACTGGTGAAATCTAAATAAGGTCTACTGATTGTACCAATGTCTATTTCCTGGTTGTGATAATCTACCATAGTCACGTAAGATGTTATCACCGGGGAAAACTGGGTGATGGGTACATGAGACCTTTCTGTACTATTTTTGTAGCTTCCTATGAATCTATAATTATTTCAAAATAAAGAGACTTGGTATTCAGTTTCTGGCTGTCTTCTGGTATAATAAGAAAGCAGTCCTTCCACACAATTGCAGTTTGTACTCTCATTCAAAAGCCCTGGGATTACAAGCAGAAATTGAGCAATCTCATGGGAAAACGGAATGATAAACAGTTGTTTAATGACTCTGACCTCTCTGGTTTCAGGTGACCTTTCTCAGCTTGTGAGAAAAAAGAAAGAGCCAATATACCAGGTGTGAGAAGTGACTATTTCATAAGAAGTTGTACTATATTTTTCATTTCTTTCACTAGACACTACCATAAGAACAGAGAGTAGGAAGTGCCTGGAAAATTATGAGGTGTGCATACTTTGATCTCAACAATGAAAAGGAAAAGAAGCACCAAGAAATATGTAATTGAAAATAATCCAAATGAGATTTCTATTTCACTTTGGATGGATTTCTGCATTATTTCCTTAGAGCCATGGTTCCCAAACTGTGAGTGCAGAGTACTCACCAGGATATTTTAAATTCTGGAGGGAAAAGCAGTGACTATGGAAATCTGCTGGGCACCACACAAAGTACTAGCTTATAAAAGTTCACAGTTTCAATATTAGGTTATGTGACATTTCTTTCAATTATGTCATAATAAATGGAGCTATTACGTATTTCTTTCAACCTACAGTTCTTGTGAAAAAAATTACTGAGGCACTACGGCACCAAGAATGAGAGTGTTTGAGAATTTCTGCGTCAGTGTATGCCTTAGGGTGAGCCTTCTGGAGTATCCACCTTTGACCATCTTTCCCACTTTATGCATTCTAAGCAGAATCTCTCAATCTGGACTCCATAATCTGACATCTATATCTTTCCTGGAATTTCTTGCTAATATCGCAGAGCAAACTTATTCTCTTTCTACCCCTATGTCCCCCCCAAAATAAATAAAACACAAATATGCAAATAATATTACCTCAGTGAAACACACCATCACTACCACCCATCTACCCAAGTCAGGAACCAGAGAGTCATGCTTGAATCCTCCCAGACTTTAACAGGCCTCATTCAATACTTTCCCAAGTCCACTCCTCTCTCCACTCTCCTCCTTCACACCCTTTGTTTCAGACCCTCATCATTTTACCCTAGCACTGCTGGACTATTACAACAGTTTTTAACTGGTTTATCTTATAGCCTTGCAATTCATCCTGTATAATGTTGCTAGAGAAATTTTTCTGATACTCAAATCTGTGTCACTCCCCTACTTAAAAACCCTTCATGCCTGCCCATACCCTACAGGAAAAAGCACATTTAGGATGTCATTCAATGCCAACAATGGTTTTGTCCCTGCCTAATCATCCCCCTTCCTTTCCCTTCAACCCTTCTCTTGACCTCCTGCCATATCAAACTATTTGTAGTTCTCCCAATGTGCCAAGCCTCTGTGCTTCTCCATGGATCTTTTCTCGTACTGTTTTCTGTCTAAATAGCCTTCCTATCTTGGCCATCATTTAAGATCCAGTCAAACAGCAACTCCTCTGTGAAACCTGTCCTGACAGTACCATATGGTTCCAAGTATGCCCCCTTTGAACTCCATTCTATTCTTCCATCATTGCTCTGATAAAACTTTGGGGCATTTATTTGTTTATATATTTGTCTTTTTCTGTTAGACCATTCTTGAAGGCAGGGACCAGTTTTTTACTCATCTTTGTATTCTTTGTACCCAGCACAGTGCCTGACAGACATGAGTACTCAACAAACATTAAAGGAAATAATGAAGGTCAATCTCAGACTCTCTCCTCTGTGCTGGCCTATACCTTATACCTACGTCTGGTATTGCATTTATCACACTAAACTTTAGTTATTTGTCTGGGCCCTTCTAAGGGCTCCCGGTGGATAGGGGCAGGCCAATAAAAGCAGTAGTAACAACTACTATTTATTAACTGCCTATTTTATTTTAGGTTCCCTTCTAGGTACTTTAAATATGCTATCCCTAATCTTGACAATAACCTCAATATTATTATCACTTCCGAGATGAAGTTTAGAGAGGTTTAATGAGAGAGAGAGACAGAGAGAGAGGAAGAGAGAAACAGGCAGTATAAACAATGGTTTAAAATAAGTACAGTAATGAATTAAAAACCATTGAAAAACAGGGATTCATGAGTCCATATTATAACAAATAAATATATGAACTGAGGTAAAGGGAGGGCTTTTGCTTACAGCACAACGCTAAGAGTAAATGTGAGGGAGTGGTTACCACTCAATATTTTGCAATCAAGGTAAAAATTTGAGCAGGTAAAAACCACCAATGAATGCTAAATCTAGGGAAATTTTGATGAGAAACAGGCTATTCGCATTGTCTTAAAGTGACTTTCCATAGATAGCTCATTAGTTACAAGGGAGAAAAAAAGGAATTATACAGTAGAGAAACTGGACAACACTTTGATAGGATGAACAAAATCATCCTTACCAATGAGGGAGAGATGGACACCATGTGCCTTCAGCTATGACACTCTAAAAAGGACACATCATCAATGCAGAATTCCAACTGAGGATGCATAATCTCAATCTAACCACAAGGAAAAAAAATCAAACAAATATGAAATGAAGAACATTTCTATTAAAACAAAAGGAAGGGGGAGACTCTATTCTTCAAAATTATCAGTGTCATACAAGACAAAAAAAGGCTGTGGAAATGTTCCAGATTACAGGTGACTAAAGAGATATAAGAACACATAACATCTGACCCTAGACTAGGGGCTGGTTAACTATGGTCAGTAGGCCAACTCTAGCCAAATTCAGCCCACAGCCTGTTTTAAGAATGGTCTTTACATTTTTAAAGGGTTGTAAACCAAACAAGCAAGCAAAGAAGAATATCTGACAGAGATTGTGGCTCACAAAGCCTAAAATATTTACTGGGCCATTAAGAAAAAGTTTGCTCACCCCCACAAAGAAGATCCTATACTGGAGGGGGGAAATGCTATAAAGGACATTATAAAGTCAACTGACAATAGATGGTAGATTAAAGCAATGTATCAATGTAAAGTTACGAAGTGGCTAAATGTACTGTGGTTGTACAAGAGAATGTTCCCAGTCTTAAGAAAGAAACACTGACATATTTATGAGTAAAGGACCATGATGCATGTAACATTTCCTCAAATGGCTCAGAAAAGAAAGGGGTGTGCAGGTATATGTTTGGAGAGAGACAGAGAGAGAAAGAGAAGGGGTGGTGGGGGAGGGAGAAAATGCAAGAGAGGGAAAGAAAGAGAACAAGCAAACGACAAAGCAAACGGGGGAAAATGGTAACAAGAGGTGAATTTGTAATTTGTGTGTTCTTTGTACTATTTTTATTTTTGCAAATTTGAAATCATTTCCAAACTTACAAGAAAAAAAAAAAGGAAAGAAAGGAGAAAGGAAGGCAGGGAGAGAGGGAGGAAGAGAGAGAATGTAATCTCTGAAGTCAGATGCCAGGGTTCAAATTTCATTTCTACCACTTACTGGCTATTTCATCTTGAACAAGTCACCTAATCTCTTGATGTTTCAGTTTTCCCATCTATAAAACAGGGATATCAAAAGTACCCACCTTACAGGGTTGTTATGAGGATTGAAAAATACTGACACATTATCTGTCACATATTTAGCACTCATCAAATTAGCTAGTTTTACAAATAATACAAATAACAGTAACTGAAGCAATAATTGAATCTTATTATGAGCCAGGTGCTGTGTTAAGTATTTCAAAATAATATTCTAAGGTGGTATTGTGCCCATTTTCCAGATGAAAACCTAGAAAGAAATTGGGGGCCAAAATTTAAATTCTAATCAACCTGACTCCACACATAACCTCTTAATCACTCATTTACCATAAAAAGATTAAACAACTTACACAAAGCCACCTAGTTAACAACTGGTGGTGCTAAGACTTGTGCCGAGTCTCTTTTAATGAACCCTGTATGCTTTCCATTCTTCACGCTTTCTAAGGTGTTGTGTCCCATACTGCACAGTCTGGTGTCCAGAACTCAGCAGGTGTCCAATAAACACTTACAGAACGAAACTGGCCTGAATGAGATTGGGTGCTATTTATTTTCTCTACTTCCATGTCTACACTGGGAAGAGAGAAGAAATCTTAGAGCCTGATGAAAGTATTGGTCTAAAATAAAGCTTTCCTGTTTTAAACTTTCCTTTGAATATGCCCAGTGGTTTCAAAAGACCAATCGACTAGAGGGCAGAAGGCTGTAGGTCTAAATTTGGCTCAGCCATTTTATGAGACTTTAAGCAAGTCTCTCCACCATTCTGACATCAGTTTCCATATGGAAAAAGTGAGAGGGTTAAATGATATATCTCTGAAATCTCAGAAAAGATATTCTGATCCTAGATCTCATATTACTTGTATAAGGAATTTTCTAAATACAATGTACACAACACAGTCAGGTAACAAGGCACATAAGGAGAGAAGACAACATGAATGAGAACCAGCAGAAACAACAGACAGAAACAAATTCACAGATACTCTAGACGTTGGAATTATCAGACACAAACAATAAAACAGTTATATTTTCAATACTCAAGAAGATAAAAGCCAAGCTTGAAAATTTCAGCAGGGAACTAGAAATTATACAAAGTGACATATCATATTTGAAACAAACAAAACAAACAAATTATACAAATGAAAAACACAATATCCAGAATTAAGAAATTTTGATGGTTGAATTTAATAGCATGTCAGATACAGCTGAAGCAAAAAGTAGTGAAGTGGAATATAAGTCAAAAGAAATTGTCCAAAATGAAATATGGAGAGACAAATGAATAAAAAATACAAACAAGAAGGCAAGACATAAAAAATACAGTGAAGTCTGACATATGTTTAATTGGAGTTCCGGAAGAAAAGAGATAATGGGGAAGAAGAAATATTTAAGGAAATAAAAGCTGAGAAAATTTCCAGAACTGATAGGAAGTATCAACCCACAGATTTATGAAGCCCAAGGAGTCTCAAGCAGGAAAAATAAAAAGAAGTCCACATCCAGACACAGCAGAGTATAAAACCAAAGGGCGAGAGAAAGAAGCCAGAGGCGGAAAAATGGTAGATTACTTTAAAAGGAGCAAGAAACCAACAGCTGACCTTTTATTAATGGAATTTAAAAGACAAGAGAATATCTTTATTGTGTTGAAAGGAAACAAATGCCAACCTAGAATTTTATACCCAGGCAAAATATACATTTTCAGACAGACAAAAATTGAGAGTTTGCCATCAGACGGCCCCTACTAATGGAAATTTTAAAAGGTGTTTTTTGGGGGAGAAGGAAAACAATCCCAGATGGAGGGTCAAAAAATGCAGAAAGAAATAGCAAAATGTGTCCAAAATGCAGGTAAATCTAAATGAATACTGACTACATAAAGCAACAACAATATTGTCGTTACACATATTTATAATTAACATACATGATAATAGCATGTGAGTCAATAAGGGTAAAATAGAGGTTAAGAGTTCTCAAGTCCTTGCTTTGAACAGTTAGAGGGTCAAGTTATTCTTTAACATTAGACTTTGATAAGTCAAGGATGCATGCAGTAATTTCTAGTGCAACCACTCAGATAATAGAAAAGGGTATATAATTCCCAACCTAACGTGTGGAAAAATAAGCCCTACTATGTCTGAGGAAATGAAAAAAGTGCAGAAAGAGGGAGGAGCAGTTCAACAAGAAGCTGGAGAGGTAGACAGAGGCTGATCACATAGGGCCATAGGGGCCACATTAAGGATTTGGGTTTTCATGCTAAAAGCAATGGGAGGTCACCAAGGTCATCTAAGCAGCAGAAATTTACATTCTGTAAAGACTGCTTTAGCTAGGATGTGAAGAACAGACTTAAAGGAGGACAAGAGAACTTGACCACCATTGTCAGATTTATTTCCAGAGCACTGCCTCTTCAATCAAATAATTTTTTTAAAGGCACTACCTTACCTAAAAAAGTAACAATGAATAAAAAGCTAGAAAATAAAATTCAGTTTTTTGGCTTTAATTTTTAATTACCTTTGTAGTTACTTTAATTAATATTTCAAATACCAGGTGGCCTTTATTTCCTTGCTCCTTGAAGCTCCCAGAACATATTCTTCTATCTAAATATTTAAGTGTGATAGACCATAGGTCAGCTATATACAAACTAACTGCACCCAAAGCATGAGGGCCTTTTAACCTCATATTTGTTTGAGACTAGGGAATGTGAAATTTTAATTGAATGATTCTCACATTATTAAATATCATTAACCCAAGAAGCTGGTTCAGGAAGCCACTTAGGTTTTGGGGGAGGAAAAATTGAGCCTTTCATGTTCAAACTAAGCCTGAACTTTACCTGCATAAAAAGCATTTACATAAAAAGAGGCAGTCCATCCTCAACTTTTATTACCTTTTTGGTATTAATCTATCTTTTGAGATGTAACTCACATACCACAAAACTCAGCCTTTTAAAGTGTACAACTCAGTGGTTTTTTGTATAGTCACAGAGTTGTGCAACTAACACCACTATATAATTCCAGAACATTTTCATCACCCCAAAAAGAACTCCCATACCTATTAGCAGTCACTTCCCAGTCTGCTCTTCCCCCAGTCCCTGGCAAGCACCAGTCTACTTTCTATCTCTATGGATTTACATATTCTGGACACTTCACATAAATGGAATCATATAATATGTGGCCTTTTGTGTCTGGCTTTTTTTCAACTAAGACACTGTTTTCAAGGTTCATCCATGTCCACTTTTTTTCTTAATTGATGTCTTAGTTTATAACACTGTGGAATTTTAGTTGTACGTTTTTGTTTGTCCGTCACCATGTGCATGTCCACTTTTTTTTAAAGCATTTTTTAATGGAGAATTTGAACAGAGAACTAGGCAGAATTGTATAATGAACCTCTGTGTATCCATCATCTAGCCTCAACAACCTTCAGCCCATCCACACACTCATGTACTTCTCACCTCATATTATTTCAAATCAAATCCCAGATGCTACGTTATTTCTCTGTAAATATTTCAGTAAGGACATACCATTATCACAGCTATTCTAACGCTGGCCTTCTGATTAGGGTTTTTTCCTTCTTATTTTAATGACCTACCTCTACCAAGAACTGAATTTTTCCTTTGCTAGGCATTATTTACACTCGATTCGGGTACCTATTCTGTCTAATAAAAGCACTAAAGAGGAAAAATGGAAACTAGAATCCCAGAAAAATTTCTCCAGAGGCCAAGATTCAAAGTGATCTAAAATTTGATAAATACCTCAATATTTCTTCTGACAGAAACACTCATGTGGGGGTTGTTTACTATTTCAGCTTTCCCTTGTCATTCTGGGAAAGGACTAGAGGTTATTACAAGGGTGTCTTGCTTTTGTTTTGTAGCATGCACCAATTACAAACCAGAAAGTATTTCAAGTGCCTAGGTGAGGGCTAAAAACAAAGCAATTTCACACAGAAAAGAGAGTTTATGAGCCCAACAGGCAGAATTTAGGGCTTTCTTAATGTTTGTTTTAGGGAAGGTAGCAAACAAGCAGACAGTCACTATACTAAGGTGGGGAAAATAAAGAGAAAAGAGCAATGAGGAGAAGGGTGATAGACAAATGCATATTTGAGTTACTCTTACCCTTTTGTGAGCTATCAGGAGGCAGTTGGAGTGTTCATGTTCACAAGCAATTTCATAGTCAGGGATCAGATCCACCAACTCACAAACAAAGCGTACCACTTCCTCATGCCAGGGCACGTTGGCCATGGTAAGACTGCTTGCTGAACTCTCTCCACAGTAGGTAACACCCTGTGGAAACATTACAACAGTCAGAGACAATTACAGATCTACTTAAATGTCACAGAAGGAGAGTTTCAGAGCCGGAAAGGCTTCTAGAGGTCATCCAGTCCAATCCACTCCAATCTGTATTTTAAAGCGCAGAAAGTGATACAAAGAAGATAAAATTTGCTTTGGAGCTCATACAAGTAGTGAGTGACAAAGACAGCACTGGAGATCGGAGGCTGATGCTCCTTCCACTCTGTGACAACGCTGGTCCTTGGGCACCTGTGCTTTGTGCTATGTCTCACAATCTATGTTGTCAAGTCACAATAACATATTTGAACCAATATCTTTTCATTCAGATTCATTTGTGCACTACAATAGATTAATTCTCCAGGGATTATAATCCCCTAGTACAATAATGGAGGCATAGTTGATACCCATAAAAATTCACTGAACAATTTATTCACTGGGAAAATAAGATGCGCTCCCATTTTCCAGTATAGTTTAGATTTCAGGTTGCTAAACTTTTTCTGAAAAGGGCCCGATAGGGATCCCTTTGAATTATTCTTTAAGGAGATCATTTTGCAATACATTTTGTATATGGTATGTACAGACCCAGCATCGTGCCAAAAAGGAAATACATTTGTGG
Organism: Tapirus indicus; assembly: GCA_031878705.1. Classification (NCBI taxonomy): domain Eukaryota; kingdom Metazoa; phylum Chordata; class Mammalia; order Perissodactyla; family Tapiridae; genus Tapirus; species Tapirus indicus. The sequence goes on along the minus strand of CM062922.1, from coordinate 123,211,643 downwards.
ATACACATACATACCTTTACACATACCTACATGTATATACATCTACCTTACCTCTAAAGAAATCCTTATTCAGTATAATGCAGTAAGATAAGTTGGCTTCTACCTCTTTTGAACTCTACCTGACAGCCCAGGCATGTAAGACCCTAAAGTTTCATAACTAAGTTCTCTATTTGGTAAGTTACATAATGATAAATGATTAATGATTCATTTTCTGATAATAAGAGATATATTAACTTTTTAGGCTCTTTAAAGACCCCAGAATCAAACTTTCTTGACAAATAGTTTGAATATTCTAGATACACTGCTACTAAGTAGGGAATAACTAAAATAAAGCAACAATAAAAAACACTCACCCACGCTCTCTCTCAACACACGTGGACACAGACACATGGACACACACACACGGACTGGAGGGGTGGAATGACATTAAATGAAAAACCCACAAATGAGCACTGCAGAGTGACCCTGACCCCACAGATGGCAGAGCTGGGAGCTGGCCAAAAACTCAGATGAGCTCTGCAAAATGCTCTACTCCAGATGGCTGTTCACAAAGATGACTGGTACATGAAACTGAGATGACCTTTGCTGACATGAACTCAGGCGACCCATAACAAACACAAGAATCTTCTCTATGAGCTCAATGATTTATAGAATTCATTAAACTAAGTTTGACTTTTAGGTGAATAAAAAAAGCAAATAATACAATAGTTTAAAAAAGTCTTTAACACAGCATGGCTGAAAAATTGTCCTAACCTTACCCAAATGTATAAAAAACATGACAATGATTTATTGATAGGTCAAATTAGTCAGAAAAATAAACTCTACTTCAATTTAAATACTGTTTATAATGTGTGAATTATATGAACAACCATGGATATAGTAGCTAATTCAAAGGAATTTATTTTTAATATTTAAAAGTTAGTTCACTGAAGTAGAGGTTTTAGATAAGATCTTATATTCATGACAATGGCTTTGAAAAGTATTTTAATATTTCTTATTCAGCAATAATAAACCATGAAATGTTAAGGAGAGATTTGGTTTGGAAATGAAATAAGAGAATGAATGCCATAATTCATTATTATGCCTTCACATAATACTTTTCCATAAGTTCACACGGTTTGGCTCCTAATGCCCCACTCTCTGGTGCTCTCCTTTCTGCTTTGGCTACTTCATTTCATCCTACAATCTAGTCTACTAACGACTTGCCCTGACTTTATTCTTAATCACACTTGACCCTAAATTGTTTAAAAATGCTTTATTTTCCCTTCTATTGCAGCTGTCTGCCACCTTCTCATCCCACCACAACCCCTCTTACCCCCCATTTATCACCAGCACTAAGTTCTGCCCTCACAATTTTGAAAAAGGAATGACCTGAAGAAAACAGACGGGTACAATGTGGTAAGCAAAAAGCATTCACTCCAGAATCTACAGGCTGAGGAGTGACAAGCAGACCCAAAGAAAGTTCCTGAAGAACAGGACCACTTATGCATCTTCAGGTTTGTAGTGAAAAGCATAACCGACACCATTACATTGGTGACTTTTGGATGGATCACTCTGCTCTAGGAGACAGAGGCCACAAGGTCTTTTTCATCAGCTGCTTGGAAAGTTCACCTGTGGATTCAAGATCCGTGGGAAGAGCAGGATTTTGGCAGTCTGACTATTTGATATTCTAATTAAACTGACTGGGCGTCAAAAGACTCCTGATATTGTTTTTGTTCCCTGTAGTTGGATGAGAAAAGAAATGTTGTCTTCATGACTTTTTGCAGCAATATACCCAAAACATGTCACTCTTTTATCCTAAAAATGCCTCAACAGCTCCTCTGCCAAAAACAGCCCTAGCTTCTCAGCATTGCACATGAGGCCTTCTTACTGGACTGCCCCACTCAGCCTCCAGTCTCTACCTGGCTAAATTCTGCACCATCTCTTTAATCTCCATTCAGGAACTCCTGCCCCATCTGACCCCAATCTCACCATATCCCGTGCATATGTCTGACCAGATAACTGGTATAATGATGTGCCTCAATTCTGAGCTCTTAGAGGGCAGTGGCTGCACTTTGTTCTCTATACCCTCAACCAATCTATGCTGAATGCTTTAAGGATCAAGCCACATATTCTTCTATGAATTAAACTCCAGAACTCTTTTCTGATCTAATTTAAAATTTCATTCATATTATTCAGGATTTTTCTACTCTTTAATGATTATGAACCAACTGATAAACAATGGTTAGGTATTGCTACATACATGAACAACTGGTAATATTCCTTACCTTTGTGTGGAGAAAGAGAGTGAGGCTATGCTAAGACATTTGTTTTGCAAGATACATTCTGCAAGGATTGAGCTCTGCAAGCAGTTACAGTGTCAACAGTAAGAGGGCGTTAAATCATTTGACAACAAATAATTACTGGACACTTATTATTCTCAAGGTGCAATGCCAGGCAGGGAATACAAAGACAGCATTTCACTTACAAAAGGATTGTGTTATGAAAACTTTTCAATTAAGACAGATGTTTGTAACATGAAACAGATTTTCACCAACAAGCAAGCAAATGATAGTTAAGATTTTCATGCTAGCAAATAAAGGCCTGTTTAAGCCTAATGAAGCTAAAATATATGTTAATTTACAGGGAATATAAGAAAAAATATCTTATAAGACCAGCAACGAAAGAAAAGAAGAAATCAATAAAGAACAGCTTCTATTGATTTGGTTTAAATAAATGTACTTGGAAAGTGACCTAAACATTTACCGAATCCAGGCATATGTAACCCCATTGAATTCTCAAAACATAACCTATTAAACTGATAGTATTATTCTAATTTTAATATTGAGGAAATTTAGGCTCAAGGAGGAGAAGTAACCTGTCCTAGGCCACATCAGTACCTTTGAGGAATGTATCAAAGCTGTGTTCTCCCCCCCAGTATGAGACTCCAGTGTGTGCAGATACGAGAGACCTCTGCACCCTCCACATATACACACATCCGGGAAATACAGACAAAGGATATGAACTATATTGTGTTTGCTTCTGCAGAGAGCCCTAGGCATATCACTAGCCGAGGGTCAACTTGTATTATCAATTTCTCATCTTCAGGGCATTTATGTGACCTTGAGGGACTATTAAATTTTAATACCAACCCCATTTGAGGGTCAAGCCCTGGGAGACTTTTTCTTTTCACCAAGAGCATAGTTAAGGACAAGCCTCCAAGTGCCATTCTGTGTCAATGGGTAAATTTGTCCTAATTTGTCCTTTCACTGAAGGTGAAAAGGCCTAGTCTTCTGTCCTTTAAACCCAAGTCCTGTCTCTACCAGAGCTGTGGAGTACCACCAGCCTGCTCTCCCTTCTTCTAGCCCCTAAAGAATTCCCTTATAGACCTGACAGATCGCCTATGCTCTCGAAAGAATGTTTATCATAACATGTTTACTTCTAAGTGTTTGTTTTTGGAGGAGTTTCAGGTTATCTCAGCCTGCCACATTGCTAGCTCTCAAAAAATGTTTTTTGCAGAGGGTTTATTATTATTTTTAAAACTCCTCTATTGTAGAAAATTTTAACTTTAATAACACAACAACAACAAAAAGTTGCCTTTTCAGACATTAAGTAGTTTAACCCTATTGAACAGGAAAGCAGGCCTTCTCCATCTACTGATTTCATTTCAATCATCTGAACCACAGAAGCAATGCGTGCTCACTGTAATAATTCCCACGACACAGAAATATGAAAAGTAAAATTAATGTCTTTCCTTCCCTATCTCCCCAAAAGAACACTGTTAACAATCTGACACATCTTTCCATATTTTTCTTATATAAATATATCTAAACACATACAGTTAAAAATGTAATCAAATAATAAATATTATTTTATAACTTGTTTCTTAATAGTATACTATATTCTGTAAACACTCCTTTTCCTACTTCCGTTTAAAAGGAAACTTGCTGGACAAGTGAGGGATGAATTTAACAAAGCATGTGATTCAGTCCCAGTGGCCCAGCTACCTGATGCTGCAGGACTTCTGCAAGAGGCAAGTTCATCATCACCATGCTATCCCCAACACAACACAAACTATTATCTATCACAGTATATGTTACCATTCAAACAAGACACTTTAAATTGTGATTACATTACATATTTCTCTAAGAATTTTAAAATAAAATCTCTCAAAGTAGCTCATTTTACTTTTGTAGACTTTGCCTTGTTCAATAAGACATCCATTTCCCAAATAGCATATCCATATCAAATTTTGTATCTCTTGGTGCTTTGATGAGGCCTGGCACGTGGAGAGAGCTCAAAAATACTTGTTGAATGCAGGGATAAAATAGTAAAATGAAAATGTTGTTTGAAAGAAACTATGTCATTGCAACATCTCAGCTACAGACAAAAGGCATTACCTATTTCCTAGTTATGTTAATAGTTTGCCCAACTAAAAAATACCCATCAGAGAATTACACTGTTTATAAAGTAGCCATCTTTCTTTAAAAAATAATATTGGTTGATTCTTTTCCGACTATAAAATATCTCATTCATTATAGAAAATATGACTGCAAAGAAAGAAGAAAGGAAAGAAAGAAGGAAAATGGAAAAAGGTGACCATGTGATCCAGCCAAGTTGCTTTATAATAGAGGTTTTACTGCAAGATAATTTGAGGTAGCATTCTTTAATAGCTAAATCATAAATTAAAATACCACTAATCCCTGGTGTTGGGCAAGGTTTTCTTAAACCAACACATATTTTTCAGATGTAGTTCGTATCGTTGCATCATTAGAGCTCTTGTCAAGGGTAGCCTTTTGAAATTAAGAGCAATTTCCAAAGAAAAGAGTGTCTTTGGCCTAACTAGAGATAAAATGACACAATTTTGACAGCAACATTTCATCTGTTCCCACCTCCCCACTCCTCCAGAGAACAGTAATACAGAAAGCTGAATTTACTAAAAGACAGCTGTAAAATTTTGAAATAGCCTCTGATAGGACATAGAGTACATTCAGCCCCATAAGCATCAACTAAGAGTGGAGCTTTTGGACAATGGGTGAATTTTCCGGTCACTTTCTCATTTTGTGGATTCTTAGTTGTCCAACAAAGCCATGTGCCTCTTAGCACTCCATAGCTTTAGCTACCATCTCATGTTGATGACTTCCAAATCATTATTGCCAGCCCTGTCTTATCCTAAGACCTCCAGACTTATCTAACCTATGGCCTATTTGAACCCATACTTGGATATTTAAAAGATACCTCAAATTTAATAAGACCAACATATAACTCATGAAATTACTCCCCAAATTTGCCTCCCTCCCTCACTGGCCTTTTCTATCTCACTAAACTGTTCCCCATCCACACAATTGCTTAAGTTAAAAACCCAGGTGCTATTCTTGATTCCTTTTGTTCTTTCACATCCCACATGTCATCTAGCAACAAGTTCTGTTGGTTCTACTTTCAAAATTTATCCCAGCTGCACCCTCTCCTCTCCAGCTATATTACCAATGACCTTCCTGAAAACCATCATATTGCTTGCTTGGATTTAGCAATAGCTTTGTAACTGGTCTACCTACTTCTACTACTGTCCTCTATAATCCATTCATGACAGGAGCAGGGTGATCTTTCCAAATCATAAATCAAATCACATCACTCTTCAGCTTAAAACTCTTTCCTTGTACACCTAGTATTAAAAAAAAATTTACAGGGCCGGCCCAGTGGCGCAGCGGTTTAGTTCGCGCTTGGCAGCCTGGGGTTCGCCGGTTCGGATCCTGGGCGCCTGCCGACGCACTGCTTGTCAGCCATGCTGTGGCGGCGTCCCATATAAAGTAGAGGAAGATGGGCACGGATGTTAGCCCAGGGCCAGTCTTCCTCAGCAAAACAAGGAGGATTGGCAACGGATGTTAGCTCAGGGCTGGTCTTCCTCACACACACACAAAAAAATTTACCATTAAACTTAGTATAAAATCCAATTCTCCTATCCTTGCTTGAAAGGTCTAATAAAATGTGGCCCCATCCCACCTCTCTAATTCATCTTGTGTCACTGCCAACTCCAACTGCCCCACTGAGATCACGTAGGATCTCTGTACACTAGCTGTGGCATCTGTCCAGAATGCTCTGACTCCAAGCTCCTGCATATTGTGTTGCTTCTTACTATTTAGGTATCACTTTTAAAAAAGTCAACTCCTCAGAAAAGCCTTCCTGCTTATGAAATCTAAAACAGCCAACCACAATATCTAGCAAAACAATATATGCATTTACCCTTTGACACATCAATCCACTTATAGAAATCCATCTCAAAAAAAACACCAGCAAAAATATGACACAGATGACCAGTCATTACATGCCTCCTGCTGGAAGTATACAATACCACCAATGAAATAATCTTGAAATGCAACATACTCACATTCACACACACACACAAATCTGATCAATCTTCCCTTGATCTAACTACCAATCCACAGGAAACATAGGGGACAGAGACACATGCAATCAGCAAAATCTAAAATATAAATATGGGGAACTAGCCAGGATAAACGATCCATTTTCTTTAACAAAATAAATTACAAGCGGGAAAAAAACACATGGTAGGGGAACTAACAGATTAAGAGATATTTAAGAGAGAAATAGTCCATTTACAATCAATGGCCCTTATTTGGATCCAGATTCAAAAATATTGTTGAAATCACTGGTCAAGTTTGAAACCTTATACGTTCCAATACTTAGGAGATTATTGTTAAAACTGCTTAGTTGTGAGAACAGTATTCTCAATAAGTATTTTAAATGAGTGCATATCTTTTAGAGATATATACTGAAACAGTTATGGATAAATGATATAATGTAGGGGTTTGCTTCAAAATAACAGGGTAAGGTCAGAGAAAATGGGTAGGGGTATAGTTGAAACACGAGTTGATAATTTTTGAAGCTGGGTGATGGACAGATAGGGGTTCACTAGACCAGTCTCTCTACTTCGGTATATGTTTGACGTTTTCCATAATAAAAGTTTATTAAAAAGCCAACCAATTACTCACTATAATATTATTTTATTTCTCAGCATATTAATGTTACTATATAGTTTTTAATTATTCATTTTGTGTTGTCTACCTCCTACTAAAATATAAGCTTTATGAGAGCAAAAGCTTAGTCTTGACTGCTATTATCTCCAATGCTTAGAACAGTGCCAGGTTCTTTATTAATATTTCTGAATGAATAAATAAAACACCTGAGACCTGTAGAGTTTTAAAAGATTTTAACTCCACCACGGCCAACAGAGCATCACGGAAAATATGCATGGCATTGGCCAGCAGGGCTTACCTTTACTTCGATGAAGTCAGGCCTCCCCAGGGACACCAGCTCAGCATAGGCCTGGAGTTCATCCACGTTCCACGCTTTCACTAGAGTCAGTCTGTAGACAGTGCGCTGTTGCTAAAACAAAGGAAAAGCCAACTTTGTTTTTATCTTGGTGGAAGTCACACCTAGGAAGATTTTCCAATTTCTGCAACCTATAGAGAACCCAAGTAAGGTGAAATCCAGCATGAGCTTCTATAAAAAGAAGTTATATTTTGTAGAAAGATGAAAAAAATGTAAACAATGTAATAAGATTCCCATAAGCCTTATAAAGGCACAGATATTGGCATATTTCTTTCTTTTCACTCAAAATATCTAACACTGTATTAGGCACCCAAAAGCTTCTTGACAAATACACACTGAATTAGATTTAGTAAGGAATAGTAAATTGACCAGATAGTTTTAGACTGTTGAAAATTAATTCACATAACCTCCAGACTTTCAGGCACCAACCACTCAAGTTGTTTATGATGAGAATTTCTAATTACTCTCGTCCTCTTTCCTGTTTTCTCATTATTTAATGATCCCATTGGCAGAAAAGGCACATTTATGAACTATCAGCATTGCCATTTGTTTACCATATAACAAAAAGGATACTCATTTTCTGAAAAGCAATTAGACAATAGTCTTCAAAGCCTTTAAAAAGTATACACCTTTTGAGACTTTGTGGCTCCCTTCCAGACCCAAGACAAATTTTTAAATATTCAAAGACTTATTTAAACATCCCAGAACAACATTATTAACCATAGTTTAAAATCGAAACAAGAGTGGGAGCAGGACCTGTGACTTTGCCTATAACCAAATGAACTGGGCAAAGCTGATATGATGCATGTGGTTACGTGTACATGATTACATCCATCCGTAGCAAGTTCCCAGGTAATTAATATCCATGCTGCTAAACCTCAAACCTTGCTTTAAGTAACTAGGCTCAAAACACTCAAGAGGAAAACAAAGTGAGGTGAGAGAAGAACAAAATGAAATCAATCTCTCTACTTCTATCTATGTTTGAAGATTTCCATAATTAGTGAAAAAGAAGAAACACTTAAGATCTTTAATGAAGAATACCAAGAGATCTTTAACAAAACAGTATTAGGCAGCCATACCAGAAAATGTACTCATAACTTACTTTTAAAATGTAGTATATACTGCATGAAAAGACAGAAATCTTCAGATTCCCTTTATATAGCTAGAATCCACCCAATAATAAAACCTTAACAAAAATGGTAGAGAACTGCAGACCAATCTCACTTGTACTTATATATATCAGAAATCTTATAGAAATTTTAGCAAATAAAGTTCAGCACTATGTGAGAAATTCTAGGAATGCAAAGATAATTCAATATTATGCTATATATTAATACAATTCATCACATTAATAGTTCAACACAGAAAAGCCATGGGATCATCTTCACAGATACACAAAGACATTTGATAGTTTAAAAGCCATCCCTGGGGCCGGCCCGGTGGCGTAATGGTTAAGTTGGCCTGCTGTGCTTCGGTGGCCCGGGGCTAACAGGTTCGGATCCCGGTTGTGGACCTATGCAATGCTTATCAAGCCATGCTGTGGCAGGCATCCCACATATAAAGTAAGATGGGCACAGATGTTAGCCCAGGGCCAAACTTCCTCAGCAAAGAGAGGAGGATTAGCAACAGATGTTAGCTCAGGGCTGGTCTTCCTCACCAAAAAAAAAGAGCCATCCCTGATTTTAAAACAAAACAGAATAAACAAATCAAAACCATTTGGTAAACTCAAAAATTGAAAAACACATCCTTAATATAAAGAAAACACCCTCCAGTCAATAGTCAATGTCATTCTTAGTGGTTCAAAAAATAGGGGCACTCTCATTTAGTCAGACTAACAGAATAATGTCCAATCTATTATGCTTATAAACATTCTCTGAAAGTTAAAATCAAAGCAACAAGGCATGAACAAGAATTATTGGACAGTATACAAAAAGTAATTATTTCCAAATGGTATAACTGGCTTCTTGGAAACCTAAGAAAATCAACTAAAAATTAGATTAAGGAAAAATGGCCAGTTACCAAATAAAAATATAAAAATGAACAGCTTTCCTAGCATAGAGTAGTGGGGTAAATGTGGACTTTGGGCCAGACTGAATCCCAGACCACATTCTAGCTATCTTTAACTCTGTTCTCAGTTTCTACCAGTGTAAAACAGGGGTTATATACAGGATTAAAAGTGTTAATCCATGTAGCACCTAGAACCAAACCTGGCAGCATAAAGTCGTACCAAGTATTCGCTACTATTTGCCATATATATGCTGCATATACACTATATGTACAGTTATGAAACACAAGGCAAAGGAAATTCTACTTACAATGGTAAAATACATCTATAAAATGCCTAATCCTTAATTTATGAAATAACATGGACAGTGAATAAAATAAACTTTTCTGAGAGACCATAACAAAAACTCACCTACATGAAGAGCCACTATGGATTTATAAATATAACGTAATTTCAATGGGAGTTTAAAATTCCTCTGAATAAATAAACTGGCAATGATACCAATAATAACAATAGCAGGCATCAGCAATTTGTTAGCACTTAGTACATGCCAGGTGTTGTTTTAAGTGATTAATATCTTAATAAAGATTCCAATATTTGTCTATCTTTAAAATAAATCTTACAAAATAGATTTGATTATTATCTTCCCATTACAGAAATGAAATTGAGGCCTAGAGCTGTTAAATTTTCCAAAGTTACGCAGCTGGAAAGCAGCAAAGCCTGACTGTGAACCCAAGTGGTATGAATCCAGGGCAGACTCTCTCCTACTTTGCTAAATCTTTTAAAATGGTTAAATAAAACATGTATGTATAGCTAAAGGAACTAACATAAAGAAAATACCCATCACTCAGTCACCATCCACTCCCTTTGCCCCAAAGATATCTAATATCCTGACTTTAACATTATAGTTTAGATTTTTGCCTATGCTTGAAATTTACATGAACGGAACCATATATTCTTTTGTGTCTTATTTCTGTCATTCAACACTGTGTTTCTAAAATTCATCTATGCTGCTGCATGTTCAGATTGCTCATTTCCTTTGTTATCTAGTATTCCATCATATGAATATACAATTTATTCAACCATTCCTTCATTGATAGATATTTGGATTATTTCCACTTTTTAGCTATAATGAAACAATGCTTTTATCTCTTATGACACAAGAGTTTAATTTTGTCTGTTTCAGGAAATTGTATGAAATGCTATTATGATATATATTCTTCTATGTCGGGGTTCTTTCACTGAATTTGATGTTTGCGAGATTATCCATACTGTTGTACGTAAGCTGTAGATACTTTTTCATTGCTGTTTAGTACTCCACTATATGAACATTCTACTAGTGAAAGTTGTTTATTTTTTCCCAGTTTGGGTCTCTTACAAAATGTTCCTCTGAGTGTTATTTTACTTGACTCCTGATGTGCAAGAGCACACATTTTTCTTGGATGTACCTAAGAGGAGAAATACTGGGTCACAGGATGTGTATACATTCAACTTTAGCAGATACTGCCAAACTGGTTTCCAAAGTCATTTTACCACACTTCCATCTGCAGGGTATCAGAGTTCCAATGTTTCTCTTCTTCAACAACACTTGATGTTGTTAGTCTTTTAAATTTTAACCACCCTTGTATTGTTTTATTTTGTATTTGCCTGATTATTAATGAAGTTGAGTATGTTTCTGGCCATTTGGATCTCTACTTTTGTAAAATACTTCTTCGAGTGCTTTGAATATTTCTCTATTGGGATATCTGTCTTTCTCCTACTGATTTTTTGTTTTCAAATTCTTTATATATTCTGGCTATAAGAGCTCTGTTATAAATGTATTGGAAATATTTTCAATCACTTTATGGCTTTCTTTTTTACTTTCTTCATATCTTTTGATCAATATAAATAACTAATTTCAGTACATTTACCTTTTTATCTATAGCATAGCATACTTATATTCAGATTGCCAAAGACAAAGAGAAGCACTATGGGGTTACTGAAAAAGGAATCTTATTAGATTTGATTTCAAATTATCACCTTCACATTCTGGATTTCACTGTGTCTGTGGGGAGCTTGCTCACTGGAAGGTTTCAGAGACTTTATTTAAAGTCTTTTAAAATGAATTAAAGTACTTCCTAAAGTCTATAGAAGAAGAAAAGGGTATTAGACTCCAGTCAGATTAAATTAAAACAAAAACTAGGTGCAGATGTTGCTTCAAAGGTGAAAGCTGGAATTTCCTTTGGAAAGGAAATACTTAACACTGTTATTTTATCTGTCTTTTCATTAAAAAAGAAAAAAAATTGGAGTACAAACTGGATTGTATTAATTTAATTTGAATTAAATTAAATCTTTTAAGTTTGGGGATTTAGTTAGTTATTTCAACTTGCCCAGGTTTTAGATTTGTTATTACTACACGATTTTCTGATTGTGGCATATTATCTAGTAAGGACAGGGATGGTACAATGCTATGGAATATAAAAATGAGGATGAAAGTATTTAATTCAGGCAAACAGTTTCACTGCTTGCTATTCAGGCTACAATGTGATTTGTAAAATGTTGCAATGTGATTTTTAAAAAAACATCAAGAAGTTGGCATGTTATAATTTCATGTATTTTCTGTTTGAGAGTCTAGGATTTTTTGCCCCAGTAGTGGGCACAAATACAATAATATAGGGGAGGAGGAAAGATATCTGAAAGTAACATCACACTGAATGTATAGCTGGGTTGGGTGGCAAAAGACCTAGACGTTTACCTCTAAAATTTAGACCAGATCTTTGTGACAAATTTTAAATTTGGGTTTTAATTTATTTTTGTTTCTTAGATGGAAGCAATACATGGACTGAAAATACATGGAGTGAAAATTGAGGTCAAAATTCCAAAGGGAAGAGGCAGCCCTGATGGCCTAGCAGTTAAAGTTTGGCATGCTCCACTTACACAGCCCGGGTTCAGTTCACGGGCACAGAATCACAACACTCGTCTGTTAGTAGTCATGCTGTGGCGGCAGCTCACATAGAGGAACCAGAAGAACTTACAACTATACATAACTATGTACTAGGGCTTTGGGGTGGGGGGAGGAAGAAAAAAGGAGGAAGACTGGCAACAGATGTTAGCTTGGGGCGAATCTTCCCGTGCCAAAAAACAAAACAAAAAACTCCCACAGGTAAATGTTAAATCCTTACCAAAGGGAACTGAGAGAGAAAAGGATTAAATGCAAAGTAGAAAATACCTGAGTAATTAGGAAGGCTGGGAGAAAAGACAAAAAATATCAGATGAGGAAAAGAGTACAAAGTAGCAATTAATCTACTGGGCTCTGATATGGGTATGGCAACACTTGCTTTCTTCTGTTTGCCATTAGCTCGGAGTACTGTCTTCCATCCTTTCACTCTGAGCCTGTGTTTGTCTTTAGAACTGAGATGTGTTCCCTGGAGGCAGCATGTTGTTGGATCTCGGTTTTTAATCCATCTCACCACTCTGTGTCTTTTGATTGAAGAATTCAATCCATTTACATTTAGAGTGATTCTTGATATACGAGGGCTTAATGTGGCTATTTTATGGCTCATTTTCTGGTTCTTTTGCATTTACTTTGTTTCTCGTCCCATGTGTTTTGGACTACCAATTCAGTTTGGTTGTTCTGTATGATGGTTTTCTTAGTTTTCTCTTTATTTATCATATGTGTCTCTGTTCTGATTATTTGTTTAGTGGTTACCATGAGGTATGTATAAAAAATCTCGTAGATGAGATAGTCCACTTTCTGATGGCCTCTTGTTTCCTTAAACTAAGTTGATTCCATTCCTTTCCTCTTCCCCTTCTAAGTTATTATTGTCACAACTTATTCCATCTTGTGTTGTGAGTTTGTGTTTAAAGTGATGGTTATATTTATTTTTGGTGTTTTCCTTCCCTTAATCCTTGGTGTTATAATTCAGTGTTTGTTAAACTATTCTGATGGAGAGCTGCAATTGTTTACCTATTTTTCTCCTTGCTCAAAGCTTTGTATCCCCCTTCTCTTTTTTCAGGCATCAGGGCCTTCTTGACAACTTCTTGTAGTGAGGGTCTTGTGGCAATGAACTCCCTCAGCTTTTGTCTATCTGGGATAGTTATGATTTCTCCATCATATCTGATGGATATTTTCACTGGATAGAGTATTCTTAGCTGAAAGTTTTTGTCTTTCAGAATTTTGAATACAGCATTCCACTCTCTCCTAGCCTGTAAAGTTTCCGCCAAGAAATTGGCTGACTGCCTGATAGGAATTCCTTTGTACATTACTTTTTCTTGTCTTGCCACCCTTAATATTTTTTCCTTACCATTGACTTTTGCCAGCTTTACTACTATATGCCTTGGAGAGAATCTTTTCATGTTAATATATTTAGGAGATCAATTGATTTCATTCACTTGTATTTCCAGCTCCTTCTCCAGGTTTGGGAAGTTCTCAGCTATTATTTGTTTGAACAAAATCTCTGCTCCTTTTTCCCTCTCTTCTGCCTCTGGAATACCTATAACATTTATGTTGCTTTTCCTAATTGAGTCAGATATTTCTCGGAGAATCTCTTCATTTCTTTTTAGTCTTAGTTCTCTCTCCTCCTCCATCTGGAGCATTTCTGCATTCCTATCCTCAATATTGCTAATTCTTTCCTCCAAACTGTCAGCTGGGTTCTTTAAAGATTCTAGATTTTCCTTTATCTGTTCCATTGTGTTTTTCATCTCCAACATTTCCGATTTGCTTTCTTTATAGTTTGAATCTCTTTTGTGAAGAAGTTCCTGATTTCATTGAATTGTCTATCTGTATTTTCTTGTGGTTCATTGAGCTTTTTTATGATAGCTATTATAAACTCTCTGTCATTTAGGTTATAAATTTCTGTGCCTTCAGGTCTGATTTCTGGGTGTTTGTCATTTTCCTTCTAGCCTGGAGATTTAATATATTTCTGCATACTGCTTGAGGGCATGGGCTTATTTTTCCTCATTATCTGGCTGCAGGTGCCACCTGCCACCACTGGGTGGGAGTCAAGATCTGTGCCCACCACAATCTGCAGGCACTCTCACTTGACCGGCTGTGCTGGTGTTCCAGGCAGGGGGGATGAGGGTCTTTCTTTTGCCTGCTCAATCCTGGGGGCTTCTCACTCTTCCCTTGCTATCTGCTCTCCTGGGGTGCTAGCTTAATGAAGGTACCCCCGCAACAGTTCAGTCCCCCCTGTATGGGAATTTCCCACAGGCTGTGAGAGAACTTGGAGAGCAAGTTTTCCCATGGAGGGCCACCCCTCCACCCTCTGTCTCAGAGAGCCATGCAGTCCCGCTCCCAGGGTCACTGTTGTTGGGAAGGAGAAGAGTTCTTACCTCCTTCCACTTCCTCTGGGGGTACCAGCACCTCCACCTTCAGATGTAAGGCTGTGTGGGTCTCCCAAATGTCTTTTGTGTTGTATGAATGTCGTCTGTTGGTATATGAACGTCCTTTTTGTTGTATTTTAGCAGGGGAGAGTCTAAGTGGGAAAGCTCACTCCACCATGATGCTAATGTCACCTAATCTACTGTGTTCTGGAATCAACTGTGTGAGTTTGGACATGCTCTCTATGCCTCTGTAAAATAGGGAGTGTAATAGTATCTATATTTTATAGTATTATTATAAAATTAAAAGAACTAAAACAAATAAAGGACTTAGAACACAGCCTGGCACACAGAAAAGTATGAATAAATTTCAGCTACCATCACCATCACCACCATCAGCAGCTCCACAGATTCATTTGTTCACATAGGCATCAACTCAACTAACAGTCACTGGGCCCTCTATATGCCAGGCATACTTCTAGATGCTGGAGATGGAGCACTGAACAAAGCAAAGAAGGTGCTGATTATTATATAATTTACATTCTATTCTAGTTAATAAAACCAGAGTCAGAAAAGAAATTGGCAACAATAGTAATATCAGAAGAGGAGAGGAGCCAGGAAACTAACGGTAAGACTCCACCACTCCTGCCTTTTGCACTGTCTCCTCAATCTATAAAAACCAAATTGAATATGGCAAATATATATGGCATATGACCAAATCATATGGCAGTTAGAAAATTAAATCTGAACTACTTAAAGCAAAAAACAACTTAAAATTAAAACAATCCCTCACTGATGACCATTGTTTCTAAAAGCAAAAGAAATTTAATGCCTCTACTAGAAACTGGGCAATCTATCCAAGTCCTTAGATACCATACTTATTCTTGAAATGACTTTGACTAAGTTTTATACTGTTTATGGGAGAAAAAAAATATGTCAATCTGATAGGTCAAATAAGCAAAGAATAAGAAAATAAGTTCAAAGATATAACTCATGATGCAGCCAAATGAAGTATTCTTTATATTCAAAGAAGATGAGCAGAAAAATTTTTATGGAATTACTCCCAAAATAAATTAACTAAGTAACCAACCAATTTAAACTTTAAGGAAGAATTGAAAATGTAGATCAAGGAAAGAGGTCAAAGACAATGTTATAAGACTCAGTGAAGAAAATCTGATCCAACAGGAAAAGAAACCATAAAAGGAAACACATCAAGCCATTAATAGTGCTTACTTCTGAGGAACAGAAGTAAGAGAAGGGTTGTAGGTTTATTAATTACATTTCTTTTAAAGACCAGTAGAATACCATGAAGTGTACCAATATATGCCTTATGAAAGTCTCAGAAGGAGAGAGAAAATGGAAAAAAAAAAATACTTGAAAAAAGAATGGCCAAAAACTTCCAAAATTTGATGAAAAACATGAATCTACACATCCAAGAAGATCCCAAAACTCCAAGTAGGAAAAACTCAGATACACACTGAGACACATTATAATCAAACTGTCAAAAAATCAAAGACAAAGAGAGAATCTTGAAAGCAGTATGATCAAAGTGACCCATCATGTACAAGGGATCCTCAATGTGATTAAGAGTTAATTTCTCATCACTGACCACAGTAGTCAGGAGGCAGTGGGATGATATATTTAAACTGCTGAGAGAAAAAACTGTCAACCAAGAATTCTATACCTGGCAAAATTATCCTTCAAAAATAAAGGAAAAACGAAGTCATTCCCAAATAAACAAAAGCTGAAGGAGTTCATTCTTAGCAGACTTGCCCTAGAAGAAATGCTAAAGCGAGTCTTTCAGGACAATATGAAAAGACACCAGACAATAACTTGAAACCGAACGAAGAAATAAAGAACTCAAAAAAAGGTAATTACATAAGTAAATATAAAAGCCACTATTATTCTACTTTTGGTTTGTAACTCTTCTTTTTGGTTTCCTATGTGATTTAAAAGACATATACATAAAACAATAATTATAAATCTATGTTAATGAGCATGAAATGTATAAAAAGTAATCTGTGAAATTAACAACATAAAGGAGGGAGACAGAGTTGTATAGAAATAGAGTTTTTATACATTACTAAAGTTAATCTGGTATCAATTCAAACTAGACTGTTATAAATTGAAGATCTTAGTTGTAATTTCCATGATAACCATTAAGAAAATAACTAAAAATATATACAAAAAAGAAAACGATGAGAGAATCAAAAAGGTACACTAGAAAAAAAAATCAATCAAACACAAAAGAGGGCAGTAATGGAGGAATTGAGAAACCAAAAAGATATGATATATAGAAAACAAAGAGAAAAACACTAGAAATCAGTCTTTCCCTATCAATAATGACTTTAAATGTAAACTGATTAAACTTACCAATTAAAAGACAGAGATAGAATGGATTTAAAAAAAAATTAACCAATTCTATGCTGTCTACAAGAGACGTCCTTTAGATCCAAAGATACAAACAGGTTAAAAGTGAAAGATGGAAAAATTATATTCCATGCAAATAGTAACCAAAAAAGAGCTAGGGTGGCTACACTAGTATCAGACAAAACAGACTTTCTGAGAAATTGTTATGAGAGACAAGAAACGTCCTTATATACTGATAAAATGGTTAATTCTTTAAGAAGATATAACAATTATAAACATATATGCACTAAACAACAGTCACATACAAGGGCTCCTCATAAAATTAACAGCCAATTTCTCATCAGGAGTATTACTAACCAGAGAATTTCACATAAGCTTTTGGTGTCCATAGTTTTTATTGGAGCTCCATCACATACTGCCCACATGGCTGAATTTTGGTTTCCAGACCCTCCTGGAGGTTCGGGGTCATACTTTTAGTTACCAGTTACTCTGGAGATTGGAACTAATAATGAAATAAAAAATGAAACTAATAATGTTACAAAGCGTCCATCATAAATCACATTACCACACTGTCTGGTGGCCAAAGCTCCTAGGCAAACAAAGACACTTCTATCACACAGGACATTCTGAGAATCAAGAGATCACTTCCTCATAACCAAGGGCAAAGGTCAAACCTCTTCTTAGGTAAAGTTAATTCTTCACTACACAATAACCAATGGGTCAGAGGAAAAAAAAATCACAAGGGAAAATATTTGAGATAAATGAAAACAAAAATACAACATACCTTATGGAAAACAGAGAAAACAGTGCTCAGAGAGAAATTAATAGCTGCAAACACCTATATTACAAAAGGAAGAAAGGCACCAGCCTGGTGGCATAGTGGTTAAGTTCACATGCTCCGCTTTGGCGGCCCAGTGTTCAGGGGTTCAGATCCCAGGTGTGGACCTACCCACTACTCATCAAGCCATGCTATGGCAGTGTTCCACATAGAAATAGAGGAAGATTGGCACAGATATTAGCTCACGGCCAATCTTCCTCACCAAAAAAGAAAAAAAAAGGAAGAAAGATCTCAAATCAATAACCTAACTCTACACCTCAAGTATCTAGAAGAGTAAATTAAAGCTAACAGTAAGAAAGAAATAATAAAGATAACAACAGAGGTAAAAAGAAACAGAGAATAGAGAAACAATGGAGAAGAAGAAACCAAAAGTTGGTTCTATAAAAATACCAACAAAATTGACAAACCTTTAGCTACACTAAGAAAAAAAGAAGACACAAACAACTAAAATCAGAAATGAAAGTGAGCACAATACTGTGAACCTTACAGAAATAAAAAGGATGATAAGAGAATACCATGTACAACTGTATGCCAACAAATTAGATAACCTAAACCAAATTGACAAATTCCTACAAACACACAAATTACCAAAAATGACTCATGGAGAAATGGAAAATCTGAACAAACCTATAACAAGTAAAGAGACTGAATCAGTAATCAAAAAACTCCCAACAAAAAAAAGTCTAGGAACAGACAGCTTCACTGGTGAATTCTGCCAAACACTTCAAGAAGAATATTCTCAAACTCTTCTCATAAATAAAAGAAGAGGGAACACTTCTTAATGCCTACTCTGAAGCCAGCATTATCTTCAACTAAATCAGACAAAGATACTACAAGAAATATTCAATATCCCTTATAAATATAGATGCAGAAATCCTCAACAAAATACTATCAAACTGAATCCAACTGCATATTAAAATATTATACACCATGAATAAGCAGGATTTATCCCAGGAATGAAAAAGATCACATACTGCATGAACCCATTTTATATGAAATATCCAGAATAGGTATACCATAGAAATAGAAAGCAGATTAGTGGTTGTCAGGGATTGGGGGTAGGGTGGATGGGAGAATAGCTACTTAACGGATACAGGATTTTATTTTGGAGCAATGAAAATGTTTAGGAACTAGGTAGAGGTGGTGATTGAACAACATTATGAATGTACTAAATACTACTGAATTGTTCACTTTAATATTTGTTGTTTGAATTTCACTTCAATAAAAAATAAAAAGTCCCTGTCAAAATTCCAGCTGCCCATTTTGCAAAAAAATACAGAAATGCATATGGACCTAAAGAGCCAAAATAATTTTGAAAAAGAAGAACAAATTTGGAGGACTCACACTTACTGATTTCAAAACTTACTCAAAGCTATACTAATTGAGATATCAAGATTGTGTGGTATAGGCATAAGGATAGGCATATAGGTCAAGGGAACAGAATTGAGGGTCCAGAAGTAAACCTACACATATAAGGACAATTGACATTTGAAAAGGGTGCCAAATCCATTCAATGGGGGAAAGAATAGTCTCTTCAACAAATAATCCTGAGACAACTGGATATTCACACACAAATGAATAAAATGGGACCCCTATCTCACACTGTATACAAAAAATTAATTCAAAACTGATCAAAGATCTATACATAAGAGCTAGGATGATAAAACTCTTAGAAGAAAACATAAGGACAATTTTTATGATCTTGGATTAGGCCACCAGATGACACCAAAAGCACAAGCAGCAAATGAAAAAAGAGATAAGTTGGAGTTAATCAAAATTAAAAACTTTCATGCTTCAGTTTGGCAGTTAATCAAAAAGTTAAATAGAATTACTATATTACCTAGCAATTCCATTCCTAGATATATACCTGAGAGAACTGAAAGCGTGTTTACAACAAAACTTGTACATGAATATTCACAGTGCTGTTATTTGTAATAACCAAAAGGTGGCAACAATGCAAATGTCAATCAGCTGAAGAATGGATAAAGAAAATGTGGTATATCCATACAATAGAACATTATTCAGCCAAAAAAAGGGACGAAGTTCTGATTCATGCAATAACATGGATGAACTTTGCTAACTGAAAGAAGCCAGACACGATTAAAATGGTCTGGAATCAGGTAATGCTAATAGTTGCAAAATTTTTTTAATAAACTAAAAGCCAGTGAATTATAAACTTTAAAAAAGTGAATTTATGCTATGTGAAATATATCTCAATTTTAAAAATAAGAAAAAGGCTGAACATCTATAAGCACTTCAGGAAGTTAGAAAGTGACAGTAATTTAAATTTAGCAAAATAAGAAATAAAAACAGCAGAAATTAATGGAAGAGGAAATACCTGTAAAATAGGGATGTGATTGGTACAGGCAATACTGTAAATTTGTAAAATATTGTAAAAATGTCCACAATATGCAACGCCATCTATAGATTCAATGCAATGCCTATCAAAATTCCAATGGCATTTTTCACAGAAATAGCTACTGTCATAAAAAGACACATAGAATGGAACAGAATAGAGCCCAGAAATAAACCCCTGCATATACTGTCAACTAATGTTTGACAAGGGAACCAAGAATATTCAATGGGGACAGGATAGTCTCTTCAATGGTGATGGGAAAACTAGATAACCACATAGAGAACAATGAAATTGGACCCCTGACTACACCACTCACAAAAATTAACTTGATATGGATTAAAGACTTAAACACAAGACCTGAAACCATAAAACTCCCTGAAGAAAACATAGGGAAACAGCTCTTTGAAGAAAACAGGGAAACAGCTCTTTGACACTGGTCTTGGCAATGATTTTTTCAATGTGACACCAAAAGCATAAGCAACAAAAGCAAAATTAAACAAGTGAGACTACATCAAACTGAAAGGCTTCTGCACAGCAAAAGGAATGATAAGCAAAATGAAAAGGCAACCTACAGAATGGGAGAAAATATTTGCAAGCTGTATATCTGATAAGGGGTTAACATCCAAAATATATGAAGAACTCATATAACTCAATAACAGAAAAAGCAAACAATCTGATTTAAAAAAATGGGCAGAGGAACTGGAGACATTTTTCCAAAGACATCCAAAAGGCCAACAGGTACTTGAAAAGATGCTCAACATCACTAATCATCAGAGAAATGCAAATCAAAACCACAATGAGATATTAGCTCATACACTAGAATGGCTATCACCAAAAAGACAAGAGATGATAAGTATTAACAAGGATGTGAAAACAAGGGAACCCTTGTGCACTGGTGGGAACGTAAACTAATACAATATAGTCACTATGGAAAATATGGAGGATCCTCAAAAAGTTAAAAATAGAACTACCAAAACTACCAATACCACTTCTGGGTATATATTCACAGGAAATTAAAACAGGATATTGAAAAGGTATCTGCACTCACATGTTTACTACAGCATTATTCACAATAGCCAAGATATGGAAACAACCTAAGTGTCCATCAACAGATAAATGGTTAAAGAAGACATAGTATATACATACAATGGAATATAATTCAGCCATGAGAAAGAAAGAAATCCTGCCATTTGCAACAGTATGGATGGAGCTGGACACTGAGGGCATTATGATAAGTGAGGTAAGTCAGACAGAAAAAGACAAATACTGTATGATATCCCTTATATGTGGAATCTACAAAGCCGAACTCACAGAAACAGAATGTAGAAAGGTGGTTAGCAAGGGATGGGAGATGGGGGAATTAAGGAGATGTTGGTCAAAGGATACAAACTTGCAGTCATAAGGTGAATGAATTCTGGAGCACAACATTGTGATTATAATGAACGATACTGTATTATATACATCAAAGTTGGTAAAATATTAGATCTTAAATGTTCTTACCACAAAAAAGAAATGATAATTACTTGAAGTAATGGAAGTGGTCATCATATTACAATATATACACATATTAACACGTTGTATACCTTAAACTTACACAATGTTACATGTCAATTATTAATTATATCTCAATAAAAAAAAAGATGAGCAACAATTTCAAAGTTATTTGTAGAAAAATAAAATTAATAAATTAATGGAAAGTGATAAAAAATAAAAATATGCATATAAAACTACTATTAGGAATGAAGAGACAATACTACAGAGCCTATAGATAGTACAGAGACGTTAAAAGAATATTATGAGTAATTATACACAATCATTTTGAAAATTTAAATGAAATGGACAAAGTCCTAGGAAAATACAACTTAATAATATTGATAAAAGAAATAGAAAATCTGAATGGTCCTATAATTAAACTCTTTCAGAGAACAGAAAAAGAGGGACCATTCCTCTTACTCATTTTATGAGGACTGCATAATGCTGATACCAAAATTTGACAAGGTCATTAAAACAAAATTACAGTTCAGAATCTCATGAACAGAGTTAGAAACATCTTTTAAAACAATACACAAAAGAATCCCATGATACAGAAAATAGATAATACAAAATGACCAAGTGGGTTTATTTCAGGAATGGAATGTGGTTTGTTATTTCAAAATCAATGTATTTCAATCACCACACTAACAAAATAAAGTAATACTATCACATAATGTCAAAAGATGCAGAAAAAAGCATTTGATAAAAACTCAACAGACATTCATAATAAAAAGTCATAGAAAACTAAGAATAAAAGGAAATTTCCTCAGTTCGATGAAGAGTTATTTATGAAAAATCAACAGCAAAATTCATACTTAATTATAAAATATTGAAAATTTTCCTAATAAAACAGATAAGAAAATGCCAGCTTTCACAAGTTATTTTCAACATTATACCAGATGTTGAAGCCAGATAACTGACAGTGCTATAACCTAAGAAAAAGAAATAAAAGACATTGTTTGATTCCAAAAAAATCTACAGATAAAAATAGTCATTTTAGAAAAGTTGCTAGATACAAGATAAATATATAAAAATCAATTTTATTTCTACACATCTGCAATAATTAGAAAGTAAAATTTTTAAAATATCAATTGCCAATTGATCAAACATTATTATACATGTGGAACTAAATCTAACAAAATACATGCATGACCTCTACAGAGATAACATTAAAAAAATTAAGGAATACCTAAAAAAATGGAGGAATATATGCTGTTGATAGATTTATACATCAACATTCTAATGCAGGGGCTGGCCCGGTGGCATAGTGGTTAAGTTTGCGTGCTCCGCTCTGGTAGCCTGGAGTTCACAGGTTTGGATCCCTGGCACAGACCTAAGCACCTCTTATCAAGCCATGCTGTGGCAGGCGTCCCACATATAAAGTAGAGGAAGATGGGCACAGATGTTAGCCCAGGGCCAATCTTCCTCAGCAAAAAGAGGAGGCTTGGTGACAGATGTTAGCTCAGGGCTAATCTTCTTCACACACAAAACAAAAAAATTCTAATTCAGGGGTCCATAAACTATGGCCCACAGGCTAAATCTGGCCCACTGCCTGTTGTTGCATGGCCTTGAGCTAAAAATGGTTTTCATGGACAATTACAATCAATTTGCTGATAGAGAACAGTAACTTAGAACCCAAGTAAGCAAAATATTACACATACACACATACATGGCCAATAGATTTCAAAGCATTCTTCTCTTTAGTACACCTGTATTATTAAAAAAGAAAGTGTATTCAATCATTATTATTCTATTTTGAAATTTGTATGTACCAGTTTGTGAAACTGTATTTTCTCTCATTATATCAGTATCTACATAATATTCTTATCTCATGGTTTGCAA
This sequence comes from Tapirus indicus, assembly GCA_031878705.1. NCBI lineage: Eukaryota > Metazoa > Chordata > Mammalia > Perissodactyla > Tapiridae > Tapirus > Tapirus indicus. The sequence goes on along the minus strand of CM062922.1, from coordinate 123,188,072 downwards.
AGTCTAAAGTATTTGCTAACCTCTGATGTAAAGATTTCATCTCTCTCCAAACTGAATACAGATTCAATGCAATCTCAATCTAAAATGTAGGGTTTTTTTTTTCAATTGACAAGATGATGCTAAAATCTACATGGAAATGCAAAGGGCCAGAATAGCCAAATCAATCTGAAGGAAGAACAAAGTTAAAGAACTTAGACTATCAGATATCAAGACCTAATAAAGCTACAATAATTAAGACAAAGTGGTATTGGCAGTGGTATAAGTAATAGAGTAGTGGAACAAAATAGTGAGTCTAAAAACAGATGCAAACACGTATGGATACTTGATTTATGACAAAATTGGCACTGCAGAACGGGGTAGAAAAGGATGGTATTTTAAATGAAGAGTGCTGGGTCAAAAGAATACTCAAGTGGGGGAAAAACATACATACTTAAAAAAATGTTTTTAATGGATTATAGACTTAAATGTGAAAGGAAAACAACAAAATGTCTAGAAAAGAATATAACAATCTCTCCATAACTTTAAACAGTTTAAAATGCACTCAATAGAAAAGTAAGAATGATTAAATTGGACAATATCAAAATTAGCAACTTCTCTTTATCAAAAGACATGAGAGGATAGAGAGACAAGCCACAGAGTGAAAAAAGACATTTACTCATATCTAGAACATATAAAGAACTCCTAAAAACAAATAAGAAAAAGAGAATGCAAAATAAAAATTCACAGAAGCCACCAACGTTCTTGTATGGCCTTGAGTAAGAATGGTTTTTATGATTTGGTGATAGAGAACACTAATGTGGAAGCAATTACTCCTCTCATAAGAGGTTATCCAAATGACTAATACATAGAAATGCAAATTAAATCCACAAGAAAATATTACTTCACAGCCACCACAAAGACGGACAAAACCAGGTGGTGGGCGAGGATGCAAAACAACTGGAACACACAGCTGTTAGGAGTGTAAATTCATACAGTGCTTTAGAAATTGTTTGGCATTTTCTACTAAAGGTAGAATGAATGCATAACAAATGATCCAGCAATTCCACTCCTAGATATATAGCCAACATAAATGAGCACTTATGTACACCAAGAGACATGTACAGAAATATTATTAGTAGGATTATTCATAAGCCAGAAACTGGAACAACATAAATATTCTTCAATAGTAAAATGGATAAACTGTGGCACAGTCATATAATGAAATATAGCAAGGAAAATGAATGGACTACATTTGTATACCATATCTAACAAACATATATAAAGCAAAATATACATTTTTTTTCACAGAAGAATATATACTGCATGATTCCATTTCTATAAACTTCAAAAACAGGGAAAACTACCAGATGGTGTTAGAAGTCAAAAAGTATTTTTAGACAGGAGAGGGCTAATGACTAGGAGGGGACATGAGTGGTGCCGAAGGGCAACTTGGAGGGTGCTCTTAATATTCTATTTCTTGAGCATGTTGCTGGATACAGGGGTGTGTTTGTTTTGTAACAATTCACCACGTTGTTCATTTAAGCTCTGTGTACTTTTCTGTACATCTGATATACTCCAATAATAAATCCTATTCAAGATAAAATATATGCAAAGTGCTAGAAGGAGGAATTCAATTTTTTTAAAAGTTCTTATATGTTATATATACAAGTATTCATGGATAAAGTGATATTATTTATTTGACTTGACATATTCCAATGCCTCCCTCACCCCAAAAAACAGAAGATAGATAAAACAAATGTAGAATGCCGAAACTTGTCAAAGCTAAGATCATGGTTACTTAGGAATTCATTATATTATTCTCTCACTTGGGTGTTTTAAAAATCCATAATTAAAGTTAAAAAACATACAGTCATGAGTTAGAATTCTGTTGCTTCTAATTAGGCAGCTTTCAGTGCTACATATTCTGGATGAGGTTATTATATCCCAGGACTACAGCTCTTAATTTCAATGATTTACCTTGACAGTTGCAATTCAAGATGAACTAGAGTCGAAGCTGTGTCAAAACAAGATAAAATGGTCTCCTAAAATATGGTACTGAGTTACTAGTAATCAAAGAAATGCAAATTGAAGCAGTAATGAGGTACCATTTTGGCTTATCAAATTGGCAAAGATTTTTTAAAATAGCAATATTCAATGCTGCCTAGAGTTTAGCAAGACAGGCATACTCATTAACTGATGGTGAAAGCATAATTCAGTACAAACATTTTGGAAGTAACATGGCAACATGATTAAAGAATCTGAAAAATATTCAGATCTGTTGACCCAATCATTGCATTTCTAAAAATGTAGGCTTTGGAAATGATAAAAATTGTGGACAAATACAGATGAATAAGAATGTTCATTCCAGGGGCCGCCCGGTGGCTCAGTGGTTTAGTTCACACTTTGGCAGCCCGGGGTTTGCAGGTTCGGATCCTGGGCGCCCGCCAACGCACCGCTTGTCAGCCATGCCTCGGCAGCCTCCCATATAAAGTAGAGAAAGATGGACACGGATGTTAGCCCAGGGCTAGTCTTCCTCAGCAAAAAGAGGATTGGCAACGGATGTTAGCTCAGGGCTGGTCTTCCTTACACACACACAAAAAGAATGTTCTTCCAGCTTTATATATAATAATGAGATATTATAAACTCTCAAGAGGTTCAATTCCAAGAAACAGTTAGATGATTTCTGATATGGCTATTTAACTAACACCAAAGATATTTCAGAACAGTGGTTACGAATCCTAACATAGCAGAGGAACACACTCTTAACAACAAGAGAGCTCAACACAGATGTAATTCTCAGAAAAGGCTAGAGAAGGGAGAGGAGTGCTTGTTTTTTTCATACCCTTGCTCCCATTGAGAATAACGTTTTATAAAAATGTTTAATGATAAGGGGGTAATTTTTATGTAATAGTGCTAAATTTTTAAAAAGCTAATATCAAAATTGTACACGCACCATAGTATTAATGACATAAATATATACACGCACAGAAAAAAAAAGGCTTGAAAAACAAAAGTTGTGGGACGTGTACACACACACACACACACACTTTTTAATAGTTCTGACTCTAGACATGAAACTGGATCAGTAAGTTTCTTGAGATGCCTGATCTCAACTATCCATTATAGCAGATGCCTTAAACATTCTGCTCAAAGATGAGAAATTTGGTAAAGGAAGTGGAAAAAGATTTGCTTTGGGTTCAGTAGAGTCTCAAAAGACCATGCATATCTACTGGAATGTGAGATCGAGTGTGGTCAGAGTTTGAAGAGTCGTGTACTCCTACAAGTTACTCACAAAAGAAAAGGGCTTGACATCCCCCTGGCAACGTAGTTATTATGCAGGAAGATGTTGCCTGTGTGAAGGAGGAGGAGGATGAAACCACATGTGTGCTACATATAAGTCACACACACACATACATTATAGTGCATATAATGGACATATGGTCAAAGGGGTGCTCTAAGTTCATCTCTCGAGAAACCACAAGAAGAGAAAGCTGAGAAGTGTAAAATGCAAAGACAAAAGAGGCTAAGAGCACTGGAAGCTGAATGAGACAAGGAGAGATTGTAAACACTCGATAGCAGAAAAAAAAATTCCCACTACAGGATAAAAATAGCAGCAGTATTTACACTTCAGAAAAGCAAAGGAGTAATATGAAGCAGTGTTTCTCCATCCTTTGGAGGTTGGGAGAGATTGGAAGACGTGGCTCCACTGGCATTTTGAACAGGACAGTTATCACAGTGTGAAAATGACCTGTGCCCTGAGAATCACTAATACAGAAATTACAACATGGGAACGCAAGGAAAAGGAAAGAAACGAGAATAATAACAATTAAAAAAAGATGATTAGGGGCCAGCCTGGTGGCGCAGTGGTTTAGTTCACGCTTTGGCAGCCCGGGGTTTGTGGGTTTGGATCCTGGGTGCAGACAGATGCACAGCTTGTCAGCCATGCTGTGGCGGTGTCCCATATAAAGTAGAGGAAGATGGGCACAGATGTTAGCCCAGGGCCAGTCTTCCTCAGCAAAAAGGGGAGATTGGCAACGGATGTTAGCTCAGGGCTGGTCTTCCTCACACAAAAAAAGATGATTAATAAGGGAGACAGAAATGTAAAGAATAAAGACAAAACCAAAATAAATGAAAGAGAATAAACAAATGGTAAGGTGTCTAGAGGAAGAAAGATCCTACAAAATCATAGGGCTGCTCTTTCTACTTCTACTTTCCACATGGGAGAAGATCTATACTGAGAAGTCTAAGGCCACCACTAGAAGGTGCAGAGAGGTAATCTATCTACAGAAGAGTAAATAGAAGTCAGAGAAATAATGTCATAAAAATCAATAAGCAGAAGATCATGTCACAGCCTACACCAGGGTGCATACACAGACTCCAATCACTGAAGCAACACACTGACTTGGATGTCCGAGGATATTGACAAAAAAGTAAAATCTCTGGCAATGTTCCCTCAGGCAAAGTCTATCCATCATCCTGAAGCAGACACAAACAGATAGAAATACCTAGACCCAAAGTGTGCAGGAGATGGTATGAGGAAGATATCTCAATATAGCTAAAACATATCTCACAAAACTATTGAGACAAAGGAAATTTGAAAGGAATATGCGGCAGCCAGAAACCATACATGCCTAAAATCAATAAATCCTATAGATCTATTTCTCCAGAAATATTACTGGTAACAATTCACTAGTTCAAGTCCCAAATGTTATATACTAAAGGCTCCCTTCCTGGGGAATTAACTGTCCAAATGCAAACACTTTGTAGTCAAGGAATGTTCAGATTGTTTTTAACCCACCAATTAACTTTCCTGTGCCTAAGCTTGGCTCTGCAAAAAAACAACCCAAAAAACCAAAAAACCCCCAGATTCATCAGAAGGTGACTCAGTCCTTGAAGTAACCCTATAAAGTTGTCTCCCTGGAAAGCTTATTAGTGACTGTGCCTGGGTATACAGCTACATCATGTCTGACTCATAAGAAAGTGAATCTGGAATGACAAAAGATAAGCTGGAAGAAGAGTAGATGGCACTTGCTATACAAACACTAAAATGCCAAAAATTAAGCCTTTCATCCAAAATCCTTACTTATCTAATTTGCATTATTTACCAAATACATATAAAGGACATATAGTCAAAAGGGGACTTTAAATTTATATCTTGAACTACTGCAACGTAGATAAAATGGAAAATGAAAATTAAATAGATAAAGCTGGCTAAAAAAATATAATGAAACAGCCTCGTGACCTAGCTGCCTGTTGAAGCACATACATGAGCAAAAATAACCACCTACTCAAGAAGAGCCTGCAAACAATAATTCCAAAAGATGTATGGAAATCTAACATTTCAGAAAGGCAGCCAACATATTCTATAATTAGAGGATAAATTTCAGTCAAAGAAAAATTAAAGTGATAGAACAGGCAACTTTAAAATAAGAGATAAACCAGAAGATATGACTTCATAAAGATGGCAACTTTCTCAAATTAACCTACAAATTCAACACAATTTCAATCAATATCCCAAAATTATGTGTGTGAAAATTGACAAATTGATTCTAAGATAAATATGAAAATGTATTGAGGAGCTACGAATAAGCAAGATAATTCTGAAGAAGAAAAAGGGGTCTTTTGTGCTAAATATTAAGTCTTATTAAAAAGCTGTAGTAACTTACTGCAGTAATGCAACAAGATAGAAAAATTAACCAATATAACACAGTAGAAAGTTCAAAAACATCCATGTATACGTGAAAACTTGATTACAATAAGCAGCCATTACAAATCACGGGGTAGAGAATTAATTATTCAACAATTGATGGTAGTTCAATCAATGATCCACATAGGGGAAAAAGAATCTTTGTCTCATACTATACTTAAAAAAATAAATATAGATAGATATGCACATAGATATATATGTATGTGTGTATACTACTTATAGAAAGAGATCTTAAATCCTTAATAAAAACCATTTGCAAGTCAATGAAAATCACAAACATCTCAAAAGAAAAAAATTGTAAAAAACCAGAACAGGTATTTCACAAAAAAATACATACAAATGGTCAATAAAGATATCAATTATTTTAATATCACAAATAATTAAATACACATTAAAACAACAGGCATTTGTAAAAAAAAAAAAAAAAAAAAAAAGTGTGGGGCTGGCCCCACAGCCAAGTGCTTAAATTCAGTGCACTCCACTTCAGCGGCCTGGGTTCATAGGTTTGGATCCTGGGTACAGACATACTCCACTCATCAGCCATGCGTGGCAGCATCCCACATATAAAAAAATAGAGGAAGAATGGCATGGATGTTAGCTCAGGGCTAATCTCCCTCAAGCAAAAGAGAAAGAGGAGGATTCACAACAGATGTTAGCTCAGGGCAATATTCATCACCAAAAAAAAAAAAGTTGAGTAGCAATGTTCATAATACACACAAACTGGAAACAACTTCAATGTCCACCAACAGTTGAATGCACTTAAAATTTTTTGTGATATATTTACAATGGAATTCTACAGAGCAATGAAAAAAATTAATTATTGCTACATACATGATGTGGATAAATTTGACAGACATAATGCTACTAAAGAAGCTAGACCAAATAAAAAAGTACATATTGAATGATTCAGAATATTTATTTTTGGGGGTAGGGAATGGTGGGGAAGGAGATGAAAGAGGACTTTATTATAAGTCCTCTTATTATAAGGCGCTAATTATACAAGTAAATTGACTTTATAAAAGTTCATCAAGCTGTAAACTTACAATTTGTATACTTTAATGATGTATGTTACACTTTAATAAAAAGAAAATTAACATTAAAAATAAGACATTATAAAATGTATATAAAATAATACAGCTTTACTGTTTATAAAGCTGACTAATGATGGAATATTAATATCTGAAGTTGGTAAGAGTGTGCAGAAATGACAAGACTATATGATACAAACTTACTGAAGGGCAAACTTGGCAATACCTATTAAAAACCTTTATAATTGTAATCTCTCCTAGAATTTATTCTAAGTAAATAATCATAAATATAAGCAAAGATGCGCACAGGTTTTCACAGAGATACTTAATAGCAGACAAGTCAAGAAAATAATGGCAAGGGGCTGGCCCCGTGGCCTAGTGGTTTAGTTGGGCATGCTCTGCATTGATGGCCTGGGTTTGGTTTCCAGGTGCAGAACTACACTTGTCAGTGGCCATGCTGTGGCAGTGACCCACATACAAAATAGAAGAAGACTGGCACAGATGTCAGCTCAGGGCTAACTTTCTTCAAGCAAAAAAAAGAGGAAGATTGCCATCAGATGTTAGCTCAGGGCGAATCTTCCTCAGCACACACACAAAAAAAGGAGAAATTAATGGCAAACCCATTTGATGAATGACTATGTGGCAATTAATTAAACTTGATGTAATAGAATACTTACACAAAGGATAATGATATAGCCCTTAGTGAAAAAAATCAGTAACCTAAGCCTCCACTTTAGGAAAGCAGAGAAAGCAACTTAAACCTAAACCAAGTAGAAGAAAAGAAAAATAAAAATTAGAGCAGAAATCAATGAAAGCAAAAACAGAAAACCAATAGAGAAAAATCAACAAAACCAAACCCTAATTCTTTGAAGAAAAAAGAAAATCAATAAAATTGATAAATCTATACCCATGATAACCAAGAAAAAAAGAGAGAAGACATAATTTTCCAATATCAAAAGTAAAAAGGGGCCAGCTCAGTGGCATAGCGGTTAAGTTCACACATTCTGCTTCAGCGGCCCGGGGTTCACCAGTTTGGATCCTGGGCGTGGACCTACTTTCTGCTCATCAAGCCATGCTGAGGCAGCATCCCATATAGAAGAGCTACAACTCGACAACTATGATACACAACTATGTACTGGGGCTTTGGGAAGAAAAAAGAGGAAAATTGGCAACAGATGTTAGCACAGGGCCAATCTTCCTCAAAAAACAAAAAAAAGTTTAAAAAAGGGATCATCACTATTGATCTCATGGACAGTGAAATGATAATAAAGGAATACTACAAAAGCACTATGCCCACAAATCGATAACAAGGACAAATTCCTTGAAGACAAAATGCACACAAGAAGAAATAGATCATCTGAATAGGACTATGTATACTAAAGAAATTGAATCAATAATTAATAACCTTCCAAAACAGAAAGCAGCAGGCCCAGATGGGTTCTGTCAAACATTTAAGAAAGAAATAATATAAATTCATCACAATCTCTTCCAGAAAACAGAAGCAGAGGGGATACTTCTTACCTTATTCTACAAGGCCAGCATTATCCTAATACCAAAACCAGATAAAGGCATTTAAAAAAGGAAATCTGAAGCCAACAGCTCTCATGAGCATAGATTTTAAAAAAATTCCTCAACAAAATATTAGCAATTGAATCAACAATGTATAAAAATAATAATACACCTGCTGACCAGGTATCCAGGGTTGGTTCAACATTCTAAAAATCACCCAACATCACCCATCAACAGGCTAGGGCAGAAAAATCACATGATCGTATGAATTGATGCAGAAAAGCATGACAAAATCCAACACTTATTCATGATAAAATTCTCAGCAAACTAGGAATAAAGGGGAATTTCCCCAACACAATAAAGAATCTCTACAAAAAACTTACAGCTAATATCACACTTAATTGTGAGAAATTGGACATTTTCTCCCTAAGACTGCAAATGAGACAAAGATGCCCCCTCATGCCACTCCTATTCAACATGGTACCGGAAGACTTAGCTAGTGCAATAAGACCAGAAAGGGAAATAAAAGGTAAACAAATTGGAAAGGAAGAAATACAACTGTTTTCATTTGCAGATGACATAATTATCTATATAGGAAATCTCAAAAAATGGACAAAAAAACTCCTAGAACTATTAAGTGAGTATAGCAAGATCATAGGATACAAGATTAACATACAAAAGTCAATTGCTTCCCTATATATCAGCAATGAACAAGTGAAATTTAAAATTTAAAAAAATATACCATTTATAATAGCACCCCCAAAATTAGATACCTATATATAAATCTAACAAAAGTATGTGCAAGATCTATATGTGGAAAATTATAAAACTCTGATTAAAGAAATCAAAGAAAATCTAAATAAATGGAGAGATAGTCTATGTTCATGAATTGGAAGACTGTTAAGATACCACTTCTTCCCAACTTGATCTACAGATTCAATCCAACTCAATCAAAATCTCTGCAAGCTATTTTGTAGACACTGACAAACTGATTGTAAGGTTTATATGGAATGGCAGAAGACTTAGCCATACACAATACCAGCCAACACAATACTAAAGAACAAAGTTGAAGGACTCACACTACCCATTTTTAAGACTTATGATAAAGCTACAATAATTAAGACAGTATGGTATTGGCAAAAGAAGACACACAGATCAACGAAAGAGCCAAGAAATGGACCTACACAAATATAGTCAACTGATCTTTGACAAAGGACCAAAGGCAATCCAACGGAGAAAAGATAATCTTTTCAACAAAATGGTGTTGGAATATTTGGACATCCATATTAAATAAATAAATAAATGAACCTAGACACAGACCTTACACCTTTCCCAAAAATTAACTGAAAAGGGATCATAAACCTAAATGTAAAATGCAAACCTATAAAAGTTCTAGAAGAAAATCCATGTGACTCTGGGTTTAGTAATGAATTTATAGATCCAACATCAAAAGCACAATCCGTGAAAGAAAAAATTGGTAAGTTTGACTTTATTAATACTAAAAAATTCTGTTCTGAGAAAGATGCTGTTAAGAGAATAAAAGACAAATCAGACTGAGAGACAATATTTTCAAGACACATATCTGATAAAGATCTTGTATTCAAAATATACAAAAAACTCTTGAAACTTAATAATTAAAAACACAAACAAAAAACAACTCCATTAAGAAACTGGCAAAAGATCCAAACAGACAACTCATGAAAAAAGATATACAGATGGAAAATAAGCATTTTAAAAGATGTTCAACATCATTTGCCATTAGAGAACTGCAAATTAAAACAACGAGATACCACTATGTGGCTATAGAATGGCTAAAACGAAACAACTAACAATACCTAATGCTGAATAGGATGCAGTGCAAGGAAACTCTCCATTGCTAGGGGAAATGCAAAATGTTATAGCCACTATGGAAGACAGCTCAGCAGTTCAATATAAAGTTGAACATAGACTTATCATCAATCCAGCAATGGCGCTCCTAGGTATTTATTCAACTAATTTGAAACTTACGTTCACCTAAACACCTGTATGCAAATGTTTAGAGCAGCTTTATTCATAATCACAAAAACTGGAAGCAACCAAGATGTCCTTCAACAGGCAAACAGATAATCTGTGGTACATCCATACAATGAAATCTTAGTGATAAAAAGAAATGAGCTATCAAAGCTATCAAATGAGATACGAAAAGACATGGAGGAATCTTAAACACATATATGTAAGTGATAAAAGCCAGTGTGAAAAGGCTAGATACTCTATGATTCCAATTATACGACATACTGGAAAATACAAACTATAGAGATAGGAAGAAGATCAGTGGTTGCCAGGGATTTGGGGAGGGGTAGGGAGAATTGAATAGCAGAAGCACAGGAGATTTTTTAGGGCAGTGAAATTATTTTATATGATACTGTAATGCTGGATAGATGACACTATACGCATTAATCAAAACCACAGAACTTTACAGCACTACAAGAGAACCTTAATGTATACAAACTTTAGCTCTGTGGTCTTCCTCCCAAAAACACATAACCCCAGTCAAATCATGAGAAAAACGTGACAAATCCCAATCATGGGACATTCTATAAAATACCTGACCAGTCTTCCTGAAAACTGTCAAGGCATCAAAAACAAGGAAAGTCTGAAAAAAGAACCAGCCAAGAGAAGCCTATGAAGACAAGACTACTAAATGTAATGTGGTATACTGGATGGGATCCTAGAACAGAAAAAGGAAATCTGAATAAAGTATGAATTTAATGTATCAATATTGGTCCATTAATTACAATAAATGTACCATACAAATGTAACATGCTAATAACACAGGAAACTAGGTGGGGGAGAGGGGCGGGGGGGGGGGATGGGAACCCTCTGTACTGTCTTCATAATTTTTCTGGCAATCTAAAATTGTTCTAAAATACAAACTCTAAAAAATAAAAACATGCTCAGCTATTGATAACAATAAACAAATGGAAATAACCATCAATCAGGAAATGGTTAAAAGAAATTATAACATATCCATGAGATACAGTGTAGCTACTTAAAAGAGTGAGGTAAAATTATTTGTATTCAAACAGAAAGAAGCACAAAACATATTGATAAACAAAAAAAGCAACTTGTAGGCAGTATGGAAGGCAAGATCAAACTTGTAGTTTTAAAAATTCAAGTATAGCTTATATAAACAAAACATGTCAATGAAGATACTTTCTAAAGTAAACAGAGATCCTTTCTGGGGAGTGAGATTTAAGGGGAGAGTAAGTGGGGGTTCAAACAGGACAGTTTTAAGTTTTAGTTTTTATACTTTTGTACTTTTTATGAGAGTAAATTTGACAAAGTAAATTTTTTCTTAAAAAGACAGGCTACAAAACGGTATATACAATACGATACCTTAAAAAACATGGGTATGTGTACATATACATATATATACATAAACACAGGATTAAAAACATACATTATGTATTGCTTTGGTAATTTAGGCGAACGTCCGAGAAACCTAAGACAAACATCCTTTAGCAACTATAAATGTGAATTAAGAGTAAAGATAACTTCTCCCTGGTGAAGAGTGATTTGGAGATTGCAGTGCTAAGAAGAAGAATGAGGATAAGAAGCAAAGTAGGCTTGAAGAGAGACAAGTTCAGTTTCGCTCATTAAGATGCCAAAGTGCCAGCAAAGCAACCGGTGAGTAAGTCTAGGAGGCACGTTTAGTTAGAAAACAGGAAACGGAACTCAGGACGGGGGACAGGGTTGGGTGGAGGGAAGGGAAGGATAGAAGGATATGCTCAAGCAAGATCATAAGAGAGAAAGCAAGCCTGAGGACTAAAGCTTGGGAAACACCTCCACTGAGAGGGTGGAAGGAGGAGAAGAAGCCTAAAGGAGTAGAAGGCAGCAAAGAAGAAGAAAGAAAATGAGAAGAGTGAAATGTTCTAAGAAACCAAGGAAGGAGAGAATTTCAGGAAGAAAATGGTGGTGAGTAAAGTGAAACACTACTGAGTTCAAGAGGACCAAGCAGGAAGCAGTTGTAGATGTGGCATTTAGTGAGCAAAGCCTCGGTAGAGTAGTCTCCAAACATCCTAATGTTGGGTCTATTCTAAGGGTCACCAACTTCTTCTGCTTTAGCCTTTGAGAGCGAAATGGTCTTTGTGGCAACTACTCCACTCTGCCAGTAGAGCAGGAATGCAGCCACAAGCAATATGTAAACAAGAAGCATGGCTGTGTTCCAATAAAACTTACAAAAACAGGTGTAAGCCAGATTTGGACCATGGGCTGTAGTTTCCCAACCCCACACCAGTCTCTACCATTCCTATTGGGAAATAACTAATTTCAGATTCTGCCTCTAGACAGTAATCCCTCCTCAGTCACCAGTTCCTTTTTTGTAACACTTGTAGATTTACTCCTGTATATGTTTTCCTTAACTAGGAACATTTAACTGAGAAGGTAGAGGGATTTTTAATCACCGCTATTGGAGATGCTGGAAAAAAAGAGATCTAGGTATTAGTAAGAGAAGAAAGGATAGAAAATAAGAGCAGTGAAGGTTTCTGGATTATAGTTATGAGTATTAAAAGGACAAAGCAAATCCAGGTCTTAACAATGTACCTTGGAACCTATTAGGAGGACAGGATAAGCAGGATTAGGGTGCCCCACTAAATTCTGGTGAGGCCTGGTGTGAAGTTACTGTGGGTTGGCACTAAAGGTAGCTAACTCTATGTGTTGAGCATGTTTTAAAATATGATAAACTAAGTGGGTTAAATAAAATTTACTCCCAGGCTTTTAATTTCAAGCATCAAATTCTCTGGGTTTCTTGAACCACAGTGGAACCTGAAAGTCAACAATTTAGTCAGGGGTCAGACAGGAAAAAAAGAGCAAAGGCTTTATTTCTATGCACAAACACAGAACAAAACAAATTTATAAGTATCATGTGGTTACTGTAGGGAGTCTGAAAATATTACTGCAAGCAAGCAGCAGAGAAGTAGAAATTAACTGAATAGTACCCATTACTAATTAAAAGATACGAAAAATGTTATTAATATTCTCTGTATTCACTATGATTTCCTTTGTCCTTTTATTTAACGAACATAATATTTAGAAGGGCTTTCACTGATTCACTATAATTCTCAACTTCAACCTAAGTTTTCCTTTAAAGTGCTAAATTCTTCAGACTTGACTTCTACTACCACCTGGTTTTAGAATATAACCTTTACTTTTGGTACAGAAACTACAGTATTCAAAAATGCAACTCCACTAAATGAGACCATCTAAAAAGATGGGCAGGAGGTAGTTTTGTGGACTGTACTTCTCTACTTCCCTCTTAGAGATGATGAGGAGTAAATTCTGGAAAATAAGGTGGTCTCCAGCCTTGCTCCCATCCTTGACCTCAGTCCCTACATCCGACCACCCCCAGAAACTGGTAACCAGGAGTCCAGAAATAACCACTGCCTTTCCCCCGGGAAAAATGTGATGCACTCTCTTGTAGGGTTATAAATATACAAATGGACCTACAACTGAAGGATTCTCCAGTGTCTTCAGTGTCTACCAGAGATTTTCAAAGGGTATAAGGTCAAAAGATGATAATCTTCCATCATGAGCCAGGAACAGGGAAAAATAGAAATACTTTTTAGGGTAACATAAAATGGAGGCTTCCTTCAATCACTGGACCAGGTCAGGGTCTCCCAACATCTTGAGATGCAGTTCACAAATTAGGAGGAAGGTGACGGACATATGCCCTTCAGGTTTTTAATACAGGCAGAGAGGTGTTTTTGGTTTTTGTTGTTTTGGTTTTATTTCACAAAGTCCAAAGCTAGAAGACATCTCATCAGAAAGACTCTAAAACTAGTGGAAATAAACTCCAAGGGTTGTTCAAATTCTATTTACATGATTTTTAACATTTCGAACTTGTCACAGGCAAAACACCTTTTTTTCCCACTGTATGGCTGGATGAAATGAAGGTGCAAATGGCTAAACATAAATGTTATTTATTTCAATCCAACATCTCAGACTCTGAAGGAACTAATGGCATAATTTTTTTATTCTTACGAAGGTGGCAAATAAGTGTTTGCCACATATACTAGCGTCTTATGGGCTACGTCAGAGGAGCAAGTTATTTCACATTGCCATAAATCAAACAACCCATAGTTTCCACCATCTTCATTTCCCTAAGGCACTAATAAGGGTCTTCAAATGTCAGTTTGAGAAAGTGCTTCCTCCTTTCTGGTTTCAGTAAGCAAAAGAAATTAGTTTCTGCCCATTCTTTTTAATTTCCCTTTCCTTCAAACTCTGTTCATAAATCAAAAACAATGATTCTCATAAAAAGGTTCAACTCTGATCTCCAAAATGGCAACATCTAAGCTAAAATTTTTCAAATAAGCCTTGTGACGAACAGCCTTGCATTTTGATAAACATGAAAATTTTCCTGTAATGCTATTTGAAATTTCAAAGTAAATATCACTAAAAACAAATTGAAGGTGGTGGTCATTTTTGAAAACGTCTGTTCAACAAACCATCTGGGTCCCCCTGGAGTGTCCCTCCCCAACCCTTTGCCAGGTGAAAATCCATGATCTGTACACACGAGGACAAATAACTCCACCTCTCAAACAAGCCTTGTTAGGTGACCTTAGTTCCAAGGTGGTGTCCAGGACTATCATTATTTTTGTTAAATCTTACTAAAAAACGCTATGTTGAATGAGTATAAAGAATATTACTTATTTTAATAACACATACATCACAGTAACTGGGAATCCTGGGGCACTAATTATCCTAGAAAATGACTCTAGAATTAGAGATAAAACATACCTCAATCTGAGATAAAGATCAAGTATCTCGTACATCTTCCTCCCTACCTACATGTTCATGTTCAGGCCTCCTCTACTTGAAACCAAGTAACAAACACCATCACCCAAACAAACCCCAAAGCTTTCTGTCTCCCTTCCAAGATGTCGTTTGTTTTCTGTCCTTCTTACAAACATTATACAATCTGCCTTCCGTCTCCACCAAACCACTGAGATTACCTTGGTAATGGGCATCAATAACCTTCTATATGTCCAATATTTGGGAGTTTTCCCCCCCAAATTAATTGATTTCTTCATTTATCTTGATTATTTCCTTCTTCCTAATAGGCTTATTTTGCTGCTACTTGTCTAACATTTGATTTTAACGTTTAGTTCATTGATGGTAGACTGCTAGTCGCCTACCAATATCCATTCTCGCCTTCTTCCTTATAAGCAGAATATCTGAACTTTTTGGGGACAACAGTACACTCAGCTAAAAGAATACACTTCCCAGCTCCCTGAGCAGGATATAACTAAGGGGCTAAGTTCTGGCCAACCAAGATGTAAATGGAAGAGTTACACAAACCTTAGAAGGAAGAAGATGTGCCTTTCCTGTACCCATCCTTGTACTGCCTGCTCAAAATCAAGGCTGGAACGCCAGCATGATGGCTGAAGCTCTAGCAAGCATTTTGGACCATGAAGTAAACTTCAGAATGAAAGCCATATGTTGACTGCCAGAGAAGAAAGATAGGAACCTGGGCCTCTGACGACACTGTGAAGCCACTTTGTAGGAAACACTGTCTCCCCGTTTCTCTCTTATTCTCACACTACTACCACACTCATAACACTTCTGACCCCCGATGTGTGGGGAGTTTTCCCATACCAAGCAATTATGTGACACCAGCTGAGCATCCTATAATTTAACTCAATTCTGGCACTGTCTACCTGGAGATAGTGACAGATCCCACAGGTTAAGGGCTCAGTCCCACAAGACTGCTCCCACTCCCACTTTGGATGCCAACTGCAAGTCCAGGTTGTTACCTATGCTTCTGACTGATCAGCTATAAATCGGAGATCTCCACGACCTCGTCGGGTTCAATTAGTTTGGTAGAGCAGCTCACAGGGCTCAGAAAAACAGTTTATTTGCTATATACCATTTCATTATAAAAGGATATGATAAAGGATACAGAAGAACATCCAGATGGAAGAGATGTGTAGGGCAAGGTATGTGGGAAAGGGTGAGGAGCTTCCATGCTCTCTCTGTCCGGGTACACCATTCTGCCAGCACCTCTGTGTGTTTGGTGACCCAGAAGCTCCCTGAACCCTGTACCTTTGGAACTTTTATGGAGGCTTCATCATGTAGGCATGATCGATCACTAACTCAATTTCCAGCCCCCTCTCCCTCCTGGAGGATATGGGATAGGGCTGTAAGTTCCAAGCTTCTAATCAAGGCTTGGTCTTTCTGATGACCAGCCCCCAACCAGAAGCCCACCAAAAGTTACCTCATTAGAACAAAAGACACTCCTATCACCAGGAAGTTCCAAGGGATTTAGGAGCTCTGTGTCAGGAACAGTGGTCAAAGACCAAATATTAGAACAAAAGATGCTCTTAGTGCTCTTATCAGTTAGGAAATTACAAAGGTTTTAGGAGCTCTGTGCCAGGCACTGGGGACAGAGACCAATATATGTATTTCCTACTATTTCACAGCCCTTGGTTCACCATATTAGCCCTTGGTTCACCTATATTTGGGTTTCTGTGACACTAGAAGAAAAAGAATTTCTAACTTGATTATCTCACTCACTATTTGAGGATCTCTGTTATATGCAGCTAATCAGAATCCCAAACGATACAGTTCACCATTGGTTCAATTCTGGATATTATGCAGAATTCTGATTTTCACTGTTTCACAAATATCTGCAATTGTAGTTTTGATTTTCTTTTACCTAATGAAAATTAAAAGTTATTCTTCTGAATCACCAAGTGGTTGGGCGTTGTTTCAACTTTTGTTGGTCTTGCCACACTGTGTTCAATGGCCTATAATCAGTATATCTTCATCTACCTATTTTCTGTCTGTCCTACCAGAGACAGGGGCCTTATGTGCCTCACTCACTGACTCCCAGTGGCTACAAGAATCCTTACCAAATACTAAGCACTCAATAAATATTTGTTGAATGAATGAATGTAGTTTGTGCAGTTTAGATCTTTTCAACATTTGTTTATGATCTAGTATATTAAATTTTATCACACATAAGAGGAAATCATAATAAAAGTAAAAATATAAGGGAAAAGTGATAAATATTAGAAGAAGGCAATCCATCATTATCAGTAAATAATAGAGCAAGATTATACCATAGGATGGAAAAACACTTATGTTACAAAGGAAATAAAGTTACAGATATAGTATGATTACAACTATGTACCCAAAGCTCAAGATTATGCCTAAATAAGAACTAAAAAGATAATACAAGTAGTGCTCCCCTGAATACTATAAATTTGAAAAATGCTACTTAGAATATAGTAGGCAGCAGAAAGACACTCAGAAAAAATGACCATAGGAAACACATACCCAATACATTTCAAGAGCCATCATATCACTGGTTAATAAAAATGATGAAACAATAGTAACACAGGCATCTTCCAGTTAAGAGCAGTAATCTGTTCCTGAAATCTAACATTATGCAAAAAATGCTAACTGAAGCATATTTCCCATTATTTTAAATAGGAAAAATTAAAATGTGTTACACGTCAACTAAAAACCTCCAAAGACTTTCTTAAGAAATGAAACTAAAACAGGGTAAAATGACCCTAAAGGTAACAACTATTGTGTTAGTCTGTAAAATGTGTAAAACTACTTCCTGATTTAACAACTGAAAACAAACAAGGTTAACAGCAGCTGCTCAGTCAAGGAAAGTTACCCTTCTCAGTGCTGGCACCATGGGGAAGCAAATCCCCCTCGGACGACAAATGGGTGAGCTTTTCAAATCATCTACACCTGACTCTGATGATTATATTTGAAATGTCACTCAAGACTTTTCTTGCATATTGTTTTGTTTTGAATGCTGTATTATGTTTTGGAAAAATAAATATAAATTTTGCCCTTGTAAATATCAATTGAAAACACTGTATTGAAAGCCTTCTATGCTATATAAAGTCTGGATATTAAAAACAAAAAGGGGAGCCTGCCCTGTGACCTAGTGGTTAAGTTCGGCATGCTCTGTTTCAGCGGCCCTGTTCGCAGGTTCGGATCCTGGGTGCTGACCTCCACCACTCGTCAGCCATGCTGTGGCAGTGACCCACATGCGAAATAGAGGAAGACTGGCACAGAAGTTAGCTCAGGGCTAATCTTCCTCAAGCAAAAAAAACCACACACACACACAAAAACTAAAACAAAAGGGTGTTCTACTGGGAAACCAAAAACCTACAGGGAGATATTCTGTAGGGTATGCCTGTACTTGGAAAAGATGTCTTTTCCGATATCCTTCAGACAATCTGATGATATATGAACTGAAAGTCAAAGAGTAGATAAAACCTTATTAACTTGTGGATAGTTAGATCTTTAAAACCATTTCTCATTTTTTGAGCTGTCATGTGTCACTACTATTCACTATTATTCAAGACACAATCTACTCAGGGCTGACCTTAATATACAGCAGGCTTCATGTAAAAGACACTTTCTCAAATGGAAAAAAGCTTTGGCCCTATAAGTCATCCACCCAAAACAGATACTACTCTGTGTATTTGGTTGTTTAGACTATCAAGTTCTAGAAATTTCTACTGAATAAATTATATACTGCTACATTAATGAACTATATAACATTACAGCAGACCTTAAAGATGAAATATAAATTTTCTCTAACGTTATCACAGATTTTATTTTTGATGAAAACTAAAAAACGTTAAAATATCACCCATGACCCCATAGTTATACAACTATTATGAATATTTTTGTTCAACATAGTTTTTAAGTCAAAAAGTATCTAATTAGTATATACATTAAAGAATGCTTTTCAACTTCAAATGACTGAGTGTTTTAAGAACCATAGAATTATTTTAACAGATTTTTTAAAACTCTGTGTTGTGGCAGGCACTATTAACCTGTGGCTAGTTAGATTTTCAAGACCACTTGTCATTTTTGAGTAGTATAGACGTTTTTTACCACAGTTGAGGAAGCCCCTTCCCAACACTCTTGCCATTCCATTCCTCACCCCACCCCACCCCCGTGCTCTTGGATTCCAGCAGAACTGAATTAACAAGCCACTCATGCTTTTCATATCTCCAAGCTCTGCTCTTGTTTCCCACGGGGAATGCACCTTAGTAATCAGTGGTAGCTCTCCAGGAGCACTGGGCAGCTGGGAGACTAGGGCTGGAGAGAAGCTTACTTTTAACTCCATATCATTCTGCAACACTTACAGTTTATACCAGGTGAATGGATTATGCATTAAGTAATCACTGATTGTTTAAGTCAATTCAGCTATCACCTCTTGCAGGACGCCTCCTCTGATCCCAGTGTCTCTCCTTAGGCTCTTGTAGCCCTTGCGCATACTCCTACCCCAGCATTTGTTACCCCATCTGAAATTGTCTATTTGTCCCCAGAAGACTGCAATTCCTCTAGGGGATGAACCACATCCCAGTTGTAATTATATCCCCAACCTAGCACAGGACTTAAAACATAGTAAGCTCAAAGTAAGAGTTGGCTGAAATGAACAAAGAACAAAGTCTCCAAAATGTTGAGTCATTTGTAACCAAAAATTATTCTAAGAGGCAAATGATCACTATTTAAGTCTGAACTAATTTTATTAATAACAGCACTAACATTATTGAGCCCATGTGCCAACAAATGTACTAAGAGTTATACATGTGTTATATCATTTAATCCCTAAACATAATCTGGCGTGTTAAGAACTACTCTTAACCCCACCTAACTGGTGAGGAAGCAAAGGCTTTACAGGGATTCAGTAGTTTACCCAAGGTCACATAGCTGGTATGGCACCACCATGGAGTCAGATACCTCTACTATGCTCACTTTCTGAGAGCTAGAAAGACCCCCATGGGGTTCCAGTCAAATACTCTCTCTAAACACTAACTGTAAGAA
Organism: Tapirus indicus; assembly: GCA_031878705.1. Lineage (NCBI taxonomy): Eukaryota > Metazoa > Chordata > Mammalia > Perissodactyla > Tapiridae > Tapirus > Tapirus indicus. The sequence goes on along the minus strand of CM062922.1, from coordinate 123,168,008 downwards.
CAATCACTGCCTGAAAGCTTCTAAAGGGTAGCAAACAAACAAACAAAACTGGAGATGGAGTATGAAAGAAAAGTCAGTGTTTCTCAGTAAACACTGTACCAATGGTGATTAAATAACATGTTTAAGATGACCAATTACTAGTATAAGTCTTGGGAAATTATCTCATGCGTCAGATAGAATATTTAGGAAGAACAAGTATATGTAATGTTGAAGAAATAAGAGCTCAAGATGAAAATGTTTGTACACAAGAAAATTAACATGTCCTACTTTCTACAACCCTCCACAATCTGACTCACATCGTATTTCTGTTCTCTGCTAGGGGCTTTTTAGCTTCTACAATACTTTCTCTGCTTTACACAAGCGTCAGTAATGACTATTAATACCAGAAAGAAGAATATAAAATGGTATTTACAATTCTTTTCCTTAGAAAAATTATCTTCTTGGGGCAGCTTCTGATGGTTATCCTTTTTAAAAATAAATACTCCGAAAAGGTACAAAGAGGAAAAGAACCAAAGAGCTCCCTCCACCTTCAGACACTCAGATCAAAAAGAATCCAATTGTATGGCTGTACCATAATTTATTGACTGGCTCTCTACTGATGGATATTTAGTTTACTTCCAATCTTTTGCTATTATAAATAATGTCACAATGAATAATCTTGTACATATTTTACTTCACATGGATGTAAGTATGTCTCGGGGTAAATTACTAGATATGAGCCATTCACTCAGAGGGCACATGCATGTTTTATTTTAATAGATAAAATAAAAGTGTCCTTCAAAGATAAGGTTTACCAATTTATATTCTCACCAGAGATGTATGAGAGTACTTGTTTCCTCACTGATATTTTTATTTATATTTAAGGGCATTTGTATTTTATTTTTCATTAAGGGTTTGTATCTTTTGCTTATTTTTCTTTTGGTTTATTGGTCTTTTTCTTAATTATTGGTAGTAGTATTTTCATTCAGCTTAAAATAGTTTAGTACTTTTTAAGCTTTACTAACTTTACTTTAAAAATCTTTTATTCAGAACTGTCCCTATCCCCAAACCCATCATTATATAACCGAGAAAAATTCACGGCAAGAAATGAGAGGCTTGACTAGTACTTTACAAAGTCTAAAGACAAAGAACGAGAGCTCTTTTTCTCTTACATTAACAGATCATGAAGCAAAATGATTCACAAAGAAGACAATTCTAAGAGGAAAATGTAACTTTTTCTTCATATGGTGATCATTATAGTTTCTGGTGTTGTGGGACTTAAATTTATTTGGAGATACCACACACACAGAAGTGTATATATATATACATACACACACACACACACACACACACACACACACACACACGTATACCTAGACACACACACATAACTATGGAGATACTGTAAAATACATATATATGCACATACCTGTGTATACATATATATGTGTATGAATGTGTCTCTATATATTTGCATCAAGTATTACAAATACTTGCTCCATTTTAAAACTCAAGTGAAAAAGGATTCACAGAGTGGCCAGCCTGGTGGCGTAGTGGTTAAGTTTGCGCGCTCCACTTTGGCAGCCCAGGGTTCACAGGTTCGGATCCCAGGCCCAGACCTACACACTGCTCATCAAGCCATGCTGAGGCAGCATCCTACATACGAAATAGAGGAAGACTGGCATAGATGTCAGCTCGGGGCCAATCTTCCTCACCAAAAAAAAAAAAAAGATCCACAGATAATTACATACTGAAGTAGTAAGGCAACAGGGAAGATTGGGTACTGCAGATATTTGCATCAAAACTCTTTTCAGAATCTCCCTCATGCACTGAATTTTTCCTGCCTAAAAAGAGTTATAGTAAAAAAAAAAAAAAAAAAAGGTTATTTCTGGTCTTGAGTATAAACATTCAAAGCAGAGAGACCAGGTAAACTCAGAATGCTTTAAAATGTATATATCAAAATTGATATAAATTCAAGTCAGTGTTTTCATTGAATAATTTTTTATTTAAAAGAAAATGTATTTTTAAAATTCAGGACATATAAAGTCCTCAACATGAAATATAGATTATAAATTTTCATTAAACCATTTTGGAGAGTTATAAATAAGTTATTTATTAAATCTTTGTCTGTGTTACATGCCATTCCAGTAAACACTTCCCATAACAACTCATTTAATCCTCACAACGACCCTATAAGGTAGGTGCCCTATTATCCCCATTCTATTATCCCTCTGTCTTGCTAGTATTATCAATGTTGACAATCAGGATCGAATCTTAAGAGCAAAGGAGTTTATTATAACATGAGCATCCAACTATCATTTCTTCCTAACAACCTCTTCCATCGTTCCCCACCTTGAACATGGCCCACTGGAGAGCACTCTGCCAGGTACAAGATGGCCAGAGTTAGAGCCCAGCCTGCATGCAGTGGAGTACATCCAAACAGAGCTACCTAAGTGTAGATCATGCCCCCCAGGACGTAGTGACTGATCTGGTTGACGAGTACCCTACCCTTGCTTCCTCATTTATGTACCCTCATGGCTTTTGATTTTGGCTGATGACAACTGTATGCAATCTATCCTTGCCAGAATTCCCTGATCACTTTTGACTGAGATCGATAGCTGGAGACTAAGACAAAGCCCTTTCTTTAGAAGGTCCACTAAAGTGTTCACTGTGAATGAATGCAGGATAACCTGCCAGCAGTACCCAGATTCTCAGAAATCACTGGATGTCCTTGATTGCCCAGGAGGGCTACCAGTTCAATACCCCACATTACCTGTTTGGCACCATATGGATGCCTTGGCTAAATACTGTACATTTCCTAGGGTTCATATGAAGGAGCCATAGCTGCTCAAGGGCAGCCCAAACTAGGAGGCCTGCAGAATCCAGGAGACATAAATACAGAAAGGTATTAACAGGCAGTGGTGATATCTTAGCCCAGAAGATCATAAAGGATTTTATTTATCTCCCTCTTAGGTTTAGAAGTAGCTACACACATGCTCTAGAACCAGGCCTCATGAAAGCCAAGGCTCCAAGAACAGGGTGTCAGTACAGAGGCTGTCCCAGCTAGGGTGGAACCCCAAAGCAATCCCTCAGCCACAATGAGGTAGCTTCCCAGCGCCTTTCTCAGAAAGCCACTTCAACTATTTAACAAGAACGAAAGGTCTACTCCAGATCAGCAGCCATCTCCCAGGTTTCTCGGTCTAAACTTACTTCTCAATACCCTGAGATCAAGAGGAAGAGGTGCAAGAAGTGAGAGTGTGGATTCCTCCTAGAAGCCACCTCAGAGATTTTTTTTTTAAGGCTGGGTCTGAATCCACACCTTCAGGCATACAAATCTATCCAATGGAGAAGCTGGAATGTTCAGCCATGCACACTAAGTCACCCAATAATGCCTTCTGAGAGGCCTTGTTTAAACTGGCAACATAGTGTTGAATCACTCTGCTCCTTCTAAGCTTGAATTCCTCTTTTATGGGTTTAGGAGCATTTCTCCCAGTGGAACCAGCAAAGAGCTCTTTACCATTTCCTCTTAGGCAGGACTATCAAACATGTTCTAAATAAAGTGAAGTTAGAAATATTCTGTAATTCTCCCATAGAAAGGGATGAAGAAAAAGTCTTAGATGACAGTAACAATAAATAAGGCATTAACTGCAAGAGAGTAGGAATTCTGAGGACTTGCTTAGAATAACCTTTAGTTTTAGCATCTTTCCTTATACAAAGTGGTGGAGGAAGGAGTTCACTTCAACCAACGAATTCTCAACCAAAAAACCTTTAGAGGGGGCCGCCCGGTGGCGCAGCGGTTTAGTCCGCGCTTGGCAGCCCGGGGTTCGCGAGTTCGGATCCCAGGCGCCCGCGGACGCGCACTGCCTGTCAGCCATGCTGTGGCGGCGTCCCATATAAAGTGGAGGAAGATGGGCACGGATGTTAGCTCACGGCCAGTCTTCCTCAGCAAAAAAGGGGAAGATTGGCAACAGATGTTAGCTCAGGGCTGCTCTTCCCCACCAAAAAAAAAAAAAAAAAACCTTTAGAAAAATAAAACAGGAAAACTTGCAACTTTTTCCAATCACTAAAATATATTAGTTTCAACATTCAATCATTTTAAGTTTTCCATGCTGATTTACTACATTATATTGATATATAGTATATGCATCTAAATTTCACCAAATTACAAAGACTACTATCACAGTCTTCATAGTTCCTCAGGTAGCACTTTGAATTATACACTATTATAGTGATTAAATCCAAAACTATTTTCTTTCTATATAAAACAAAAGGCAATTTACAATTTAAGAAATTATTCAAACCAGATGAAATTTTCCTCCAGTACTAATAATATCTTGGCAATGGATCATTACAAAATTACATAATTGTAATGTTTTCATAGACTTCTGCTAACCATGAACATCTATACCTCATCACGTTATATACAGTCATACATCACTTAACGATGGGGAACATTCTGAGAAATGCATCATTAGGTGATTCATCATTGTGTGAACACTGTAGACTGTACTTACACAAACCTAGATGGTATAGCCTACTACACACCTACGCTACATGCTCCTAATCTTATGGGACCACCATTGTTGATGCAGTCCATTGTCGACCGAAACGTTTTTATGTGGTGCATGACGAACACAGAAATGCATCTTACTGTCCTGGTTCAAAGAATAAATAAGAGAGGGAAAAACGGTAAGGTTAGATAGCAGGACTAACTTCCATCTTCTGGATATAGAACAATGGTTAACAAAACGAAGCACTTTGGAGCCAGACTGGAGTTCAAATATCAGTTTGATGACTTTAGTGACTGGTATTCAGGTTCTCAGAAATGATGACCTCCACTGTGGCTATGCAGAATAAACAAATGCTAAAAGATAATAAAAGAATACCATAAAGCCAAACAACTTTATAAGCCTCAGTTTCCTCATCTGTAAAATAAGGGTAATAATACCATCGACCACATATGAAAGGTGTGAAGATAAAGCAAAATGAAGCATATGAAGGATCAGCAGGACGAGAACTTAGAGATCATTTAATAAACGTTAGCTATTTGAGCTATTATGATTAAATATAAAAACTTATAGTAATAATGCTATCTGCAAGATCCAATGTCTGCCTTATATTTCACTCTAGGATAATTTTATGGTATGTAAACATATCTCAAGTAAAAAAAAAAAAAAGGAAACATGGACATAGAACATTTGTCTCTCCATTTCTATGGTTCTGCGTTTTCGTCCAGTTGTAGGGGGTTGGGGGTGTTGCTGAGGGGAGACTGACAGAATTAAGAATGGTTACCTATATCTTCATCAACTTTAGTTTTCTGGCCTAGCAGAAATCTTTTCTGCTTTTCCCTAGATTCTCTGATAAGTTGGATGCATTCACCTTGCTCAGGTGGACCAAGTTGTTCAGATTTAAATGGTATCTTTTTATTATCTTTTAGCACTTGTTTATTCTTATTAATAGCCCGAGGTGGAGGTAATCATTTCTGGAAACCTGAATACCAGCATACATGCATTCTTACATTCATTCTATAAATATTTATTAAATGCATACTACAGGCAAAGTACTATTGTAGGTACTGAGGATACAGCAGTGAACGAGACAATGTCCCTGCTCTCACAAGCTTACACCAGAGTTGGGGAAGAGACACAGTAAACACACAGTCAGGTGGGGATACGCGTTTTGGAATAAACAGGCAGGGAAGAGGGACAGGAATGCTGCCAAGGAAGGGTGCTATTCCACATGGGATGGTCAGGGGGTAGCTCTCTGATAAGGTGATATTTGAATGGAGTCTTGAAGAAAATGAGAAAATAGACCCCACCAATTTTAGGGAAAAATCATTATAGACAGAATCAATCCTAAAAATAAAAAAAGAAATATAAAAACTACAAACAGCCAATGGAAAAATGGGCAAGGTATGAAAAGGCGATTAAAAGAATGGCTCAAAACATGAAAAGATGCTTACCCCACTAATCAGAAGAATACAAAATAAAACCAAATAGATATCAAGTCACATCCATCAGACTGGCAAAATTTTAAAAGCTGACAATACCATGTATTTATGAGGATAGAAAATGGAAAGTCTAATACACTAGTCTCCAAAGTATAGCCACCCTCCTGAGTACTTTGAAAAAATCTAATTAAATTGAAGATGTGTATATCCTACATTCCAGCAATTTCCACTCCTAGGTATGAACCCTAAAGAAATGACTTCACATATACACAAAGAGACACTTTCAATAATGTTCATTACAGAGTTGAAAACTTCAGAAAAACCCAAATGCCCAACCACAGGAGAATGAATAATATACACTGCGGAATATTTATAGGATGGAATGCTACAGAGCAGTTACAATGTCTCAAAAACTAAATGTAACAACATGAGTAAATCTAACAAACACAATATTAAACAACAGTAAGTTACAGGAAGCAGAGAATGGGGAGTTATTTAATGGGTATGTAGTTTGGGAAGATAAAAAAGTTCTGGAAGTGGATGGTGGTGATGGTTGCAAAACAATGTGAATGTATTTAATGCCACTGAATTGTACATGTAAAAATTGTTTAAATGTTTAATTTTATTTTTTTTAAATGGTCAAAAAAAAACCCCCAAGTTGCAGAATGATACATATAGGATGCTACTACTATGTACAGATTTAAAATATGGAAAATAGCTCTGTTGTTTATGGAGTTGTAAAAATAGAGTGAAGTATAAAAACAGCATGAAATGATAAGTGCCAAATATAGAATACTGATTACCTCTGAAAGAGAGGGATGGAAAGGAAATATGATAGGAAAGAGGCTCACAGCAACTGCAACTGAATTTATATTTTATTTCTTAAATTAGATGGTGGTTACATTGGCATTTACCATCTTATTATATCTTTTTATATATCCAAAATATTTAATCATACATACAAAATTGGTGATAGAGGACATTATATTTTAAAATTTAGAGACCGGCCCAGTGGTGTAGTGGTTAGGTTCACACACTCTGCTTTGGTGGCCCGGGGTTCATGGGTTCAGATCCCAGGTGCAGACCTACACACTACTTATCAAGCCATGCTGTGGCAGGCGTCCCACATATAAAGTGGAGGAGGATGGGCACAGATGTTGACCCAAGGCCAATCTTCCTCAGTAAAAAGAGGATGATTGGCAACAGATGTTAGCTTGGGGTTAATTTTCCTCATTAAAAAAAAAAATTTAAACAAAGTACTCCATGATGTTTTTAGATGTTTCTATCCAGACCTTATGCGGTTGGTACTGTTATTAGCCCCATTTTACAGATGAGAAAACTGAGTCCTTTCCCTAATAGTACAGAGCCAAGAGGTGGTAGGAAACCTGGGTAGTCTTATTTCAAAATTTCAAACTCGTAACTACTACACAAGACAGACTATTGGGAAACAACTAAACACACATCAAGAGAGGAGTGGATAAATGCAATTTGTTCATTCACCAAACATTTTATCGTGGCAATTGTGTATCATACGGTGATAAGAGCTGGGAATACCATAGTGAGCAAAAAAGACAATGTATACCATGCCTTCTCTCAGGGACCTCTCAGTTCATAAGAAGAAGGACAAATAACTAAGCAATCACAACCAAGCATGGTACGTGCTGTGAAGGAGTGTTCAAAGAAAGCATAAGTCAACATTCGCACACAGGTGCTGATATAGACTGGGAGAGGAGGAAAAGGAGGGACTTAGAGAAGGCCACTAAAGTCAACACCTGTAAATTAAATTGTTATATCCATAGAATAAGATATCATCCAGACTATAAGAACAATGCTGTAGTGTTGTAATTACTACTGCAGAAAGATGTCTATGACACACTGTTAATGGAAAAAAGTTCAAAATCAACACATATGGCCTTTTCTTGGAATGGACTGGTACAGATGTATATAATAAAAGTGGCTTATCAAATCAGTGCATAAAAATGAATCATTCAATAAATGGTACTGAATAACTAAATAAAAATGAACACTAAATTGTATCCTAATTGGATTAAAGAGTTAAATTTTTTTAAATTAGGCCATGAAAGAATAGGAAAATATACATAAATATTTTTGTAACCTAGGAGGGGTGGATGAGGACTTTTTAAGCACGTCACTAAAGGCAGAATTCACAAAGGACAAAGCTCACTATATCTTAAAGAAAAAAGCTAGAAGACTTATACTACCAGATTTCATAATTTAAAATTAACCCTGACTTGCTATCTTATGCCATATATAAAAATTAATTTGAGATGGTTCATGGACCCAAATATGAAAGAAAAAATAAAGCTTTTACAAAAAAACATAAGAAAGTATCTTTATGACCTTGGAGTAGGCAAAGATTTCATAATTATGACATGAAAACACTAACCATAAAACTTTAAAAAATTGATAAATTGGACTTTGTTAAAAGCAAGAACTTCTTTTATCAAAAGATATTATTAAGAGTAAACAGGCAAAGACAGACCGGGAGAACATATCTTCAGCACATGTATCTGAAAAAACACTTGTATACAGAATCTATTTCAGAATATCTACAAATCAGTAAGAAAATAACAATAATCCAAATAAACAAGGAACAAAAGATTTGAACACACAATTCACATAAAAAGAATATCCAAATGGCCAATAAACATCTGCAAAGGTATTCAACATAAAAGGTACTCAACCAGGGAAATGCAAACTAAAACTACAGTAAAATATCGCTAAACAACAACCAGGATGGCTAAATTAAAACAAACAAACAAGGGTAGGTGAGAATGTAGAACAACTGGCCCTCTCACACACTATTGGTGGAGTATAAACTGGTACAATTACTTTGGAAAACTGGCAATATCTACTAGAGTGGGACATACAACTTACCCTGTAATCCAACTCCAGTCACAGTATACACCCAACAGAAATGCTAATACATGTGCACCAAAAACACACACAACAATGTCCATAAAAATTATTTGCAATAGTCAAAACCATAAAACAATTCAAATGTCCATCAATGGTAGAAGCACTAAATAATCTGTTGTATAATCATATGCTATACAGCAATAAAAATGAAGAAAAAACTGTACATACAACATTATGGAGGAATCTCAAATGATATTGAGCAAAAAAAATCAGACACAAAAGAATACATAATAAATGGTTCCATTTGGATAAAATTCAAAAACAGGCAGAACAAAAGTAAATTTAGAAGTTCAAGAATAGGCAAAATCAATCTATGGTGACAGACATTGACATAGTTGTTCATGATATTTTAAATAAAAAGTAGATTAAAAATATGTACAATATGATCTCATTTTGCAAGTAAAATACACACATATATACATGAATTAAAACTCTGAAGAGGGGCCAGCCCAATGGTTAGTTTGCACAGTTAAGTTTGCGCACTCTGCTTCAGCGGCTGAGTTCGCAGGTTTGGATTCTGGGCGCAGACAGACACACCACTTGTCAAGCCATGCTGTGGGGGCATCCCATATAAAGTAGAGGAAGATGGGCATGGATGTTAGCCCAGGTCCAATCTTCCTCAGCAAAAAGACGAGGATTAGCAACTGATGTTAACTCAGGGCTAATCTTCCTCACCAAAAAAAAAAAAAAAACCCTGGAAGATATACAGCATTATAGTAATAGTGATTTTTATCTTTGAATTTTGGTGGTGTATGAGTCATCTTATTTCCTTCATTATGGTAATATTTATTCTCCAAATGGTTTTTAGCAGATATGCTTATATAATTTTTTTATCTGATAAAAGGAAATGCCTTTAATTTCTTCACTAAATAATATTATTGCTCTTGGTTCAAAAGGTTAATATTCATTACATTAATATCTATTGTTCACTCTCTCCAGTTCCATCCTTCCCATTCAACCCACTACACAACAGCTTCTACACAAAACACAGGATTCTACTTCTTTTGACATAGTCATTAGAGACCACCCGGTAAACCAAGTTTCTTTTTCATCATACCTTAACCTTCCCTTCACATCTTTCTGGAACAGCATTGTTTCTTTGAATTGTATGTAATACACTGCACTGGCATGAAACTGAACCAACACCTTCATCAAATTCTTCCCAGATTCACTCTCCATATGCTCTTCATCTTGAAAGCTTCAAAATTTGTGTTCCTTAAGTTCCTTCTTTGGAATCTCTTTAGATACTTCTTGAATAATTCCATCCATTTCCTCGCCTTCAACTGCAATCTACTGCTACAGAAATGACTTCTGAATCTACATATTCATATTCCAACATTCCTCTGAGTCCCCAAGCCATATAAGCAATTATCTGCTCGATACGACCTGGTGCCTCAACATGAACCTAGGATGCAACACCTTCATCCTTCCCTAAAACAAGCTTAGGCAGAAGTCAGGCTGGAGAAAACCTATTTACTAGGGAATTACCTGGAACTGGAGATGACTACCCATTTTGCAGACACTGCCTTTAGATAACACTACTGGGAAGATCAAGCACAGAAGTCTTGGTCTGATTTCAAAAGTGGCTAAAACTGGAATACCCTTTTAGCCAAGCAGAGGAGGGTAAAATGGCATTAAATCCAGGCTGGCTGGAATCAACACCCTGGGAGATCTATGCCTGTGGAGAGGGTTCACATAGGCTAGATGAAGGTAAAGGGCAAGATAAAGTCTAAGAAAAGGTGAAATAAGAAACAGACATCCAGACCACAGCCAGAGGGACTAAGGCTCAAGAGTAGACCCTGGCATCAATGATGGGAGGCAGAAATTAACAAAACAGGTCAATAAGCAGGGGAACCAGTCAGAACGATGGAGGGGAGACTAATTCATCCTAAAAAGGAGAGAAAGGAAGAAGATATATTATTACACTGACTCTAAGATATTCTAGATTGTAAGACACACAACTATTTTATGTACCATTATTTTACATCTTTTCTTTACGAAAGTAACAATGCTACCAATTAAATATGACATGCCATCTCTGGCTGCATCTGATTTTAGAAATGTTAAAAAGTGACAAAGTATGCATGTTGCAACTAGGGAACAGCAGAAGCACCCAGGCTCCCTCTCAAGTGTTCTGAGGATGGGGAAACTGACTTACTGTCAGGCCCCCACAACGTGAAGAAGCACGCTGGAACACGACACAGTCTTGCTAGACCCAGCTATTGGGCAACATGCAGGAAACAGTAAGATGAAAGACTACGCTGTCTGTAACATGAAGGTCACAGAGAAATCTTAATAGCATGGAAAAATGCTCATGACCCAATAGTAAAAAGAACAAAAGCAACATGTAAAACTGAATAATATATGTAAAGAAGCACACCTCCCCAAAAAAGGATTAAATAGAAATACTTCAAAATGTTAGCAGTAGTTGCCTCAAGGTCCTGGAATTACAGGTAATTTCTTTCCTTGCTTCTTTATATCTCTCTTTACTTCTCTCAATTTTCTATAATCAGCATGTAATAATTTTATAATCTGAGATAAGAACATCAAACATTAAGTGTTTTGTTTTTTAATCTGCAAATTGTGGGCCACTTGGATACACTGTTTTGTTTAAATATAGACACAGAGCAATCTTGCTAACGTATAATAAGCTCTTAAATCCAGAACAACCTTACTCCGATGATGTCAGGTCATAGCATGCTCACATCTGTACAAAGACGGCTCATGTTCACTTTTGATATCCAAGAACGTGTAATGCAGGGAATTATTTCTGTCCTTCTTTTCAAATGAGGTTTCAAGAATATCAGTGTTATTGCTTACACATTGAAAAGGATTAATTACTTCAATTTCCTACCGGAAATTTGACCTGGCATAATAATGTGCCAGCAGAAACACATCTGGTCACACTGCTGATAAAAGTCTCCTGCCAAAGGTAGGCAGTGATGTCGTGTACAAGATGGATTTCTCTTTCTTAAAAAAATGACTGTTCGACAAGTAGCTGTCATGAAAGGAAACTGAAGCTAACACACTTTTTTGCTGTTATCTAGATGGAATTGCTTTTTAGCCCCACATACTCAAGTACTAATATATTCCTCTCCTCATATTTAAAAAGGAACAGTTTCACAAAGGATAAAGACCTGGAAATATAAACATTATACTTGCCAAGAGTAAAAAGACAAAATATACCACCTCTTCTACTTTGGGTTGCACTAGATAATAAATAGGCTGCAAATCTTGGGACAAATCAAAATTCTTTGTTTATAAAGTTCACGAAATTCTCTCTCATCACATGCCTTTCCATGCTCAGGTATACTAAAAGCCTAAACAAGTAACAGAAGATATCAGTATGGATATCCTAATTAAAATGTAGGAAATACCACTTTTATTTAAAAACTCAAATGTTATCAGATTATAGTAATAATATGCTTGACCCTAGCTAATAAGTATAGTTACAACATACATGCTTTATTTTTGAATGTTAAATAGCAGTAAAACAGACCTTTCTTGATAGCATCTACTGCACCAATAATAACAGATATTCAAAAGGAAATAACATAGCTTGAGTTAAAGAAAACTTTTTAAGAGTACCTTCCTGCCACAGATCTTCTTTCTTAAACAACAACATAATACAAGAACAAGAAACATAAACTCTAACTGCTACAACATGCTTAGAAAGCAACTGCCCTAATCTGCGGGCAGATAGTTTAAATACCCCAAGGAAACTCTTTCAACTAGAATTATGTGGACACAATAATGATGTTATACGTAAGAGGCTCACAGGTCAGAAAATACTGTATAACTTTAAGCTACCGTGTTACTATCAGTGAGTCAACCCAGAGTACTTACAGTTGAACTGGACATCCAAAGGGTTGTAACTTCAAGATAAGAGTTCATTTTGTGAAAAATTTTACCCAAAAGAAAAAAAGTAAGCTATTAAGCCATTCTGCTAATGCTTACTTCTCATCTTCCACACTGTGACTCATAATATAGCCTAGATAACAATCTCAGATATTGCCAACTCCTGCTTCAGCAACAAGTGAAGACAATATGGCTAAAGGTGAAATCCTAAGACAAATTTTAGGAACTCAAAAAGCACTCAGCTTGCCAGTTTTATAAATAATCCAAGACAGATGGGAAAACAAAGTAATGGTTATTCTGTATTTCTTACACAATGTCAATGTTAATCACCAAAAAAGACATTGATTTAACTTCTCAAGCATAAAATAGCAAGGGGAAAAAGATTTAATCAGCTGAACGGTCAAGAAAACGCATACGGTACATCTTGCCACTACAGAGCTCTGGTGAATTTCCATTTATTCACTCTTTTAAAAAACATTGATCAAATACCATAAAATGTGCTATGCTAAACATTGTGTGGAATTCAGACATGAGTAAGGAATCCAGTTGGGGAGAGAGAAGTTAGGATAAAACAGAGGAAATAAAGTGCATTTACAGTCATGTGTCACTTAGCGATGGGGATACATTCTGAGAAATGCATTGTTAGGCGATTGTATCATTATGCGAACACCATAAAGTGTACTTACACAAACCTAGATGGTATAGCCTGCTGCATACCTAGGCTATATGGTACTAATCTTATGGGACCACTCTCATATGTGTGGTCTGTTGACCAAAAACAGAGTAAGTTATATGGTGCATGACTCTATAGATATAAAACGTAGGAAGGGAGAAAGGGGCAGTTATTTACAACTGGAAAAGGCTTATACAGTAGAATAATGAAGCTGAGACCTGAAGGCTGCATAGAATTTCGACAAGTCAAAGAAATGGAAAGAAAGGACAGTCTAGGCTCTGAGGAGGTAACCAAGGATGCAGAGAAAGTACTGGGCACATTTATAGAAATTCCAAGATAAGCAGGGAAGTATAGCATTCCTGGGGCATATCATGAACAACGAGTCTGGAAATGTCCACTGTGGCCAAACAGTGATGGGTTAGAAATGCCAAAGTAAGCGCTGGACAAAGGAGAGAAAGGAAGGTTTTCTGGGACAGCAACACCCATATCTGGCTACACATCAAGTCACCTGGAATGTTTAAAATGCAGATTCTCAAATCCCACTAGGAATAGGAAATAGTAATTATTTAAGAGCCTGCAGTAATTCTCAATAATCAGTCAGATTTGGGTAGAGCATGAAGAACTGCAGGGCAGCAGCAAAGAGAACAGAAAATGGGAAATGGCTATAAGAGAAGAAGAGAAAGAGAACTAACAGAAAATACCATCTATTGAGATATGGGGCTAATGGAAAAGAAGAACGAGAAGGTTACTTAGGTCTAAAAGAATAGGAAAGTAAGTATGCCATAAGAGAAGACGTAAGAAGGGGCAAATGTTTGCAGGAAAAGACATTTAACTTGGACATTCTAAGGCTGAGTTCCTTACTCGGTAGGAAATATGGTTCTAGAAATTCAGGAAAATTAACTTCATATTTAAAGATACACAATTTGCTGACACTTCTAGGGTTGCTATGTACTGCTACTTCATCATGTTTTATTAGTTAACTTTGGGAATATATACCTCTCTCGCTAAACACATGAAAGACAAATATTATATATAAGGCAGACTGCTACAAACTTAAGAGGAACTCAGTAAATATTTATTGAATAATAAAAGTGGAAGTCTAAAAAAAGTTGAAGATTTTATTTAGTCTTTTATTTTAAAAAGAAAAAAAAACACCTCTATTTCTTTTCTTTTTTTTTTTTTCTTTTAAAGATGTCATAATTCTTACCTTTGCTGCCAAGGCTTTTAAACTGTCGAGGAATCTTTGCCAGAAATCCTTGAAGAGTGGGCGGTCGATTTTCTTCAGGCTGTCTTTGGTGCTAGCATCCACGCTGACATAGAGCTGGGTAACTGGTTTGAGATTCCTTGGTAATTTCAAATAAAAAAACAAGAGAAAAACAAAATTATGCCTGTGTCAGGCTTTTCATGATATAAAACTTACAATCTGTAATAGATGTAGTAACTAAATATTTCACTAGGTCTAGAGGCTTCTACTTCTCCCAGAAGAATTAAGCAATGATTTTAATAATGTGACAAGATGGGATGTCAGTTGGTTCTTTCTAAAAGTGACTGGACACCACCCCTAATAAATTGAAAACATTCAATTACTTAAAACTGGTCCCTCTTCAAACACTAGGTTTTAGTGAAAAATAAACAAAACAAGACCTAGCTTTAGGTCTGGCACCACTAGCCCAGCACAGTTAGAGGGGGCTCTCAGACCAAAGTTTCTCCATAAACTCTGCCACTCAAGATTTACACAGCTGAAATCTCACAACCATGTGGGGTGTGTGTGGATGGGCCCTCTCTCATCACTAATGCACTGATGGAAGTTTTCTAAGGAACAAGAAAAAACCCAAAAAGCTCAAGCCTTCTTTGAAGAGCACAAAGCCACACCAATGCCTCACCTATGCCTGTGAGAGCAGAAGTGGGTTTAAAGTCAAGCCTGGTGCGGGCAATGACCTGTTCAGGGAGCTTTAAGCAATGCAGAGCTAGAACAGCAACCAAGCACTTACAAAGGAGCACAACCCAGAATAAAAATGTATGTTGCAGATTCTTATTTTTCTTTGCCTTCTTAATCAGTATCCATGAACACCACTCATTCTCCACTTCTCTCAAATTCATTGGCTCATTTCACAATGTCATTCTTTTTTTGCGTGTGTGTGAGGAAGACTAGCTCTGAGCTAACATCCGTTGCCAATCCTCCTCTTTTTTGCTGAGGAAGACTGGCCCTGGGCTAACATTCGTGCCCGTCTTGCTCTACTTTACATGATATGCCGCCACAGCATGGCTTGACAAGCGGTGCTTCTGTCTGCGCCCAGGATCCGAACCCGTGAACCCCAGGCCACCGAAGCAGAGTGCGCGAACTTAACTGCTACACCACCAGGCCGGCCCCACAATGTCATTCTTATCTACCAGATTTCTTGCCAGTTGTGTTTTAAGCCCAGATTGTACTTTTTCCAAAGCCTCTCTGTTCTCCCTTCAAATGGGTCTCATAAGTCATTCTCTTCAATGAATTTAGAATTAGAAAGAAGAAATTCCTTGTCAATAATCCTCTGACCAAATTCTCCCACTATTAATTTACTATAACTATTCCACAATTTGTATTTACTCCTAGAACGTTATTTATGTACTTTTTGTTTCAAAGTCTAAACACTTTTAAAACCTGAGATATAATTCACATGCCATAAAATTCACCATCAAAGTAGTTTATGTGCTTTTTATATCTATCAATCAGTCTTATCAATCTTTAAGTATAAGGCCTTGAAGGACAGGAACCATATTTTTCTTTTTATCCAGCCATACAGGCAGACACTTAAAGCTATTTTTTAGTTGATATTGTTGACCTCAGCTGGCAGAACTTTTAAGGACATGAAAGCCAAACAAATGCTTGTAATGATCTGGCTTAGTAACATATAAAAAACCCAGAAGAGTCTAAACCCAAAGTTATTAAAAGTGGAAACTCTGACCAAAGTTAGGAAAGAAGTGATTAAAATATTGGCAGCCTCTCATTGCTTTAATCCCTCTCCAATACTAATACACAAGGGGAATCCTTAAAAGTTCAGTAATGCATCACTACTGAGCTAAGGATATCAATTACTAAAAATGCAAAACAACAGCATACTGTAATGGCAGCATTGTCTCATCACCCCTTTTGCTGGGAGCCTCTTTAAAAACAGACACACTATAGGGCCTGCCTGGTGGCATAGGGGTTAAGTTCACATGCTGCACTTTAGCGGCCCCGAGGTTCGCAGGTTCGGTTCCCAGGCGCAGACGGATGCACCACTTGTCAAGCCATGCTGTGGCGGTGTCCCATATAAAATAAAGGAAGATGGGCACGGATGTTAGCCCAGGGCCAATCTTCCTCAGCAAAAAGGAGGATTGGTAACAGATGTTAGCTCAGGGCTAGTCTTCCTCACAAAAAAAAAAAAAAAAGAAAGAAAAAAACAGACACACTATACCACCTTAACTGGACTTCACATTATACAAAAAATAAAAAGATTGTCTTAATGGATACTGCTGGCTATCATCCTCTGTTACTTACAGGACTTTGTCATAAAGCTGGCTGATGCACAATGGGAACTGGCCTGACCTTTTCACTATGCCTCCAGAACTACTTAAGATTATGAACAGTAAATTCCAAAGGCCATATTTTATTTTACAAACCTCCATCATTTGCGAAAAAGGAAGCCCTAGACACTGACAGTACCAATAAGAAATTTTTGTCAATACTAAATGTCTGAGATGCTATAATCAAGGAAGTTTATAGATCTCTTGCCAGGGAGCAGAGGAAGAATGGAGAAGAGGAAAAGTCCCTAGGAATTATAGAGCTCATTCCTAAGGGACTCAAAAGCAATAAAAGGATCTTGGAGAAATTTCCGAGCCTCAGGGATCTTATGTCTGCCTGGTACCGGTCTTTATTCCCCAAGACAGGCAATGACGCTACCAGCATGGTCATTTGTCCATCTCCATTCTAAACAGAGATAGCATTGTTTTAGTTCCCAAAAAGCAAGAGAATATTATATCCTTAAAATCATCATAATAATACCTGTGTCTGAGAATCTCACATCATTGCTGAGAACAATTAAAAAGGACAATACAACGAAAAGGATATATAACCTTAAGCCCAATCCCCAGTGAAAATGCCCAATGAAACTTGATATGATTACTGTGATGAACCTTAATCCTGCTAATTTTAAACCTCTGAGTTAAGAATGATCATATATAGAAATGTATTGTAATAGAACAAAAAAAAAATTTCCTTTCTATAGAAAGGGAAAAAGGGAGAGAGATTTATGCTTATAAGAAATCAAGTGGCTTAAACAGTAAGTTTGATGCTTCTATTGGACAAAAAAATAACCAAAGTGGCCCTAACATCCAGTACTGTTATCTCTAAGAAAACTTGGGGCTGTCAGATCAGGCCAAATAGTTTAGGAGGAGGAGGGAAGGAGGATAAAGGAGAAGGAGAAAGCTATGGTAACATTTACCAGGTACTCATCATGTGCTGGCACACTGTGCTATGTGCTTCACCTTCTTGTTCAGTTCACTGAATCCTCATAATGAAACAATGAGTTGGTTGCTACTTATGCCCATTTTAGAGATGATGAAACTGAGGTTCAAACATGTTAAGTAGCTTGGTCAAGGACCCACAAAGAATAAGTGTCAACAACAAGACTCAAGCCTAGAAGTAACTCCAGAGCCTGTTCTCCTAGTCCTCCATCAGAACAGCCATTTCGTGGGCAGTGCAGGCTGGGCCTCTTGTCACAGAAAGCCAAGAGCAGTATTTCAAGCCTCACAGCAGTTTTTTTCCAAGTGTGGTCAGGACCATCTGCATCAGACACACCTGGAAACTCAGGTGCTTGGGCCTCTTCCAAGACTGAATCAGTCTTCACGGATAGGGCCTTGAAAAGTATATTTTTATATTGGTTTCAACAACTTCTCAACATTGATGAAAGAAATTAAGACACAAATAAATGGAAAGATATCCCATGTTCATGGATCAGAGAATTAATATTGCTAAAATGTCCATAATATGCAAAGCAATAGACAGATTCAAAGAAATCCTTATCAAAATTCCAGTAGTCCCTTTTTACAGAAAGGGATTTTCTGTACACTTTTTACAGAAATAGAAAAAACAATCCTAAAATTTATATGGAACCACAAAAGACCCTTAATAGCCACAGCAATTATGAGAAGAAGAAAAAAGCTGGAGGCATCACACTTCCTGATTTCAAACTATACTACAAAGCTACAGTAATCAAAACAATATAGTACTGGCATAAAAACAAAAAAATAGACCACTGGAACAGAATCAAGTCCAGAAATAAGCCCACACATACACGGTCAACTAATATTTGACAAGGGAGCCAAAAATACTGAATGTGGAAAGAATAATCTCTTAATAAATGGTGGTAAGGAAACTGAATATTCACATGCAAAAAATGAAATTGGACCCCTATCTTACACCACTCACAAAAATTAACTCAAAATGGATTCAAGACTTAAATATAAGACCTGAAACTATAAAACTCCTAGAAGAAAACATAGGGGGAAAGCTCCTTGACACTGGTCTTGGCAATGATTTTTTGGATATGACACCAAAAGCACAAGCAACAAAAGCACAAATAAACAAGCGGGGCTACATCAAACTGAAAGGCTTCTGCACAGCAAAAGAAATGATTAACAAAACGAAAGGGCAACTTACAGAATGAGAGAAAATATGTGCAACTCATGTATCTGACAAGGGGTTAATAACCAAAATATATAAGGAACTCATACAACTCAATAACAAAAAATATATAATCTGATTTAAAAATGGGCAAAGGATCTGAATAGATATTTTTCTAAAGAAGACATACAAACAGCCAAAAGGGACACGAGAAGTGCTTGACATCACTAATCACCAGGGAAATGCAAATCAAAACCTCAATGAGATGTCACCTTACCGCTGTTAGAATGATTGTTTTCAAAAACCTAAGAGCTAACAAGCACTGACAAGGATAGTAGAGAAAAGGGAATTCTTGTGAGCCGCTGATGGAAATGTAAATTGGTACACTCATGGAAAACAGTATGGAGGATCCTCAAAATATTAAAAATAGAACTACCATATGATCTAGCAATCCCAACTTCTGGATATATATCCAAAGAAAATGAAATCACTATCTTGAAGAGGTATTTACACTCTCCCATGTCCATTGCAGCCTTCTTCACAATAGTCAAGGCATGGAAACAACCTGTGTCTGCTGACACATAAATGGATAAAGAAAATGTAGTGTATATATAAATGGAATATTATTCAGGCATGCAAAAAAAGGAAATCCTGCCATTTCCTTAGAGCACTGAAACCAGAAACTTTGGAATATAAATTCTTTTCAAGAGCAGAGAACTTCTTGTAGAACAAATACGAAATGGCCATACACTGGCATGGACAGGGAAAGACAAATACTGCATGAACTCACTTAAATGTGGAATTTAAGACAGGACAGCTTCTATTTGCTATGTTCTTCTCTGTGCATGGGCCATAATCTCGTTTCTTTGTCTATATCAGGACTTTTTGATGAAAACTCAACATTTTAAATAACATTATGTGGCAACTCTGTAAATTAGCTAGAGGAAAGATATAAGGCCTTTTCAAGTCTTCCCACCAGCCCACAGCCCCGCCCATGCATGTGGTCTTCTAGATTCCCAGGAATATGCTGCAGCTTTTCAAGATCCCCTATGGACATCTCATTCCCCAGCCTTTCCTTTTAAGTTTTTTGGTTAGCTTCTTGTTTGCCCCAACTGTCACTGCTGCCTCAGGCAGCTGTGAAGTTAAACAATTGCCGATAACTGTTTATGAGAAACACCCCAGAGAAAGGCTTTTTCACTGGACAAACTCTGAGTCACTTCAAATACAGACAATCCTTGTGAGTGAGGGTTTCCAAGGAACTGCCACACGAGCCATATAATGACAATTATCTGGGGATGGGACTTTGAAGGAGTTCCAACGCTGTTTTGCCCCCTCCTTTGGCTGCCAAGCTGCTGGTTTTTACTATGACTATAGGCTACTGGTTTTTAAGGCTACTACTGCAGAGCTTGGGAAGTTGGAATGGGATAGGACATGTTAATACATCACAAAGCTTACTGTTCTTATTGAGATTCAGCCATTTTTCTAGAGTAAATGCTTCTTAGATTGTTGCATACCTTTGGTTAAGAAAAAGTTGAATTTTGACAATTTTTGCCAGTGTCCTCATTGTTTCTATAGAGAAGTAGGTTTTTGAATGTCTGTACTGGGTTATCCTGCTGATATCCAACATACAAGTTTTGTTTTTATTTCCATCACCACTCATCACAATATTTTCTATGTCCATTGTGATTTCTTTGACTCATAAGCAAATAAGAAGCACATTGCTTAAATTACAAACATACTGGAATATTCCAGTTATCTTTTTGTACTGACTTATAGGTTAATTCCACTGTGTTCAGATATCATGCTCTATATGATTTCAATACTTTGTTGAAACTTGCTATAATGCCCAGCATACGGCCATTTGGTAATTGCTCTGTGAGCAAGTTCTATGCTCTTAGAAAGAATTTATATTCCAAAGTTTCTGATTTCAATGCTCTATTTCCGTAATATAGGCTAAATTTGTTAATTTACTTGTTCAAACCTTCACTACTGCCACTAATTTTGATTTGCTTGTTTTATCAGTTTGAGAGAAGTGTGTTAAAATCCTACTATTTCTCCTTGTAGTTCTGTCAATTCTGAGATTATGTTATTGAGTGTTTACAAATTTTGAATCGTTATATTGTCTTATGTTCCTCGTGAATTTGAATATTTTATTAAAAAGAAAAGTCCATCTTATCTCAAGTAATGGTTCTTGCCTTAAAGTATACTATGATCAATATCACTTAGCCTACCTTACATTATCTCATATACTCAAAATGCCACTATAAGGTAGTCATTATTATTATAATCATTTTACAGGTGAGGAAACTAGGCACTGGAAAGTTATCTTTCCAGTGTCAGAAAGACAGCAGGAGATCCAGTGAAGATTCAAACCCAGATCTCTTCTAGACCAGAGCCCAAGTTCTTGACCTCCTCACTGCACTGCCTAGCTAAACATGCAAATTTCTGAAAAGTGTTCCATCAATTTACAGATATAAGAGAAGACTATATTTTAAATTTAACATATTTACCACAAACAAAACAGGCTGGGAGAAAAAAAAACTTCTATCAAAAGGATCAGACGGTATTTACAATCAATCTTCATTTCATTGTAGCTGTTTTCTGTTACTACTTTGAGCTAACAAATGCAAGAAAAATTTTTTATTAAAATCCAGGCATTTCTTCAAACATTTACTAAGCACCTAATATGTGAAGAGCTATCTAATTTATAGAGGTTCTTTAACACACATGGTGAAATTCTTAGTAAAAGCTAAAGAAAACAAAACACAAAGTAAAGAAAGTAACAACAGAAATACAGGTGGAAAAAGCAAAAGAAAGAGAATGAAGTTCACACACAGTTTTGATGAAGAAGGTGCTCAAAAGTAAATGTACAAAGGGACAAATCTGGTGGTGAGGGGGGTCTGGGAAGTTAAATGTTAATTGTGTCACAGTTAAGTAGGAAAGACAGCTCTGTCTTCTTATGATAAGCCTTCTACCAGACAGAAAGTTTTGAATGTTATGCAGTATTTACCAAAATAGAAAATATATAAGATTTTAAATGTAAATCTAAAAATAATATAAAATAAATAGATAAGAAAATTAGGATAAAATAAAAGTAAAAGTGGACTAAAGATTAAGCTAAGAGTGAGTCAGTCTACAAAGGGCTGTATACACTTGACTCTAAACTCTCTAACACACAAAGAGGGAGACACAGTTACAGGATTCAAATGTCCACAAAGTAAGAACTAGCTCTCCGAGGGTGCTCAAAGAGAAGAAACTATTCAGTATTGTGGAACGTCACCCTCAACAACTTCCTACCTCACAACATAATGGCTTCCAGAAGTCTGCCTTTAACAAGGCGTCTTATTATAGGTCTTGGCATCACAGCACAGAACAATTTATAAGAAGAAATGACATGGAGTGCTCCAGTGGAAAAATGATATCCAGGTGTGATGAACCTGACCGCGAGGCTGAATGCAAGCACAGATTGTGCAGATCTAGAATAAGCGTCCTAAACTCACGTGCCTGTAGGAGCCAAGGATATAATGTGAGTCAACAAAGCCACCTTTAAAGGAAAAAGTTCTCGGGACACCAAAATACAGATCGCATATGAAATACACAAGAATATTCTTTCCTTAGTCAAAGAAATATTCTTCCATTTTTCTTGGACCATGTGGTACTCAGTCTACCTTTCGTTGTTTCACGTGTGTTAGAAATGACGACAGAAATTTCTCTGCTATAAGAGAATCAACACTGCAATTCCTCTGAAAAGTAGCAGATGACAGTCAGCCTCAGGGTTAAGGAGACAACAAAATGGTGAAGCGTGTGGCAAACTGAGAAGCACAGGCTTCATCAAAAAGATAATCATTATTTGGTGTGATATGGTGATATAAGAAGAAATATATATTTGGTCTTTGTCCCTAGTTCCTGACACAGAGCTCCTAAAAACCTTGGAATTAAATCTTGAGTAACAGAGGTGAGAGAAGCATCTTTTGTTATCCATAATAAGCCCCTTTCAACCATACCAGAATTTATACTAATGAGGTGACACTTGATGGGCCCTTAGATAGCTTCAGGATAGGGGCTGGTTACTAGAAGAATCAACCATGTGATTAGAGGATTGGAACTTTCAGTCCCACCCTCCAAACTCCAGGGAGGGGAGATGGGCTGGAGACTGAGTCAATCACCAATGGACAATGATTTAATCAATCCTGCCTATGTAATGAGACCTCCATTAGAACCCCTAAATGACGGGGTTCAGAGAGCTCCTGGGTTGGTGAAAACATCAAGGTACTCAGAGGGTAGCATGCCTAGAGAGGGTATGGAAGCTCTGTGCCCCTCCACCATACTTTTTCCCATGTATTTCTTCCACTTGGCTGTTCCTGAGTTGTATCCTTTATAACAAACCAGTAATAGTAAGTAAACTCTTTTCCCTGAATTCTGAGCTGTTCTCTCAAATTATCAAACCTGAGGACAGGGACTTGCAATTGGTGTCTGAAGTGGGGCGCAGTAATGTAGGACTGAGCCCTTAATCTGTGTGGTTTGCACTGACTCCAGGCAGTGTTAGAATAGGATTAAATTGTAGGACACCAAGTTGGTGTCCACAGAGAATTGGAGAATTATTCGGTATGGAAAAACCCACAGATCTGGTGTCAGAAGTGTTGTGAGTGAGAAAAACAGATAAGAGTGAAGTGTTCTAGTATTGTAAAAACAGCACTTCATACTTGGCTCTTGACAATTTTTGCCAGATTGTCTTTTTTCCAAAAGTCAGAAATCCAGATTTTACGCAAAATCTCTGGATTTTAAATGTTGGCTCAAAAAAACAATTTTTAAACATGGTCCAGGACAAATAAGACCAGTTTCTCATCAACTGCCAGTTTGATACCTCTAGTCTTAACAACCCTCTGGCCATCCCACATAACTATAATTTTCTTTTCAATTGAGTTCCTGAAAAATATTGAGTCCCAGTGGTTCAACGTTATCCTCTTTGACAAGTACAGTCTGTTGTGCTATATGTAGACTGCAAACATGGCCATAAATCCTCCTCTCCCTATATCCATGTCCCCTTGCCCTATAGCTTTGAATGCCCTCTCACTGACTCTGAACTTGGCAGTGTGACTTGCTTTGGCCAATGGGAAGTGAGCAGATGTGACACAAGCAGAGGCTTGAAAGATGCTTGTGCTTGCCCTCTCTTGCTGCTCTTTGAAACCCTGCCACCACTTAATGAAGTTCAGGAAGCTTGCTGGAGGATAAGAGGCTACATGAACAGAGGCCCCAGTTGTCCCAGCCAAGGCCATCATAAACCAGCCAGCCCAGTGAATCCGCCAATTGACTAGACACATGAACAACACTGAAACCAGCAAAGCCAGCTGATCTGCAGAATTATAAGGTAAATAAATTGCTGCTAGTTTGAGTGACTCAGTTTTAAGGTGAGTGGTTACAGCAAAAGATAAAAGATACATGTCACAGCGTATCAGTTATATGCCTATCAAAAAGACCATTGTAAAAGAACTTGTTTTGGTAGAACCAAGAGGGCTTTTCCTCAAGAAAAGGGTTTTTATTGTCCAAATACCACTAGCTCTATTATTAACACTAAGTGTCTTACACATTATTGTCACTTTTATTAGCCTCTGTCTTGACAAAAAAAACCATAAAGCTACTCAGAGTGTAACAGCTTTCTCATTTAACTGTTTGCTTCTATCTTCCATAAATCCTCGAGGACCAACTCACTGTTAAAACTCCCGTTGGTAGGAACACTGTCAGCAGAGAGCCACATGCTTTGGAGCTGGAGGGGAGACTGAAATCCTCTTAAGGAAAAGTTAAGTATCCGGAAAAGGCCACTAGCCTGAATCTAACACTTGCATGTGGGTCAAGGGAAGGCCAATTGACAAAGCTAAGATTCTCCTCAAAAGATACCAAGAGTATGGGTTAGTATTACTTCCTAGTGTATGCTCAAAGATACGATGGTTGCAAGAGGTTCACATAATAGCTGAACTGAATTAGCTGACCTGCTATATAGAATTAGCACCATAAACATTAGGGGTAACTTCCAAAATTCATGACCTCTGCACCATATTTATAAATCTATACCTTGTTTTTCTGAAAGAAACTAAGACACCAGAGATAATTGGTATTTAGATTTCTCCTAATTCACAGAAATAAAACAATATTATCTGCACTTAGAGAAGTATTTCTCTTTCCATCTTCTCTTGGGCTATGGGGGTGGGAAAGGGCCCTTAGCTCAACTCAAAGAGGCCTCAGGTCACAGAAGTATTAGTTTAAAAGTAGGGACAGTCTCAGGACT
This sequence comes from Tapirus indicus, assembly GCA_031878705.1. NCBI lineage: Eukaryota > Metazoa > Chordata > Mammalia > Perissodactyla > Tapiridae > Tapirus > Tapirus indicus. Next base: position 123,142,681 of record CM062922.1, on the reverse strand, counting down.
ATTTTATATCACTACTCTACAGTCCATAGTATTTGAAACTTGAGTTTTACAACATATCTTAGTATCTCTTATAGCAAATCTCATTGTTCTTCTTTTAAATTTTTTCTGAACTCTTCACATCTTTCACTGCAGAAATGTGAAGGTAGGAGGGCTGCCGTGTATTATGACCCTTAGCATTTGGGGACATACATTATTGCCAAGCCAGTGAGATTGCTCTCCTTCAGAGACAAGTACACCTAAAGGTTATGCTGTTCATTTCATCTCTATCAGGGTCTGGATTATCAGAAATTCTTCCCAGATCCTAGCAATAATCTGTCAATCTCAGCTTTGTTGTTTTTTTCTCTATGTCTAGACAGGTATTTCAATGGATAACCAAGACAAGACAACTCTTTAAAGTCCAAATCTAAAATGGCTACTTTCTACATATTCTCTCCTATGCCCAGGAAAGCATATAACTAAAAATGGGGTGCAGTTCCCTGAATCATGGCACCCTTAAAATTAGGAGCTTGAAGAATACATTAAAAATCCAAAAAAGGAACTTCCCTTTTCTAAGCATTCCTTCTTTCTTGTGTATTTCTCATAGAGCCAGCCCTGGTGGTCTAGTGGTTAATATTCAGTGCTCTCACCACCGTGAACTGGGTTCATTTCCCAGTCAAGGAATCACATCACCATCTGTCAGCTGTCATACTGTGGCGGCTGCTTGTTGCTGTGATGCTGAAAGCTATGCCACTGCTATGTGAAATACCAGCAGGGTCATCCATGTTGGACAGGCTTCAGTGGAACTTCCAGATTAAGACAGACTAGGAAGGACCTGGCCACCCACTTATAAAAAATTGGCCATGAAAACCCTGTGAATAGTAGCGGAGAATTGTCTGATATAGTGCCAGAAGGAAAGAGGATGGTGCAAAAAGACCAGGCAGGGGTCCCCTCTGCTATACGCAGGGCTGCTAGAAGTCGGAATCAACTCGATGGCACTAATAAGAATTTCTCGTAGGGTGCACTCTTCCATTTTTTAAACTCTTGTGTTTGAAATGGGAGAAATTTGCTAATATCCTATTCTTCCACCCCTGCCACGTTACTTCTCCCTTTCTGCCTCCCTCTCAATTTACCAGTACCCATACTAAAAGACTGGTTTAGTCAATCAAGAATTATTTATTTGGAGCCATATGTCATTGTAACCCATTTGTTTGCTGACAGTGGTCAAGACTGATATCTTATTGTATCACGATCTTCCTGCTAGCAAGGAGGCAGCTCATCAGCAAGAATGGGGACAAGAGACCCAACAACATCTATCGAATCTTCACTATGTGTCAGGCATTTTGCTGAACGCTTTCAAGTACATATCTTATTTAATTATCAATAATTCTCCTCAATCCATGATGACATTCACAAGGAATACCATGCATGATCAAACAATGAGTTATCCTCTCTGGTTATCATTTTACATGCTACTTTTACCAGATTCAATTCCTTTTAGGCATATATGCCTTAAATATGGGAAAGACTCCCTTTTTATATATATGTGGTATATATATGTATCCGAACATCACTCTATCCCAACTTCTCCCTCATGAGCCATCTGAAAAGTCAAGGAATTTAAATCTAACAAAATTTTAAAAAAAGGAATGGTGACCCTACGCAAAATTTACACACTGACATTTTAAAAACTTTTTAACTTTACCTTTTTATACAACTTCAAAAAGCAGTATTTTAGCTGTCTTTGTAACAATTTCACTGATTTTCATATTATTGCCCAGTATCCAATAATTTTAATCAACTCTCTGATTTCCTATGATGCTAAATTTTAAACTTTGTGCATGATTGTGCTTGTGCATGTGTGCATGTGATCATTCTTTCTACACATTATAGTGTCTTTTATATTTGACAACTATTTTCTCCTTTTTTCATGTTATACCTTATTGGCCAGCATTAACAAATAAATTTGCATTCAAAAAGATCACTGTCTTTTATTCCTATGTGGGAATTTCCCCAATACTTCACCAGTCAGCTACAGAGCACCTACAGTATCCCAGGCACTATACTAGTGGCATGAAGATAAATAACCAGGGGTCACACTGGCCAAGGAACTCACAGTCTAAAGGGGAAAGCACAGGTAAATAACAAATAAGTAAAATTTAATGTTTTTGGTGCTATAAAATGTGCACAGTTTAAGTAAAATGCAAAAACAGGTCATTTCCAGGCCCCAGGAGATGGTCATCTCTATCTGGAGAGCCCTCCATCTAAGTCATCCAAATCAACTTCCTCATCTTACCTCCTAAACCTGCCTTCTTTATGTGATCCCTCCACTATTACAGGGCCACATAATCCTAACAATCAGCATGGCTAGAACTCTCTGTGTCATTATTTAGTCCTCTTCTATGCAGGGATCTCAGAGTCATACAAACAGTCTGCCAAGCTTATCTATTGTGCCTCAATACTATCTTTTTTTTAAGACTCCTCATTCTCACTGCCATACTTTCATCCTTATAACTCTTACCTGAGCAAGCATATAATCTACTACCCAGTTTCCTGCTTTTTGGCTCTCCCATTGTATACCATGCTAGCAGATTACTCTGTAGAAAGCAAGATCTTTCCAAAGAACAGCATTTGAAGTCCTCCACAATCTATTCCCAACCTTTCCAACTTGGTTTCCAGCTGCCAGTCTCTTTCGCACACTCTGTGGTTCCAATTAATTATATTTTCACAATGGTACCACAAACACCCTAACTCTGTATCTTTTTCAGGAGCATCTTATTAAAAAACTACAGTTTCCTACCTCTTCAAGTACCAATCCCAGCCATATTTTAAGATCCAAATTAAATGCCTTCTCTGAGACGTTTGATCCTCCTTCTCCCATCTGGAAAAAACTGCATTCTCTTTTGAATTCCCCCAGCAATTTATTTGTGTCTCTACTCTTATGTTCTTTTATTGTATATCCTATATTCTAATGGTATCTTTCCTAAAAGAACGGATTTTTAAGAGCAGGACCATCTCTGCCCCCAAAAGCCAATATTTGTATGTAGTTAGTAATCAATAAAACATTTTTGAATATATTAATGCCCACTAGTTCTACTTTTCAGTCAAATATAGACTCAAGCAGAATATCTTAAAAGCTGGTCCACTCACCTGATTTCTGCTGGGAATTGTGCATTTGTGACCAGGAAACTGGAGATTTTACACTCGTGGAGTAGTTTCAAAAACCTGTTGATTTCTGGGTACATGATGGGTTCTCCTACCAGGGACAATGCACAGTGCTTTACTGTCATTCCTTCTTCAAAGCGTTCTTCTCTGACACCCGGTACTCCTGGAAGACACAGTGACCAGGAACAAGCTCAATATGGCACAGATGGAAGATACAACTTTTATTTTTCTTAATTAAAATTTTTAAATTTTCTTAATGAGTCTTTGATTTTAGAGGGCAAATTCATTTTTGATACCAGCCAATAACACAAAACAAGGGCCAGAGGGGGAAAATCTAGAATTATTAAATCGGAAAAAATCAGCAACCTCATCCTTGGTTTTAGGGTTTTAGTAGTAATTAAATCAATACAAGCAGGCTAAACTAACTTTGTTAGCTAATTATTGGAACACAGAATATATTACTTTCCATAATTTGCTTAGCTCTGCATTCTTTCATGTTGGTCTCAGAAAATGAACTCAGTGTACCCACATAAGGAAAAGACTCTCTAGACCAATCATTTCCCCCTTTCTTCCTCAAGTATGTATTCTGAATTGAGAAACTAAATGTAGTTGGTCCAAAAGTATATAGAAGAGAAAAAAAAGAAACCTGCAGTTCTCACCTTTGGCTTCACATTGGGAATCACGTGGAGAGTGTCAAAAACTACTGCCGCCTAGGTCCACCACCAGAGACTGTTGAATTGGAGTGGGTGCAAGCCAGGGTAATGGGAGCTTTCAAAGTTCCTCAGGTGACTCTAATGTGCAGCCAAGGTCAAAAACCACTGCATAAACCAGAGGGCCCCAAATGTGTCTGCACACTGGAATCATCTGGGAATCTTAATTTCCAAACTCCAGGTGGCACAATTAAACCACAGTCTCTAGGGGAGGAGCACTGGCATGAGGAGTTTTTGAAGCTCCCCAGATGATCCAATGTGCAGACAGGTCTTGGAACCACTGGCACACACCATTGGTTCCCAACCCTAGTCAGACACTGGAATTACCCAAAGAACTTTTAAAAATCCCAATATCCACGCAGTATCCCAAGCCAATTAAATCGCAGTATCTGGGGATGAGACTCAGGCATCAGTATTTTTTAAATGCTCCCATGTGATGCTAGTGTTCAGCATGGGTTGAGAAGCACTGCTCTAGACTCAAATGTGGAAGGCATTCATAAAAAGTCCCTCAATCTAACGCAGAACTTGAAAGACTTGGAAAGAGTGTAAAAAGGCAAATAAAAATCTCTCTCCTTTACTTTGGATATTTCTATCAATTATCTCTAGGTTCTTTTTGAAGAACATATTCGCTCTAAAGGATACAGATTCCTTATGGAGATTGGGGGCATAGTCCCTCTCGGCCACTTATTAGCCATCTTTGAAACCTAGTTTTCTTAACTGTAAACAGTACCTACCTCAAAGAATTGTTGTTAGGATTAAATGCATATAAATGCACGTAAAGGCTTTAGCAGAGTGCCTGGCACACAGGAAACATTCGTTAAGAATTTGTAATTATCACCTTTATCCTGTTTTCTTAAAATAATTAAATGTGGTTTCCAGGAAGTGATTTTAATTTACACACACACATAAACAACTTCAAGTAAATATTCAAGAGATCAAACCAACATAATACAGGCTAAAATCAGAACAATCTCAAAGTGGCAGGTGATACCTTCTTTTATGACATCTCACCACATTTCTAAGAATGTATTTCATGTCACTGTTTCTGGATGAATAATTTTTTAGGTTACAGAAATCTAAGATCTTAACTCAAGTGAATCAAGGTTTTAAATAAAGCTTGATGCTTAACTCACTCTGTGTTGCCAAGACAACTCAGCTTAAGCATAAAACTTCCTTTTTGTAAAAAATATTATTAACTTTTATCCCCCCTTAGCAGATGCATAGAAGGGCAGATTTAACCTGAACTGCAAAATTAACCTAAAACTCAGAAAGCAGAGTAACTGAGCACTGGCTAGGCCCTAAACCACTGGGAGTCGGATGCACCAGGTCCAAATTCTGGCTCTACCACTAAGCCAGTTTTTGTCCTTGGTCAAGCCACTCACCCTCTCTACACCCATTCCCTGAACTATAAGATGGGGATTTCACACACACAGCTATCATAAGAATTCAATGAAATAAGGACGTGAAATAACTAGTGTGTTGCAGGCCCAACACAGAAGCATTCAGAAAATGTTAGCTGCGAATATTTTTATTATAACAATTATTTATTTTGTGAATTGAAATAGAAATTCAATTATTTTTATCTATTATTGAATGGTAATCCCGTTCAATGCAACATTATATTTATTGATCACCTACTATGTGCCAACCACTATTCTAGGCAAGTTTTCTATCAGTAAATAAAATAGAGAAAAACCTCTGCCTTTATGAAGTTTATACTCTTGCATCATCAGAGAATAAACATTAAACACAATAAATCAGTAAATTCTATAGCAGAGCAGTCCTATAAAATTTTCTGAGATGAAGGAAATGTTCTCTATCTGCTTTATCTAATACAGTAGCCACCTGCCATATGCGACTCTTGAGCACTTGAAATGTGGCTAGTGTGACTGAGGACCTAATTTTTTATTTTATTTAACTTTCATTAATTAAAATTTAAAGGGCCACATGTGGCTACCATTAGACTACCACAGAAAATATGCATTTCTTTAGCACATGAGAAGGTGATAAGCATAGGGAAAGGAAAAGGTAGAGCAGGGTAAAGAAGATCAGAAGCCCCAAGAAGAAAAAGAGGCAGGCTTGCCCGGTGAGATAGGGTGGTCAGGATAAGCCTCACTGAAAAGGTGATATCTGATTTGAAGGAGAAGAGAGAGTGGGCTGAGAGGATAAAGAGGGAAAGAGCACTCCAGGCTGCAGACGCAGAGTAAAGGCCCTAAGGTGGGAGCATGCTGACGTGCTCAAAGAATCTGAGTAACATGGGTAGCCACTGCAGGGTCTTGAAAAGAGTGGCCTAATCTAATCTTTGTTTTAAATGGATCACTTTGGGTTCTATGTTGAGAACAGAGGGGCAAGGAGAGAAGCTAACCTGCCAAGAGGCTATTATATAATGTAAGCAAGAAATGTGGTGGCTTGAACCTAGGTGGTGACAGTAGAGGTGGCATAAAGGGATCATCAGCTGGATCTAGTCTGAAGGTATTGTCAACAGGATTTTCTAATGGATTGGATGTAGGATATGAGAGAGAGGGGTGTCAATGATTTCTACAGTTTTTGGCCAGAGGAAGAGTTGCCATGAACTGAGACAAAAAAGCCTTGTGGGTAATGAGTATGGTGGGGAGAGGAATCATGTGTTCAATTTTAGACATATGAAGTTTGAAACGTCTGTTAGAAATCTGAATGTGTGTCCAACATTCAAGTCTGAATTCTGGGAGAAAAGGCTGGGTGGAAATAAACATTTTAACACATGGATGGTATTTCCGTCCAGGGGTCGAACAATTTACCAAGGCAATAAGTGTAGATAGAGAAGAGAACCAAGGACTCAGTCCTAGGACAGTCACATATCTGGGGAAAGGAAGAGTTGCCAGCCAACACTGCCAAGGAGCAGCCAGGGAAGAAGGAGGAAAACTTAAAAGCAAAGAGATCAACTGCCATCTTCTCTGAAAGCTACAACTAAAAACATTACACTTGCCCATTTAGATAACTACAAAAACAAGCAAGTAAAAACCAAGATAAAAAAAGCCCTGTGGGTAAACCTTTAAAGTAATGATTCTGGGACTTAAAAATTATCCTAGGGGCCAGTCCGGTGGCACAGTGGTTAAGTTTGTGTGCTCCACTTTGTTGGCCCAGGGTTCGAAAGTTCGGATCCCAGGTGCAGACCTACACACCGTTCATCAAGCCACGCTGTGGTGGCATCCCACATATAAAAAATAGAGGAAGATTGGCATGGATGTTAGCTCAGGGACAACGTTCCTCAAGCAAAAAGAGGAAGATTGGCAACAGATGTTAGCTCAGGGCCAATCTTCCTCACCAAAAAAAAAAAAAAACACCCTAATTTTCTCAAAAGTAAGGCATTGAAACTATGTAAAACCTTGGTTCTCTCCTTTAAAAAGCACATTTCTATTTCGTGCTCACTGCCAGAGGCTATTATAGTGGTCCTCCCAAAAACAAGGCCCTTGGGGACTCAACCTCATGCCTTTCCTTACTGTCCTCACAGAAATGTGTCAGAAAATAAGACACCCTCTAAATTTCTAATGGAAAGAAGGCCTGGAGCAGGAAGACAGTCCAGGGAACAGTAGACACTACATTTCAATAGCAAATCTATAGGGATAATTTCCCACTGTGTGGCACGTGCACACACACGCACACACACATACACTCTGTTCTCTTCATGTTTCCCTAAACCTCATCCTTTTCACAACCATAATCTGCTTTGTTATTCTGGTTTTGTTTTTTTCTTAAGCAAGTTTTCTGACATTTCTATTATCCCGAACAGTTTCTTGATCCTGGACAATCACTATGGTCATTAGATTAACTACGAAGCACACCTTATCTCACTGAAAGATGTCAAAGCAGAACCTTAAGATTCCAGAATTTTTATCCTAAGGTCATTGCAATAAGCCAAATAACACAGAAATAAACATGATATATTGTTCAGCATAGAGTATTCCTATTTCTTTTAGCAGGGGGGTGGTTAATAATGAATGTTTATTCTGAATACTTTCTTATGTCTTTTTTTTATTGAGGTATAATTGACATATATGAGTATTCCTATTTCTAAAGATTGGACCAATCAAAAATAAAATATTCTCTTCTTTCTTCTCATAACAATACAGTTCCTGGCCAAAGATCTTCCTAAGGACCCCTCCTGGCTGAACATCATATATAATATATCTTTGATATAGCCACTTCCACTGTGAGGTTTTCAAAAATAAGCTTCAGAAAACAATTAGCAGGTGGTGTTCACTTCCCCACCTGCCCCGCGTTTCTTTTGGATGTGTACTTGAGCATACTTTGCTTGTGAAAATCATCTGTTGGAAGCCCTTTACTTTTTTCCATTACTTCACTTCTAGCTTAAACTATAGAAAAAACCTCTAGCAACAAACAATGTCCTTTTCATCTTTGCACCTTCAGCACTGAGGATGTTCCCAAGAAACAGTGTTCATTCACTTGAACTGATGGGAAATTGAGCTAAAGAAACCTCAACCCCATTTTCTGGGAACTAGTTCTCCCTGCTGCGGTGGTATTTAGATGGGGGAAGGCAGCATTTTGAAAGGATGCTGAGTTGCACTGAAATTCTGACCCATTTGTAATCAATATAAAGTTAATTTTGCATGTGTATAAAGGGAAAGCTAATAAAGGTCATGAGAAGAAAGATGGTTTAATGATTCAATGAAATAACTGAAAAGACAATAATTGCCCTCAGAATTGAGAATAGAAGCACTAAAGGGAAGCATTTAAAAAATCAGAATATCTTCAAAATCTGTTCAAGGCTGGCCACTCAGCTAAAGCTGGAAACTCAAAGGCAATAAGCAACAATACCCACAAGTCTCATCCTACACAAAAATAAAATCATAAAATGACTGAACCAGACACGTGGGAGACAGCAGGTGTTCAACATGGGGTGTGAAAGCACCCTATAAAACAAAGCCAGAGTGAGGGAAATTATTAATGAGTTAAAAGAGTGGACCTCTAAAGAGAGACTAAAGTGGAGATACACAGAATATAACAACTAAGAAGAAAATGGCTTCAAACCTTTGAAAATTACCTGTAATTTCCAATTTATAGGAGTCCTGTTCCTAAGCATTTGTTTAAACCTGAAATTCACATTCCCAAAGATACAATATTATTAAAATGGAGATTAAGTTACCATTCAAACCTGCAAACATCAAATTAATCTGTAATATACCTAAACTATAGTACTAACAAATTTATTTCAAAAGTTCAAATATTTTTTCTCTAAGAAAATGTATCCCAAGTTCCAACTAAGGAAACCAGAAACGCACCTTCCTTTTGGTCTATTTTATTTTGCTTTTTTAAGCCACAAGGGGACACAGGGGCTAGGGAAACTCTAACATGGGTGTGCAAGAAGAGAAAGGGGAACTAGTTTCCTGCAGGGCATCACAGGGGATAAGCCACTTCTCTGGGGAAGACAGAGAAGAGACTCATCACCAGGGGTTGAAATAAGATCTGGAGTTACATTCCTGTATCTTGAGAGTTCAAAAGGAGGATCTATGTAGGAGCTGCACCCAGGTGAGGGTCCTGGGTTCAGAAGAGGCGGAGAGACTTGCACGAGCCTCACCGTCCTTACTCTGAGGCTGAGTCTCCAGCAAAGAGGGTGACCTGTTTTACTTATAAGCTATTTCCTAGGGATGAACGAAAGATAGAACACAGAGATTCCACTGATTGCAGGAGAAATTCGAGTTCATAAAAACGAAAACTTTAGACTATAATCACTGATAAAGACTCAGTGAAGTTATAAAATCTCATTGCCTTGTGAATGTCTACAATAAAATAAGCAACCATCAATCTGAATGGTTTACATAACTCTCCGCCAAGAACCAAGACAGAAAACATAATCAATATTCTGAAATACTAAAATTCTATATTTTGCCAAAGGTAAGACATTTTTAAAAAGAAAACAATTAAAAGACAAAAAACAACATTTTTGTCTTTTAAGTATTGCAGATCACCACCAGTTTTCCAGAAGAGTTCTAGATTCTTATAAGTTACGTATTTCATCTTTTAATAATTAGGTTTTTTTCTTTTCTAATACTAGTTTCACAACTGTAAGATTTACTGTGATTATTATAGCAACAAGACAGATTTTCAGAAAAGTAATGACTTGTTTAAGCTCAGAATGAAGTAAAAAGCACTGACAAATAGTTACCACAATCCAAAAACAGGAAATTAAGTGTATCTCACTCTGTGAAAATACAACAAATGAGAGCTCCTTTATATCTAGGTTCTGACCTGTCTACGACCCATCACAACTTCAAGTATACACCTGTTTAAAGTATAAAGTATACACTACTTTAAAGTAAAACTGCTTTGGTACCCTTAAGAATATAGGTGTACAAATATCCAATTTGAAAACCTCTCTAGAAAATTTAGTGTTGATTAAATAAATAGATGTTTTGCTGACATGGTAACATTTTGGCAAGTCAATTAATTAAGGTATGAAGAAAGAATCTTTTGTGGAAATTCCCAGGGCAAAGTAGATGCTCTATAAATGCTATTTTTAAGAATGAAGTTAATGGCTGTTGTGGAATTTTTAGAGATCATTCCCTCCCCCTTAGGCATTCTAACCCCTATTCAGGATTCACTTATCCACAGACATGCTCTCTTCTTTTTTTTTCTTTCCTCTGGGGAAGATTCACCCTCAACTAACATCTGTGCCAATCTTCCTCTATTTTGTATGTGGGTTGCCACCACAGCACAGCTGACAAGTGGTGTAGGTCCACGGCTGGGATCCAAACCCGCGAACTCAGGCCACCGAAGCAGAGCATACTGAACTTAACCACTAGGCCATGGGGCCAGTCATAACATGCTCTATTCTTTCTCCCGGTGGTCCTGTATCTATCATCCCCTACAAGACAATATATATTTTAAAACTCTTTTGTTTGTTACACCATGGGAACCTAAAGAAAAACTATTTGAGAAGCCTACTGATTAAAGTAAGCCCAAGGTTACTAAATCAGATAACACTTTTCTGCGCAGAACAAGCCCCTCAATAAGCTAAGCAGACAACAAAGAATATGTGCTCACTGAGCTCACCTAACACATGTTATTAACGTGAATAAAGTCAGCCTCATGATTTATTCATCACTTATTTCCATTTAAAGTACATTTGCAAAAATGTTCCTGTCAGAAACTACTATCAAAACTCAGATTATCATTCTGTATCAAGGATATCTCAGAACAGAAAAATGAATGTCTACTCCTCAGGGTTGCTTCCTCCCCAGACAAACTGCCTGGGACCCAATTCATCCAGGGAGATTCCCAGTGTCCAGAAAACACACATCCTCAGTCATCACCCCATTTTTTAAGAGTTCAATTGGCTCTTTAAGCACTAAAACAAATGTATTAGAATATAAAGATAAAACTACTGGCATTTGTCTGCTTCTGATATTACTATTTGTGATGGTTAATTTTAAGTGTCAACTTGGCTGAGCCATGGTGCCCAGATACTTGGTCAAACATTATTCTGGATGTTTCTGTGAAGGTGTATTTTGGATGAGATTAACAAATTAAACCAGTGGACAGCGAGTAAAGCAGACTGCCCTCTAGAATGTGGATGAACCTTATCCAATCAGTCGAAGGCCTGAACAGAACAAAAGCTGACCTCCCCCAAGCAAGAAAGAATCCTGCCAGCTAAAACTCTTCCCTGAATCTCCAGCTTGCTGGTCTACTCTATCAGATTTTTTTTTTTCTCTTTTGACTCGCTAAGCCTACACAAGCATGTGATCCAATTCCTTAAATCAATCTCTCTCTCCACACACACTCACACAATATCCTGCTGACTCTGTTTCTCTGGAAAACTCTGACTGATACACTATTCAAAAGAAAACAAGACTTCGCCTAGAAATTTATTTAAAAGGCATATGGCTTATTTGAAGTTCAACAATTAATAACATTAACTAAATCAACAATGAGTCTAAGAAAAGGTAGTCAAATTCCAGATGTGGAGACTTCCTAGTTCTCACCAGTTTCATTTAATTTTCCAAAGACTGATAAGAGACACTGCTTTATCCAAATAAGAGAAAGTAATTTGTTCAAAAAAAAGGGGTTGAGACTAAAAGTCAAGATGAAATATTAAAATATTGATTAGCATCTTTGCAAATGTACAAAAATAAGCAGATACATAGACATACACAAATATGTACAGGTAAACTTTTCCTAGAAAATTCATAAAGAATAAAATAAAGGTATAATTATTGACTATCCTTTATAAAAATTACTATTAGGGGCCAGTCCGGTGGTGTAGCAGTTAAGTTCACGCACTCCACTTCGGCGGCCTAGGGTTTACCAGTTCGGATCCTGGACGCAGACCCATGCACCGCTCATCAAGCCATGCTGAGGTGGCGTCCCACATAGAGCAACTAGCAGGATGTACAACTATGACATAACTATCTACTGGGGTTTTGGGGAGAAAAAAGGAAAAAAGGAGGAAGATTGGCAATAGATGTTAGCTCAGGGCCAATCTTCCTCAAAAAAAAAAATTACTATTGATTTTGAATCATTATTTGCATTACTTTTCTCAATTTCTCATAGGAAATAAGAACAGTAATAAGAAGTACTGTGGTACAGGAAGAAATATATTTGGTCTTTGTCCCGGGTTCCTGGCACCAAGCTCCTAAGTTCCTTGGGACTTCCTGAGTGTGTTCTATCATTCATGAGGAGCCCCTTTTGAGCACACCTGAGTTTATGCTGATGAGGTAATTTAGGGTAGAATCTCTAAATAGCCTCAGGAGGGGGCTGGTCTCCAGAAAGACCAAGTGACTAGAGGGTTGGAATTTTCAACTGCACCCATGGACCTGTGGGAAGTGGAAGAGGGGGCTACAGATTAAGCTTTACAAAAACTCTTGAACAACAAGATCATTCAAGAGTTTTTATAGTTTCCAGGTTGGTGAATGTATTTATAATCAGGAGGGTACTGCACCCCAGTTCCATGGGAGCAGAAGCTCCCGGGCTCGGGATTCTTCCAATCCTTGCCCTATGTATGCATCTCTTCATCCGGCTGTTTATCTGTGTCCTCTATAATATCCTTCATAATAAACTGGTAAACATAAGTAAATGTTTCTCTGAGTTCTGTGAGCCACTCTAACAAATTAATCGAATCCGAGGAGGAGGTTGTCAGAACCTCCAATTTATAGCCAGTCAGTCAGAAGCACAGGTAACAACCTGGACTTGACAGTGGCATCTGAAGTGGGGGCAGTCTTATAGGACTGAACCCTTAACTTGTGGGGTCTGATGCTATCTCCAGATAGTGTCAGAACTGAATTAAATTTGTAGGACACCCAGTCAGTGTCTGCTGAAAACTGGAGAATTGCTTGATGGTGCTGGAAAACACATACATCAGAAGCACTATAATCTCAAGAAGCAGTGACCTAACAGAACAAGTTTCTTTGCATAAAGAATCACCTGATCTTCAAAATGCTAATTATTGGGGTTTATAAAGACTCCCATATATGATATTAGCACTAGAAGAGTGCTTATAGCAAAACAACCTTGGTTGGAATTCACTGTTTATTTTTGCATCTGAAAGGGAGGAGAATATAGAGGAGCAGGACTTACAAGTGGTAGGTGGAGACAGAAGCACACAGATTTAACAGGGAACCTAACAAATTTCAGTTCATCATCTGCAGATGTCTTTTTAAACCCATCACTTTATAAGTTCACCACATCGATCTATAATAACAGGTCCCAAAGTGTGGTCTGCCAGTCCAACAACATGAATATCACCTGGAAATTCGTTAGAAACGCACATTCTTGGTCCCTACCTCAGACATACTGAATCATTCTCTGTGGAAGGAAACCAGGAATCTGTGTTTTAACAAGTCTTCCAAATGATACTAAAGCTTGAGAACTAGTAATTTCCAGTAAAGTAAAATACCTTTAACTATGAGACAGAACTAAATCAGGAAATTCTAGAAACTGAGTGGCAGAATTTTATTACATCACAATGAATCACGTGGAGGAAATTTTATTAATATTATCCCTCCTTTTTTATAAGGCATTTATCCAAAAATGCTTTCCCAATACTATAACTGATATTATTTAAGAATTTTCCAGTGATTTAAAATTTTCAGTCCAGTCATAAGGCTTCCTTGTGCCCAAGAACACAGAACAACAGCAAAAGTTTTAGGAAGGATGATGATACATTCCCAGGCAAAACTTACAGGCTGAGTACACCATATTATAAATTGCTAAACTTTGAATTAAATATTTTAGTTCCTCCCTGAAATGTAATATAAAGTTATCAGTAAAAACTAAACAGGCCAAAATGTATACACTTCTACAGAGTTTTCACTTCCCTCTATGAAAATTTGCCAAAGGGGACAAAATCTGGCAAAGAGGCAATTTCTCTGACAATTTAATTCAGGCTATTAGCATTCCTTTGTAGACAGAAGATAAATACCTTTAAACTGCTTGATCATGTTCTGGTGGTTTTCAATGGCTTCCTTTAAGATCATTTCAGGCTGGTCCATTTTCCACCGCCATTCAGTGCCCACTGGATTGGTGTGGTGCCTAGGAAAAAGAGGCAAAAGTTCTAAGGGACTCCCTGTAATAAGATCTCAGCTAGTCATCTACTACAAGGTAGTCTATAAAAATAACAAAATCAGAGTTGGTTTCCTTCTAAGAGCTCAGCTATTTACAGTTGTTATTTTCCAATTTATTTTAAGTCATGACACCTAGCAGAGGGGGGTGGATAGAGAAGAGAAGTACCTTCTGGCTAAGACTGAGGTTTTAATCAAAACAACACAAAATGTGTACCCCTTCCTGCCAGCCACCCACCACCAGGCTTAACAAGCACCCAGTAACAACTAACAGTAGAATATTGCCAGAAGAGTTGCAAGATCATAGTGATAAACTCGCCCTGGGAGGCAGTGCAATGAGAAAACCTAAAGTTTACAATGGATCAGACATTGAGAAAAAACCTCTAGCAAACCAGCCCCCATGATACACACAAGGTATCCCTACAAGATACCAATAATAAAGGCCCAGCTAAAAGGAAAGGTGCACCAATTTCCAAACACAGAAAACATTCACCTCAGTTTCTAATGTACTAAACGAGATGTCTAACTTTAAACAAAAAACTTATGAGACATACAAAAGAGCGAGAAAAACATTTCCAATAGACAAAGCAATCAACAGACCCAAACTCTTTTGACACAAGTGTTGGAACAATTTGAAAAGGAATTTTTAAAAACTATGATTACTATGTTAAAAGCCCTAATAGAAAAGGTGGACAACATGCAAGACCAGATGGGTAAATTCAGCAGAGAGATGGAAATTATAACACATAATCAAATAGAAATGCTAAATATTAAAAAAAAATAGGTCTTTGACAGGCTCAACAGCGAACTACAAACAGCTGAGGAAAGAGTGAAAAAACTTGAAGAGGCCAATGCAAATAAGCCAACTAAAACACAAAGACAAAAAAACTTTTTTATGTGAAAAGAAGGACATAGCATCCAAGAGCTGGGGGACAATATCAAAAAGTCCAAAATACACATAATTGGAATCCCAGAAAGGAAGTAGAACAAAGCAGAAGAAATTGTAGAAAACTTATGGCCAACAGTTTTCCAAAGTTAATGAGAAAAAACCACAGATCCAAGAAGCTCATAGAACACCACCCAGGATATTTTAAAAAGAAATAAGAGCCTAAAAATACTATATTCAAACTGATAAAAACAAAAGAAAGTGAGAAAATTTTTAAGTGAGAGAAAAAAGACACGTTACAGAAAAACAAAGATAAAAATTACATCTGACATCTTACCAGAAAATAAATAAGCCAGATGAAACTACAATGATACCTGAGAAGAATGCTTAAAAGAAACAAAGGAACAAACTTGACAACCCAGTGGGAATATCTTTCAAAAATGGAGAAACAAAGACCTTTGCAGAGAAAATCTGAGACATTTTCTTGCCAGCAAACCTACATTACAAGATATGATAAAGGGAGTTGTTCAGGCAAAAGAAACATGACACCAGATAAAAACTGGGATCTCTACAAAGAAATGATGAGTGCTGGAAAAGGAAAAAATAAGGGAAAATAAAATTTCCTCTTTTTTTAACTTTTAATTGCTCTAAAAATAACTGACAGTGTCAGTAAAAAGCATACTGATGGGGGCTGGCCCAGTGGTGTAGTGGTTGAGTTCGTGCACTCCGCTTCGGTGGCCAGGGTTCATGGGTTTGGATCCTGGGCACAGACCTACACACTGCTCATCAAGCCACACTGTGGCGGCATCCCACATACAAAATAGATAAAGACTGGCACAGATGTTAGCTCAGCAACAATCTTCCTCAAGCAAAAAGAGGAATATTGGGCAACAGATGTTAGCTCGGGGCCAATCTTCCTCACCAAAAAAAAAAAAAAAAAATACTGCTGTACTGTGTGTTTACAGCTTATGTAAATGTAAAACTTATGCCAACAATAGCCAAAGGATGTAAAGAGGAATAGGGAATATACTGTTGTAAAGATTTTATACTACACATGAAGTGGTAATAATATTATTTGAAGATAGACTCTGATTAATTAAAGATGTACATTATAAACCCTAGAGGAACCTCTAAACATTTTTAAAGACATATGAATAATAAGCCAAGAATGGATATAAAGTAAAATCATTAGAAATGTTTAGTTACCGGCCATTAGGCCGGCGTAGCGCTTAAGTTAGTGTGCTCTGCTTCAGCTGCCCGGGGTTCACAGGTTCCGATCCCGAGCGCAGACTAACGCACCGCTTATCAAGGCATGCTGTGGCAGCATCCCATATAAAGTAGAGGAAGATGGGCATGGATGTTAGCCCAGGGCCAGTGTTCCTCAGCAAAAAGAGGAGGATTGGCAACAGATGTTAGCTCAGGGCTAATCTTCCTCACACACACACACACACAAATGTTCAATTAACATGTGAGCAGGCAGGAAAAAAAAAACTTGGAGAACAAATAGAAAACAGCAAGATGGTAGATTCTAATCAAATCATGCCAATCATCATTTTCAATATGAATACGTTAAACACACCAACTGAAAGATAAGGGTTATCAGACGAACTTAAAACACCAGACCCAACTATGTGAAGCCAGCATTACCCTAATACAAAAACTAGACAAAGATATTACAAGGAAACAAAACTACAGACCAATATCCCCCACGAACACAGACATAGAAACCTAAACAAAACACCTAGCAAATCAAATTCAGCAACATATATAAAAAGGATAATGTGTCACAACCAAGTAGTGTTTATCCCAGAAATACAAGGCTGGTTCAACATCCAAAATTCAATCCTTGTATTTCACCATATTAACAGAAGAAATAAAAAAATATTGTCATCTAAATAGATGCAGAAGAACTATCTAACAAAATTCAACATCCATTCATGACAAAAACTCCCAGTAAACTAGGAAAAGACGGGAATTTCCTTAATCTCATCAAGGGGAGATTCTAGCTAACATCAAACTTAAACGTAAAAGAATGAACACCTTCCTCTTAGGATCAGAAACATGGTAAAAATGTCTTTTCTCACCACTTCTATTCAGCATGTAAATCCTAGTCAGTGAAATAAGGCAAGAAAAAGAAAGGAAGAAATAAAACTCTCTCTTCACAAATGAAGAGAATTTCTATGATTACCTACATAGAAAATTCAAAAGAATCTATAAAAAATATACAGAAATAATAAGAACTAGCAAGAGAGCCTAACAAGTGCACAAGATACATGGTCAATATATACAAATCAATTGTCTTTACATATACTATCAATAAAAAACTGTAATTTGTAACTTAAAGAAAAGTGCAATTTATAATAGCAACAAAAAATTTATAAACATACATATAAATCTAAAACCATACATGCAGTATCTGTATGCTGAAAACTACAAACAACTAATAATAGAAATGAAAGACCTAGACAAAAAGAGAGACCTAACGTACTCACAGATTGGAAGATTCAATATTGTTAAAATCCACAGATTAACAGAATTCCAATACTAATCCCAATTAGTAGGTAATGACAAGATGGTCTAAAATTTATATGTAAAGGCAAAAAAAAAAAACAGAATGGCTAAAACAAGTTTAAAAAAGGAAAATCAAGATGGAAGATTCACAATACCCAATTTCAAAACACATAAACCTACAGTAATCAAGACAGTGTGGTATTGGCCAAAGACAGAGACACAGAACAATAAAACAGAATAAGAGACCAGAAATACATGCACACATATATTGTCAATCAATTTTTGACAAGATGTAGAGGCAATTAGATGGAGAAAGGATAGTCTTTTTCAATAACTAGTGCTGGAACAATTGGATATCCATAGGCAAAAAAAGAAAAAAAAAGAACTTCTATCCATACTTTGGACATCATCAGTAATAAGACAAATTGATAGCATGAACCTTCTGATAGGATATACTGAGAAGGGAGTATATTTCACACAGACAAAAATCCATAATCTCGATGTATCATAAAAAAACCACCAAACACAAATTGAGAAACCTATAAAATACCTGATCAATATTTTTCAAAAGTGTCAAGGCCATGAAAAACAAGGAAAACTAAGAAACTGAAAAAGATTCAAGACACATAACAACTAAATGCAATGTGGGATACTAGTATGGTTCCTAGAACAGAAAAAAGACAGTAATGGAAAAACTGGCAAAATCTAAATAGTCTCCAGTTTAATTAATAGTATTATATCAATGTGTTTCTTCAGCAGACTGAGGGTTTGTTTGTTTCTTAATTTGTTTATTTATTTCCTATTTATCTCCTACCAGAGCAAAAGAGCACATCGAAAAATTTGGGGGTCTGTTAAGTTCATTTGCCTTAAAACAAACTACAAATCATATCCAGGCCAAGATTTAAAAAAAAAAAGGAAACAATCAACAGAGTGAAAAGGCAACCTATAAAATGGGAAAAAAATTTGTAAACCATAGGGTTAATATTCAAACTATATAAGGAACTCCTTTAACTCAACAGCAAATAGACAAATAACTAAAAAGTGAGCAAAAGACTTGAATAGACATTTCTCCAAACAAGACATACAAATGACCAACAGGCACATGAAAAGATGCTCAACATCACTAATTATCAGTGAAACATAAATCAAAATCACTATGAGTTATCACCTCATACCCATTAGTATGGCCACTATCATAAAAAACAGAAAATAACATGTTGGCAAGAATATGGAGAAAACAGAACCCTACGCATTGTTGAGAATGTGAAATGGTGCAGCCACTACGGAAAATAGTAGAAAGGTTTCTATAAAAATTAAAAATAGGACTACCATATGATCCAGCAATCCTACTTCTGGGTATTTATCCAAAATAATTGAAAACAGGATCTCGAAGAAATATTTCCACTCCCGTGTTCTTTGGAGCATTATTCACAATAGCCAAGATGTGTAAAAAAAATCTAAACAGACATCAACTAATGAACAGATTAAAAAAATGTGCTATATACGTACAATTGAATTATTATTCAGCCTTAAGAAAGAAGGAAATTCTGCCATATGTGACAACATGGATTAATCTGGGGGACATTATGTTAAATGAAATAAGCCAGACACAGAAGGACAAATACTGCACTATACCACTTATATGAGGTGTATGAAATAGTCAAACACATAAAAGTGGAGAGTAGAATGGTGGTTGCTAGGGGCTAGAGGAGGGGGAAATGGAGAGTTGTTGTTCAACAGGTATAAAGTTTCAGGTATGCAAGATTATCAAGTTCTAGAGATCTGCTGTACAACACTATAATTAACAATATGTACTGTACACTGAAAATCTTGTTATGAGGGTAGATCTCACGTTAAGTGTTCTTGCTGTGGGGCCGCTGAGTCGTGAGTCGAAAAGGAATTTTCAGACATGAACCGCCCGTTCACGTGCCTTTATTCAGCAACAGGAGAGGACCCATGGGCAGTAAAGAGCAGCAGTGAAAGTGTCTGTGCAGGCCATTATATACGATTTTAACTATTTTTACTACTCTAAAGAAAGGTCAAAGGAAGAAATACTAGGGGATCTGGTCAAGCGAATTGAGAATTGATGGGTTCTGGTTAGTCTCAAAGATTAGGGTGTGGGGGCTGATGAACGAGATGCAATCTAGCATTCCAAGGTATGGTGTGCCTCGAAGAGCAGGGGATTAAAGTCATTGATCACCTTCTGACGTAAATTCCTTTGCTCCTAGCCAGAGGCGATTGAGTAAGTAGGGGTCTGCTAGTCTGAGTGGAGTCTCACGGAAAGAACTGGAAATTGTAAAATGAGTCATAAACAAAGTTTCAACCAAGTCATTCCTACCACAGTAATAATAATAAAACATTGCTTTGGAGTAAAATTACATTATGATCCTACTAGACACAGGAAATGAGGAAATTTTTGAGGAAGGTACATACCTTAGTAACTACTTTAAAAACAAAAGGCTTTTTAAACATATTTCTCCCCTGCTTTCCAAACAATGATTTAATCTAGTAGATTAAAAATCTGGTTTTAAAATAAACAAGTGGGACCTCATCAGACTAAAGAGCTTCTACAAGGCAAATGAAACCAGGATCAAAATGAATAAACAACCCACCAGCTGGGAGAAAATATTTGCAAATCGTTTGTCTGACAAGGAATTAATCTCAGTAATATATAAAGATCTCATACAACTGAGCAACAAAAAAACAAACAACCCGATCAAAAAATGGGCAAAAGATATGAACAGACATTTTTCCAAGGAAGAGATACAGATGGCCAATAGACACATGAAAAGATGTTCAACATCACTAATCATCAGGGAAATGCAAATCAAAACTACACTAAGATATCACCTTACACCAGTTAGAATGGCTATAATCACAAAGACAAATAACAACAAATGCTGGAGAGGTTGTGGAGAAATGGGGACCCTCATTCACTGCTGGTGGGAATGCAAACTGGTGCAGCCTCTATGGAAAACAGTATGGAGAGTCCTCAAAAAATTAAAAATAGAAATACCGTATGATCCAGCAATCCCACTCTTGGGCATCTACCCAATGGACATGAAATCAACCATCACAAGAGGCGTATGCACCCCTATGTTCATTGCAGCATTATTCACTATAGCCAAGAAGTGGAAGCAACCCAAGTGTCCCTCGACTGATGATTGGTTAAAGAAGATGTGGTATATACATACAATGGAATACTACTCAGCCATAAGAAAAGACACAGTTGTCCCATTTGCAACAACATGGAAGGACCTAGAGGGTATTATGTTAAGTGAAATAAGCCAGAGAGAGAAGGACAGACACTGCATGAACTCACTCATATATGGAATATAAGTGAACACACGGACAGAGAGAACTGATTGGTGGTTACCAAGGGGAAGGGGGGGGCACAAGGGGTGAAGGGTTACATCCACAAGGTGACGGACAAACAAAAATGTACAACTAAAACCCCACAGTGTAATTAACTATTAAGACATCAATAAAAAAAAATGGTAAAAAAAAAATCTGGTTTTAAATCTTTACGCACTTTGATATGCAAGGATCACTATAAAGTAGGGGCAAAAAAAGATACAGAACATTGTAAAGTATTCTGTCATTTGTGTGTGTGTATATATACAAAGACACATACACTGACACACACACACCTTTGTTCATAAATTTATACACACACAGATGATTTTGTTTGCATGTGTGTAGAATATCTCTGAAAACCTAAGTGACTGGAAGACAGGAATGCAAGGGAGACAATTTTCATGGTATAAACTTTTGTATATTTTGAATTTTTCACTACATATAAGGGTGACCTTTCAAAATACATTTAAAATATAGTTTAAAAACATGTGCTCACTACTTAAGATAGGTAAAACTTTTTTAGCAGTTTTATTGAGATATAATTCACATACCATAAAATTCCATTTAAAGTGTACAATTCAGTAGCTTTTAGTATATTCACAGAGTTGTGCACCCATCACCGCAATCAATTTTAGAACATTTTCATCATCCCCAAAAAAAGAAATCCTGCTCCCCTTAGCTATCACTCTTCAATCCACACACCTACCCCAGCCCTAAGCAACCACTGACCTACTCTCTGTCTCTGGGCAATTCACAGAAATGCAATCATACAATATATGGTCTTGTGACTGGCTTCTTTCACTTAGCATCAGGTTTTCAAGGTTCATCCATGTTGTAGCATGTATCACTACTTCATTCCTTTATATTTCCAAATAATATTCCATTGGATGGATATATATTCACATTTTGTTCATCCATTCATCATATGATGGACATTTGGTTTATTTCCAATTTGGGGATGCTATCAATGTCTTTTTATATGTTTATTGGGCATCTGTATATCTTCTTTGGAGAACTGTCTATTCAGATCCTTTACCCATTTTTTCAATTGGGTTATTTGTTCAAGACAGACATAACTCTAAACTTGAAATTTCAAAGTACAAAATGTTCACTCTAATAAACAGAAATAAGAGACATACAACAGTAAATCTGCGATAACTATACACATAACACTCAACAACTCTTTCTGAAAATTAGAAGAAAAATATTTTATCTACCTATAACAGTCCACTATCCATATTATCAAAATGAGAAATTCATTTTGGGAAACCCACATCGGTACATCATGTTGTAGTTTACAAACACTTCCATATGCACAATCTCATTCAAGTAATTAAGCCTCACAGCAACCCTATAAAGAAGGTATTACTGTTTTACAGTTAGGAAACTGAATTTCAGAGGCCTATTTCAAGAACCTGCTAAAATGAAAAAAATAAATGTTTATAATAAACATTTAAATCAATTTTTATTAGGCCCTTTCTGACATTATTATATTATTCATAATTGAAACAGATGGTAAATTCTAATTTTAAAAGTTAGTATATTAGTACCTCTTTACCAGAAGCCATGATAAATGAAACATCTCCATTTACTTTTATCTTTCTAAAATCTCATTAATGAATTTGTTAAGCATACTGTTTGCTTTTTAAAAAACTGAATAAATTTATTGCTCGAGAAACTGAGGATTTCATTATTGGCTCTAAACAGGTAAGGGGTATTACCCACTAAATCCTATCATTTTCTTTGAATCTTGACCTTCAAAAAAAGAACAACTTATGTCAAAAATCTTAGGAAGAGACTGTAAATGTGATTTTTTTAAATTTTAAGAGATTGTAAAATGTGAAACAATGAGAACTAGGACACAAAGCACTTGATTATTTCTCCTATGAGCTAAGTATTATGTGATCCAAATATTTCAGTCTGCATAATCATATGGCTTTTGTTTTGCAAATATTCACCCTACATTTTAAGTCTGGTAAGTACATACTCTAACATTAAAAAAGAGATATGATGTATCATTTTATTTCAATGCTGCCATGTTCCAGCAATCCCCTTCACTGAAACAGTACTTTTGGACCACTAGACACAGGATTTCTCAACCCCAGCACAATGATATTTTGAACTAGATAATTCTTTGTTGTGGAGGGCTGTCCTGTGTACTATAGGATATCTAAGAGCATCCCTGGCCCCTACCCACTAGATGCCAGTAGCACCTGCCTCAGTTATAACAATCAAAAATGTCTCCAGACATTGTCAAATATCCCAAGTTTCCCCATGGGGTGAAAAATAGCAATTTTGCCCCAGTTGAGAACCCTCTGAAATAATGGGAGGTCCTAAGAGATACCTTAATGGGAGGTCCTAAGAGATACCTTTCAGTCTTTTTACTATATCCCTGGATAACTAGAAAAGAGAATACACATACAAGAACTTAATGATGGTGGTATTATGGCTATAATATTTTTAAAAGGTTTTATTTTTTATATTATCTGTCAGTTGAAGGATGTACAGATAAAACAGTATGATGGCTGGGATTCATATCAAAATAGTGAGGACTAGGATAGGTAAATGGAACATGATTGGCCATATGTTAACAAGCGTACATAGACATTCATTGTACTATTCATTCTACTTACATTCAAAAACTCCATAATAAAAGTGAAAGAAAAAAGAAATCTAACACAGATCTCAGTAGATAAGTAAATAACCTGCTGATGACCACATCAGAAGATTACAGTTCAGGGAAACAACATACAGCTGAATGCCTAAGGGGAAAAGCTGGGAGACAGAATCTTGGTGAATCAAAGCACTGAAAAGTGTTTACATATACTGAGAATTTAGAGTCTCAAACATGCCCAGGACAGGATGCATGCTAAGAAAAGTCTTGAGAAGACCCTAAACTTCCACCTACATCTAATTTACAGGCTCAGCACAAGCAGAAAGTGAAAGCTAAGGCAGAGTTGCAAAAGGTCTGGCTAAGCTATGAAGGAATGCCCCAACAGAGTCAATCTGCAAAGACTGGGAGAGTGGTTTTCTTTTTCTCTTTTTTCCTTTACCTCCACGTGTTCAAGGAAATCTCTGTCAATACATTTGCTGACCACTAAAACACAGACTTCACAGACTGCACAACAAAGAATAGAGTCTTTACGAAAATAGTTTAGAAAACTCCCTAAGTAAACAAACACCTAAAATCCAGAGCAAGAAACAAGCAAACTCTGAAGAATGGGAAGAATCTGATTTTCAGAGTTAACACATTATAATATTCAAAATGTGCAGTTTCCAATAAAACATCACAAAGCATACAAAGAAACAAGAAAAGTACAGCCCATTCACAGGAGAAATTAACAAAAACTCTCCCCAAGGAAACAAACACTAAACTGACTAGAAGAAGACTTTAAGGCAACTTTCTTAAACACGCTCAAAGAGCTAAAGGAAAGCAGGGACAAAGAGCTGAAGGAAACCAGGAGCACAATGTCTCAACAAATACAGAATATCAATTAAGAGATACAAATGATAAAAAAAGGAGCCAAGGGGCCGCCCGGTGGCGCAGCGGTTTAGTCCGCACTTGGCAGCCCGGGGTTCGCGGGTTCGGATCCCGGTCGCCCGCCGATGCACCGCTTGTCAGCGGTGTCCCATATAAAGTAGAGGAAGATGGGCACGGATGTTAGCCCAGGGCCAGTCTTCCTCAGCAAAAAGAGGAGGATTGGCGACGGATGTTAGCTCAGGGTTGGTCTTCCTCACAAAAAAAAAAAAAAAAAAAAAGGAGCCAAAAAGAAGTTCTAGAACTGAAAAGTATAATAAGTAAAATGAAAAATCCAGTAGATTCACAGCAGATTTGAACAAGCTTTGAGAAGACAAAATAAGTATATTTGAAGAAAGAATATTTGAAGAAATAATGGTTGAAAACTCCCCAATTTGATAAAAGACATGAATTTACACATCCAAGAAGCTCAATAAACTCCAAGTAGGATAAACTCAAAGAGATCTACACCAAGACACATTACAATCAAACTGCTGAAAGACAAAGAAAGAATCTTGAAAGAAGTGAGAGAAGATACTCATTATATACAAGGAATCCTCAGTAAGATCAACAGCCAGTTTCTCAGCAGAAACCATGGAGGTCAGAGGCAGAGGGATGACATATTTAAAATGCTAAAAGGAAAAAGATGTCAACCAAGAATTCTATACCCAGCAAAAGTATTCTTCAAAACTAAAGGAGATATTAAGACATTCCCAGAAAAACAAAAGCTGAGGGAGTTCATCACTAGTAGACCTGCCCTTGAAGAAATGCTAAAGGCAGTCCTTCAGGCAAAAATGAAAGGACACTAGACAGACTCAAACCATGCAAAGAAATAAAGAACAACATAAAGGTTATTACATACGTAAATACAAAAGTCGGTATTACTGCATTTTTGGATTCTAACTCATCTTTTCTGTCCCCTAATGATTGAAAAGACAAATGTATAAAACATTCATAAATCTATGTTAATGGGCACACATGTATAAAGTTGTAATCTGTGATAACAACATCATAAAGGAGGAGGAATGGAGCTTTGTATGAACAAAGTTTTTGACTAGTATCCAACCAAACATGGTATTAGTTCAAAATAAAGTCAATCCTCATTATTTGCTGATGCGATATTTGCAAAATTACCTGCTTGCTAAAATGTATTTGTAACCCAAAAATCAATACTTGAGGTATATTTGGGGTCATTAATGGCCATGCATGCACAGAGCAGCAAAAAATTTGAGTTGCCTGGTACATACATTCCCAGCTGAGGTCAAACAAGGCAATGCTTTCTCTGCCTTTTCTTTAAGCTCTCATATTGTAAACAAATATTCTTTTGGCAGTCAATTTAATGTCCCATTTTTTGCATTTTTGTGCTTTTTGTTGGTGATGTTGCTGTTTGAAACAACTCCCAAGCACAGTGCTGAAGTGCTCTGTAGTTTTCCTAAGTGCAAGAAGGCTGTGATGTGCCTTACGGGGAAAATATGTGTGTTAATAAGATTCATTCAGGTATGAGTTATAGAGCTGTTGGCCGTAAGTTCAACATTAATGAATCAACAACACATCAAATAAGGTATCTTTAAACAGAAACACACATAAAACAAGTTATGTATTGATAAGATGATGAAAAGTTGTGACAAGAGATTGTAGGAACCTAGTCCTTTTTCCCCTTAAAAGTGATAGTTCAGGGGCCGGCCCAGTGGTGCAGCGGTTTAGTTCATGCTCGGCAGCCTGGGGTTTGCAGGTTTGGACCCTGGGCGCCCGGTGACACACTGCTTGTCAGCTATGCTGTGGCAGCGTCCCATATAAAGTAGAGGAAGATGGGCATGGATGTTAGCCCAGGGCCAGTCTTCCTCAGCAAAAAGAGGAGGATTGGCAATGATGTTAGCTCAGGGCTGGTCTTCCTCACCGAAACAAAAAAAAAGTGATAGTTCAGTATTGGCTCAGGTAGCATTCATGCAACTTTATAGAACATAACTACCACAAATAAAAAGAACTGAAGTAGACCGTTATAAGTTTAAGAGGTAAGTTGTAATCCCCAGAGTAATAACCATCAAGAAAATAACTAAAAAAATGTACAGAAAAGGAAACAGAATGGACTCAAATGGTACACAACAAAAAGATCAAACATAAAAAAAGGAAGTAAAAGAGAAAATGAGCAACAAAAAAGATATAGAACATACAGAAAACAAGTAGCAAAATGTAAATGGATTAAATTCTCTAATTAAAAGTCAAGGACTGAGAAAATGGATAAAAAGAAAGATCCAACAATATGTTGTCTATAAGAGATTCACTGTAGATCCAAAGATACAATAGACCAAAAGTGAAAGGAAAGAAAAAATATTTGATGCAAACAGTACCAAAAGAGAGCTGAGGTAGCTATACTAACATCACATAAAATAGACTTTAAGTCAAAAATTGTTACAAGAGACAAAGAACATTATCTATTGATAAATGGGTGAATCCATCAAGAAGACGTAACAATTGTAAGCATACACATGCCTAAAAAAAGAGTACCAAAATATATGAAGCAAAAACTTATAAGCTGAAGAGAAATATACATTAAAATATACATTAAAAATTACAGAATTCAAAAACCACATCCTAAATAATGGATAGAACTAGGCAGAAGATCAATAAGGAAATAGAGCATTCAAACAATACTATATAAACCAATACCATCTACAACATATACAGAACAATACACCCAAAAAACAACAGAATACACATTTTTTTTAAGGGCACATGGAACATTTTCCAGGATAGATCATAGGTTAGGCCATAAATCAAGTCTCAATAAATTTAAAAAGACTGAAATCATACAAAGTATTTTCTTCAACCAAAATGGAATAAAAGTAGACATAAAGAACAGAAAGAAAACTGCACAGTTAACAAATATGTGGAAATTAAACAACACACTTTTAAATAGCCAATGGATCAAAGAAATCACAAGAGATATTACCAAATACTTAGAGATGAATGAAAACAAAAACACAGCATATCAAAAGTATGGAATGTAGCTAAAGCAGTGCTCAGAGAGAAATTTACAGCTGCAAACACCTACATTAAAAATAAAAAAAAGAAACCCAAATCAATAAGCTAACTACACACCCAAAAAACTAGAAAAAGAGCAAACTAAACTCAAGGCAGCAAAAGGAAGGCTACAGTAAAGATTAGAATAGAAATAAATAAAATTAATAATTTTAAAATTTAAAAAAAATTTAAATTAAATTAAAAAAGAAAGAAAATTGAGAATAGAAAAACACTAGAGAAAAATCAATGAAACCAAAAGTTGATTCTTGCAAAGATCAAAAAAACTGACAAAACTTTACCTAGAATGAGTAAGAAAAAGAAAAGGAAGACCCAAATTAGTAAAACAAGAAATGAAACTGAGGACATTACCACCAACCTTACAGAGATAAAGAGAATTGAGACTGCTATGAGCAATTGTAACCAACATATCAGAGAAACCAGATGAAATGAATGAACTCCTAGAAACACACAAACTGTCAAAACTGATTCACATAGATCTGAACAAACCTATAACAAGTAAAGTAATTGAAATCAGTAATCAAAAACCTCCCTGCAAAGAGAAGCCCAGGAATGGTTTCACTGGTGAATTCCACCAATCATTAAAGAATTAACACTAATCCTTCTCAAACTCTTCCAAAAAATAAGAGGAGGGAACACTTCCTAACTCACTCTATGAGATCAGCATTATCCTGAAACTAAAGCTAGACAAAGACATCATAAGAAACGATAAAACTGTTTTTCACAAAGGTGTCAGTTAGCAATTCTTAAAGTCCTTCACATGCATATACTAAGGTTGAAGACTCATGGTTTGGGGGTTTTGTATTCTAACATACATAGATACATACATAGATTCATACATACACATATTTCTTACTTTTAACTGCTGAGAGGGCCTAAAAGCACAAACACTCCAGTTGTAATGAGCACACCACACATCCAAATTTTGGATTCTAAATACCACTCTTCAGTAAAAGGAATTAGGATTCCTTAGAGAAGTGGTTGATTCTGCCAGGGCTGGGCAGGAAAAACACAAGATGAGTCTGGACCCTCTCTGGAGTCAGTAAATAGAGAAGTGTTTTAAAAAGAAAGAAAGAAAAGATACAGAAGCCAATCCCAAAGAGTTCCCAATGGCCAAAGCTGGAAAAATATGAGCAATAAAATGAATAATAATAGTACTGGATTATAACCAAAGGAATAAATATCCTTGAGTCCAAATTAATATAAATAATTTAATAAATAAATAAATGAGGGAGAAATGACTCTTCCTTACAAAGAATTCCAATTATTAAATGTTAAAAAAAAGGAAATTAAAAAAACCATTAGAACAACAAAGTAATAATTGATGCAGGTTAAGATCCACCAATGAATGAAAAATTTAGTGAGCAAAAGTTTAAGGAGAAACAGCATATTTGCACAGCCTCAAAGTATCTCCCCCAAAATATTTATTAATTACAAAGTGAAAAAATATCTTTTTGGTCTAATCTTACTCTTGAAAACCTGGCAGACACTACTTTAATCAAATAATGAAGGTTAACATCACCAGTAATAAGACATATTGATATCATATACTCCCTAATGGGACATGCTGAGGTCACATCACCTCTATGGTACTCTTCCCAAAATCCATAACTTCACTCTAACCATGAGAAGACAATAGACAAAACCAAACTGAGGGACATTTTACAAAATATTTGACTAGTACTCTTCAGAAGCGTCAAGATCATAAAAGACAAGGAAAGACTAAAGAACTGTGGCAGACTGGAGAAAACTAAAGAGACATGACAGCTAAATGCGATGTGGGATCCTGAATTGGGTCTTGAAAAGAAAAAGGACATTACTGGAAAAACTGATGAAACTCAAATAGTTTCCAGTTTAATTAACACAACTGCATCGATGTTAACATCTTGGTTTCGATCATTGTTCCACGGTTAAGTAAGGTCCTAACATTAGAGAAAGTTGGATGAAGGACACCCAGGAACTCTAGTATCTTTGTGAGTCTTCTGTAAATCTAAAATTATTTCTAAACAAAAAGTTTATGCCTATAAGATTTTAATGGTAGAGCAAGAGTCTTACATTAAAAAAAACAAAAACAGAATATAATACAGAGAGTAGACAATAATTTCAACCATGTATTAAAACAAGGGAAAGAGAAAAAAAAACAGAAAGCAAATACTTCAAAGCATTAACAGTGATTTGTCTAGGTGCCAAAATTATAGTTGTCCTTCTTTATACTTTTTGGTATTTTCCAAAATTTTCTACAATAAGCATGGATTACTTTTATGATCAATGAAATAAAAAAATATTTTTTAAAAAAGAATTATAGCTCTTGTACCAATATGAAAGATAAATCAAGGGATGACACAGACTGGAAAGTATTAAATCATTTCAGTTGTTAAAGGGTGAAATAATGAGAATCTAAAACACAATCAATAGAATTAGGTATGCAAATGGATGTGGTGAGTCAGAGAAAGCGAAAAGAGATTTTCGGCCTAAGCCACTGAATAGCTAATGGTGCCAGTACTACAACAGGAAGAAGAGCTTACAGAGAGCGTAATAAATTCCACTGTGGACAAACTGGGCTTGAAATGCCTGTGGATCATCTGACAGAATATATCCAGTAGGCAACTGCAAAACAGAGGGATGAAAACTCAGAAGGGAGACTGGGGCTAGAGACAAAGGATTTAAAGTGTCAAATTATAAGTATTCAATGAATCAGAGAGAACTCATCAGACAAAGAACAAGCCAAGAAGAGCTAACATAGGAAATTAAAAAGAAATTGGCAAAGGGTTGGGGGAAAAAACTAGAAGAGACTAGTAGATCTGAATCCAATAGAAGTCCTTCTTTTCTAGCATGTGTTGCTAGAGTTCAATTAAGATGAGAATTAAGTCACCTCTATTAGATTTGATAGAAGGAAGTCATTAGTGATCACAAGAAAACGAGCTGCAATGGAGACATGAGTCAGGCTGTAGAGAACTGAGGAGTTGAAGAGTAAGCAGTTGCCAGTGAAAGAGAAAAACGGATTAGTAGCAAGCATGAAGGAAAAGATTTCTGCAATTTAGGCATTTTCTCAACTTACTTAAAAGATTCAATTCTAGGGGCCAGCTGGGTGGCACAGTGGTTTAGTTCTCGCTTTGGCAGCCCGGGGCTTGCAGGTTCGGATCCTGGGCACCAGCCGATGCACTGCTTGTCAGCCATGCTGTGGCAACGTCCCATATAAAGTAGAGGAAGATGGGCACAGATGTTAGCCCAGGGCCAGACTTCCTCAGCAAAAAAGAGGACTGGCAACAGATGTTAGCTCAGGGCTGGTCTTCCTCACCAAAAAAAAAAAAAAAAAAAAAAGATTCAATCTACATATGATGGACTGTAGCCAACTTAAAGCTCAGAGCTTGTATTTCCTGGAAGAAAACCTGAAAAGCTTCCTACAATATAACATCCAAACTGATACCTTACCATAAAAGTAGTCTTGATTAGAAAAAAGATAAAGAAAAAAGTGTAGAAAACAAAGGTGAACAGAAGGCACAAAACAACAGAATGAAGACATTGATCAATTTATCATTATCAACAATCACTATAAATAAGACCAACTAAACTCATCAATTAAAAGATGGATTGTCCAAATGGGTTTTTAAAAATCCAGCAATTCCATACACACGTGAAAATATTAATCTACAAAAGACTTATACACTAATGTTCACAGCAGTTTTACACAGTCAAAACATGAAAACAACTCAAATATTCAACTAGAAGTGAAGAGAGAAACTGTGGTATAAACCATACAACTGACTACTCTTCAGCAATAAAAAGGAACAAACTACTGATATACATAACAAATGGATAAATCTCAAAGATATTTTACTGAGCAAAAGAAACCAGACACATAAATGCATACTAAATGATTCTATTTTCATGCAAGTCTATAGAAAAAGCAAACTAATAAATATTGTCAGAAAGCAATCAGTTTGCCTGGGGCTGGGGTGAGACGAGAGAAACTGACTGGGAGCGGGACACAAGAGAACCTCCAGGGGTAATGAAAATGTTCTTCATCTTGATCGTCATAGTCACACAGGTGTACGTGTTTACCAAAACTCATTGAATTGAACATTTTAAATAGGTGTACTTCATTGTATGTAAATAAAACTTCAATAAAGTTGATTTTAAAAAACTGATTCAGCCAAACACTTATTTATAAGCAACTCACCTAAAATATAAGGACACATAAAGGTTGAAGTTACATAAAGGAAGGAAAAAGAAAGACCTGGCCAAGTATTAGTAACCAAAAGAAATCTAGTATAGTTATATTAATATCAGAAAACATAAACTTTAAGGCAAAAAGCATTATTATGGATAAAGAAGACTACTAAATAATGACAAAACAAATATTCAGTAACAGGTTTTATTGCTGTTTTATTACCCAACAATTAAGAAGTATACTCTTCTCATGAGTATATGATAGATTTTTTTTTTTTTTTGCTGAGAAAGATTCGCCCTGAGCTAACATCTGTTGCCAATCTCCCTCTCTCTTTTTTCGCCCCTCACCAAAGCCCCAATGCACAGTTGTATATTCTAGTTGTACGTCCCTCTAGTTCTTCTATGTGAGCCACTGCCACAGCAATGGCAACTGACAGACGAGTGGTGTGGTTCCATGGCCGGGAACCAAACCCAGGCCACCAAAGCAGTGAGAGTGCTGAACTTTAACCCTAGGCCATCAGGGCTGGCTCTATCATAGATTTTTAAAATATGACCATATACTAGGCATATAGCACTTCTCAATAAATTTTGAATAGTTTGTATTAGAAACCATGTACTGTAACAATAATACAATTCGGTTGAAATTTAATAATAAATATATAATCCCAAAAATCTAATTTATGTGTAATTTTTAAAATATTTCTTTAACCCACGAGTTACAAAGAAGTCATAACGGAAATTAGAAAATATTTACAACTGAATAATAATCAAAAATCTATGGAATGTAGCCAAAGAAGTACTTAGAGGGAAATTTATAATTAAAGATGGACAGAAGACTGAATATTAATGGACTAATGATCTAATTTAAGTTAGAAAAACAACAGGGGGAAAAAACAGTAGTAAATTATTGAACAAGAAAACAAGGATATAATGGAGATGATTCACAAAGCCAAAGTCTAGATCTTCAAAAAGACTTAAAAAACTGGCAAACCTCTGATAAAACTGGTCAAGGAAAAACAACCAAATGCATAAATACAATATTAGGAATAGAAAAGGGAATTAATTACAGAAACAGCAGAGCTTTAGGCAAAAATGAGTGCAATGGTGGGCAGAAATTGATTATTATAGATCATTACATATTTGGTCACCACAGCCATTCATTTTTACTTACCGCCAACAGAAAACACACTTATTTGCACATGCCAAGCTTGGGGTAGTTTCCATGCAACGATGGCTTTCGATGCCATAGAATGTATGTTTATAGCAACCTCCCCTCCCTCGGAGCATCGACTGTGAAAGTAAAAAACAAACGACAATTTGAATAAAATCCTCAAAGCAAGGAAATAAAACACCAAGGCATCACTTTTAAGAAAAAACCATGTGTTTCATAACCATAAATACCCCTACTGGTATCTGCAGGATGCAGAAAATTAATTTTATAGCATTACAGTATTTTGATGGTGCTTTGGGTTTTGATAGCGCTGTGGGTTTTCTAAAACCCAATGAAATAAACCTATGATTCATTAACTCTGAAAGCTCTATAGGGAGGACCACTGATGCTTTCATATTCAAATCCATCCAAATGCCTCAAATAATATTAGTACAATAATATATAATGCCAAGGGATAGATAAGACATGCTCCTGGAAAAGGGGGACAGCGCTCACGTGAAAGAGAAGGTGGGTAAGGGAATGCATCCTGGAGCACATTCTAATTTAAATGAATGGTAGAATTTGAACATATTGAGACTGCTGAGGGGACAAGCAGCATGTATATAAGAAACAGATTATCCGAAAAAAGAACACCATTTATTATGTAAGTGGTAAAACCACGGTTAAGTGCAGTGTGAATGGATAACTGAAGAAATACTGCAGATCAACTCAGAGTTGGAATCACAAGATAACATCAAACTTCTTGAGGTATCATCAGAAAGATCCATCCAGAAGCTCTGTGTAAGATAAGCTTGATTTTAGTAAAAGTGAAACCTGTGAGGAGGTTACGCAAGCAAGGTCATA
The DNA here is from genome assembly GCA_031878705.1 of Tapirus indicus. Taxonomy (NCBI): domain Eukaryota; kingdom Metazoa; phylum Chordata; class Mammalia; order Perissodactyla; family Tapiridae; genus Tapirus; species Tapirus indicus. Next base: position 123,108,783 of record CM062922.1, on the reverse strand, counting down.
GTGACTTGGCTTATAATATTAGTGGAGTAAAAGGGAAGGGTACTAAAGAGGTACAATCAATGGCATTCCTAATTAGAGGGGCAAAACGGAGGAAGTCATTCAAGATAACTAAGATTTTGAGCCTATCTGACAGAAATATGATGGAATTAACAACAGGAACAACAAACGAGGAGACACAGGTGGGTAGGCTTTACATACATGTATCAATGTACAATATACATCAGTGTACTAATATAATGCTGTCCACAACGAAAGAAAATTATATCAAATCTACCAGCTTGATTACTGTCAGTTGATCATGAAGTCTTTTATTTTTTGTCCTGATAAAAGGGGTTCCCTGTCCATCTCACTTGGTACTTGCATTAAGGAAAAATATTGTTCAGGATAACTGTGCCTACAGACTCTCTTCCAAGTTCCCAACAAACTATCCAAGAAGGCCAACAAACTTTCAAATCTTGCAAATAGCGTTGAAAACTAAAAATAAAAGTCTATCAAATGCCAAAGTCACAGAGTATTTACCACTAAATATCATGCCAATGGAGAAACAAAGTTGAAGACCTGCACATTTCATTCACTATTTACTGAGAAGTTAATATACCTCAAGCATGCTGTGTGTTGAATGTACAACGAATAAGACAGAGCCTCTGCCCATGATCTGGTCTGAGGAAATGGCAAGCAAGCAGGCAAAATGGGCACTACTACTAAGATAGGGTGATTGGATCAATCAAGATTCTTTTGCAAGCAAGAGAAACTGACTCTAGCCAACAGAAAAGGAATTTATTGAAAGTATCTCCTAGCTCAAAGAACCTTCAGAAAGGCAGGAATGAAGGAAGGCTGGCAGCAGGACCACCACTCAATCCCCCAGAAGCCATCTACTATAGACACCACCACTCTTTGGATACCATCACCTGCACCACTCCTGAAAAGCACATACTGCTGCCACGGGCACAAAAGTGAGTTCTCCACATCCCAGTCCCTTTCCATTACTCACTCCACACTCAAAGTCTCGGGCTGAACACAATATCTTAGATGATATTTTTATACCCAGGTTGCCAGAGCATGGTACAGGAAGCAGTATCTGTCCTCCTTAGCTTCTGTAGCAGGCAGTGGGCCCTTGAGCCAAACAAAGCTCATTTAACAGAGAATTCCCCAAACATGAAAAGGCTCAGATGCCGGGCAGAGTAGATAAATGCCCATCATGGTGTTACTGGAGTCCGTGAGATAGATGACCAACCCAGTCAGCCTTGCAGGACCAGTGAGAACTTCCCAGAGGTATGATGTCCAAACTGAACACTGAAGGGCTAAAAAGATAAGGGGACAAAGACATATGAAAGGAGGGATGGCATGTTTTTCTTTAAAAAACTGTTTTTTTCCCCTAAAAGTTTTACAGTTTTACACTTTAAAGTTCAAGATCCATTTCGAGTTAATTTTTATATAAAGTGTGAAGTTTAAGATGACTTGTTTGTGTATTTGTGTGTATGTGAGTACTTTCAGTGTGTGTGGTTTGGTGGTGGTGGTGTTTTTGCCTATGGATGTCTAATTGCCCCAGCACATTTGTTGGAAAGGTTATCCTCCTCCAATGAATTGCTTTGGCACCTTTGTAAAAAACCAGTTAAGCACATTTGTGGGTTCATTTCTGGAATCTCTATTCTGTTCTGTTGATCTATGTGTCCACCCCTCCACCAATATCACTGTCTTGATTACCGTGGCAATACAGTAAGATACAACATAAGCGTGGTATGAGTCCTCTCATTTTATTCTTCTCCCTCAACACTGTTTAAACTATTTTAGGGCCTGTGACTTTCTTTATAAATATTAGAATAAGCTTGTCTATTTCTACAAAAACCTCACTGGGATTTTAATAGAAATTGTATTAAACCTACAGATGAATTTGGGGAAAACTGATATTTTTCTATATTGAGTCTTCCAATCCATGAACATGTATTTAGATTTCTATTTAAATTTATTTAGATTTTCACTGATTTCTGATCTGAGATCTTTCCTCATTTCTAATGAATGCATTTATTGTTGTAAATTTCCCTCTGAGCGCTGATTGAGCTGCATCCCACGTATAAAATGTTTTATTTTTATTATCATTCAGTTGCATGCATTTTTTCATTTCCTTTGAGACTTCCTCTTTGACCCATGACTTTATGGGGAATGTGTTGTTTAATTTCCACATATTTAGAGATTTTTCATTTCTCTTATTGATTTCTAGTTTGATTCCATTATAGTCAGAGAACAGACTCTGTATGATTTCAATTCTTGTAAATCTGAGGTTTGTTCTATGGCCTAGGACATGGTTTATCTTGGTGAATGTTCCATGGGGACTCGAAAAAAATGCGTATTCTGCTGTTGCTGGGTGGTATGTTCTATATATGGCAATTAGATCCTATTGATTAACGATATTGTTCAGATTTTCTATATCCTTGTGATTTTCAGTCTAGTAGTTCTAGCAGTTGCTGAGGGGATTTCAAAGTCCCCAGCTATAACTGGATTTTACTTTTCTAATTTCTCCATTCAACCATCTCAGTTTTTGCTTGATTTACTTTGAGCCTCTGATATTTTGTGAATACTCATTTAGTATGGATATATCCTTTTATCATTATGAAGTGTCACTCTCTGTCTCTAGTAATTTTCTTTGCTCTAAAGTCTACTTAATCTGGTATTAATATAGGCAATCCTGCTTTTTGGATTATGGTTGGCGAGGTATATATTTTTCTATCATTTTACTCAACCTACCTATGTCCCTGAATTTGAAGTGAGTTTCTTGTAAACATCATATATTTGGGTCACTTTTTTAATCTACTCTGCCAATCTCTATCATTTGATTGATATATTTAGAATATTTATATTTGAAGTAATTACTGATACATTAGCCCTTAAATCTGCTCTTTTATTATTTGTTTCCTCTGGTTCTCATTCCTGTTATTCTTTTCTTGATTTCCTGCAGGTTACTTCAACATTTTTAGGATTTCATCTTAATTTGTCTTGTGTTTTGTTTTTTTTGTGAGGAAGACCAGCCCTGAGCTAACATCCACTGCCGATCCTCCTCTTTTTGCTGAGGAAGACCGGCCCTGGGCTAACATCTGTGCCCATCTTCCTCTACTTTATATGGGACGCCGCCACGGCAGGGTTGACAGGCAGTGCGTCGGCAGGCACCCGGGATCCGAACCAGCTAACCCTGGGCTGCCAAGCGCGAACGTAACCGCTGCACCACCAGGCGGCCCCTGTCTTGTGTTTTTAAGCGTATCTCTTTGTTTAGTTTTTGTAGTGGTTGTTCTGGGTATTACAATATACATACATGACTTATCAGAGTCTACCAATATCAACATTTTACCACTTCAAGTGAAGTGTGGAAACATCACTTCCATTCAAGTCCCTTTAACTTTCCCTCTTTTAAATCAAATATCATTGTCTTAAGTATCACACAGTGTTATAATTTTTGTTTCAATCATCAAATACAATTATAAAACTCATGAGGAAAATGATCATCTACTATATTACCCATATTTCTGCTCTTTCCATCATTCTTTCTTCCTTCCTGGTGATCTAAGAATCTTTGTTTTATCATTTCATTAGGTTTGAAGAACTTCCTTTAGCTGATCTTTAAGGGCAGATCTGCTAGCAGCAAATAATTTCAGTTTTCTTTCATCTGATAACGTCTTTATTTAATCTTCATTCTTCAAGGACAGTTTTGCCAGATACAGAATTCATGGTTGACAGTTATTATTTCTTTCAACACTTGAAAAATGTGTGCCACTTCCCTCTAACCTCCATGATTTCAGATGAGAAATCTGATGTCAAATTTATGTCAATATTTGCCTATCTCTAGCATCTTTCAAGACTTTTTTCTTTTTTAGTTTTCAGATCATTAATTTTAAGGTGTCTTGGTGTGGATTTCTTTGGTTTTATCCTATCGCAGGTTCTCTCTCTCTGTTGTTCAGATTGGGTAAATTCTATTGACCTGTCCTGTTCACAGATCATTCTATTGATCCAGTAAAGTCCCTGATTCTATCCTCTGTCATCTCCATTCTACTTCTGAACCCATCCAGTGAGGTTTTTATTTGTTATTGTATTTTTCATTTTTTATAATTCTCTCTTGATACTTTTTATAACTTCCATTTCCTTGCTGAGATTTTTTTTTTTTTTCATTTGTTTCAACAGAATGTGTAACTGATTGCTGAAGCATTTTTATGACAGATGCTTTAAAATCCTTGTCAGAGTATTCCACCATCTGATTCAACTGGTGTTGGTGTCAGTTCATTACCTTTTCTTGTTTAAGTTGTGATTTTCTTCATTCTTGGTATGACAGGTGATTTTTTAATACACCCTAGACATTCTTCTACTATGTTAGGAAACTCTGGATCCTATTTAACTCTTTTATTTTAGCAGGGAGTCACTTCATTTAGGTTGAACATGCAGGTCCTGGACTACTTTTGTGTCCTGTAGTTTCAATAGCAGTTCAATTTTCAGGGCCTTGGCAGTGCCATCTTGCTTGGGCTCCCACTGGTCTCTGCTGGTGCCATCTGAAGGGGCATGGAAGGGGTTTCTCCAGGCTGGCCCACTGGGTCTCTCAGTGAAGGAGAGGAGGTCTTATGCCAGCAAGTTCCAAGGCCAGGATACTTGTGTGGCAGAGTCTCTCTGGCTGATGCCCCTGGCAGCCCTATTAACTCTAGGTGGGAGAGAAGAGTCTCAGGTCACAAAGACAAAGAGGATTCCCCAGATGGGTCACTTCTGGCAGTGTGGTCCCTCTTGTCAGTGTCACCATGGCATCTCTCAGTAGGGGGAAGAGGGTCTCAGGTCCAGCAGGGATGGAGAGCATTTCACAGGCCAGATCACTTGTTGCAGGGGTAGGGTAATGGGGAGGGGTTTGTCTTTTTCCACTTTCACTTGGCTGCCCTGGCATCTCTTGGCAGGAGAGAGGAATTTCTGGTCCAGCAGGGAAGGATAGCATTTGTCCCAGCTGCTTATTATTAGTGGGGGTCCCAATTGATCCCCTTTGCCAGTGGTACTGGGCTCACCTGATCCTGTCAGAGGCACTCCCATTCCATACTAGGGAGGAATGAGCCTGCCTAGGTGGCCTTTTTTTTTTTTAAATTAAGGGTCAGGAAATATGGGGTCTGAGATGCCTTCTTCTTTAGGTGGGGGGATGTAAGATATCCTGCTGTTGTTGTTGTTCCTCCAGTCCTGGGATCCTAAACCAGTCAGCCTCCCTCTTACCACTTTTCAGAGTTCTTGTTTGGTTGCCTCTTGTGTTTTCCATGGTTTAGAGTTGTGCAGAGCAGGAACAAGCAGGGTTTACGCCATCTTGTCCAGACCAGAAGTCCTCAGACATTACATTTTGAAAGGAAGTACTTCCTCATCTAAAATTAGTAGATAAACAGGGTGGAAAAGGAAAAGACCTAAGACCAATACATGTTTACAATTAAAAGTGTTCATGTTACAAATCTAGGGGAAAAAAATTATAGATAGTCTCAGATTCATTAATCCAGAAATTCTTGTCCTTGAGGCAAACAAGAGTCTGAAAAAAATACAACCACACCCCAGCAGAGCCACACTGAATAAATGCAAGTGTGAAATTAACAAAAGAAACCTCGACTAAACTGGACTCAGGGAAGGCCTATACGGGGAGCTCTCACATCCTATCATACACAGTCAATTACTCCAAACAGAAAGAGACACATGCATCTCCAACAGGAAGGTGTTTTCTACTTAACCACCCAGCAGAAGGAAGGAAGATTCCTCTCCCTGCCTGGCAACAGCCCAGCCAATGAGAGACTGTAGCAACCCAACCAATGAGAAGCTTCTATACTTTGGACTCCCAGCTTCCTACAATGGACTCTTTGTTTACCACAGCTCCTCCCAACTCCCCTTTTTCCTCTAGAAAAGCAAGCCCTTTCCTTTGTTTCCCTGGACTTGCCAATGGGCCACCATAGCCTGCATATCTCAAATTGCAATTCTTTTAGTTGTTACTGAAAAAGCTTGTTTTGTGGGTAAAGCAACTGGCAATATACTTCTTAAGTTGACACAAGACACCATCACTAGGAATGCTCTCTGGGCATCAATTTGGGGTGGGGGAATGGAGGTGGAGTGTTGGGAGACAATTCTCCACGGGTCTCTCTCTCAATGTCTTGCAAGCTGAGGCATAAACTGCCTTTATTCTATACTATCTTTTCAAATACCTTTGTATACTGAATAGCCTTAGAAGATATACTGTCTCCCTCTGTAGCAAATTATAGGTATGTTTACTGTCCAGGATAATAAAGATATGTCCCTCTAGGGCAAAGGTCAGGCAGGATTATTGCCAATTATAAAAGATTCATGTTCCCTAAGCTTGTGGTTCTCCTCTCCTATAATGTATGTGCATATCTTACCTGGCCCTCCTAGTGCTGCTTAATGAGAACTGGGGTTCAGGAACCAGGGCAAAAGATGATATTCTGGCTACTGCTATTATTATGAGTAATAAACTGTCCTTGCCTTCTGCCAGCATCCATGAAATTGGGCAGGCTAACTTGTTAGCTTGCAAGTAGGGCAAAATTTCACATTCTTCAATTTTTGACAGGGGATAGAGAGCTCAATAAACTACAGCCCATGAGCCAAATCCAGTCTACTGTCTATTTCTGTAAGTAAAGTTTCGTTGGAATACTGTTACCAACATTTGTTTACTTATTTCTATGGCTGCTTTTTGTGCTACAATGGCAGAGTTGAGAAGTTGTAATACAGATCATAAGACCGACAAACCTAAAAAAGTCTCTGCGTGGCCCTTTTAAGAAAAAGTTTGCTGACCCTTGACTTAGATATTTATTTCATACTCCAGAGCAAAATAAATTCCAAACTGATTAAACAAAGTGTTTTGAAAAGTACAAACCAGAGGAGGATTTGGGGAAGACAAAGGAGCAGGAAGCACCCACTTGGACAACTGCACTGGCAGAACCTGTCTGATATAACTATTTTGGATATTACTAGTCTGGAGTCTATTGAAGGCTTACAATCTCCAGGGAAAGGCTTGCACAGTTCATTTCAGTCAATTTCAGCTCTTAGCACAGTGGCCCCACCCCTAGCCCTGTGGCATGCAGCTGTGCATGTGTTCTTGGAGCACTTTGCAACAGCCTGTGGGAGCTAGGGTAGGTAAAAAGGACCCCATCTTCCAAATATTGGAGATCTGTGTTCTGATTGCTGATTGCTGCTTCTTATCACAAAGGTACAGACAAAGAGGTGAGCAGCCATTGTTGTTGCACCCGCCCCCATTTTTGAAAGCCCCTCCCCTTCCAGGTGAAGTGACTTCCAGAAGATTTAAAGGGCTGCTCCCTCTTTTTACCCACCTTCATTTTTCACTTTTCCCCTTTCCGAAGCCAGACATTAAAGACTACCACACTCAAAAACAACTGCATAGTCAGAGAAAAACAGAAAGTGACTGTGCACGTCCAAGGAAAGGTTCAGAAAAGACATAAGAAGACATTAAGTTTACACCTCAGCATGGTCCTCAGTACAGCTGAAAAAAATCAAAAAAACAAAAACAATAACAAAAAACAGCAAATCCCAGGGAAGAGGGAGAATCTGATTTCCAGAGTTATCACATTACTACATTCAACTGTCCAGTGTTCAACAAAAAAAATCACATGGCATGCAAAGACACAGGAAAGTATGGCCCAAAGGAAAAAAAATAATTCAACAAAATCTGTCCCTGAAAAATACTTTATGGCAGAAATATTAGACAGATTTTTAAAAAAACTGTCCAAAAGATGCTGAAAGAACTAAAAGAGGATGTGAAGAAAGTCAAGAAAACAATGTGTGAACAAAATGGAAATATCAATAAAGAGATGAAACTCTGAAGCTGTAAAATATAATAATTGAAATGAAAAGTTCACTAGAGGGATTCAAAAGCATAGTCCAGCAGGCAGAAGAATCAGTGAACTTTAAGATAAGACAATGGAAATTATTGAGGCTGAGGAGCAGAAAGAAAACATAATGAAGAAAAGCAAAGAGAGCCCAAGACACCTGTGAGACATCATCAAGTGGAACAATATGTGCCTTGTGGGTGTCCCAGAAGGAGAAGAGAGAAAGGGACACAGAGAATGTATGAAGAAATAATGGCTAAAAACTTCCCAAATTTGATAAAAGACACGAATATAAACATCCAAGACACTCAACAAACTCCAAGTAAGATGAACTCAAAGAGACCCACACCAAGACACATTAAATCAAATTTCCAAAAGACAAAAAGCAAATCTTCAAAGTGGCAAGAGAGAAGTGAATCATCACATACAAGGGATCATCAATAAGATCACCTGCAGATTTCTCATCAGAAACTTTGGAGGCCAGAACACAGCAGGTCCATATATTCAAGGTGCTAATAGAAAAAAACTGTCAACCAAGAATCCTATATCTGGTAAAATTGTCCTTCAAAAGTGAGAGAAAAATCAAGATATTCCCAGATAAACAAAAGTTGATTAAAAAAGTCTGTGACCACTAGGCCTGCCCTGTAAGAAATGCTCAAGGGAGTCCTGCAAGGTGAAATGAAAGAACACTAGACTGTGCCTCAAATACACACAGAGAAATAAAGATCTTAATAAAGGTAAATATATGAGCAATTATAAAAGCTAGGTTATTGCAACAATGGTTTGTAACTGTACATTCTGTTTTTTACATGATTTAAGAGACTAACACATTTAAAGGAAAAAAAAATTATTAGTGTAAAAGCTAGTATTAATATAACTTTGCTTTGTAACTCCAAATCACACACACACACACACACACACACACACACACACACACACACACACACACACAATGGAATATTACTCAGTCATTAAAAAAGATGAGATCTTGCCATTTGTGACAACATGGATGGAACTTCAGGGTATTGTGCTAAGTGAAATAAGTCAAAGACAATGACAATTACAGTATGACTTCACTCATATGTGGAAGATAAACAAACAAACACATAGATACAGAGAACAGATTGGTGATTACCAGAGGGGAAGAAGGTGGGGCGAGGGCAAAAGGGGCAAAGGGGCACACGTGTACAGTGACGGATAGCAACGAGGCTTCTGGTGGTGAACACAATGCAGTCAATACAAAAGGCAAAATATAATGATGTACACCTGAAACTTATATAATGTTATAAACCAATGTGAACTTAATTTAAAACAAGGTAGAAGAAAACACAAGGTAACATTAAATGGATAAAAAATACATAAAAATGTAAAAATTTAAGTACATTAAAAAAAAAAACTAGGAAAAATATTTTCAGTAGATGACAGACCCAGTCTTTGTTAATAGTTCTACAAACAGTTCATAGAAAATATAAGAAAAGATTGTTACCAAACCCTTTCAATTGGTAATATCTTTTCTAGGATTTCATTCTAAGAAAATAATCTAAATGCAAATAAAACTTCATGTAAACACATATTCTTCACATAATTATAATAGTAAGGAAAAAACCTGGGAACAACCGTGTCATCACCAGGTGAATGGCAAATTAAATTATGGCACGTTCATCAATAATTATACAGTCATTAAGAATTATATCTAAAAAAGATTTTTCAACAGGAAAAGGTTTATGTTATAATGTTAGGTGAAAACAATTGACACAAAATTTCATATACAATATGATTTCAAATATGTAAAAGCATACATAAAGGTGAACAGTAAAAAAGGCTGGAAAGGAAATACAGCAAAATTTCTGCAAGGTGGAATATAACTTTTGTTTTCTATATTTTTCTTATTTTTTACAAAAAATGTATTATTTTACTAATAAACAAAAGTAACTTTGTTAAGGACAAAATTTAAATCATACACTTGAAACAACATCCACAAGTTTGCGCATCTTTTCACCAAATGTAAAGTCACAAGTTTAAGCTCTGACTACACTTTTTCACCAGAATGTGATAACTTTTCCAACTGCTACCTGCATAATTCATCACCATTCACTCTACTTCGCATTATTCTCAGGTGCTGACAATGTGCTTTGTGATTGCTTATTTGTGGCCAGGCATTTCAATAAGACCTATAGACACTCCCCTCCCCCAACTTGTCATGTCTTGGCAGAATTCAAAGTAAGGGAACAATGATATGAATTACTGAGAATTTCTAATCAGAAACCACAAAGGCCAGAAGACAATGGAGCAACATCTTTAAACTACTGAAAGAAAAGATGTCAATCCACAATTCAATATGCAGCAAAAACAAAGAATGAAAGCAAAATAACAGACATTCTCAGGTGAAGGCAAACTAAGAACTCACTGCCAGCAAACCTGCTCTAAGAGAAATGCTAAAGGAAGTCAAGGCAAAAGAATGGGGAAAAGTATAGTATACAAGCACTAATCAAAAGAAAGCTGGGGTGGCTATACTAAAATCAGACAGTGTAAACTTCTGAACAAGGACTCTTACCATAGATAAAGAGGACATTACAGAATAATAAAAGGGCAGATTCACCAAGAAGCCATAATAATCCTAAATGTGTATGTACCTAACATGACAACTTCAAAGTGCATGAGGCAAAAACTGACAGAACTGAAATGAGAATGGGCAAATCCACAATTAGAGTTGGAGTCTTCAACACTTCCTTCTAAGTAATAGACATAGACAGAAATAGAACAAGTAGACAGAAAATCAGCAAGGATATAAAATGACTAGTATCAAATCAACTTCTGATCTGGGTTTGGGTTTCTTGCAGTCTTATTTGGGGGTGGGGAGAGGGAAACAGGAAAAGACAAAGTAAAGACAGGTGAGGGACCTTTTCACTGAGCTGAATTACAAATTCAACGAGGGCAGGCCTCCTTCATATCCCTATTACCTTCCACAGTATCTCTAGGTATACAGAAAGCACTCAATATTTGCTGAATGACTGACAGTAGTGTAGTAGTATCCCAATTCCATTTCTCCTACTCCCTGTGATTTAGGTAGTCTTTGTGATTTTCTATAATACCACTGTTACTCAACAGTAATACAGCCACATTCATAATGAAAAATAAAAATGCTGTATCAAAAATTATATATGCTATATATATGCATATATATACTATATATACACTATACTATATATATATACTATACATATATACTATATATATGCTATATATACCATATATGAGCTATATATGCGATATATACATACACACATGTATTTATGTTAAAATATATCATATTTATTTTCCCAACTAGGACACTGCAATGGTCATGATAGGAAAATAGCCAATTAAATTAAGTGACCATCAAACAGGCAAGTCCTCCTCCATCAGTATCCTTACAATCATGTTTTCTGGCTGAAAGAATCTCCTACTCCAGGATTCCATTCAGATGACAGAGGTTTAGAAAATGAGGATGGCGAGCCAGCCCTGATTGCCTAGTGGTTCCAGTTCAGCGTGCTCCACTTCGGGTTCAGTTCCCGGACACAGAACCACACCACTCATCTGTCAATAGCCATGCTGTGATGGCAGCTCACATAGAAGAACTAGGAGGACTTACAACTAGAATATACAACTATGTACTGGCGCTTGGGGAAGAAAAAAAAGAGAGAGAGGAAGATTGGCAACAGATGTTAGCTCAAGGCGAATCTTTCCCAGCAAAAAAAAAAAAATGAAGATGGCAAAGCCACAGAGCATCTGACGGAATACTTGCCAAGCCCTTAACCTTTCAGGCAAATACTCCTTGATAGCACTGAGAAAAGAAAAAAAAAAAACAAATCACACTTCCTGTGCTTCTCTCAGTACTCTCATCCAAATCTCTATCTATACCATGAGAGTTGCTTCAGCTCAGAGCTTTCAGCAGTTCAAGCTTTGTTATTCTTCACTATGACTGCTTTCTCCACCACACAGATATTTAACACCCACCAAATCAGCAGCAAGCGATGACCACTTCCTTATAAGTAGCCAATATCATTTAGTTCAGGTACCTACTGTTGCATAACACACTGCCTCGAAACTCAGCGGCTTAATACTACAGCGATCTATTACTTTCTCTGTTAATTCTGCAGTTCAGCTGGGTGGTTTTTCCACTCCCTGTAGTGTGCACTGAGATCACTCATGCAGCTGTATTCAGAAGGAGTTTGGCTGGGGCTCCACGTCCAAGAAGACCTCACTCAGACGTCTGACAGTTGATGCTGGCTGGGGTGCCTTACTCCTCAAGGAGTTAAGATGGCTTCTTTACAGCATGGTAGCCAGGTTCCCAAAGGAAACATTCCAAGAGGACAAGCCTCAATGTGCAAGCACTTATCAAGCCTCTGCTTGTGTCAAGCTTGCTAATATCCCACTGGCTGAAGCAGGTCACATGGCCAATCCTAGAGTCACGTGAGAGAGGACTAAACAAGAATGTGAACACTGGGAGCCATGGTCATAGAAGGCTACCCAGCTAATAGACTCCTAAATCACTTATACTAATTATGTTCACCTCTAAGCCTAAAGGCAAAAAGTCCTCATGTGATCATAATTTGTTTTCAAAGAGCTTTAACAGCTAATAGCTCTAGATCAATTGTTTGCTTATTATAACAAAATTCTTTTAACATTTGGTGATTATTGCAGTTCTGAAAGTAGACAGGAAAATACCTTGATTTTAGATATTTAATACATGTTTATTAAATATATGTTTACCATAGTCTGTGCTAAGTGATCCAGGGGAATAATGATTCTGACTTCATTGTATATTCCTTTTCTATATAACCCTACAGTTTTTACCTTAAAAAACATAAAAGCTTAACCTATTCAAAAAAACAAACTTTTTAAATTCTTTGAACTCAAATATATTAGCCAAATATCAAATTACTACCATAATCACACAGATATACTATTCCAAAGAACTTTCGAACAAATATTTTGAATGTACATTCTTAATGAGGTGCATTCTAAGACAGAAGGAGCTACAAAGTTTTTCTCCTCTTAATGATTATCAAGGACCCTAAAGAACTTTCATTTATGTGGTTTACATCGATCAATATTTATATATTAGAAATTAGAATCAAGAAATGTTTAAAATATTTACATTTTAATTCATTTAAGATAATAAGCCCATTACATATTAAACCAATAGCATGGTTTTATGAAAAATATATTTTCTAAACCAAAAAAGATGTAAAACTGCTGGATCCTTATATATGTTTTACATTCCAACTGTTACAATATGTTCTTTTGGTTAAGGTATATAAAGGAGGAGTATTTTAATAGCCATTTCAGAAAACTGTGAATGTTCTATGTTGATACTACCAAAACTCGACAAGGGGTAGTTCCATAAAGATTAGCTGCATTGTGGTATCTGAAACCACATTAATAAACTTTTCATATCTTGTTACATTAAAGTCTATTTGTCCGGGGCCGCCCGGTGGCACAGCGGTTTAGTTTGTGCTTGGCAGGCCGGGGTTCGCAGGTTCGGATCCCGGGCGCCCGCCGACGCACCACTTGTCAGCCATGCAGTGGCGGCGTCCCATATAAAGTAGAGAAAGATGGGCACGGATGTTAGCTCAGGGCCAGTCTTCCTCAGCAAAAAGAGGAGGATTGGCAACGGATGTTAGCTCAGGGCTGGTCTTCCTCACACACACACAAAAAAACTATTTGTTCAACTTGCACTTTGAATTTGATTTTATAACATCATGCACTGGTCATATGGAAAATATTGGTTCACTAATGCACATCTTCCAAATATCGACACCTTTCACTGTAGAATATTTAAAAATCATACCTTTTAATACCATAACTGATCTCATCATTAAACCCTTTAAGTATTGAGAGGCTGTCAAACTTACGGCAGCTAATACAAATTTTACAAAATTCTAATTTTCATTTTAAAGCTCAAATTTTATTACTAGCAACTTTCAGTTGTTTTCCTTGAAGTGTCAGGTTGATTTTATTTTTAAAAAAACATTTGCCGGGGCTGGCCCAGTGGCGCAGTGGTTTAGTCCATGCTTTGGCAGCCCAGGGTTCGCAGGTTCGAATCCCAGGCGCCAGTCAGCTTGTCAGCTCCCACTGCTTGTCAGCCATGCTGTGGTGGAGTCCCATATAAAGTAGAGGAAGATGGGCACGGATGTGAGCCCAGGGCCAGTTTTCCTCAGCAAAAAAGAGGAGGATTGGCAATGGATGTTAGCTGAGGGCTGGTCTTCCTCATAAAAATAAAAAAATAATAAATAAATAAAATTTTAAAAATTTGCCAAATATGTAAGCCTGAATAACCATAGTTAACTGTTCTTATATGTAAAAATGACATTCCATGAAAACATAATCTTAACTGCACAATGCTTTTCCTGAAGACAACTATATACTTTGGTATGCAACAACAGTGCTTCATGCATACTTTCAATTTCTTCACACAGAATATTGAGAAGACAGGTATCCAAAGGTAGAGATTTTTAAAAATTAATAATTTTTGCTACTTCATCTAGGTAATTCTTAAGTGAAATTGGCATAAAAAAAAAAACAGGGAGTACATGTACCAAGTACATGTACTAGCACATTTTGGTACATCACCTTAACTCAAACAAATGGGTCAGCGCTTTTACCCACCATTGCTTTTGCACCATTAGTTCAAATGCCCACACAGCAAAAAAGACAAATAACATCACAGTATTATTATGAAAAAAGTTTTGACCTCCAGGACCCCAAAGGGTCTGCAGATCATATTTTAAGAACCAGTGTTGTAGGTTAATGACAGTAAGTAATTATGTCATTAATTATGTTAATTAATGTCAACATAATGTTAGAAATCAAGAATTTTGTTGAGGGGAAAAAAGTGGTACAATTATAAAATCAAAGAAACTAACTGAAAACTAATGTTAACATCAACCACTTTGGAAAACTGCTCATAAAATCTACTAAAATTAAACGTACACTTAAGCAATTACCCTCTGAGGTATATACCCAAGAAAAGTGAGTGTTATGTCCAAAGACTTGTACATGAATGTTCATAGCATTGGCTTTACATGAAATAGCAAAAAACAGGAAACAATCTACGTGTCCATTAACAGGTGAATGAATAAACAAATGTGGCATATCTATATAACGAAATATATTCAGCAAGAAATGAAGTATTGATACACAAGAAACATGGATGAATCTCAAAATAATTATGCCAAATGAAGGAAGCCAGATCAAAAAGAGAACATAATACATGACTACATTAAACTCTAGAAAACATAAATTTATAGACAGAGACAAAGCACATCAGTGGTTTCCTGGAGATACGAGTAAAGAGATAGATGGGTTACAAGGAAGCACAAGGCAATTTTGAGGGGTGTTCATTACCTTGATTTTGGTGATGGTTTCACTAGTACATACATATGTCAAAACTCATCAAACTATATACTCTAAATACATACAATTTCTTGTATGTCAATTATACTTCAATAAAGTTGAAACAATTTTAGGTTAAAAAAAAGGAAAAGGTGGGGAGGGGTACACAGGAGTCAGCTGGAAAAGTTCCCACCAGCCAAAGTGTGAATCACTTTTTGAGAATCAAAAAAGAAAATAACTGTGATGGACTAAACTGATAAAAATATATCACTACATAATGATATTCAAAAAAGAGAAGAAAACATTTGTCACCATTTGAGGTGGCTATTAAAACAACTTCTACTTTGAAAATTGGTAACTAAAGAGAAAGAATTAAGCATTTATCCTGCCTTGCCAATAGGAACTATATTTCAGAGTAACCAAATATCCCCAGTTGATTAAAAAAAAAGCTCTCTTTTACAGAACAAAGCTAGGTAATAAATGTAGAAGAAATAACAATTGAAAATATGATTTTACAAACCCTAATTAAGCATTATCTCTGATAATTACTATAAATTGGTATCTTAAAAATAGCAGGCGCTGGGCCAGTGGTATAGTGGTTAAGTTCGCATGGTCCACTTCAGCAGCCCAGAGTTTGCCAGTTTGGATCCTGGGCGCAGACCTACTCACCACTCATCAAGCCATGCGGAAACGGCATCCCATATAGAGAACTACAACTCTACAACTACGACACGCAACTATGTACTGAGGCTTTAAGGAGAAACAAAGAAAAAAGAGGAAGATTGGCAACAGATGTTAACACAGGTCTGCTCTTCCTTAAAAAAAAAAAAAGGTGAGATTCATTTTTAAAAAAAGAGCAAACACTAGCTTAATGGTTGATAGGAAGCTGGAAGTTTTAATAATGCCAAAATAAAGTTCTAGCAACACGAAGAAAAACAGAACAAAGGAGGGAGTAGAATGCCATTATCCTGTTTCAGTGGTCAATATCAGCATCATTAATGGTGGGTCAACCAGATATTAAGTCTACTCGTATGGCACAACATACATCACATGGATGCAATCAACAAGACCTGTGCTATATGATAATACAGAAGTGTTAGATATCAATCAAGCCTTTCAATGTAACTTCTTTACAAGACAAGAAATACTGGGGATAAAGAAATATACCCAAAAAACAAAGAAACAACCAAAGAAATCTAGAACATTGGATATTATGCAAAACTGCCCTAGTCTCTTAAACAAATCAGTGTCACTTAACAAAAAATAAAAAAAGATTGGGCCTGATTATAAAAGAGATTTAACAGACATAACCAGATGAAATGAGAGGACAAGCCAGTTATAATGGTCATTTTGGGGTCAACTCAGGAAATCTGAGTATGTTCTAGGTATTAGATGAGATAAAGATTTACTGAAAAGGAAACTGGAGATTCACTGCCTGAAAAAAACAGGCTATATAATAGTATATACAGTATGATCTCATTCAGGTTAAAATGCACATATACACACAGAAAGCACATGTATTAAGGTGTTGGTGCTGATTTTGCTATGGTGGAAATATAATGTTTTACCTTGTTACTTTTATTTGTCTAAATTTTCTACAATACACAGATAGTGTTTCTGCAATAATAAAAGGTTACTTTTTAAATGAATCAGAATATATATTCCAATGCGGCAATGAGGCATATGCACAACATTTGTGTTATGAGGAAGAAGCTGATAACTGCTTTCAGAGAGATGCTGAGAAAGAGATTTGGAATCAAGAGGAGTCAAAAGTTGCTTCCCCTTATGGCTATTTAAATTAAAATTAAATAAAATTTAAAATTTAGTTCCTTAGTCACACCAGCTACATTTCAAGTGTTCAGCAGCCACAGATGGTTAGGAGCAGGTATGTGGTGAGGTATCAGGTAATACATCTTAGGTTAGGTGTTAGGTATGCGGTTAGTATATTGTACCGTATAGCGCAGACACAGAACGTTCCCATCACTGCAGAAAGTCCTATTGGACAGAGCTACAGAGATGGATGTAGATGTGGCTCCTCTCACTACTACCACCAATACACCACTCACTCCATTGCTGCCTTCCATCCCTGGAACACTGACTCCAGTTTACAGGTTCCTGAGGGAAGAATGATTCCATCAGATTTCAGGGAAGTAATGTTAATGGACAGTTCTCCGGGTGGTTCTGCATTTCTCAGATCAGCTTTAGTTCCAGACTATCTTTTCAAGGATGTTTGTAGAGCAAACAGGCTTGGAAGACAGAGTCTCAGTCCAGTGTAGAGGGCAGGTTTGTTTCCTGACCAGCATAATAAAGATAATGTCTCCCCCTCCCAGCTAAAGGTTGGGAAGGTTTGCAAGCAACGCTCTTATAAGATTGGGGGTTTACTAAATTCGGGGTTCCTCAGCTGTAACATAAATCCACTCTGCGTCCAGCATTCCCCTGGGCCCACCTCCACATCACCCTCATAGCATTTGAGGGGCAAGGGGACCAAGGTGAACGTGAAGCTCAAGCTGCCTGCTGTACTTTGTCTTTGACCCAGCAGTCCTGTGTCCGCTGCCAACACCCATGAAACTCTGCTGGGCTAACTAGTTAGCTTGCAAGTCGGGTAAAATAGCACACCCTCCACAGTCTCTGACAGTTAACACAATCACCTGGCTCCTGAGTGCCTCGTGCCACAAAATCAAAAACTTTCTCAGGAACCAAGGCGATCTCTGGGGCATTTCTCAGTACTCTCAGGTATAGTAGTAAAAGCTAAGAGAAGGCTGCAGGAGGGCCCACTATTGGCTCCCTCTTCACTGACAGACTGGATCACTCACCTGGAAAGGAACCACCAGATGGAGGTACTGATAGAGCACAAAGGAGACGTGGCGTGGCTCGTGGAAGAAGGAAGTTATGAATACCAGCTATGACCAGATGACCAGGTGCAAATATGAGGAGAGTTGTATCTATACATATGGTCTTCCTTGCTTTAATATATATAATTTTTCCCCTCTCCTCCAACTATTTTATATAAGATGAGTTGGTGGTAGTTAACCTTATAATTTCATCCTTAGGTATAGGATCTCAAAAGAGTATTTTCCCTTTTAAAGGGAGAGGGTGAGGGTCGCCCCAGTGGCGCAGCGGTTTAGTTCGTGCTTGGCAGCCCGGGGTTCGCGGGTTCGGATCCCAGGCGCCTGCCAACGCACTGCCTGTCAGCCATGCTGTGGTGGCGTCCCATATAAAGTGGAGGAACATGGGCACGGATGTTAGCCCAGGGCCAGTCTTCCTCAGCAAAAAGAGGAGGATTGGTGATGGATGTTAGCTCAGGGCTGGTCTTCCTCACAAAAAATAAATAAATAAAAATAAAAAATAAAGGGAGAGAGTGAATACATCCTCCCCTGTACGAGTAATAATTTCAACAGTTAGGCAGAAGCAAATGTTTTGTTTATATTATTGTTTGAAAATGTAGACACAGGTAGAAGGGTGTGTATAGATGCTGAGTGTCCAAAGAGGTAGACTGTGTTGTGCTCAGTCCCGTGTCTGTCCTTGTAAGCAGGGGCTAGGAAGCCCTAAAACCCTATTTCTCAGATTCCCTTGTCTGAAAGGTTATGATTTAGACTCCACCAATAAGAGGCACTTATGCAAGATTTAGAAGGCAAAAATGGAGAAACCGCTGGCAGACACAAGGGCATACGGCAAACATCAAGTCAGCAGCAGCTTCCAAGCAAGCTCCTGGGAAACATTCACTTTAATGTTGCCAGCAGTTCAGGTCACTCGAAGCAGTGTCCTGTGAGTCCAGTACTTATCAATTTTCTCAAAGCCAGAAGCAGTTCTCTCTGACCTTCACTACCCCAGGCCTTTCAATGGCTTTATAAGCATTTAGTTAATTTACTTTATTAAATCTGCTCTTGCTAGAATACCCAGAGTGGTTTCTGTTTTCCTAATACAGATGGGTAGGATTTGATCAGGAGGAGATCAGAGTGCGGAAGAGAAGCAGCATATAATGTATGAAGGTTAAAACAGAAAATAAAGTTGAACAAGTGGGTCAGAACTATACTGAGGATCCTCCTTGGGATCAGGCCTTTATTCTATTAATTCCTTCATCCAACAAATACTGACTAAGCAATCATTACATGCCCAGGCTCTTTTTCTGGTATTGGAAAGAAAAACAGAGACTCTTAAGTTGAGGAGGGCTGAGAGGGGAAGGTAGGAGACAGATAATAAACAAAGATATTTAATATTAAGCAGTAATAAGTGCTATGGGGAAATTCCAAGTAGCATAAGGGGATAAGAGGGAAGGTTATTATTTTGTATAAGGCGGTCAAGGGAAAGCTTCTCTAGCAGAGGCTCTCTCAGCAGAGATCTAAGAGAGTAGACAGAGACCAGAAAGCGAGGGAGGAGTCTGGGCTCAGTGTACTCAGGGAATAGCAAGAAGGCCAGTATGGCTGGACTGAAGGGTGGAAGAGCAGATCACATAGGGCTTGGAGGCTACTGTCAGGAATTATGCTTTTATTCTGAGTGCGATGGGAACCCCTGGAGGTTCTGAGTAAAAGAGTGACATGATCTGATATAACTGGCTGCTGTGTAGGGAACAAAGAGTGGAGGGTGACAAGAGCGGAACCAGGAAAAGCGGTTAGCAGACCATTGAAATAATATAAGAGACATATGACAGGGACTTGGACCAAGGCATGGCAGTTAAATGGTGAAAAGTAATTGCATTCTGGGTGTATTTTGAAAAGAAGATTTGCTCGTGTAATAGATGTGGGAGAGCAAAAAGAAACAGAAAAGTAAAAATTACTTGCAGGGTGTTGGCCAGAGCAACTGAAAGGATAGAGTTCCCATCAACTGAAAGAGTGAAGACTGAGTGGAACACATTTAGAAGAAGAAATCAGGAATTCAGTTTTAACATATTAAGTTCAAGATGCCTATTACACATCCAAACTGATATGATGAGTAAGAAGTAATGGAGGGCAACGAAAGCCTCCTGAGAAGGGAGTAGCTAGATGAGAACTATACTAGAGATTACTCCAGTTAATGTCAGATAAATTGGGCAGAGGAGGCAGAGTGGGAAGGTTCGCTGGAAGTTGAGGGGAAAGAAACTAGCTTCATTGTTCAAGAGGATGACCTCAACTTCCCGGGTGGCAAAAGGAAATGGATTGGGGCAGAGGTTCTCAATGGGGTCAACATCACCCTCACCTCAGGGAGTATTTTGGAAATCTGTGGAAATATTTTTCTTATCACGATGATTAGGAGGCACTACTGGCAATAAGCAGGTGTGGCCAAAGGTTTCACATCCCATGGGCAGTGCTCAGGATAGTCCCACACCAAAAAAAAAAAGTATCCTATAGTCCACTTCCTTTCAAATGATTCTCCAGACATCCATACTTGCGAGAAATCTAATTATAATTATCTAAGCCTAGACTCTAACTTCATTTTGCAAGTAAAGTATTTTCTGTACAATTTTACCATGCACTGAATTTTCCAGGAATGCAGCTACTATGTAAACTGAGGGAGGAGAACACTTGTCTTTTATACAAAACTTTTACTAGAAATTTCACCATTTTGAGAAATCATGCCACAAAAAACAATGCTGTTTCTAGTATTTAAGTCACCAACAAAATACTTGTATCGATGTTATACATGTAGATGTCACCGACAAATACATTACAGAAGAGATTTGAGATGCTTTTGGTAGACTTAGAACCAAATAAATTAACAGACATATGAAATGCAGGATTCTCATTAATGAAAGTTGTTTTAAAAATTATTATGGGACGTCAGCATCATGGCGGAGTGAGATTCCCTCTTTGAATCTCTGCCCCCTACGACACAACGAAAACATCATTCACATTCCAACAGAGCTCAATCAAACACTACGAAGGACTTCTGAGAAACCCCTGCTGCCATACATCGGATGGTGGAGGCGCGGGAAGCCCAGGAGGACGGGAGGAGAGGTAGGAGGTTGTACTCCCCCTCCCCAATCGATCGGCAAAGACAGCACGGTTCGCGGACAGAGGGGGGAGGGGCGGCCCACAGCGGGGAAAACTATCGCCACCCAGGTGCTCTCACAGACTGTCGCGAGATCCCCACTGGGAAGCGACGACGGACTGTTTAGGGGGTGTAGCAAACACCCTAAGAAAGCCAGAAAGGAAACCCCCGGGTCAAGCAGGAGAAAGAGAGGACCCCTCCCCCCACACACCCGGCGTTTCAGCATAATCCCTCCGGGGGCTGCAGCCGCCTCAGAGCAAACCACTCGCGATCTCCATCCACTGGCAACAGGGGAAAACTGCAGGACTAACTTTAATCATGAGGGGTAAAAATAAAGCCGTCCCCATCGGATCCTTGCGAAAATATGTCAGGGCTACAGACCAAAAGGAAAATGACAAACACCCAGAAACCAACCCTGAAGGCACAGAATTTGATAACGTGAATGACAGAGAATTCAAAATAGCTATCATAAACAAACTCAACGAAATACAAGAGAACACACAGAAACAAATCAACGAATTCAGGGATTATGTCACAAAAGAGACTGAAACCCTAAAGAAAAACCAATCAGAATTATTAGAGATGAAAAACAAAATCAACAATATAGTGGAAAAAATGGAGTCTTTAAAGAGCAGAACTGACAATATGGAGGAACGAATTAGCACTATTGAGGATAGCCACGCAGAAATGCTCCTGGTAGAGGAGGAGAGAGAGCTAAGACTAAAAAGAAATGAAGAAATTCTTCGAGAAATATCAGACTCAATGAGGAAAAGCAACATAAGGATAATAGGTATTCCAGAAGGAGAAGAAAGAGAAAAAGGAGCAGAGAGTTTGTTCAAAGAAATAATAGCTGAGAACTTCCCCAACCTAGGGAACGAGAGGGAAATAACAGTGAATGAAATTAATAGATCACCTAAATATATAAACAGGAATAAAAAATCATCTCGCCACATAGTAGCAAACTTGAAGAATACCCGTGACAAGGAAATAATATTGAAGGCAGCTAAACAAAAAAACAAAATAACATACAAAGGAAACCCCATCAGGCTCTCAGCTGATTTCTCAACAGAAACTCTAGAGGCTAGGAGAGACTGGAATGATATATTCAAAATCATGAAAGACAAAAACCTTCAGCCGAGAATACTTTATCCAGCAAAAATATCCTTCAAATACGATGGAGAAATAATAACCCTCCCTGATAAACAAAAGCTAAGAGAGTTTGTCACCACAAGACCCCCACTACAAGAAATGCTCAAGAAGGCCCTTAGGCCTGAAAAAAAACAAATGAGAAAGGGGATACAAAGATTTCAACAAGGAGAAAAGCAAGGAGACTAAACCAGAACAAAATACAGTTGGAAAACATCAAAAATTAATTCAAGCTCATCACTGGAAACACACATTCATGACACAATCTGGAATAAAGAGATAACAAATAAGGAGGGGAAGAGGTAAGGGATTGAATCGACCCACCTCAGGAAAAAGGAGGCATCTGAAAATGTACTTTCTTATCCAGGAGATCGCTTATATAAACCGCACGGTAACCACTAAACAAACAACCAGAAGAGAACCACACATGACAAATAAAGAGAAAACCAAGAGAATGAGCATGCAGAAATACCAAATTGAATTTACAGTCTGAAACACAAGGGACAAGAAACGAAGGAAATGCAAAAGAACCAGAAGATGAACAATAAAATAGCAACATTAAACCCTCATATATCAATAATCACTCTAAATGTAAATGGATTGAATTCTCCAATCAAAAGACACAGAGTGGCAGGATGGATTAAAAACCAAGATCCAACAATCTGCTGCCTCTAGGAAACACATCTCAGCTCTAAAGACAAACACAGACTCAAAATAAAAGGATGGAAAACAATACTCCAAGCTAATGGCAAACACAAGAAAGCAGGAGTAGCCATACTTATATCAGACAAAGTAGACTTCAAGATAAAAAAGGTAATGAGAGACAAAGAAGGGCAATATATAATGATAAAAGGGATACTTCACCAAGAAGACATAACACTTATAAATATCTATGCACCCAACACAGGAGCACCAAAGTACATAAAACAACTGCTAAAAAACCTTAAAGGAGATATTAACAATAACACAATAATAGTAGGGGATCTTAATACCCCCCTTACATCAATAGATAGATCATCCAGACAAAAAGTCAATAAGGAAATAATGGACTTAAATGAGAAACTAGACGCAATGGATTTAATAGATATATACAGAGCACTCCACCCAAAAAAAGCAGAGTACACATTCTTCTCAAGTGCACATGGAACATTCTCAAGGATAGACCATATATTAGGAAACAAGGCAAACCTCTATAAATTTAAGAAGATTGAAATCATTACAAGCATCTTTTCTGATCATAATGCTGTGAAACTAGAAATCAACTGCAAAGAAAAAACTAGGAAAGGGACAAAGATGTGGAGACTAAACAACATGCTACTGAACAACCAATGGGTCATTGATGAAATTAAAGGAGAAATCAAAAGCTATCTGGAGACAAATGAAAAGGAAAATACACCATACCAACTCATATGGGATGCAGCAAAAGCAGTCCTGAGAGGGAAATTCATAGCAATACAAGCTCACCTTAACAAACAAGAAAAATCCCAAGTAAATAACCTTAAATTGCACCTAACAGAGTTGGAAAAAGAAGAACAGACAAAGCCCCGAATCAGCAGAAGGAGGGAAATAATAAAAATCAGAGCAGAAATAAATGAAATTGAAACCAAAAAAACAGTAGAAAGGATCAATGAAACAAAGGGCTGGTTCTTTGAGAAGATAAATAAAATTGACAAACCCTTAGCCAGACTCACTAAGAAAAAAAGGGAGAAGACTCAAATAAATAAAATTAGAAATGAAAGAGGAGAAATTACAACAGACACCACAGAAATACAAGGGATTATTAGGGAATACTATGAAAAACTTTACGCCAACAAATTGGACAACCTAAAGGAAATGGACAAATTCTTGGACGCGTACAACCTCCCAAAACTGAATCAAGAAGAAATAGAGAATCTGAACAGACCAATCACAAGTAAAGAGATTGAAACAGTAATCAAAAACCTCCCAAAAAATAAAAGCCCAGGACCAGATGGCTTCCCGGGAGAATTTTATCAAACGTTCAAAGAAGATTTAGCACCTATCCTTCTCAAACTATTCCAGAAAATAGAGGAAGATGGAATACTTCCCAACACATTCTATGAGGCTGACATCATGCTGATACCAAAGCCAGACAAGGACAATACAAAGAAGGAAAACTACAGGCCAATATCACTGATGAACATAGACACAAAAATCCTCAACAAAATATTGGCAAACCGAATACAGCAATACATCAAAAAGATCATACACCACGATCAAGTGGGATTTAGACCAGGGACACAGGGATGGTTCAAGATCCGCAAATCAATCAACGTGATACACCACATTAACA
Organism: Tapirus indicus; assembly: GCA_031878705.1. Classification (NCBI taxonomy): domain Eukaryota; kingdom Metazoa; phylum Chordata; class Mammalia; order Perissodactyla; family Tapiridae; genus Tapirus; species Tapirus indicus. The sequence goes on along the minus strand of CM062922.1, from coordinate 123,084,144 downwards.
AAATGAAGAATAAAAACCACATGATCATCTCAATCGATGCAGAGAAGGCATTCAACAAGATCCAGCATCCATTTATGATAAAAACTCTCAACAAAATGGGTATAGAAGGAAAGTACCTCAACATAATAAGGGCCATATATGACAAACCTACAGCAAACATCCTACTCAACGGGGAAAAACTGAAAGCCATTCCTTTGAGGACAGGAACAAGACAAGGGTGCCCACTCTCAGCGCTCTTATTCAACATAGTACTGGAAGTGCTGGCCAGAGCAATTAGGCAAGAAAAACGAATAAAAGGACTCCAAATAGGCAATGAAGAAGTGAAACTCTCACTATTTGCAGACGACATGATCCTATACGTAGAAAACCCAAAGAATTCCATCGGAAAACTACTAGAAACAATCAACAACTACAGTAAAGTGGCAGGGTATAAAATCAACCTACAAAAATCAATTGCACTTCTATACACTAACGATGAAAAAACAGAAAGAGAACTCAAAAAGACAATCACATTTACAATTGCAACAAAGAGAATAAAATATCTGGGAATAAATTTAACCAAGGAGGTCAAAGACCTATACAATGAAAACTATAAGACACTATTGAAAGAAATCGAGGAGGACATAAAGAAATGGAAAAATATTCCATGCACATGGATTGGAAGAATAAATATAGTTAAAATGTCCATTCTACCTAAAGCAATCTACAGATTCAATGCAATCCCAATCAGAATCCCAATGTCATTCTTCACGGTAATAGAACAAAAACTACTGAAATTCGTGTGGGGCAACAAAAGAGCCCGAATAGCTAAAGCAATTCTGAAAAAAAAGAACAAAGCTGGAGGCATCACAATCCCTGATTTCAAAATATACTATAAAGCTACAGTAATCAAAACAGCATGGTACTGGTACAAGAATAGACACACAGATCAATGGAACAGAATTGAAACCCCAGAAATAAAACCACACACCTATGGACAGCTAATCTTCGACAAAGGAGCAAAGAACATACAATGGAGAGAGGGAAGTCTCTTCAATAAATGGTGCTGGGAAAACTGGACAGCAACATGCAAAAGAATGAAAGTAGACCATCTCCTATTGCCATATACAAAAATCAATTCAAAATGGATCAAAGACCTGAAAGTGAGACCTGAAACTATAAAACTCCTGGAAGAAAATATAGGCAGTACACTAATTGAGATTGGACATAAAGGGATCCTTTCAGATTCCATGTCTACTTGGACAAGGGAAACAAAAGAAAAAATAAACAAGTGGGACCTCATCAGACTAAAGAGCTTCTACAAGGCAAATGAAACCAAGATCAAAATGAATAAACAACCCACCAGCTGGGAGAAAATATTTGCAAATCGTTTGTCCGACAAGGGATTAATCTCAGTAATATACAAAGATCTCATACAACTGAGCAACAAAAAAACAAACAACCCAATCAAAAAATGGGCAGAGGATATGAACAGACATTTTTCCAAGGAAGAGATACAGACGGCCAACAGACACATGAAAAGATGTTCAACATCACTAATCATCAGGGAAATGCAAATCAAAACGACACTGAGATATCACCTTACACCGGTTAGAATGGCTATAATCACAAAGACAAATAACAACAAATGCTGGAGAGGTTGTGGAGAAACGGGGACCCTCATTCACTGCTGGTGGGAATGCAAACTGGTGCAGCCTCTATGGAAAACAGTATGGAGAGTCCTCAAAAAATTAAAAATAGAAATACCGTATGATCCAGCAATACCACTCTTGGGCATCTACCCAATGGAGGTGAAATCAACCATCACAAGAGGCGTATGCACCCCTATGTTCATTGCAGCATTATTCACTATAGCCAAGAAGTGGAAGCAACCCAAGTGTCCCTCAACTGATGACTGGTTAAAGAAGATGTGGTATATACACACAATGGAATATTACTCAGCCATAAGAAAAGACACAATTGTCCCATTTGCAACAACATGGATGGACCTAGAGGGTATTATGTTAAGTGAAATAAGCCAGAGAGAGAAGGACAGACACTGCATGAACTCACTCATATATGGAATATAAGTGAACACACGGACAGAGAGAACTGGTGGTTACCAAGGGGAAGGGGGGTGGGGGGGCACAAGGGGTGAAGGGTTACATCCATAAGGTGACGGACAAACAAAAATGTACAACTAAAACCCCACAGTGTTATAAACTAAGACATCAATAAAAAATAAAAAAAATAAATAAATAAATTAAAAAAAATTATTATGGTCATTCTATATATTGTTAATTTTTATAGCACAATGATGAAAAATCTGTCATGCAATGATTTGAAATTGAAATTGTTTATTTTGGGGTGGCCTGTCATTTTTAAATATTACTCGAAACTGTCACTAGGGGTCCACCACACTTCTCTCAGCCACTCTACCATTTCTGTTTCCAATTCATCTGCTATTCCCATTGTCACTTAAAGGTTATGGTCTTCAAAGTTTTGTTACCAATTAAAGATAGAATGTAGATCTGAAAAAGATGTAATTTCAAGAAAGGAGATATATTTTCTATGACAATCATCACTACTCCTCCCAAGTTACACCATAGGAAACTGTTCTGATTCAACACTTATAAATGAGACCCCACTCATTCGCAAGTACATCCTCCTTTCCCATTTTTCCATTTTGATAGTCTCTAATTTGCTGGCATGTTAGCCCTACTTCAATTAGGGTTATTTCTCTTTTTGTTATCATATATAAATAAGTCTAGGTTGTTATTACTTCTTATACAGAATACCTTCTCATCTGTTTACTTCTCTTAAATATAATCTTATCCATTATAAGTAGGTGCAAGTAGCTGTTTCATTATGCCTTCTAATGTAGTAGTGTCTGAGCATTTTGTACAGAAATACAAACTATTTCAATATGAAGTACTTCCTTTTTCCTCTTTATATTATAGCTAGAGCAGAACACTAATCTTTCAAAAATTATGTATGTGAGCTTATATTTATAAATCTGTAAATTTAATCTAGCAATAGTAAACGATGTTACAAAATACTGGTTTTAAGCAGAAGGCATTGAGTCTGACATTACTGAAAATCACTGGGTTGGAAGAAACAAATGTGAAATGTTAGAAGGGTTGGAAAAAAAAACAGACAGCTGAGCACAAGAATATGCTAAATGACAGAAGGTGCCAGAAGTGTCATCAGCCGGAATGTTCATGCCCCTAAGGATGAAGGCTGAGGAATAGAGGTGAAAAAAAGGAAGAAGAGTTTCTCAGACACCCACAAATAATAGCAACAGGCCTAGGGAGTAGACAGCACTAAAAGGATGCAACAGAGAAATGCTGAGAAGATAGGATTTTCTTAAAATGACAGGGGCTGAAGAAGCAGGTTCTCCATTAGGGAGGGCCATCAAGGCAGCTGAGGCGTCAAGCAGAGGTCAGCTGTGGATTACGGCATTGAGGGCAGGGGCATTCCAGGAGAAAGATGAAGACAAAAGGATGTTTCCTGCCAGGTACGAGAGGGCACAACAGGAAAAGCTGGCACAAGAAGAGGCAGGAGTCATGATGACAGGGACACAAAGAAATGCAAAGTAAAAGACAGACAGTAGGAGGTAATAGTGTGAACCTAGGATAGAAATTTTTACCACCAGGAATAAAGAATGTAAAAAAGTCAAGCATGACTAGAGAAGCAAGGTTGGTTTATTTAGAACTGTCAGGTTTGAGCGAACCAAAACCGCAATGAGAATAGTTCTTTATGGGGAACTTTGCCAGGGACACGTCAGGCTGGAAAAGGTTCAGAAGACAGGATTAGAGGTCCTGTATCACCAGGAGCCAAACTACTGGAGGCCTGCAGCAACTCGGCTTCTGGTGATGCAGCCACAAACAGCAGCAGAAGAGTCCAACCATACGTGTGATAAAGAACTAGTATCCAGAACATATAATCAACTCTTACAACTCAACAGGAAAAAGGCAAATAACCCAATTTTAAAATGGCAAAGGATTTGAACAGACATTTCTCCAAAGAAGATACACAAATGGCTAGTAAGTAAATGAAAAGATGTCAAACACATTTGTCATTAAGGGAAATCCAAATCAAAACCACTATAAGATAACCATTTCACACCCACTAACAGCTATAATCAAAAAAATGGACAATAACAAATGTTAGCAAGGTTGTGGAGAAATTGGAACCCTTGTACACTGTAGGTGGGAATGTAAAATAAAATAGTACAGCCACTTTGGAAAACAGTTTTGCAGTTCCTCAAATGCTTTAAACCTAGAGTTACCATAACCCAGCAATTCCACTTGTAAGTATATAACCAAAACACATGAAAACATATGTCCACATAAAAACTTGTATATAATAATGTTCACAGAAGCATTATGCATAATATCCAAAAAGTAGAAGCAAACCAAATGTCCATCAACTGATGAAAGGATAAACAAAATGTGATATATCTATAAATGGCATATTGCTGGTCATAAAAAGGAATGGAATACTGACATACACAACAACAGGGATGTACCTTGAAAACATTATGCTAAATGAGAGAAGCTAGACACAAAAGGCCATATACTGTATGATTCCATTTAGCTGGAAGGTACAGATTAGGCAAATTTACAGAGATAGTAAGTAGACTAATGATTCCTTAGGGCTGGGGAGAGGAGAGAGAATGGAGATTGACTGTTAATGGGTACATGACTTCTTTTAGAGGGTACAAAAATATTCTAAAATTAGTTTGTGATAATGGTTGCACAGCCCTGTGAATATATTAAAAACTATTGAACTGTACACTTTAAATGGGTGCATTGTATGATATGTAAATTAAATTTCAATAAAGCTATTAAAAATGCTATCTTATTTGTACCCATGGGATTTTAATTTATGGAGGTGACTGAGTGCCAACATGGAGAAACCAATGCCATTGAAAGAATATATTACCACTTGTATTTCCCAAGAGGAGGTGGCACACCACGCCACACAGGGTACCAGAGGAGCACCAGTTAGTTCAAGTGGCAGAGAGAGGAGCGAGGGGAAAGCCTAAACCAGAGCCTTTTTTGAGGTTTCCTCAGGAAGGGCAAGGCAGGGCAGAGTAAACAATGTAGGATTGGCCACTTTGAGTAATTCCTGCAGGCTCTCAGCTACAGGGTTGTCTGTAGTTGTCTGGTACCTGGCTCTGGGATGATTTAGAGCAGGGAATATATTGGCTTGGTGTGTGAGAGAGTTAGATAAGGAGGTAGATGAAGGCCACAGATTCAGGATTGATTGGTTTGCATATGAAAGGCATGTTTGCGCAAGCTGTTATCTTTAGGAATTAGCTAGCCCAGGGAGGGATAGTCTCTCCCCAGGTCTGTAAGGCCCCCAAATGCCAGAGCATCAAGAATACAGAAAACAAGAAAATATAGTTAATATAATTGACCCTATGATAAACAGATGGCAAACAGACAAATACAGAATCTAAGAAAACAGAATAAATACAATAGAAATTCATAGGCTGATTCTAAGAATTTATAAATTCTTAAAATTTATATTAAAATTTAAATAATGCAAAGTACCCAGAAGAGTGGAAACAATCTTGAAAATAAAAAAACCAAGACAGAGAACTTACACTGCATGATTTCAGACTTATTACAAAGCTACAGTAATCAAGATAATGTGGTAGTGGCATAAGGATAGGCAAACACATCAATGGAAAAGAATAAGAAGAGTCCAGAAATAAGCCTACTCATATATAGTTGACTCATTTTCTACAAAGGTCTAAAAGTAATTCAATGGTGAGAGGAAAGTCTTTTCAACAAATGGTACTAAAACACCTGAATATCCATATTAGGGGTAAGGGGGTGGGAAGGAACAAATCTTGACCTTTACCTCTCACCATTCATAAAAATTAATTCAAGATAAATAACAGACCTAAACATAAAAATTAAAACTATATATGAAGCTTCCAGAAGAAAACACAGAATATCTTTGTGATCTTGAAGTTGGCACAAAGATTTCTTATTAAACAAGAAACATTAACCATAAAAGAAAAAATGATAAATTGGACTTTATTCAAAATAAAAACTCCAAAAGATACCAATACAGAAACAAAAAAAGAAGCCACAGACTAGGACATGCACATCAGGCAAAAGACTCACATCCACAATATATAAAGAACTCCTACAAATCAATAATATAAAGTCAAACAACCCCATTTGGATAAAAGATTTACAATTCACAAATACAAATGGCCAATATGCACATGAAAAGGTGTTCCTTATCATCAGCAGTTATCAGCAAAATGCAAATTAAAACCACCATGATACCACTTCACACCCACTAGAATGGCTAAAATTAAAAAGACTTGCAAGACCACATGACAGTGAGAATATGTAGCAACTGGAACTTTCATAAATTGCTGATGCAAGTATAAAATAGTACAACCACCCTAAAAACAGGTTGGTAGTTTCTTATAAAGTTAAATATATACCTACTCTATGACCTAGCAATTTCACTCATAGTTATGTACCCAAAGGAAATTGAAACATATGGTCACAAAAAAGCATTGTACAAAAATGTTCATAGCAGTTTTATTCAGGATAGCCCAAAAGTGAAAACGACCCAAATGTCTATCAACAGCTTAAAAACTATGGCATGTTCATACTATTGAATATTACTCAGCAATAAAAAAGAATGAACCACTAATACATACTACAACATGGATGAATCTCAGAAACATTATGTTGAGTTTAAGAAGCCACTTGTAAAAAACTATGCATTATATGATTCCATTCATATGAAATTCTAGATAGGCAAAACTAAACTACAGTGACAGCAACTAGAACAATTGTTGCCTGGCTGTTAGGGAGGGGTATTGACTAGAAATGGGCACTAGTGAACTTACTGGGGTGAGGAAAATAGTCTGTATCTCAATTCAGATGGTGGGTAAGGGTTTTTCACATCTACCGAAATTTGTTGAATTCATTTAACAAATTCATTCAAAATCATTACATTTTATTAAATGTAAATTATACCTTTAAAATGATAAAATTCATTGACTGCATATAATAGCCATACAAAAGTTGCATAAAACAGAAATAGCAAAAACAAATACCTTTGTCCACCTGCAGAGCTTCACCCCAGAGTGGCTCCCAATTAACTGATAACCTGAGTAGAAAAAAAGGGAACACAAAATTGAATTGATTCAAGGCCTCATATGAAAAGACGATTATAAAACTACAGCAAAATCATTTTTCTCTGCTTAAATAATGGTAGGCAACAACTCAGTGGCAAAAAACATTAATTCACCAGGATGATAAAACAATTTAAAACGTGTATGCATCTAATAACAGACTCAAAATACATAAAGAAACAATAGGCTAATCCAAAGTCAGAGGGAGAGATTTTTAACATCTCTCAGCATCTAACAGATCTTATAGACCAAAACTCACTAGAGCTCTAAAATCTGAGCAACACAGTAAACTTGATCAAGGACACAGAGAGAGCACCGCACTCAAGAACTACAGAATGTACATGCTTTTCAAGGACCCAAGGAACATTTATAAAAATGAACCTAAGATATACAGATGGTCAACCGGCACATGAAAAGATGTTCAGCATCACTAATTATTAGGGAAACGCAAATTAAAACCACACCCATCAGAATGGCTATAATTAACAAGACAAGAAATAACAAATGTTGGAGAGGATGTGGAGAAAAGGGAACCCTCATGCACTGCTGGTGAGAATGCAAACTGGTGCAGCCACTATGGAAAACAGTATGGAGATTTCTCAAAATATTAAAAATAGAAATACTATACAATCCAGCTATCCCACTACTGGGTATTTGTCCAAAGAACATGAAATCAACAATTCAAAGAGATTTATGATTCCCTATGTTCACTGCAGCATTATTCACAATAGCCAAGATGTGGAAGCAACCCAACTGTCCACCAACAGATGAACGGATAAAGAAGATGTGGTATATATATACAATGGAATACTACTCAGCCATGAAACAGACAAAATCGTGCCATTTGCAACAATATCGATGGACCTTGAGGGTATTATGCTAAGTGAAATAAGCCAGACAGGGAAAGACAAACACAATATGATTTCATTCTTATGTGGAAGATAAACGAACACATGGATAAGGAGAACAGATTACTGATTACCAGAGGGGAAGGGGTGGGGGGAAGGTGAAAGGAGTAAAGGGGCATATATGTATGGTGACGGATAAAAACTAGACTACTGGTGGTGAGCACAATGCAGTCTATACAGAAACTGATACATAATAATGTACACCTAAAATTTATACAATGTTATAATCCAAGATGACCTTAATAAAATAATTTTTTTTAAAAATGAACCATACATGAGGCCATAAAGCTAAGGCAAGTAACTATACATTTCAAATGAATGACTAGAGAACTCTCATCAGTAACCTTTGAAAAAAGATGAAGAATCAGATGGGCAACAGGAGATTAAAATAAAGAAATACTGCCCAAAAAAAGTGGAAAAATCAAATTCTAGGAACTACAACCCAACATGAATTCTCAGCACCACTCCACAACCTACGATTTAAAATTTTTGAGCCACATAAGCCATGAAAAGCATAGAAAAGCCATGCCAAAGCAATCACATTTCTTTTTAACAAACTAGTAGAGCAAACAAATAGAACATTCTGATTTCAGAAAGCATTTAATAAAGTTTCTCATGAGGCACCAAGTAATAAGCCACAATTATCATGAGTCTCTTGCACAAAAAGACTCTTAACTTGCAGACAAATGAGGCAAATGGAGAAATACAGTCTGTATGATGGCATAAGTGGATTGGCGGCTGGTTAAACATCTATATTCACAGTGTGATGATTAAAGGAACAACGTCGATTTGGATTACAAGTCTCTAGTGGCAACATTACAGGGCTTTGTCTTTTATCCTCTTCACATTTAGGTAAACATCTTGCATATAAATAAACAAAGCACTGCTTATCTACCTGAAGATGGAACTGAGTCCAACTGAACAGCTAATCTCAGATACAGAATGAGCATTTAAAAGATTCCCAGGGAAAATTCTAGCTCTTCTTTTGGATTCCTGTATCATATGTTGTTCATACCACCATCACAAAAATCACACTCTATCATACTAGTTCTTTATATCTTTCTCTCCCCCAAGATAGAGAGGGTTCTACAAAATTTTGCATTTAGGTAGGTATGAAAACAACTGCACAGTACAGGATAGAGAGACCTGTAGCTGACCACAACACCACGATAAGCCAATGGTATGCAGATGCTGAAAATCATAGTAAAGAATCTGCTTCTAACCAAGATGGAGTAACAGAGGGTTTACTCTCCCAGCTGAAATACCAAAAACTGGACAAAACATATGAAACAACAGTTTTCAAGAAATGAAACATCGGGCAGCAAAGGACGGTGATCCCAGAGAAATGGGAAATAAACAAGGTGGGCCCTACCATTACCAAGCTTACTGCCTTGAAAGTTTCCAGGCTGTGCGACTGGGAGAGGCAACCCAAGCAAAGCTCAGTGTTCTCCCTGAGTTGAGGACATGGAAGCAAGAATCTGGGGAGCACACATGGCGAGAGTTTGCAGGACTGAGCACCTGAGAGACAAAAGCTACACAGAGATTGAACCCAAGAGTCTGCAGAAGATTCCTGTAAGTATTTGCCTGAGTACTGCTTAGTGCATATGTGAGAGAAAAACTACCTAAGAAATGGAAAGAACCATGTGACATAACCCTGGTGCTCACAGCCAGCTGGGAATTGTGCCTGTTCCTACCAGTCCGACAGGAAACTTCAAGATTGACAGGGCACTGGGAAGAGTACACAGAAGTGTTTTGCCTCAATAGTGGGGAATAATTAGCTATATATTGAGCCAGCTCTGGTCTCACCTAACAAGTCATAAAAGCAAGATTAAAAGGCTCAAACTGTTTCCTAGTAACTTATCTTTGCCCCAGAAAAAACCTCAAGAATGTTTATAGGAATACAGAAATAATCTAGCACCCAGTAAGGTAAAATTAGATCTGGCATCCAGTCAAAGATTACCAAGCATGCAAACAGATAGGAAAATATGACCAATAATAAGGAAAATAATTCAGCAACAAAAACTGACCCAGAAATGACACAGATGTTAGCAGATAAGGACATTAAAACAACTGTATTCCATAAGCTCAAAAAGTTAAGCAGAGACATGGAAGATATAAAAAGACCCAAACTGAACTTCTGTAGATGAAAACTACAATGTCTAAGCTGAAAAATACACTGGATAGAATTAATGGAAGATTAGACATTAGAGAAGAAAAAACTACTAAACTAAACTTGAAGATATAGCAGTAGAAACTATCCAAAAATGAAAGGTGGGACAGAAAAAAAGAATTTAAAAAATGAAGTGAGCATCAGTGAGCTGTGGGTCAAATTCAAGTGGTCTATTATACATGTAATTGGAATCCCCAAGAAAGAGAAGAGAGGGTGACAGAAAAAATTTGAAGAAATAATAGCCAAAATTTGTACAAATTTGATTAAAACTATAAATCCACAGAACCAAGAAGCTCAACAAATCCCAAGTAAAAGAAACATGAAGAAAACTACATTGAGACACATTGTAATTAAATTGCTCAAAATCAATAATTAAGAGAAAATCTAAAAAGAAACCAGGCGATAAAAAAACACTACATCCAAAGGAACAAACAAAAGAAAAAAGTTGTCAACCTACAACTTTACATCTATCAAAAAATATCCTTCAAAAATGAAGGCAAAATAAAGCCTTGTTCAGATGTACAAAAGCTGAAATAATTCATCACCAACAAACCCACACTACAATACTAAAGGATGTTCTTCAGCAGAAGGAAAACACTGTTAGAGAAAACACAGATCTACACAAAGGAATGAAAAGCACCCAAAGCAGTGACTACATGAGTCAATATTTAAGATTGCTTCTAATTGTTTAAATCTTTAATAAATAATTGACTACTTAAACCAAAATAATAACAGTGTAGTGTAGGGTCTATAACATATGTAAAAGTGAGATGTGTAATAACAATTGCATGGAGGTGGAAAAGGGGAAAACAAGTACACTGTTGAAGGTTCTTCTATTGTATGCGAAGTAGTAGACCACCACTCAAAGATACACTGTGATATGAGGAGGCACAGCACAGAACCATAGCACAGAACCTCGACCAACCGCAAAATAACACAACAGTACTACAGCTAATAAGCCAACAAAGGCCATAAAACAGAATCATAAAAAAATAATTAACCTAGGGGCTGACCTGGTGGCATAGTGGTTAAGTTCACGTGCTCCACTGTGGTGGCACGGGATTTGCAGATTTGGATCCCGGGCACGGACCTACGCACCACTTATCAAGCCATGCTGTGGCAGGTGTCCCACATATAAAGTAGAGGAAGATGGGCACAGATGTTAGCTCAGGGCCAGTTTTCCTCAGCAAAAAGAGAGGGCTTGGCAGTGGATGCTGGCTAAGGGCTAATCTTCCTCACACACAAAAAAAACAATAAAATAACCTAAAGAAGGCAGAAAAACAAACAGGAAAAAAGAAACCAAACAACACGAGACAAGTAGAAAACAAATAGCAAGATGACAGATTTAAACCCATCATAAAATCACTTTAAATAGTCTAAATACTCTAACTACAAAGCAGATTTTATATATATGGTATATATTATTTATATACTATATACAATTTATATATGTATTATACATATATTGTTATATATAAAATCTGCATATCCTTGTCTGTCTCCTCTAATAGGTTGAGTTCCTTGAAGGAAATACTCTACCTTACGTTTCTCTGCATTGCCAGAACTGTCACATAAAAGGGTCTCAATAAATACAGAAAGAGGGAGGGAAGTCAGTCTGTTGACTCCCAATTCACTACTCTTTCTTCTACAGGAAAGCAATATTATTATTCTTTTCGACTACAGCCTTCTTAATTTTCTATCTTCTGGCATTTTCTATCTGCATACCTGAGCCACCGTGATGGTAAAGTAACATCCCAACAAACCAAGCAAAGAGGAAATTTGCTGGCCTGGGCAGCCAATACACAAGTGAACCACAGACACAAGACAGTGACTCTAGACAGCTCTGCCACAGTAACACAGCCGCTGAGCCAACTACAGAGCGACTTCATCTTTTTTCCTCTTGGCAATCCCTAATTTCTGCTTCCTCTTTTAGGTATTAAATTAGGATGCTGAAGAGTACAGTATTATAACAACGATTCTTGAGGATTTTCACCTTGTTTAGTAAGGGCGTCTCGGAGAGCAGGAGTTATCATAGCCCTTCTTTCACTGGCTTCATTCTTCACTGTGTTCCTGAACAAACTAGTTTTCTCTTCCTGCTGCTCCTGTATTAAATTAAAATGAAAAGAATGTATTAAAATGAAAAGAATGAAATCCAGAATTGGTAACGTACAATGAACATAACAGCACAACAATCATGAACACGTAGCATGGATAAAAAGGTTCACCATGAACCATGGCCCACTACCCTGTTCTCTCCAACATTTCCAGGCAGACAATGATCTAAAGATATACCAGAGTCTTTTTTCCCCCCAAAAATGTAACTACATACTCAAACACATACACCCACAAAACATAAATCAACAATCCACTTATCTAGATGTCAAATATTTTTAGCAATCTGAGTACAGACAGCTGTCTAACTTCAGCAAGTTATTTCTCTGAATTTCAATTTCCCCCCCTGAAAAAGAAGAAAAATAATATCTATGGAACAGGAATATGTTGAAGATTAAATGAATCACCTGGCACAATGCCTAATACATAATAGGAGTTCAATAAATTATAGCTACTGCTGGTTATTACATCTGCAAACCCCAGATACAAGTCAAAAGAGTGCTCTCAGCTGCCGAGACAGCGCCTGCTCAGAGACCAAGTTACTCCACCACCTCCACCTCCACAGCTCCTTCTGAAGAACCAATGGGGAAAATTTGTCTGCAGTGATAGAAAGAAATCTGAAGGATAATATAAAACTGACTGTGTTTCCTTTTGACTTTGGCCACTAGAAAATTCAGCAGCACACCTCTGATCACTGTATAAGGCCTTGCATTCTGCCTGCTTTGTATTCTCTGTAAGTGGTTTCATATTACAAGATGACCCTCATTTACTCTTTATACTGACTTCTTCCCCTCTTTTTAAATATTATCATATGTATATATATATTTTTTTTTTTTAAGTTATCTCAATGTCTTTCTGGAAGATAGTAGAGTGCCAATTAATAATTTTGAGACAACACACAAAGTCTGTGTTACACTTTAGAGGAGACACTCAGCAGATCTTACTAAGAGCCACAGACATTCAAAATAACTCTCCTTGGCAACAGCCCTACCACCAAGCCCCAGACTACCCTCAGTGCCTGTCCACTGCCAATGTCCAGCCCCCAATAAGTCAGTGAGTGGACCCACAGTAATACCCTTTCTACCTAAAAATGAAAATACTGGACTCACAGTAATACCCTTCCTACCTAAAAATGAAAATACCTCACAGACGACATGATGTCTGAGTTCTGCATCAAAGTAATACAAAAGGGAGGAGGGTACACATTTGAAGCTAGGCAATAGGTGACAGGGATTTGCTGTATCATTCTGTCTAGTTTTGTTAATGTTCAAAGTTCTCTATACATAAAATATAAAACAGATTAAAAATTTTAAAAAAACAGAAAAAGGTTAAACCAATGAAATTTGGAGTTAACTCCTCTACCTTCTCTGTTACTTCAGGGACTTGCTCTGAAATATGAAGTCAGTGAAAAAGCACTTTAGAGAGTCAAATGTACCAAACGAGAAACATAAACCCACAGTTGGTTCTATCTGTCCTAAAAGTGAGCATTCTAAATTACTAAACATAATCAAAATGCGAAGTTAATAAACAATTTTGCTTCTGTTAATAGAGTTCTCAACTACACATTTGCAGATGGAACAGAAAAAAATTATAAACAAACATCAAGCATTTGTTCTTATCTATCATCAAAGTAATCAATTTAATATGCTAGACATTTTATTAAAAAATTAAAAGGCTCCAGTTACTATTTTAAAATATTTAAAAATAAAAGAATCCTTTGGCTTTTTTTTGTCTATTTTGGACCTAAAAGCAAAGATGTGAGCTTTAAAAGGAAGTCTTGTGATTGAGCAAAATGAACTAACCTTGACCTTGAAGCATTTAAATGTCTCTGAAGTAATTCCACAGTGAGTTGACTGTAATTCCCTACTAATTGTGCAAGAATTGATAGGAGGCAGCAGTATTTGCTCTCAAAAGTCTCTGTCACCACAAAACATCATCAGCTTATTTGCTTACCCCAAAGGCCACATAAATCCAAAACTGGAGCCAGCCCATGACACTGGCCTCTGAGCACTGTGCTCAGACTTCTACAGACACTCTCTTGTGGTTTTAAAAAAAAAACTTCTGACCCCTATGAAACGAATATACTCTTAAAGGATGGCCATGGAACACTGTCCGTGTCTCATAACCAGAGAAATTATCTATTATAAAATGTGAGTGTCACTACTCCAGATTCAACCATTTAGACACAAAGTTTATATAGAAAGAGATCAGAGGCTATGATTAAAGGTCTTGAGCATTCAGTACAAACAACATTTATCACTCTTGCCTCTACGGTAGTTTAGTCCTATCTTCCATATGCAGCAGCAAGTTCATTTCCAAAATGAAACACATTGGTTCGTAACACTCCCCAAGGAAGTACAAAGCACCATTCAAATTCTAACTCTAATCTCCTAAGTGCAGACGTTTGCCCAGAATGTAACAATACAACAACTACAGAGGACTTACATTTTTTTTTTTAATAGCTATTACATAGCCTTAGCAGAAATAAACGAAGATCTCAGAAGTGGTCAACCTTGATTCCTCCCTCTCCTGCACACCCCATCTGACAACGGGTGACCGAGTTCTAAAGTTTTAATTTCTAACATATTGGTTCCCTCCATCCACAATACCACTGCTTTTGCCCACAGCACTGGTTTCTCCTAAGAAACAACCACAATAGCCAAACTAAATGGTCTCCCTGTCTCCAACCCCTACTTCGTGTTTCAATATTAAAAACTCTTCTTCAGGTGTAACTAAAACTCGTTCTGCTGCAATTGAACCCCCACTTCTGCAGGTTGCTATTTCTATAATAAAGGAATCCCCTATATATCACTCACTTGTCATAGCTCAGTGTTGAAATGACCAATTTTCAACAAGATTCAAAGCTTTCTCTGTATATTAAGTTTTAAGGATGCTTTTTGAACTTTTTGAAAAGCAGTTTGAGCAGGTGTGTCAAGAGCTTTAAAATGGTTTTCCTCTGACCCAGTGATTCCACTTTGGATAACCTGACTTACGGAAATAATTCCAGAACTCATTATTAAGAGCTCCTGGCTGCACAGACAATGGGTGAATCAGGCTGGTTTAAAGGCAGTGTCTTGGGGCTGAAGGGATGTCATCTTTGGTTTCTGAGTGAATTAAATACTCAAAGCCTTGAGCCAGCCCCGATGGCCTAGCAGTTAAAGTTTGGGGCACTCCACTTCAGCACCCCAGGTTTGGTTCCCGGGTGCAGAACCACACCACTCGTCTGTTAGTAGCCACGCTGCGGTGGCAGCTCACAAGGAAGAACTAGAAGGACTTACAACTATACACAACTATGTACTGGGGCTTGTGGGGGAGGGGGGTGGCAGGGGAAAGGAAGAAAAAGGAGGAAGACTGGCAACAGATGTGAGGACAGGGCAAATCTTCCCCTGCAAAAAACACCTCAAAGCCTTAAAAATAATTACAAAAGGGGAACTAGCTTCATATTATTCCACTGCAGCACTCTGCAACTTTATAATCAGAACCCGACACAATGAGATCCTTCCGTAAACTGAAATGTTTCTCTGGTGAGCAATTATCAAGCATTCTCCATTTATTTCCCAAACTAATGATAGTGATATCACTGTTTGTCTGCTTAACCAGAACATGCTGCAGGGAGTACTTAGCAACATTTATTTACTGCAGAAAAAGAAAAGCAGCAGTCCGCTTTACATTTACAAATCACAATATGAGAGAAACAGAATAACCTAAGAATTGCCAGGCTCTTCCTGACATCTTGTTCTCCATCCAAACTCTTCAGCTTCCCTTCTGGGAACCACTTCTCCCCTGGACAGACAGCAAAGCAGGGTGAAACAAAGAGATGGTGTCCAAGCTTGACCCACCACTTACCAGCCAGACATCTGACCTTGGACAAATTGTTTACTTTTCTACCCTGTACAACAGTAAAGTGGAGAAGATAATAGTATGGATATCAGGGTCACTGTGAGGACTGAATGAGACATTCCAATGTGTACTTTGATTTCTCCTAATACTCTGAACCAATACTGGAACTACTCTCTCTCCCTACACCCCCAACCCACTCATCCTATTCAATCAAATCACACTGCTTCTCATGGTCTTCAGGATAAAGCTCACACCCCCATGACAGAGCATGGAAAGGTCTTCAGGATCCTGCCCCTGCCTTCCTCCTCTATTTCACCCCTCCGCATTTCCCCACCTGCACTTGACTCTAGACATACCAAACTGTTTAGAGTTCCCCAAACATGCCATACTTCCTAGCACCCAACCCCTCTGCATCTGAATCTGTCTTCCTAACTTTCCAGTGTTTCAGACTTTAGCCCTCTTGTTCTTAGACATCACTCCCACCTTACAAATTCTCTTCAGCTCTAGAATTACTGTCTTAGACCTTACTACAGGTGGAGTAACGCAGAACACTGTGGTGGTACCCTAGTCAAAATCATCCCATTTGAAGACAGCTTCTTATACAGTAATAGTTAATAGTTATCAAGTACATACTATGTGGCAGGCAATAAAATAAAGGCTTTAGATGGATGAATTTATTTAACCTTCATAACAACTTTATAAAGCAGTTGCTGCTATCTCCCTCTTTAGAGAAAAGTGAAGAACAGAGAGTGAAATAACTTGCCCACCGAGACACAAGCTGAAACAGCGTGATCTGTGAAAGTTAGTATTATTCAAAAGAGGTCTTACAATAGGAGTGGTTTGGTCCAACTCTAGAACCAATGCTCTTAAGTACTAGAGCCTCCTCTATAGTAACAACTCAGGCAATTCAGTGCAATGTGTAACAATGATCAGGCAGAAAGCAACTCAGGAATACGTGTGACTAGACCCAAAAAAACATGAAAAAGAAGAGCCACACAGTGATAACATCCACCACTGAGTTTAGTATACTATATCCAATATAAAACAAAAACACAAAACATATCTGGAAACTCTGCTGCAACTTAACAATAACATAAAACAAAAACTGTGGTTTATTTTCATGTCATACTAAAGTTGGAAAATATATATATTTTTACCTCAAATGTAATGATTTTATCAGAGATTTTTAACGAGAAATCTGAAATATCATAAACCAACTACTTCAAGTTCATCAAGTCCAAAACCATTTCATTTCAAAAAATAATTTACACAGATGGCCAAAATTTTTGTCAGTGGTTTTTCTCAAGTGCCCCCTAATGGACATAAGATGAAAAAGCAAAGAAAAAAATGCACCCACAAATTATCCCAAACTGTTACTATATACCAGAAATTTGCTGAGATTACATCTTAAGTGTTCTCAATACACGCAAAAAAAGGGTAACTATGTGAGGTGATGGATGTGTTAACTTGATTATGGTAATCATTTCACAATGTATACATATATCAAATAATCACATCACACACCTTAAAAAAATCACTTTGTACAACCTAAATATATACAATTTTTATTTGCCAATCATACCTCAATAAAGTTGAAAAAAAAATTATTCCAAACTCTTCACCCACTACAAAAAAACTAAATATCTTCTCCTAACTTAGTGGAAAAATTCAGAAATCTATCCAAATCAGATCTCTCATACACTGAAATCTATCCTGTTTTACGACAGTTTCACCACTGAAAATTACTCAGATTTTTAAAAGATCCATAAAATTATATATTTGCTTTGACCCAGTATATCAATTTGGGGAGAATATAACCTAAGAAAACATTAATATATTTTTTAAAAGTAAAAAAGGTCTCAGATCAGTGCTAATTATAATACCAGAAAACCTGGAATAGAATAAATGACCAACTCTAGGAAAGTGTATAAGCAAATTTAAATGTCTAAGGAAACTTACTTCTCATTTTGACATCTACCAGGCTTTTAGAGATTATAACGCATTGTCATGTACATGTTTTCATCTGACTCATGACAACCCAGTGAGGAAGGCAGAGGTTGCAGTCCATGTTTCTCAGACAAGGCAATCAAGGCTAGGGAAGGTTAAGCTGTGCCATTCGATCCCCAAGTTACAAACTGACTGGGCCAGGCCCTGAACCCACATTCCACACATTGTCATTCTTAATACAATAGGGCTCCTAAAATACAAAAGCTACTAAAAATGACAGAGACAACACCAACACATAGAAGTATCAGGAAATAAGTAGCAAAATGCTGCAACAACAGGAAAGATAGTAACTTTAAATTCAGAAAATAATTTTGGATATTACAGTTTAGTTTTACACTCATTAGAGTATTTTTTGGTTATGAGCTTTACAAAAGAAGCCCAACAATCCAATATAAAAATGGATACAGGACAGTGTGTAGTAAAGAATTCGGCCTTGCCCAAAGAGAAGTCTGGCCTTTGTACCCAGTTCCTGGAAAGTAACCTCTAAACCCTTGGAACTTCCTGAGTGATAGGAGTATCTCTGTTATTCAAGGTGGACCCCTCAGACCACACTTCACAGTTCATGCTAATGAGGTGACTCCTGCCAAAGTGGGGAGGGAGGGTGTGTTGGAGACTGAGTTCAACCACATGGGCAATCAATCAATCAATCATGCCTACATAATGAAGCCCCGATAAAAACTCCAGATATCAAAGCTCAAGTGAACTTTCCAGGCTGGCAATATTCCACATGTACTGTCACACATGGATGCTGGGAGGGTAACACGTCCCGAGGACAACGAATGAATGCCTCCCAGATGCTGCTCTATGTGTCTCTTCCTTTGGCTGATTTTCTGTACCCTTTCCCAGTATGGAACTGCAACTGTGAAAATAACAGCTTTCAATAAGTTCTGTGAGTCTTTCTAGCAAATTATCAAGCCTGAGACTGGTTTTTAGGAACCCCCAAACCTGCAGTTGGTATCAGAAGTGAAAACAGTGTTGGGACTGTGCCCCTGAGGGCACAGTAGTTTGTCTAACTCCAGGCAGACAGAAAGAAACATTCAGGAAAAAACACTCAATCTCACTGAAAATTAAAGAAATGAAGTTAAAATCAGGTTATCATTTTTCACCTTTCAGGTGGGCATTTTTAACCTTTCAGGTTAAAAGACTGATAAAACCTGGAGGGCAGTAAGGGTACAGAGAAACAGGCAGTCTCATCTCCCTCCTGTATTGTATGAAGAAATAAAAACATTTTCAACTTTTTACAGGGCAATTTGGAAACATCTATCGAAACTATAAAATTCCCTTTGATCCAGAAATTTCAATTTTATGAATTTATTCTTGAGATAAATTTATACCAGCCACAAAAAATATAAGAACAAGAGTGATCATTATAGAAATTAGAAAACACTTAAATGTAAATCAACAAGAGTCAAATAATCACGAACTACTATATAAACATTAAAATAAATTAGGTAGATCTGTATGACAGGACTAGAAAGGGGTCATGTTAAATGGAAAAAAGCAGTCTGTAGACTTAGAGTACACACCAAAATGCAGGTGTGTTTATAAAGGCAGTAAAATACCAGGAAGAATAATGCCAAATTGTAAAATGTGGTTACCTGTGAAAAGCAGATTTAGGAAGAATAGGAAGAGGGAACTGTATTCTTTGAATTTTTTAAACATATGTAAACAGGTTATTAAATTAAATGAAACTTCAAGGAGAGCATCAGATCAAGTTACACATTTTCAAAGGAAATATCTGAAAACCAGTTTAATAACTTTAAAAATGCTCCCCTCATGTCAAGGATATGAAAGGGTAGAAAGTATGGAGATAACCAGAGAGGATTTTTGACGATTTCTTTGGAGAATGTTGTTAAGGTATTTTGAGCTCCCCACTCTGCCTCAATAGAGAGAGGCTATGAGGGTGGGTGCCTGTCTCTCACCTCAAACCCAAGGAGAGAGGCCCCATCGAGGCCCCTCAAAGAAGCTGCTATGTATCCCCTGCACTCAGAAAGCACCACAGATTGGTTAATGAGTCCTGCCCAGGAAATCCAGACAGCAAAAGGACTGACTAGTTGCTTTAGCAAGTGAGCACTGCTGCTGGGTAGGAATTGGCTTGTCCTCCCAGAATAAGGAACTCAGGAGTGTTCCCTTGGGGGGGCGGGGGGGAGATCTTAGATCCTGGCCAATTGGGCAACTATCAAGAACAGATGACAGACCTCAAAAGAGAGGAAGCCAGAGGTACAGGGCTCAGAGGAAGGAGTAAGTGACCGTCAGAAGCACACTTCTCAGAGTACACTTGCTCAGTGCAAGGGACAAGGTTGGGAGACAGCTTTGGACGATGTCTCCAAAGAAACAATGAAAATGCTGCCTAGAAGACTCACTTTTAAACACCTGATGAGGAGAGAGACCACCAAGTCATCTTATGACAGTGTCAAGGAAGAACTTTCCTACTTCTCTCTCTCCTGCCTCCTCTATCACTCCCCAAACCCTAAGAAGATCCACAGTAGCAGCCAGCAAATAGACCACCAAGTAGACAATAAAGAGGGGAGAAGTTTCACCTCTGAATTAAATTGAAAACTTTGACTTAGTTTATTTAGTATTACTTAGGATTACATAGGACTGGACATTCTACTGCCTAAATAAGACTTTGTGTCTTAAAGTACATATAACATTTTATTACCAAAAATGACCAGAAAAGTCATACAGTCTGCCAGAGTTTTCATCCCAAGATGGGAAGGGTTCTCCCTCCTGTGCAGGTTGAAAGGGACATTAAACTCAAAATAAAGCAGCTTTTATAACTTCCCAAAAGTACACCTTGTTGTAACACAGGCTATTCCAGTATTTGTTACTTTTAAAAGATTTTTCTGCAAGATTTTTAAATAAGGTTACAAAGACTATCTGAGAATATGACAAACATTTTTATAATAAAATAGAAATTTAGGCGCATATGAAATAAAATTTAAATAAATATTCCAAATTCCAAATAATAATAGTGGTTTTTCTGCGGAAATAGTTTTTGCCCTTTCTCTATTTTCTAAATTTTCATTGTTACAAGTATGTTAATTTATACTGAAAAAATTTTCAACCAGGCAAAATTAAATAAATGTTAAATTTGTTTCCTGAAATCACCATTTGTTATAATATGGGGCCAACCAAGGTAAAATTATAGGGTCCTCACGTTTTATGCAAGGCACACATTCTGAAGACCTTATATAATTCAAAACTAATCAGTCACCAACTAGTCCTATCAAAAAATGGGAGCTATCTGGGGCAGGCCCAGTGGTGTGGTGGTTAAGTTCACACGCTCCACTTCAGTAGCCCAGGGTTCACAGGTTTGAATCCCGGGAGCATACCTACAGCACCGTTCATCAAGCCATGCTGTGGCGGCGTCCCACATACAAAATAGAGGAAGACCGGCACAGAATGCTAGCTCAGGGACAATCTTTCTCACCAAAAAAAAAAAGGGCGGGGAGATATTCTCATATGGCAATATCATAGTTTATAATTCAGTTGATACTAGTCTTTTCTGTTTTGTTTTAGGGGCATGGAAAGTAGTTCCCTCCCATACTTTTTATTTCAAACTCTCAGAAAAGTTGAAAGGTGCAATGAAGACTCACAGTCCCTTCACCTAGATTCACCACATTTGTTTAATTATCATCTACCCATCCATCCATGCACACACATATTTATAAAATACATGTGTGTATGTGCATAAATAAAATTTTGCTGAACCATTTGAAAGTATGTTACTGACAGCATGACACTTTAACTTTAAAATACTGCAGAGTTCATCGCCTAAAAAGGACATGATCCTATAGAACTACAATACTGTGGGGGATCAGAATTGGCCACCCCAAAATGTATCTCTTTGGTTAAGGACAAAAGACTCTGAAAGAAACTTTGACCTCCCCTGCTAACTGCCTAAAAGAATTTTTAAGATAGAAAGCCTGTCCCTAGGACAGGCCATCACCATAGATAACTCCGGGTATCAGCAGACTGTGAGGACCCTTGCTAAGCCCATTCTTATCAAAGTTCTGCCTACCAAACATTTGCTTTCCCATTTCTACGCAAATTGCCTTGCTCCCCTTTGAAGCCCCAAACCACTACCCCCAACATCCTCCTTTGTCTTTAGCTGAAGATGATATTTAAGGTGGGGGCTTTGGCCATTGTGACGAGTTATTCAGCTTTCCTGGGTTTTCTCCCATGTATACATATCATAAAGCTTCCTTTGATTTTCTCCTGTTATTCTGTCTCATGTCAATTTAATTTTTAGACCAGACAGAAGGACCTAGAGGGTAGAGGAATTATCTTCCTTCCCTACAATACCATTATTATAATGAAGAAAATTAACAAAAATCCAATATTATCTAAATAAAAATCCATTTCAAACATCCTCAAATGTCCAATGGCCTTTTCTCTTAGACTCAAGATCACAGTTTACACAGTGAGTTTGGTAATGTTTCATTAGTCTTTTTTAATCTTAGAACAGTCCCCACCCCATGTTTAATTGTTGTTGTTATTGTTTATGACATCGACCTTTTAAAGAGCCTGGCCAGTTGTCTCACAGACCGTCCCACATTCTGGATTTGTCTGTTTCCCTTCCCCATGATTAGATTCAGGTTAAACATTTTTGACAAAAAACTATACAGATAACGTTATATACATCTGCTATTTGTGTTTATGTGATCAGGAGGCACATAAGGTCAAGTTTTAATACAAATGATGACACTAAATTTGATTGTTTGGTATAGGTGGGAATCACCTAATCACTCCATTTGTAAAGGTACATTTTTCCCTTTGTAATTAGTAAATAATCTGTGGGGTACTTTTGTCCCACTGATTTATTTATTCTTGGCATGTCTAAGTGGTCTAGATTCCAGGATATTTTGAGCCTATATAGATGTCTGTTCCCCAAAGACATTTCACCCAACCCTTGCTTAAATCAATTATGACACTGGGGATTGCAAACAGGTGATTTTCTAATTTTATCATGCCTACTATATTTATTATCTGGAAACCTTCTGTAAAGACTCCTGTGCCTCTCCTTTATTTGAATAGCACAAGGATTGATTTTTTTTAATTTGATGTAATACAATCCATTATATTCATTATATAATCATTATGTTCATTGTTTGATTCTCAAATTGTCCCAAATTTGGCCTGTGGGAAACTCTTCAAGCTTGTTCTTATATCCTTCTAACCTGTCTCTATCAGTCGTTGAGGACCTACTTGCTCAACAAGATGTTCCAGGTCCATCTGTCACTCTCCCTTCCTGAACCCTGGAATCAACCATTTCTCCAAGGAGCCGTGGTTCTTTTTAGTGGGGAACAATATTTAGAAAACAAGATCTGAGTGTTTACTGCATTTGATTCTAGGTCTATGGCATAATAAAAAATATATCTGGTCTTTGTTCCCAGTTCCTGGCAGAACTTCAAAAATCTCAGCATTTCCTAAGTGATAGAAATGTCTTTGTTATGCTATTGAGGTGACTCACGGGGACCTCCAGATACCTTCAGGATGGGAGCTTGTCACTAGAAAGACCAACCACATAATGCAACTCTGGGCCAGCTGTGTGTCCAGGGAGGGGAGAGTGGACGGGAGGTTAGCTGGAGATTGAGTTCAATCACATGGCCAATGATCTAATCAATCGTGCCTACATAATGAAGCCTCAATAAAAATTCTGGATGCTAAAGCTCAGAAGGGCTTCCTAGTTGGTGAACACATTGACGTGGTGGGAAGGTGATGTGCGCAGATTCTACAAGGAGAGGGCACAAAAACTCTGGGTCTCTTCTCTACCTCTCCACTCCCAGACCTTGCTCTATGCATCCTTTCCATTTGGTTGTTTCGAATTTGTATCCTTTATAATAAAACTGTAATCATAATTATGGTGTTTTCAGTAAGTTCTGTATCATTCTAGCAAATTCTCAAACTTGAGGGGGTCATGAGAACCCCCATATTTATAACCAGCTGATCAGAAGTGCAGGTGGCCCCCAAGACTTACAGCTGCCAAGTGAAGTAGGGGCAGTCTTGGGCAGGAATATGCTCTAAACCTGTGGAGTCTCCAGGTAGTGTCAGAATTGAATTGAACTGCAGGTCATTTGAATTGAACTGGATATTGGTTGGTGTCAGAACGTGAAAAGTCCTTTCCATGAACACAGCTACAAAATAGTTTATACACACACACTTAAATTATAAATTTGCAAATATAACATGACAATAAATATACATTTTTTTAATCTTAAGTTCATATCAGCCTTCAAATCAAATCCAACACCACCTAGAAATCACATTAATGCAAATGGAGCCACCTTATTTTTCATAGTTGCTCAACAATATTACATGGTGTGGACATATCACGCTTTTTTCAACCACCATCCAACAGTTGTTTTCTATACATGCTGCAAAGCATAACATTGTACAGATGTTGTTTTATATTTGTAAAGATGTATCTTAAAGGCAAATTCACACAGGTGGGCCTGCTGGATCATGGGTAAACACACATGAATTTGGTAAAGACTGCCAAAAGCCCCTCCATACAGATTATACCGTTCTGGACTTCCATCAGCAAGGTGTGAGCATGCTGTTCAATTTTTGAATTTTGGTTATTTAGATAAGTGAGAAATGTATGTTGGTGTAGTTTTAATTTGCATATCCTTTATTATGAGTGAATTTGAGCATTTTTCCATATGTTTAAAATCTATTTGTACCACTTTTTCTGAGACTCACCTATTCACGTTTTGCCCAATCTTTCTTTTAGGGTTTAGATCTTTTTTCTTTTTTTCTTTCAAGAGTAGAAAAATTGATATAAGGGGCACATATTTTTCCTCACTTTATCATTTGTCTTTTGATTTTGCTTATAGCCATGCAAACCTTAAAAATCATTGATAAATTTAATCTTTTATTGCCTCTAGATTTTGAATCATACAGACAACCTTTCTCCTAGTTATAAAATAATGCATCTAATTCTATTATATATATATATTTTTCAACATTTAGATCTCTGACCCAGCTGAAGTCTATTCTGATGTATGTATGAGGTACAGAGCCAATTTTATCTTTTCACAAGCAGCTATCCAGTTGTCAACATCATTCATGTTAAAAGTATATTTTCCTGGGCCAGTCTCGGTGGCCTAGTGGTTAAGCTCAACATGCTCCACTTTGGCAGCCTGGGTTTGGTTCCCGGGCGCAGACCTACACCACCTGTCTGTCATTGGACATGCTGTGGCTCACATACAAAAAGAGGAAGATTGGCAACAGATGTTAGCTCAGTGCAAATCTTCCTCAGCACAAAAAAAAGAGTATATTTTCCCCCTGGGGAAAAGAGATGCCACCTTTACCTACATGAAATTCCCATATATTCTTGGGTCTATTGCTGAAATTTTATTCTGTTGCACCAATCAGGAACCAGTACCACAGTTTTAAGTACAGATACCTTGTATCAAGTTTCTGTATCTGGTAGGGCAAGTCTCTCTCATTATTCCTTTTGCCAAAGTTTTCCTAACTATTCCTGCATGTTTATTTTTCCACATGAATCAACCAGCCTAGCTCCAGAAAAAGAAAAATCTCATTGGAATTTTTGATATGATTGTATCAAATTCATGTATTAACTTAAAAGAACTGACATCTTTACAATACTGAGTTACCATATCTAAAAATGAGAGATGTCTTTCCATTTTTTCAAGGCAGTTTTCTATCTTTAAGGAATATTTTAAAGTTTTCCTCACATAGATTTAGGATATTTCTTTTTAAATTTATTCCTATGTACTTATTTATCTCTTATGTGGCTGTTGTAAATGGGGTCTTCTCTTCCACTATAGCTTCTAACTGGTTATTGTCTGGAAATATAAAGGCTATTGACTTTTTATCTTATTATATCCTGCTACCTTACTGAATTATTTCATTTCAGTTTCTGTTAATTTTATCATTGATTTTCCTGGATTTTTCAATAGTTTTACTTCTTTTGTTTTGATACACTTTTAGTTTAGGATATTCTCATTTCCCAAAACTCACACATAAGTTAAGATTATATATAATATTTTTATATTATGGTATATAGTATAGTATTTCAATTTTAGATCATTGGAATCTGCATAAAATCCTACTGCACTGTACATTCTCACATTCATCTGGTCAGTGGGACATGACAACCCAGAGTAACATTTCCTAGATTCCCAGGAACACTGATCTCCACTGATCTCCACACCTATAGACCAAGCTGCCACCCCTAAGCCCAATACCACTCAGTCTGTAGGACAGGAAAGCAACTTTACATGCGAGTTCCACTTGGAACCTCAACACTAGTCAATCTTATCATGCTGTTCATCCTGCCATCTTCAGCCACAACACTGCATGAACTCCCTCTAACCATCAACACTTTGCTCAGTTCTTGTCCTAAAAGCTTCTGCCTATCCCACTACAAGCTCATTTTCACAGGGCTGAGAGGAAAGATTTTCACAAAGCTCATGTAAAAACGGCAAAACAATACAAAACTCTCAAGATAGGAGGCAAAGAAACAAAACTGTCTAATTATGAGCTCAGATGGATTACACACCAATACAGAATGCTAGATGTTAATCAACTGTAGGATCCAAGATCACTATTTCCCAAAATTACAGTACCTTTTCTTTCTTCACACGATTCATAATTTTGCCGAGGTCCTCAACATCAACGACAGGATTTAGACTCTGATGGTCCTCAGTACCCGACTCTTCCTCACTGGTGCTCTCAGTGGGCTCCTCCTCCTGGAACATCAATGCTTCAGAAATACATTGTTCCAAATAGTAAACCGCCTAATACTCCCTCCCAAACTATGAGTTTACTGGAGGGATTTAAGATATTTTAGGCTAGAGGTCAGCAAACTGTGGCCCGCAGGCCAAATCCAGCTAGTTTCAAGACAAATCTAAGGGTGAACATCATTTACGCATTATCCATGGCTACTTTCTTGATACGATGGCAGAACTGATAGCTGAAACAGAAACCATATGGCCCACAAAACAGCTGAAAATATTTACTAGCTGGCCCTGTACAGAAAAAGTTTCCTGACCTCTGTTTTAGCCAAAGAACGAACCAGACTTAAGTGAGGAAGTAAATACAGGAATGAGGAAAAGGAAAGAATCAAGCATGGCTCTTGGGTTTCTTTTTTAAGTAAATGACATGATGGTGGCGTTTACTAAGATGAGAAAGACTTGGGGAGAAACAGACTTAGAGAGGGGAAACGAGGAGCTCCATTTTGAATTTTTGAAGTATGAGATGCCTCAGACACCCAAGTAGAGATTTTAAAGAGGCAGCTGCACACATGAGAACAAAATTCAGGGCAGACCTTAGAGATGGAAATACAAACCTGGAACAACTGGCATATAGACAGTATTTAAAGCCATGAAACTAGATAAGAGCATACAGGAAGAAAGTATCAGCAAAGAAAAGAACCTAGCACCAAGCCTTGATTCACTCCAGCATGTAGAGGTTAAAGGAAGAAGATCCAAGTAAAAAAGGAAGAAAACCATGAGAATTATGTCATGAAAGTCAAGAGAAGAGAGTTATTCAAAGAAGGAGTTGCAATGTCAAATGCTGTTGAGAGATCAAGTAAAATGAAGATGGAGATATCCACGGGGCTTGACAACATGAAATCCCTTGGACCTAGAAAAGAGCAGCCTCAGTGGCGCAGAGAGCTAAACTGGAGTGGGTGAGAGTTAACTGGGACTTCTGTTCCCGGCTGCAGGGTGGATTACATTTAAACAACTTTCCTGTAGAAAATAACTAAAACTGAATAATATTAACATTTTAAAACCATAATTTTAAATGTATCACTGAGTTGGCAAAAATGTAAGGAATCCAAAGAGGACAAATATGAACTAAAAAGGGACTCCTAGAAGGTAAGTGAGAAATGCAGCTGAGAGTATCTGAAGTCTGGAGAACCTATTTTGACAGCTAGACAGGACAAAGCAAGAGCAGGTAAAGTCGGGGAAACAATATTAGCAGGAGAGCCTAATACAGAAGACCAGAGTCAAAGCTGGGAACCCACACGGTTGCATCTTTGATATAAAGGTAAACTAGAAATAAATGCCCTATGGAAGAGGAGAAAGCAAGAAAGATAGGCAGAGAATTTGAGGGAAAGAACTGAGTAAAGGATAGATGGTTAGAGGGATTTTCTTTGGAAGTTCTAAGGTTTCCGGGAAGGGTGGAGAAGGAGGATTACATAATAAAAATTCAGAACCAAATTATACTAGGATTGCCAAAAGCAACACTTTAACTAGAAGACAATGGATCAATGTGTTCAATTTTCTGAAAGAACATTACTCCAATCTAGAATTGTATACGCACCCAAAGCATCAATCAACTGTGAAGGTAGGATAAAGACGTGTAGAAATGAAAAGTCTGAAAATCTATTTCCAAAACACCCTTTCTCAGAGAGCTACTGGACAATGTGCTCCAAAAAACAAGAGTCAAACAAGAAATAATAAGATATGAGATACTGGAATCAGGGAATCCAACCCAGGAAGCTAGTGAAAGGAATGCTGTTCATCACAGAGCATTGAAGACACAGGACCTCGGCTGCATCAAGGCTTGGAAGGAAGTCACACCAATGTGGAACAGAAGAAGAGGACTCACAAGAAGCCTCCAAGAAATCAATAAAAGCTACAGAATATTGAAAAACAATTTTCAGTTCTGTTAGAGCTTTGGAATGAATCAGTGATAGAGAGAAATCAAAGCAGATGTAGTAATTATCTTAGGGGAAATAAATATATAAAAATGAAAATGTAATATAATATAGTATAGAGGACTGATGTGAATATGTACAGTCACAATAATGAAACAATGAATAATCATCTAACCAGAAAGTGGGATACAACTACTATACAAGAAAATGAGAGGAAGGGAAGTGATCCTGTCTCTCTCTCTCTATCTGCGTGTGTGTGTGTGGTTTTGAAATTTAAAAAAAAGAAAAACAAGAAATAGCAGGAAATGCCTATTATTTAGGAATATAGAGGTAAATGTCTGATAAAAAAGGTAAAAGAATTAAAAGTGGTTGCCTTGGGAAAATAAGAATTAGATAGAATGAGGCAAGGAAATACAGTTTTTAGTTATAAACCTACAAGTACTATTTGAGGTTTAAAATGTACAAGGTGCTACTTCTGGTTTAAAAAAAAAACCTTAACTTAAATTTTTAAAATGTTAAGAACTAAGAATGATATCAGCAAAAATAGCAGTGTAGGTAACTCCAAGGGCCTGTTCCCCCACAGAAACACTTAAAAATTAAACAAAAACCAACAGATTCAACTTTGTCAGAACTCTAGGAATTAGTCAACAATTTATAACAACCAAGTAAAAAACTCTGAATCAAGAAAAAGGAAACTTGAAAATGGCACTCAGGGAAATTTGTCAAAACACTAGCTGAACACAAGCTAAAGAAACAGCCTTCAAAGACTACACACAGCAGAAACAGTCTTTACAAAAAACAGTTAAAAGGTTACTAAACAAATAAACAATTACAACTCACAGCAAACTACAAAAATAAACCCTGAAGAGGGGAAAGAATGTGATTTCCACAGTTAACACATTACAATACTCAAAATATGCAGTTTTCAACAAAACATTATGAAGCATGCAAAGAAACAAAAAGGTATGGCCTATTCACAGGAGAAATTAACAGAAACTATCCCTGAGAAAACACACATATTGAACTCACGAGATAAAGACTTAAGTCAACTAACTATCTCAAACATGCTCAAAGAGCTAAAGGAAACCATGGACAAAGTGCTGAAGGAAACCAGGAGAACAATATCTCAACAAATAGAGAATATCAACACAGAGACAGAAATTATAAAAAGGAAACACCAAGAAATTCTTAATCTGAAAAGTATAATAACTGAACTAAAAATTTCACTAGAGGGTTTTAATAACAGATTTGATCAGGCAAAAGAATCAGCAAACATGAAGACAGACTGGTTGAAATTGTCCAGTCTGAAAAATGAACAGATCCTAAGAGGACATGCTGAAGCATACCAACATACACAAAAGGGGAGTTCCAGAAAGAGGAAAGAAAGAGCAATAAGAGTATTTGAAGAAATAATGGCTGAAAACTTCCCAAATTTGATACAAGTCATGAATCTACACATCCGAGAAGCTCAATGAACTCCAAGAAGGATAAACTCAAAGAGAACCAAACTGAGACACATTATATTCAAACTGTCAAGACAAAGACAAGGAGAGAATCTTGAAAGCAACAAGAGAGAAGCAATTCTTCACATACAAGGAAGCCTCAATAAGATCAACAGCTGATTTCTCATCAGGAACCTTAGAGGCCAGAAGGCAGTGGAATGACATATTTAAATCACTGAAAGAAAAAAACCATCAACCAAGAATTCCATATCCAGCAAAGTCATCCTTCAAAATTGAAGAAGAAATGGAGACAGTCACAGATAAGCAAAAACTGAGGAGTTCATTACCAGCAGACCTGCCCTGCAAGAAATGCTAAAGAGAGTCCTTCAGGCAGAAATGAAAAGGACATTCGACAGTGACTCAAAGCTATACAAAGAAATAAAGAACATTAAAGGTTAACTACAAAGGTAAACACAAAAACCTGTACTATTGTATTTTTGATGTGTAACTCCTCTTTTTTTCCCTATATGATTTAAAAGATAAATGCATAAACAATTAACTATAAATCCATGTTAATAAGCACTCAATGTATAAAGTTGTAATTTGTGTAAAGAACAACATAGAGAGAAAGGGACAGAGCTGAACAGGAGCAGAGTTTTTGTATATTAAGGTGACATTAATTCAATTAGAATGGTATAAATTAAAGAGGTTAACTGCAAAAAATAACTATAAAATGTACAGAAACAGAAATGAGAAAAGAATCAAAATGGTACACCACAAAAAAAAACCATCAAATTCAAAAGAAGGCATTAATTTAGGAAGGAGACATTTAGGAACAAAAAGATGTAAGATATATAGATTGCATAATGAGAGAAGTGCTTCCTTATCAGTAATTACTTTAAATGAAAATGGATTAAACTCTCAATTAAAAGGCAGAGGCAGGTGGAATGAATTTAAAAAAACAGGACCCAACTCTATGATGTCTACAAGAGACTTACTTCAGATCCAAAGATACAAACAAGTTAAAAGTCAAAAGACAGAAAAAGATATTCCGTGCAAATGGTAACCGAAAGGGAGCTGCAGTTGTACTAGCTACACCAACAGCTGAAGCTATACCAACAGCAGACAAAACAGACTTTAAGTCAAAAATCCATCATGAAGACATAACAATTATAAACATATTGCACCTAACAGAACCCAAGACATATGAAGCAAAAAACTGACAGAACTGAAGGGAGAAAAAGATAGTTCTACAATAATAGTTCGAAATTTCAATACCCCACGTGCAATAATGGATAGAAAAACTGGATAGAAGATCAATAAGGAAATAGAGGGCTGGGATAACACTATAAAACAATTAGACCTAACAGACACATACAGAACATTCCACCCAAAAACAGGAAAATACACATTTTTCTCAAGTGTACATGGAACATTCTCCAGGACAGACGATATGTTAGGCCACTAAACAAGTCTCAATAAATTTAAAAAGATTAAAATCATCCAAAGTATCTTCTCTGACCACCATGGAATTCAATAGCTTCTAAAGGAATAAAATACTCCAGAAAAAATTTAACCAAGGAGGTGAAATACTTGTACACAGAAAACCCAAAACATTGCTGAAAGAAATTAAAGACCATCCAGAACAAATGGAAAGACTTCCCATGTTCATGGGTTGAAAGACTTAATATTGCTAAGATGACAATACTGTCCAAAGCAATCTAGAGACTCAAGGCAATCCCTATCAAAATTCCAACAACATTTTTTACAGAAATAGAAAAATCAGTCCTCAAATTCATATCGAATTCCAAGGGACCCCAAATAGCCAAAACAATATTGAAAAAGAAGAACGAAGTTGGAGGACTCACTTCAAAACTTAACTACAAAGCTACAGTGTAGGACTGGCATTAAGGCGAGACATATAGATCAATGGAATATAATTGAGAGTCCAGAAATAAACCCTCACAACTATGGACAATGGCCTTCTGACAAGGACACTAAGTTCATTCAATGGGGAAAGAATACCCTCCTCAACAAATGCTGCTGGGACAACTGGATGTACACATGCCAAAGAATTAAATTGGACCCTTACCTCACACCATACACAAAAATTAACTCAAAATGAATCAAAGATCTAAATATAAGAACTAAAACTATAAAATTCTTAGAAGAAAACATAGGAGTAAATCTTTTTTTACCTTGGATTTGGCAATGAATTCATATATATGACCCCAACAGCATGAGCAACAAAAGAAAATATACATAAGTTGGACTTCATAGAAATTAAAAACTTTAGCATATCAAAAGACACAATCAAGAAAGTAAAAAGAAAACCTACATGGGGGGAATTATTTGCAAATCATATATCTGAGAAGGGTCTACTATCTAGGATATAATAAACAACTCTTACCATTCAACAACAAAAAGAGAAACAATCCAACTTAAAAAAATGGGCAATGGACTTGAACAGACATTTCTCCAAAGAAGATATACAAATGGCAACAAACACATGAAAAGATGATCAACATCATTAGTCATTAGAGAGAAATGCAAATCAAAACCACAAGGAGACACTACACTCACTAGGATGGCTATAATCAAAACAACAGAAAATAAGAAGTGTTGGTGAGGATGTGGAGAAATTGGAACCCTGTACTTTGCTAGTGGGAATGTAAAATGTTGCAGCCACTGTGAAAAACAGTTTGGTGGTTCCTCAAAAAGTTAAACATAGAATTACCACATGACCCAGCAATTCAATTTACTCCAGGTATATACCAAAAAAATTTGAAAACAGTTACTCAAACAAATACTTGTACCTGAATGTCAGAGCAGCACTAATCACAATAGCCAAAAAGTGGAAACAACCAAAATGTCCACCAGTAGATAGATAAATCAACAAAATGTGGTATATCTACACAATGGAATATTATTCAGCCATAAAAAGGAATGAAGTACTAATACATGCTTACCACACGGATGAACTTCAAAAACATTATGCTAAATGACAGAAACCAGACACAAAAGATCACATACTGTACGATTCTACTTATATAGAATATCCAGAATAAGTAAATCCATAGACACAGAAAGCAGATTGGAGGTTGTCAGGGGTGGGGGGAAGGGAGTAAAGAGTGACTGCTTAATGGGTAAGAGGTTTTCTTTTGAGGCAATGAAAAGGTCTTGGAACTTGATATAGATAGTGGTTGCAAAAACCTGTCAGTATGCTGAATACCACTGGATTGTACACTTTAAAATGGTTAATTTTACATCATGTGAATTTTACTTCAATTTAAGAAAAACTTTTTTAAAATGTTGAGCCAACTGGAGGAAAGATAAGCAAACATAAGCAAAAAGGCTAGCTAGGGGGCCAACCCGGTGGCACACTGGTTTAGTTCGCACTTGGCAACCTGGGGTTCACATGTTCGGATCCCGGGCACCCGCCAACGCACCACTTGTCAGCCATCCTGTGGCGGCGTCCCATATAAAGTAGAAGAAGATGGGCATGGATGTTAGCCCAGGGCCAGTCTTCCTCAGCAAAAAGAGGAGGATTGGCAACGGATGTTAGCTCAGGACTGGTCTTTCTCACAAAAAAAAAAAAAAAAAAAAGGCTAGCTAGAAAAGAGAACAGAAAAATGAAACGGCAGCTGAAAGATACGGAACAAAGGAAACATTTATTTTGTATTGTTTAAACACAGGTGATTTCAGAACATGTTTTGATATTTATGGGAACAATCAAGTAGAGAGGGAGAGATTAACAATGCAGGAGAGAGAGATGCAATAAACAAAGGAACAAAGTCTCTGACTCCAGAGCATGCAGAAAGTGGTCTTTTGACATGAACCAGACACTTGGTCTTCTGTGACAGAAAAGACGATGAAGATTTGTAGATAGGGCGGGGGGACTAAGAGAGTTCTCCTCTAAGGGCTGGAGGAAGGGGTAGAGAGAAAAAGAATACAAAATAGTCATCTTGGAGAATGAGATAGGAAACTGACAAGAAAATGTCAGAGATTGTAGGGCAGGTCTGAGGGCATACTTGAGCCGGTGGTCATGAATCTGTGGTCAAACAGCAAGCAGCAGGCAATGGAGAAGGGAGATAGCAGGTTTTACCCTGGCTTGGGATTTAGCCAATTGGGTTAGAAAGGAAGTGGAAGACAGAGCAAATGAAGAAGTTTATAAAAGAATGCGTATAAACCAGGGACACAGGGATGGTTCAACATCCACAAATCAATCAATGTAATACACCACATTAACAAAATGAAGAATAAAAACCACATGATCATCTCAATCGATGCAGAGAAGGCATTCAACAAGATCCAGCATCCATTTATGATAAAAACTCTCAACAAAATGGGTATAGAAGGAAAGTACCTCAACATAATAAGGGCCATATATGACAAACCTACATCTAACATCCTACTCAACGGGGAAAATCTGAAAGCCATTCCTTTGAGGACAGGAACAAGACAAGGGTGCCCACTCTCACCACTCTTATTAAACATAGTACTGGAAGTTCTGGCCAGGGCAATTAGGCAAGAAAAAGGAATAAAAGGACTCCAAATAGGCAAAGAAGAAGTGAAACTCTCACTATTTGCAGACGACATGATCTTATACATAGAAAACCCAAAAAATCCCATTGGAAAACTACTAGAAATAATCAACAACTACAGTAAAGTGGCAGGGTATAAAATCAACCTACAAAAATCAGTTGCATTTCTATACACTAATGATGAACTAACAGAAAGAGAACTCAAAAAGACAATCCCATTTACAATTGCAACAAAAAGAATAAAATATCTGGGAATAAAATTTAATCAAGAAGGTAAAAGACCTATACAATGAAAACTATAAGACACTATTGAAAGAAATAGAGGAAGACATGAAGAAATGTAAAAATATTCCATGCACATGGATTGGAAGAATAAATATAGTTAAAATGTCCATTCTACCTAAAGCGATCTACAGATTCAATGCAATCCCAATCAGAATCGCAATGTCATTCTTCACAGAAATAGAACAAAAAATACTGAACTTCGTGTGGGGCAACAAAAGATCCCGAATAGCTAAAGCAATCCTGAAAAAAAAGAACAAAGCTGGAGGAATCACAATCCCTGATTTCAAAATATACTATAGAGCTATAGTAATCAAAACAGCATGGTACTGGTACAAAAATAGACACACAGATCAACGGAGTAGAATTGAAAGCCCAGAACTAAACCACACACCTATGGACAGCTAATCTTCGACAAAGGAGCAAAGAACATACAATGGAGAGAGGGAAGTCTCTTCAATAAATGGTGCTGGGAAAATTGGACAGCAACATGCAAAAGAATGAAAGTAGACCATCTCCTATCGCCATATACAAAAATCAATTCAAAATGGATCGAGGACCTGAAAGTGAGACCTGAAACTATAAAACTCCTGGAAGAAAATATAGGCAGTACACTAATTGAGATTGGACATAAAGGGATCCTTTCAGATTCCATGTCTACTCGGTCGGACAAGGGAAACAAAAGAAAAAATAAACAAGTGGGACCTCATCAGACTAAGGAGCTTCTACAAGGCAAATGAAACCAGGATCAAAATGAATAGACAACCCACCAGCTGGGAGAAAATATTCGCAAATCGTTTATCCGACAAAGGATTAATCTCTGTAATATATAAAGAACTCATACAACTGAGCAACAAAAAAACAAACAACCCGATCAAAAAATGGGCAGAGGATATGAACAGACGTTTTTCCAAGGAAGAGATACAGATGGCCAATAGACACATGAAAAGATGTTCAACATCACTAACCATCAGGGAAATGCAAATCAAAACTACACTAAGATATCACCTTACACCCGTTAGAATGGCTATAATCACCAACACAAAAAACAACAAATGCTGGAGAGGCTGTGGAGAAACGGGAACCCTCATTCACTGCTGGTGGGAATGCAAACTGGTGCAGCCTCTATGGAAAAGAGTATGAAGAGTCCTCAAAAAATTAAAAATAGAAATACCTTAGGATCCAGCAATCCCACTCTTGGGCATCTACCCAATGGACATGAAATCAACCATCACGAGAGGCTTATGCACCCCTATGTTCATTGCAGCATTATTCACTATAGCCAAGAAGTGGAAGCAACCCAAGTGCCCCTCGACTGATGATTGGTTAAAGAAGATGTGGTATATACATACAATGGAATACTACTCAGCCATAAGAAAAGACAGAATTGTCCCATTTGCAACAACATGGATGAACCTAGAGGATATTATGTTAAGTGAAATAAGCCAGAGAGAGAAGGACAGACACTGCATGAATTCACTCATATATGGAATATAAATGAACACACAGACAGAGAGAACTGATTGGTGGTTACCAAGGGGAAGGGGGTGAGAGGTGGGCACGAGGGGTGAAGGGATGCATCCACATGGTGACGGACAAACAATAATGTACAACTAAAACCCCACAACATTATAAACTATTAAGACATCAATAAAAAAAAAGAATGAGTATAATATCTAAACTGGGTAAGGACAGAAGAGAAGCAAGCAATTTTCACTATTCAGTGAGAAAGATATGGGATCAAAAGAATTTTAAAGTAGGAGCACCAGAAAAAGGTCAGAATTTGGGTCATAGGAATGTGAAATTTCAGAGGTGACCATGGAAGTGAGCGGTCAAGGTCAGTGAAGAAAGTGATTGCTGGAGGTGCAAAGGCCAGACTGGCAGGCCAGGGTGCTGGATAAATCGTCTACATGGATGACTTAGCCACAAAGAGTAATGACAAGAACAAGGGTGAAGAGAAAGACAGTGAGAAGGTGAAGTTATTCCTGAATGAAGCAAGTGACCAGGTGGCCAAAAGACAACAGCTGTGAAGATGGCAGCAGTGATATGGCCTGATGACATGAGTTTCAAAGGAACTGGGGTATCGGAAGAAGGAAGAAAGAGAAACGTTTAGAATGTGAGGGATGAAAGAGATGAATCCAGGATGACCTGCAGCCTTCAAGTTTGAGTGATTAATGGAGTCATTAAAGAAGATAGGTCAAGAGGAATATGTAATGTGGGGATAACAAGATATGAGCTCAGCCTGGGATATATTTAACTTCTTGGGGCCTCTGTTTCCTAACCTGCAAACTGTGGCAGAAATCTATCTGACTCTAGCAATGCAATGATTAAAGAAGAGATGTAGGAAAGCAACCAGCAAAACATGGCTCAACTCCTGAGACCGCCCTCTCTCTAAAACACCACTACACAAGTTTCAGATCTCCCTCCTAACCAGAAGTCAATGAGCTTCTCAGGGCAGAGGTAAGGTTCAGCATCTCCAAACACAGGAGGAAAGCAGCAAGACATGGACACACAGGCTACACACCTCGGTGTCTCTCTGACGCAATCCGTTTTGAGTGGGAGACCCTGGCTCCACTTCCTCTGAGCCATGCTGATTAGATTTGCATCTGCCTTTCTTGCAGTTGCCACCACAGGATTTTTTTTCTCCTTTAGAAAGTGCCTGTAGCCTCGAGATGAACTTGGTCTTCCAAGCTCTGAAGTCGCCTTCAATGCTGCCATGTTTGCTTTTAACCACATCACAGTTGCCCTCCCCTCGGGTCATCAGGCGGTGAGCACCAAGCATCCAGAGCCATTTATCAACATTCTTGCCAACCTGCAAGAAAAAGAGACAGATGAGCTAAAAACACAATCCTCTAAATCAGAGGTTTATAGATTGCTCTGCAAAAGCCGAAAGTTCCTCGGGGGCCCCTGTCACAGAACGCTGCTGAGGAAGAGGGAACTGCTCAGCACAAAGGGCTTCAAGCCTTCGGCCAAGCCTCCACCCAGAAGGGCTGCAGTTTATATATTCCGATTTTTTGTATAAGACTTTTTTTAAGCAAATGGACAGACAAATCTTTTTATTAAACTAAGTGTTAATACCTAAAAAAGAATTTGAAAATTACAATTCTAAAACACTGTCAGAATAAAATAACTCATTAGCAAAATAAATTTGTTCCAAAATGTCACAAAGACTATGGAGCCAAAGCCCATTTAATAACAAAGCACAAACGGAGCCCATCTGGCAAGACTCGTGATTCCATAGTCAGAAATTAATCTTATTGCAATATGAAGCAGTTAAGCTGAGGCACAGCGGTTATCAAGAAGCACAGTTAAGGGGCCACCCGGTGGC
The DNA here is from genome assembly GCA_031878705.1 of Tapirus indicus. Taxonomy (NCBI): domain Eukaryota; kingdom Metazoa; phylum Chordata; class Mammalia; order Perissodactyla; family Tapiridae; genus Tapirus; species Tapirus indicus. Next base: position 123,045,716 of record CM062922.1, on the reverse strand, counting down.
GCAGCGGTTTAGTTCGCGCTTGGCAGCCCGGGGTTCGCGGGTTCAGATCCCGAGCGCCTGCTGACGCACTGCCTGTCAGCCATGCCGTGGCGGCGTCCCATATAAAGTGGAGGAAGATGGGCACGGATGTTAGCCCACGGCCAGTCTTCCTCAGCAAAAAGGGGAGGATTGGCAACAGCTCAGGGCTGGTCCTCCCCACAAAAAAAAAAAAGAAGCACAATTAAGAGTTCAAAAACTTAACAGGGTTCCTGAGTGGCAAGGCATTCAACAAAATATCTACATACCTGAATTTTACCATTTTTTGTCTAATTCCTTTGAAAATATGGGGGGAAATATACACTTTGATATAATAGTTGAATGAAAACAAGTTTAAAGAAAGATCTCCACTTTCACCTGTACTCACATTCTACCAAAGACAGGTGAGCCAGGCTGGGCCCTTAACTGGGGAGAGGGACACACACAAAAGTTCTAGTAACTTTCTAGAATCACCAAGAAACTGAGAGGCTCCATATTTTTATTTTTTAAAGTACAGAGAACAAAATGCAAAAGAAAAGGAACCACATTAATTTCATTTAGAAAAAAAGATCCAGGAGGGGCCGCCCGGTGGCGCAGCAGTTTCATCCGCGCTTGGCAGCCCGGGGTTCGCAGGTTCGGATCCCAGGCGCCCGCCGATGCACTGCCTGTCAGCCACGCCTTGGCGGCGTCCCATATAAAGTAGAGGAAAGACAGACACAGATGTTAGCCCGGGGCCAGTCTTCCTCAGCAAAAAGAGGAGGATTGGCGACGGATGTTAGCTCAGGGCTGGTCTTCCTCACAAAAAAAAAAAGATCCAGGAAAACAATGTTTTATTACATAAAGGGCAGTGAATGTTTCTCCTCTATTTCCCTTTAGAAATTAACGATTAAAAGACAATGAGTTCAACTGTATAGTTAGCTTGGGCAGTAAAGACTGTTCAATAACAGAAGAGGCAGTTGAGAAAGCCCAAAGAATAAGTGACTTTCTATCCATAAGGTCCTGCTTGGGGACAGGAGGCTGGACTCGATGGCCATGAGCGAAGGCCACTAAGATACTAGGCAACAGGAGGCATAGTTATTTGATTTGATAAAAATTTACTGAGAGCCTACTATATAGCAAGCTTGGATATATACATGTGGCAATCCCCAGCTATAAAGAGTAACACAAGAAGTTTATTATTAAATACCAAAGTTTGTGGATTATTTCACATACACATCCGTATGTGTATATGTGTGTGAATTTTCTTTTAGTTAAAAGAGAATTTATCCCAATAATTCAACATATACCTACCTTGTACCTACCTTGTTGAAGTGGCTTGCATAGGCAGAATTTCCCAGGCCAAACACCACATATCTCATACCCTTCAGGTAAGTTTTGCCAAATCGAAAATCGATGGATGCTTCCTCTAACCATTTGCAGAACCACTCTGCACTCTCAGTTGGTCGACCATCAGTATATGTAGCAACCAGGAAGGCACAAACATTTTTACTAGTGACCTAACCAAGAAAGTAACTATTTCAGAAGAATATTCAATACGTAAGTTATCTCAATGAAGAAAATCCTTTTTTAAAATGCGGACATTCATATCATACTAATCTCTAAGGACAAAGGGTGCTTTCAGAAACATTACTCATTTTCAAAAGTGAAAGAAAACGCAGCGTGGACACCCTACACAGGGGAAAACACCCAGTCCATTGCTCCTGCCAGTATACCTCCTGGTGGCCTTCACCATATACTTCATTCCCTTTCTCAGACTATAAATTCCTATCATCTCCAATTTGTCATACTGGAAACAAAATCCAAATCAGTCAGGAAAAATACAGACAAGATCTCTAAAAAATAACCTAAAAAATTAAAGCAATAAAACGTTTTAAATGTCAAGTAACTTAACACTTCCCGCCATCATCTACATGGAGAAACAAAACACATGTTCGGTCCTGTAAGCCACAGTATTTCATCTGCTTGAACACGTCTTAACAGCTCCAAGTCATGAGGTGAGTTATAAGTAATCCTTTACTAATAATTAAGTGTCAAGGCTAGTAACTTTTCACAAATCATTTAGAGCAGATTTCTAGCTCAGTCATTTGCACTCCAATGTTTTCTTGGGGGAGAAAGAAATGGACAGAGTTACAGCTAGAAGTTTACCCACTAAGAAGGGGCTGGCAAACTACAGCCCATACGCCCAACCCAGCTCACTGCCTATTTCTGTAAATAAAGTTTTATTGGAACACAGCCACACTCATTTGTGTACACAGCTTCCATGGCTATTTTGTGCCTCAAAGGCAGAAGTGAGTAGCTGCATAGCCCACAAAGCTGAAGATATTTACTAGCTGACCCATGCTCTAAGTGCTTGTCCAACTTTAGCTGCTTCAGAATCACCTGGATCACTTGTTAAAATACAGTCCTACGTCCAGACTTTGATTCAGTGGGGCTGGGCTAGGACCTGAGAATCCGCATGTCTAACAAATTCCCAGGAGATGTTGGTACTGCTGGTTCAAGGAGCACACTTTGAGAACCACTCCTGTAAGGCAAACTTCCCTACCTGGGTATAATTAGAGGAGAGAGAGCAGCATTTTTCAGGTGAAGAAATTAAAACTTCATAGACATTAAATAATACATGGAGGTCAAGAAGCTAGTAAGAGATTTCTCTAACTCCAAAATTCATACTCCTTCTGCTCCCAAAGTGGCTCCTGACCTATACAGTAGGCTTACACATGGTTCATATGCTCAGCACACTGCCATCAATAACAACCCTCCCTTGATTAGGAGATTTGAAGCAGAAGGGAGGATGAACTTCAAACCACTCAATCTTTCCCACCCTTACCCCCACTCCAAGAGAGCCTAACACGCCACAGGGACACATCCCACACCACTTCAGATACCACTTTACACATCAGATTACCACACATTCAACACCTCTGATTGACACTGAAAACTCAACCAACTGAAATCCCTTAGTATGAAAATTAAATTTATTCTGAAGCTTCTATTTATCCCAAAACATAAGAGGTCAATTAAATTTGAGAGTTTTTATTGAAGAAAAAAATAAGACAATTACCAACCTCTTCTACTAGATGATCATCTGGATCATATTCTTTCAGATTAATAATTGCCACAGGCAGACCTAGGGAGGTAACTGCTTCAGCAAGAATTGTTGCAAATCCCTAACAGGAAAAAAAATTAAGTCTTCAATAAGCTAAATAAGTAAAGTGCAGTCTTTGTTTACCCCTGTTGGCAAGTGAATGAGGCATTTATCATGAAAAACTTTTCTGGTGACCAACATTTATCATCATAAACACAAATACTATTCTCACTTCTACCACTTTTCCAAGCATGTTTATAGAGATCAATCATTCATCCCTGTTGTTCTCACTCTATGAGTACATATATGGGACTAAATCTAAATTAGCTTTTTGACATTCCAGCTGCTTTGTCCAATTAAAGTAAACATATAGACATACAAAAAATACTGAAGAGTGAATGGGAAATATGAGAAATGTTTACACATTTCTGGAAGATAGAAAGCAAACGAGAGCAGGTTGACAGAGAAGAGAAAGCCTTACAGGAGAGTTCATATGCTTGACAGAACCCCAAGAGGCTCTGGGCTCAGACTCAACCCCTACAGCAGAAATAGGAGGGAACCACGGGGCAGAGGAGAACCAACCAGCAGACAATTTGTCTACAGCACAAGCGCACAAAGAGGCTAGGCAACATTTACTCTTTACCTCTAGCCAAAACACAGCCAGCTCTTCTCCAACGAAAATGAACCAATGTTTGGGAAAGGCTAAAACTTCTAGCCAGATGTTGGCACCCCAGGAAAATATCTTCCTTTTTTTTGCTCAATAGTCTAACACTTGGCTCCCTACTTACCAGGACTAAAGCTAATTCTGCCAAGCATCTATTCCTTTATTGGTTATCTACCATGCCAGTCCCAGTTCTGGACAATATTACCCAACAGTGAACAAGATACACATTGTCCCTGCCCTCAAGGAACTTATGTTCTAATGGACAGAGAGAAAATAAACATAGAAATGAGAAAATACACAGGCTATCAGATGGTGATTAGCGCTAAAGAAGAAAATAAATCAAGATAAGGGATAAGAATACAGTACTGGAGGTATGGGGAGAGTTGTTATTTTACATAGGGAGGGTCAGCGCAGGTGTGTATAATAAAAAATAAATATTCAGTCTTTGCCCCCAGTTCCTGGCACAAAGCTTAAAACCCTTGGAACTTATTGTCTTTGGTACATAAATGAGGTGACTCATTGAGGGGGGAGGTGGCTCCACATAGTTTCAAGATTGGGGCTGGTAAAAGGAAAACCAACCCTGGAATTAGAGGTTTAAAACTTTCAGCACCCTCTCTCACTGTGGGGAGGGGAAAGGGGCTGGAGATTGAGATCAGCCAAATATGGCTAATGATTTAAGTAATCACGCCTACATAATGAAACCTCCATAAAACCCCTAAATAACAGGGGTTGGTGAACACACTGTTATGCTGAGGAGGCAGCACGCCAAGATAGACCATGGAAGCTCTGTGCCACTCCTCCCACCCAAACCTTGCCCTATGCACGTCTTCCATTTGTCTGCTTCTGAGTTGTATCCTTTATAATACACCAGTAAGCATAAGCAAAGCAATTCCCTGAGTTCTGTGAGTCATCCTAGGAAATTACTGAACCTAAGAAGGGGATTGTGACAACCTTCAAATTTACAGCTTGGTCAGTCAGAAGTATGGGTGGCCCCTGGGACTTGTGACTGGAGTCTGAAGTGGGGACAGTCTTGTGGACCCAGCCCTTAAACCTGTGGAGTCTGAGGAACTCTGGGGAGTCAGTGTCAGAACTGGAGAATTGGCATGGAAAAACACCAAATATTCGGTGTCAGAAAACACTCAAACAGATCTCAAAGATAAAGATTTGAGCCAAACCTAAAGGAAAAGAGAGAGCAAGCCATGAGGCTATCCCAAGCAGAGGGAATATGAAAAGGACCAAAGGAGGGAGCACGCTTGGCAAAGAGGTTAATAAGATTGGAGAAGTAGGGACCAAGGACATGAGGTAAGAGAGAGGATGGAGAACCAGACATGAGAGCCCCTTGGCCACTGTGAGGACTGTGGCATTTACTCTTGGTGAATGAGGGAGTCATTGCTGGGTTTTAAGCTGAGGGGAACACGATTTCACTTAAGTTTTAGAGTCACTGTAGTTGCTGAGTTGAGAGTACACTGAAGTCGGGGAGGGGGCTGGGCAGTGCTGAATGAAGCAGACCAACGGGAGACAACTGCAGTAATCTACACAAAATACAAGGGTGGCTTGGACCAAGGCAGTAGCAGCGAGGGTGGTGAGAAGTAACTGGAATCTGGGTCTATTTTGAAAGTAGAACAAACAGGATTTGCTGACAGATTGGACGTGAGTTGTAAGAAAAAGAGAGAAGTCAAAGGTTTTTTGAACTAGGCAAGCAGAAGGATGAAGTTGCCATTTACTGGAATAGTAAAGATTATAAGCGGAACAGGTTTGGGCAGAAAACTGGGAGTTCAGTTTTGAGCATATTAATTTTGAGATGCCTACCGGACATCCACATGAAGATCTAAGTAGGCAAGTGGATATGAGAGTCTGGAGTTGAGAGGAACGGTTCAGATTAGAAACATAAATTTAGACATCATCTAACACATGGGTTAGCAAACTAAGGTCCATAGGCCAAATCCAGCCCTCTGTTTGCTTTTGTAAGTAAAAGTTACTGGAACACAGTCATGCCCATTTATTTACGTATTGTCTATGGCTGCTTCCACTCTATATCAGCAGAGTATTGCAACAAAGACCATATGTTTGGCAAAACCTAAAAAATATATATAAAATAAAATATCTGGCATTTTACAGAAAAAAAATTGTTAAATTCTATAAAGCTCTAAACAATAAGATCCCTTAGAGAGTAAAATAAGCGCAGATAAAACATGGTCTCAAGGACTGTGCCCTGGGACACGCCTACTTTTCGAGGTCAAGAAGACGAGGAGAAATCAGCAAATGATAGTGAGGAAGAGTAGCCTCAGCAGAGAAGGAGGAGACTAGCTGGAAAACAGTCTCCAGAAAGTTCGATGAAGAAACTATTTCAAGAAGAAAGGGGTAGTCATGCAGCTAATGGGTCAAGTAAAATGAAGACTGAGAATTAATCAGCAAAATAGAAGTCACTGGGAACATGTCTGGGCATGCAAGCTTTCTAAAAACAGGAGAGAAATTGGAGACAGCAAGCACAGATAACATTTTCAGGGAGTTTTACTATAAAAAAATTGGGGGGCCAGCCCGGTGGCGTAGTGGTTAAGTTCACAGGCTTCACTTTGGTGGCCTGGGGTTCATGGGTTCGGATTCCAGCGCGGACCAATGCACCACTTGTCAAGCCATGCTGTGGCGGTGTCCCACATAAAGTAGAGGAAGATGGGCCAAAAAGTAGAGGAAGATTAGCCCAGAGCCAGTCTTCCTCAGCAAAAAGAGGAGGATTGGCAACAGATGTTAGCTCAGGGCTAATCTTACTCACACACACAAAAAAATCAGGGTGTGAGTCGACACAAAATAACCAATAGCCATTCTATATATTAGTGAGATAAAGTGACCTTTACTTGAGCCAGGGTGTGGATTATAACCCGGGAAGGCAGTTTCCACAAAGGAAGAAAGCATTCTGGAGAAGTAGGGTTTTCAGTACAGTCTTACACCTTTTTAGAACAAAGAACATACATTAAACACATCCAGGATACACAGTCATCAAAGTTTCAAAGAGGTATTCACTTGCAAATTAGCAGGTCAACATGACCCTGACATCCAGGAAAGGGAACCTATTTTCAGGAGTACTAATATAGGTGGCAGCGTTACGCATACTGGCCTCCTGGCCTCCCTAGGAAGTATGAATTCTTATCTTGAGAGCGCATTCTTTCTTCAATGGTGAAAGCAGATGTACAGTGTATGGGCCATAAATCAGGCTTCTTTAGTTCAAGCCAAATCAGTTTTGAACCAGAAATAGCTACCCCATATACCTCAATACGTGAAAATCTCATGTTAGGCAGTCGTTAGAGAGGGATGTGGAACCAATAGGTCACACAGCATGCCCCAACCCACCCTGCACAGAGCATCCAGTGAGAATTACAGTGAGACAAAACAAGTCTGTTCACACAGTAATAGAGAAAATCCACACCAGCTACCAAATCATTCTGTCCTTAACATAAACAGAAAACCATGATCACCAAGAACATGATGAGAACAAGGAGCAGGAAAGAGAAATACTAGCAGCAGAAAAACAGATAAATCAAGGAACAGAAAAAGGAATTCATGAAGATATATTCTTAAATTACGAACAAGATGTTATAAAAATTGAACAAAATGGCATTTTTGCAATTAAAAGCATAATAGCCAAAATAAAAAATTCAAAAAAAGGTTTGGAATTGAAATCCAAGAACACAGAATGAAAAAGTTATAAAAAGTACAAAAGAAAAGATCTGAGACATAGAAGACCATCCAAAAGGTCCAACATTCAACTAACAGGAGTCCCAGAAAGAACAGAGAAAACAGAGGGAAAAAAATTTAGCCAGGAAATATTGGCAGAACTAATGCATACAAATCTTCAAAACAAAGATCCCAAGTGTCTAGGACAATGGCTGGAAAAAGATTCAATTTAGACACTATCTCACAAAGTTTTCAAACATAAAAAACAAAGAAACGATTCTAAAAGCATCCCGAAACAAAAAAATCAAGTCATCTACCAAAGAATGCAGGGACATGCCTCCTCATCAGGAACACTACCTGCTAGAAGACAATAAACCGATGCACTCAAAGGTATAAGGAAAAAAATTTTAAACTAGTCTTCTATACCGAGCCAAATACAAATCAGTCAAATGTGAAAGCAAAATAAAGAAATTCAAGCAACAAAAGCAAAAATAAATAAGTGGGACTACATCATACTAACAAGCTTCTGCACAGCAAAGGAAACCATCAACAAGATGAAAAGGTGACCTAATGAATGGGAGAAAATATTTACAAATCATATATCTGATAAGGGATTAATATCCAAAATATATATAGAACTCATACAACTCAATAGCAAGAAACAATCCAATTAAAAAATGGGCAGAAGATCTAAAGATTTTTACAAAGATGGCCAAGAGGTACATGAAAAGGCACTCTACATCACTGACCATCAGGGAAACGCAAATCAAAACCAGTATGAGATATCACCTCACATCTGTTAGAATGGCTATCCTCAAAAAGACAAGAAATACCAAGTGTTGGCAAGGATGTGAAGAAAAGGGAACCCTCGTGCACTGTTGGGGGAAATGTAAATTGATGCAGCCTCTATGGAAAACAGTATGAAAGTTCCTCAAAAAATTAAAAATACAACTACCATATGATCCAGCAATTCTACTTCTGGGTATTTATCCAAAGAAAATGAAAACACTAACTCAAAAAGATATCTGCACCCCTCTGTTCACGCAGCATTATTTACAACAGCCAAGCTATGGAAACAACCTAAGTGTCCATCAGTGGACGAATGGAAAAAGAAAATGTGGTACACATATACAATGGAATATTATTCAGCCATAAAAAAGAAATAAATCTTGCCATTTTCAACAACATGGATGGACCCTCAAGGGCATTATGCTAAGTGAAATAAATCAGACAGAGAAAGACAAACACTGTATAATCTCACTTATATGTGGAATCTAAAAGAAAAAAACAAGCTCATAGATACGGAGAACGGATTGTGAGGGTAAAGGGTGGGCAAAACAGGTGAAGGGGGTCAAAAAGCATAAACTTTCAGTTATAAAATAAGTTATGAGGATGTAATGTACAACATGGTGATGACTGTATAATAATACTGTATTGCGTATTTGCAAGTCCCTAAGAGAGTAAATCTTAAAAGTTCTCATTATAAGAAAAAAAAACTTTTTTTGTAACTATGTAAGGTGACAGATATTAACTAGACTTACTATAGTGACCATTTCACAATGTATTCAAAAAAAAGAAAGAAATTCAGATGGTACAGCTTTAAGAAGGCAAGCCATCTAGCCCATATCAACTATGATACGGGCAACAATACTAAGCCACTGAGATATGGGAAATGTTTGTGTTAACTGACTAATAAAAGGTGTCAATAACTTTTATGTAATCTTGATAAATCTAGAAACAGCACAAGCAGGTTAAAGAAATAACCATCAGAGGAACTAAAAATAAAAATAGTTAAAAGAGGTTCTCTGGAGAGACTTTTTATTATGAACCTTCTTTACGCCTGGATTTATTACCATCTGCAAGTATTAATTTGATCTTTTAAAAATTTTAAAAATACCATAAAGAGGCTCTGAATTAGGTCTCTTATGAGTAACATAAAAGGACTTTGTTTTGGCTGCTCAGATGCCCTTTCTGCTTTTCCTCTGGTGTTCCACCTCTGCTGCTTAAGGTTGAACTTAATACGTCCCTTTCAACTACGATGTGGAGCAAAGCACCTACGCTGAAGTACGAAAACCTAAAAAGTATTGTTCTACAAAATATCCACAAGGGGGCAGTAGAACCCTCTTTAGTGCCTACAGATATAATGGACTGATTTTTTTAAATTCATTTTCATGTTAGCCTTAGAATCCTTTCCTAGAAAGTACTACATAGCTGTGACCTTCATAACAAAGAAGCAGGCAGCATCTGGTTACAATTAAAGAATGGAAAGCATCTTTCAGCTAACTATCTGCAGCATACACATACTTTAAACAGTATTTAATGTCTACTGTCAACACTTTTAACACTATTAGAAGTCAAAATATGTTTCTTTAAATAGCTGTGCGAAGTTGTGAAAGTCAGGGCCCATACTGGACACTACTGCTACCATTCTCTTTTCACTATCCCCTACCCCTACACCCACAGGCATCAACAAGACTCAGAACTCTCCATTCTGCTGAAACAAGAAGCAAGCTTCAGAACAGACCCCACATGACAGTCAAGCAGCTGGAATTCAGCACAAGAGATAAAACCCACCCACCATCCCAGAAAGGAAAAATGTATGATGGAAAAGGGAAAATAGAAGACTAAAGATTAGAAGACCAATTCAGTTCACTACCAAAGGACGCTTTTAGGGATTTTCTGAAAAGATCAGGAAACCCAAGGAAAAGCAGGATATAAAGTTCTTACCTTTGCTGTACCAGTCTGGGAACCATAGAAAATCTTTACTCCAGACACAAAGACTTCTTTCTCTTGAAGAGACACATAACCATTTGTCATCAAATCCCGAGCTGCTTTTGAAATAGATTTCTCCTGTGAGGTCTTGTCCTTGAGGATAAATGATTGCACAAAATCCATCAAGTTTGAATCTTTTCCCAACTTTGAAAGAGATGAAACTTAGCACAGGCACTGACTCATTTTATTATTCTCTTAACCTTTCTGGTTGTACTCCTCAAATATAACCCCTTGGTATAATTAGGTCTTTTAAAGGCAGGACCCACATTTCTTAAGACTATAATGATTCTCCTTCCCTCCAAGATAAAACTATACATACTTTCATCCATAATGTGTCTTAGTGGAATAACAGAAGGAGCCTATTTTCTGATTCTTAATTAGTGGAAAGAAAAGAGAAGACTACTTACTACTCCTTAAACGTGCTAAACAGATTTCTTTTATGAAAGTTTAATTTTTCATTACAAATCCTTCTATATCTTAAGAATGAGACATTCAGAGTCCATCACAGAAAAGGTAAATAACTTAGTTCATAATAACTTAGTCTCTAAAAACTGAGAAGAAATTTTTTTAGGCATTAACAAAAATGTCTAGAGAACATAAAAATGATTTAAAGTTCCTTTTAGCTTTTCTGTATTTTTCTGAAATTCTTAGAAAATCTATACTATGAATTCTCTATAAAAACTGATGGCTAAATAGTCTCCTATAAAAAATAACTCCACTTACCTGCTTCCTGATGACAATCTGGAAACAAATCCAAAGGCTAATACCAAAGGCAAAGCCCAAATATATGTAAAACCTGTTTATCCACAGTGATATTAAAGGTGAGAAGTCCCATGTATCCAAAGAAGGATCTAAATTTAAAATGATACATAATTGTAATTTTATTAAAAGCTACAAAGATGTCCATCCCTATTTTAAGAATTAAAAAAAAAAAAAACCTTCATATTCAACAACCTGGATAAGAAACCTATCAATAATCAACTCTAATTAAAAAATACACTATGTGGTAATGTGATAAAATTATCATGATAATGCTAACTCAAAAAAAGCAGCCCTGGTGGCCTAGCGGTTAAGTTCAGAGCATTCCACTTCGGCGGCCTGGGTTCGGTTCGGGTGCGGACTTACACCACTGTCTGTCAGTGGCCATGCTGTGGTGGCGGCTCACATACAAAAAAAAAAAAAAAGAGGAAGACTAGCAACGGATGTTAGCTCAGGGCGAATCTTCCTCAGCAAAGAAAAGAATATAAAATTGTACCTTCACTTGGATATAGCATTTGGAAGGAAGAGAACGGAACAAAGTCAAAACACCATGTGGAATTATGAGTTAATTTTTATTTGTTACGCTTGCTCCATAAGAAAAGCTTTAAAAAGTACTTGAAAGTATTTCCTTTTTTTTTCTAACATTATTTTTAAAGACCCATGGCAATTTGTAAAGGGTTCTCAAATGACCTCATGCCCCATTTTTTGAAAGAAAATATGGATGAATCTGGCCTCATCTTAAGAGCAATATCAAAAGACGAACCATAAAACTGGGGGTTTAAAGGTGCTGCTCCACCCTGGAAAGGACCCAAAGTCCTCAACACACGTGGGTAAGGGGGGGGGGCAGTTCTCTCAGCCTCTTGAGGTTAGAAGCATAGTTCTACAGTCACCCCCTAGCCTCAAAAGGAAAAAGCAAAGTCAAAAGCAGAGATCAGTCCCCCCTTGCCCCCAGCGGCAGCAGTCGGGTGCTGACAAGTGCAACAATCACTGAAGGAAGGGTCCCAAGGACGCCACTCCGAGGGGAGAGGGTCTCAGAAAAACGGTTTCCTCCCCTCCCGGCCCACGAACCTTGCCCGCCGGGGCCCTTACCCATTCTCCTCAGAACCCCGACTCTGCAGCCCGACTAGGACCGCAGACCTGAAAAACCTGACGGCCACCGCGGGTACCGGGAGACCGCCAGACTACCTCGCAGCATGAGCGAGCCACCCAGGGACCGCGGAGCTGGGGGCAGCCATGCCGCTCGCGGGCCCGTCCGGATTGGCTCAGAGGGGGAGGGGGCGGGCCCAGAGAGAAGCACCGCCCAGTGCCCCAGGCGAGGGCGGTGGAACGCTCCCGGCCCGCTTGGATTGGCTCAGAGGGGGAAGGGGCGGGCCCAGAGGGAAGCACTGCCCAGCGCTCCGGGCGAGGACGCTGAAGCGCTCCCAGTCCCGCTCGGATTGGCTCAGAGGAGGAAGGGGCGGGTCCGTCAGTACAGGAGTGGCATAGGAATAAAAAAAGGGGAAAAAGAGGGGGGCGCAAAAAGAGAGTAAGATGTTATCAACCAAATGCCATCTGTGGGCCCGTTTGGATCTCTCTTGAAACACACCGACTATAAAAATGCATTATGTAGGGGAAATTTGATTTATGGACTGGCTATTAAATGATATTAAGGAATTATGGTTCATCACGTTGGGTGTATCTGTTAGGAGTATAGACTAAAGTATTTAAAGCTAAAACCTTACGATGATTTGCTTTACAATACTCAAAAAAATGAGGGAGAACGAAACAAGAATGGCAGAATGTTGACAGTTATTGAATCAGGGTGATAAGTACATGAGCGTTCATTACATGCTTTTCTCTACATTCTTTATGTTAAAATTTTTACAGAATAAAAACGTGCGTGCAGCCCTGAACTCTGCGGAACTATGAGGCGCCAACGTTGTGTTTCCGCTGAGTCAGCAAACCAGCTTTTCACCCAATCACAGCTCTTTAGCTCATTGGAGAAAGTAAATTACGTCAGGAAGAGCGCCTCTCTTTTCGGCACGGAAGGATGTCGTAAAAACCACAATGCGCAGGCGTTGTTGCTCACTTTTCCTCGCCTGGTTTTTTTCGCAACACCTGACGCCTGCGCGATAAGTTAGTTGAGTGTATTGTGGCCGCCGACCCGCCCGAGTTAGTCGCGGGGCCGCGCACTCTGCGGGCGTCGCTGTGCCGCGCGCCGCCGCGCCGTTACAGCGAGAGGCAGGCGGCCCTCGGGCGGGCGGCGCGGGTCTACCTTGGTTCGCCGCACCCAAGGTCCGTGAGCAGCCACGATGTCGATCTTCACCCCCACCAACCAGATCCGCCTCACCAATGTGGCCGTGGTACGGATGAAGCGCGCCGGGAAGCGCTTCGAAATCGCCTGCTACAAAAACAAGGTCGTCGGCTGGCGGAGTGGCGTGTGAGTGACCCTCACCTTCCCGGCCCTAGCCGGAGCTGGTGGCCTCCGAGGTGGCCTACCTCCGGTCGTCGAAGGAATGGGCCAGGCTGGGGTCTTGTCAGGGAAGAAAATGGAAAATGGATTCTTGCTGTGAGCCTGGGATGTCACTGTCCTTCCTGAGCTGAGCGCCTAAACCCAGCGTTCCTTTTTCGTTTAGTTGGTTTGGTTTGGGGTTTGGTTTGGTTTTGTTGGTGTCATAAAACTTACAACCAAGAAACCCCCATAATTATGGTCTTTTTGTCAGAAAAATGATTAAGGCAAGGGGCCTGGTCTTCCAAATACTTCCATAGTTAGAGTACATCTGATGTCACAGATCTTAGCCCAGTAGTTTCACCGAAGTGCGTAGTGTCTTCACTGCTGCCATCTAGGGACGGTGTTCGGTGGCAGCAGCCCGACCCCGCCCTCACCCCACCCCCGCCCCGCGTCTAATACATTCTCCCACCAGGTTTCTCTCCAGTGAGTAAATGCGAATACAAATACGGTTCTGAGTTTGAAAATTTCCCCTCGGCACTGAGGGTCGTTGGGAAGTATTTGTTTACTATTTATACTGTTGCCATCTTGTATTTAAATGTGAATGAATTTCGAACTTTCAAGTGTACTCACTTACGACTTTCTTTCCTGCCCTCACAAGGGAAAAAGACCTTGATGAAGTTCTACAGACCCACTCAGTGTTTGTAAATGTTTCTAAAGGTCAGGTTGCAAAGAAGGAAGATCTCATCAGTGCGTTTGGAACAGATGACCAGACTGAAATCTGTAAGCAGGTGAGTTCTAACAGCTGCAGCATAATAGACCCTAATATCCATTTGTAGTATAAGTACCTACATGTATGTTAAACTTGAAAATATTATTTTTTGGCGTGAACCATTACCACCCAATAATTTGATCTGCACAACATGACTTTTTCTTCTTTTTTTTTTTTTTTTTGTTGAGAAAGATTGGCCCTGAGCTAACAGCTGTTTCCAATCTTCCTCTTTTTGCTTGAGGAAGATTGGCCCTGAGCTGAGATCTGTGAGGGTCTCCCTCTCTTGTGTATGTGGGTCGCTGCCGCAGCATGGCTGACATCAAGTGGTGTAGGTCCACACCCAGAGCAGACCGCAGGCTGCTGAAGCAGAAAGCTCGGGAACTTAACCACTATGCCACGGGTCTGGCCCCACAACATCACTTTTTTAATAATTCAGGATGTGGATTTTTTTTTGGCCAGAGAATTCAGAAATCAAATTTTCTACTAAATTGCCTTATTTTGGCAATTTGTGTATCTTTAGTGTAATATACCTGAAAACAAATTTCTTTTTAAGTATTTCATCATTTACACCCTTTGCAAGATTGCTTTTTGCTCTTCCTCCACTTAAGTAAGTGAGGTTTTGGAGCACAAGATAATCCAGTGCATCCTTTAGGCAAAGCTCAAATCATTACCTACATATCAGTAGCTGGAGAGAATGAAATTTAATTTTCTCCTCAGTTATTAATTCTTCTGGTTTGTTAACAAATAGTCTGTAATAAACACATTGCTTTCTTAAATTTGTTGGGTTTTTTTAGATTTTGACTAAAGGAGAGGTTCAAGTGTCAGATAAAGAGCGGCATACACAGCTGGAGCAGATGTTTAGGGATATTGCAACTATTGTAGCTGACAAATGTGTAAACCCTGAAACAAAGAGACCGTACACGGTTATCCTTATTGAGAGAGCCATGAAGGACATCCACTATTCAGTCAAAACCAACAAGAGTACAAAACAGCAGGTGAGTGGTCTTTAATGTCATCAAAAAGTATCTATGAAAATCAGTTTTCTCTGAAGAAAACATTAAAATAGTCTGTAATAATAACATGATACTACTTGGAAGCAAGCGGGTAGGAGGTTTTGGGGAGAGAGTGGGAAAGGATGGTGGAGAAAGGAGTAATGGAATTCTTTTAACTGAGCACAAGTATACTAGGACTCTCATCCTCCTATCCAAATCCAACCTTTAAAGATAAAACTTAGGTTTTTAAAAGAGTCATTTTAATTCTGATTTTCAGATTTTTTAAATTTATATATAATTCACATGCCATAAAAGTCACCCTTTTTAAAGTGTACAGTTCAGTGGCATGTTCACGAAGTTTTTGCAACCTTCCCTGCTACCTAATTTGAGAACATTTTCATCACCCCCAAAAGAAACCCTGTACCCTTTAGCAATCACTCCTCATTCCCCTCTCTCACAAGGCCTTGGCAACCACAAACTTGCTCTCTGTTCTGGACATTTCGTATAAATGAAAGGTTCATCCATGTTGTAGCATGTGTCAGTACTTCATAACTTTTTAGGACTGAATAATCCATTGTACATATGTTTCCATTTCTCTATACCCAGGAATGCTAGGTCATACAGTAACTGTATTTAATCTTTTGAGGAACTGCCAAAGCATTTTCCAAAACGTCTGCACCATTTTACATTCCCGCAGTCAGTATACAAGGATTCCAGTTTCTCCACATCCTTGACAAATATTTGTTGTCTGCCTTTTTGATTATAGCCGCCCTGGGGATACCATTCTGGTTTTGATTTGCATTTCCCTGATGACTAATGATTTGAGCATATTTTCATGTGCTTATTGACCCTTTGTCTGTCTTTTTGGAGAAATCATTATTCAGATCTTTTGACTATTTTTTAATTGACTATTTGTCTCTTCGTTACTGAGTTGTAAGAGTTCTTTGTATGTTCTGGATACTACTACCTTATCAGTGTGTGATTTGCCAATATTTTCTCCTATTTCAGGAGTTGTCTTTTCACTTTCTTGATAGTTTTTTGAAGCACAAAATTTGTAATCCGAGTCCAGTTTATCTTTTTTCTATGGTTGCTTATGTTCTTCGTGTCGTATGTAAGAAACCATTGCCTAATCCAGTTAGATGGAAACTGCTTTGTTTTGAATATCTTACGAAATAAGTCAGCAGAAGAAGCAAAGAAACTGCGAACGTTTTCAAATTTCTCTTGACAGGCTTTGGAAGTGATAAAGCAGTTAAAGGAGAAAATGAAGATAGAACGTGCCCACATGAGACTTCGCTTCATTCTCCCGGTGAATGAAGGGAAGAAGCTGAAAGAAAAGCTCAAGCCGCTGATCAAGGTTATAGAAAGTGAAGACTACAGTCAACAGTTAGAAATCGTAAGATGAAATCCTTTTATTTCTTTGCTTCCCTGTTACCAAAATAGTTTATTATTCATGTCTTGTCTTCAGGCTTTTACAGCTTCTTAACAAGTAAACGAGCTCTAGAGGATTGTTGAACATTCCACTCTAGTGTCAATGTCTGACACTCTTTGAAGTTCTAAAATCTTTTCCAGACTTTACACGTGATTTCCGAATAGGCCTCAGGCTTCTTTTTTTCCTTCCAGTGTGGATAAAAAGAGGTGATTTCATTGAACTATAATTGTTAATGCTAAATTTTAGTATGAAAAAGACCATAGTTTTCTAGTTCAAGCACTTCCTTTTACAGCTGAGGAATCTGGATGAGTCCTCAGGCAAGGAGGTTAATTCCTGTCACAGGGGCCTGCATGGCAGAGGCTTGAGGCTTACGGGCAGAGGCTGGCCCAGAACCCAGTCTGCTGCGTGTGCATCGTCTTCTCTGTTGCACTGCAGAACTGTAGTAGTAGAGATATCGAGAAAGTATTGTGTGTGTCTTAGAGGAAGTTAAAGCTGTGTTCGTTCTATTGTATTGCTCAGCTTTATGTGGTAAACAGCTGTGTTAACTGTTTCAGGTGTGTCTCATTGACCCAGGCTGCTTCAGAGAAATTGATGAGCTAATAAAAAAGGAGACAAAAGGCAAAGGTTCTTTGGAAGTACTCAATTTGAAAGATGTGGAAGAAGGAGATGAGAAATTGGAATGACATTCGTCAGTCTCTTCAGCTGTAAAACACTAAAGCATTTTCCTTTCCACAGTCCCGGTTTCTTTCTGTGGTCTGCCAAATACTTGCTCAAACTATTTGACATTTTCCATCCTTGTGTTGAACGTATAGACAAAAAGGCTTTCCTAAATAAGTAGTATAATATGGGATTTAGTTTTAATTATAAAGTGGGGTTTTAGGCAAAAATGAAAAATCCAAGATACAAAGTCCAGAGTAGCATTTTGTTGCTATCTCATGCCTTTGTAGCTTTCCACAGTGAAAGTTTTTGGATGCAACTCTTGTGGATAGAAAGTTAAATTTTGGACTTTATAATATAAATTTGGGAGGATATGTCTGCATGACAAAAAAGGGAGTATTTGCTGAAAAAGAAAACATATAATGTCTTATTTCTACTTAATGAAATGTGTGTTTAGGGGTAACTATCATGGCCTAATTTAAAGCATGGATGATGACTTTCTGATTTTCTGAAAAATAGATATAGGATGACTGTGCAGGACTTAAATAATATCCATTGAATGTGCTGCCATAACCTAGATTATTCTTGGTAGAAAATAAAGTCATTTATTTCTAATTCTTAAAGTTTATAATATATTAATATAGCTGAAATTATATGTAACCAATAAAACTACTCTTTATTTTTATTAAACTATGGCTTGTGTTTCTAGACAGCTTCCTAACTCCCTTTCTTACTTCTTCTCTTGTCTGGTAGGGTTGGTGAGTTCTTAGCAGGATTAAATAAGTCGTTATGAGGAGTACCTGGGACAGGGCCTGTTCTGATAAACACCTGATAAATCTTAGTGATTTAGGATGTAATTGAATTTATTTACTTTAGTATGTAAACACTTAAATGGACAACGTGCACTTTTTTTTTAAATCATATCCTCAAAAGAGATATTCTATGATATAAATTAGGGTTTCACTCAAAGTAAAAATACAGATGTATTTTGTGGACAGAATTTTTTAACTGAAAAAAGAGTTCTTGACTTGAACAGGTCCTGATTGGTTTTTTAAGCACACAGAATTCACTGCTAATACAAGTTCTCGGAAATATCCCATTTAAAAATAACTTCAACTGAATTTTTGAAGTCAAAATTTTTTCTTGTGGGACCAGCGTGCTCCACTTTGGCAATCCGGAGTTCGTGGGTTCAGATCCCGGGCACAGACCTACACACCTCTCATCAAGCCATGCTGTGGTGGCATTCCACATACAAAATGGAGGGAGATTAGCACAGATGTTAGCTCAGGGATAGTCTTCCTCAAGCAAAAAGAGGAAGATTGGCAACATGTTAGGTTAGGGCCAGTCTTCCTCACACACACCCACAAAAATTGTAGTGTTAGAAGAAACTCGTCTGATAACATGGGAACACACTTTCTGTTAACACTGAAATTGAACTACTGTTTTGACATAGTCCTTACGATCACTCCCTCACTGATTTCATTTTACTTTATACAAGTTTGTTGTTTTATACAGATGATCTAAGCTTGAAGTCCCAGGAAATAATTTTAACCAATGAAGTTTACACTTTATTTCCAGCTTAAACAGTTAAAGCAGTGTTTCATGTTGGAAGTCATAGTTACTAAAAATGTTCAATAGCTGTATCTTGAGTAGGAAAGATAAACAATTACTATAACATTGCTTTAAGTTTTTCCCATTCTCATTATTCATCTCTTCTAAAAATCTAGAACTTCAAGAAATATCAAATGTAGATCACGTCTGAGTAATGCTTCTGAACCTACAAAAAATAAAAAATTTTACCTTATATTAAACTTGTTACTCAAAAGTAGTTAATTTTGGTTTGCGATCATCTTCCCAGTACCACTGCTAGAATGGATTATTTTAAGGATTGATCTGTTTATTTTGCTTTTTCAATGCAAGCTGTACTGTGTACATTTGGTCGGAGTGACCTTTCAGAATTAACCCTCTTCTGTGAGCATAGCTCTTCTCTCTGAAGCTTCCCTTGTTCCCATACACAATGATTGCTCCAGCCTATGGAACCCCATCCACTTTGAAGTTTTCTCGTAGGCCTTGATTTCGCCCTGTCTTGTGTTATAGAAAACAGCTTATGTACCTGTCTGGCATGCTAGGTTATGAGCTCCTCAGGGCAGGGAATTAGCCATTTGTGTGCATCCCACCGTGGTTTGTGGAATAAATGGGGAGTAATAAACGTACTATCTCAGTGAGGGACCATGCCATCAGAGGTGAGGGTGGGTGATGACAAATTTGACTGGCTAATGACTTGTTCAAATCCATCGTAAAACCTGGAAGAGTTTTTGTCAGCTACACCAGAGCTTCCCACCTTTCATTCTGATGCATGCAATGTGCCACCTGGTGGTTTCTGGTCTGCACCAATCCCTCAGCCCTCGGAGCATTTGTCTTTGCCTGCGTGCAGCCTCTCACATTTGCCCCAGGGTGTCAGGTACATGTCATATTCCATGGGCTGTGATGGGGGGAAATTGGGTAGCACTCATTATTATAAGCAATAACCACACACATGATTTTAACCTGCCTGCTACCCTCAAGCCCACACACCATGAGGTCCCTATGATTTTGGCAGTAGTGACATTCCTTATTACCTTTATAGTTTTTTGTGTGTCTGCTCTTACATTACTGAAATTCAAGGTATTGATTATTTGAAAATATGTTTCTGCTGCTGTAAGATGGAGGTGGTTGTGGATACATAGTTTGCCACTAATAGCATTTAATGGCTGAGAGGATAAAGGCCATTGATTTTCATCTCCACATGTACATATCCACCATGGTACCTACAAAATAAGAGTCTAAATGTAATTTTACAGCATCAACAATTCTGAGATTAAGGATAATCCTGACCTAAAATCAGCTTGGATATTCCAACTTCTACCCAGGAACAGTTTCACAACACTGAGCACACATAGTTGAATTGCCCAGGGCTCTTTCCAAACACCCCTGGAAGAGTCATCAGTTTCACCAAATTCCTAGTTGAATTTCTACAGATTTTTGGTCGGCAGAGAGTGGGTTGTGAAATTGAAGACAGCAGAGTCATTTTTACTGCAGAGAGGAGTAGACCTATCTCCTACTCAATATCGTTCATATCTCAGGAGATTTTTCTGTCTGGTGAGCCACTTGACTGCCAAAAGAGTGAGTGGCACTCTTCCTGTGGTGGACAAGGATAGGTGACATGCTTTACAAGGGAAAAGGCTTATTTCTTACTATCGTGCAGAGACAGAATGGATCAAGACTAGGAATCTTGCATGTAGTTAAGGTAAAATAGTTTGTGGATTTAAAGTAAAACTTTGCAGATTATAGAAAGGTTTGGGACATACATTGGCATGACAAGGGGTAATAGTAAAGAAGGAAAGCATTTCTTAATGAAATTTGTATGAAGAGAGAATTGGGTGAAGCTTGATTAACTGCCTGATTTTCTCAGAGACATAAGGTGATTGTTCAGGAGTCCAGTTATTTTATTGAACATGCTGCCATAATTAAGGTTTCATAATAGTATAAAATATTATTTGAAAAAGGACGTATCGCTGCAGTTGTGATTTTGCTTTGAAGTGAAAAACAGTTAAAGGACATTACAGCTATGTACATAAAATCGTCTATGTTGCCAAATCAAGCAAGAACAGCTAGATGGATCTTTTCCAGATTTTGAGGGTATAATTTGAAATATTCATAAAACTCACTTTGGGGGCCCCTCTAAGAAAGACAGACATCTTCCAGAGAGTGGGAACTGGGTACAAAGAGGTCATTATGATTTCCATCAGGAAAGCTGAGTGAGTCTCTGGTATTAAGTGGCCATGGATGGAGAAGATAAACTGCTTGAGGACATGAACCCCCAACCCAAAGCCACAAGGGCAGCTAATCACAGGCATTGATTTACCACAAAGCTGCTTCTCATAGGGGCAATTCTATGTAGTGTGTTCTTGAGTCAAAAGGGCCAGAGATTTATTTACAGTAGTTCATTCCCAAGGAAGCCAACTAGTCCTTAATAAAATGCTTATCCCCAAACTCCTAAATCCCTATTCTCAACAGTAGTCCCAAAGTTTGTGTTTATGAAAGCAATAGCATAAAAGTTTTTTATAAAGTGTTTAGCATAAAAATTTCCCAATGGCATAGTGGTTACGTTTGTGTACTCCAGTGACCCGGGGTTCACAGGTTCGCATCCCAGTTGTGGACTTATGCACCACTCACCAAGCCATGCTGTGGCGGCATCCCACATACAAAATAGAGGAAGATGGGCACAGATGTTAGCTCAGGCCAATCTTCCTCAACCAAAAAAAAAATTTTTTTTATTAAATGTTTAGAAATTTTCTATAAAATGATTGCTTTCCCAACTCCCTGCTAGGGCAACTCCAAAATTACCACCCAAATCACCATAGCTGACATTAAGAGTCTGGAAGAAAGCCTGGATAAGGACTGCCCAGACAATTTTGAAAAAGAAGATTAGTCAAGAGAAAATTGTCTTACCAAATAATAAAACTTTCTATAAAACTACTATGATCAAGGCAATATAGATTTGTCACAGAGTAGACAAATCAATCAATGTAACAGGACAGAGCCCAGAGACATGCACCCAAGACCCAAAATAGATGAAAACATAATATATGATGAATGCAGCTCTGGTAGGCAGAATAATGTCTCCACTCATCCACTCACTCAAAAGATGTCCATGCCCTAATCCCTGGAAATTGTGAATATATTTTCTTACCTGGCAAAAGAAATTTTGCAGATGGACTTAAAGTTACCTTAAAATTGGGAGACTATCCTGGATTATCCAGGTGGTCCCAGTGTAATCACGTGAGACCTTAAAAATGGACCCACAAAGCAGAACAACTAGTTCAGAAAGGTGAAACAATGGAAGAAGGGGCAGGAGAGATTTTAAGCCTGAGAGAGACATGACCCACCATTGCTGGCATTGAAGATGGAGGAATGGGACCATGAGTCAAAGAGCACAGGAAGCCTCCAGAAGCTGGGAAGCACCCTCAGCTGACAGCCATCAAAGAAATGGGGACCTGAAAGGAACTAAATTCTTGACCAACAACCTGAAAGAGTAGGGAGACAGATTCTCCCTTAGAGTCCCCAGGATGGAACACAGCCCTGCCCAGCCTTTGATTTTAGTGAGATCCACTAACCTGTAAGGTAACAAGTTTGTGCATTTTAAACTGCTAAGTTTGCGGTAATGTGTTATGACAGAAGTAGAAACTATAGATTATGGATATTTCAATATGATGAGCAAAAAATGGTTGATTTACTAAATGACATCTGCATAATTGACTGTGTATCTAACACAGACTCCTACATCATAACATAGAGAAAATTAATTTTATGTGAACTATAGAATTGTGTAAAAATAAAAACATGAAGTGTTAGAAAATATAGGAAAATCATTAACCTAACAGTAAAAGAAGCTTTCTTAAGGCAAACAGAAACCTAGAAACTATAAAGGAAAATACTATGAGATTTAACTACATAAAAAGGTGAAATTTCTGAATAACGAAAGACTTCAAGAAAGTTTAAACAAAATATGTGCAACATGTAAGACGGGCAGAATATCAACAAGGTAGGACAAACCAATAAAAAGTTCTTATGCTCACCCCTCAAGCACTAGAACTAGGGATACATGAATTTTAAAATCAATGCAAAATAAGATAGTCAACTTCTCTCAGAAAAATACAAAATAATGAGAAGTCATTTTCTATCCATCATATTGAAGAAAAGGTAAAAGATTAATTCGATATTGGTGAGGATGTGACGGAACAGGCACTTTCATGCATTTACTGATGGAAGTACAAATTGCTACAACCTTTTAGGAAAGTAATCTGGTGGCATCTTTAAAATTTTAAATATGTACACCTTTTGATATAGCAATCTTATATTTAGGTATCTATTCTCCAGAAATAAAATTGCCTCAATTCTAAGGTTATATGTACAATGATGTTTTCTGCCTATAATAGTAAGAACTGAAAATAACTACCATCAATAGCAAATAGTTAAATAAGTTGAGATACCTCCTTATTGTAAAATATTAAGTAGTTGGGGGTTGGGGGAGTGGTTTGGTGACGAAGATTGGCCCTGTGCTAACATCCGTGGCCAAAAAGAGGAAGATTGTCCCTGAGCCAACATCTGTGCCAATCTTCCTCCACTTTTTGTATAAGGGACGCTGCCTCAGCATGGTTTGATGAGCAGTGTGTGGGTCCACGCCCAGGATCCAAGCCCCCAAACCCCAGGCCGCCAAAGTGGAGTCTGCAAACTTAACCACTACACCACCGGGCTGGTTCCTAAGTATTTGTTTTTATAAATGAGACATATCTACCTGGGTGTCCTATAGAGACCTGTAATATTCCATAATATCCATGATAATGAAAAATGGAAGCAGTGGGGAGGGGATGGGGAAGGAAGCAAATTACAGTGCAATGTATTATGGTGTGATCCATTTTTGTACCTTTTTCAGAGAAAAACCCTTAATATGTATGTATAGATTTACATATGTTTGAAAGAGCATAGCAGAATCAGTGGAAGGATATACATGTGACTCTTACACAGGCATATTACAGCCAGCATGATTACTTTTGAAATTAAAAAGTAACAAGTTTTCAAAAGTATAAGAAAATACTAATTTTAAACTGTTGTGTCTTGAATACTACTGGACCCAAATTTTAAGGGAATTAAATCAGGGGGCCAGCCCGGTGGTGTAGTGGTTAAGTTTGCAGGCTCTGCTGCAGCGGCCCAGGGTTCGCAGGTTCGGATCCCAGGTGCAGACCTACACACTACTTTTCAAGCCATGCTGTGGCAGGCATCCCATATATAAAGTAGAGGAAGATGGGCACAGATGTTAGCCCAGGGTTACTCTTCCTCACACAAAAAAAAAAAAAAGGAAATTAAATCATCAAAATGTTCATTGGGAGGGATAACTATGGAATAAAATGATTCACCACAGAATTGTGTCTGTGTGTGTTTGAGGAAGACCAGCCCTGAGCTAACATCCATTGCCAATCCTCCTCTTTTTTTGCTGAGGAAGACTGGCCCTGGGCTAACATCTGTGCCCATCTTCCTCCATTTTTTATATGGGATGCCACCACAGCATGGCTGACAAGCAGTGCGTCAGCCAGCGCCCGGGATCCGGGCCTGCAAACCCTGGGCTGCCAAAGCGCAAATTAAACCTCTGCGCCACTGGGCTGGCCCCTGGAAGAATTTTTTTTTAATAAGCTTTTTGGTAAATTTTAAAGCTGACATTCAATCTTTATTCTCATCAAGCTTCTTTTTCAAGGATCTCTTCTGCTCTGCCCTTTGGAAATTGTGGGAGACTTCCCTGCTTCTAGGAACTTGAGGTCTTGAATTCTGTCCCTCGTGTGACCAGGACCTTCGCAGGTGACCCTGACCCTAAGAGGCAAGTCGTGAGAGCAGAAAGCCCAAGAAGGAGCTGGAGATGAGTTGTTCCACTTTTGTGCACCTTTCTCAGGCGCTAGGCGGCATCAGAGTTAATAGCTACTTGGGGCAGAGGGCAGGGAAGCCATGAGGAGGATTTAAAATAAAAAAGCAGAGACAGGCAATGGGTGGAGGCTCCCAATGAAGAGAGAAGAGAGGAGGGTTTCAAGCAGAGCAGTTACTTCTTGCCACAGTTCATTTCCCTGGGGCAGAAAGTATGTGGTGGCCCCGACTTTTCTCCATGTACCTCTCCTCCTAGGCTGGGTCCAGCGGCCCAGGGACTTGGTGCCAGTGAAACAACTGCCCCATTTTTTTGTCCTTGAGTCTCATGGTGTGGATCTCAGATTTAAGCTCTTTTAATAAGTCTTCAGATGTTTTACTTTTCTCCAAATAGTCTAGCCTGTAATAAACCACAGAAGGGCAAATGAGCAGGGCACCACGTGCAAACATTTTGGGAGCAACCCATTTTCCATTTTCCATCATGACCTAGCATATGTGTACATATGTCCTTGAGATACAAGTTTTTCCCAGAAAAAAAATGCCCTTACTACATGCAATGGTTTCTATTTTAGTAGTTTTCTTTCTTCATTGTTTTTTCAGGCCGTGACCCACAGTTTGAAAAACACTCTATGTGACCTCATCCCAGATAACAAGCAAAGGCTTTTGGGAAGGACTGTGGTTTTTCCCTTGTCCTGTGGCTTTAGAGGTGATACTTTAACAAAGTATCCTCCCCTTCCCTCCTCTCCTCTCCCCTCTCCTCCTCTGACATTGACACAGAGGGAGCCCCACACGGTGCACTCACTCCAGCTGAGCACCCGCACTCAAAGCCAGGCATTTTTACACCAGACCTCCACTGGGCAAACCATGTGGTTAATGTTCATAACCCTTCCTGCCCTGAGCCCCGAGACTTCAGGGGCTAACAGGTCCATTGCATGACAAATGGCTTTTGCAAAGCTCTACCTCTGTCATTTGATCTCCAGGAGAGTCTCTTTAGGCCCATTTCTCCCAAATCCGACTTCACAGATCCTTGTTCAAATGCAAACACCATTTGGAATTGAAAGCTGTTGAGGATTACTGTAAGAGGGCTGAAAACAATCATTAAAGAACCAAAAATAGAAGAATTCTAGTTTAGCTAGAATTCATGCCTATATTCATGCCTGCTTCTTTCTCTCTGAGCATTTAGGGAGCTTTATAAATTCCGTTATTCTATAAACTGTAGAAGAAAGAGCGCGGACTCTAGAGTCGGAAAGTCCTGACTGTAAGCCCAGCTCTGCCAGTTAACAGCTGTGTGACTTGGGCAAATCACTGAACCTCTCTAAACCTCTCCTATTTCCTCATCAGTAAAATGGAGCTGATAATGTATGCAAAGCCTAAACCTATCCCAGAGCACAAGCACGGTAAATTGTTGTTAATATTATTTTGGAGAAGTTTAGTGATACACGTCCACAGCCACAGAACAAGGTGTTGGCTGAGCGAGAGGACACTGCTTTCCTCAGGGGCAGGACATGGCACCGAGGTCCAGGTTCCAACACAGGCTTGCTGTGGCTCTCTGGACAAGGTTATTACTCTATCTGATGTTCAGATTCCTCACCTTTAAAAAGGACAAAATACCCAATCTATCTCACAGGGTGACGTTTAAATGACATCATTGCCTAACAGGACTTCAAAATCAGACTCACAATATCTCCAAAATTGCTCATTCTAAAGAGAAATGCCAGCCATCCACACAGGACCCATCCATGCAGGACATGCTGACTGGTGAATAAAAGCTGAAGGGACTTAAAGAGCTTTGAGGTATGTCCCCTGGAACATTACGGACACAGACACTGATGCTTGCTTCTTGTCGGGAAAAGTCTAAGGGCGAAAAGCTGGGAGCAGAACAGAGAGGGAGAACTTCAATTGAGCAAGGCACTTTCCCACTCTGGGAGGGCAAGGGTGGCTGTTCCTTTGGGCCAGAGCAGACACCAAGGAAGCTAGGTGACCCAAACTATCTGCAAAGACCCCACCCAAGAGCTAGGTACCCCCAATGCCAGAAGCAGAGCTGAGAAGGGAGTCGTAGCTCTGCCAGCTGAGGAGGACTTGCATAAGGGAACTATACTTTAGGAACCCCCATAGGGTGATGGGCAGAAAACCCACAAAAGCACCCCACAGTGCAGTGAGCCAACACTTGGGCATCTGCCACAAGCGGAAGACACCAAGGTCATGCAACAACTGTACAGTCAAGTAAAACCTCTTTACCCCCTGCACCATTCTTCCTCCATCCCTTCCCCTCAGCAGAGCAAGTTGGGGAGGAGGCAGCCTGAGGAGAAACTGGACACAATTGCCTTCACTGCCATGACTGGTTTCCGGGTCCAGGTCAGGTGGGAGCTGTGGGAAAGGGAAGGACCTTTAAACTGTGTTCATTTCCTTGTTTGTGAAACGGGTGGGGATCAATATCACCAACCTCACAGAGATGAGGATGAAATGAGGTCATATATGTGATGTGCTTAAAGCAGTGCCTGAAGTAAGCCCTGGGCCCAGGTCGGAATACCAAACCCACAGCCCAGTAACTCTGGGTCACAGCCCAGAGCCTCCATGTGGCTCTTCTTTCAGTTTCTCTGGCTTTTTGTAGGTTTTGTCTCAGAAGTTCAGCCTCTTCGGTTCTGTTCAAAGACAACATCCCCGAATTGAAGCAGCAACACAGCCCAGCAATTCCTGTTCGGAGGGGACCTCGTCCCAGGCTCACTGGTCTGGGGCCCACTGAACAGGACAGCCCCCTGGTCCTGGCCTAGAGCCTTAGTGCAGCCAGAGCACAGGCCACATGTGCACTACAGACAGTGCCGAGCCAGCTGACAGGAGCCACCCCTCGTGGCTTGCCTTCTGTCTAACTCCTCCCACTGCCCACTTCCCCACTGATGGGACCTCACAGGGCTTCAAGCCTCCTGGACTCAGATAACTCCCACTCCCATCCTTCGGAGACGGGTGTAACGTGCTTCAAGATGCAAATCCACATTAAGACAGCTAATAACCAAAGGAGTCCAAAGGGTGGCCTGGGTTTTTCAATCTGGCTGGTTGGAGGGTGATGCCAAGACCGGGTCCCCATTCCTCACCAACCACATCTCAGATAAATGTCTAAGAAAAGGGCAATTTAGAACTCAGGAAACTGCCACCCCCAACACTATGAAAGCAACAACAGCAACAGCAGTCCCCAGGCAAAGTGAGTGAACCCTGAGAATCAAATACCAGTGATACCGGCCCTGATATAAGTTCCCCTACGTCAAGCCCAGCACTTATGGGGTTAAACCAAAAGCACTCATCCCCTTTCCCTGCTTCTCTAAATCACATTCATATGTAAGAATCAGTCTGTTTTTAACTTTGTATCCCTGAACTTCACAAGGCAAATAGAAGTTACAAATTGTTAAAAGCCCAGGTGGCCTCAAGCTGGGCTCACACTGAAATTTTAGCTAATTACCTGTTCTTGAGGTTTGTTCCAGGGAAACTGATATCCAGAGGATGTCAAGAAGCTGAAGCTTCCCAGACCTCAACTCCTTGGCGTCCTGGCACCAGAATCCACTGTCCACCGCAGAGCCAGACAATCAAGGACCCCCAACTGTGATTCCCTTATCTCACCAGCCCCCCTCCCTGCAAGCGCCTCACAAGGCCAAACACAGGCTGGTGGGAAAGCGCCCACCAGCAAGGCCACAGGCTCCCCCTCCCTACAAGCAGCTGCATTCCTCACAACCTTTAAAACCCCTTGCCTCCCATCTTTCGGGGAGATGGGACAAATTTGAGGGCTCACTCTCATCTACCGGCTGACGTCACCCGAAATAAAAGTTCTTTCCTTGCCATAAGCCTGGAGTTCCAGTTTTTATTTTGGCCCCTCTTGTGTGGCGGGTAAAGAACCTGGGTGTGTGTCCGGTAATAGTATGAACCAGGTATCCCAGAGTCCTAGTGTTCTACCCACCAGATCAAACAAGTCCTTCCCTTTCCACTTCATCTGTATCAATAGAGAAAACATGACTCAGGTCCTTGGAGCCCTGAGGACATCTGAGCTGCTCCACACCTTTCTGAGCTCATGGTGTAGACATTATACACCTATCAAGGCCTCTGTGGCTTCCCAGCAGGCAGGCAGCACTGGGTCACAGGTACAGCATGACCCCTGGACCTTTGCTGAAAATATTTATGGTTTCTTGGGCCCCAAAATGGTACTAATGGATGACCTGTGGCTAGAGATTTGCACAAGTACTGATTCCCAGGCTAAGAGCCTTGGCAGTCCCGTCCCTGCCCTGTTTCCTACTTACTGACAATTGGAGACAAACAGCCTGCAGCATGCCAGAAGACTGAGAAATTCTTAGCCCCAGGGCATCGCGGGCACTTAGTTCAGCACTGAAGACAAACCAAGCCCTTAACCAGTACTGAAGCACAATGAGTGCTCAGAATGGATTAAAGTTAAAGAGAAAGGAGAAACCCAGAAATCAGGCCGTTGCCCTTACTCATTGAACAACTGCTTAGTGAGCACCTCCTATGTGTCGAGGTCTGTTCTAGGCACTGGGGACATCATGGCGACCAAGACGGGCAAAATCCCTGTCCCGGGGAAACTTCCATAAGTCTGGGGGAGACGATCATGTAAATAAACACATAAATACTATAAATTCAATAGTGCTAAGTACTATGAAGAAAGATAAAGCAGGGGAATAAAGTATGATGATTGGGGAAGGTCTGTCTGAAAAGGAGACATTAAAAGAAATGTAAATGAAGAGAAGAATCAAGCCATGCCACAGGCTAAGGAGGAGCATTCCAGGCTAGGAAACTGCCAGCGCAGGTGCTCTGAGGTAGGGAAAAGCTTGGCATCTTCAGGGAACAGCAGGGAGACCTGGAGTGGCTGGAGTGACAATCAAGAGAGATAGGAAATGCATTTAATGAGATGGGGAAAATCAGGCAGAGCCTTGTAGAGAATCATTTCCAAGCAAGATGGAAAGCTATCAGAGCTTTTTGAGCAAGAAAACAATATGATCATATTTATGTTTTAAAGGGGTCATTCTCGCCATAACGAAGTGGAAAAAGTATGGGGAATAGATTATAGTGGTTAAGAAACCAGTTAGGAGGCTAGTGCAGTAGTCCTGGTGAGAAATGATGGCCAAACCAGACTAGGAGGGTAGTGATAGCAGAAGTGTGATTTGGCATATATGTGTAGAGCAAAACTAATAGGACTAGCTTGTGAATTAGATGTGGGGTGTGAGGGAAAGATAAGCCAAAGTTGATCATCAGATTTTGGGGACCTGAGCAACTGGGTGGATGGTGGTACCATTCACTGAGATGGGCAGACAGGAGAAAAGCATATTTGGGGAGTGGCAGCGAGTCAAGTTTTGTTCTGGGCAGGTAGCTGTGAGATGTTTAATTGGAAATCCACGTGGAGTTGTGGAAATGGCGGTTGATATTAGAGTCTGGGGTTCAAGTGAGAGGTTGGAGCTAAAGATACAAAAATTGGGACGACAGCACATAAAATTTTTAATCTTCGGTGTGGATAAGATAACCTTAAGCATAGATAGATCACTGAAGTGTAAATAGAGGAGAAAAAAGGTCTGAAGACTAAGCCCTGGGCCATCCCACATTTAGAGAGGAAAAGGAGAAGGGGCTTTCAGTGAGGGAGGAGGAAAACAGGGGAAGTGTAGTGCCACATGAAGCAGGCATTTTACGAAGGAGAATGTGCCCAGTTGTTCAAAATGCAGCTAATCGGTGGAGTGAGATGAAGTCTGAGAAGTGACCACCAGATTTGGCATATAGAAGTCATTAATGACAAGTGTGGCTTCAGTGGAGAGATGAGTATGAAAGGCAATCGGCAGTGATCCAGTGGAGTCAGCCCCACAGACCACTCTTTCAGGAGAGCCAACAAGCAGAAGGCATCAGGTTTCAGTGTCCACTTGTAACAAGTCAGTACATCTGCCTCTCACTCAAGACATCTGCTCTGTTGTGCAGATACTCTCACGCCTTCCCTTTGCAGCCCTTCTTCTTGTGGAGCCTCCTGACTCTTCCCATTTCCTTCCTCTTACCGCTTCTCACCCTACTGCTCCCTGGCCTCTGCCCTGTCACTTCACTGCATGGACCCTTCCCCAGGGCTAAACCTGAGAGATACATTTCAGTCCTTTTCCTCCTTGACATAGCAGCAGGAAACAGCACAATTGAAAACCCCTTCCTTCGGAAACACTCACTTCTGGGATGCCACATTCTTCTGGCTTTTCCCCTACCTCTCTAGCTGATTTTCCTCATTTTTATTCCTCTGCCCATTCCATAATATTGTCATTTCTCAGATACCATATTTGGTATCTTTATACTATATTGTTTATATACACTCTTTATACTATATTCCTGCCACCTCCACTTCTCTCTGTCCCCACTGCCCCAGTGAGAGGTGATGCCCACTACACTCTTGTAATAACCTTCCAACTGGTCTTCCTGTCATTGGGTCCAATCTACTCTCCCTCTTGTCCCTCTCCTGCATGAGTTTCCTCATCACTCTGATCATAAGGCCTGAACTCCTTAGCAGAAACTTCAAGACCCTTAGTGACCTGCCACTGATCACCAGCCCCCTGCAGGATGCCCTGGCCACACCAAAGTATTAGCCACACCCTAAAGTCCCCATAGTCTCAAGCTTCCAGGCATTTGCCCAGGCTGGTTCCTCTGCCTCAAAAGTCTTTCCCATGCTCATCTCTTAGATTGTCGCCTATTCATCACTCAGAACTGCTGAGAGGGATGCCAGCTTCTCCAGATCTGGCCCAAGGCTGCACTGGGAGCCCTTCTTATCAGTATAAGACCCCACAGAGAAGTACATTTTGCATCTGCGGGGATGGTGCCTCCTGGAGTCATGCAACCCAGTGGCCTTGCCTCTTTTGAGCTCCCACAGCAACCTGGACTTACCCTAATCCCAGCTCTGGTCCCATTGCTTTGGCATCACTCATTTACCCTATATCTTCCTCTCTAGATCAGGGGTTGGTCACACTGACAGTATTGAGGTTCCTTGAAAAAATAAAAATAGAACTAACCCATGACCCGCCAATCCCACTTCTGGGTACATATCCAAAGGAAATGAAAACAAGATCTCAAATAGATATCTGCACTCCCATATTCATTGCAGCATTATTCACAATAGCCATAATATGGAAGCAATCTAAGTGTTCATCAACAAATGAATGGTTAAAGAAGATGTGGAATATATGTACATACAATGAAATATTATTCAGCCATAAAAAAGAAGGAAATCCTGCCATTTGTGAAATAAGTCAGACAGAGAAAGACAAATACTATGATCTCACTTATATGTGGAATCTAAAAAAGACAAACTCATAGAAACAGAGATTATAATGGTGGTTATCAGAGCCTGAAAGTGCGGGGGAAATGGGGAGATGTTGGCCAGATGGTACAAACTTCCAGTTATAAGATGAATAATTTCTGGGGAATCTAATGTACAGTATGGCGATTATAGTTTATAACACTATGTTATACACTTGAAAGTTTCTAAGGGAGAGATCTTAAATGTTCTCACCACAAAAAAGAAATGGTAATTATGTGACATGATGAAAGTGTTAGCTAACACTATGGTGGTAATCATTTTGCAATATATAAGTGTATTAAATCAACACCTTAAATTTACACAGAGTTATGTCAATTATATCTCAACTGAAAAAAAAGAAAGAAATTGGACCCTTCTCTTTTTTTTTTTTTTGCTGAGGAAGACTGGCCCTGGGCTAACATCTGTGCCCATCTTCCTCTACTTTATATGGGACGCCGCCACTGCATGGCTGACAAGCAGCGTGTCGGCGGGCACCCGGGATCCGAACCGGCAAACCCCGGACTGCCAAGCGCGGACGAAACCGCTACGCCACCGGGCGGCCCCTGGACCCTTCTCTTATATCAAACTTAAGCTAAAACTGTAAGACTGTTAGAAGAAAACATAGGGGAAAATCTTCATGACATTGGATTTGACCATGATTTCATGTATATGACACCAAAGCACAAGCAAAGAAAAAAATAGCTAAATTGAATTTCATAAAAATTAATAACTGCTGTTCATCAAGAATACTACCAAGAGAGTGAAAAAACAACCTACAGAATGGAAGAAAATATTTGCAAATCATGTATCTTATAAGGGATTAATATCCAGAGTATATAAATAACTCAACAACAACAAACCCAAACAACCCAGTTCGAAAATGGACAAAGGACTTAAATAGACATTTCTCCAAAGAAGACAGACAAATGGCCAATAAGTACATGAAAAGATGCTCAATATATTAGCCATCAGGGTAGTGCAAATCAAAACCACAATAAGATGCAATGCTACACGTACTAGGATGGCTATAATTTTTTTAAAGGAAAAGAGCAAATGTTGTTGAGGATGTAGAGAAATTGAAACCCTCATGAACTGCTGATGGGCATATAAAATGGTGCAGCCACTATGGAAAACAATTTGGTGGTTCCTGAAAAAGTTAAATATAGAACTACCATATTCTAGGAATGGTAGTTCCTAGGAATATAGGAACTACCTATATTCCTCCTAGGAATATAACCAAAAGAGTTGAAAGCAGAGAATCAAACAGATATCTGCATACCAATGCTCATGGTAGCATTATTCACAATAGCCAAAAGGTAGAAACAACCCAAGCGTCCATCAACGAATGAATAAACAAAATGTGGAATATACAGACAATGAAATATTATTCAACCACAAAAAGGAAGGAAATTTTGATTTATGCTACAACATGGATGGACATTGAAAACATTATGCTAAGTGAATTAAGCCAGACACAGAAAGACAAATATTGTATGGTTCCATGTATATGAGGTACCTAGAATAGGCAAATTCACAGAGACAGAAAGTAGAACAGCAGTTACTCAGAGGTTAGAGTAGGGGATAATGAAGGATAATTATTTAATGGGTATAGAGTTCATGCTGGGAATGATGACAAAAGTTTTGGCTACACAACATTCTGCGTATTTTTAATGTCACTGAGTTATACACTTAGAAATAGTTAATATGATAAATATTATGTTGTATGTATTTTACCACAGTATAAATAAAGAGGTAAATAAAAGGCCAAAACAATTTTGGATTTTTATTACCTACTATGTAAAGTTATTCTTCATCTGAACACAGATTTTCAATGTTATTTATTATCTCATAAAGTTTTAATATAAAATAAAGGAATGTATAGAGTGGAAGTTTTCCTTATTCCTGTCCTTTAGTCCTTCTATTTCTTTAGCCAGAGGCAATGACTATTAACATTTTCAGGGTATCCTTTTAGATATATTCTAGCATTTGCTAATTTAATTCTGTGCATTTGTTTCATTAATTATAGTTATATTCATTGTTCTGCACCTTGCTTTTTTCATTTATCCATATATCGTAGAGATTTTTGTATATGAGTACATATAGAGCTACCTCATCCCTTTTAGTGGCTTGCCTACTGATCTATATGTTAATGTTTCAAAACCTGCCCACTAATGGACATAGAATCCTTGTGTCAAAGATATGTGCATTTGAAAATTTTTATTTTTTTCCCCAAACTTTCCACCATAGAAATGGTAAAC
This sequence comes from Tapirus indicus, assembly GCA_031878705.1. Lineage (NCBI taxonomy): Eukaryota > Metazoa > Chordata > Mammalia > Perissodactyla > Tapiridae > Tapirus > Tapirus indicus. The sequence continues at coordinate 123,011,464 of CM062922.1, read as the reverse complement.
TAATTTAAAATCCCGTAAGTAATGTATGAAAGTGCGTATTTCCCCACATGAGTAATATTGAGCATCTCTCCTGATATTTGAATCATTTAATTGATCTTAACGTGAATTTCCTGATCATATCCTTTGCCCATTTTTCTTATGGGTAGTTGGTCTTGTTATTGATTTGTACAAATTTTTGTAATCTAGAGAATTTTTACAATCTAGAGAAATTATCTCTTTATTTCTAATATATATTGCTATCTTAATTTGATTCACTCCAAAGCAGACTCTGAAATAAAGACTTTGGTGCAAGTAGTTTACTTGGGAGGTAATCCCAGGAGGCACAAGTGAGGGAATGAAGAAATGACACAGGGAAGAGAGAAAAGTCCACGAGTATTGATAAATGGGTTACCTCTGTGGACAACTGTGGCTGAAACCTGCGTGGGACTCGCTAAAGAACCATATACAAGGTGCTTCAGAAGGTTTACGCTACGGAATGAGGACGTTGAGGTGTTTATCCACCAGGTCAATAGTTGACATGGTCCTTAGGGATATGAAACCCTGCCTTTCTGGACTGCCCTATACACAGGTTGAGGTAGTCTTGCAGCCAGAGAAAACCCTCAGACAATGGGAAAAAGACACAAGCCCTGGAATGAAAATTGTCACCATGATTGACAACTGGCAATTGCAACTTCAGGTGAACTCAGAAGTGGGCCAAGAGGATGGAGTGGGATATTAGTAGCATCTGCTACAGTGGTAATTCTCCCACCCCAGCCCCATTTGCTATTTGTCTTTTAACTTCACAATTTGTTTTCGGCACAGAGAAATTTTTTATTTTTATACTGTTGAACTTTAAATCTTTTCTCATAGAACTTCTGGGTTTTACATCACATTTAAAAAGTCCTTCACTGCTCCAATTTATAAAATTCCCCCCATGGTTTTTCTGGAATTTTTTATTTCATCTTTTTATATTTAAGACGTTAACACATTCTGAAATTAATTTTGGTGTAAGGTGTGAGGAAGGGATTTGTATTGGTCAGAGTTTTTAGTTCCATATGACAGAATCCATTCTAGCAAATTTAAGCAGAAAGGGATTTAATGAGGGTAAAAATAGTTCACAAATCATTAGCATGTCTGAAGAATCATACCTTCAGCTGAGCTTTCAGAACTTTCTCCCAAAACCACAATTAGATCTGAGCCACCAAGGAAGCTAATACCTTTGCCATAACCAGGAAGCCACCTGCTGAATTAGAATGTGCCATGACAGTTGCTAGCTCCAGAATCATTTTGGCACGGTCATAAACCATGCCAGCAAGATACATATTCCATTCCTTACCTCCATCTGTTCATATCTCAATTATGAATCAAAGTCTTGCATGAATGCATCTGGAAAAGTATCCAGGCATTGAAGTTATTAGTTTTCTACCCTCCACAGTACAGGAAAGCACATTAGAAGGTAATTGGGGTGGGTGTTTGGTGAACCAATCCACTACAAGACCCAATCTAATTTTTTTCTAGGTGGATAGTTATCTCCAAATCATTTTCTTCCATTACCCGAAATGCCACTTTTGATAGCTACTAAATTCCTGTACATGTTTGGGTCTGTTTCTGAGTTTTCTATTCTATTCTATTCATCCCACTGTCTACTCACACAACAGTATCACACTGTATTAATTTTATCATGTTTTACAATCTAGTCATTCTAATCTCACACATACACCTGTGATCTTTATTTTCTAGAAATTTCTTAGCTCATTTTGCTAGTTTGCTATTCATACACACAGATTTAGGAATCAGTTTAAGTATCTCAGTATTAGTATTTTTACAGGAACTGTATTGAACTTATCAAAAAGTGAATCTTTATATACTGAATCTTCAGATCTAAGAACATGATATGCCTCACCATTTTTTCAAGTCTTCTTTTGAGTCCTTCAGTAGTATATTACATTTTTTAACATGTGGATCTGAGGCAAGTTTCTTAACATCTGCAACTCTGTAATGGAATGCTATGGATGAAATTTAGCCCTGAGATTTAAAAAGAATTCTGTGGATAAAAGCTAGAATAATAATTATGTTTTGAAAGGGGAAAGCAATTTTTCTGTTTTGCAAGAAGTGAATAATGGAATCGACCTTTAAGTCATTTCTCATTTGGTAAAATAAGCCCTTTAATGGGTTTTTAAATTAAACAAATGGGTTCATAATTTTTTTATCACATTGTATTAGTTTTCAAAGGCTGCCATTAAAAAAGTGCTACAAACTGGTTTCTTAAAACAGTAGACATTTATTCTCTCACATTCTGGAAACTGGAAGTCAGAAATCAAGGTGTTAGCAGAGCCATACCCCTCTGAAGTCTTTAGGGAAGAATCTTTCTTTGTCTCTTCCAGCTTCTGGCAGTTGCTGGTAATCCTTAGCATTCCCTGGTTTGTGGCAGCATAAATCCAATCTCTGCCTCTGTCTTCATATGGCCTTCTTCCTGTGTCTTCTCTGTATATTTAGATCTCTCTCTCTCTGTCTCCTTACAAGGATACCAGTCATTGGACTTAGGGCCCACCCTAATCCGCTATGACCTCATTTTATCTTGACTACGTCTACAAAGATCCTATTTCCAAATAAAGTCACATTCACAGGTACCAGGGATTAAAACTTCAACATATCTTTTTTGGGGACACAATTCAACCCACAACAGGTTCTCCGGGAAGTCCAAAAATCCAAAAAAGTTTGTTTATAAAAAGACCTGTTGTAGACTAGAAAGCTAAAGAGTACTAGTGAATAATGAAATTTGGATTTGGTTGAGCCATAGTTATGTCTTGAAACTATTTTGCTTTTCTGAGAGGTTTAGGGTGGTTAAGAAATGGTTCTTTTCACTCCGTGGACCCGACTATAAGCAGTGTTCCCATAAACGGTGGCAATTAGACATAGCAGATGAGATGTTAAGAAGAAACTCAGCTGTCCTATCAGTTCTAAACAGCTCATTTCAAAATAGGACAGAAATTTAAATAAAGTCTATTAGATCCTTTAAAAAAATAAGCACTATATTTGGGTGTGGCTCTTCACTTGGAGAATGGGAACCTGCAGTTTGGATTACCTGCCCTTTTGTCAACAGAAAGTGAAAAGTGGTAGGAGTAACTGCTATAACTGGAAATTTTAATAAGTAAAATTTAAAAATGCAAAGTAGGTTTTCATATCATTTTAATTGGATATGTTTTTTCGTTTGAAGATTTCTTGCATGATGAACCTAATTTGGACAAAAAGGGATTTTTATTAATATAGATGGTTGACTGTGCAGCTCCTCTGCTATCCACGTGGTGGGTGGTATCAGTCCCCGTGGAATTTAAGATGAGGCTATAGAGTGTGTAGGATCAAGCCATGAAATGTTCAGATGTTTGTAGTCAAATTGAAATGGAACTTGTAAAAGTCAGTAAATATTGTTATTTACTTTAGGAGATGGACTTGAAAAAGAATGAAGGAGAGACCACGGAAAGGCATTGGATCTGGCTTGAGTTTGGTGCATCTCAACCTATTCCAGTCTGTTGATATCCTTCTCTTGGTATTATTTACAATTGAATAAGCCAGAAAATGATTTAGTCTCTTGTGTTCAAATATAATTGGGTTTTGAAGGACAAGAAGACAAGTCCCTTTCCTTGAGATTCCCCCCTGTGATTTCTCCTGAAGGGAATGGATAGTCACAGTAGAAAATGAGGACTTGGAAAAAGGAAGCACAGACTCCTCTCTTTGGACGTGAGGTGGGTGAGCCTGATCCCTAAGAAGGGTAGATGTGACAGCGCTTGGCCCTGGTGAGGGATAAGCTGATCTTTGACACAAGTAGGCAGCCTGCAGCTAAGCAAGAAGGCATCATTTTAGGAGCCCCATGAAGCTCTGGGCTTACAGGTTCTGAGAGTATCCATATCTAGTAGCAATAGTAAGTTATTCTATTTTGGGGGATGGTTTTCCTTTCAATTATCTCTAAACCTTCAGGAAAGTTTTATCAAAACTACAGCTTGGAAGATTTCAGCAAGATGGCAGAATAGGAATCCCCAGCCTTTGTTCCCCCCAAGAAACACCAACAACAGAAACAGTATTTCGGCCAAAATACTTTATGAGAACTCCAGAATCCAGTTAAGAATTTGCAACACCCAGAGGAGCACAAAACCAAGAAAAACTACTTTGAAACAGGTAAGTTGTTTCACTTTATCCATGTCTGCCCCTCCCTCAAACTGCCACAGCTCAGTGCAAGAGAAATCCACTTGGCCTGCAATTTCTTTCTTAGAGGAAAGAGTGAGTAAAGCATCCATCTGACATCCCCAGCCTTTTGGAGCACTACCCAAGAGACCTACTTCACCTGATAAAATGACTTCTGTCTCACCTCACTCAGAGTCCTAAAGTAACCTGCATAGTTAGAACATCTAGAGGTTGTTAAGAATAAAGAAAAGGGGCAGAGGCTCTAAGCAGCCTGAACAGCACAGCTGGATTGGGAGAAGGTACACAATCCTGAGACTTGTCCTTCAGAAAGAAGGAAGAGAAGTGGAGCTGCACTCAGCCCCTCAGCATTCCACTGAACTCCTCTTAGGAAAAGGGGAGGGCAGCTTATGGAAGCCATTATGTTCAGTGAGATTGGGAGAAGGCTCACAACTTGAAACTTCTCCACCAAGAGAAAGAGAAGTGGAGCAGGCACACCCACAGGAAAAATTTGATAGGCTCCCAGAATCTCCAGTCAGCTTGATTGGTAAAAGCATTTCCCTGCTGGAGCCAGTCTGTAAAGACCTGAAGAAGTGGTTGCTTCTTCAAATGTGTAGACACCAATGCAAAGCTACAAAGAACACAAAGAATCAGGGATATATGACCCTACAAAAGGAACAAAATAAATCTCCAGTCTCTGACCCCCTGAAATTGGAGATGTATAAACTGACTAATAAAGAATTCAAAATAATCATCTTAAAGAAGTTCAGTGAGTTTGTTTTGTTTTGTTTTGTTTTGTGTTTTTTGTGGGGAAGACCAGCCCTGAGCTAACATCTGTTGCCAATCCTCCCCTTTTTTTGCTGAGGAAGACTGGCCCTGGGCTAACATCCATGCCCATCTTCCTCCACTTTATATGGGACGCCGCCACGGCGTGGCTGACAGGCAGTGCATCGGCGGGCGCCCGGGATCCGGGCTCACGAACCCCCGGCTGCCAAGCGTGGACTAAACCGCTGCGCCACCAGGCGGGCCCGAAACTCAGTGAGTTTTAAGAGAACACAGATAGACAACTAAACAAAATCAGGAAAATGATACATGAGCAAAATAAGAATATCAACAAAGAGATAGAAAACATTAAAAAAAAAGAACCAAATATAAGTTCTGGAGCTGAAGAATACAAAAACTGAACTGAACAATTTAATAAAGAGTTTCAACAGAAGACTCGATCTAGCAGAAGAAAGAATCAGTAAAGTCTAAGACATGTCATTTGAAATTATCCAGTCAAAGAAGCAAAAAGAAAAAGATGAATAAAGCCTAGGAACTTCGGGGGACATTATCAAGTGAACCAATATACACATCATAGAAATCCCAGAAGGAGAAGGGAGAGAGAATGGCGAGAAAGCTTATTTAAAAAAATAATGGCTGGGAACTTCCCCAATCTAAGGAGGGAAATGGACATCCAGATTCATAAAGCCCAAAGAATACCAAATAACATGAACTGGAAGAAGTCTACACTGAGATACATAATCAAATTGTCAAAAGTCAGAGACAAAGACAGAATTTGGAAAGCAGAAAGAGATAAACAACTCATCGCATACAAGGAAACCCCTAAAAGGCTGTGAGTGGATTTCTCAGCAGAAACCATGAAGGCCAGAATGAAGTGGGATAATATATTCAAAGTGCTAAAAGAAAAACTGCCAATCAAGAATACTACCCCAGCAAAACTATCCTTCAAAAATGAAGGAGAGAGAAAAACTTTCTCAGATAAACAAAAGCTGAGGGAATTTGTCACCACTAGACCTGCTTTACAAGGAATGCTAACAGAAGTTATTCAGGTTGAAATGAAAGGACACTAAACAGCAACATGATAGTGTAAAACTCACTGATAAAAGTAAACATAAAAACAAATACAGAACACTGCAATACTATAATTGTGGCATGTAAATCAAATTAATCTTAGTATAAAAGTTAAAAAACAAAAATATAAAACTATAATCACAAAGTTTATTAAAAGATACACAGTATAAAATATTCAAATTGTGACATCAACAACATAGAGTGGGAAGGAAGAGGTAAAAGTGTAGAGTTTCTTTATGTGATTGAAGTTAAGTTGCTATCAGCTTAAAATAGACTGCTATAACTATAAGACATTTTACCCATGCCTTATGGTAACCACATACACACACAAAAAACATACAGAAGATACACAAAGAAAAAGACAAAGGAATGAAGAATATCACTACAAAAAATCGATGAAACACAAAGGAAGACAGCAAGAGAGGAAAAGAGGAAAAAAATAACTACAAAACAGACCAAAAACAATTAACAAAATGATGACAGTAAGTCCTTACCCATCAATAATTATTTTAATGGATTAAACTTCCTAATCAAGAGACACAGAGTAGCTAAATGGATAATAAAATAAGGCCCAACTACATGCTGTCGACAAGAGGCTCACTTTAGATTTAAGGACACACATAGCTGAAAATGAAAAAATGGAAATAGATACCCCATTCAAATGGTAACCAAAAGAGGGCAGCGTGGCCATGCTTATATTAGAAAAAATAGACTTTAAGTCAGAAACTGTCACAAGAGACAAAGAAGGACATTATGTAATAATAGAAGTATTGATTCACCATGAAGAATTAACAATTATAAATATATATGCACCCAAAATTGGAACACCTAAATATATAAAGCAACATTGACAGAACTGAAGGGAGAAATAGACAGTAATACAATAATAGTAGGAGACTTCAATGCCCTACTTTCAACAATGGATATATCATCCAGACAGAATATCAACAAGGAAACAGTGACTTGAACAACACTATTGACCAAAGGCACCTAACAGACATATACAGAACATTCCACCCAACAGCAGCAGAATACACATTCTTCTCAAGTGCACATGAAATGTTCTCCAGGATAGATCACAACTTAGGCCACAAATGTGTCAAAGGAGCTGAGGCCAGCATTACCCTGATATTAAGGCCAGACAAAGCTACTACCAGAAAAGAAAATTGTAAGCCAATATCTCTTGTGAATATGGATGCAAGAATTCTCAACAATATACTTGCAAACTGAATTTAACACACATTAAAAGGATTATACACTATGATTAAGTGGGATTCATCCTTGAAATGCAAGGATGGTTTAACATATGCAAATCAATCAATGTGATACACCACATTAACAGAATGCAGGATAAAAATCACATGATCATTGCAATAAATGCAGAAAAAGTATTTGACAAAATTCAACACACTTTCATGATAAAAATGCTCGACAAACTAGGTAGAGAAAGAACGTACCTCAACATAATAAAAGCCATATGTGACAAGCCCCCAGCTAACATCATACTCAGTGAAAAACTGAAAGCTTTTCCTCTGAGATCAGGAACAAGACAAGGATGCCCACTCTATCCACTTCTATTCAGCATAATAATCGAAGTCCTAGCTAGAACAGTTAGACAAGAACAAGAAATAAGGTATCAAAAGTGGAAAAGAAGAAGTAAAATTATCTTTGTTTGCAGATGATATGATCTTATATGTATAAAACCCTGAAGATTCTACACTCAAAAAAAACCTGTTAGAACTAATAAATTAATTCAGTAAAGTTGCAAGATACAAAATCTATGTACAAAATCACTTGTATCTGGTTTATTTCACTTAGCATAATGTCCTCTAGTTTCATCCATGTTATTACAAATGGCAGGACCTCCTTCTTTTTGAAGGCAGAATAATATTCCATTATATGTATACACCATAAATTCTTTATCCATTTATCCATCTATAGACGTTGAGTTTTTTCCACATTTTGGCTATTGTGAATAATGCTGCAATGAACATGGAAGCACAGATATCTTAAGAGATATCGTAAGAGGTGCTGATTTCACTTCCTTTGGGTATATGTGCAGAAGAGGGATTGCTGAATCATATGGTAGTTCTACTTTTAGTTTTTGAGGAACTCCCATACTATTTTCCATAATGGCTGTGCCAATTCATATTCATACCAATAGTGTACAAGGGTTCCAATTTCCCCATAATCTTGTCAACATTTTTATTTTTTTTTTATCATAGCCATCCTAACAGGATGGAGGTGATATCTTATTGTGTTTTGATTTGCATTTCCCTGACAATTAGTGATGTTGAGCATCTTTTGATATACCTATTGGCCATTTTTATGTATTCTTTGGAAAAATGTCTATTCAGGTCCTCTGCCCATTTTTTTAATTGGGCTGTTTTTTGGTTTTTTTTTTTTGCTGTTGAGTTGTATGAGTTCTTTATATATTTTAGATATTAACTCCTTATTAGATATATGGTTTGGAAATATTTTTTTCCCATTCCATTCGTTGTCTTTCATTGAGATGATTGTTTCCATTGTTGTTCAGAAGCTTTTTAGTTTTATGTAGTTCCACTTGCTTACTTTTGCTTTTATTGTCTAAATGTTCAGACACAGAAAGAAAAAAAAGCATGGTCTCACATATATGTGGAATCTAAAAAATATGAATACATAGAAGCAGAGAGTAGGATGGTTGTTACTAGAGGTGAGAGCTGGGAGAAATTGTTCAAATTTCTGGAGGTGGGAGATGTTCAAAGTGTACAAACTTGCAGTTATGTGAGATAAATAAGCCTAGAGAGCTAATGTACAGCACGATTATGATAGTTAATAATGCTGTATTGAATACTGGAAATTTACTAACAGAATAGGTTTCAGGTGCTCTCATGACACACACAAAAATAGTAACTATGTGAGGAGATGATATGTTAATTAGTTTGAACATAGTAATCATTTCACTATATATATGTGTATATCAAAACATCATGTTGTACACCTTAAATATATACAATTTTTATTTAAAAAATAAAATAAAGTCAGTTGCATTTTAACATATTAATGATGAACCATCCAGAAAGGAAATTAAGATAATAATCCTATCTACAATAGCATCAAAAACAATCAAATAGTAAGGAATAAAGTTAACCAAAGAGGTGAAAGATTTGAACACCGAAAACTATAAAACAGTATAAAGGAAATTAAAATGGGCACAAATAAATGGAAAGACAGCCCATCTTCATGGATTGGAAGACTTGATATTGTGAAAATGACCATACTACTCAAAGTGATCTACAGATTCAATGCTATCCCTATCAAAATACCAATGGCATTTTTTACAGAAATAGAAAAAGCAATCATAAAATTCATATGGAAACACAAAAGACCCAGAATAGTTAAAGTGATCTTGAGAAAGAAGAACAAAGTTGGAGGCATCACATTTCCTGATTTAAGAATATATTACAAAGCTATAGTAATTAGAACAGTATCGTACTGGCGTAAAGATATACATATAGACCAACAGAACAGAATAGACAGCCCAGAAACAAACCCTCGCATATGTGGTCAGTTGATCTTTGACAAGGGTACCAAAAACACACAACGGGGAAAGGATAATCTCTTCAACAAATGGTGCTGGGAAAACCGGTTATCCACATGGAAAACAATGAAATTGGACCCCTACCCTACCCCAAACACAAAAATCAATTCAAAATAGATTAAAGACTTAAATGTAAGATCTGAAGTTGTAAAAATCCTAAAAGAAAACGTAAGGGAAAATCTTCATAACATTGGTCTTGGCAATGATTTCTTAGATATGATACCAAAAGCACAGGTAACAAAAGCAAAAATATCATCTACATAAAACTAAAGAGCTTCTGCACAGCAAAGGCAACAATCCACAGAATGAAAAGGGAGAATGGGAGAAAATATTTGTCAACTATATATCTGATAAGGGGTTAATTTCCAAAATATATAAAGAACTCATACAACTCAGCAAAATAACCCCAAACAACCCAATTTAAAAATGTGCAAAGTCCTTGAACAGACATTTCTCCAAAGAAGATATACAAATGATCAACAGGTACATGAAAAGCTCAACATCACTAGCCATCAGGGAAATGCAAATCAAAAGCACAATGAGATATCACCCCAATCCTGTTAGGGTGGCTATTATCTAAAAAAAACAAAAGTGTTGGTGAGGTGTGGAGAAATAGGAACCCTTATACATTATTGATGGGAATGTTAAATGGTGCAGCAGCTATGAAAAATAGTATGGAGATTCCTCAAAAAATTAAAAATAAAACTACCACATGATTCAGTAATCTCACTTCTAGGTATTTATCCAAAAGAAGTGAAAGCAGGGTCTCAAGGAGGTCTCTACTCCCACAGTCACTGCAGCACTATTTACAATAGCCAAGATGTGGAAACAACCCAAGTGTCCATCAACAGGTGAATGGATAAAGAAATTGTGTTCTATACATACAATGGAATATTATTCTGCCTTAAAAAAGGAGATCCTGTCATATGCTACAACATGGATGAACTTGATGGACACTAAGTGAAATAAGCCAATCACGAAAAGACAAATACTGCATGATTCCACTTATATGAGGTATCTAAAGTCCTCAAACTCATGGGAACAGAACATAGAATGGTGGTTACCAGGGCTAGGGGAGACAGAACTGGGGAATTGTTCAGTGGGCATGGTTTCAGTTGTGCAAGATGAAAAAGTTCTAGAGATCTGTTGTACAACAATGCGTGTATAGTTAACAATACTGTACTATAAACCTAAAAATTGTTCAAAGGGTAAATATTTGTTACGTGTTTTTTTACCACCAAAAAAGAGCAGAGCAGGGCAGTGTCTTAAGTAGGTATGCTAAAAAGTTAGAAGGAGGAGGAGGAGGAAGACTAAAAAGAACAAGAGTAGAAGGAAGAGGAGTCCTTGTCTCCGCCTATGCACAGATATGTGTTTAAAATCTATAAACATGGTTTCTTAACTCTTAGATGTCTCTGAACCTTTATATGCTGCTACGTATTGGGACTCTGGGACAGGGAAAGTTGTGAAAGCAACTCAAGTGTCCATCAACAAATGGATGGATGAGCAAAATGTGGTATATACATACAATAGAATATTAATCATTTAAAAAGGAATATCCATTAAAGATGATGACTAGGGCATTTCTATTGCCTACATTTTTTTTTTATCCAGATAAGTAAGTTTTATGTCTTGTGTTTTAAACAATTAAAATTAACAAAGTGAATCCCCCCCAATAAACAAATAAATAGAAAGGAAGAAAATTTTGACGTATACTACACAATGGATGAACCTTGAGGACATTATCCTAAGTGAAATAAGTCAACCACAAAAAGACATGTATGATTCCACTTACATGTGGTACTTAGTCAAAATCGTAGAGACGGAAAGTAGAATGGTGGTTGCCAGGGACTAGGGGGAGGGAAGACTAGGGAGTTACTGGTTAATGGGTGTAGAGTTTCAGTTTGGGAAGACACAGAATTCTGGAGATGGATGTGGTGATGGTTGCACAATAATATGAATGTACTTAATACCACTGAACTGTACACTTAAAATGGTTGACAGTAAATTTTACATAATACATATTTTACCACAATAAAAAATAATTGGAAAAAAATTGTCGTGTGATATGAGCACAAGGATAGACAAAGAGATCAATAGAACAGAATAGAGAGTTTATGACAAAGGTGGCACTGCAGTTCAATAAAGAAAGATGGTCTTTTCTATAAATGGTCTTGAGTCATTAACTAAACACACAGAGAAAATACTTGACTCCTATCTCATACACTAAATCAGTTCTAAATGGATGCATATCTAAATGTGAGAGGTAAAACAATCAAGTTTCTAGAAGGAAACCTAAAAAGAATATCTTCTTGAGTTGGGTTAGGAAAAGATTCCTTGAACAAGACACAAAACCTGCAACCATAAAAGAAATAATTTATACATTAAACTACATTAATATTAAAAACTTCTGCTTATCAAAGAGAAGCATTAAGAGAGTGAAAAGGCAAGTCACAAAGTGGGAGAAGATATTTCAATACATTATTTGACAAATGACTTATATCTCGAAAATATAAAGACAGTGAGATAAATAACTGGCAATGCAATTTAAAAATGGGCAAAATATTTTAAAAGGATCTTTAAAAGAGGAATATTTAAATGGCCACTAAACACAACCACCAAAATGGCTAAAATATAAAAAGACAAACATTTCTAAATGCTGGAGAGAATGTGGAGCAGAGGGAACCATAACACACTCCTGGTGAGAGTATAAATTGGTAAAACTGCCTTGGAAAACTGTCTGGCATTATCTACTAAAGAGGAGTATGTGCGTACCTTAAGGCCTAACAGTTGCACTCCAAGGTATAACAGACATGCTTACATATGTTGAACAAAAGATATGTATGGTAATATTCATAGCATCACTATTTGTAATAGATCCCAGATGGAAAACTCCCAAACGCCCAGCAACAGTAGAACAGATAAATTGTGGTAGATTTATACAACAGGATAATATGCAACAATGAAAAAGAATGAACTATTGCTACAGACAACACATCTATGAGTCTCACAAAAATAATGGCGAGCAATAAAAGCCAGCCACAAAAGAACGTATTCTTTGTGATCCACTAAAAGTCAGGACCATCGTTATCCGTAGGAGGATGGTAGTGACTGGAAGGAGGCATGAGGAACGTTTCTGGGGGAATTGTGTTCATGTCCTGTTCCTCGATCTCAATGCTCGTTACATAGACATAGTCATTTTGTAAAAACCCAGCAAGCTGTATGCTTGTGATATGTTATACTTCAGTAAATGGTTTACTTTTTTTAGAGGGCTATCATTGGTTGGCTCACAGACTCTCTGAAGGATCACAGAACCAGGATTTTAGGCTGTACAGACAGTAAGGACACCCCCGAGAATTGGTCCGGTGGGAACACAGCTTTGAAGAAGTATGAGATCACTAATAGTGCTGACACCACCCACACTGGACCCTGAAAGCTACCACCGAGACTGGACATCTCAGCCTACATGGCTGCCCCTTCACCAAAAGGGATTTCCCAGACCCAGCTTCTTGTCATCACATGCTTCTGATTGGTGGGATATGGATGGGTGCACCTTACTGGTGGACCTTGAGTTATGTGTACCTGTCTTAGTCTGCTAGGGCTGCCATGACAAAATACCGTAGACTAAGTGGCTTAAACAACAGACATTTATTTTCTCACAGGAGGCTAGGAGTCAAATGTTCAAGGTGTCAGCATTGTCAGTTTCTAGTGAGGCCTCTCTTTCTGGCTTGTAGGTGGCTTCCATCTTGCAGTGTCTTCACATGACCTCATCTTGGTACATGCTGGTGGAGGGGTTAGCTAGAGACAAAGAGCTCTCTGGTGTCTCTTCTTATAAGGACACTAACCCTAGTGGAGCAGGGCCCCACCCTTATGACCTCATTTAACCTTAATTACCTCCTATAGGCCCTATCTTGAAATACAGTCACACTGGAGGTTAAGGTTTCAACATATGAATTGTGAGGGGACAAAATTCAGTCCTTGGCAGACTTCATCAGGGCCCAAGGGAGCCTGAGAAAGCCAGTGTCTGGCATTTTCAGTGTCTATACCCAGGGGTTAGTCAGCTTCATAAGGTGAAGTGTTCTGCAAACATAGAGAAAAGGTTCAAATGCTAGACAGCCAAAGGAATGACAGGGATCTCCAGTGTCCCTCTCATTTTTCCTCTTCTCCACAACATCCTCACTACCCCCGGTGCTTATCTTTTCCCTTTAGTATCTTGCAGGCTCACTCTCATCTCTTTTTATGAACACTTAGGGCCTAGAATGCCCTTCTCATAAATGTCTGGAAGGGGGAGCAATGTTAGAGGGGAGGCAGCTCATTCAGCAAGGGTAACTCTGGGATGAAACAGTGGGACAGGTCTCCTAATCTGGTGAGTGCAGCATCTAGAACTGAGGAGAAGGCTGGTCAGAGAAACACATATTAAAGGGTCCCCAAATCAAGGAGGCCAGAGTCTATCAGGTACAAACTCAGGAACCAGGTAGAAGTAGCAATGGGTCAAATAGGGAGCAGAGAGGAGGCCCCATGGTGGGTGCAGCTGCCCACAAATGACTGCTCCCTGCTTGTGTAGCACACCAGCTGAATCTTGAGGATAGGGCAGCCCCACCATCTCCTCAGGTGTCCCTGATGTTGCCTGCTGCGAGACATTAATGTTTTTTGATGCTTTCTGGGATTGGCAGCCATGCTCCTAGTTTATACCCCTCCTAGTAAACCAGACTCTAGGACCAGCCCTAGGGCTATAGTGAGTCTATAACCCAATCTGAGGTGATTAGGGCTACAGCACATCAGTCAGGCTTCTTTGGTGGCAAGCAACAGGACTGAGCCCAGCTCACATCTCAAGCAATAGGAGTGTTATGAGAAGGGTGTGGGAGAAGCCATAGGATTAAAGGGAGGATGAAGACCCGGCCTTGGAACAGACAGGAACCTGGCACCTCTGGGGGGGCCTTGATAGTGGGAACTGCTCAACAGTCATGCCTGGGAGCTACTGCTAGAGTGGCTTTAGCCATTTTTCCACCCTCTGTCACTGCCCTCAAGATGTATGGTCTCACAACAGCTATACTGACCAGCTGCATGTAGATCACAAGCCTGGCCCTTGACAGCTTGAAGAGGATAGAGAAAGTGTCCGGTGGAGGGACCACCATTAGGTGCTCTAGTTTCTATAGCAGAAGGGCAGGTAACTTGGATGTACCATCCCAACAAGATGGCACACAATGGCAGAGAGGTATTTCCAAAGTGGAATAATGTGTGGTCATCCAAGAAGGCCTGGGTGTGCTCAAAATGGCAAATTCTTGTTCTGCTTAGAGCAAGGTGCAAGAGTGTGTTGAGAAGCTCTGGGTTTTGGCCATAACGACCAGGATTCAGTGAGGATCAAGGTGGATCATCATAGTAGGGGACACTCTCAGGCCGGAAGGTCTATGAGCTCTGTTAAGTTGTGGGGTCCTGGAAACTCATGCTCCATGGTTTTGTGTGCACACCTGGCATTGTCAGGAAGAGCCAGAAGGTGTTGCAAATCCAGGAGGCCCCTCATTTGCTTGACACTGCTCAGCATATGCAAATACCGCTTGGCCCTGGGAATTCACAGGTTACACCCATTCCTCAGCAAGTCTGAGGCTGTGTTAAACAGCTTATAGGTTCCAGCTGGATCATGGTGCTGGGAAGCAGCTAGACTGGAAGCACTGGGCACTGTGAGAAGAGAGGCTGTGAGTACAGCATGTGAATTCAGAAGAGGTGAGGTGGGTGGGCCATCTCGTTGTCTCCACAGAGACATTGGAGAAGATGCTCTCGCCACTTGAGAAGCTTCCTTAATAAAAACTCTTAAAATTAGGAATAAAATGACACTTTCCTTACACGATCATTATACAGCATCCATCAGCAAACATTTCTTTGTGTGCCTACAAGGGATACAGTGGAAAACAAAACTGAGAAAGTCCCTGCCCTCGTACAAAGGAGACAGAAAATAAATAAGTTGGTGGTTTTAAAACATGGCCCACATCCTTTGCCACTCCTTCCAGGGAGAGGAGAGGTGGAGTCAAGGTCCTTCTCCCTCGAGTTTCGGCAGGGCTGTGACTGCTTCAGCCAATAGAGAACGGCAGAAGTGCCCTCCAAGACTAAGTCATGAAAAGCCATGTTCCACACATGTTAGCTCAGGGCGAATCTTCCTCAGCAAAGAAAAAAAGGGGGGGGGCCATGTTCTCTTGGAACACTTGCTCTTCTGACAGTCCTCTCCAGGACATACCTTACATGCTCTGAGAAGCTCAAACCAAGTGGAAAAGCTACATGGTGGTGCTCTATTCACGGTTCCAGGTAAGCATCATCTTCCAATCATCCTGGTGCAGGTGCCACACACACGATTCCAGCCCCCAGCCATGGGAGTCACTCCCAACTGAGACCCCAGACATCGTGGAGCAGACAACTCATCCTTGCTGTGCCCTGTCCAAATTCCTGACCCACAGAATCTGTGAGCAGAAGAAAATGGTGGTTGCCTCACTAAATTTGGGATGGCTTGTAACGCAGCAGTTCATAACCAGAACAAGGAAATATACAATGCAATGTCAGTCTTACGCAATGAGAGTTTTATAAAGAAAAACAAAACAGGGTAGGGGAAGTACTGACGAGGAGAGGGGCAAATTCAGTGAATTCAACCGAAACTGCTAAGGAAGAAAAAAGCCGAGAATGAGGGGCAGAGAATGAGAACTGGGAACCGTCTGTCCATGGAGGTGTAAACCTGCTGTACCTTGCTTGCCCAGGCTCACAGGCATCTAAGGGTGGCTGCTTCTCACTGCCTGAGTGTGGATAGCCATACATCATGGCTCCTAAATTCAAGCCAGCAGCTTCTTCTGGGAGCTCAACCAAATTTTTTGGGTTTTGTCTTTGCTGAAGAAGATTTGCCCTGAGCTAACATCTATTGCCAATCTTCCTCTTTTTGCTTGAGGAAGATTTGCCCATCTTCCTCTATTTTGTATGTGGGTCACTGCCACAGCATGGCTGCCAATGAGTGGTGTAGGTCCATGCCTGGGAACCAAACCCCAGCCGCCAAAGCGGAGCATGCTGAACTTAACCACTAGGCCACAGGGTCAGCCCCTCAACCAAATTTTTTTTGAATAATTTTTTTCCTAATCGTGGGTAATTTAAGGGATTTTTACAGGTACTTTTGACCAAAGGCAATTTTATCTTACCCACTTTTTCACTTACTTTTTTGCACATGATATGAAATTCAAAAGGTACAAAAGTTCCTGAGCAAAGAGTTTCCCTCCCACTCCTGTTCCCTACCCACTCAATTACCCTCCCTTGAGGCAATTCTCTTACCAATTTGGGGGGTCTTTCCAGAAATGGTCTCAGCATTTACAACCAAACAATAGCAAACTACACCTATCATTCTGCACCTTACTTTTTTCACTTATATCTTATAGTTTTCTCTTGATCATTACATAGACATCTTTCTCATTCTTTAAACAAATTCTTTATTGCTTTGGAATAATTTTAGTTTTACAGAAAAATTGCAAAGACAGTAGAGAGCTCCCATATACCCTTCATCCAGCTTCTCCTAATATTAACATATAAAATAACTATGGCACATTTGTCAAAACTAAGAAGTTACCATTGGTACAATACTATTAACTAAACTACAGAATTTATCCCAATTTCACCAATTTGTCAACTAATATCGTTTTTCTGTTCTGGGACCCTACCCAGGGTACCTGTAACACTTCATCATGTCCCCTTAGTCTCTACCAATCTGTGACAATTTCTCAATCTTCCCATATTTTTATGACCTTGACACTTTTGAAGAATACTAGCCTAGTATTTTGTACAAGGTCCTTCAATTTGGGTTTTTCTCATGTTTTCTTGTGATTAGAATGGGGTTATAGGTTTTGGGGGAGAATATCACAGGTGAAGTATCCTCTCAATGCATCATTTTGGGGTACACAATATTAACATGACAATAATGAGGATATTAGTCTTAATTACTTGGTTAAGATTCATCTGCCCAGTTTCTACACTGAAAAGTTATTATTTTTCCCTCTCTATACTCTATTCTTTGGAAGTGGATCGTTCAGCCCAGACCACACTCAAGGGGAAAGGAATTAAGTTCCACCTCCCAGTAGTGGGCAGAGGGCATCTACACATATTACTATTTGGAATTCTTCTGTATGGAAGATTTGTCCCTTCTCTATTTATTAATCATTTCTTTACATCAGTATGGACTCATGGGTTGTAACTCAACATGGTCATTATTTATTTCTCTTGGTCTGCTTTGGGTATTGGAGCTCTTTTAGATTGGCCCCTGTGTCCTTTTGGCATATCTCTTTTTTTTTCTTTTTCTTCCTTCTCCCTCTCCCTCCCCCTCCTCCTCCTCCTCCTTCTTTTTAAGCACTTTCTTTCTTTCTGGTACAAAATGCTTCAGGCTTATTTTATATCCCCTGCCTAGTCCTAGAATTGGCCACTTTTCTAACCAGCCATGGTTTCTTTTACTGGAAAGTGGTATTTAGAAACCAAGATCTGGGTACTAGGTATGCTTGTTGATACCAGACTGTCTCTGCTACAAGGCCCTCTCAGTGGACAGAGTTTGTAGATACACATATGTATGCACACTAATCCATGCGTATACACATGTAACTATCTGTATATATTAAAATAAAATGAGTTCATACCGAGAACTCTGACTCTAATCCAGCACGTTTATTATAGTCTTTCCCGTGCTTATTTGTAACCTGGCTCCCATTATCTACAATCTATTTAGTTATTTGTTCAATCCTAGAACACATATAAAGTAGCTTCAGAAGTGCCAACGTATACTCCATGAGAAATAAATTTACCAACTTGAGTACAGCGTTAAGGTACAGTACTTTTTTGTCTTTAGTCTTCCAGTATCCAGTCGAAACATCATTTTCCAAAGTTACTTAGATCAATTCCTTTTCTCTCCACTCTCTTCATTGAGGTTATGTCATAGATATGTAGTACAGTTAGATTAATTTGTCACAGTCTGCATTACATTCTGGGATCCCATGACATCTTGATCGATTTTTTAAAATTTGCACACAGTAAAGTTTACTATGTATGGGTTTTGACAAATGCATGGAGTCATGTATACACCAACCTAGTACCATACAGAACAGTTCCATCACTCTGAAGATTCCCCTGCGCACAGGGTGACCAACTGTCTGGTTTACCTGACACTGAGGAAGGGGTCCCACAATGCAGGACCTTCAGTTTTGAAACTGGAAAAGTCTCTAACAAACAAGCACAAGTTGGTCACTCTACCTGTGGGCCCTTTGCAGTCAACCATTCTCCCCTCCTCCAATACTCAGCAAACAGCTTTATTTGGTATAGTTTAGACATAAAATTCATCCATTATCAGTGTACAATTCAATGATAATTTTAGTAAATTTATAGGGATGTGCAACCACCACTACAATCCAGTTTTAGAACATTTCCATCAGCTCTATATGTACCTTAGCAAACTCTAAACACCCTATAAACATTCATTCACCGTCTAAATACTCTTTTAGCCACATGCCATAAATTTTGATTTGTTGTATTTTCATTTTCATTCCAGTCAAAATTTTCCTCATCATTTCTTCTTTGATTCATGCGTTATTTAGAAGGGTGGTGTTTACCTTCCAAATATTTGAAGATTTGCGAAATTTATTTCTGTATTTAATTTCATTTGGTCATAAAACATACTTTGAATGATTTCAGTCTCAGAGCCTAACATCCTGACAATGTTCCAAGCGCACGTGAAGAGAATGTAAAATCTGCTGTTATTGGGTGGAGTTAACTAACTAAACATTAGGTTCAATTGGGTAATAGTGTTATTCGACTATTGTATCTCCTTGTTGATTTTGTGTATAGTTATTCCATCAATTTTTGAGAGTATAGTATGGAAATCTCCAACTATAATTGTTGAATTGCCAGTTCAGTTTTTGTGTCATGTATTTTAGGGCTCTGTTGTTACTTGTCTATATATTTATATATTCCTAATATATTAACCTTTTAATTATTATTATTTTTTGTGTGTGTGTGAGGAAGACCAGCCCTGAGCTAACATTCGTTGCCAATCCTCCTCTTTTTTTGCTGAGGAAGACTGGCCCTGGGCTAACATCCGTGCCCATCTTCCTCTACTTTACATGGGACGCCGCCACAGCATGGCTGACAGGCAGTGCGTCGGCAGGCGCCCAGGATCCGAACCCACGAACCCAGGGCTGCCAAAGCACGAACTAAACCGCTGCGCCACTGGGCGGCCCAACCTTTTAATTATTTTTAAGCGTCCTTTGTCTTTAGTAATATTTTTTGTCTTAAAGTCTATTTTATCTGACTAATCTAACCATCCCAGCTGTTATGGCTACTGTTTGTTTGATATACCTTTTCCCATTCTTTTATTTTCACTCTAATTGTGGCTTTGAATCTGAAATGTGTCTGTTGTTGACAGCCTATGGTTAGATCTTGCTTTTGTATCCAGTCTGACAATCTTTGCCTTTCAATTATACTGTTTAATTCATTCATATCTAATGCTTTTACATATGCCATTATTCTATTTGTGTGTGTGTGTAACTGTCCCTCTATTCATCCTTTATTGTCTTCTTTTGTGCTAAAAAATATTTTTAGTGTAGCATTTTATCCCCTCTCTTGGTTTTTCAATGATGTTTTTAACCATTTTTTTTAAATTGAGGTAACATCAGTTTATAACAGCATATAAATTTCAGGTGTACATCATTATATTAAGATTTCTGTGTAGATTACATCATGTTCACCACCCAAAGACAAATTACGATCCATCACCATACACATGTGCACAGTCACCTCTTTTGCCTTCCCCTCTCCCCTCCCTTCCCCTCTGGTAACTACCAATCTAATCTCTGTATGTATGTGTTTGGTGGTGGTTGTCTTTTTTTAATTTTTTATTTATGAGTGAGATCATACAGTATTTGACTTTCTCCCTCTGAGTTATTTTGCTTAGCGCAATACCCTCAAGGTCCATCCATGTTGTTGCAAAAGGCAAGAATTGATCTTTCTTTGTGGCTGAGTAGTATTCCACTGTGTGTATATACCACACCTTTTTTATCCATTCATCCCTTGATGGGCACTTAGGTTGTTTCTATGTCTTGGCTATTGTGAATAATGCTGCAATGAACATAGGGGTGCATACATCTTTATGCATTTTGTTTTCATGTTCTTCGGATAAATACCCAGCAGTGGAATAGCTGGATCATATGGTAGTTCTGTTCTTAATTTTTTGAGGAATCTCCATACTGTTTTCCATAGAGGCTGCACCAGTTTGCATTCCCACCAGCAGTGCATGAGAGTTCCCTTTTCTCCACATCCTCTCCAACACTTGTTATTTCTTGTCTTGTTAATTATAGCCATTCTGACGCTGTGAGGTGCTATCTCATTTTAGTTTTGATTTGCATTTCCCTAATAATTAGTGATGTTGAACATCTTTTTATGTGCCTGTTGGCCATCTGTATATCTTCTTTGGAAAAATGTTCATATCTTTTGCCCATTTTTTAATTAGGTTGTTTGTTTTGTTGTTGTTGAGATGTATGAGTTCTTTATATATTTTGGAGATCAACCCCTTATCAGATATATGGTTTGCAAATATCTTCTCCCAATTGTTAGGTTGTCTTTTCGTTTTGGTGATGGTTTCCTTTGCTGTGCAGAAGCTTTTTAGTTTTATGTAGTCCCATTTGTTTATTTTTTCTATTGTTTCTCTTACCCAGTCAGACAAGGTACTTGAGAATGTGTTGCTAAGACCAATGTCAAAGCACATACTGTCTATGTTTTCTTCTAGAAGTTTTATGGTTTCAGGTCTTACATTCAATTATTTAATCCATTTTGAGTTAATTTTTGTGTATAGTGTAAGATAATGGTCTACTTTCATTCTTTTGCATGTGCTGTCCAATTTTCCCAACACCATTTATTGAAGAGACTTTCTTTTCTCCATTGTGTGTTCTTGGCTCCTTTGTTGAAAATTGGCTGTCCATAGATGTGTGGGTTTATTTCCGAGCTCTTGACTCTGTTCCATTAATCTGTGTATCTGTTTTTGTGCCAGTACCATGCTGTTTTGATTACTATAGCTTTGTAGTATATTTTGAAATCAGGGAGTGTGATACCTCCAGCTTTGTTCTTTTTTCTCAGAATTCCTTTGGCTATTTGGAGTCTTTTGTTGTTCCATATAAATTTTAGGATTCTTTGTTCTATTTCTGTAAGAAAATGTCACAGGAACTTTGATAGGGATTGCATTGAATCTGTACATTGCTTTAGGAAGTGTGGACATTTTAACTTTGTTAATTCTTCTGATTCAAGAGCACAGAATATCTTTCCATTTCTTTGTGTCTTCTTCAATTTCTTTCAACAATGTTTTATAGTTTTCAGCATACAGATCTTTCACCTCTCTGGTAAATTTATTCCTAGGTATTTTACTTTTGTTGGGATTATATTCTTAAATTCTCTTTCTGCTACTCTGTTGTTAGTGTATAGAAACACAACTGATTTTTGTATGTTGATTTTATATCCTGCAACCTTACTGTATTAATTTATTATTTCTGAAAGTTTTTTGGTGGATTCTTTAGGGTTTTCTATATATAAAAGAATGTCATCTGCAAATAGTGACAGTTTCACTTCTTCCTTTCCAATTTGGATCCCTTTTATTTCTTTTTCCTGACTGATTTATCTGGCTAGGACTTCCAATACTATGTTAAATAAGAGCTGTGAAAGGGGGCATCCTTGTCTGGTTCCTGTTCTTAGAGGGATAGCTTTCAATTTGTCTCCATTGAGTATGATATTGGCTGTGGGTTTGTCATATATGGCCTTTATTATGTTGAGGCACTTTCCTTCTATACCCTTTTGTTCAGAGTTTTCATCATAAATGGATGCTGAATCTTGTCAAATGCTTTCTCTGCATCTATTGAGATGTTTATGTAATTTTTAGTCTTCATTTTGTCAATGTGGTGTATTATGTTGATTGATTTGTGGATGTTGAACAATTCCTACATCCCTGGAATGAATCCCACTTGATCATGGTGTATGATCTTTTTAATGTATTGTTGTATTCGATTTGCTAGTATTTCGTTGAGGATTTTTGTATCAATGTTCATCGGTGATATTGGCTTGTAATTTTCTTTTTTTGTCTTGTCTTTGTCTGCTGTTGGTATCAGGGTAATGTTGACCTCATAGAATGAGGTAGAAAGCTTCCTCTCCTCTTCAAAGTTTTGAAAGAGTTTGAGAAGGATGGGTATTAAGTCTTCTTTGAATGTTTGGTAGAATTCACCAGGGAAGCTGTCTGGTCCTGGACTTTTATTTTTTGGGTAATCAACACTTTGATTACTGTTTCAATCTCCTTACAGGTGATTGGTCTATTCAAATTGTCTGTTTCTTATTAATTCAGTTTTGGAAGGTTGTATGAAATTTATCCATTTCTTCTAAATTATCCAACTTGTTTGTGTACAGCTTTTCATAGTATTCTTTTATAATTTTTAGTATTTCTGAGGTGTCCATTG
This sequence comes from Tapirus indicus, assembly GCA_031878705.1. Taxonomy (NCBI): domain Eukaryota; kingdom Metazoa; phylum Chordata; class Mammalia; order Perissodactyla; family Tapiridae; genus Tapirus; species Tapirus indicus. The sequence continues at coordinate 122,988,388 of CM062922.1, read as the reverse complement.
TAATTTCTCCTCTTTCATTTCTGATTTTATTTATTTGAGCCTTCTCTCTTTTTTCCTTGGTAAGTCTGGCTAAAGGTTTGTCAATTTTGTTTATCTTTTCAAAGAACCAGTTCTTAGCTTCATTGATTTTTTCCTATTTTTTTTAGTCTCTATTTCACTTATTTCTGCTCTTATTTTTATTATTTCCTTCTTTCTACTGACTTTGGGCTTTGTTTGTTCTTCTCCTTCCAGTTCCTTTAGGTGCACTGTTAGATTGTTTGTTTGAGATTTTTTCTTGTTTGTTGAAGTAGGCCTGTATTGCTATAAACTTCCCTCTTAGAACCACTTTTGCTGTAACCCATAAATTTTGACATGTTGTATTTTCCTTTGTCTCCAGGTATTTTTTTGATTTCTTCATTGACCCAATCATTGTTCAGTAGCATTTTGTTTAATCTCCAGATATTTGTGGCTTTTCCGATTTTCTTCCTGTAGGTGATTTCTAGTTTCACACCACTGTGGTCAGGTAAGATGCATGGTATTATTTCAATCTTGTTAAATTTATTGAGACTTGTTTTGTGGCCTAATCCTGGAGAATGTTCCATGTGCATTTGAAAAGAATGTGTGTTCTGTGGTGTTTAGGTGGAATGTTCTGTATATATCTACTAAGTCCATTTGGTTTAATGTGTCACTTAAGGCCAATGTTTACTTATTGATCTTCTGTTTGGATGATCTATCCATTGATGTAAGTGGAGCGTTAAAATCCCCTACTATTATTGTGTTGCTATTTCTCCTTTTATGTCTGTTAATAATTGCTTTGTAAATTTAGGTGCTCCTATGTTAGGTGCATAGATATTTACAAGTGTTATATCCTCCTGTTGGATTGTTCCTTTGATCCCTATGTAATGCCCTTCTTTGTCTCGTTACATTTTTTGTTTTAAAGTCCGTTTTGTCTGATATAAGTATTGCTACCCCAGTTTTCTTTTCATTGCCATTTGCATGGAGTATCTTTTTCCATCCCTTCACTTTCAGTTTGTGTCTTTAGGTCTGAAGTGTGTCTCTCGTATGCAGCATATATATGGGTCTTGTTTTTTATCCAATCAGCCACCCTATATCTTTTGATTGGAGCATTTAGTCCATTGACATTTAAATTAGCTATTGATAAGTATGTACTTATTGCCATTTTATTACTTTTTTGCATGTGTATCCACTACTCTCTTATTATGGAAACAGATAATTTTAGTACTTTTGTCTTTTGACCTTCATTTTAGCTTCATAGGTGGTTGGTCTGCTACTTTTACTGTATATTTGCCTTTACCAGTGATTTTATTGTTTTGTTTCAGGTTTTTTTTTAATAACTTTCTTATTCCTATTTTTTTCCTCCTCTTTCCCACTTAAATAGGTCCCTTTAGCATTTCTTGTAAGACTGGTTGATTGGTGACAAACTCCTTTAATTTTTGCTTGTCTGGAAAACTCTATCTCCATTCTGTATGATAACCTTTAACCTTACTAGAGTATTCTTGACTGCAGGTTTTTTCCTTTCAGCACTTTAAATATACCATGCCACTCCCTTCTAGCCTCTAAGGTTTCTGCAGAGAAGTCAGCTGACAGCCTTATAGGGTTTCCTTTGTATATAACTTGTTGCCTTTCTCTTGTAGCTTTTAGGATTCTCTCTTTATCTTTAACTCTTGACATTTTAATTATAATGTGTCTTGGTGTGGGCCTCTTTGGGTTCATCTTGTTTGGTGCTTTCTGTGCTTCCTGTAGCTGGATGTCTGTCTCCTTCCTTAGGTTAGGAAAGTTTTCAGCTATTATTTTTTCAAATAGATTCTCTACCCCTTTGTCTCTCTCTTCTCCTTCTGGGACACCTATAGTATGGATGTTAGTGTGCTTGATGTTGTCCCAGAGGCCCCTTAGACTGTCCTCATTCTTTTTAATTCTTTCTTTTTTCTGTTCAGCTTGGGTGATTTCCTCTAGTCTTTCATCCAGCTTGCTGTTCTGTTCTTCTGTATCTACTCTGCTATTGATTCCCTCTAACTGAATTTTTCATTTTCATTACTGTATTCTTCAGTTCTGATTGGTTCTTTTTTATATTTTCCCATTCTTTGTTGCAGTTCTCACTCTATTCATCCATTCTTCTCCCAAGATTGGTGAGCATCCTTATGACTCTCTGTTTGAACTCTTTATCAGGTAGATTATTTATCTCTGTTTTGTTTAGTCCTTTTTCTGAGGATTTTTTCTGTTCTCTTATTGGGATCATATTCCTTTGTCACCCCATTTTGCCTGTTTCTTTGTGCTTATATTTATGTATTAGGTAGATCAGCTACATCTCCCAATCTTGGAGAAGTGAACTTATGTAAGAGATACCTTATGAGGCCCAGCAGTGTGCTTCCCTCTGATCACCAGTTCGAAATGTTCCAGGAGGGTCCCCTGTGTGGGCTATGTGTGTTCTTCTGTTGTGGCAGGGTTGTTCTTGCTGCAGGTGCCCAGGGAGGCTGGGCTGTCCCTCTGGCTGTCTGGTTGTAATGCTTAGCTGCATGCAGCTGCTACGGTCCCTTCAGTCACTTTATCAGGCATGGGGAACCCCAGTACAGTTGGCTACAAGGTCTAATAGCACATTCCTGCTGCAGTTTTTCTGTTAAGTGAGTAGGCCCCCAGCATGGCTGGTTGCTAGCCTAGGTGCTTACAATTGCTGTAGGCCTCCAGCCTACAATGCTGTTGTCAGCTCTCTCAGTAGTGCAGCTGGGTGGGGCTGGCCCCAGGTGTAGGAGTGCACAATTCTTTCAGGCATTAGAAGGTGGGGCCAATCCCCTTTGTGGCTGTTTGAGAAGCACAAGTCTGCTGCAGCTGACAAACTCCACTGCCCACAGGTCCACACACCCTGTCAGCTCAGTCCTGCACTGTGCACATGCCCCAACTCACTGAAGAGGACCCACTTGCCCTGCTGCAGAGGCTCCACACATTCCACCAACACAGGCCTGCCCCTCATACATGCCCTGCCCCACAGAGGTGGACCCACTCACCCTCCTTATGTGGGCCACACACCCAACTTATGTGGGCCCACAAGTTGCCCAAGGGCTTGCTGTTGGGTGGGGGCAGTCCCTAGGGTGGGCTCCCTGCCCTGGCTGAGCTGGATTAAATCGGTGCTCTAGTGGGTGGAGCAGACCCCTGCACTAACAGGCCATGGGAAGAACTCAAATGGTGTCTGCCAGCATCTGTGTCAGCACACCTGTAATAGGTCACAATAATGGCTGCTGCCAATGTCTCAGTCCCTGGGAAGGTAGTTCCAGTCTGGGGAGGTCTCACCTCTCACTGCGATACACCTAGTGCCTATCAAGTGAGTCTCTTTCTTTTTTTTTTTTTTCACTGAGGAAGATTCACCCTGAGCTAACATCTGTTGCCAATCTTCCTCTACTTTATATGTGGGTCACCACCACAGCATGGCTGACGAGTGGTGTAAGTCCACATCCAGGATATGAACACGTGAATCCAGGCTGCCAAAGTGGAGCATGCTGAACTTAACCACTAGGCCACAGGGCCAGCTCCAAGTGAGTCTCTTTCACCAGAGGACTGTGCACCTTTCTTTCTGGTGATTTTAGGTTGTTTTCCAAAATAGGTGAATTTGTGCATGGTTTCTTTAAAAGCAGCCTTTTCTTTCTGGGGGTATTCCCTGTTGTATTTAAATAGCCAGCAAAGCCAGATATTATGATACTTGTCTCAGTTGTGCTGAGTTCAAAACCTGCTTATTATGGCAAAGCTTTCCCACTCAGATCCTCCACTGCTCCAGGGAGAGCTTTGTACCTTAACACTGCTCATGGCTGTGAAGCACTGTAGCTAAAATGTGGCTTTTTCCTCTCCAGAAAGGAATTTCTGCCTCTTCCACCTCAGTCAGCACTGTCCCTTGTTGTGAGGGTTCTTTTTAACCAGTGTCTGGTTCTCTCTCAGGGGTAATTTTTCCGAGGCTAGTTGTAAATTTGTTGTGTCCATGTTTTTTGAGTTATTTTCCAGTGGCTGGTCTAGGGATTGCCATACACATCTTATCACAATCTACTTCAGGTTAATGCTGACTTCATTCTGGTAAAACATGGCAGCTTTGCTTGCAGATAGTTCTCCCCTCCTTTGATCTATTATTGTCATATGTATCACATCCATATGTTATAAATCCCAAAATACAGTGTTCCAATTACTGCTTTAAATAATCTTATGTCACTTAAAGGAATTAAGGAAAGAGGAAAATGTATATTTTTACAGTCTTTTATATTTACCCACATATTTACCATTTCTAGTGCTCTTCATTTCTTCCATGTTGATTTGAGTCATCATGTATTGTCATTTTCTTTGAGCCTGAAGAACTTCCTTTTGTATTTCTTATAAAGCAAATCTGCTAGCAATGAATTCCCCCAGGCCTTATTTACCTGGGAATGTCTTTACTTCAACTTAATTTTTGAAGGATAATCTTTCTGCATAATTTTTCATCAGCACTTTTTCTTTTAGGATTTTGAATATTCCACTCCACGGTCTTCTTCCTCCATTGCTTCTGGGAAGTAGTCAGTTGTTAATTGCATTTTTGTTTCCCTGAGTCATTTTTCTCTTCCTCCTTTTAAGATTTTCTCTTTGTCCTTCAAGTTTGACTATAACATGTTTAGGTGGTGATCTCTTTGTATTTATTCTACTTGGGATTCATTGAGATTCTTAGATCTGTAGTTTGATGATATTTATCAAATTTGAAGGTTTTGACCTTTATTTCTTTAAATATTTTTTCTGTCCCTTTCTTTCTCTCATCTTCTTCTGTGACTACCATTCCCTACATTAGTATGCTTGATGCTCCCCACAGGTTCTGAGGTTCTATTCATTTTACTTCAACAACTTTTTCTCTCTTATCTTCAGGATTGAGTAATTTTCATAATCTATATTCAAATTCACTGATTCTTATACCGTCTCAAATCTACTGTTAAGACCGTCTAGTAAATATTTCATTTGAGTTTATTGCAGTTTTCAACTCTAGAATTTCCATTTGGTTCTTTGTTATATTTTTCATTGTTTTTGTTAATATGCTCTGTTTTTTACTTGTAATTATGTTTCACTTCAATTCTTTAATCATGATTTCCTTTAATTATCTGAGCGTATTTATAATCGCTGCTTTGAAGTCTTTGTCTGCTAAATCTAACATCTGGGTCCACATAGAGACAGCTTCTATTGACTGTTTTTTCCCTATGGAATATGGATTATATTTTCTTGTTTATATACATGCCTCACACTTTTTTTGTTGTAAATTGGAAATTTTAGATAATATATTGTAGTAACTTTGGATTCTTATTTTTCTGCCTGAGCGTTAATATTGTTTTGTTTTTAGTAACTTGCCTGAACTTAATCTGTGCAATGTGTCTCTCTCCATAGTGTGAGGGAGAATGAGATTTCTGATCAGTTTTTTTTAATTGATATTTTAATTTTCAGATAATTGTAGATTCACATGTAGTTTTAAGAAATAATACAGAAAGGTGCCATGAACCCTTTATCCAGTTTTCCCTAATGGTAACATCTTATAAAACTATAAAACAATATCACAACCAGGATGTTGACATTGATATTCAAAATACAGAACAGTTCTATCGTCTCAAGGATCCCTTCTGTTATCTTTTTACAGCCACGTCTATCTCCCATCCCTAACTCCTTTAAATTACTTAATAAATGTTCTCCAATTCTATAATTGTAATTTCAAGAAAGTTATATGAGTGGAATCATATAGTATATGGCCATTTAAGATTGGCTTCTTTTACTTAGCATAATGCCGTTGAGATTCATCCCAATTGTTGCTTGTATCAATAGTTCATTCCTTTTTATTACTGAGTAGCATTTCATGGTGTGAATGCACCATGGCGCCATAGACTGAATATTGGTGTTGCCCCAAAATTCATATGTTGAAACCTAATCCCCAAAGTGATGGTGTTTAGAGGTGGGGACTTTGGAAAGTGATTTGGTCATGGGGATGGAACCCGCGTAAGTGAAGTTAGTGCCCTTATAAAAGAGACTCCAGATAGCTCCCTTGCACCTTCTGCCATGTAAGGACACAGCAAGAAGATGGCAGCCTATGAACTAGGAAGCAGGCCCTCATCAGACATCAAATCTGCTGGAGCATAAATCTTGGACTTCCCAGTCTCCAGAACTGTGAGAAATAAATTTCTGTCATTTATAAGCCATGCAGTCTATGGTAATTTGTTGTAGCATCCCAAACAGACTAAGACACACAATTTGTTTAACCACTTACTCATCAAAGAACATCTGGGGTCACTTCCAGTTTTTGGTTACTGTCAATAAAGCTGGTATGAACATTCATGTACATGTTTCTGTGTGGACATACATGTTTACTTCTCTGGGATAAATGCCCAGAAGTATAATTTCTGGGTTGTATGGTAGTTCTAGGTTTAGTTTTATAAGAAATTCCACACTGTTTTCCAGAGTGGGTGTAACATTTTACATTCCCACCAGCAATGTATGAGTAATTCCATTTCTGTGTCTTCTCACCAGCATTTGATGTTGTCACTATTTTTATTTTAGCAATTCTGATAGGAGCATAGTGATATCTCATTGTGGTTTTAATTTGCATTTCCCTAATGGCTAAAGATGTTGAGTATCTTTCTATGTGCTTATTTGAAATCTGTATACCCTCTTTAGTGAAGTGTGTTCATGTCTTTTGCTCATTTTCTAATTGGATTATTTTTGTTTTGGGGTTATTTTCTTACTGTTGAGTTTTGAGAGTTCTTTACATATTCTAGGTGGTAGCCCTTTGTTGGATATGTGGTTTGCAAATATCTTCTTTAAGTCTGTAGCTCATCTTTTTATCCTTTTAACAGTGCCTTTCACAGAGCAAGAGTTTTACATTTGGATGAGGTCCAATTTGTCAATTTTTCCTTTTACAGATTGTGCTTGTGATGTCATATCTAAGGATTCTTTACCCAGTCTGAGGTAAAGGAAATATTTTTTTCTAAAGTTTTACATTTTACATTTAAGTCCATGATTCAAGTTAATTTTTGCATTTTACATTTAAGTCTATGATTCATTTTGAGTTAATTTTTGTATAACATGTGAGACTTAGGTCAAGGTTGAATTTTGTTTTTTCTGTGAATGTCCAGTCACTCCAGCAACATTTGTTGAAATAACTATCCTTCCTTTACTGAACTGCTTTTGCACCTTTGACAAAAATACAAAAGGCGTATTTGTGTGGGTCTATTTCTGGGTTCTTGATTCTGTTTCATTGATCTATGTCTCTGTCCTTCCACCAATACTCTACTGTCCTCATTACTATAGCTGTATAGTAAGCCTTAATGTTGGGCAGAGTGATTCTTCCCACTTTATTCTTTCCCAAGATTGTTTAGGCTATCTTAGGGCCTGTGCTTTTCCTTACAAATTTTAGAATAAACTTGTCCATGTCTAATAAAGAAACTCTTGCTTGGATTTTTATATGAATTGCATTAAACCTTTAAATCAATTTGGCAAGAATTGACATCTTTATTAGGTTGAGTCTCCCAATTCATGAACAGTATATCTCACCACTTATTTAGGTCTTCTTTGATTTCTTTCATTGGTGTATTGTAGTTTTCAGCATATAAATTCTGTATATATTTTGTTAGATTTATACCTCAGTATTTTTAAGTGATTGTTAATGGTATTGTATTTTTAATTTTGAAATTGTTGAAATTTTCACTTTTTGTTGAAAATTGGACATTTTAGATAAAATATTATAGCAACTTTGGATTCTGATTTTTTTTTCCCCTGAAGGTAGTGGTTGTTATTGTTCTTAGTAAACTGCCTAGACTCAGTCGGTGGAATCTATCTCCCCTGTGGTATGCAGCCCATGATGTCTCTGCACAGTTGTTTAATTTATATTTTCAGTTTTTTGTAAAACAAAATCTCCCTAGAGATTGTCCGTGGGTCTGTATAGCGTAGTGGTCAGGCAATGACTGGTTAGAGGTTCTACTCAAACACCTTGCAGCAGTAAGGCTTTCACCCTTGGCCAGTGGATCCAGCAGCTTGTGGGAAGCCTATTCAGACTTCAGTCAGTTTTGAAGCCTATCTTAGCTTTTACTTTCCACCACAGAGCTTGAGCCTTCTTGGGTCTCCACGATGTGTGCATGCAGCCTCCCATTCAACCTGGAATGTGCGGAAAGCTTGATTAGCCTTCTCTGGCTCTCTTTTCCAGGATTTCCTCTGTAAATTTCTGTGTAGTCCACTGGTCTGCCACCTGCCCCAAGTGGGACTGCAACCTCAGGCTAGCAAAGCTGTGGGCTTTCCTCTTTCATTTCCTATCAAGTTTGCTATTTTTACTGACAATGCCATTGATCATGGGTTTTTCACCCTCCCCTCCAAATGAAGTCCAACAATGAAGCTGCTAGTGTTTAGAGACACCCTCCCCCTGGTGGCACTACAACCTGGGGGTGGGGGAGGAAATGGAAGCAGCTCCAGGCAAGACTCCCACTGTTCCTGAAGTTCAGCAGTTTTCCCACAAATAGATGCTTTTCTATTTTTTTAAATTATTTGCCTTTGGTCAACTTCTGGAGCCCTGAAATGGTTGGTTTTGACACTTTTGTCCTGTTTTATCACTGCCTAACACTTTGTCAGAAATACCCAGACACGACTGAAACTTTCAGCTCTGGACACAGCTTGGGATGCAGCTGAGATCCTGACTCTACCCTCCCAGCTATAACCCTAGTGAGAGATAACTCCCATAGGAGGTAAGTACAATGACATTTTAATCGGATCTGACAACATGTTGTCCAGAAAACAAAGCCAAATTAACAAAACCACATTTTGAAATATAGATTGACAAATCCTCAGTGATGAACCTCACCCTAGACCCTTTATGTAGTTTGAGATATTAGCTAATGACATCTTGATGTCATCACAATTGCCAAGGCATTTTGAACTGCTGTATTTCATGTTTCTATTTTTATGTATATTTTGTTAGGTACATGATATAGTAATATGGTAGTGCATGTACATAATATTCTAAGCAAATTTACACCCATTATGTGTACTAAAATTCATTAACAATAGAGGTCTGAGATAAAATCCTGCTGGTCTCTGGGGTACTCCTGCGTTGGGATCCCATGGGCCAGCCGGAGACTCTCCCACAGGGCTGGCAGGTCCCATTCTCCACCTTGGGCTCTAGTCAGGTGTCATGCAGCTTTGGGGCTGAACTTGCAGGACCAGAACTCAATACATAACCAGCAGACTGCTCCCTGCCGCCTCTGACATCACTCCCCTGCCCCAACCCAAAGTATTCGCTTTATCAGTGGGGGCTCACGATCTCCTAGTCCTCTATACCTCCCATCAGAGAGGTCATGGGCTATGTCATCTTTCACACAGTTTGATCTGTACACTGGAGCAGATCACTGGTGGAATTCCACCACTAACCCTTAACTTTTCCAAGGGCCAAAGTAGGGAGAGCATGAATAGGACAGTAGGCAGGGCTTATGAGTTCAGCTCTGGTCCTGCCTCTGCCTACTGATCCCCCAGAGCTGTCCCACACCCCCACCATGTTCCTGCATGGATGGGGTAGAAGGTAAGTAGGCTGACTCCAGGCCTCCAAAATTACAGCTAACATTTATCATCTACAGGCTCCACACATTTTACTTCACTGAATCCTCACAAGATCCTTACAAAGTAAATACTATTATTAATCCCTATTTTTACAGATGAGGAAATGGAGGCATAGAAAGTATACATGAAATTTGCCCAAGGTTACCCAAGAGAAAAGTGGCAGTGTCAGAATTTGAACCCAGCTTTCTGGCTCCTAATCCTAAACCCAACATCCCAACCACCATTAACCACTATGTTCTCCTGACACTCCATATGCAACTATCTGTCCACGACCTGGTCACCAGTAATTGCTGGCATTAGAACTAGTTACCAGAGGGAAAAGACCCATTGCTTGCTCCAGATAAGGTATGCGTGTTGCAGGTTTACAGAATTGGTGATTAAGATACATGGAGATGTACTCTGGAGGGTCCCCACCTAAAAACCGCAGGCACCCACACACAAGCCATCCATTGCCAACCCCTTCTGATTCTGGGCAGAACCCCCCCCCCCCCCCCCCGCCAGGGATTTTCTTTGCTTCGCTTGCCTTGCTTAGATTTTTAACTCTCATTTTTTCAGAGTCCAAACCAGGCCAAAATTTCTAACATCACTATTGCTAAAAGTTGCGTATCCCATGTTCTCCAGATATTGCACACTTCTCACCAAACTCTTGGTTTTCAGTGTGTATTTCTAGCCTGTTTCCCGCCCATCACTACCACCTCATAAATCATCCAATGCAGGCCACCCACCAAGTTCAATATATAGCATGTTTTCTGTTGCACCAACAACTTTATGGGTAGAATTTCTTACACCCCAGAGCTACAGGCTATCCTTTTTGCAACTGGGTATGGCAGAAATGTACATGACTGTGGGTAAGGTCAGTTACTCCCTCTTCCAGCTCCTATGGCATTCTGTGCCCTGGGGGGGGGGGTGCATGCAGGAAGAGGGAGGGGTGCAGGAAGTACACTTGTCTCTCAGCCCCGGTGCCTGCCTGGGTGGAACCTGGGCTTCCTCGAGTGCCAGATAGACATATTTAGGGCAGGAGGAAAATCCCAGGACTGTCCTCCTGGGCCAAGCCCCCTTCCTCCTAGAGGGCTAGGAGCAAGGCAGTTCCTCTCCAGGTCAGAGCATCAACTTGAGGTGTGGCCCACAGCCAGACAAACTGGGAGGAAGAGGCAGAGATCACAAGCTGATGGACCTGGCCTGTAGCGGCCAGGGGATGACAGCTGCTTTAAGTGCCTGGGGTTGGGTGGAAGCCAAAAGCTGAGGCATCAGGAGCCTTTCAGTCTGGGGTAGAATGCATGGGGTGAATATGCTGGAGCCCTGGTTTTCAATAGGGGACACTTTGGAAGCGTAGGGGATGTTTTTGGTCACCACATGTTTTGGTTATCACAAAAACATCACAAATGTTTTTGGTCATCTGCTCCTTGGATGCAGACGTCAAACAAGCGTAAGACAGTGTGAAGATCTGTCACATTTCAGTTTCAAGTTTCTTATCCAACATTCATGTAGAGATGAAAAATGTTTATAAAATCACTGGAGCCTGGAACCTGACTCTATTTTGCACAAAGTATTTTCTACACACACAGTTTTTTTCTAGGAAAGCAAGTAAAGTGAGGAAGAGTGTACTTTGTTTTGTTAGGTAACACAAGTCACATCTCCAGCAGCCCTGCTGCAGGAGTCTGAGTGGCTCATTCAACACCTCACCTGTCACTCTGTGTGTAGTGCTGTCCCGTTCACAGCAATCCCCTCAAAGATAAAGCATCGAATCCCACTGTCATCACTTTCAGGGTAGTTGTGCCCAGGCCTTCACTTATTGAAATACATATATGAGTTTATATGTTGCTCTCCTTTTATTCCTTCTTTATATTTCAGTTAGTCCTGTATTTTCCTTTTTAAATTACATCTTCTCTCTCTTTTCAGGATAGTAAAACTCATAAAAAGAAGTCAGGACCGATCAGATTGAGCTCAAGGTGCTAGAGAAGGCCAAGGGGTCCCTGATGCCATGTGACCTTGATTCTGCTCTTCAGTGTGTCCATGGTTGGCCTGCAGCTGCCACAGCACTAGTGGCCCCTGGGGCAGTGCTGGGGAAGGAAAGCAGCCAGGCAAACGCTGGAATGTGTGCTCTGGACCAGAAGGAAAGGGAGGGGTCCCCTTCCAGGTAGTAGACCACCGCAGTGCACATCACGTGTGCCCGAGTGGGAAATGGCGGAACCCCTGTGTCAAGGAGCACTTTGGGCATGGGAGGTGGATTATCCAGCTTCCACATAGATGAGGCAAGTGAACCAGTCACATGGTCATGGATGTTGCTGAAAGGAAGACAGCAAGATTCAGTTGAAGGACAGGGACAGAAGGATCAAGAGTCAGGTGCCTTTGAGAAGGGTTTTCCAGACCCGGGATGTGATCTGAGAGCCGGGCTGGTGACGAAGGGGCAGGGAAGTGATGCACTGTTGGATGCAGAAAGTATTTAAAGGCACAAAGGTTTTAACTGGGAGTATCTTTCCTAGGCTCTTCGTGTGCCTTATTTTTCCCTTTAGATTAATGGTTTCTTCATCTTTAAAATAGAGGTCCGGTCAACAGATGTCAGGCGCCAAAGTCCTGAGGCCTGAAGAGATTGTAACTTGCTCAAAATGACAAAACTAATTTTTTTTTTTTGCAGGGAAGGATTTGCCCTGAGCTAACATCTGTTGCCAATCTCCCTCTTTTTTCTCTTCCTTAAAGCCCCCCAGTGCATGGCTGTATATTCTAGTTGTAAGTCCTTCTAGTTCTTCTATGGGAGTCGCCACTGCAGTGTGGCAACTGACGGACAGATGTGGTTCCCTGACCAGGAAACGAATCCGGGCCACTAAAACAGTGTGAGCACCAATCTTTAACCACTAAACCATCAAGGCTGGCCCGACAAAACTAATTCTTGATAGCTGGACTCTTGGAGTTTAGATTTAGATATCTCTCAGCTGTAAGGGCTCTCATAAATTATCTACATCAGCGTTTCTGAAACTGCAAGTTGCCTTCCATTAATGGGCCATACAATCAACTTAGTGGTCAAGCCCAGTTTTTTTATAGAAGAGATTAAAATTTAAAAATATCAATGTGTGTCATATTTAGTGAGGGCGATTATCATTTCATGAAATTTGTTTCAGTTCTATACACATCCTTTCAGGCATTGGTTCTCATACATCCAACGAATGGTAAGAATCCATGGCATAGGCAGCACCATTGTTAATGAAAGACTAAGTTGGGGGGAGATTCTCTTTGCTTTGTTAGTTCTCATCTACTGAAAGGTAACCGAAGGTGACCCACTAGCCTCACTCTTGGACACCTCCCCTCACCACTTCATTATAATAAACATTTACTGTGTTTATTCTAATTTACTGGCACTACCAAGTGCCAGACACACTTTGTATTAACTTGCTGAATCCTCACCACACTCAAGTGGGCACTGTTACCCTTATTTTACAGTTGAGGAAATTGGGGCAGAGGTTAAGCCATTTGGCCAAAGGTACATGGCCTTAGGAGTTGGAGTTAGGGCTCATACCTGCCATGCTGTGCTTCAGTTCCGAGAACTCCCTTCCTGAACCAGATGGTGAAGGAGCATCTCCCTGCATTGCCTCTTGCAAGCCATCCCTGTGGGGTCACTCTGGCAGCAGCCTGAAGGAATCTTATCCTCATATGGGGTGACAAGTCCCTGCAGGACTCCCATTCTCCACCTGGCAATGAGCCAGGAACCCTGGAGTGCAGCCTCTGTGCACCAGGGCCACAGCCCTGCCCTCTGCACGGAATGCCTGGGTCCAGAACTCCCCCATTTCCATGTGCCTTCAAACTGCACTTCTTGCAAGATGCCATTTATGACCACCCTGGGCTATCATGTCTATCATTCTCTATCCTGGCAACCCTCTATCTCATCATTATCTGCCATTAGATTATAAGTAAATTTAAGTGTTTATGGACTGTCTCCCCGACTAGAAGTGCCCAAGAGGGCAAGCATTTTGTTTTGCATTGCTGTACCTCTAGCTCCTAGAACAGCGATGGCACTTAAGAGGAACCCCATAAATATTCGTTACTGAATGAGCAAAAGTTTGGAGGAAAGAGGCTGAATAATATCAAAAGCCAAACTCAAACCCTCCCCTCCTTGGACACGGCACAACGTACTTGCCATCTATTCTTGCGATGTTCAAACCACTCTGGTTCACTCATAAACAACTAGCATGATATGAGCCAGGGATCTTCAGAGATGGGCTCTCACAGACGGGCACAGAAAAGTTCGCTCAAGACTGCAAATAAGTTCACAGTGAGCTTGACTGAACTCCACAGCGCTCCTCTCGTCTGCGCATGCGTTCCGCTTCTTCTGTACTCGTGCTCGTCTGTGAGCCTGAGGAACTGCAAGCTCAGTGCACCCACCGGAAAACGAAACGTTTCGAAAGCTCTCTCTTGAATTCGACTTGATGACGTAGTTCGTGCCAGATTTTACGGACTGCACAGGAGGAAGACGTGCTCTTATCCTCCAAGGGCTTCTGTACACACACTCACAAATCTAAGGGGACAAGGGGAGGGCAGTGAACGGCAGAGTGTTGCCAGTATGGTGTTCTACCCGTCCGAGAGAGAAGGCGGGGAGAAGTGAAGGACGTAGAAACGAAGAGCCCTTTGAGGTGTCCCGTTCCTCGACTCTGTCCTGTCCCAGAGTGCTTTGAGACTGACCTCTACGGCTCTGGCACCGGCTGGGGAGTGAAGGAAGGTCCACAGAGCCTCTGCCCATTGGAAAGAGGAAGAATTCACATTAGAGAACATGATCTCCCTTTAAAATAACTCTACAAAAATAACTGAAGAGGATGCACTGTTCTGGGAGAGAAGTTCAGCACATGCAGGAGCTCTGTAATGGGAGAAGGCAGAGCCGGCTGGGAGTCTGCTTCTAGCACCTCAGAACAAGCATGCACGAAGGGTTAATGTAACTGAGAAGAGTGTCTCTAAATTCCCATACCTATTCAAGTGCTCCCTGCTGGTCTGTATTACTTACTTCTCTGCGGCAGGATTTGGGTCAGGTCTGTGAGCACTTGTTGGTCCAATACGATAAAAGAGGTTTTGTACTCTCAGGGAGAAGACCCATGTGCTTGGTGACACCAGCTTGGTATTAAATACTGCCCACCCCTCATCTTGATGATAGGTGACACTTCAAAAGAACAGCTTGCAAAAAACCCTCAATTACTTATCGCATATGTTCTTCCCTTAGAAAACACCCATCAGACTGGAGGAAACAAAGACACAGCAAATAAATTCAGATGTTTTATTCTGTAAAGCACATGTGCACATAGTTCAAACACAGAAAATTAATCTGAGAGCGAATGCCATAACAGATCAGCTACTGACCATCATGCAGCAAGATAAGTGAGATGGATCCGCTGGCCCCATAACCCCACAGTGCCTGCAGGGGGGTTGAGAAACCAGGATGCTGAATCTCTAGACTGCCCAAGAAAATGCAACAGAAATGGCAGGTTCCTATGACAAGAAAAACTTACAAATAGAATCAAAACTGATTCAAGTCATACAGTGGAAGGACAAAAAGGAAAAAGGAAAGAGATCAATATGATCTGAAACAACCATTTTAACAGTAAGTTGCTGACCTTTTATTGGACCTCCAGTCCAAGATGCCTGAGGACGAGCCAGTGCTCCTGTGCGGGTCACCCCGGAATGGCAAATGGGCCCTGTGCGCGACACTCTTCTAATCCTGAAGTCCTCAGCAAGACACAGCAGAGGACCGGGCCTTGTCTGTAAATGCCCAGACAGTAACAGGTCCTCTGGACTTCCTGAGATTCAGTGGAAGTCTCTTCAGTTACCAGACCTCTTCACCCAGGTCCCACGGCCTCCCCGCTTCCCCAGCCTTCCTTTATACACCTCATGGACTCTGCGTTTCCATAAGATCTTTGAGAATTCCCCACTAGGATGAATGTTGGATTTTAGGTGTGTGTCCTGGCCTCAGGACAAGTCACACTGTCCAAGCATTTTTGGCACTTCCTTTCCTCATGCCTAACAGGGTCCTTCCTCCCCTGGCTATAGATTCCAGCCACTCCCTGTAATTAAAACAAGGGTAACTAATATTAGCAAAAAGCTGGATTGAACAAACCAGTGAAATTGACTTTCTTCACCGTTCTCCTTTTATACTACTCTGCCAGTTATAAATTTACCCCTATAGCTCTACTTCATTGGGATTTTATTAATTCAGTAGCAGCTTAACCTAAAACATGTTGGTCTTAATTATATTGATGTTTCTAAAGGCCAAGCCAAATGGCTCTTTCTCAATCTTGTCTCATAAAAGTCTCGAAGTCTCTAAAGAGAAAACTAAATGAACAGGTTAGCCATGCATCATGTAAGCAACTCACATCATACAAAAAACTGGATAGATAAGTATGATTACTGTGCTTGAAATGTACTAACGGAAAAAAAGGCATATTAACATACCAAGTTACTACGGTGATTATTTTAACAATGGTCGATAAAAGCCCACAATTGTTTTCCATTCAAGAATGCCTGGGATAAAATGTTCTAGGCCAGTATATTTCAGACTGCAGGACTGATTCCAATTTAGAACAGACCTGGAGTTAATGGAAAGAAGTGCTGACAGTCATGTCCAAGTTTTTAATTGCCCTTCTGCTATAACATTGCTTGGGAGAACACGGAAGTCATCAATGACAGTGAGTTATTAAGGCAAAGAGCTATTAAGAAAAAGAAAAACAGTAAGAATACAAGTAACAAGAAAGGACTGGAAAAGACAACACACAATTTTTTTAAATGAAGATGGATTAGAAAGAAAAAGGGATAAAGGAACTAGATCATCGAAATGCTATAGGAAAGAAAAACGGTTTTGGTTTTCCTGATAAATGGCAAATCAGAATTGCTTTCTTTCAAATTTACAGGAATCGTTTTCATAATGTTACTGATCTACAGCTGCCATTTTCCTTCTGAAGATATGTTAATTGCATAAAAATAAATTAAAAAAAAATAGAAGAAGGAGGAAAGAAAATCCACTCCCTCTTCAAACAAAACCAGAAACACTTTCATAACTATTAAACCAAATCATCCTTCTCTCTTTCCGTCATCTGCATTCTAGAAAATAGAACAGCTAATTTTTACTCTACTCTAGAGCCATTTACTTAATTTTGAAGCCTTTTTCAGTGAGAAAGCTGCTTTAACTTTTATAATGGAGGGGACAACAGAGGAGAAAGACAGTGGAACATTCTGTGCCAACTCAACTCAAACAAGACCAAGTTCCTCACCATCCATGTGGAAAATGAAACTTAGATCTTTACCACGTAGATGACTTTTAAATATTTAACTTTTTACTCAGTATAAAAGCACAAGTCTGTCCTAACTAGAGCAGTATTAAAATGTGACTATTTTATTTTTTCTTCAAAGGAAAAAAAAAAAACTTAGAAAGGTAGGTATGTTTCCTTGCAAGCAAAACAGAGAAAAAGGTATTATTGTTGTTACTATGATTATTAAGCCACAGACACATAAAATCCACAAAATGGACTGGTGGCTTTGGAAAAGCAATATCATATCAAAGGTGCAGACTGTTTCGAACATTCTGTACATATCGGGCTGAAACAAGAACCATAGCAAACCTCAACCCCACCAGCAGTGAAATGCCCCTGTGACCTTGGTAAAGACAGCATGGCCCTCTCCAATGCAGTGAGATCACGGATCCTCTCTGGTGTCACGTGGAATCATCCTGCCAAGTCCACAGGTGAGGCTGAAGGGTTCTGGCTGCACCCAGTGTGAAGCACGTGCATCATTGGACCAATTTCTGAATAGATCTTTATAAATATATACAAATCAGTTACAGGCACTTGAAATGTCTTTGGCTGGAATAACCCAACATCACAAGATAATGTATTCACAGAGTGTCCAAGCCCAGGCTGGGTTCAGCAGGCAATGATTATGGTTCTCTCAGTCTCTCTCAAAACACAGACAATTGTGGGATTAGGCATCAGCCAAAGCCACCTAGAAGAGAGCAAGATGATCAATCCAGTCACACAGCAAAGCCCAGGTAACTCAGCCCCACCGGCACCCTTACTGGGCTCTGGTCCCAACCCAAAGACCAGGGAGCCACATCACATGCATCTATCAGCAGGGGAATTGCTAAATCCTTAAGAAAAAAAATCTCATGTAGGATGGAATGAACAGAAATCTAAAAGTCTCCTGCAAGAAGCAGCCGACCTAGTGGAACCACTGTGCTGAGATACAAAGTGAACTGTTTTGAAACCCTGCTCAGCATTGCATGAGATGATTTCTCAAGCTGATGGAAGTGGAGGGGAGGCAGCCCTCCAGGGTCAGTTGCTCTGCAATGGGGATTTGGGAACAATTCCCACAGTCAGTACCTTTAACCAGCTAAGACTTGGGTAATATGGTTCAAAATCCAACACCATAATTTAGACTGAGGGTGGACTACTTCTGATAAAAAGACAGGAACTGATTCCTCTGGAGGAAAGATGCCACCCACAGTAAATGGAATAAGGACTAACTGCGACTTTCTGTATACAGAGATCTCTAGCAAAATGCTGGGCCAGACCCCACCCACTGCTCACCTTCTCAGGACAAAATTCAGGATTGCTCTGACGCAGTTTGCTGGGTCTGCCTTTGATAACAGCATAGCAAAACATAGTTATCACCATCACGAACAGGAAGTAACTGGTGTGCATGAGATGCAAATTTATTAATGAACGGTCATCCTAAATAAAGAGAATAAACCAGAAACATCTGCACTGAGTTACTGAAAGATTTTAATGCTACATTGCTGGAAACAGGCTTCACAACCTCCAGACTTGCTTCAACTTTAATTCTTAAACTGGACTAGAAGGCTTCTCCTTTTGTCTTTTCAACTATGAAAACTGGATCTCATCAGGTGAAGACATGGTGTTCCCGAGACCACCCACTCCTTCCTAAAGCAGTCCTCTGCCCTGCCTTCTGCACCCCACACTGCCCAAACCCCCCTCCCACAGGTCTCCTCCCCGACAAGGCCCCAGAGACGCAAAGTCTTTAAACCCATGTCAGGTGGCATGGCTGACAGCCCAAGCCTATATTCCTAACTCCTTGCTCCTTCCCCACCAGGAAGGTCTCTGCACATCACCTCTCTGGAGGCAGCTTCCTTCTGCCTTCTTCCCACCTTTACAAGTCCCTGGCTGACAACATTGAGCTCACTCCAATGCCCCCCAGCCTACCAACTTCCACAACTTGATAAAAATGAGACATAAGAAAAGAGAAAAGGACCAGGCAAAAAGAAATCCACCTAATATATACTGACAGGAAGAAAAGTAAGGGCATTTACAAAAACTCATTGCAGTCTGTTAAAAGTGGGCTCAAGTCTAAGCAGGAAGCTACAGGAGCATCTCACCCCCCAGCCTAGATACAGTGTCTTCCTCTCTTTGCCTCTTTGTTAAGCAAAATCCTATCCAGCCAAAGATTCATCTCCTCCTATTTATTTCTACCTTTCTGAATTCCAAACTATTTATTGCTCATACTGACACTAACCCAATATTCTCCTGGGAGTGGCTGGGTGCACAAGTAATAGTGTGCAAGCATCTCTTGTCACCCCTGTGAGGTAGGCACACCACAGCTGTTCAATGAATAACTGCTGGTGAACAAAATGGAAAACCAAGAATAGAAGCAGAATTTTCTTAACCAAAAGGTGGCATGTTTTTCCAAGTCTCCACCACCCTACTTAGTCTCCCAACCCAGCTAAAAATCTAGAATGGCAGGGGCTGAGCTAACCCAAGGAGGTAAACAGGGCCTACTCAGTTCCCGGACACACACACACCACACACGACTTTCCTCACTTACATCTGGAACAATAACTGTAAGCTTGGGATTTAAAGCATGATAGACTTTTCCAATGGCCCCTTTATAACACCAGAAAGGATTGTAGTCTTGAGCATATTTTGTGTTGGCATCTCTGGCAGTTGTGAAGATCTTGTACCAGAGCGTGGCATTGCTGTATGTGTCAGGAACACAGTGCGGTGGCTGTCTGCAGGGGAAGAGAGGGACAGACACGTGCTCAGTGGCCTGACGCATTTACTTGTGTCTCCCCCAAGGCCCCTGACACAACACTGAGTATAGCCACACATGTGGAAAGGAGAAATAAGAGACATACATGTTTCTTTGAGATAAATATCATTATGTTTATAGTTCAGGGATCTTTTTTTTTTTAATTTAATAAACATATACCAGAATAAGAAATAGGCATCTGACATTTAGGAGTTTGGGTGTTAGATTTTTGCCTTCAGAGTTCAACCCACAGTCCTCTTGCAAATGATGTGGCCAAAGAGGAAGTGGCTCCTTTTAAGCCCATTATCTCAATTTATCTAAATTCTTAGTTATAACTGGAAGTTTTACACACAAACTTTTCCATCAGATATTACAACCAACAGCAAATAATGTTTACTTATCTGATCTTGTGCTACACACCTCCAAATGTCTAAAACAGATAAATCCTGGGATAGTTATTCTTATTTAAAAGGGATTCACAGGGCCAGCCCTGTGACGCAGTGGTTAAGTTCTGCGCACTCTGCTTCAGCGGCCTGGGTTTGTGAGTTCAGATCCCGGGCGCGGACCTACACCACTCGTCAGCCATGTTGTGGCAGTGACCCACATACAAAAAGTAGAGGAAGATGGCACAGATACTAGCCCAGGGCTGATCTTCCTCAAGCAAAAAAAGAAGAAGATTGCCAACAGATGTTAGTTCAGGGCAAATCTTCCTCAGCCAAAAAAGAAAAAAAAGGATCCACCATAGAATTCTTTTAAATAGGCTACACCTTGTGTATTTCATGTATTTATCTATCATTATGTCTTTTATAGAGAAAGAAGAGGCCAAAAAAAACCTTATAGCCAAGCAATAACATCAATGGCTGCTCAAAAAACATGAAGCAAGAGTTTCAGAAACAGTAACTGTTTCATGGAAAATAAGGTTCAATTTATGCCGTTGATTTAAAAAATAACTCTTTCTGGATAATGGAGATGAACAAAACCTTTATCTTTCAGAAGCCTTAATTACAGTTCATTCTGGTCACAGGATCAGTTCTTATTTATCTTGTCTGTGACATACTTCTTCTACCAATAGGAAAGGCAGCTAAGAACATGCAACAACAACGAGATGCTTTTACCACCTGTTGAAGCACTAACTCTCTGAAATTTATATGCAGAAGCTCTACCTTTAGAATTCCAAATTAAACTTAAATAATCCTCTAGACAGGTCTGAGTAGTGACAATTCTACAAAGTATAACACAAGCCATGCTGCGAATTTGCTGCTGAAGCGTCCCCATCACATTCATCGTAAATGGAGCTTCTCACAAACATCTCCTGGACTCAGGAAACCACTTACACGGTGACAGGAAACACACCGGGATTGGCTGTGAGAGTCATGCAGGCTGTGAACACCACCTGCTCACAGTGACCGTGAAGGGCACAGTCATCTGAGCTCCAAGCTGCAGGCAGGGTAAAGGTAATGTTTATCTCCTCGTGGGCTTCCCTGCCTATGAAAGAGAAATCGGGTTTGGTTTTTTGGTAATTAAAGGTGAGAACTCATGTATTTATTACTCTCTGGGATTTGAATGAATCCTGATCTCAAACCCACCCAGGACTCACCCATCAGCCCACAGAAGCAGGATACCTGCCTTTCTGGGATTTCAAGAACAGTTCTGAGCCAGACTCTGAGGCCTGCTCACCTAGGAGAGCCACAAAACGGCAAACGGAGAGCAGCCACTTTCAGCCAGCACCTGGAAATGCCAAGCAAGGGCCCAGGCAGTGCCCAAGCTGGAAAGCTGGGGGCTGGGTGAGTTATTCTCACCAGTGTTTTAGCATTTGTACCACACTCTTACCATTCCAAACTGCTTTTATGTGTGTTATTTCACTTAAAATGTACCACTATCCCACAAAGACAACCAAAGAAGCATTACTGTTCCCCTTTTACATATGAGTAGACTGAGGATCAGAGGGTCTAAATAGACTTAAGAAAGGTCATGGGACTGTAAGTGATGGCGCTTAAATGGAAACCAAGGTATTTTACCACCAGAGCAGAAGAAGAAGGGCCACTCACTACATGGAAAACCCAGAAGTTGCCCTTACCCTTACTACCATGGGAATAGCTCTCACCTGTAAGAGCCAACAGGAGGCTGGCAGACACTCCCAAGTTCCTTTGAGGACTTTGAAGGGCTCT
Source organism: Tapirus indicus (assembly GCA_031878705.1). NCBI lineage: Eukaryota > Metazoa > Chordata > Mammalia > Perissodactyla > Tapiridae > Tapirus > Tapirus indicus. The sequence goes on along the minus strand of CM062922.1, from coordinate 122,966,639 downwards.
TGGAAACCAAAGAACCAAAGACTATTGTTCCAAGGCCCAGGTCTCTGGCATAAAGCCTTTCCTGATTATTCTAGCTTCCATTACTTTCTCAACCTTCACCTAAACCATTTTATAGTCTGTAATCGGTCTGGTGCTGGTCAAAGAGCAGTGCTCAATGTTTTATAGATGTTTAATATTTTTAACAAGCACTTATATAGCATATCCACTGTGCCAAGAACTACTGTAAGTGCTTGATAAATATTAACTCACGTTATCCTTGTCTCTTCCGTAATCCCAAAATTCCAAAGGGAAGAGACCAGATCTTAGGCTTTTTCTAGTTCTTTCCAGTAGCTAGCAGTGTTGAGCTAATAGTCGGCATTCAAAAATTTGTAAACTAATAGCAATATTTGTAGTATGTACTGAAAACTCTAACATGATAAACCTGAATAAAAATTTTGTGTTTGTAAATATTAAGACCAGAAAAAGGCCTTATAGTTTCTTCCCAGTCTCTCATTCTTATAGGCTTTTACTGACAGCCTACTGTGTACCAAGCACTTTATTAAGTAACGATGTAGTAGAAATGATTCCTTCTTGACTTCATTTAGTTCAAACTCAACAAAAGGGGAGACGTGCAAAAATAAAAAGTAGTCTGATGAGTAAAACCATACACTGATAATACTCTGTCTTGTACTAGTTGTTGCCTGAGAAAGTCTGAAAGGAACCTGGCAAACACTCACGTACCTGAAAGTCCAATCTGATGCCCCAAAATGGTTGAGTACAGATGGGTGACGTTGCGAGAGTACCCTCCAAAGGGTTTGAGTGGGTCCAGGGTTAGGGTGATTGCAACTGAAATGTTAACTGGGCCTGAATCTTCCAGGGCCTGCGGAGACTGGGTGGACACTCTGGCCTGTCCGCTGGTCATTGTGCTTTCCGGAGTTGTGGTGTCATTTGTGAGATGCTTTAATGTTTCATTCTCTGATACACACAAGTCCAAATCATTAAACCGCAGCAGAAAAGTATTCCAATCCTTCAGTAAAATGAAATGGAGAGAAACAAGTGTAAGTGGTCCAAAAGTGCTGTCACTGCAGCCTTATAGCCATGACCCTTGGTGTGGTATCACATCACAATGGGGAAACTACACTTCAGAGTCAATCATTTAAAATAATAACGACAATACAGCCATCAGCCTCTTGCACTGGCATAACACTGTGGTTTTCCAAACCACTCTTATATTCATAATCTAAAATGTAATCTCTTCATCGGTATGAGAGATTAAATATGCTGTGAGACTAAACCAATTTATTGAAGAAAACATGTAGAAAAACAAAACAGTGTATTATAGAAAATGATCTAGTCTCAGAATCAAACTTGAAAAGAAAGCTTGAACAAAGGTTGTAAAACATTAAAAGCATTATTCCAAACTCACTTAGCAGTTACAATTAGTTATTTTTTAAAAAATTAAAGCTGCCTTAAAATAATTCCTCAAAAGGTCAATTCTATACATCTTGTTTTCTCTCTCTAAAATGCAAAACCACAGTAAATACCAATACACATGTGGTACTTTTTCCCCCTCATCATGGATTTTGGACACCATCTTAGAAGAGGAACAATTTCAAGAGGGAAGAGAAAAGATGTTTTCAGGTTTCTCTTAATATCTACACCATGTATTGATGGTTTAAATCAAAAGCAGTTTTAAAAACACATACAGCCGATTATTTTGTGGTTAAACTGATACCAACACAGTAAAGTGCTCACGAGGGTCTATTTTAATCTTAGCAGAAACCCAAAAATGAACCCGCGCTGAAACAGCAACAACAAACCTAACCTAGGCTGTTACATCTAATTTCTTTCTCCCAAGCAGCGTTGGTCTACAAAAAGTTGCCAAGTGTGAAGACAAACCAAGTTACACTTTCAATTACTCTAACACTAGCATTAATTAAAAATGCCAACTGAGCAATCCCCAAGCAGTCAAGCAAGTCTACCTTTATAGTATCAGCATATGGCATTTAGTAAGACTGAAACTGGAGGTATGAAATTACATTTTCTCTAACACCTACAAACTCAGCAGACCTAATATTCAATAACATTAGGGCTGAAAATGAACATTCTAGTCTCATCCTTTCATATTCTAGACATAAGGAAACTGAGGCCCAGAGCAAACTAGGGACTCTCTAATTCCACAGTTGAAGGCAGAAGCAGGAATAAGTTTTCTGATTCACTTCCCAAAACTCTTCCCTTACACCTAGGATCCTCATTTGAAAATAAAATCACTAAATTAATCATAACCAAAGTTCTGCAGCATCTTTGGCATTGCTCTTCTATAGAGCTCAACTCCATTTTGAACAGTCTGTCAAAGCCAATGTCAGGCCCCATTTTGACTATTATGGGCTAATTATCCAAGCTACATCTTAACCACTGGCCTTGGCCAAGTGGTGAACATGGAGCTCTGAGGGAAAGCAATGCCAGGACGCTGCAGAGCTTTGGTTTGACTAGAATGGTTGTTTTCAGCCCTAATGTGAGTGCGGCCTGTTTGCACCACCTTTAAAGATTCAGGCAGGGTCAGAAAAGAGGGAGAATTAAGCCAGCCAGTATGTCTCTTGGTAAGAAACTCTTTGAAAGGGTTCCATGGTAGAAATAGGTAAAACTTGTTACTTTAACTGTTAAGAGAGTTCAAGTGTGAAGGCGGTCCCTCTTCCCAAGATCATCTATGATCTAGAATACCGGGGAGCACAAGAGAAAGCCACAATCCCCACGACACTGAGTAGGACTCTCCTCCCCTTCACAAGGTACACACAATGCGCCAACAATGCAATTTCAATCCCTACTCCCATTCCCACTCCCATCAATGAACGTACCCAAGAAGAAAATGCAGAAGAGGGGCAGTCAAGGAAGTAAGACAGGAACTAGTTTGTCCTAAAAAAACCTTATCTACCAGTAAATTCACCATATCATTAATTCAGCATAATTTCTAACATGCAAAATAAATTTGTTAACAGGTATACTGTCATTCACCCCTACTAAACAAGAATTAATTTTTGTTTTCTGATATGCAAAAATACATAAAATCGGCATTGAGTGTTCAAACCATTGTATACCTAGATTAAGGATTAAAGAACAAAGTCCTAATAATTTATTTAAATTGATCAAAATGTAAAATCTAGAAGGTAAGTTTGTAGATAACTGAAGTTCTCTTTGATTAAAAAAAAAAAAAAGACAAATATATTTGGAAATAAGATCCTGCTTTCTAATTTCTTTAAGATCCCCTTTTTCTTTTTTTCTGGTGAGGAAAATTAGCCCTGAGCTAACATCTGTTGCTAATCCTCCTCTTTTCCCTGAGGAAGACTGGCCCTGAGCTAACAGCTGTGCCCATCTTCCTCTACTTTATATGCGGGACACCTGCCAGAGCATGACTTGGTAAGTGGTGTGTAGGTCCGCACCCAGGATCTGAACCTGTGAACCCTGGGCCACCAAAGCAGAGCATGTGAGCTTAACAGCTATGCCACCAGGCCGGCCCCAAGATCCCTTCTTATTCAATGAAAAAGCTATTGGCAGAGCTGATAAAACTCCATGATGATACATGGCTTTAAAGTAAAAATGTTTACAGTTTTTAAAAATTGCAATGAGCTAATTTAATGCAAATACTAAAGAAACTAGTTCTATAGCTTCTTGACTCAAATATTTTACAAACACACTTTCCAAAACACACGTTTCATTGCTGAAATAGTCTTAACTGAAACTGGTAGCATTATTTAAATTAATAACTATCTGACTAGATATTTCCTAACAAAGTGAGTCACAGGGGGATGGAAGACAGGGAATTCTGAATAAATACTGATCTTTCTCAGTGGGATAAAAAAAAAGACAACCAAAGAAAAGTATGTGGAGAGCCCAAAGGTGTTTTCCCACTCTGTAAGATAAGCCAGCTTGAGAAAAGAACTTAAAATATACTATACCTCTGCCATTTCTGGTGACTTAATCTCCTTGATTTTGAAGAAATAGCCCAAGGTGAGAAAAGCTATTGCCATGGCGCTTACACTGATCATAAAGACCACCAAGGGAGGCCGACTGCTGATGTACAGCTTCAGGTTCTCCAGGGGGTTGATGTTGAACATTATTCTGATCAGTTCCACCTGAAAGGAATTAATCAGAAAACTCATGGACTGACCTGCCAAAAGAAAAACCTATGATTTTCACTTTTGTTTCCTTTAATGGTGTTGGGGGGCGAGGAAGTCACTCATTATTGAACTTGAGAAATGTTTGATCATAAATCCATTCAAAAGACTAGAAGGAAAAAACACTAAATGTTAAGTATCATTATTTCCAAGTGGTAAGATCTTGAAAGATATGCATTCTCTCTTTTGGTGTGAATCTTCTAATTACTCTATAATGAACATTTGCTACTTCCATACTACTTAAGAAAATGTTTAAGTAGGTCAGTAATATGACACAAATACATGCCAACACATACAAAAATAAACTGAGGATGCTCTCATTTCCTACCATTGAAAAGCTAAATTCCATTTATTCAACATTCTGTCTTGTTCACTGCCATATTCATGCCCATCCCAGCACCTGGCACAAAGTAGGTACTAAATAAATATTGACTTTTATCACTCCCCTGCTTAAAACCCTCTTAAGGCTTCCCACTGGACCTAGGATGAGGTCAGTGCCAGCTCCCTGTCATGGCCCACAGTGTTGCATGATCCAGAGCCCTGCAAGCCTCAATGACTGCATCTCCACCAACTTCTCCTCCGTCTCTGGGCTCTGGCCACACTGGCCGTGCTATTGTTTAGGACCAGCTTGTCAACTTCCGCAAGGAAGTCAGCTGAGACTGACAGGGATTACAGTGAATCTGTAGATCAGTTTGGGGAGGACTTCCATGTTAACAATACTGTCTTCCAGTCCATGAACCTCAGATGCCTTTTCACTTATTTAGGTTTTCTTTATTTCAACAATGTTTTGTAGTTTTCAAAGTAGATGTTTGTACTTCTTTTGCTAAATTTATTTCTAAGTATTCTATTCTTTTTTGGAATTTTCTAACATGACCTATACGAAGGCCTTTACCCCTGCCTGGAATGCTTTCCCCCCAAATTTCCACATGCTTGCTCTTCTTATAATGCAGGTCTCCACTCAGTAGTCAGCTCCTCAGAGAGGCCTTTCCTGGCCCTCCTCAGCCCCCCGTCTCTCAGTACATGCTTTATTTCCTTCACACCGTTTAGTGCTAGTCAAGAGTACAATTAATTTTCTACTTGTTTATTGTCTATTATCCCTCACTGTGAGCTCCATGAGAGCAGAGATTTTGCCAGTCTTGTTCACTGCAACAGCGCTGGCCCCTAGAACAGTGCCTGGCACAAAATGAGCCCTTACATATGTGAGCAGACTACAACAACACTAAAAAAAGAAACTAAAAAAATCTGTACCAGCTTTTAAATTTTAGAGAGAAAAAGATGCACCAACAGCCCCTAAGCACTAACAGCCACCACGCGGAACAAGCCAGTCTGCGTACTCATCTGTCTCAGAAAAGTCACTGGAGACGGGAAATAATATCCTTTCCACTCTCCCCAGATGCAACCCCAGTTCTTAAATTGGCAAGTATCATTATCCATAAATGTTTTGTGTACTTTTACTACAAGTGGCTATATTAACAGATACAATTACTGATATTGCATTTGAAAACTTGGTAGAAATATTTTGTATATATCCTTGTGTTATTCTCATTCAACATTCTGTTTCTGAGATTCCTCTCTATTGATTTAGTCCATTGAATCTACCTGCTGTACAGCATGCAATTGTATTACAGTTGGGGTATCCCAGGCTGAGGAGCCAAGCTAGGCTTCCCACTGCCTCACAAAGGGCACTGCAGCAGGCACAAGAGTGGCTCTAGCATAACTAGGTCACAGGGTAGGCCCACCTTGCAACTTGACTTTGTATTGTCAGACCACTCTCCAAGGAAGTCATACCAACTTACACTTCCCCCAACACTCCAAGGGCTCCCTCCATTTTCCAACATTTGTGCCAACACTTGATATTCTAAGGCAATCCTGTTGACTGGAACCAACAAGACTGACGTAAAATCGTATCTCAACATTAAATTTTAAATTACATCTCCCCGAAACTGAGCATCTTTTCACTTCTTTATCAACCATTTAGGTTCTTCCTAGGTGAATTGCCTGAATCTGTGGCAGCAGGATGTTTGTCTATTTCTTAACGTTTAGGAGTTCTTTTTATATTCTGAATAGTGAGCCTTTTCCAATTTTTTATGTTATAAAAAACTACTCCAAGTCTGTGGATTTTCTTTAATATGTTTTATGGCATCTTTTGCCATACAAAAGGTTCCTGATTTTTTTTAACAGCTTTACTGAGATATAATTCACATACCATAAAATTCACTCTTTTAAAGTATACAATTCAATTCACAGAATTGGACAACCATCATTAAAATCAATTTTCAAACATTTTCATCATCTCATAAGGAAACCCCGTACCCTTTAGCAGTAACCTGCTATCCCCCCTAGCCCTATGGCAACCACTAATGTACCTTGTCTCTACAGATTTGCCTATTCTGGACATTTCAAATAACTGGAATTATATAATATGTGGTCTTTTATGAATGACTTCATTTAGTATAATGTTTTCAAGGTTCATCCATGTTGTAGCACATACCAGTACTTCGTTCCTTTTTATTGCCCCAAATATTCCATTGTATGAAATATTTTCTTTACTCATAAACATTTTGCTTATCCATTCATCCGTTGAAGGATATTTGAGTTTCCACTTTTCAGCTATTATGACTAATGCTGCCCTAAATGTGTGTGTGTATGGTTTTGTGTAGACATATGCTTTCATTTCTCTTGGCTCTATCTGTCCTATATATACCTAGCAGTGGCATTGCTAGGTGATGTGGTTACCATATGTTTAACCTTTTGAGGACCTGCCAGACTATTTTCCAAAGCAACTGCCTCATTTTGCATTCTCACTAGCAGTGTAATGAGAGTTCCAATTTCTCCACTACCTCACCAACACTTGTTATTATCTGAATTTTTTATTATAGCCATCTTAGTGGGTATGAGATAGTGTCTCATTGTGGTTTGATTTGAATTTCTTTGATAGCTGTAAGTTCTTGATTTTAATGTATTTAAATTTATCAGCCTTTTCCTTTTATAATTGTGTATAATTTAAGAATCCCTTTCCTATCTTTACATGTCATAAAGACTTTTTATTATTTTCCTCTATAAGTTTTACAGTTTTACTTTTGACTTTTAGTCTCTTATCTATTTGGATTTGATTTGGGAGTCCAGAATCAGGTAGGTTTCTAGTTTAATCTTTTTCTATATAGGTGGCCAATTGTCCAATACCACTTATTGAACATGGTTTTGCATTGAATGTGGATTTCCCACGGATGTGCAATGCTATCTCTCACATATACCAAGCTCCCGTACATATGTCGGGTTTTTTTCTAGGCTCTTATTTGTGTTCCAGCGCTATATCTGTCTCTCCCTACCTCAGTACCATGCTGTTTTAAATCTTGCTATCTACAACAAGAAGTCTACCATTTTACTTTTATTCAAAATTGTCTTGGCTATTCTTGGCCCTTTACTCTGCCATATGAATTAGGTTCCAATTGTAAAGTTCCCAGAAAAATCTTGTTGGGATTTAAATTGGAATTGCACCAAATATACTATTAATTTGGGAAAGAAATGTCATCTTTACAACACAATGTTTCCTAACCTGTGAAGATGGTATCTCTCTCCATTTATTTGGGTCCACTTTTCTTTTTCAATAATTTTTTAAAACTTTTGGAGACATATCTTGTTAGACTGATTCAAAGACATACTAATTTATGCAGCTATCACTGATAGTATCTTCAAAAAAGTACATTTTCTATTGTTATGAGTTTATACAAAAGCAATAGACTTTTGTATATTGATCTTGATTCCAGACACTTTGCTGAAATCTTTTAAATTCTAGTTATTCTGTCTGTAGCCTCTCCTGGATTTTGTGTAGACAGTCACAATGCAAGCAATAACAGTGTTTCTTCCTTTCCAGCTCTTTTTTTTTTCTTATTACTTTGACTAGAACCTTCAGTGAAATGATGAATAGAAGTGGCAATAGTAGAAATCCTTGCCTCATCCCTGGGCCTTAAAGGAAACGTTTCTAATGCTTCACTATTAAATACAGTATGTGATAAAGGTTTCTGAAAGAAATCTCTCAACAGGTTAAGGAAGTACCCTCCTATGTCAAGTTTGCAAAGAGACTTTCATTATAAATAAATGTTATGTTTTAATGGATGCTTTACCTGCATTGTCTGAACAATGAATGTTTTCTCCTTTAATCTGTTAACATGAACTATGTTAATTGATTTACATTCCTTGGACAAACTTAACATGATGATTTTTTAAAACTACATTGCTGACTTATGTTTGCTAAACTTTATTCGAATTTCCACATCTATTCATAAGTGAGATAAGAAAATTATAGGCAATTATCAAAATCTTCCTGACTGTATAACTTCTTGACTAGTATGACTAAGTTATCCTATCATCATAAAATTAATTAAATGTGGGGGCCAGCCCAGTGGCGTAGCGGTTAAGTTTGCATGCCCCACTTTGGCGGCCCAGGGTTCACGGGTTTGGATCCTGGGCGTGGATCGACACACCGCTTGTCAAGCCATGCTGGGGCGACATCCCACATAAAGTAGGGGAAGATGGGCACGGATGTTAGCCCAGGCCCAGTCTTCCTCAGCAAAAAGAGGAGGATTGGCAACGGATGTTACCTCAGGGCTAGTCTTCCTCACACACACACACACACACACACACACACACACACACACACAAATTTAATTAAATGTGTTCACTCATCTATTTTCTAGAACAATGTGTATAAGATACTCGCTTCTATTTCTTGGAAGCTTGATAGACCTTGACCAAAAAAAATCTGGATCCATCAAGTTTTTGTTTGGTTTTGTATTTTGGTGGGTTGTCTTTACTTATTCATGTTTCTAATGAATATAAGTCTATGTTTTCTATTTCTATTGAGTCAATTTTGATAAGATATACTATTCTAGGAAATTCCCCATTTTATATTGGTTTTTAAGACTTTTGGCACAGTATTATTTTGTGATTTGTTCAATTTTTAATTTACTTGTAGTTATGTTCTTTTTCATTACAAATGTTTTTGTGTTTGCCTTCTCCACTCGGTTTTTAATCAATCTTACCAGACCTGTATTGTACTTTCAAAAAACCAGTATTTGGTTTTGTAGATTATATCTAGATAATTTCTTTGTTTTCTACTTCAGTAATTTCTACATATATTTATTATTATTTTTCTCCATCTGCTTTCTTTGGGTTTACCCAGTTCAGTTTTTCTAACTTCTTCAGTTGGAATGTTCTCTCAGGTTTTTTTTATTCTTCTTGTCTAATGTAAGCATTTCAGAATATAAATTTCCCTCAATATACTCCTTCTTTAGCTGCATTACTTTTCATCATCACTATCACCAACCTAATCCATCAGCAAATCTTGTTGATTTTCTTTCCAAAATATATCTCAGGTCCACCCACTCTGCCCTATCTTCTTGTTAAGATGACAGACTGATCACTGTATCAGCCCTCCACATGTCTCTACAGCCCTAAGACCTCTATATCCAAGTGCCCACTGAATATCTCTATACCTATATGTTTCACAACATGTCCAAAACCAAACTCATCTGCTTTCCTGCCCAATCTGACTCTTTCTCCTGTATTCCCCATTTCAATTTGGAACTTTGGAAAACATCCTAGATTACTTCTGCCTTACCCTTCATATCCAAGCAATTACTAAGTGCTAAAGATTCTATTCTTTAATATCTCTTACTTCTGTCTCTTCCTTTCCATAATCCTCTGCTACTCCCCTTAGTTCAGAGCCTCTTTATCTTTTTTTGTAACTATCACTAAAAGTCTCAATTGGATCTTCCTGCTACCAGTCAAATAATCCATCCTCCACGTGCTGTCAGAGTGATTTTTCCAAATGCAAATCTAGTCATGTTACTGTTTAAATCTCTTAGAGCTCCAAATGACCAAGGTATAAAGTCCAGGCACCTTAGAATGGCAATCCACCATGAGCCAGGTCTTATCTACTTCTCAATGGTTTGACTATCTGCTTGCAATTCCCAGAACATATTAGACAATATTAGAGCTTCAAGCTTTCAAGTCCACTGGTCCTCTTAACCTTCATGAACCACATCTGACTACTTCACTCCCCTCTCTCAAGACTTGGCTCAAGGGTTACCTCCTCTATGAAATGTTTCCAGCCCCTCCCCGCCAGTCCCTCAGGGAGAAACGACCACCTTCACTTTTAAGCCCCCACTACACTCTGCAAATTTCTCACACAGAGACTGAAACACCTTACTGCAGTTGCTTTTGTATATGTCTATCTTCCCAAGCAAGCTGTAAGCTTCTTAAGGGCAGATATGTCTTACTTGTCTCTGTATAATCAATATCTAGACACCATATAGGTGATTTAAAAATGAAAGTTCATTAAATGAATGAATCAAATGAATCCAGGCTTAAAACGTAAACTAAAAAATAACGTAGAAAGTAATTATAGCAAGATTGCAGGATACAATGCTAACAAATGAAAGTCAATTGCTTTCCTATATACCAGCAAGGAACAAGCTGAATTTGAAATTAAAAACACAATACCATTTATATTAGCATCCCCCAAAATGAATACTTAGATATAAATCTAACAAATAATGTACAAGATCTGTATGAGGAAAACTACAAAACCCTCATGAACAAAATCAAAGAATTAAATAAATGGAGAGAGATTCCATGTTCATGGATAGAAAGACTCAACCTGTCAAGATGTCAATTCTTCCCAACTTGACCTACAGATTCAACACAATCCCAATCAAAATCCCAGCAAGTTATTTTGTGGATATCAACAAATTTATTCTAAAGTTTATATGGAGAGGTGAAAGAACCAGAATAGACAATACTGAAGGAGAAGAACAAAGTTGGAGGACTGACTCTACTTGACTTCAAGACTTACTATAAAGCTCCAATAATTGAGACACTGTGGTATTGGCAAAAGAATAGACAAACAGATCAATAGAACTGAATAGAGAGCCCAGAAATAGACCCACCGAAATATAGTCAGCTGATCTTCGACAAAGGGGCAAAGGCAATAAAATGAAGCAAAGACAAGTCTTTTCAACAAATGGTGCTACAAGTACTGGCCATCCACGTACAAAAACACGAATCTAGACACAGATCTTATATCCTTCACAAAAATGAACTCAAAATGGATCACATAACTGAATGTAAAATGTAAAACTATAAATCTCCTAGAAGATAACATAGGAGAAAACCTAGATGACCTTGAGTTTGGTGCTGACATTTTAGACAAGACACCAAAGGCACCATCCATGAAAGAAAGAATTGATGAGCTGGACTTCATTAAAATTAAGAATTTCTGCTCTATGAAAGACACTGTGAAGAGAATGAGAAGATTGGGGGCCGGCCGGTGGCGCAGCGGTTTAGTCCGCGCTTGGCAGCCCGGGGTTCGCGGGTTCGGATCCCGGGTGCCCGCCGACGCACTGCTTGTCAGCTATGCCGTGGCGGCGTCCCATATGAAGTGGAGGAAGATGGGCACGGATGTCAGCCCAGGGCCAGTCTTCCTCACAAAAAAAAAAAAAAAAAAGAGAATGAGAAGACAAGCACAGACTGGAAGAAAATATTTGCAAAAGACATATCTGATAAAGGACCGTTATCTTAAAACTCAACAACAAGAAAACAAATGTCAAATGTCACCAGGAAATGCAAATTAAAACAATAATGAGATAACACTACACACTTATTAAACGGACAAGGCCCAGAACACTGACAATACCAAATACTGGCAAGCATGTGGAGCAACAGGAACTCTCATTCATTACTGGTAGTATTGCAAAATGGTACAGCCACTTTGGAAGACAGTTTGGTGGTTTCCTACAAAAAAAAAAACATACTCTTACAATATGATACCACAATTGCACTCCTTGGTATTTGCCCAAAGGAGTTTAAAACTCACATCCACACAAAAACCTGCACGTGGATATTTACAGCATCTTTATTCATAATTGCCACAATTGGGAAGCAACTGAGATAACTTTCAGTAGGCAAATGTTGATAAACTGGTATATCCAGACAATGGAATATCATTCAGCACTATACACAAACAAGTTATCAAGCCATGAAAAGGCATGGGGAACCTTAAATGCATATTACTAAGTGAAAGACACCAACCTGAAAAGCCTACCTACTGTATGATTCCAACTATATGACATTCTGGAAAAGGCAAAACTATGAAAACAAAAAGATCAGTGGTTGCCAGAGGTTGCACTGGGGAGGGAGGGATGAACTGGCAGAGCACAGAGGATTTTTAGATCAGTGTAAACACTCTGCATGATACTATAATGGTAGATACCTGTCATTATATACATTTGTTCAAACCCTTAGAATATAGCACACCAAGAGTGAACCCTGATGTAAACTATGGACTTTGGGTGATAATGACATGTCAGTACAGGTTCATCAACTGTAAAAAGTGTATCACTCTGCCGGGGGATGTTGACAATGGGGGAAGCTATGCATGTATGGAGGCAGAGTGTTATATGGGAAATCTCTGGACCTTCCTCTCAATTTTGCTGTGACCCTAAACTGCTTTAAAAAAACCAAAATTTTTTTAAGAGTAAAAATCTAGAAATGACACTAGTTAAGATTCATAAACGGATTCAGAAACAAAAATATCAACAGTAAATTACAGTTCCATTTACTGAAAAAGAGAACACAATCTGAATTGTATATAAAAATAAATAGGAACCATTCACCAACTGGAACTACAATTATGAAACATCTAGACAAATAGAAAAATCTGAAGTAAATTCACTTCTAGAAAAAACTAAGTCACTAAAACCACGTCACACCAAAATTTAAATACATATCTATCTATCTATATATCTATATATACATATCTTTCTCTCTCAACATAAATCCCCCAAAATTAGCAATGTCAATGTAAGGCAATTTAATAAGAGAAAGTTCAGAGGAGGCCAACTGTATTCACTTAAAAAGTGAAAGGATTTTTTGATTTTTGAATAAAACTATTAAAAGCCCAAATATTTCACAAACTTAAAATTCCTTTCCACTATTCACAAGTGTTTTCAAATATGAAATTAACAAAGGCTAAACAAATTTATTTTCTCTGCAAAGAAATACTAGAAAATTTCTGTAATCTTCACAATAGTAAATGTCACTTTTAATTAAAGAGTAAGTTCAGCTCTGTACGAGGAGAAGAAAAGTGGACAGAGAGAAGGCAAACTATTCAACTCCCCTCCATTAAATTCATCCCAACTCTAATTAGAGACTTTCACCAGGATAAAGAGAAAAATGACCAGGACTGTGACACTGCCTCTTGGGAAAGTCTAGGGATTTAAGGTACACAGAAGACAGCGAAAAGGCAATTTCACAGACATGTGACAGCATGCGATTCAAGTCCATCGACACAGTACCTAGAGCTCTGAGCCTAGTTCAATGACAACACTAAACATCAGGTGGCAATTGAAGCAAGCAAAAGGCATTACTAAGATTATCCTAGAGTTACCGCAAGCAACTCTCAAGTTAGCAGAAATACAAGTCAGTCAAAAGGGGAGTGGTAAGGTTGTTACAAACTTTCTAGAGCCCAACTTGGTGATACATATCAATAGTGTTAAAACCTAGCACACTCTTACCTCTGCAAGTCTACTTCTAAGAACTTCACCTGAGGAAATACTCATTGTTGAAAACAAAAATTTAACTAGTAAGATAGTTATCCTAGGAGTGTTTAAAACAGTAAGACCAGGCTGGCCCCGTGGTGTAGTGGTTAAGTTCACGCACTCCAATTTGGCGGCCCAGGGTTCACTGGTTTGAATCCCAGGTGTGGACCTACACACCACTCATCAAGCCATGCTGTGGTGGTGTTCCACATACAAAAAAAAAAAAAATAGAGGAAGATTGGCACAGATGTTAGCTCAGGGCCAATCTTCCTCACCAAAAAAAGGAAACAGAAACAATATCTGGAAAACGAGATATCCAACAATAGCAAGGAAATGGTGAAAGTATGATTTATCCCCAGTAGGAACACCACATAGCCATTAAAAACACAGGATCTACTCCCAACAAACAAAAGTCCAGGAATAAATGTCTTCACTAGTGAATTCTACCAAACAGTCCAAGATTTAATACCTATGCTTCTCAAACTCTTCCAAAAAACTAAACAGGAGGGAATGCTTCCAAATACATTTTATGAGGCCAATATTACCCTGCTAACAAAACCAGACAAGACAACCATAAAAAAAATTACAGGCCAATATCCTTGATGAACATAGATGCAAAAATCCTCTGCAAAACATCAGCAAACTGAATTAACAATACATTAAAAGGATCATACACCACGATCAAGTGGGGTTTATTCCAGGGATGCAAGGATGGTTCAACATCTGCAAATCAATGTGATACACCCACAGTAACTAAAGGCTGAAAATCATACGATAACCTCAAGAGATGCAGAAAAAGGATTAGATAAAATTCAACAACCCTTTACAATAAAAAGCTCTCAACAAAATGGGTATAGAGGGAATGTACCTCAACATATAAAGACTATATTTGACAAACCCACAGCTAACATCATACTCAATGGGGGAAAAGCTAAAAGCTCTTCCTCTAAGATCAGGAACAAGACAAGGATACCCACTCTCGTCACTTTTATTCAACATAGTATTGGGAGTCTAGCCACAGCAATTAAGCAAGGAAAAGAAATAAAAGGCATCCGGACCAGAAGAGAAGTAAAACTGTCACTATTTATAGATGACATGATCTTATATATAAAAAACCCCAAAGACTCCACCAAAAAACTATTAGAACCAATAAATGAGTTCAGTAAAGTCACAGGATACAAAATCAATACACAGAAATCTATAACGTTTCCATACACCAATCAGAAAGAGAAATTAAGAAAACAATCCCAGAGTGATGTCATCATCATGGCAGCGTGAGAGGATACCTCTGTCTCTTCCCTTCAATCTACAGCAACTAAAACATCCATAACTCAACAAAGACTACAATGCTCAACACACCAGGACACTGGAGAGATCCAAACATTGGTACATACAAAGGTGGGTGGATTGGAGCACAAAGAGGAGGCTAAATGGGGGAACAGCAGTGGCAGTGCCTGGGATCCTGAATCTGTGGCCACAGAACGTGACCCAGTCACCCCTAGCCCCAGAGAACCTAGTGGGCAGCAGTGAAGGCACGTTTGCAACTCTGGCCAGCCAGTCTCAGCGGCATCTGCAGCCACAGGGAGTGGAAAAGCAGCAGAAACAGAGTCACATGATCCCGGGCCCCCAGCCGTGGCTCATAGCCTGGTAGCAGCAGCAGAGGCACACACAGAACTTTGACATCCTGACCACAGCGGTGCCTGTGACCACAATAACAAGCAACAGCAGAGGCGGTGCCCTGCAAACCTGGCTGCCTCCCTACCCTCCTCCTCCGTGCCATAGTAGCAGAGCTTCCAACCCAGGTGATCCCAGATGCAGCGGAGGCGTCAGCCATCTCTGTACCCCTGGCAGTGAAGCCAGCATCCACAGTGACACTGGCAACAGCAAGGCATCAGTGAGCCGCAAACGCGCATGGGGTGACGAGAGTACCAACGACATCCCAAACAGAAGCAGTGGAGGGTAAAATGTGCAGATCCCCAAATATAGCCAGAGAATGCTCAGGTAAGAGAAACCAAAAACTAGCACTAGGGTGCCATATACTGCAAAACAAAAGAAAGGTCTCTAATCTCTAAACAGTTGAAAAGTTGGAATAAAAACAAAGCTATACCTATATAAGAAAAGTGTTTGCTACAATAAATGCATCAGCAGAGGAATACCTCAGCAATCATCACAAAAAGCCACAGTCACACAACATCACAAAAAGAAAAAAACAATTCTCCAGGAACCAAAAATAAAGTCGTAGAAGACAGTGATCTAACTGATAAAGAATTCAAAATAGCTATCATGAAGAAACTCAATGAGCTACAAGACAACTCAGAAAGGCAGTTCAACGAGCTCAGGAATAACATCAGTGAACAGAAGGAATACTTAACCAAAAGATTGACACTCCAAAAAAGAACCAAACAGAAATTCTGCAGCTGAAGAACTCAATAAATGAGATGAAGAATGCATTAAAAAGCATTGGAAATAGAGCAAACCAAATGGAAGAGAGAATTAGTGAGCTCAAAGACAGAAACCTAGAAATGATGCAGGTAGAAGAGGAGAGAGAACTAAGATTTTTTAAAAATTCAGAAATTCTATGAGAATTATCTGACTCCATTAGAAAGGGCAACATAATGCTAATGGATATCCCAAAAGAAGAAGAGAGAGAGAAAGGAGCAGAAAGTTTATTTAAAGAAATAACAGCTGAAAATTTCCCAAACCTGGGGAAGGAACTGGACATACAAATCCTTGAAGTTAATAGAACATTCAATTATCTCAATGCAAAAATATCTTCTCCAAGACACATGATAACAAAACTGTTAAAAGTAAATGACAAAGAAAGATTATTAAAGGAAGCTGGGAGGGAGGGGGGACAGTAATCTACAAGGGAACCCACATTAGGCTATAAACAGATTTCTCAGCAGAAAACTCTACAGGTCAGGAGAAAGTGGAATGATATAGTCAAAATATTTAAAGATAGAAACTGTCAGCCAAGAATATTCTATCCAGCAAAGTTATCTTTCAAATATGAAGGAGAAATAAAGGCTTTCCCAGACAAACAAAAGCTGAGGGAGTTCATCACTACTAGACCTGCCTTATAAGAAATGTTGCAAGGAGCTCTCCCACCTGACACAAAAAGGCAAAGGAGTACACAGCTTTTAGCAAAGTGATAAATAGACAGACAGAATCAGAAAACTGCAACTCTATATCATCAGAATAGGTTAGTAAACACTTAAAAAGGAAAAAGGAAACATTAAAAATAACCATTTCAATTTGGTCACAAACTCACAATCCAAAAAGGGATAATTTGTGACAACAAAAAAAGAAGGGGAAGAGGAAAAGGATGAAACCTGCACAGGCAAATGAAGATAAGATGCTATCAGCAGAAAAAGGACTATGAGACCTTTCATACAAACCTCATAGTAACCACAAACCAAAAATTCAGAGAAGAGTCACGAAACATAAAAAAAGAGGAAACTGAGAAATATATCACAGAAAACCACCAAACCAAAATGCAGACAGAAACACAAGGAAAAAGAAATAATGGAAACAAAGCCAAGAGAACAAAAGATAAAAGACAGAGTGGCTGGCTGAAATAATAACAAGATGCAACAATATGCTGCCTCCAGGAGACCCATCTCAGCTCTAAAGACAAACACAGGCTCAAGTGAAGGGATGGAAACTGATACTCCAAGTAAATGGCAACCAAAAGAAAGTGGATGTAGCCACACTTATAGCAGACAAAACAGACTTCAAGCCAAAAAAGAGAATAAGAGATAAAGATGAACATTATATAATAATAAAGGAGTCAATCTATCAAGAAGACATAATATTTATTAATATAAATGCACCTAACACTGGATCAACAAAGTATATAAAGCAACTATTAACAGACCTACAGGGAGAAACTGACAGCAACACAATAACAGTAGGGGTCTTTATTACCACACTTACATCAACAGATAAATCATGCAAACAAAAAGTCAACAAGGAAACATTGGCCTTAAATCAAACATTGAACCAGATAGACTTAACAGATATATAGAGAGAGCATTCCATCCAAAACCTGCAGAATACACATTCTTCTCAAGTGCACATGGAACATTCTCAAAGACAGAACAGAAACAAGTCTCAATAAACGTAAGAAGATTAAAATTATATCAAGCATTTCTTCCAACCACAACAGTATGAAACAAGAAATCAACTACAAGAAGAGAGCTGGAAAAGTCACAAATATGTGCAGACTAAACAACATTCTACTGAAGGACTACTGGATCAATGAAGAAATCAAAGGAGAAATTTAAAAAATACCTGGAGACAAATGAAAATGAAAACACAAGTCAGAAGCTTATAGAAATACAGGCCTACCTCAAGAAACAAGAAAAATCTCAAACAATCTAACATTAAATCCAAAGGAACTAGAAAAAGAAGAATAAACAAAGCCCAAAGTCGACAGAAGGAAGGAAATAAAAAAAATAAAAAACAGAGCGGAAATAAATGAAATAGAGACTAAAAGGACAAAAGGAAAGATCAATGAAACAAAGAGCTGGTTCTTTGAAAAGATAAAATTGACAAACCTTTAGCTAGATTCACTAAGACAAAAAGAAATAAGGCTCAAATAAAATCAGAAATGAAAGACGAGAAATTACAGTGGATACCACAGAAATACAAAAAACTATAGGAGGATACTATGAAAAGTCAAGCGCCAACAAATCAGATAACCTAAGAAATGGATAAATTCTTAGAATCACACAACCTTCCAAAACTGAATCAAGTAAGAAACAGAGAATCTGAACAGACTGATCATTAGTAAGGAGATTGAAACAATAACCAAAAAACAAAAGTCCAGGACCAGACAGTTCTCTGGTGAATTCTACCAAACAGTCAAAGAAGATTTAATACCTCTCCTCAGACTATTCCAAAAAACTGAAGAGGATGGGACACTTCCTAAACTCACTTTATAAGGCCAACATCACCCTGAGACCAAAACCAGGCAAGGACACCACAAAGAAAGAAACAAAGAATCCTACAATTTATATGAAATAACAAAAGATCCTGAATAGCCTAAGCAATCCTGAGAAAAAACAAAGCTGGAGGTATCACATGCCCAGATTTCAAAGTATACTACACAAAGCTATAGTAATCAAAATAGCATGGTACTGGCAGAAAAACAGACACAGAGATCAACAGAACAGAATTGAGAGCCCAGAAATAAACTCACACATTTACAGACAGCTAATTTTCGACAAAGAAGCCTAGAACATACAAAGGAGAAAGGAAAGTCTCTTCATAAATCGTGTTGGGAAAACTGGACAGCCACATGCAAAAGAATGAAAGTAAACCACTATCTTACACCATACAGAAAAATCAACTCAAAATGGATTAAAGACTTGAATGTACCATCTGAATCTATAAAATTCCTAGAAGAAAACACGGGCAGTAAGCTCCTCGACTTGGTCTTAACAATGTTTTTGTGGATCTGACTCCAAAGGCAAGGGAAACAAAAATAAAAATAAACAAATGGGACTACATCAAACTAAAAAGCTTCTGCACATTGAAGGAAACCATCATCCAAACAAAAAGGCAACCTATTGAATGGGAGAACATATTTGCAAGTCATATATCCAATAAGGGATTAATATCCAAAATATATAAAGAACTCATACAACTCAACAACAACAAAATAACCAAACAACCTGATTAAAAAGTGGGCAGAGGATCTGAATAGACATTTTTCCAAAGAGGACATACAGATGGCCAACAGGCACATAAAAAGATGTTCAATGTCACTAATTATTAGGGAAAGGCAAATAAAAACCACAATGAGATATCACCTCAGACCTGTTAGAATGGCCATCATAAAAAAGATAGGAAATGACAAGTGTTGGAGAGGATGTGAAGAAAATGGAACTCTCATACACTGTTGGTGGGAATGTAAATTGGTCAAGCTACTATGGAAAACAGTATGGAGATTCTTCAAAAAATTAAAAGTAGAACTATCATATGATCCAGCTATTCCATGTCTGGGTAATTATCCAAAGAATAGGAAAATACTAATTTGAAAAGATATGCACCCCTATGTTCACTGCAGCATTATTTATAATAGCCAAGATACAGAAATAACCTGTTGTCCATTGATGAATGAATAAATAAAGAAGATGTGGTACACACATACAATGGACTACTACTCAGCCATAAAAACGAATGAAATCTTGCCATTTGCAACAACATGGATGGACCTTGAGGGTATTATGCTAATGAGGGTTAGGGGGTGGGTGAAACGGTTGTGAAGGGGATCAACTGTAGGGTGATGGATGGTATCTAGACTTTTGGAGGTTATCACTTTGTAATGTATACAGATGTCGAATTATAATGTTGTACACCTGAAACTTATATAATTAAAAAAAAGGGATCTAAAATAACACATACAGAATAAGGCTACTTCACATTTTTTAAGTATGAAAGAGTGTGTTTACATACACCAGCATCCACATGGGGAAAAAAGACAACATACACTCAAATGTAAACAGTGGTAGTTATCTCTTCTAGCTGGTGAGATTACACATTCTCTTTCTTGTTTTTCTTTTTTTAACATTTCCATCATGAATATGTATTTCCTTTGTAATAATCTCTAACAATAAAATTTATAAATATAAATAATCTTCATTTGAGCCTGCTGGTCTTGTGGTCAAAATAAAACTTCATTAAATCTTAATTCCATTCATTTTCTTCATTAGTAAAGGCAATAAACTGGAAAAAACAGAACTTAAGAGTGATTTCTTAAACCAACCTAGGGGGGAAAAAAAGAAAACAGGATGATCCTCTAAAACCAGGATGGTCCTGGTGCTAAGAAAAGGCAAAGCTTAACTTGCACTGATTTGTAGTTAGAGGGATCTGCAAGAAACCAAGAATAAAATGAGAAAGAGCATTTTTTAATTAATTAATTATTTTTTTGCTGAGGAAGATTTGCCCAGAGCTAACATCTGTGCCAATCCTCCTCTATTCTGCATGTGGGTCACCACCACAGCATGGCTACTGACAAGCAGTGTAGGTCCACACCTGGGAACCAAACCCAGGTTGCTGAAGCAGAGCCCTCCAAACTTAACTACTAGGCCACGGGGCTGGCCCCAGAAAGAGCATTTAGACTAGGCTCCTCCAGACAATCCAGTACTGTGTGCTGCTGGGGCAGGCGGTGCACAGAGTATTCTCCAGAGAAGTTGGGATCCTCCATTACGGCAGAGGTTAGGAGGCCAGTGGAGGACGTGACCATGAGCCAAAAGGGTGCCCAGGATGGTGAGGTGACCTGCAAGGCAGGGGAAAAGCGATTCAAGAAGGAAAAGGTACCGGCCAAATGTTGCTGAGAAGTGCACAAGTATTAAGAGTAAGAAAAGAAAGACCTCTGAGCTTCTCTGTTCTTTAAAAAGTATGCAGGTGAAATTGACATTGCATAATCCTCTCTCTGGCAATATCACCAGTGACCTCTGAAACCATACTCTGGCAGGGGAGAAATCAAATGGTAAGGAGATAAGAACAGGAATGTGGAGACTGAGACAACAGGTGAACACCACTGGTTCAAACGCAAGGGAGGAGAGACAGAGGGGTCAAAAGACGTGAGGAAACACACACATTTGTAAACAGAGAAGGGAGCCAGTAAAAGAGGACAATCTCCCAAGGGAACATGAGGGCAGAAATATGTAATTTTGCAACTCGATTATATTAACATTCATTACGCCAGATACATGAGTCCTTTCACAGAGTCTGTCTCCCTCTCTCCAAAGCCCACGTACTTGTTACCACACGGCTACTTGTCCAAGTTGAAAACTAGAATCTCTGGACAGGACAGGGATTCCATATTCCCAGACAATATTTCCTAAATAGTTCCTAACTTATTTTCATTTAGGATACACTAAAGCACTACCTGTGACCCAGCCCAAAAAGTTCACTTCACATGAACAAAATCACCATTCATCTTAAACTAGATTTTTGACCTGAGGCTAAATGGAAAATTCCTTAAAGCTCTCCTATAAAGTCATGCCCTTTTCAAAGTTTTGAAGAGATTAAAAGCTGGGGGGCTGTAGGAGGAATGCCACAGGGAGAATGTGAGAGAGGGGAGGATGAGAGCAAGCCCGCTCTATATGCCCACCTCGGGAAACACGCTGGTCTTGTGCTAAGACAGAATGGCAGGAACTCGCTTTGATGTGAGAGGCTCCCATTTTGAACATAAACATTAAGGCAGCATTTCTCAAATATCCTGGGCTTTAAGGCCGGGGGTTGCAAACCCTGAGCCCAATAAAGAACACTAATGGATGCGGTGCCAGATTATCTGAGACTGAGCAGAGATGAGGACACGTGCTGGCATCAAAGAAACCCTGTGCAATCTCAAGTACCCACCTCCCCGGAGCACTGAGTAGAAACCACCCTCCCTCTCCTACCATGAGGCAGTGAGTGTAGACAGAACAGACCCTCAGCGAGGCAAATGAGTAGCAAGGAAGACAAAAAGGTCTCAGATGCTAAAGTCAAAGTCTGAGTTTGTCCTTAACTCACCTCCATGCAGCATTTGACACTGAGGGGCACACTGTCTTCGGGCTTCCAGGACCTCACTCTCCTGGCTTTCCTTTCACTTTTCTGGCCATCCCCTCCTCCTCACTCTTCTTCGAAAGTCAGTGTTCCCCCTGAGTTCTTGTTGGGCCCCTGCTTAAGGCGGACACACTCATGCATAGCTTCCCGTCAGCTTCACTATCTCCTCACTCCAGATCCACATGTGCCTACTGGAGCTCTCTACGTGGATGACCCACAGGCACCTTGAACCTACAAGGCCAAAACCTATCCAAAGTCGCCAAATCAGCTCCTCCTTATAATGAAAGACAGCCATCTACCCAGTGATCCCTACCAGCCATTCTTGACTCTCTCACTCTCCTACAAACCAGTTACCAGCTACCAGTCCTGTCGTTCCCACATCTTAAATATCTCTCACAAGCAGCTCACTCCATCCCCACTGACACTGCCTTCTTCAGCCAAACCGCACTCCAAATGTAGCCTGCTCCTGCTGTCTCTCACTGCTGTGATGCTGTTTCTGCACTCCCCCTCCCCCAGCCAGTGCCTGGCACTGAGAAGGGGCTTAACAGTAACATCTAACATTATTGCCAACTTTTTGTGAGAGAGGCACACTCTTCTCAGAGTTTTGCACATACTTCACAATCCTCACAACATCTGTATTTTACAAATGAGGAAATTAAGGGACGAGAAAGTTAGCTAACTTGTCCAAGGGCATACAGTAGTAAAAGAACCTAGAGTCAACCAGTCAGCCTCCAGAGCCCAAGCACTAACCATTAAGCATTCTACTGCCTCCCAAAACATTATGGGTTTGAACAGAGTCAATCCCATCAAATGAGATAAAAACTGAAAAGTATCCATACAATTTTGAAATTAAGACATTGACAGTTACACAGCTATGACATACAACTATCTACTGGGGCTTTGGGGAGAAAAAAAGCAAAAAAGGAGGAAGATGTTAGCTCAGGGCCAATCTTCCTCAAGAAAAAAGACATTGATAGTGATGTAAGTGAAACTCCTTTCATTAGGGTGACAGGAGGGCAGAAACCAGATTATCAAGGGCTAAGGAGAGAGTGAGAGAGTATCATTTTGAATAGCTACCACTTAAAATGTGCCATGTGCCAGGCACCATGCCAAGTGCTTTACATATATTATTTTGTAATCCTCACAACACTGTTGGATATTACTATCCTCATTTTACAGAAAAGGAAAATGAGTCAAAAGAGGTTAAGTAATTTGTACAAGGTTATACTGCAAATAAGTGGCAGAGACAGACTCTGACTTAATTCATCTGACCCCAAAAGTTGTGCCATCACTCACAATACCAGGGTTGATATAGGTTTCAAGTCAAACACTAAGCTGAAAAAAAGAAAAATTCACATGCCACAGATTTATAAAGTGTATTTTAGTCATTGACTTGAACAAAAGCACAATTAGGATCAATTTTTATGAAGTTTAAAATGGTTAACTTATTTTCCATCTCTTTAGCAAGGCAACTCCTATCTCATTCAGCACTCTCAATTAGAGCACAAAGCAGACAAGTGGAATCTTCTGCCAATGGTTTCTTGTTTCTTAATCTAATACAATTCATAGTGCAGAAGAGACTTTCACAATAACTCAACAACTTTAAATGATCAAAGGAGAAATTACAACAGAAAGCATCAAGTTTTAGTTGCTAAACACGCATTTTTTAAGCAACTTCAGTACTCGAATAAAGACAAAAAGGAAAGAACATGGGCTGACATGATTACATGTCTGTAACCAGACTTATTTCCAAAATTCAGACCTTAGCTGTATTTCTGCTCACTTATAATTAATGAATGCATTGCTCCATTTTCAAAGTCACGATATAAAGTCACAGTAACTTCCAACGTGCCCCTTCTCCTTTTTAAAAAATAAATTCACCACAGTCCTGAAACTAAAAGTAATTTACCTCTTTGTTCTTTAGTTTTTTAAATTGCCAACATCTTAAAAAACAAATTAGAAGTATCCTCTTATTAAAATGTAATGATTTGGGATTAATTAACAGACATTTAAGAAAACAAATTATGAGCAATGACAAGATTAAATGAGCACTAAAAGCTCAATATAAAACTATACTATTACATCCAAACTCAATGTAAAGACTGGGAGATGTTTTGAAAACAGCACTTTTAACCAAACAGCACAAAAGTCCAACCAGCAAATAGTACTTTGCAGACTATCATCACCAAACGTTATCACGTACTCCTCAGGACTGCACTTAGCTATGTAATCATATACAGAAAGAGAGCTATAGACCTCTGATCAAATTTATTCAATTTGTACACGTGGAAAGATAATTTAAGGATTTCCAGGTTTATCAAAATAAATCCTAAATGGAAATTCAATTTGCTAAAAACCCTATCTTTCCTTTTTCTCATTTTAATTGGAATGCCATAGTAAAAAAAAAAAAATTAAAATTCTAAAGCCCTCTTACATGGTAATTACATTCTGTGGCATGTTAATATCAGCAAAAACATACCATAGATCTGCCATCCCCCGTACTAGTACACGCTGTGTCCCCTATTAGGTCCACCCTCTCCAGATGCTCGTCTATAATGAGAAGGAGATAGAGAAGTGGATAGCGAGGGAAGAAGAGTCAAAAAGAAGCATTAAAAAGTTAAGATGGTGCAGTCCCGAGCGCGGTTCAAGAAAGGCTAAGGTTAAAGCGAGTGAGGTCCTGAGACTAGTCATAATGTTCCAGAGCAATGACACGGCATTCTGTTTGAATGGCTTCAAAGGTTCTTCAACAATATTAGGTAAGAGAAACAAACAGCATCTCTGTGAAGTGAACTAGACGTCGTTAAAAACACTCAGGAGACAGCTAAAGAGCTTGCCATTTATCACTTGGCTGTAGCCAGAGTGGCAGAGACAGTACTAGAGCTGTGCTCCTGCAAACTAAACACAGACACTGAAACAACGCACAGACACATTTAATTTCCTGATTGCTAACACCAGGCAGAATTACAATCAGATTCTTCTTCAATGTCTTTAAAATAAGTTAAGCACCGCTTTACGTCATTGGCTGCTTAACAGAACAAGACAAACTCATCAAATGCAAATAATTCTTTGGAACCCAGAAATCCACCAGAAGCTGAAGTGGGTAGAATATGCTCTTCTGTCTTAGAAAAGTATTGAACCCTTAACCAGCTGCCTCTGTCAACACTTCCAGGCACCCACTGCCCACCTACCTAGTCTGGGTGCTGTTTCACCAACTGGCCTTAGCTTTTTCATTTCCCTGCTAATTCTGAATAACCCAAATCCTCCTGATCCTTCGAGGTCCACCTCAAAACTCATTTCCTTTACGAAGCCTTTTATGATCCTAACCATAATGAAATCCCTAATAGTTGGTATCTCCATATGGCAATTAAATCCTGCCACATTTTATGGCCTACTGTTTTCTCTACGTAAGTTCCTTGCCAGCAGAAACTATAGTTGAACTTAGGTCTGTCTCTCTGCCCTGCTGCAGCTACAGTCCAAATAGAGAAGCTGTGCTCGGTCAGCATTTGGTGAACTCAACACCCAGATGCAGGTGGCAGCTCTGATTCTGGTCTACCTCAATTAGGCCACAGAAATCCTCCCTGCACTTTTACTAGGAAGTCAACACACTGCCTCCTTACTCCTAGAGAGTAAATACCCCTGGAGTCATGAAGTATATCCTAGCTACATAACAGATCTACCTCCTTCCAGAATCCTTAAATGAAATGAGGAAGCAGTAAGGTGCTCTCACCACTCAAGCACTGTTGGAGCACTCATCCACAGATAGGAAAATGCTCGGACCCCAAACTGACCAAAAAGAGCGCTACAGGGACGAACTAGTTTATCAAATATTCATTGGAGTGTTTCCTCCCACTACCTCCCATAGCAGCTCACCTTTGAGGCAGGAAAGTAACAATTCAGGAGGAGCCGCAATCTTTCCTGCTTTAGCACGCTGCAAAGAAGCTCATCATTCATCACTCAGTGAGAGCTGTAATCTACTAGTTGAGAACTAAACTATAGACATTGGGTTCTTCAACAAAGGCCCCCTCACCAGCTGTCCATCGGTTATGGTGTTCACACAATTCAGAACAGCACAACACGGCTAGTTTTATTCCTGATGGTGCTTATAACGGGAACTAGAACTACATGCCCCGGGATGACCCTGAAGCTACTCCTTAATTTATTTCCTTAAAATATGAGTAAAAATAATAATCCACGCCATCTCTGGATATTTACCAAGCTTGACCCATAAAATATACCACTATTTCATTTTAAGTTTTTGTACATAACGTGAGTTTCTCCCTCCCATCTTCTGAGATATGTGTAATTTGCAAACAGAGAAGTAACGCAAACACAATCCAAAGTCAAAGGTGGCAAACTACCAAAATGTTCCCCGTGCCAAATCCAAATTATCCAGGCCTCAGCTGGTAGTCCCGCCATCTCGGGGAGGGCAGGGAACCCTTGCTCCGGGGACGCGGGTGGACAAACCCCGGAGGCGGGTGACCAGGCCGAGGCCACTAGCGCAGGCCAGACCCGGGCTAAGGCAAGGCGACCCTCACTGACAGCTGGGGAGGGGGCTGCAGCGCCGAGAGGCGGCGAAGAAACCCGCCGAAAGGGCCGCTCCCGACCAGCGCGGCCCCCTCCCGGCTGAGCCCCGACCCCAGCCCGCCCGTCCCGGCTCACCCCGCCCCGGTGGGCAGCGGCGCGCCCCGGGCCCGGCCGGGCCAGCTGCTCGGCGGACGCCCGCGGCCGCTCAGAGCTCACTCGCGGCGGCGCGCGGCGGGCCCGGGGCCGCTCGGCACCATCCTCCCCGCCGCGCCGGGGGCAGCGTCCGGCTCCGCGGGGCCGCCGCGAGGACTAGAGGCCAGCCTGTCTCACGCCGCCGCGACACGGGGTCGTCTCGAGATCCGGCAGCCGTGGTTTCCGGGTAGAAAAAAAGGCCACCGCCAACGCTGCCGTGACCTCCGACACCTGGCGTCCGACGGCGGCGCGGCCAGGACAAGATTCCTCAGTCGCGGGCGGCGGAGACCACGCTTCCTGGTTGGGTCACGTGGGGTGCATGCGTGTGAGTACCTGGGCTGTGTGCGTACAGGCATGGAGTATGTGACGTGCGCTTCTGCATCTGAGTGTGAGCGCGGTGTTGTGAGAGTGGGACTGTGGTAAGTGTGCGTGCGTGATACAGATCTGTGTGTGTGTCAGTATGCATTATGTACAAGACCATGTGCGGTGCACGTATGTGGATCTGTGTGTGGATCTGTGCGCGTGTTTAGAGTGTGATGTGTGATGGGTGTGAGTATAGGATGTGTGCATGAGTAGGTGTGTATGGTGTGCTTGTGAGCCTGTGTGTTTCTGTGCTTGTGTATTAATCACTGCTGATGAAAGTACAATTTAGTACAATCACTTTGTTAAATAATTTGTCATTATCTAATAAATTTGAAGATATACATCCTCTCTGGAGGATACATTCATTACCTTGGAGAAACACTTGCACATCTGCACAAGTAGACCTGATAATATTTATAGCACCACTCTTTGTACTCACTAAGAATAGAGGACAAAAACAAATGCCCATACAGTCAAATGTAAAAATAGATTTTGGTATATTCATACATAATCAAATACAAAAAAGCAGTGAAAATGATTGAAAACAGCTGACACAACAATGAGGCTCAACTTCAGGATATAATGTGCTGGGGAAGCAAATCACAAAATGATACATTGTAGCATAATTCCATTACATAAAATTCTAAAACATGCTAATCTAATCAACTTATTGTTTAGAGATGCATATATAATTGGAAGAACTCACAAAAAGTATGAGAAAACGATGCACAAACTTCAGGTTAAGTGTTAAGAAGATGGAATGGGGGAGGAGCACACAGGAACTTCAAAGGTAATGGACATGTTCTTTATCTTGAAAAAGGTGATGGTTACACAGTTTATTGAATTGTTATTGTTTATATTTTATACATAACTTACAAATATTATTTTGTACCTACTAAGTAGTTAATAAAAACAAAAAATACACTACCATTTACCATTGAACTAGAAAGTTGCTGACTGTGCAGAAGATGACAAAAGCAGTCGAAGTTGCTAAGTATCTTAAAATAAATCAAATCTAGGAGATGCTGATGCGAGTCATTCATGAGTCATGACGGAGAATGAATGCAGACCCGGAACATATGTCTTTTGACATAGGTATCAACAACTTTCAGCTGGTTTTCGAAAGAAGCTGCTTAATTTCTGTAGAAGGTACTTAAACTGAAGATAAAACTTCTATCCTCAAGATCATACCCTCGATAGTAAAGTTGTTAAAGCAATCCAGATTATAAGTGGAGGCTTTGACAAGCTTGCCAATGCAAGCAGTGAACACTGTCAATGACCAAGGGTAATTTAAATGCATATTTACAGTTTAGTGAATATGGATTAAGCTTAAATTTGGATTGTCAAGGTGAAGAGCAACGTGGTGGGTCATTGCGTCAGGATAAATATATTCTATCATAAGTTAAAAATAAATTTTGTCAGTTCTGTGCATCAAAGTCCAAATAGGAAAAAAAAATTTAACTCCACTATTTTCATACACACGATGTAATTTTTTTCTGAAAAGCTGTTATTGAATCAATGACTATATTACACTCAACGAAATATTAGAATCAATAAATACTTGTTGAATAAGTGAAGGAACCATAACATTTCTTTTTTTTTTTTTTTTTTTTTTTTTTGTGGGGAAGACCGGCCCTGGGCTAACATCCGTGCCCATCTTCCTCCACTTTATATGGGACGCCGCCACGGCATGGCTGACAGGCAGTTCGTCGGCGGGCGCCCGGGATCCGAACTCACGAACCCCGGGCTGCCAAGCGCGAACTAAACCGCTGCACCACCGGGCGGCCCAACATTTCTTAAAAGAAGAAATTTGAATTCCAGCAGAAAAAGATGTCATTGGTAATAATGATGAGGGACTCACTGAGGATAAGATGGTAGTTTGCTGGAAGGGAGGGTATGCGACAGCGGGAAGGAGAGTGGGAGGCCCTGTTTGGTTGGAGGTGGGATTTGGGGTCTAGTCCTGGCTCTGCAGCTCACTGTCTGGTTCACCTTGGGCAAATCACAAACACTCTGAACCTGATGTTCTTTATTCTTAAGGTGGAGATAATACCAGCTTATTCAAGTTGGTAAAACCCTCTGTAAACTGTAAGGCACTATCGAAAGATAAGTTATGTGCTGTGAGAGTTAACTGTGGTAGGACCAGAGCTAACCTGAGCGATTTTGTTCAAGTTCCTGCGGGGTACTGACCCTTGGTCAAGACGTGACACATACTGGTGAAGAGTCTTGCTTTGTAACTCATGGGTTCAGGGAGCTTCA
This sequence comes from Tapirus indicus, assembly GCA_031878705.1. NCBI lineage: Eukaryota > Metazoa > Chordata > Mammalia > Perissodactyla > Tapiridae > Tapirus > Tapirus indicus. The sequence continues at coordinate 122,936,995 of CM062922.1, read as the reverse complement.
GATTACTTTAGGTCAGCTTCTCAGCATTATTTATTGATAATAATCAGACTGATGATTTACACCAGTCTCAGTGAGACCCCTCACCCCCAAAGGGCTCTGCAATTGAGGCTGGTTATACAGCAGGAATATGCCCATGTGACCAGCACAATATTAAAAAAATAAACAAAAAACAAAACAAAACAAATTTGGGCTCCCTGTTCCAAACGTTCCATACACATGCTTATGGTTCCTGATCCAAGAGAGAAAATGGGTTCTGTCTTGGCTCTCACAAAAGAAGGATAATTGCACCTTGCACCTGGCCTTTCCAGACCTCTTGCTCTGAGACAGTCTTTGGCTGTGATGCATATCTTTACTTTAATATTGTGCTATATTGTATTTTCTTCCTTTAATAAACTGTAGATTTGTTAGCATTGTCACTTAGGGTCCTGTGTGTCTGTTTTAGCACCTGAACCCTGCTTAATTGCCACTGTTCATGCAGCTGGTGTCAGAAGTAGGATTTACTGAAAAATCCCTGACTCATTCTTAACTCAAAATTTGGCTAAGGCATTATTTAGAAAGAAAACGGATGAATCTGATAAAAAGGATGAAAATGAATGTTACTCTTGGTTTGAAGTAGCACAGACTTTGAAATTAGATACTACTAATAAATGAAATGTGGAAATGAAATAATCTGAACTCAGGAGCTAGAAAAACAGATCAGAAGGGACCTGCAAACTTATGTCAGGTCAGCTAAAAATTCAGTTCCGTCATTGCTGCTTTTAGCATTAGCAAACTGAAAGTAAGTTCAGAAGCTCCTTGGGTGGAGCTATGCACTCTCTGGCTGGCACTATAATTTTTGATGAATCGGCTAAGCCCGTGAGACACATGACAACCAAGAAGATAATTGAAGTGGGGCAAGATGACAATGGAGGGCAAGAAACCATGGAAATAAGGGGTTATTTGGTGAAGGAACTGAGTCATTTTGTAGATTATTACAGACATCATCATGATAAACCTTTGTTAAAATGACTTCTGAGAATTTTAGAACAAGGGGCAATGTCTCTGCCTTGAACACCACTGACTAGAGGGGAATATTTGGGACCACCCCACATCCTCTGTTGGCTAATACCTTTGTGGGACGGTTCATGGGGAAGCCCCTAGATTACTAGAATGGATTAAGAGAAGGGCCCATTAGGGGCTGGCCCAGTGGCCCAGCGGTTTAGTTCACGCTTTGGCAGCCTGCGTTTCATGGGTTTGGATCCCAGGTGCCGGCCGAGGGACTGCTTGTCAGCCATGCTGTGGCGGCGTCCCATATAAAGTAGAGGGAGATGGGCATGGATGTTAGCCCAGGGCCAATCTTCCTCAGCAAAAAGAGGAGGATTGGCAATGGATGTTAGCTCAGGGCTGGTCTTCCTCACAAAAAAAAGAAAAAAGAGAAGTGTCCATCAAATATATCCAAAAAAGGGCAATTTCACTGCCCCTCACTTGTCAATACTATTGAAGCTACAGAAACACTGCAGGTGCTGGCAGTATTGGAGTCTCTATATAATGACCAAACCAAGCTCCCTAATGGGATGCCCCCCACCCAGGCTACGACTGATACTGTAATGAAAGGAGTCCCACCAGCATTGGCACAATGTATGACTTTGCTATTGAGACCATAGGAGAATGTAAAAGATGCAGCCTCGAATCTTTTATCCCAACTACCACATATGGGATTTCAAAATTAAAAAAACCAAAAAGTTATTGGTGCAACCACTTTGGAAAACAGACCAGCAGTTCCTCAAAAAGGTAAACATAGAGTTAAAATTTGACCCAGCAATTCCACTCCTGGAGACCCAAGAGAATTGAAAACATGTTGACACGAAAATTTGTACACAAATGTTCATAATAGCATCCTAATAGCCAAAAAGTGGAAACAGCCCAAATGTTCATCAACTGATGAATGGATAAACAAAATATGGTATATCCATAAAATGGAACATTATTCACCCATAAAGGGGAAGGAAGTACTGATGCATGCTATAACATGGATAAACCTTGAAAACATGCTAAATGGTAGAAGCCAGTCACAAAAGGCCACATGTTATATGATTCCGTTGATATGAAATGTCCAGAATTGGCAAATCTATAGAGACAAAAAGTAAACTAGTGGTTGCCGAAGGTGGGAGGCAATTGGGGGGTAATAACTAAAGAGGAGCAGGATTTCTTTTGGGGACAATGAAAATGTTTGAAAATTTACTGTGGTGATGGTTGCATAACTCTGTGAACAAACTAACAACCATTGAATTATAGACTTAAATGGGCTGAATTGTATGGTATGTGAGTTATATCTTAATAAAGCTGTTTAAAAATAGGTTAGGACTTTACAAAAGAAAGAAAATCAATACAAGAAGGGGAGTACAATTCAGGCTTTAATAATGTGAATATCTTTAGACGGTTAATTTTAACATGTCATGCGAAAAGAGGAAATTGACAGAGTGTCACCAAAACCTTAACAGAATTTTATAGGAATCTGGGGTTCCCACAACTAATCTCCTCAAAGTGCCTAGGTTGTAAAATCCCAGGACTTAGAGAAATTTCAGAAAGAAAAAGGTTCCAATGAGCCTACAGTATCAGATTCCAAAATAGCCATGTTTATTATAAAGGCAGTAGTTCTTTGTCCCATACTTGCAAATTTTCTTTAAGATCGAGATTATTTCAAAATTTAAAAATAATTGACATTCCTTATTTTTAAAAAACTCAAGGCTGTAATAGAGGGAGAAGGTTGGCATAAAGTTCAGGGTCTTTGACCCAACTTCCATTGCGGTTCCCAAGGCCTTTTGCCAATGTGTGGGTGAAATGGCCAGGGGTGGAGAAGTAACTCTTCTGGGTCTACTGGGTACAGGAGCACAGTTATGGCACTGCCCAGGCCTGTTAATGAGCCCCCTAGGGGCAACAGAATTAATCCAGGGGGCTTTGGGGACACTGCTGTGAAAAGGATCAAAATTAAAGTCTAGTTAAAAGTTGGAATATGTGATTTTTTATAATGTGTACTGTGGTGGTGTCTCCCTTACCTGCTATGCTTTTGTGGTGGAATTGGGGCAGAGAGGAGGGGCGAAGATAGAGGAACTTACATAGAGTCTTGCCTGCTGTACTCATTTTCTTTTTCAATACTGGACCCTGTAGTCTCTGCACTGGAACTGCAGTTAAGGGCCAGAGACCGGAAATATTCCACAAGATACCATGTCCATTCATTTGGACCTAACTGCAAGAATTGCAAAGGGATTGGTGGGACGGATAATCCCCTCCCCACACCCTGCCACGCTGGAGCTGACTCTTAAAAATATTTTGTTCCCAGTGGACAGGATAGTTGTATTTCTCTGCACTTACCCAGTAAGACCCTCAAGATGAGCTGAAGGGGAGGCCCTTCTGTGTCTCATGTTGCTACCAGCAATACAACTTGCCCAGTGGGGAAGCAGAGTCTCGGCTTCACAGGGAAAGGACTGGATTAAAATTAACAATATATGAAAGAAGGTGAGATTGCTGCTGCGGGGGAGGAAGCCAATAAATTGTCGTTAAAGGGAAAAGCTAACCTAATCTTGATGCCTTGTGAGAAGCTTTGAGCAAGAGAATAAATAAGGTCTCTCAGCTTTGACTCAGAAGGTCCTTGGGGCAAGGGACTCTGCCAAAACCTCATTCTCTTTTGAAGAGCCAACGAGCAATCTGACTGCTGTGAAAACAGTTTGGCAGATCCTCAGAAGTTAAACATAGCATTACCATCTGATCCAATAATTCTACTCATAGGTATACACCCGAAAGAATTAAAAGCAGGAACTAAAACAGATACTTGTATACCAAGTTCATTGTGCTATTATTTGCAATAGCCAAAAGGTGGAAACAACCCAAATGTCCACCAACAGATGAATAGACAAACAAAATGATATATACGTATCATGGAATATAATCTTAAAAAGAATTGAAATTCTGATACATGCTACAACATGGATGAAACTTGAAAACATTATGATAAATGAAATAAACCAGACGTGAAAGAACAAATATTGTATGATTTCACTTATGTGAAGCAGATAGATTAGGCAAATTCATTAAGACAGAAAGTAGAATAGAGGTTACCAGGGGCTGTGGGAAGAGGGGTGAATGCGGAGTTATTGTTTAATGGTACAGAGTTTCTGTTTGGGATGACAAGCAAGTTCTGGAAATGGATAGTGGTGATGGTTGCATGACATTATGAATGTACTTAATGTTACTGAATTTTACACTTAAAAATGGTCAATTTTATGTTATGTATATTTCACTACAATAAAAACAAAACAAATGAGCTGACAACATCCAATCTAATGAACTTCTGGGCGTGGTCTGTGTCCTCACAATGGATGACCAGGTGGAAGGTCTGACTGTGTGACCATACGGAACAACACTAATGCGGCTATGTCTTTGGGTTCACGTTTCATAGGATGTGTCTAATGTAGAGGGTGCCTGTTGAGAAGCAACCTGCAGGAACATTTACGTGGTTGAATTTGGAGTATACCAATTAGTAACAATCTGAATGAACATTATGTGGCCACTCTGTAAGCCTAAAACTGTCCTAAAAAAAGTTTATTTTAAAAATCGTGTAGGTATTAATTGTGATGAAGATTTAAGAAAGGTACCAAAATATAAAAGTAGAAGGTTGTTCACTGCAGGTCCCATCTGTCATAATATTTTGTGTAAAAATAGCTATTTTCTCTGTTGTTGTGGGTGGAAAGCCATAAGGAAGTGGACAGGCAATTGGCACACTTGAATCAAAAAAAACAAATTAAGTATAATTTGGTGGGCCTACATTCCTGAGAATGAAAAGCCAGAAGTTCAACACAAATAGTTATGAAAACACCATGACATACCCACACTGAAGTCTATTTAGGAGGGACTCCTACTCAATTGACCTTACCCTGGGGGACTCAATTTTTGGGTTCCATATTTGTTTCCTAAATGTACCAAAGCGGTTAGTATTCAATGGCAAAAACATGTCTGGAGGATCAAAGAGCACTGACTCACTAGAAATGAAAGAGCCCTAGGAGAATAAGGAACTGGGCTAGGGGAGGTGGTTAGGTGGAAATCACTTTTAATGAGGAAACATACTGATGAAAAAGCCCTCCTAGTGCACATAAAGTTGCCTTAAAGGCATCCTATTCCAGGAGGAATTTGAGAAGGAGGTGTGAACTGCCTGGAATGGTAACAGGGCACTGTCAAATGGGCCCTGTCAGTCAGGTGGGCACTGTCAATTAGAGCAGACACTATGATAACATGGCCACACCCACAATGGGAACAGCTGGCATGTCAACATAGCTGGGTTAGGTGTCTGGGTGTCCCAGGTGCAATGGCCAGGAATTCTCACAGCAGAAGCCCAGGATCTGCACTTAATGGGGAACATATCTCAGTGTATGGGATTCTTACTAGAAAATGCAACCTATCAAAGGCTTTCAGCACTTTGGTGCTATGACTGAGTACAACTCGCAGGTGTTGGACAGATTTTAAACAGTACCAGAGGGCTTCCCATGGGGGGACATGTGGGCCCTATTGAGGGATCCCTCTTACTGGGAAAGAATATCTGTCAAACCACATGACCTGAGAAAAGCAGTTCAGCTATGTCCTCAAGATGTTTTGAACCTGAAATAACAGAGACAAGGCTTCTAACCTATACTCCGATGAGAAATACTATACGGCATATGAGAAAAAGTAGATTTTGTTAGGAGGGACAAAATAAACAATGACACATTAATTATGGTTTAATCAGTCAACAGAAGTATGCCATAAAGCACAGGCAGTCATTGATCAGGAAGGAAAAGAATTATAAAGTATGAAAAAGTTTGTGCTGGTATTATTGGATGGATTGGCTGTCTGTTTAAATGAATACTAACCTCTCAAATGACTGCAGACATTCCGAATCTGTGTGCACATTTGGATTCTCTATATAGACAGGATCCTTGTTCCAAGGTATTCTGTGCACACATAGGTCGTTCCTGATCCAAGAAAGGAAAATAATAGGATCTTTCACCTGGCCATTCCAGACCCTTGCTGTAAGACAGCCTTTGGCTGTGATACGTTTCCTTACTTTTATGCTGTTGCTATTTTGAAATGTGAAAAAAAATGGAGTCACTTATGTCAAGGGGTTTTAAAATGGAGCCAGGAGGCCATTAAAGAAATGGGCCTAACAGGCACATGAGAAGATGTTCAACATCACTAACTATTAGGGAAATGCAAATCAAAACTATAATGAAGGCCCAGCCCTGTGGCCTAGTGGTTAAGTTTGGAGTGCTCCACTTCAGCAGTCTGGGTTCAGTTCCCAGGCATGGACCTACACCACTCATCAGCGGCCATGCTTGCCGGAAACCCACATACAAAACAGAGGAAGACTGGCACAGATATTAGTTCAGGGTGAATCTTCCTCAAGCAAAAAGAGGATGATTGGCAATGATGTTAGCTCAGGGCAAATCTTCCTTAGCAAAAAAAAAATTCTGAAATAAATTAAAAAAAAAAAAACCTACAATGAGATATTAACTTACACTTGTCAGAATGGCTATAATTAACAAGACAAAAATAACAAATGTTGGAGAGAATTTGGAGAAAAGGGAACCCTCATACACTGCTGGTGGGAATGCAAACTGGTGTAGCCATTATGGAAAACAGTATGGAGATTTCTCCAAAAATTAAAAATAGAAATACCTTATGATCTAGCTATCACACTACTGGGTATTTATCCAAAGAACTTGAAATCAACAATTCAGAGAGATTTATGCACCCCTATGTTCATTGCAGCATTATTCACAATAGCCAAGATGTGGAAGCAACCCAAGTGCCCTTCAACTGTGAATGGATAAAGAAGATGTGGTATATATATACAATGGAATACTACTCAGCCATAAAAAAAGACAAAATTGTCCCATTTGCAACAACATGGATGGACCTTGATGGTATGATGTTAAGTGAAATAAGCCAGACAGAGAAAGACAAACACTGCATGATTTAATTAATATGTGCAAGATAAACATGGATAAAGAGTTCAGATTGGTGGTTACTGGAGGAGAAGGGGGCTGGAGGGTGGGCAAAAGGGGTAAAGGGGCACATATGCATGGTGATGGATAAAAAGTAGACTATTGGTGGTGAGCATTATGCAGTCTATACAGAAACTGATATATAATAATGTACCCCTGAAATTATACAACATTATAAACCATTTTGACCTCAATAAAATAATTGGGAAAAAAAGAAGAAATGGGCCTTATGTATTTCCTTACTGAGTGGAACCATGAACTTTTGAACTGGGCCAAACTGCAAATATTCCAAAGATGCTGCAAGAACACCTGCAACTTGTTACAATAATGGACATTTGGCTTAGCAATAGTCTTATCAATCAAGCATGTTTAGCCATGGTGGCTTTCTGCCACCAGCCCCAATTAAAATTCTTTGTGAGTGACTCAAGTAAGCTTCCCCTCTTTACCTTTAAAAACCCTAACTTTCACTCCTTAATGGGATATTATTTGGGTTTCTACCTGAATCTGTGCTCCCCAAATTGCAATTCTTTGATCCCAAATAAAAGTTCTCTTGCCTCTCATTTTGACTTTATTTTTAGGTTAACATATCTGGTGTCAGAAGCAGGACCTGAAGCGATCTCACCACCACAAGATCAGTGTCTCCCAGAACCAGGTGTGTACCCATATGAGCCGTTTGGGGCTCGCTGCATCCACAAACTGCCATCTCCTTCAACTGTAAGTCCTCTCAGGCTCTGACCTTCTCTCTTTCGGTTGAGGTCGCATTTGCTGCCTTTCCTTGGGATCAGGTGGGCAGTTGCCCTGGGAGACAATTGTCTCACTGTGCTGGCTTGTGGCTACATGGCTGGAGGTGTTCCCCCACTCTGATCTCATTGCATGCTTCATTAGTTATGGGATCATCTTCCTCTAAGTTTCCTCTAGAGGGCTGTCCTCCCTCAGGAACCCCAGCTGGTGTATGTTCAAAAACTATGGTCCTTCATTTTGTAAATTTCCATCTCGATGGACTGATGACACCAAAGATGATTTAAAATTACAGTGGCCACATTGTCTGGGGCTCCTTTAAAGTCCCTAAACTTGTTTTTCTGTGCAATAAACTTGAAAACCACAGAATTAAACAGATCAAATTGGATGTGCTTTTTTTTGGTGAGGAAGATTAGCCCTGAGCTAACATCCATTGCCAATCCTTCTCTTTTCGCTGAGGAAGATTTGCCCTGGGCTAAGATCTGTGTCAATCTTCCTCTACTTTATACATGGGACACCGCCACAGCATGGCTCGATGAGCGGTGCGTATGTCCATGCCCAGGATCTGAACCTGCAAACCCCAGGCTGCCCAGTGGAGCACGTGAACTTAACCACTATGCCACAGGGCTGGCCCCGGGATGCTTATTTTAATTGGTATTTAGAAACTTCTAAACAAGTCCAGGACTCCTAAATGGCTTCCCTCCAAGACACAAATTCTAAACTTTCTGAAAAGTTTTCTCAATTGCAAGAGACGCATAACTGTCCTGTTCATTCTCGTCTATCACTCTCCTACTCCTCAGACCGTTCTCCACCCTCCACCTCTCCCTCTTCCCCCCTAACAATTCTCTTGCTGAACCCCTTTTCTATCCCCAAGATTCTGAGGTTCCCCTTAACCCCCCTGAAAACCTCCGCCTCTCCTGTCTCTGCCTTTCCCTTCCAGTATCGACCTAATCATAATGCCACCCATCTCATCCCTACCTGTACTCCTTGGACCAAAACAGAATTAAGAAATATAACTAAAGAATTTCCTAAGGTGACTGGGGCCTCCATAGGTTTACCAAGGAATTTTATATTCTCATCCAGACTTACCAGCCTGTGTTCTCTGACCTCTATCAGTTCATTCACCGCCTTGTTGGAGAAGGTCAGGCCCAACATTGGATGTTAAAAGCCGGATGGACCTATCCTCTAGATGATCTCTCAAGGGTCCTACCAACAGCTTTTGAAGTCACTGGGTGAATGACTAGGGCCCTACATGAGGCCATCCCTAGGGCTTTTCCCAAAGCCATTGACTGGAATAAGATTCAGGCCTATACCCAAAAACCCAATGAACTTGTTGATGACTATTACAATAGGCTCCAAACTGTCTTTAAAGAAAATTCAGGTCTTCCTCCTAGTGAAGATTCTACTAAAGTTGCCTTTAATTCAATGTTTGTAAATGGATTAAACCAAGATCTTCCCCTCCTCGTTAAAAGAAGTAACATAGAATGGGAAACATTCTCTACCCCCGACCTAGTTAACTTAGCTAAAAGTTGGCCAGAACTCTTGATGATGCCACAAAGAAAAAGACAACTAAAATTATGAATTTACAGTTTCAACAATTGACTGCTTCCCCTCATAAGCCATGGCAACCTAAATCTAGATCATTGACTTCTCCTAAAAATGTTTGCCGTTTTTGCAAAAATCCTGGACATTGGAGAAAGGATTGCCTTAAGCTAAAGCACCTGAAACAGTCCTCCAACATAGAGCCTTCAGCTCCCCGCATGGATTGAGGCTGCTCCAAGGACAAACAAGGGGCTTTTCTGACCCTTCCTCCTAATCACCTGGGCAAAATTTCCCTTATGATTGGAAATGAGATCCTTACTGTCTTAATTGACACTGAAGCCACACTTTCCATGCTCAACCCCACCAACCTCAAAGAACCCCTTCTGCGGAGTACTGAAAAAATTCAAAAGGTGGGAGCATCTAATAAACCCCTTATGGGTTCTAAATCCCTTCTCTTACCTTCCCAGTTAGGCCCTCTTCAGGATAATCCTTCCTTCCTATTGGTCAATCCTGCTCCTGTCTACTTACTGGGATGAGACTTTCTAGAAAAATATCATGCTGCCACCTCTTTTTCTTAAAAGAGGGAAATTATCCTTGAAATTGATTCAAACTCATCAACAACTGATGGCATTCTGGACTCCTCTACCCCATTAACAGTTTTTGCCCTTAAAACAAGCTTAAAAAATAACATAAACCTAAAACTCCTCAAAGAAGTCCCTGAGAAACTTTGGGCAAAATCCACAACTGATATTGAGCATATTCACTCAGCTCCCCCAGTTAAAATCCAAATTGACACCAGCAAGCCTCTTCCAAACATTAAACAATATCCTTTAAATCCTGAGGCTTTAGCAGGAATTAAACCAATTACAGAAGCATATAAGGCACAAGGCCACATAGTCTCTTGCACTAGCCTTTGTAACATGCCCATTCTTCCCATTAAGAAACACCACGGATGAGGATGGAGATTTGTCCAAGATTTGAGGGCTATTAATAATGTTGTTATCCCTCATTTTTCAGTTGTGCCTAACCTTTATACCCTTTTAATGGCAATACCCACAGAAAGTAAACTGTTCACCATAATAGATCCCTGAAATTTCTATTCACTTTTGTGTGGGAGGGATGACAATATATCTGGACTGTTACACCACAAGGCTATGCTGAAAGCCTTTCCTACTTTTCATAGATCCTAAAAGCAGATTTAACAAATGTCATCTTTCCGCTAGGGTCCACCCTCTTACAATATGTCGATGACCTTCTTCTCTGCTCCTCTTCTAAGGAAGCAAGTGAGCAAGACAGTGTTTACCTCCTCAAGCTGCTGGCAACTAAAGGTCATAGAGTCTCTAAAGAAAAATCACAATTTGTTCTGACACAGGTCAGATACCTAGGACACTTGATCTCAAATCAAGGGCTCCTTTTAGACCCTGATAGGATTCAAAGCGTTTTAAGCCTCCCACAGCCACAGACCAAAGGGCAGCTTTGAGGATTGGGGATCTAGCTTGATACTGTAGAAGCTGGATACCTAACTTTCCCCTAATTGTTCTCCCTCTTTATACATTACTCAAAACCAAAAGACCAGATCTCTTAAATTGGGAAGAAAACAACTTCATGTCTTCCCCGGACCTAAAAAATGGAGCTTTTCAGTCCCTCTGCCTTAGGACATTCTAATTACCAGCTTCCGCTTTTTCCTTTTTGTATACAAAAAAAGAAGGTACTGCCTTAGGAGTTCTTACTCAAAAGCGCAGAGGTCAACACCCCTTGGCTATTACAGTCAACAATTAGACCCTGTAGCCGCGGGTCTCCCTCCGTGTATGAGAGCTATTTCAGCAGCAGCAACCTTTACAAAATCAACTGAGGAAAGAGTTATGGGCCCTCCACTCACTGTCTGTGTTCCCCGGGCGGTAGAAGCCTTGCTCAATTCCCATCACGCTCACACCTTTCTGCAAGCCGTCTTACCTCATATGAAATATTGTTGCTAACCTCTCCCGACATAACCCTTTCCTGCTGCAACAATCTCAAGCCTGCAACCCTTCATTTTTTTGCCCACTGATGAAACTTCTCATGACTGTCTGATCTGACTGATCAATTGTTAACCCCTAGGGCTGACTAACAGGAAACTCCTATTGCTAATGCAGAAATTTCATGGTTTACTGATGGTTCTTATTTAAACAATGATGAAGAAAAACGTTGCGCAGGGTATATGGTCACCTTCTCTTTTGAAGCAATTGAGGAAGTTCTGCTGCCCACTCCTTCAGCTCAGCAGGCAGAACTCTGAGCCTAAGAGGGCTTGCACCCCAGCAAAAGGTAAAACTGCCAATATCCACACAGACAGCAGCTGTTCTTTCGGGGTAGTTCATGACTTTGGCATGCTTTGGAAACAGGATTCTTGACCTCAGGAGGAAACCAGATCAAGAATAGAAATTGGGTGCACAAGTTACTAAAGTTGATTCAACTTACATCTGCCTTAGTCACCACTGAAGTGCTTGGGTATTCAAGGTTAAATTCAGATGAAACCAAAGAAATAATTTGGCTGAATGGGCCACAAGGACAGCTGCCTTACAAGTCCCCAAACCTGAAACTGCTTTAGCAAATTTGACTATGTTTCAATAGCAGATTTAACGAAAATGATCAAAAACACACAGTCTGAGGCACCTCATGAAGAAAGACTTTATTGGGCCTACAGCAGTTGTATTTTTAGCTCGATAACTAATCTGCGGTGTGACCCAAACAGAAAACCTCTCTTGTCAGAGTCCATGAAAAGATCCCTGATGGAAATGACTCACCAGATGACTCACTAGGCAGCAGATAAACTTTTAAGTTTTGTGAAACAATACTGGTGAGGAAATATTTCTAAGGCTGCCAAGGAGGCACAATTGACCTGTGCCATGTGTCCTAAATTCAATCCAGGGAAAACTATCCAAACAGCCACAGGGTATTTTGACTTGCCTAAAGGTCTTTTCGAGGTATGGCAAATGGATTTTATCCCATTGCCTCCCTCCCAAGGCTATAAGTTTGTTCTTGTTGTGGTTTGCATTTCTCATTGGGTTGAAACATTCTGTTGCCTGAGGGCCACTGATTTGGCAGTTGCAGAAATGTTATTAGAAAAAATTATACCCACCTGGGATGTGCCCTCAGCACTCCATAGTGACCAAGGAATGCATTTACTGGCCATTGTATAAAAAGGTCTGTGAAGTTTGGCCTATTCTACAGTAATTTTATTGTGCTTATCACCCTCAGTCTTCAGGACTGGTAGAAGGAACAAATGCCGTTATTAAAACTCAATTGGCGGAATTTATGGAGACCTTAAAATTGTCCTAAGGCACTTCTAAATCTGAAAGCCACCCCCTTTGGGAAACAAGATGTCACCATTTGAAATAATTACTGGCCGACCTATGCACTTGGCTCTCTCTGCCCTTGATATTCAGTTAATTAAGAGAGACATGCTCCAATATGGCAAAGGAATGATTAGAGCTTTAAATAAAAACCGTACTCTGGGACAGCGCTCTTTCCACGGTGTGCTCCCGAGAGACGAAGACAGCAAACATCACAACCTGCAACCAGCTGACTTTGTCTACTGGAAACAACATCTTCACAAAGATTCTTTACCACCTAGATGGAAGGGGCCATATCAGCTACTTTTAACTAATCCTTGTGCTGCAAAACGTGAGTGTTGATTCTTAGATTCATGTTTCTCATTTAAAGAAGGCCCCACCGTCCAACTGGACTTGTGAACTAACTGGAGAATTAAGATTAAAGTTAACCAAGAAGTGAAGCAGATGACGTCTGATGCTGACAGCTTTCCCAAGATTCGAGACCAGGCGGGTAGATATACATACACCACCCTAACCTTATTGCTGACCCCTCTATAACACACTTACTCTGTCACTGATAAGTTTATTGAGCTTCTCAATAACAGTTCAACATTTTTGCTAATGAGGATCCACTTAATTAACTGGTGATTTTAGAATATCACTTAACAACTTCCCTTATTATGTCCAAGATGGTGACTAGTCACTGCCTTATAGCAATTTATTTAATCGTAATTGGAGTTTTTACCTCCCTTGAGGGCACTTTTGTTAGCAAATGGAAAGACAATGTCCTAGTGAATTATTCTCAAACTATAGTGACTGGGGGAAATCTCTCTGAATGCTGGGTATGCATCCAAAGGCCAGAGTCTTCCAGAACTAGAGACTCCCTAGTTATATCTGACACCAATTTCTTCTTGGTTCCCAATGTTATGGTAGATTTTAAGTGTCCAGCCCTTAAAACTGCCTACAGGGGCTGGTCCGGTGGCATAGTGATTAAGTTCACGTGCTCCGCTTCCGAGGCCCAGGGTTTGCAGGTTCAGATCCCAGGCACAGACCCACGCACCGCTCATCAAGCCATTCTGTGGCAGCGTCCCACATACAAAATAGAGGAAGACTGGCACAGATATTAGCTCAAGGCTAATCTTTCTCACCAAAAAAAAAAAACAAAACCTGCCTACAGAGTAAAGCTATTTGAGTGAGCACCTCCACCTTCTTTCTGGCTGACGCCTCCACAAAACATTTCTCAAAAGCCCTATTCCCACAACATGCCAACTGCCTGAACCTTGCAACTTTTTCTTTCACCTCCAGGATCAAGCAGATGGCTGGTCAAAACTGTAAAAAATGTAATCTTACCTGTCTATGTGAAGCTTCTTGTTGCACTGGGGCCGGATGTTTGCCAGCCAGCCCCTTAATAAGCTGCAATGGCCGCACTGATCCTTGGCTGGAATGTCTTCCTAAGCTCATACCTGTCAATGAAAACATAAATAACTGCACTCTTGGCAGTGTGCTATGTGCCCTTCCGGGTACACCTTTATATGTGATTACAACAGGGAACCATATGGCTTATGAATGTCTAGATAGCTGGCGTATGGCAGGACAATGTCTTTTGGACTACCATAGCATTCCATTTCAAGTCCTCATTAAAGAAAAAACCCAACTGCAATATCATAGAGTTAGATGAGACTTGGCAGCCCCTTTCTACATCCCGTGTACTCTCCATTGCTCACCATTGCCAAGGGATTTGTCCCTTGGTTTGGGTAATCCATAATGATCTGTTAATAAAAAATTTATCCCTAACCATAGTTAAATTAGCAAATTCACCTGCTCATGACTTGGCCCAACAACAATGATCCTTGGATTCCCTAGCAAGGTTGGTAATTAGATAACCAAATAGCACTCGATTATCTCCTTGCAGAACAGGGCAGGATCTGTGCCATAGCCAACACCTGCTGCTGCTGGTGAATTAGAACTCAAAAATATTAGAAAAATGGCACAACATCTCTCTGGTCCAGTGTCTTTTATTAGCACCTTCTGGTTCCCTATTGACATTTTAGCTGGCTCCTTTCAGGAATAGGTACGTGGTTAAGATCAGGGCTTCAAATATTGTTAATGATTATTATTGGAATATTGCTATGTGTATTTGTGTTTAAAATTCTTATGCTACTGGTAACTCAGATATGCTCCAGAACCTCTATAAACACCAAGATTATAGTCATTCAGTGGAACAGAATGATAAAAAAGTCTTACTCATCTAAGCCTTCAAGTACCTTGAGGAAATCCCCAGATGAGGAAATTGCCTAAGACTCATTTCCTGACTGCCTCCTTGTTGCTCAAATGTGGCCTGACCCATATGACACTGACTCCTTGGAATAACCATTGGAGGTTAAAAATTCCCCCCAACGTGGGACATGACTCTTTGGGACAGGTCCATTGTAGCAATGCAGGACTAAGCAAGTCTATGATTGATCAACGATGACTTCAGAGAAAGATCTTGATCAAAAGGGGAAAATGTGAAATGAAATGGAGTGCCTCAAGTTAAGCAGTTTTAAAATGGAGCCATGAGGCCATTAAGGAAATGGGCCTTATGGATGTCCTCACTGAGTGAAACCATGAGCTTTTGAACTGAACCCAACTGCAAATATTCCAAGGATGCTGCAAAAACACCTGCAACTTGTTACAATGATGGACCTTTTGCTTAGCAGCAGTCTTATCAATCAATCATGTTTTGCCAAGATTAGCTTTCAGTCACCAGCCCCAACTAAAATTCTTTGTAAGTGACTTAAGCAAACCTCCCCTCTTTGCCTTTAAAAACCCCTGACTTTCACTCCTTGGTGAGACCCTATTTGGGTTTCTACCTGAATCTGTGCTCCCTGAATTGCAATTCTTTGATCCCAAATAAATGCTCTTTTGCCTCTTTTTGACTCTTTATTTTTAGGTTAACACTATCTTGTACTCTTTTCCTGAAATAAACTACAGTCATGCATCACTTAATCATGGGGAAACGTTCTGAGAAATGCGTCATGAGGTGATTTCGTCATTGTGTGAACATCACACAGTGTCCTTACACAAACCTGGGTGGTATAGCCTATTGCTCCTAGGCCACACACCTGTACAGCACGTTACTCTACTGAATACTGTAGGGAATTGAACACAATGGTAAATATTTGTGTATCTAAACATACCAAAGGTACAGTAAAAATATGGTATAAAAGATAAAAAACAGTGGGAGGGCACTTACCATGAAGAGTTTGCAGGACTGGAAGTTGCTCTGGGTGAGTGAGTGAGTGAGTGAACGTGAAGGCCTAGGACATCACTCTACACTGCTGTAGACTCTGTAAACACCGTACACTTGGGCTACACTAAATTTATTTAAAAAATTATTTCTTTCTTCAATAATAAATTAACCTTAGCTTACTGTAAGTTTTCTCTTTATAAATTTTTTTTAACTTTTTCATTCTTTTGTAATAACACTTACACAAACACATTGTACAGCTGTACAAAAATATTTTCTTTCTTTACATCCTTATTCTATAAGCTTTTTTCTATTTTTAAAATTTTTTTACTTTTAAACTTTTTTGTTAAAAACTAAGACACAAACACGCACATTAGCTTAGGCCTATATAGGATCAGGATCATCAATATCACTGTCTTCCACTTCCAGGTCTTGTCCCACTGGAAGGTCTTCAGGGGCAATAACATGCATGGAGCTGTCATCTCCTACGACAACAATGCCTTCTTCTGGGACACCTCCTGAAGGACCTGCCTAACGCTCTTCTTGAGGAGGTGTCACTCTTTTCAGAAATGTGGCCATGGTGCTTTTCTTGGTTTGTCTCTTTTTTGCATTAGAGATTTGCTTGTAAGCAGGTATTGCACCATGAACATTCCTCTCTATTAATGAAAACCTTTTGGTATTGGGGTCCATGCTTTCAAACTTTTTAAGGAGCTTGTTGAGGTCTGCACAAGCTTCTGTTAAACCCTTCACTGTGAATTTTCTTAGGGATTCTTCTTCTTTTTCTTCTCCTGCAGTTTCCTTTTCTCTTGCCTCTTCTTCAGCTATGCATTCCTGTTCCAGTTCCCACAACTCCTCATTAGTCAATTCTTCAGGAACCACCTCCAGGAGCTCCTCAATGTCACCCTCATCCACACCCAGGTTAAAGTTGTTTGCCACCTCAACCACAGCCTGGTTGATTTTTGAAACCTCCTCACCCTTGGCAAATCCTTTGAAGTCATGGACAAACCTCTGGAACGTCTTCTTCCAGATGCCATTTATACACTCCCTGGTAACATCACCACAAGCCCAAGCAAGGTTCTTGATACAGCCATAGATGTTGTAATCCTTCCAGAATTGCATCAGTATCTTCCTCAGTTGCAGCAATCGCCTGGGCAAAGGTCCTCATCAGGTAGTAGGCCTTAAATGCTGCTATAACTCTTTGATCCATTGGTTGGATCAAAGAGATGGTGTTTGGAGGAAGAAACACTGCTTTGATATTGGCAAGAAGATCACCAATAAAAGCAGGCTGTCCAGGAGCATTATCAATAAGCAAAATCTTGAAAGGTATGTTCTTCTCCAAACAGTACTTCTCCATTTCACTGGCACAGCACTTCAGGAGGGCATCTTGGAAGAGGAGCTGGGTCATCCATGACTTCTTATTGCTCCTGTAGTACACTGGCCGTGTGTGCTTATAGATATGTTTGGAGGCCCTGGGGTTCTCACTGTGCCACATCACAAAGGGCTTCAATGTGTAGCCTGCAACATTGCCCCCAAGCGAGACTATTATCCTGACCTTAAAAGCCTTGAAACCTGGCACTGACTTAGCCTCCTTATGGATGAAAGTCCTTTCAGGCATTCATTTCCAAAATAGGGAGGTTTCATCCATATTGAATATTTGCTCCAGCAAGTAATTTTCCTCTACAATCAGCTTATCTAAAGTTTCTAAACATTCTTCAGCTGGCTTCACATCAGCATTTGCAGACTCACCACTCACTTTCACATTATGTAATGAATAACAATTAGCAGAAAATTCAACATCTTAGTCAGCAGTTTCAACATGGCAAACAAACACTTTGCTTTGGCCATGATTGTCATGGTGCTGAGAGGGATACACTTCTGTGCCTGGTCTTCAACCCAGGTCGTTAGAAGTTTCTCCATGTCTGATATAGGCCCTTCTTGAATTTTTGTTAGTCTTGTTGCCTTCCATGAAGCAGATCCTTTAATAGCTTCCATCACTTTGTTCTTGTTCTTCAAGATCATAGCTATGGTGGAATGGGACATACCTGACTGGCGAGCGAAAAATCATCACTGATTTTTCACCTTCGTAGTCCTTAATCACTTTAGTTTTGTTACCAGGTCAATCACTCAATGTGGCCTCTTACTGGCAACATTACAGTGGATTTTGTGTGCTTAGGGGCCATGATGAAAAAAACATGAGATGAAATCAAGCACAAGAGAAAAACGATACAGTCAAGAGACACAGTAAACACGAGAGGTATGAGGCTGCTGCCACCATTAACGTGACATACTATTGTACAGTAAATTTTAATTTTTATAAGTAGAAACAGTACACTCTAAAATAACAATAAAAAGTATAGTACAGTAAATACATAAAACAGTAGAACAGTCATTATCATTAGCAAGTATTATGCATTGCACATAATTGTATGTGCTGTACTTTTATATGACTGGCAGTGCAGTAGGTTTGTTTACACCAGCATCACCACAAAAACATGAGTAATGTGTTCTGCTACAATGTTACAACGGCTCCAACGTCACTAGGCGATAGGAATTTTTCAGCTCCGTTATAATCTTATGGGACCACCGTCATATATCCAGTCCATCATTGATCAAAACATTGTTATGTGGCGCATGACTGTATAGACTTGCAAGCATCGCCAAAGCATCGTCTTTAGCAATTCAACTGTTTACCACCATTGGTGCAGTTCTCATGCATTAACAGTCACCAAGGTCTGATGAGAAGGACACATTAACCTCTTTGGTATTCCTGCCTAAAATGCTAAAACCTGAATCTAATCATCAGGAAATGATCAAATAAATCCAGGAGGAGGGATGTTCTGTAAAACCTCTAGCCCACACTCTTGAAATATATCAATGTCATGAAAAACAAGAAACAATCTTCTCATGATGTATATGTACATCAAATTATCATGATGTACACTTTAAATATCTTACAATTTTGTCAGGTATACCCCTATAAGGCTTGGGAAAAAAGAAACAAACAAACAAGGCAGGGCAATTGTTCTAGATTAAAGGAGAAACTGGATTTTTTAAAAAATCTATAAAGACATTTGGAAAATTTGAATATGATCTGTTCATTGCATCAATATTAAATTCTTGCAGTTATGTAAGAGACTGTCCTTATTCTTGGGGGATACATACTCATGTATTTAGGGATGTTGACTTATATTTGCACCTCTCAAATACTGCAGCCAGAGAGTGATCATGTGTGTGTGTGCATGTGAAGAGAGAGAGAGAAGAAAAGGAAGCAAACAAAATGTTAAGTATTGAATCAAAGAAAAGGGCATATGGGTGTTCATTACAGTATTCTTGCAATATGTCTGTAGATTTAGCATTTTTAAAAATAAAAATTTAGGAGAAAAAATATCAATCCCTATAATACATTATGCCAGAGGCCAGAAAACTTTCTGCAAAAAATAGTTTGGGTATTATGGGCCATGTGGTCTCTGTTGCAACTATTCATCTCTGCCACGTACTGTGAAAGCAACAAAATGAATGGGTGTGGCTGGGTTCTAGTAAAATTTTATTTGGAAAAGCAGGTGGTGGGCCAGATTTGACTGCAGGCCATATTTCTGAGCCCTGCTTTAGGCTTTGGGAAACTCAGAGCTATCCTGCTCCATCCTATGGTCGACTGGAAATTCAAGGCTGCTCAGGAATTGACAAATTTTGTTAAAACATGAATCAAATACTGTAGCTTGAAATGTTATAGTCCTAATCTCCTAATAACTGAGGACCCAAAAGCCACATCTCATTTAAAAGGTCATCTCTCCTTTTTCATTTTTTCTCTAATAAAAACTCTTCAAATCTCATTATATCCCTGAAGCCCAAAGTCTGAAACTCCAAAAACAACGACAAGAAACCAACACATAGATACAGAGAATAGATTGGTGGTTACCAGATGGGAAGTGGGGAGAGTAACAGGAGTAAAGGGGCACATTTGTTTGGTGATGGATGACAGCTAGACTTTTGGTGGTGAACACTACATAGTCTATACAGAAGTCAAAATATAATGATGCACACTTAAAATTTGTGTGACGTTATAAACCAATGTTACCTCAATTAAAAAAATAAAGAAATAATAAAAAACAAAGCTCCAATGCCTACCATTATCTCCCTCAGTTCTCTCAGATCTCAGGAGCAGTCAGTGTAAAATGATACTTAGAAGTGGGGACTCTGTGGGAATGTACAATGGTGCAGCTGCTATGGAAAACAGTATGGCGGTTCCTCAAAAAATTAAAAATAGAACTACCATATGATCCAGCAATTCCACTTCTGGGTGTATATTCAAAAGAATTGAAATCAAAATCAGGATCTTGAAGAGAGCTGCACTCTCATGTTCATTGCAACACTATTCAGAGTAGCTAAGATGTGGAAATAACCTAAATGTCCATCAACAGATGAATGGATAAGGGAATGTGTATCCATACAATGTAATGCTACTCAGCATTAAAAATTAAGGAAATTCTGCAATACGGGAAAACATGGATGGAACTTAAGGACATTATGCTAAGTGAAATAAGCCAGACACAGAAAGACAAGTACCGCACGATTCCACTTACACGAGGTATTAAAATAGCCAAATTCATAAAATCAAAGATAGGAATGGTGGTTACCAGGGGCTGGGGGGAATGGGAATTATTAATCAACAGGCGTAAAGTTTCAGTTAAGGAAGATGAATAAACTCTAGAGATCTGTTGTACAACATTGTACCTAGAGTCAACAGTAATCTATTGCACACTTAAAAATTTGTTAAAAGAATAGATCTTATTGTGTTCTTACCATAATAAAAGGTAAAAAAAAAAAATAGAAAGACTGGGGGCTCTGGAGTTAGACTGTCTGGGTTTGAATCCTGGCTACCCCACTTCAGCTCTGTGATCTTGGGCAAGACACTTGCATCTCTGTGCTCTAGCTTCCTCTTTGTGCCAAAGGATGATCCTAATGCTTGCCTGCTGGATACTTGAGAGGATTAAATGTGTGGTTCCACGTGACGCACTTAGTACAGTGCCTAGCATGTATGAATCACTAATCAATTAATGCTACCTCTTATTATTCCTGCTAGGCT
Organism: Tapirus indicus; assembly: GCA_031878705.1. NCBI lineage: Eukaryota > Metazoa > Chordata > Mammalia > Perissodactyla > Tapiridae > Tapirus > Tapirus indicus. The sequence continues at coordinate 122,916,082 of CM062922.1, read as the reverse complement.
AGTTTTGTTTAACATAGAAGGTATATTAAAGAGTTAATACATTTTAAAGGCTTGCTTAGCATGGCACCTGGTACATAAAGGCTAAATACATTTAAGATACTGTAATTATTCCACTGGGCAGTTAAACACCCATTTGGTGCCTTGTCATTTCTGTCGTATCTTACACTCAACCAAGCCTTGAGCTATTTAACTTTTCATATTTTTTATACCTTCCCTTTTCAACGGGACTGTAAATAAACTGAAGGCAAAGTCCAGCACATGAGCCTTTTTGCAGTCCCTCCAGCACCATTCTTTATGTGTAGTCTGGGCTGGGAATATAATTAATACGGTTTAAAAGGAGGTCTTCAGCAGACCACCTAGTCCAGCCCCCCTCCCCCCAAGATTGGTTTATCTAAACGCACAAAAAGACAGAGATTTCAGAATGAGTCACTATTATTTACAAAGTGGTAAGACAAAGTCTCCTCTTGAAATAGTGATCATGTCCATCTACCCCTCTGACTTTTCAAAGCAGGAGAAAATGATCAGATGCCACCCGCACCCCACCTGTTGACCGCCCCATAGCAGGAGCCCCCAGAATTTCAGATTAATTCTGACAACAGACTCTCAGTGCTTAGGTGAGATTTCTCCATAGTTAAGAATGCTTACCAGTCTGCTGGCTGCCACCCCAAATCCAAGAAACTAGATTTCTTTCAGCTTCATTGACTTTTTATTAAGGGAGTGAGCAATTTTCCTCTGGCAGTGAAACCATTCAACAGGTGTGCACTTCTGTAGATGGAATTTAAACCGGACATCTACCCAGGCAGACAACTCATTATTCTTTTACAGAGGGGCAGGCCTCAGAACCTTCCAAGAGGGTGATTCCACCCCTAGAGGTGGCATTCTGTATTGGCAACCACAGAGAGGTTGCCTGGGAAACCCTGTTCAGAGGCAGCTGTGTCACTTTTAAAACAAACTACTCCCTTTAAGAGCTAATATGTACTATTCCGATTCTGTTTTGTGTGGTGGTTTGGATAGCTTTTGTTTTCATACTTTTAGAGTAAATTTTTCCAATTTTATGCTTATAAAACAACCATGGTATTGTATAAAGTTAGGAAAATTTAGAAAATATTAGAAAGTAAAATTAAAATCCCCTGTAATCCCCAAACCCAATGGTAACAACTGATAAGATTTTGCTGTATTTCTTTTCTTTTTTTTTTTCTCTCTAGCATTGCATGGGATTTTAAACACAATTTGGAAGTATGCTTAACATTATGCTAGGATAGTTTCCTGCATAATTATTCTTTAATTTAAACACCCTCCTCTACACAATTTAAACACTAAAAATTTTTAACTTCTGTAGTCAATATTTTTATATAAAAATTTTATTGTCTTTAATTATTTTCTTAGCATAGCTTTCTAGAAATGAGATTACTGTGCCAAGAAATAAAAAGATTTTTCAGGCTCTTGACACACTGATTTTCTCTCTGGAAATGTTACAATTTGTGCTTCCATCAATAAGGCACATTTCCCTGTACATTCAAAGTCATAAAATGTTATCACAAATTTTCATCTTTACCAATTTTCACATATCTTTTGGCCATTTGTATATCTTTTCTGTCAAAGTATTTATTCATTTTTTAAAATTGAATTGTTTTGGGTTTTTTCTGTTGATTTATATAAGTTCTTTATATATTTTGGATATTAATCCTTTATCAGATATATGATTTGCAAGTATTTTCTCCCATTCAGTAGGTTGCCTTTTCATTTTGTTGATGGTTTCCTTTGCCGTGCAGAAGCTTTTTGGTTTGATGTAGTCCTACTTGTTTATTTTTGCTTTTATTGCCTTTGCTTTTGGTGTCAAATCCAAAAAATCATCGCCAAGACTGATGTCAAAACATTTACCCCCTTATGTTTTCTCCTAGGAGTTGTATGGTCTCAGATCTTACATTCAAGTCTTTAATACATTTTTAGTTAATTTTTGTGTATGATGTAAGATAATGGTCTACTTTCATTCTTTTGCATGTGGCTGTCCAGTTTTCTCAGCACCATTTATTGAAGAGACTGTCCTTTTCCCATTGTATGTTCTTGGCTCCTGTGTTGTAAATTAAATTGACCATATGTGTTTGGGTTTATTTCTGGGCCTTCTATTCTATTCCATTGTTCTATATGTCTGTTTATATGCCAATACCATATTGTTTTGATTACTATAGTTTTATAATATAGTTTGATATCAGTAAGTGTGATACCTCCAGCTTTTTCTTCTTTCTCAAGATCACTTTGGCTATTCTGGGTCCTTTGTGGCTCCATACAAATTTTAGGATTGTGTGTTCTAATTTTGTGAAAAACGCCATTGGAATTTTGATAGAAATTGCATTGAATCTGTAGATTGCTTTGGGTAGTATGGACATTTTAACAATATTAATTCTTCCTATCCATGAGCATGGAATATCTTTTCATTTATTTGTGTCTTCTTCAGTTTCTTTCATCAATGTCTTATAATTTTCAGTGTATAGGTCTTTCATCTTCTTGGTTAAATTTATTCCTAGGTACTTTATTGGGGTTTTTTCCTCTTTTCCTTTTGTTTTTTTTTTGTTTGTTTGTTTTTTGGTGAGGAAGATTGTCCCTGAGCTAACATCTGTGTCAATCTTCCTCTGTTTTGTATGTGGGTCACTGCCACAGCATGGCTTGATTAGTGGTGTAGGTCCACACCTGGGATCCAAACCCACAAACCCCGGCCACTGAAGTGGAGTGCATAAACTTAACCACTATGCCACAGGGCCAGCCCTGGTACTTTACTGGTTTTGATGCGATTGTAAATTGGACTGCTTTCTTAATTTCTCTTTCTGATAGTTCATTATTACTGTATAACAATGCAACTGATTTTTCTGTATTGATTTTGTATCCTGCAATGTTACTGATTTTGCTTATTACTTCTAACAAGTTTTTTTCTGTGTGTGGAATCAGTAGGGTTTTCTACATATAAAATTATGTCATCTGCAAATAGAGACAGTTTTACTTCTTCCTTTCAGATTTGGATGACTTTTATTTCTTTTTCTTGCCTAATTGCTCTGAGTAGGACTTCCAGTACTATGTTGAACAGGAGCAGTGCAAGTGGACGCTGTCTTATTCCCAATCTTAGAGAAAAAGCTTTCCGTTTTTGACCAGTGAGTACAATGTTAGCTGTGGATGTGTCATATATGGCTTCTTTTATGCTGAGGTGCATTCTCTCTATATCTACTTTGTTGAGGGTTTTTATCATGAATGGATGTTGAATTTTGTCAATTACTTTTTCTGCATCTATTGAGATGATCATATGATTTTTATCATTCACTTTGTTAATATGGTGTATCACATTGATTTGCATGTGGTGAATCATCCTCTATTCCCAGGGATAAGTCCCACTTGATCATGGTGTATGATCCTTCTAATGTGTTGTTGAATTCAATTTGCTAATATTTTGTTGAGGATTTTTGCATGTATGTTCATTGGGGAGATTGGCCTGTAATTTTCTTTTCTTATAGTCTCCTTATCTGGTTTTGGTACCAGGGTAATGCTGGCCTCATAAAATGAGTTTGGAAGTATTGCCTTCTCTTCTAATTTTTGGAAGAGTTTGAGGATTGGTATGAATTCTTCTTTAAGTGTTTGATAGAATTCACCAGTGAAGCCATTTTGTCATGGACTTTTGTTTACTGGGAAGTTTTTGATTACTGATTCAATCTTCTTACTAGTAATTTATCTATTCAGATTTTCTATTTCTTCATGATTTAGTCTTGGTAGGCTTTATGTTTCTAGGAATTTATCCATTTCTTCTAGGTAGTCCAATTTTTTGGCATATAATTATTCATAATACTCTCTTAGGATCCTTTGTATTTCTGTGGTATCACTTTTAATGTCTCTTCTTTCATTTCTGATTTTATTTATTTGAGTCTTCTCTTTTTCCTGGTGAGTCTAGCTAAAGGTTTACTTTATTTATCTGTCAAAAAACAAGCTGTTAGTTTCAAAGTTTAGATCTTTTCTATTGTCTTTTTAGTCTCTATTTCATTTATTTCTGCCTTGTCTTTGTTATTTCCTTCCTTCTACTAACTTTGGGCATAGTTTGTTCTTCTTTTTCTAGTTCCTTGAGATGTAAAGGTAGATTGTTTATTTGAAATCTTTACTGTTTCTTAACGTATTTCTTAAGGTTTGTTTCTTAAGGTGTTTATTGGGGGCCAGCCCAATGGTTAGGTTCGTGTACTCTGTTTTGGTGGCCTGGGGTTCATGGCTTCAGATCCCGGGTGCAGACCTGCACACCACTCATCAAGCCATGTTGTGGTGGTGTCCCACATACAAAATAGAAGAAGATTGGCACAGATGTTAGCTCCGGGACAGCCTTCCTTGCCAAAAAAAAAAAAAAAAAAGTGCTTATTGCTATGATTCTTCCTCCAAGAACTGCTCTCACTATCCCATAAATTTTGGTATGTTGTATTTCCATTTTCATTTGTCTCAAGATATTTTTGATTTCTCTTTTGATTTCTTTTTTACCCATTGGTTGTTTAGTAGAGTGTTGTTTAATCTCCACATATTTGTGAATTTTTCAGTTTTCTTCTTGTAATTGAAATCTAGTTTCATAGTGTTGTGTTTAGAAAAGATGCTTGATATTATTTCAATATTCTTAAATTTATTAAGACTTGTTTTGTGGCTTAACATTTGATCTATCCTGCACAATTTTCCATTTGCACTTGAGAAGAATATGTATTCTACTGCTTTTAGATGGAATGACCAATAAATGTCTTTAAGTCCATGTGGTCTAACATGTCATTTAAGGCCAATGTTTCCTTATTGATTCTGTCTGGATGATCTATCCATTTAAGAAAGGGGGATATTGAAGCCCCCTGCTATTATTGTATTACTCTCTATTTCTCCCTTTATGTCTGTTAATATTTGCTTTATATAGTTATGTGCTCCTATGTTGGATGCATAAATATTTACGAATGTTGTATCCTCTTGTTGGATTGACCCCTTTATAATTGTATAATGACCTTCTTTCTTGCATATTACAGTCTTTGTCTTAAACTCTATTTTGACTGATATGAGTATAACTACCCCAGCTTGTTTTAGTTTCTATTTTCATGGAGTATTTTTTTCCATATTTTCACTTTCATTCTGTGTGTCCTTGAAAGTGAAGTGAGTCTCTTGTAGGCAACATACAGTTGGGTCTTGTTTATCCATTCAGCCATTCTGTCTTTTGATTGGAGAATTTAGCCCATTTACATTTAAAGTAATTATTGATAGGTATGGACTTATTGCCGTTTTGTTAATTGTTTTCTGGCCATTCTGTAATTCCTTTATTCTTTTTCATCTTTTACTCTCTTTCTTTGTGATTTGATGATTTTCTGTAACAGTATGCTTAGATTCCTTTATCTTTTGTGTATCTACTATAGGTTTTGCTTTGTTGTTACCATAAAGCTTACAAAGAACATCTTATATTTATAACATTCTATTTTAAGTTGATAACAACTTAAGTTTGAACTCATTTTAAAGCTCTACATTTTTATCCTCCCCCCATGTTTTATGTTTTTGATGTCACAATTTACATTTTTTAATCTTGTGTATCCATTAACAAATGATTGTAGTTATAGTTGTTTTTTGCTACTTTTGTCTTTTAATCTTCATACTAGACTTATAAGTGATTAACCCACCACCACTACAACATTAGATTATTCTGAATTTAGCTATATATTTACCTATACCAGTGAGATTTATACTTTAATATGTTTTCCAGTTACTAATTGGTGCCCTTTCATTTCAGCTTAACAAAGTCCTTTTAACATTTCTTGTACGTCCAGTGGTGGTGCTGAACTGTCAGCTTTTGCTTGTCTGGGAAACTCTTTATCTCTTCCTCAATTCTGAAGGTTAATTTTGCTGGGTAGAGTATTCTTGATTGGCCATTTTTTCTTTCAGCACTTTGAATATATGGGGCCACTCCCTTCTGGCCTGCAAAATTTCTGCTAAAAAAATCTGTTGATAGTCTTATGGGGGTTCCCTTGTATGTAACAAGGTGTGTTTCTCTTGCTGCTTTTAAGATTCTCTCCTTGTCATTAACTTTTGACAATTTAAATATAATGTGTCTTGGTGCGGATCTCTTTGAATTCATCTTATTTGGTACTCTCTGAGCTTCCTGAATCTGAATGTCTGTCTTTCCCCAGTTTAGGGAAGTTTTCAGCCATTATTTCTTCAAATAAGTTTTCTGCCCCTTTCTCTCTCTCTTCTCCTTCTGAGACCCTTATAATGCAAATCTTGATCCACCTGATATTGTCCCATAAGTCCCTCAAGCTATCATCACTCTTTTCATTCTTTTTTCTTTTTGATGCTCTGATTGAATGAATTCTACTGTCATGTCTTCAAGCTCACTGATCCTGTCTTCCATTTCATCTAGTCTGCTGTTGAACCCCTTTATTGTATTTTTCACATCAGTTATTGTATTCTTCAGCTCTTTCTTTGATTTCTGTTTGGTACTTTCTTATATTTTCTATCTCCTTGTTGAAATTCTAACTTTGACCATGCATTTTTCTCCTGACCTCAGTGAGCATCTTTATGACCATTATTTTGAATCTTTATCAAGTAAGTCACTTACTCCTGTTTCATTAAGGTCTTTTTCTAAGGTTTTACCTTGTTCTTTCTTTTGGAACATATTCCTGTGTTTCTTCATCTTCCTTGACTCTCTGTGTTGGTTTCTATGCATTAGCTGAAACAGCCACCTCTCACAATCTTGAAGGAGTGGCCTTGTGTAGGAGATGAAACTTGTCATTCAATTCTGCCCTAGCTCTTGGTTGTCTCTCAACCTTTGTGATTGTCCAAGCAGCCTTCTTTGTTCTTAGTGGCTCCCAGTAGTTGGGCATGTGCCAAGACCTGTCAGTGCCCCAAAGGGGAGGATCTTAGTCAGCACATAGATGCCAGCTGAATGGACACCAGACTCTCTGACAGCAGCTTTTAAAGTATGCAAATAGACCTCTTTCAGGGGAAGACTGGGAGATGGATGTTTCTGTCTACTCCCTCTGCACTGAGCCCTGGGTTGATAGCCAGTTAAGTACTATTTCTTTGTTTGCTACTGTCCTGTTGAACCTATGAACATAAGCCCTACTGGTCACCAGAGCCAGACTATCAAAGGATGTGTCCTCTGGGAGCCTGTCCCAAAATCCAGGGAGCCAGATGTTTGCACAAGGTCTTTTCTCAGAGGCACTGGCAAACTGGGGTGGGGCAGAGGGAGAGTGCAAGGATGGTGACTACTGGCCTTCCTGTCTCTGGAAAGTATTGCAGTTGGCCTTTTGAGGCATGTTAAGCGAGAATCTTGCTCCTCAGGCCAAGATACTAAGATAAGCAAATAGGCCTCTTTCATGGAAAGACTGGTTTTAGTCTGTTGCCTCTGCTGAGCCTAGACAATGGGATAGTTAGCCATGGTGAGTCCGTGCAAGCCCTTTAAGAACTGTGTCTTAATTTGCTATAGCCTTGTGGGTTTCATGGATGCAAGCCTGTTGGCTTTTAAAGCTAGATGTTTTGGGAGCCCATTTCTCAGGTGGAAGTCTTAAAAGTTAGTGTGTCAGATGTGGGGTCCAAACTCTTCACTCCTCAGGGAGAAGCTGAGAGTTTTGAGTTTCCACCTGGTTATGTGTTCCTGTGCCAGGGGTGGGGTTTATGGCAATATTGTGTCTCAGCCTCTCCTACCCTCTTCAATGTAGGTTTTCTTTCCTTGTTCATCCAATGTATAGGAGTTGCTTTATTACTTTCTGGATTTCTTTCAGAGGAAATTGTTCCATATGTAGCTGTAGATTCAGTATTTCCATGGGAAGAAGTGAGTTCAGAAGCGTACTATGTTACCATCTTGAACTGGGTTTTTTTCACAGAAACTTTCCAGTTTGGTGCAGTCCCATTTGCTTATTTTTGCTTTTGTTATTTGTGCTTTTGGTATCATGTCCAAAAAATCATTGCCAAGACCAATATCAAATAGCTTTTCCCTCTGTTTCCTTCTATGAGTTTTATGGTTTCTGGCCTTAGATTTATGTCTTTCATCCATTTTGAGTTAATTTTTGTGAGTAGTGTAAGAAAGGGGTCCAATCTCATTCTTTTGCATGTGAATATCCAGTTTTCCCAACACCATTTTATTGAAGGAACTATCTTTTCCTCATTGAGTATTCCTGGCTCCCTTGTCAAATATTAGTTGACTAGTATCTGTGGGTTTATTTCTGGGCTCTCAATTCTGTTCTACTTGTCTGTGTGTTTTTATGCCAGCACCATACTGTTTTGATGATATACACCATACTGTTTTGACTAGAGCTTTGTATTATATTTTGAAATCAGGAAGTGTTATGCCTCCAGCTTTGCTCTTTCTCAGGATTTCTTTGCCTATTTGAGTCTTTTGTGGTTCCATACAAATTTTAAGAATTTTTTTCTACTTCTGTGGAAAATACCATTGGGATTTTGGTAGGGATTGCATTGAATCTATAGATGGCTTTGAGTAGTATGGACATTTTAACAATATTAATTCTTCCAATCCATGAACACAGGATACCTTTCCATTTATTTGTGTTTTCTTCTGTTTCTTTCATCAATGTCTTATAATTTTCAGTGTACAGATCTTTCAGCTCCTTGGTTAAATTTATTTCTAAGTATTTTATTGTTTTTAATGTTTTGTAAATGGTGGTGTTCTCTTCATTTCTTTTCAGATAGTTTGCTGTTAGTGTAGATAAATGCAACTGATTTTTGCATGTTGATTTTGTATCCTGTAACTTTACTGAATTCATTTGTTAGTCTAACAGTTTTTTAGTGGAGTCTTTAGAATTTTTTGTATATAAAATCATATCATTAGCAAACAGACAACTTTATGTATTTCTTTCCAAATCAGATGTCTTTTATTTCCATTTCTTGCCTAACTGCCCTGGCTAGGACCCCAGTACTATATCGAATAGGAGTGGTGAGAGTGGGCATCCTTGTCTTGTTCCTGATTTTAGAAATAAAGCTTTCAACCTTTCATTGAGAACAAAGTTAGCTGGGGGCTTTCCATATATGGCCTACATTATGTTAAGTTCCTTCTACAGCCTATTTGTTGAGAGTTTTTATTATGAAAGGATGTTGAACTTTGTCAAATTCTTTTTCTGCATCTATTGAGAAGATCATCTGATTTTTATCTTTCATTCTATTAATGTGTTGTGTCACATTTATTGATTTGCATATATTGAACCATTCTTGCATCCCAAGGTTAAATCCCACTTGATCATGCTGTGTGATCCTTCTAATGTGCTGTTGAATTCAGTTTGCTAGTGTTTTGTTGAGAATTTTTGCATCCATATTCATCAGAGATATTGGCCCATAATTTTCTTTTCTTGTAGTGTCCTTATCTGGCTTTGGCATCAGGATAATGCTGGCCTCATAAAATGAGTTTGGGAGTGTTCCCTCCTTTTTAATTTTCTGGAAGAGTTTGAGAAGAATTGGCACTAATTCTTCTTTTTTTTAATGTAGGCACTTATCACATAAAATTCCCTTTTAGAACTGTTTTTGCTGCATCCCATAAGTTTTGGTATGTTGTGTTTCCATCTTTATTTGTTTCAAGAAATATATATATATATATATATATATATATATATATATATATATATTTGTGTGTGTGTGAAGAAGATTAGCCCTGATCTAACATCTGTTGCCAATCCTCCTCTTTTTGTTTAGGAAGACTGGCCTTGGGCTAACATCCATGCCCATCCTCCTCTACTTTATATAGGATGGTGCCACAGCATGGCTTGACAAGTGGTGTGTCAGTCTGCACCCAGGATCTGAACCTGTGAACCCCAGGCTGCCAGAAGTGGAGCAGGTGAACTTAATTGCTACACCACCAGGCCAAACCCTCAAGAAATATTTTGATTTCCCTTTTGACCTGTTGGTTTTTCAGGAATGTGTTGTTTAATTTTCACATATTTGTGAATTTTCCAGTTTTCCTTCTGTTACTGATTTCTAGTTTTATACCATTATTATCAGGAAAGATATTGGTATGATTTCAATCTTCTTCAGTTTGCTAAGATTTGTTTTGTGGTCTAATATATGACCTATCCTGGACAATGTTCCACATACACTTGAGAAGAATGTGTATTCTGCTGCTGTTGGATTAAATGTATTGTATATGTCTGTTGGGTCTATTTGGTCTAAAGTGTGGTTCAAGTCCAATGTTTCCTTATTGATGTTCTATCTAGATGATCTATCCCTTGTTGAAAGTGTGGAATTGGAGTTCCCTACTGTTGCATTGTTGTAAATTTCTCCCTTCAGATCTGTTGGTATTTGCTTAATATATTTAGGTGGTCCAATAGTTGAGTGCATATATAATTACAATTATTATATTCTCTTGATGAATTGACCCCTTTATCATTATATAATAACCTTTTTTGTCTCTTATTACAGTTTTTGACTTAAAGTCTATTTTGTCTGATATAAGTTTAGATACCCCAGTCTCTCTTGGTTTCCATTTGCATGGAGTATCTTTTTCCATCCTTTCACTTTGAGCCTAAGTGTGTTCTTGAAACTGAAGGGGGTCTTTTGTGGCAACAAATATTTGAGTTTTCTTTTTTTAAATTCTTTTATTGAGGTAACATTGACTTATATATTTGAGTCTTCTTTTCATCCATTAAGCCACTCTATGCCTTAGGTTTTAGAATTTAATGCATTTACATTTAATACTGTTATATTTAATTGGTGTTATATGTAGAATGAACTTCCACCAACTTAATCACCTTTATGGAATATACATTCTACCAAGGTAAAGGAAACACGTTGAGTCCAACAAAATGTAAAGGGAATATTTACATATATTTGACACTGGTTCTTTTACCATTTTATGTTTTTACATTTGTCTCTTTAATCCTCCTGGAATTGAATTCGTGATAGTGTGAGATGAAGTTCTATTTTTGTTATTTACCAAAAATTGGTACTTTGATGGTATACAACTGGGGAGTGGGGAGCAATCCCTTGTGGTAAGGAGTAGAGTGCAAATGAGCTGGCTGGGAATTGTACATATTCCCCTCTCCCAGTCTTTCTTACCTAGACTTCATTCTACCATCAAAGCATCTTACCACTGAAGATGGCTCTATCCAAATGTGTCACCCCTGGGCACTTGTCACATCCCAAAGAAGCTTGTAAACCATTGAAATAATGATACTTAACATGATTTTTAAATTTTTTAATTTTGAAATCCTCACAGGAAGTTACTAAAAATAGTAGAGAGGTCTCCTGGACATTCCTACCTCCAATGGTAATTGTAGTACAATATTATAACCAGAAAATAGACCTTGGTACAATCTACAAACTTTATTCAGATTTCATCATTTTTACATGCACCCATTTGTGTATGCACACATGTGTGTAGTTCTATGCAATTTTATCACATATGTATAGATTTGTGTAACCATCATCAACCTCAAGATATAGAGCAAAATCAAGGTTCACCACCACAAAGCAGCTCCCTCAGGCTACCTTTCACTCACGTACCTAACCCCTGGCAACCACTGATCTTTTCTTCATTTCCATAATTTTGTCATTTCAACAATGTTATATAAATGGAATCATACAATATGTAATTTTTTGAGGTTAACTTCTTTCATTCAGCATAATGTCTTTGAGATCCATCCAAGTGGTTGCATGTATTAAGAGTTCTTCCTTTTTATTGCTGAGTAGTGTTCCATTGTATGGACGCACCACAGTTAGTGTAACCCATGAAAGGACATATGGAATTTTGCCAGTTTGGGGCTATTCAAAATAAAGATGCTGTTAACATTTGTGCAGAGGTTTTCACATGAACACGAGTTTTCATTTCTCTGGGATAAATGCCAGGAGTACTGGGTTGGATGATGAGTATGTTTTCTAAGAAACTACCAAACTATTTTCCAGAGTGTCTGTAGCATTCTACATTTCCATAAGCAATGTTTGAGAGGTCTAGTTTCTTTGCATCACCAACAGCAGTTGATATTGTTTGTTTGTCTGCTTTAGCCATTCTAGTTGGTGTGTAGTGGTAGCTCATCATGGTTTTAAGTTATTTATCTAATGGCTAATGATACTGAACATTTTTCATATTTAACTTCCATGTATCTTCTTTTGTAGCAAATTAGTGTTTTTTATTTCATACCTATCATATATTTCCACAGTTATAACAATTGGTTATTACATGTTGATCTTTGGAAAAGCAATTTATTCTAGTAACATTTTTTCTTTTCTGATTCCATGTTCCTATTTATTTCTTGGATTCATTTTGCTTTGTGTTTATCAAGACTAGTTCCTTTCACTTCTTTATTTTTATTTAAATTTTTAAAGATTGTGGTAATATATACATAACAAAATTTACCATTTTATCCATTTTAAAGTGTACAGTTCAGTGGCATTAATTATATTCATAATGTTATGCAACCATCACCACTACCCAAATCCAGAACTCTTCCATCATCCCAAACAGAAACTCTATACCATTAAACAATAACTCTGCATTCCCCCCCATCCCCTGCCCTTGGAAACTCTGTTCTACTTTCTGTCTGTATGAACTTACCTATACTGGTTACCTCATAAATGGAATCATACAATATTTGCCCTTTTGTATCTAGTTTACTTCACTTAGCATAATATTTTCAAAATTTATCTATGTTGTATCACATATCAGAATTTCATTCCTTTTTCAGGCTGAATATTGTTCCACTGTATGGATATACCACATTTTGTTTATCCATTCATCTGTTGATGGCCATTTGGGTTGTATCCACCTTTTGACTACTGTAAATAATGCTCCTAGGAACATTGGTGTACAAGTGTTATAAGCTGAATTGTGTCCCCACAAAAATTTATATATTGAAGTCTTAACCCCTAGTACCTCAGAATATGACTATATTTGAAGATAGAACATTTACAGGTGTAATTAAATTAAAATGAGGTCATTATGGTGGGCCCTAATTCAATATGAGTGGTGTGTTTATAAGAAGAAGGAATTTGAACATAGACATACACAGAAGGCAGATGATGTGAAGACACAGGGAGAAGATGGCTATCCATAAACTGAGGAAAGAGACCTCAGAAGGAACCAACACTACTGACATCTTAATCTCACCCTGATAGCCTCCAAAACTGTGAGAAAATAAATTTCTGTTGTTTAAGCTACCCAGCCTGTGGTACTTTGTTATGGCAGTCCTAGCAAACTAATACAGCAAGTACCTTTTTGAATCCCTACTTTCAATTCTTCTGGGTATTAAATCTAGAAGTGGAATTGCTGGATCATACAGTAATTCAATGTTTAACTTTCTGAGGAACCATCAAAATGTTTCCCACAATGACTGCATCATTTTACATTCCCAACAGCAATACCCCAGAATTCCAATTTCTCCACATCCTTGTCCACACTTGTTATTTTCTGCTTTTCTGACAAATAGCCATCCTGATTGGTGTGAAGTGGTATCTTACTGTGGTTTTGATTTGCATTTTTCTAGTGACTAGTGATGTCGAGCATCTTTTCATGTGCTTATGTGCATTTGTATATTTTGTTTGGAGAAAAGTCTATTCAAGCTGTTTGTCCATTTTTGAACTGGGTTTTTTAGCATTGTTTTTCAGCTGTAGGAGTGCTTTATACATTCTGGATAGTGAACCCTTATCAGATATATGATTTGCAAATATTTTCTCCTGTAGAATGGTGACTGCCAGGGGCTGGGGAGGAGGAGGAAGTGGGGAGATGATTGTCAAAGGGTACAAAGTTTCAGTGATTTATACTGAGTGAACAATATTGTATTATATACTTAAATTTTTCTAAGAGGGTAGATCTTATGTTAAGTGTTCTTAATAAAAACACACACACACACATAATATTAATAAAAAGGATGGGAGAAAACTTTGGGAGGTGATGGATATGTCTATGGCCTGGATGGTGATGATGGTTTCACAGATGTATACTTATCCTCAAACTCATAGAGTTGTATACATTAAATATGTACAGCTTAAAAAAATTTTTCCCTCCCATTCTATGGGTTGTCTTTTCATTCTCTTTTACTGCCCTTTGATACACAGGTTTTAAATTTTGATGAAGTCCAATTGATCTATTTTTTTCTTTTGTTGTCTGTGTTTTTGGTGTCACATCCAAGATATGATTGCCAAATCTAATGTCATAAATATTTCCCTCTCTATTTTCTTCTAAGTTTTAGCTTATGTTTAGATCTTTGATCCATTGAGTTAATTTTAATTTATAGTGTGAGGTAAGGTTTCAACTTCATTCTTTTGCATGAGGATAGGTAGTTTTCCTAACACCATTTATTGAAAAGACTGTCCTTTCCCCATTGAATGGTCTTGTATATGTCTTCTTTGGGTAAGTTTCTGTTCAAGTCTTTTGCCCATTTTCTAATTGAATTATTTTTTTAACTGTTGAATTCAGAGCATTCTTTATATATTGTGGATGTTAGTTTGTTGGATATGTGATTTGCAAACATTTCTTGCAGTCTCTAGCTTGTCCTTTCATTCTATTAACGGCATCTTTCATAAAGCAAAAGTTTTAAATTTGATTAAGTCCAATTTACCAATCTTTTTTCTTTTATGGATCATGCTTCTGGTGTCATGTCTAAGAACTCTTGACCTGGCCCTAAGGTTCCAAAGATTTTCTTCTATAAGTATTATAGAAGTTATGACACATATAGTTAGGTGAAAGATTTTTGCCTATGGATGTCCAATTTCTACAGCATTACTTGTTGAAAGTCTACCCTTCTTCCGATTGTTTTTACGCCTTTATCAAAAAAGTTGGAAAAAAAAAACCATTTGGTCATACTTGTATGTGTCCATTGAGTATTCTCTATTCTGTTCCATTGATCTATATGTCTATCCCTCCTCCACTAATACTGCACTGTCTTGATTACTGTAACTATACAGCAACTCTAAAATTGGATAGAGTGATTCCTTCCACTTTATTCTTCTTTTTCAAATTTGTTTTAGCTGTTCTAATTACTTTGCCTTTTCATATGACTTTTAGAATAAGCTCATCTATATCTACAAAATCCCTCCTAGGATGTTGATAGGAATTGCATTAAACCTATAATCAGTTTGTAGAGAATTGATATCTTTACCATGTTGAATATTCCAATCTATAAACATAGTATGTCTCTCCATTTGTTTAGGGGTTTCTTGATTTCTTCATTAGCATTTTGTAGTTTTCAGCACAGATGTCCAGAACATGTATTATTATATTTATACCTTAATATATTGGTTTTTGAGAATTTGTAAATAGTATTGTATTTTATATTTGGCTTCCACCTGTTCATTGCTGGTATATGTACAAGATATTTTTTGTATCTACATAACTTTATTTTTATTTAAGCAAAAGAGTATCAAATGTTTAGCGTCCTTCACTGCAAAGTGCCTATTTACTTTCCATTTATATTTGTACTCTGATAACATATTTCTTTCTTGCAAATATTTATTCCTATAAACAGCTTAGCAAAATCACCAGAAGAACTTTAAGAAATCAAAAGGAAAACTGCTAAAATTATGTACAATGCATTGTCTTTAAAGCACATCAATGTTAAGTAATAGCATCCTGAACTAAAGAAGAGAACCTTAAAGTAAATGCCACAATTCAGCCTGGAGGATTTGTCTGAAAAATTTTACACACTAACAATGAGCTCCACAGCTGCTATTCTGATATTTTAAAGCTTTATTGAAATTTAACTCACCATAAGATTCACCCTTTTAAAGTATACAATTTAGTGTTTTGAGTATATTCACAAAGTTGTGAAATCATCATCACTATCTTTTTTTTTGGTGAACATCTTTTTTTTTTTAAATTTATTTTTTATTGCAGTAACATTGGTTTATAACTTTGTATAAATTTCAGGTGTACACCATTATACTTCTATTTCTGCATAGATAACATCATGTTCACCACCCAAATACTAATTACAATCCATCACCACACACATGTGCCTAATCACCCCTTTAGCCCTCCTCCCTCCCCCCTTCCCCTCTGGTAACCACCAATCCAATCTCTGTCTCTATGTGTTTGTTGTTATTTTTATTTTCTACTTATGAGCGACATCATAAAGTTTTTAACCTTCTCCCTCTGACTTATTTCACTCAGCATAATACCCTCAATCCATGTTGTCACAAATGGCTAGATTTCATCATTTCTTATGGCTGAGTAATATTCCATTGTGTATATATACCACATCTTCTTTATCCATTCATCCCTTGATGGGCACTTGGGTTGCTTCCAAGTCTTGGCTATTGTGAACAATGCTGTAATGAACACACGGGCGCATGTATCTTTACGTATTGGTGTTTTCATGTTCTTTGGATAAATACCCAGCAGTGGAATAGCTGGATCATATGGTAGTTCTACTCTTAATTTTTTGAGGAATCTCCGTACTGTTTTCCATAGTGGCTGCACCAGTCTGCACTCCCACCAGCAGTGTTTGAGAGTTCCCTTCTCTCCACATCCTCTCCAACACTTGTTTCCTGTCTTGTTAATTATAGCCATTCTAACAGGTGTGAGGTGATATCTCATCGTAGTTTTGATTTGTATTTCCCTGATAGTTAATGATGTTGAGCATCTTTTCATGTGCCTGTTGGCCATCTGTATGTCTTCTTTGGAGAAATGTCTGTTTAGGTCTTTTACCCATTTTTTAATTGGGTTGTCAGATTTTTGGTGTTGAGATGTATGAGTTCTTTATATATTTTGGAGAGTAACCTTTTATCAGATATATGGTTTGCAAATATCTTCTCCCAGTTGTTTGGTTGTCTTTTCGTTTTGTTGATGGTTTCCTTAGCTGTACAGAAGGTTTTTAGTTTGATGTAGTCCCATTTGTTTACTTTTTTCTATTGTTTCCCTTGCCCAGACATGGTACTTGAGAATATGTTGCTAAGACCAATGTCGAAGAGCGTACTATGTTTTCTTCTAGAAGTTTCATGGCTTCAGGTCTTACATTCAAGTCTTTAATCCATTTTGAGTTAATTTTTGTGTATGGTGTAAGATAATGGTCTACTTTCATTTTTTTGCATGTGGCTGTCCAGATTTCCCAACATCATTTATTGAAGAGACTTTCCTTTCTCCACTGTATGTTCTTGACTCCCTTGTCAAAAATTAGCTGTCCATAGATGTGTGGGTTTATTTCTGGGCTCTCATTCCATTCCAACAATCTGTGTGTCTGTTTTTGTGCCAGTACCATGCTGTTTCAGTTACTATAGCTTTGTAGTATATTTTGAAATCAGGGAGTGTGATTCCTCCAGCTTTGTTCTTTTTTCTCAGGATTCCTTTAGGTATTCGGGGTCTTTTGTTGTTCCATATAAATTTTAGGATTCTTTGTTCTATTTCTGTGAAAAATATTGTTGGAACTTTGATAGGGATTGCATTGAATCTATAGATTGCTTTAGGAAGTATTGACATTTTAACTAGGTTAATTCTTCCAACCCAAGGGCACGGAATATCTTTCCATTTCTTTGTGTCTTCCTCAATTTCTTTCAACAATGTTTTAAAGTTTTCAGAGTACAGATCTTTCACCTCTTTGGTTAAGTTTATTCCTAGGTATTTTATTATTTTTGTTGCCATTGTAAATGGGATTGTATTCTTAATCTCTCCTTCTGCTACTTCATTGTTAGTGTATAGAAACGCAACTGATTTTTGTATGTTGATTTTGTATCCTGCAACTTTACCATATTCATTTATTATTTCTAGAAGTTTTTTGGTGGATTCTTTAGGGTGTTCTATATATAAAATCATGTCATCTGTAAATAATGAGTTTCACTTCTTCCTTTCCAATTTGGATCCCTTTTCTTTCTTTTTCTTGCCTGATTGTTCTAGCCAGGACTTCCAATATTATGTTAAATAGGAGTGGTGAAAGTGGGCAGCCTTGTCTGGTTCCTGTTCTTAGAGGGATAGCTTTCAGTTTTTCACCATTGAGGATGATATTAGCTGTCAGTTTGTTATATATGGACTTTATTATGTTGAGGTACTTCCCTTTTATATCTATTTTATTCAGAGTTTTTATCATAAATGGATGCTGTATTTTGTCAAATGTTTTCTCTGCATCTATTGAGATGATCATGTGATTTTTATTCTTCATTTTATTAATGTGGTGTATCACGTTGATTGATTTGCAGATGCTGAACCATCCCTGCATCCCTGGGATGAATCCCACTCGATCATGGTGTATGATCTTTTTAATGTATTATTGTATTCAATTTTCTAGTATTTTGTTGAGGATTTTTGCATCAATGTTCATCAGTGATATTGGCCTGTAATTTTCTTTTTTTGTGTCCTTGTCTGGTTTTCGTATCAGGGTAATGTTGGCTTCGTAGAATGAGTGAGGAAGCTTCCCCTCCTCTTCAATTTTTTGGAAGAGTTTGAGAAGGCTGGGTATTAAATCTTTGACTGTTTGGTAGAATTCACCAGGAAAGCCATCTGGTCCTGGACTTTTATTTTGGGGGAGGTTTTTTTAAAATTACTGTTTCAATCTCCTCACTGGTGATTGGTCTATTCAAATTGTCTATTTCTTCTTAATTCAGTTTTGGAAGGTTGTATGATTCTAAGAATTTATCTGTTTCTTCTGGATTGTCCAGTTTGTTGGCATATAGCTTTTGATAGTATTCTCTTATAATCTTTTGTAGTTCTGAGGTGTCCATTGTAATTTCTCCTCTTTCATTTTTGATTTTACTTATTTGAGCCTTCTTTTTTCTTTAGTGAGTCTAGCTAATGGTTTGTCAATTTGTTTATCTTTTCAAAGAACCAACTCTTGGTTTTATTTTCTATTGTCTTTTTAGTCTCTATTTCATTTATTTCTGCTGATTTTTATTATTTCCCTCCTTCTACTGATTTTGGGCTTTCTTTGTTCCTCTTTCACTTGAACACTTAGCATTGCTAGGTACTGTTCTAAGTCATTTAACCCTCGCAACAAACAACAGTACCTTGAAGCAGGTACTATTACTATGCTCATTTCATGGATGAGGTAGGTGAAACATGAGACTTGCCCAAGGCCAAAGAGCTAATAAGTGGCAGAGTCAAAATTCAAAACCAAACGCAAGCCTTCCAGCTCAAGTTCACATCCTCAACCACCAGGCTACGATGGCTCTATACTGATCAGATTGACCCCTTTCTCCCTCTACCTTTATTTCTGTTTGAAGACTGAGTATCTTGGGTAGAACTTTCAGAACAATGCTAATTGTAGTGATAGCTAACATCCTTCTCTTGTTCTTAATTTTAACTGGAATGTCTCTTTCATTTTAAATTATCATAATGATAGCTGTGACTGAAAAGGAAACCTTTGTAACATGAGAATATTAATAATGTATATTTTCCTAAGATGAAGAACCAAAAATCAATCTTTCTTGGAAGAGAGACGGATCATGAAACTTCATGATAAGGACTTCTGTTTCAAACGTTTAGTCCAATCACATTTATAGTACATGAAATATCAATAGTTTCTTGTTGAGAAAACAGAAATTCTGGCCATAGTATTGATGCTGACTTAAGAGAAATAGATGCCTTTACCTAAGGCAAGAGTCCACATCTGAAGAATTCAACCAACCTGAGATATATACCAAAAAAATCAATTCAACAATTTAAAGATACATAAGAAATCGAAAGAAGACAGCTTTTGTGGGAGGCTGATATGCACATTTTATTTAACAAACATAATGTACAATGACTGAAAGAACTGTATATACCCAGGAGAATTAAGAGTGTGTATACCTGGATTAGCACCTAGAAAGTACATAGAAAATAATAAAGAAAAAAGGGGAAAGCTTTCTACGAAAATCATTTGGGCCCAGGTTTCTAAGGGCAGAGTCTCACTGGCATTTGATAATAACATTACATTTCATGTAAGCTTAGTGATCAGCTGACTCAGTTAACTGCCTCATGTCTTCAGTGCTTTATGACGATACGTGTGTCAACCTGATGGATTTCATACGTAAATTTAAATAAAGGATAAAAAGTTTTATACTTGCTCTAGTTTTATTCCAAAATTACTGCACTACAAATTTGTGGTACACTATTAGGAAGACATTGGGAAAGCAAAGAAACCTTTCTTAACCACTCATGTGATGTGACCTTGTTCAAGAATGGTGCCCTGGGAATCACTCACAATTTCACAGGTACAGTGATAACAAATCATTGATTGGAAGGAGGATTATAAATGGCAAATTTAGGTTATGAAAGCTTCTATCAGGATTAGAAAAGGTCCCACATTGCAGTAAAACCTCACTGAATGATTTACCAGTTAATATTATACTGTGTATTTAATGCAATATTCTTTGGTTACATCCTGTTAACCACCACGAGGATGACTCCCTTGCTTACAAAATAGATCAGTGGCTCTTAACTGGGGGCAGTTTCCCAATGTCTGCAATTTTTCACAACTGTTGGGGGTGCTACCAGAAACTAGTGGGTATAGAGGCCAGGGATGTGCTAAACATACTACAATGCACAGGGCAACCCCCACAACGAAAACTCAGGCTTCAAATGTCAAAAGTACTAAGGTTGAGAAACCCTGAAAGAGGTTTATGCGACACGTGTCTGGGTTGTTCATACAGTCAAAAGTACACTAAAGTGTGGAAAGGCACCCCCTGCACTTTACAGCTGTGAGGGATCTCCCCGTCAGCTCTCACCAGCAGAGACCCCTTCATTCTTCTGTCTTTTGACCCAGACCCAAGGCCAGCTCCTTCACAAAGAGCTCAATAAATATTTGCTGAGTGAACAAAGGAAAGAGGTGTAAGAAGCATGGTTCAGTCGTCAATTGACTATACTGAACAGTAACGTTAGATGACCTAAAAATTATTCTGAACCTCCAATGGTGTCATAGTCTCTGACAATACAGGACCTCAAAGTTAGGGCTAACATACTGTTAAAGATGGAGTTAATGTTTTAAATGGAGTATGTCTAAACAGTTCTAGATTCATTTTAGTGGGACAAACCAAATAAAATGGTTTTAAAGGCAAACATTCAATATACTTCATTTTAAACTAAAAAAAAATTAACACATGAAATGCCATGCACAGCAGACACCATTCTTTTTTTATATATTTACAATTTTACATATTTACTTATCAATATACCTTCCATCTTTACAATTATAAAATTATTTCAAACTGTAGAATAGTGGTACCATTGAATTTCCTTAGACATATATTTTGTAGCATTCATTTCTTTTATCCTTTAAAAGGCAATTATTTACCCAAATCCAAACCACAGTCAATGCCACGGAGGAAGGACACAGGAAAATCATGGAGAAAAAATAGACTGAGACAAAATTTTCACACAAGCTTTAAATGAATCTATTTCAGTAACTCAAATAAATAGTACTTTATTATTTACTAAGCTTCCCTTGCCAGGAAAAACAAAACAAATAAAACAATCCCCATAAACTGTACCTTTATAAAAACTCTCTGACATTTATAAGCAATTAAGTTATATTCTAGATCCCAATTGGTGGACTGTAGTAAGGGCTAGCTACAATTTAGGTTCAAATAAATACTATCCATGTAAATTTTTATCATCCCGCATAAACTTGAGGTTGCAACGGTGGAGGAAGTTTATCATTTTCAACATTTTCAGAGTCAATAGCTGCTAAAGACTGATTTGGGGGTTTAATTTCAAGTGGATACTTCTCAACAATGTCTTGAACCTCTTTTGCAATTCCATCCGTCCAATCTATTAGGTCTTTTTCAAGTTTCTTGGCTTCATTCATAATCCTTTCCTGTCGTTCATTCAACTGAGACAGGAGATCCAAGTTCTTGTACATTTGCTTAACACCTAAGCAAGCATCAGGAGACCAATTCTCAGATTCTTGCTTCCTGGGAGAAGTCTGGCCAGACATGTATCGATCAAAATCTTCCTGACTTAAATTCAGAGACTGAGCATCTAATTTCTCAATGAAAGCCACGGCACAGCACTACAAAAAGAAGAGAATGTTATTTATTATGGTCATATGAGGAATGTTATGTAAAGATATTCAAATAGGTTTTTAAAAATCCTTTTATTATGGAGAATTTGTAACAGAATCAAAAGCAGACGAAACAGACTAATGAACCTCCGCGGACTTCAGCTTCAAAAATTACCAACTCAGAACCAATCATGTTTCCTTTATCCTCCCATCTGAAATAATACATTTCTTCCTTTAAAAAAAAAAATTAAATCTAATTGCCAACTCCCCTGAGTCTGACTGTCAGAAATTCAGTCCTCTCTTGGGTCATTCGAAGGTCCTGGGGTCTTATACAGAGTGAAATAACTCAGGAGCCCCTTCAGTGTTTGCTCCACACTGGTTACTACAGAACTTGTCACGGACAAAAACTGAATAATTTCTTCAAGTCAAAGGCTCTCTGCTTCCCTGCCATGTTGCAGGGCAGAGGAATCACTGTTTTGTCTAGGAGCTCCAGGGCCAAGTGTCTGGGGGACATGCCCAAGAAAGTCATTCCCTTTTGAGGTCTTGCCAGACCCACAATGCCCACCCAGTGCAAGGCCAGCCACTGGGCGTGTCCTCAGGTACTGCTGTGGCACACAGACCTCTGGGCCTCAAAGAGATATTTTAACACTAAATGGTTGAAAGAACAAACTTTGAAATCAGACAACCTGAGTTAAGTGTCACTTCTGTCACTTGCCAGCCAAGAGTTGTGTGACTCTAGGAAGGTTACCTAAGCTCTCTGAGGTTTCCACATCTGTAAAATGGGGGAAATACCACCCAGATTTCTTGTGAGAATTAAACAACATAACACATGTAATGTACTTAGCTCTGTAGTAAGCAATGAGTAATGGCAACAATTATTAGCAAAGAAATGCTAGGGCAAACGCTCAGTGATAGGCAGCTCTCAGAATTTCTTCTGAGAAACTCACTCACAGGATCCTATATTATTACCCACAAAAAAGAGAATCATCTCTTTAAGGACTATTTAGCAAATCTATTACAAGTGACTGATCCAATGAGAAGGTGCCTATCTGACCCTTCCACACAGGCTCACGCTGTGTGTGCAGAATCGCTGCAGCCTTGTTACCTGGAGAGAGGAGGAATCTAAGACGATTCTAACGTTCCTGGCTTAGGTGAAGGGATACATGGTATCGCCACTAATGGAAATAGTGTATAACGGAAAAGAAAAAAACATTTAATAGGGAAGCAGTTTCAGTTTTGAACAAATTAAATTTGAGGCACAACAAATAGCTGGAAGTGGAGCCCAGTGTCAGGTCAAAACAGGTGACACAAACCTGTGGGTCATCGCTGTACAGGTGACCAGCAGAGCTCTGACCAGAGGAGACAGTCTAGGGAGAGAGATGCACAGAGGACAGAACCCCAGGGAATAACACAATTCAAGAGGAAGTAGAGGACACAAAGCCTACAAAAAGACAAGGAAGAAGGAGTGGATTGTGGAAGCCAAGGGGCTTAAGAGGTTCCAGAAAAAAGGAGTCGTCAGAGTGTTAAAGAAGTGAAGTAAGATGAAGACTGAGAGTTTCCATGGGATTTGGCAACTGGTAGATTTTTCACTTTTGCCGGAGCAGTTTTATTGGAGCAGTGGGAGTAGAAGTCAGACTCTGAGTCAGGCAAGAAGAGGATGAAGAAAGAAGATGCAAACATAGTTAAGGCTGTAGGTCAAGGTGCTGGGAAGCTGCAGAGTGTAGATGAACCAGCAGCCTTCACTGTCGATGAGGAGGGCTACCCTCCCACACCTCCTGGTCCGGCTTCATTTCCCCTGCTACTGGCCATGTCTCCATCTCCACACTTCTCAGGGATTTCCAGATCATCTGATACTCTCTGGATAAAGAACTCAATCCAAAAGGCTCTTTTTCTAGCAGTCAAGTGCATGTTTCCCTTATGTTAAGGAATATGAGTACTTTGGCCACTTAAACTTTTTTGTGGAATACAGTTTAAACAACTATGTGTCTGGAAGGATGAAAAACACTGCAGATAATGGAGGAAGCACCATTCTGAAAAAGAACATTCCCAAGTCCCTCCACCTGCAAACCACACCCCCAGATGCTGGCAGCTACAGTCACGAGCAGCTGAACACAATGGCTGAGGGTGATGAGTAACGGCACAGGTCCAGATTTTGAGGGACCTGAAGTTTATACGCTTTTGTGAACCCACTTAAAAGAAAAAAAGATAAATACAAAATTAGGTACAAAAGTGAATACATATTTAGGATGTAAAAATAAATCACAAGTTTCTGGAGCCTCGGAGATTTGACTACGTTTTAGACAATTCACCAGAAATGCTTCCTTATGTAACCTGGCTTCCTCTCCCTACCTATTACCCTGTACAACTTCCAGCACAGGAAATGAAGCACATAAGATGTCTTGAGGCTCAAATTCATTAGCTTCACAGTAAATCTAGTCTAAAGCAAACAAGCGAAGGTTAGTGGTCAGTAAAAGAAGTATTTGGCCGTATAACTTAGATATACATACTTTAATACTGTCTTGCCTAGAATCAACTAGCACTGTAACAAAACAACAATTGAAAATCATTTACATTCTCTAAACTGACCCCTTCTTAAAATACTATTAGTTCTAAGAGGTAATTTGTAGAAATGAAACAAAAAATGAATCTTAAGTCTTTTAATAAAGGAATCAAAGTCCAAGATCTGACTTATTCATGATTGAAACAACCCAACTAAGTGAATGCCTCTTATACCCAGGATCCCAGGGAGTGATGGCCAACAGCAGCAGAGATTCCTCAATGTGGCTGTCATGTTTCCTATAAGAGTACCAAAGTCTCTGGTCAAGTACTAGGAGGTGGGGTGCCTGCACAGCCTGGTCACATGTGCTCTGTGACACCAAGCAAGCATCCTCAGTTATGCTGACTCCTCAACTCAGGAGGATTAATCTGTCACAGGCCTGTGAATGACTTGTCACATCCCTAAAATAAATAACTTCATGGTTCTTCTCCATAACACCAAGAAATCAAACACTTACCAGATTTGTGAAATAGTAGCCATCCTCTCCAGTCATCAATCGGCTTGGGTTGCAGAAGCGGGTGATATACTGGATATTGGACTGAAGGCGTGGGGGGTTGCCCTTCAAAACAATGTAGATGAGAGTGGGTAAGAAGTCATCGGCTGAAGCTGGCTCGTTCTTGGTGATCTTGATGGCATTGAAGATGTGCTTGCTGCACTTGGTGATGCAGGCCAACTTATCTCGGGGCACACGCTTAGAATCCATTTCAATGATATCTGTAAAGCAGAAAAGACACTGCTTCCAGTGAGAAAATAATTACATAAAAGAAGCATTAGGATAACCATTTTTTAATCTATTAAGTTACAGAAGTTCCCCTGCTAACCCCTTCTCCACCAGTTAACTTAGTGTATGAAAAACTCAGACTGCAGAAAGAGTTAAATACTAGCTCACATGTACAGAACACATGACTGTGAGCCAGGCACTACACAGTATGCTCTCCAAATACATGTTTTTTTCATCCTCAGATTATGCAATGGACACTCATTATTAAGGGAACTGAGTTTCAGATACGTTTGATGATTTGCCCAAGACCATACAGACAGCAAGTGACACACAGGAGATTTGAAACCAAGTCTATTTGACTCTAAAGCACATTATTTTAATCATGACAGTAAACTGCTAATAAGTTCAATGGAGAAGTAAGAGTCGTTTTACTGCTTCTGTTCCTCCTAATACATTGTAAAACGCAGTTTAGAAATCCTCAATTTGCATACTGCTTTTTAGAAATGTGGCTACTATACAAAGCAACTTCATATTGGATATCAAAATACAGCTGCTGAAATCCATCACATGGAGGTCCACAGTGGCCAGTCCTCCTGGCATGTAAATCTCCATGAGCTATGAACATCTACAGCACCTTTATGACTCTTACAACCTGCTGGTTAGCACTGGGGCTAAAGCAAGGGTGTAAATTTAATCTCATAAACAATATTGTATTTCTTCAGAAAAAAATTATTTCACTGCCCTTAACTACCATTAAGTCCAATTGGTGGGCTCTTATAAATGCACCCTTTGTCATAAAGACGAGGAGGCTGTGAGGAATAGTTAGGTACAAACTGTCAGTACACACAAGAGGAGGGAGGCAGTGTGCCTTTGGACATAGGTATCTGCTGGCAGTCTGGAACATCGTGAAAGAAAACAGCTGAGACAGCTTAATTTGACAGCAATTTCTTGCCACTAGCAGGAACAAAAGTTTCAGATTTAGGCAGGATGGTGGTACACGCCAAAGAGTTCTTTCTGGTCTCAGCTCTCATCTCTGAGGATGGCCATCTGGGGGAACCCTCAGAGGACCACTAGAGCCATGGAAATACAGAGGCCTTGTTTTAATTTAGTAATGCTTTTATTCCCCATACTTACACATTTATTGTGTGAATTATATAATTTTTGCTTATTTTACTGATAAGTTCCTTTAATCTTTTAATTCTGGGTTGTAATTATTGTTACTATGTCTCAGTCTATTTATTTTTCTTTTTCTATTTAAATAGAACTTATTATAAAAAAGATTTTGGAGGAAGATTTTTTTTTTTTTTTACCATTTTCACTACTTTCATTCACTCTATTTAGCCTTCTACCCCTTTATTGTTGATTTTCATTCTCTATTTTACCACTTAACCATTTTCTCATTAATCTTTTATTCTTTAAGTTTTAAAGTGAATAAAAAGTGAATTACTTTTTATCTGGATGCATGTGTAACTGCCACTGCCAAGGGGCAGGGCGGGAGTGTAAAAAGGAAGAGAATGGAAGGAAAAGAAAGGAGAATAAAGGAAAAAAAAACCCAAAACCCAAGGGATTTCTCCCATACTCTTCATCTTGCAGCAAACCCCCTGTTCCTAAGTATCCTTTAGCCTGAAAGAAGGTTCTTTTTTGGCACTGTTTTGGAACCCCCACCCTGATGTGCTGTTCCGTGATTTGCACTGCCTTGAAGTTCACACTAGGAGATATGGGAGGGAAAAGCAAACAAAACAGAAACTCCCCATTCTTCTAGTAATGATCCCCATGCTCCCCAATCTGCCTGCTATTATTTACTTTTTAGTCCTCAAATAACTGCTTTGTGTCTTCTGTCCAGGGCTTTTCCTTGTAATCAGTAGAAAAGATAAGGTTGAGTATGGGCACTCTTAGCCAATGTCTAGACTTATCTTTAATGGGAAACAAAGTAGGCCGTACTTCTAGGTCATGGTTTCTTAACCTGGGCACTATTGACATTTTGGGCTGGAGAATTCTTTGTTATAGGGGACTGTCCTGTGTACTACAGGATGTTTGGTAGCATCCCTGGCCTCCACCCACTAGATGACAGATGTCAAGTGAAATGGAAAATGCCTCATTCAGTGTATTTATAAACAAAACTGACAGTGCTGATTAGTAGCACATGGGATGATTTGGAGAAATTTAACTGATATCTCCATATTTAAGACCAATGTTATAGACTGTCCTCTCTTAGGCTGACAATTTTAGATTAGGAAGAAAGTGGTCATATAAACTTTGGTCCTCACAAAGGCAGAATGTGTCTGCACTTGGATTAGCAAGATATGGGAGCTAAGATGAGAAAGAGTAAGAAGGCTTTTAAAATCTTGTGGCTGAATTTTTACTATCAAAAGATCTCTTGATACTCCTCTGTCTTAGATGCCTTGAGAGAAAAGTTCCACCTCTCAAATTCTATTAACAAACTGTTGGTGTATTGAAATCCACTTTCTTAGTTCTATTTTTAAGTAAACAATGGTCTGGCACTTGTACTTTCTGCCTTTACAAGGTTTGTCCTGTGGCTTTTCAGAAAAGAGATCTCAACATAAATTCCTATGGAGTACTTTAAACATAAACCAGTTGGTCTTGAACTTTCTAGTAAGAGTCTTTGGAAAACACGCAAGTACAAGGTCCATATCCAGGCTTTGGAGAGGCTCTCACCTTCAATTTCTTATGATGTTCCCTGAGCAAAAGTTAGGACTAGAGGTGGACCTTGACCCAAAGGAGTCAATTCATGGGACAATCGACATAGCCTAGCAGAAAAGTTTGAACAACAAAGATGACAGTATTTAGCTAGGCCAATTAGGCTCTACATGGGGAATTACAGAGAATAATTCATTTAATAACAGGAGTTGAAATGTGAAGATACACAAAGAGAAGCAGAATCTGAGAAAGTGAAAGAACCACGTTAACAGCAGATAACCCAGTCCCTAGAGGAGTCTTGGAGTTAAGTTTCTGTGAGTGTCCTGACTCTCTTCCAACCCTGATAATATCTTAAGCAAACCTCCACTTCTTCCTGTAACTTGAGTGAGTCCCTGGTTCTTATAACCAAAGGAGCCTACTTAATGGCCTGCCTCCAACAATGCTAACATCAGCTGACCCACTTTCCTTCCCAGTAGAATTTCATTAACAATTTCTAAATGAGCAAGTCCTTCCAACTCTTCTCCTTAATTAAGGAGAAGCTGGCCAAAGTTGGATGTCTTCTCCATTAGGAGGTTGGTTTTTGTTTTTTTTTAACTTTTGTGTTGTACTTCTGCTGAGTTATTCCTATGAATAAGAAACAGAAACTTTATTAGGTGCCTGGACCTGTCCAGAATGGCAGAGCCACATCAATTTAGGGCACTTCATCTACTTCCTGAACAAACCAGAAAAATAATTCAAAGCACATCTCTGTCTAACAACCAATTAGGGGCATCCTTTTAACATGCAGCTCTAGCTTGGAGATTACCTTGCCTCACCAATTCCCTCCCTCCCTCTAAAAGTATTTTGAATACATAAATGCAACTGAGTTTTAAGAAATTTACGCTAGCTGTATTTGATCTTAGTTTAGTTCAATGCCCAAGAAACAAGAGACCTTGGTCACAGAAAGCGAGGGAGAAAAGTAGTTGACCTGCTAATCTGAACACTTCAAATTCATAAAACTAACACTCTTGCAAATCACTTTTACCACATTCCAATATATCTTTGGCAGTCTGCATTTTAGAAATACTTTACTGTCTTTTTGTTCACTGAAATAAGTATGGATTTATAACGCAAAATGTGAACTTCAAGGGAAAAAGATCCAAATATAAAAGCTCTCTGTTTCACTGACCTGTAATTGCTTTCACCACCATATCAGACACTTCTGGAATTTCTTCATTAACAGGGACACAAAGCATCTGAGGTGTAACCCAGTGCAGGGCTCTATAAAGAGAAAAAGACACTAAAAAAGAGTTCCAAGTATGGACCATAGTCATTTATCTTGTTATTTCCTTCAGTTAAGGGAAAATATGGGGCACCACTGACTAATCAGGCAATCCTAGGCCCAAGCACATCGCCCTTGCACATATTAGGAGCTCAGCTGATGGGTCGAAGTAACTAGAATCCTAAAATGAGGCTTCTCTTCTGCACTTACCACAAGAAAAGCAGAAGACAATTTTACCAGTTGAAATGAGATTATACTTAGACTGAAGACTTGATATTTGAGAATGAAGATTTGAGAAGAATCTGCTGCTCCCTGTCCTCACGGTTCACCACTGTTAACGTCCTTTTAGGCTTTGACCTCAACTTCCAAGGCACACCAGAGCCTATATAAGAGGTCAACGAGCATGCGTCACCTCAGCCTGAATCACTGAGTTTCCTGGTTACATCCTAACTTTACTCCAGAGATTGTGCTGCTGACCCTCACCACTTGCTTGACTAATCCTCTCACCTTGCTTCTCAGTCCAAAGCCTATCTTCCATCTTCCCAACATCAACTCCTCACTTCTGGGGTAATACCATCAAGTATAGGTCTACCAATAACCAGCCCTGTTGTCTGGGAACCCCAGTTGGGATTCCTAGGAACACCTCATTCCAGAAACACCTCATTGTACTCAGTCTTGGCCCTGTTCCCACATTTAGATGGCTTATTTCATAAACGTTTTGCTGCCACTGAAATGCAGAGTACTGGGGCTCACTCTACTGGCCATGGAAGACTGGGTGCTTTGCAAAGTGTTATCAACCCAGTACTAGTGGAAAGACGCGACTGGAGGAATGGTTGAATAATGAGTACCCCTGGTAGGAATGAGGAAAAATGACACCTATTGCCTTGATATGGATATTCACAGCTTCCTGTCTGACAAGGCAAATAATATAACGAAATGAGAAAAATAATGAAATCTCCTTCTGCTCGTTGGAAATTTTGGAGATCTGAAACAATCTCAAATACCAAACATGGTTCTTTATCTAAAGCTGCTTGGAGTCAGATTGATAAGCAAGATAGTGACTTGAGCCCTTTCTTCCTGTCAATTTACCATATTCCTTTTCTTTCTGACACCACAAAGAAGCTTATATGCTAACGATGGCAGGTACCTTACTGCTACTTGCTCTCAAGGTTTGAAACTCAAGGGCCCTTGTTTTCCCACAATGTGTTCTTCCAATAGTAAGTAGTAAATACAACAAGACAAAGCAAAACAATCAACTACCTGATCCTCTTTTGAATAGTGAGATCTTTCTTCTCATCATCAGTAGTTTCTGGACAGAACACATATTTGTAGAGACGAGTCATGATGTACTTTTCAATCTGATCCATTATCTTCTCAACTCTTTCTGGAGGCACTGAAATATCCAAATGGATATAAAAGCTCAAGAGAAGGAAGGACATTTAAAATTAAGAGTATGCTTTCATAGTACTTTCTACATAGCAGAAAACTGATTTACCAGAAAGATATTTAACACATCCAGAAACAAAAGTATAATTGTTATGTTACATTAAAAAAATACTCTTTTAAAAAGTACCTCAACTTTTGGGACTGCCTTTTACAGAATCCCCACTTCTAACTTAAGCTGTGTTGGCAGGACCTAACAGATGTATACACCTGGCCAAGTGAAAAGATCTCAGCACGGATCACTCCCTATTGCTACATTAGATTCAGCACTTGAAATTCCCAAGACTGATGAATGCTAGCAAAACTCACCCTTTCATTCTTCTGAGGTTTACTACAAAACCTTAAAAATCTCTCTGAGGTATACACATGAGGCAGATTTCTCAGATATACATGTATGCTAAGTACATCCTAAAATCCAACATCAGTGGAAGTCAAATTCAAGAATCTCTAAAAATCTAAAGCACTAAGTCAGTGGTTCTCAATTTTTTTCCTGTCCCAACCCACATGAGGAATACATAATCATGAACAATAACTCACTAAGATGGTAATTTCAATATGGGGGTTTTGTTTAGAACCCTCCCAAGGGGTTTTAATTGACTCTGCCCCTCCCCCTAATGAAGTTATTAAACATTGCTCAATAAATTATCCAACTGCTCTGATGATCTTGGAACGATATACATGGTGGTATTCAAAGGCACTGTTAAGTGTCAGCCTAGCTACCAGAATGTCAGTGGAGTAGTTACAGGACAGAGTGGGCAAACCAGCGAGGCCTCAGGGAAGGAGAGGAACTGCTAAGAGACTCAGCAGTCAGACCTCTGCGACCACCAGCAATCCCTCAATGGCTGGCTAACAAAGTATTACCTTTTCCACGAGTCTGCATTCTTTCAGCCACATTCTGGTAAAAATCCTGAGTACACTCTGACTGTTCCTCAATGCTTAAATCCTGAAACAAAAGGACAAAGAGGCTGCTTGGTAGCTGAAGAAAGATCATGAGTAAAGCTGTAAATTTCACCAAGTTTCCAAAACCCACTCCCTAAATTGGTACTAATCTCAAAAGTACTTACAAACTATATTAACTCTGCAGGGGAGAAAAACCTATCCATTAATATTACTTACAACATCCCATGACCTCATTTCTTTTCGCTGTATGTACATATTATTACATGGGTACAATGCATATTTTCATAATTTACACATTTATGTACATTTCTATTTATCTAATCTACTTAACCATTTTTGGTGGCTTTATAACATTCCATTACATTAACCATCCTCTATTTATTTAACTATCCTCTACCACTGTGCATTTGGGTTCCTTCCCTTGTCTCACTGTTATGTACTGCAGCTAGAAACAGTTGTGTGAAGACTGTTTCTTTTGGGTTCTTTGTGATACATTTTCAAAAGTGGCATTAACAATAATAAGTATGAACAACTTTATAGCTCTAAGTATCTATTGCTAGATACAATCCTCAGAAACCCCACTGTATAGTCATTAGCCATGTATATGTGCTTATTTCTCCATGGCTCCTGCAATGCTGGGCTTTATAATTTTTATTTGGTTTTATTGATTTTACAGGTGTAATTACATATATTTATTCCCTACTTTCTTCCAAAGAATATGTGAAGTCTATATAAAAGAAAAACACACTTCAGCACAATAAAGTAGAAGGTGATAAAAAAGAAAAACAAAACATGGAGAGAAAAAGCAAGTAGAGGCAGGAATGACAACACAAAAATGTACTCCTTGAAGATACTGAAGTTAGTCAAGAGTCAGCTCATAAATTTGTCTCTAACCAAACTTTCTAGCAATCATCACTATGATGAAAACAGCTGCATAACTGAGTGTCCAAAACATAAAAGCAAATTAATTTTTCAGGTGAAATTCTGACACCAAAATCAGAAATTTCTCCCAAGCGTTCCCATGAAGATGTCACTGTAGAAGTCCAGGACAAATTCCACAGGACTGTTTCTCACAGACTGCCTCTGCACAGGCCAATGACAACATACACCACTGGCTGATAAAACCCCAGTGAAGCACGCAGACCCTGACGTTCTGGCTTAGTTCAGAAAAGATGCCTTGGGGTCAGGGGCAGTGACCACACCTTGCCTCTCTGCCTTTACAACATACATCTCTCTCGTCCATCCTTTCTTGGTTTGGGCCCCCATTACCTTTCACCTGGAGTTTAGCTGCTCTCCCCACTTTTGCTCTTCCTCACTTTTCCACCCATCTGACACACCAGAGTCTAACTGATCATCTTAGATTATGACCTGGTCACACTGGGTCTCAAACCTCCAATGATTGTCCATCAGATGGATGCTGAAGAGCACACTCAGCCCAAATAGTCCATCCTGCTTCCCTCTTACTGTCAGGTTACCTATTGCTCTAAGTATCTGCTTTTAGTTTTCCCATCTCTCTAACATTGTGAAATCATTCTCTCTGTCCCGATTACCTTTACTCCTCTCCAATCCTTCAACAGCTGTCCAAGGAAGTCCCCATAGTATCTCCTTTAAGACTCAGTTTACATCCCACCTCCTCTAAGAAGTTATTCATTCCCTTAGTCAAAATAATCTCGTATATACCTCACAGCACTTAACAACACTCTGTGCCCACACTGACTGCAACTCTCATTACTGTCTTAATTCATTATTTACATAAGAGCCATTTGGTTGAATTGAAACTGATCCCTTGTCTAGTAAGGACTACGTACTACCCTTAGTAAATTTTATACATTATGTAATGTTAAGCTTTTATTTATATTCACCACAATTTCCCACTGCTTCCTTCCACTTTACCTGACTTTAATTTTTCATTGCATAGATGAGTTAATACCATTAAACCCTTTACCTGATCATTAAGAATAATTATTCAACAGTTCAATTTTAGCTCCTCTCCACAGGTGAAATAAATATCCTAATCTAGTTTCTTCTAAGTTTTTTCATGTTTAGCTCTTTTATTTGGCTGGAATATAAGGTGCATAGTACGAAACACAGACCTTAAATAATCTGTTATACAAATTTCCCTGTCTTTTTCAGCAGCAATTAGTAAAAAGAAACCCTGTTCCCCTTTGTTTTCCAGTTATCATATAATTTGCTCCTGAGAAACTAAATCTATTTCTGGAATCCCTGGTTTATTTCACTGTTCCCTATATAAATTTTTTTATCAAAATCACATCCAGTTGTGATAATTTTCATTTTAGAATATATTTTGAAGTCTGCTAGATTTAGAAACCTCCCCTCCCAAAATCCTTACCCAAAAAGATTATGTGGTATATCTGCCTCCTTGTTTCTCTAGAATAAACAATGTAACATTGTAATTTAAATATTCTAAGTGTTCATATCGATCTGCAAAGTATTTGTAAATTTACCTTTTTTTTCTCAGCTAGATCCAAGATCCAATCCCCAAAAGTCTTTTAATTCTTTGAATGAACCTCTACTTTCTATATTAGATTCCTATTAATATTTAAAGTTATTTATTGCTATTGTTTTTTAAAAATGTGCTAGGCTTTTTAGCTTTTTACCACTGGTATGTCATATTGTAACTGAATTTTGTGGATTTATCTCGCCATGTTGCTAAATTTATACCTCTATTAGTATTCTGTTTTCCTTTGGATTTTCCTGATAAAATTATTTTTCCCAAATTTCCTGAAAATTATATTTCTACCCATTCTAAAAACACTTATTACATGATTACTACAATTGTCAGCTACTGTACCAGACAATAATATAAAAATATTAATAAAATGCTCAGAGGGCATTCACCTTAAATGGGAAGACTAAATGCAAATAATTATAATATTCTATGATAATTATAAGCCAGAAGGACAAAGTATTATGGTGTATATAGTAAATCTCTCACTTCTTTTTCTTATTCTGTCTATCTTCAATGGTCATCTCTAAATAGGTATGGTGGTAGCAGCAGTAAGTATTGCTGTTTCATACTAATATCTGCGTGAGATGGTAGCCATGAGATATTTCTAGGGATGCTCATGAGAAAGATTGTCTCCTTTATGCTCTGTGGTGCGAACCCAAGTAGATCCAGAGCTATCCTATGAGAAAAGTCCTGATCCTACTCACCATACTGCTGCTGCTCTTCTATGAGGAGGTACGGTGGGTCTCTATATGAGCATGCTCAGTAAATCAAATACAAGGCTTTCCTTTCTCTATTGCCAATTCCTAATAAGACTTCAATCTTTTATTTCCTATCTAGTCCTAATCTCTGAATTGATCAAAGAAATTTATACTTCAAATTCTCTAAGCTTCATCTCTGTACTACAGATCACCCGACAAACATATCCACGGACTAAAATTTTCAGGTCTGGTTTTAATACTGCGCTTGGATTTTCATGTGGGTAGTTATAAGCAGCAGCTACACGCAGAATATGTCCCTAAGAACATGTTTATAAATTCTAAATATCATCAAATTATCCTTTTGTTCTCTTATTCTTATTTCAAATCATTTTGTAAATCTCGAATTCTTCCAATAAGCAGAGTGGGTTTAAATAAACAAAAGATGAACTATCATTATGAAATTTATGAGATGAGATTTTTTTTTTTACTATTAAACCTATAAATCTAATTTTATTTTTAATATGGAGGACCTTACTTAACATTTTAACTGTGATATTTTAATTTTCCTTTATGATGCTATAATTTCACTTGTTATTCTTTTAATTTATGGACTTTCTACAATGGATTATCTATTCTTTTTATCTACTTAGGTAGCTTAGACATGGTTACCAAGATTTACACCAAACCTTAACACTTAACTTTGAACAAACTACATTCATTCTTATGATTATTACTAATACTCACTTCTAACTAGAAACACTGAACCTCCTTTTAAAAGCCTAAATGGCCTCTTTTATTGGTGGCAATGGATCACCTATTTCTTCCCCAGCTCCACAAAATCACTGTAATTTATGTTACAATTCAGAAAATTCTTTACATTTCTATTTATACTGCACAGATCTACACATCATCAGTGTTTATTTCATAATGTAAAATAACTCTCCTGCCACTCTGTCCTCTTATCCCACTTTAGATTCTTTGTAGGACTTACCACTATGTTAAATGATAAATTGGTCTGTTGTCTATTTCCTCCACAAAGTGTCAGCTCCCCGAGGGCACTGTTCACTACCATATCCTCAGTGCCTATAACAGAGCCAGGCATAGGACTAGTGCTCAACAGTAGTGGAATGAAAGAAGGAATGACTGTGGCCATTTATTATTGTTCCTTCCTTTATAATACTGTAAAGATGCTGGGAGACAATTCTACATAGATCTCATATTTCTACACATCTTGTGAGTAGAGGCACTGACTGCCTTTGTTCTGAACTCTTTTCAAGGACAGCTGTACAGCAAACAGACTTAGAAGACAGAGAGTGCATCCCTCAAGTGTAAAGGGTAAATTGTAGTAAACAATTTACTGGACAGTAAGTCCGTATAATGTTTTCCTCCGAGGCAAAGGTCAGGCAAGCTCACAGCACATTATAAAAGATTCTCTTCTCTAATGTAACTCACTGCGTGCACAGGCATTACCTTGTCTTCTCCGCAGCACTCCGTGGGAACTGATACTCAGGAAATTGGTGCAAGTGCTGAGACTACTCCAGCTACTGCTATTGCTGTAATCAACTGACCTTTTTTTCTGACTCAGAAGATTCATGTCTTCTGCCAGTATCCATGAAACTATGGCAGGCTAACTTGCTAACTTGCAAATAGGGTAAATCTCAGATCCTTCACAGCTCTTACCAAGGGAGCTAAGTGATAGCAGGTTTGTATTGGTAAGTGCTTTTAGGTTCTACAAAATTCCAAAAGTTTTTTTCATAGTTTTTAAAGAAAAAACAGAGTCTAGCAGTGGAAATGAACCCTTTTCCTTAAGTATTCTCTAACCATTGCCTGGAATCATGTTTTCTATGTCTGTGTAAAGTTACTTTTTTCTTAAAAAATTTTTTCTTTGTAGTTTAAAAGTCTGACAAGTGGGTGTATTCCTTTGAATATTAATAGTGAGAGGTTCTCTGTATACTTTCTTAATTGTCTGGCTAAAGTTGTTTTTTCCACCCTCAGTTCTGAAAATCTTTGACTATTTTTTAAATTACATTTTCTGTGTTTTTCATCTGGAACTCCTAGCTTTAGGAACTGGATCTCCATGATCTGTTTCCTGGGTTCATTAAGTTTCCTTTGTACTGTAGTTAACTGTTTGATATATTCAGGTTTTAGCTTTTATGCCCATGTTTTTGGTATTGCTAGTTTCTATTGCCTTCAGTAATTTTTTTTTTAGGAAAATAAACATATTAGGGCTTTAATCTTCTTCAGTAAAATTTAAAAAGTAAACATTAACATTTAAAGTATAGCAAACATGCAGTCCTCATATTTTGAGATAGTCCATCTTAGCAGGGAAGATACTTTGAGGTCATTAGTAGCTATTTGAAGATAGATTTAAACATTTCTACATTTAGAGGAACAAAACAGGGCAAAAGTAATTGATTTTTGTCAAATTCAATTACTGGCAAAATAAAGGTGGTGAGAACTGTTAAGATACATGTGTTCACTTCACATCTCTAAGGAAAGCCAGTAGTTGATCATTTTTAGCAGTTGGATAGTTACTAATTACAAACTCACATATGTTCTTCACAAAGGTCATCATAAAATTTTTTTAGCAAGAAAAATGTTTAAACTCTTGCCTTCCCTTCACTGAATGAAGTGTGTAGTGGGCTAAGTATTCTAGCAGCTCGCATGCTACAGTGAGATGCAGAAAAAACACAGTGCAGTCGGGTGCGGCCAGGTAGCCAAACAGCAGAATTCCCGAAGATGTATTTGTTTAAAATACTTTGCCGTCATCAGCGTTTGAGCAGATATAGTGTTATTCATGATACTCCAGAGGTCCAGTGGTGTGTCCTGTTGCCTTCTTCTGTAAGTATGTAAAACTATTAAACATGTAGTCTTAAAAATCAATGAACAGACTCCCAAATTAGAGTTCATTAACGCAACCATGCAATTGTGTGTTTAGCCACTGGTTACCTGAGCTTTCCAACAATGTTTGGGAAAATGTCAAAAGTATTCACAGACGAGAAAAGTGAAGCAGCGTTTCAAGGGTTAGAGCAGCTGGTTAAAAAAAAAAACAAAACTCTTCAAGAGGCAGCTAAATTTCTTTCACGACACCCACCAGGGTGGGTCTGGGGGTGTGCCCGTGCAGTCTGTACCCCACCTTGTTAACTAGCACCACTGTGCCTGGCTCTTTCCCCTCAACCAGCATGTGGAACAAGGTCTCACACCTGTAAGGGTTAAACTTGGCTCAATTTGAACCATAATTGGCTTAACTTGGGTCGGCTGTGCTTGATGAACACCTTCTGAATGTGGACTTCAGCCGTGATGAGGCCCTCAAAGAGATTCTTCAGGTGAGGGTTATCGTTTTTAATTTCTTCTTTTGGAACACTTCGTGTTGCCTTCTCCAAAATGTCTGCAACCTCTAACAAGTCCTTGCAAAAGCCCTAAATACCTAAAATATAATTTTGCCTCCTCTACCATTTTTGGCTCCTCTGCCTCAAGTTCTCAGTATCTGCCAAACCTTGCTTTTATTTTTCCACAGTCTCTTTTAGTTGCTCTTCTAACTTGACCTTCTCTTCCATGAGTTTCTTCTCCGTAGTGGGAATATCTCTCTTCTGTTCCATTTTGACCCATGTCCTCTTCCATTCTGGCCATGGTTCACTTGTTTGTAGCAGTGCACAACAGGAGAGGTCCTGAGAGACAACGCTAAAGCTGGGAGACTGCATTGTGCCGGCCTCACTCACTGAGCCACATGGCTGCCCCTCAATAATGTTGTAAGTTTTCTCTTATCATTGTATTCTTCTATGACATGTTCTTGATTACTTTTACTCATTCATCACTTTCAACATAGTTATCAACTCAATCTTTTATCTACTCTTGTTTATGATGTATAGATGCCACCAGCTCAGACTTTTTCCTACTGCCTTGTTGCCTCACTTCTCATCCCTGCTGCTTCTAATTTCAACCTGGGTCCTGGGTTACTTCCCCTCCACCCCCAAATTTTCTTACCATAATTAAAGCCTATTTTGTTGATTAAAGTTTCTTTGTTTTGGATACATATTTCTGCTCTCCTAGCAGTAATTACACAGCAGGGCAACTACTCCTTGTATACACGTATGTTTTAGAATAATGAAGTCATTTTAAGGTATAGGAGGGACACCTATCTTTCTATTTATTCTGGGGAAGAGAAGATAAATGAAGATATAGTTTTGTTTTAAACTACATACTATAGATAATATTTTTTTTCTCCTCATTCAGGTTTAGAAAAAGTTTTTCAGGAAAATTAATATCAGAAAAATTTTAAGTTTATATCATATAATCAATACCAGATTTCAATAGAATGAATGGCTGGGAAAAGAACAATGAAAGCAGCAAAGGTCTTACATTGTGCTTGACTGCTGCCTTAGTAAGGAAAAAGAGTATATTTGAATGATTGCTAATAAAGGAACCTTGTTTTAAAAACTGCATTGAGAAACCCAGAAAATTCATTTATTAAAAAGCTTTAATGCACTATCCAATAAATGAAAGGTTCTGTATTTTGAGGAAGTAGAGGGTTACACAGGCTACTTTTAAAAATAGGGCAGGCTACACTTTCAGAATAGAGGGAAATGTATCTAAGGGATTTATCCACAATTAGCAAGGGTAGATTTAAACAGTTTGGGAAGCAAAAGAGTTTCTCTAGGAGTTTTATTTACTTTGATTTAATTGCAGTGTGTTTTGAAAATGTTTTCACATAAATAAATTTGCAGAAAAAAAATTCTTCACCAAGCCAGGAATCTCATTAAGTTAGAAAATATGGTTTTCTAGTTACAGTGGGAAAGGTTAACACCTAGTTGGGTCTATATGATGCTTTAAAATTACCCTGGGCACATAAAGTTTTGTCCAAATGACAAAAGAAATCTATATATCCTTCAATTCATTGGTGACCATATATATTCTTGAATCTGTGGCCACTCAGACCTATTTGAAGCTTGGTTCTTACAGTGAGTCTTTTTTTTTTTTTTGGCTGAGGACGATTCACCCTGAGCTAACATCTGTTGCCAATTTTCCTCTTTTTTTTTGCTTGAAGATTTGCCCTGAGCTAACATCTGTGCCAATCTTCCTCTATTTTGTATGTGGGTTGCCACCACAGCATGGCCGCCACCGACAAGTGGTATAGGTCCATGCCTGGGAATTGAACCCGGGCCACCAATGCAGAGCGTGCCAAACTTAACACTAGGCCATGGGGCCAGCCCTCGCTGTGAGATTCTTAAATTCTAGTTGTTCTGTAATGATAAGAAGCTTAAAAAACTAAACCTCATAAATTCTTCTTAGCTGCTTCTACATACGCCGCCCCCCTCTACCCCCAGCCATTTTCTCAATAAAATTTAACTTCTTGCTATGGTGACTTCTAAGAAGAGAAAAGTAGTTGATAACAATTGTATGTTCAATATAAATGGATTTTGTATCAATGATTTAGCTGTCTTGTTTGGAATAGAAATAGCTCTTAAAGAATATAAAAAGGGACTATAAGATGATACATATTTTAATATTAAGTAGCTAATAAGATTAATTTCTAAAAAACATCAAAATAATCCAGCTTCAGAAGAGTCTTAGCAAACAATATTTGTTGAACAGTAAAGCATTACATTGCAATACTGCAGAATGTGTGAATTATGTAGGTGCTGAATGAAATTTTGGACAAAAGAGATACCCTTTTGGGATGAGGAAATTAAAAAAAAAAAAAAGAGTCTGAGTGCAGATAAAGTGTTTCCTGATAAAGATAAAATGGGTGAAAAAAATTTTAATGCAATTCTGAAAATATTTAATTTTCTAAACTCGACCTACATGTGGAAAATGTTACTCACAACTGGCATACACTAGAACTGAAGAAAATAGGAATGAAGCAGAAAAAGATGTGGGCAAGAACGGTACATTGTTCTAGACCTCAGGATTTCAGGAAAAATAATACTGCGGGATGCAGGGGAAGAATTATCAGGTAATGGCAATGTCAATGGGGCAGTTTCAAAAAGATAAGAATGAATTTTCATATTCAGTAGATCATTAGAATAAGACAACTAGAAAGTTTAGTTGGTTATTCTCACTACGACACACTTCATTACCTCACAGAAGCTAACCCAAGTTGTACTCAAATTCTCTCAAGAAATTTTAATGATCAAGTGACCTGAAGCTAGTTAGGTAAGGTTGGTTCATTCAGGTGTAAAAACTGTTTTATTTATTTGAAAGGACTTTAACTTGCAGCCAAAGGCAAGAAGGGCCTCACCAGGCAAGAGCTTCAAATAGGTCTAAGAGTGGCCACAGGTTCAGGGATGTATATAGTCACCAATGAAATGAAGTTATGTGCCAGGTATCATGCTAGATGCTAATACACACATAGGACTTGGTCACTTAACCATGAAACACTTAGTGCTAGTGTAGAAATTGAAAGCAGGTTGCACAGTGGCTCTTAAAATGGGAGGAATCTGAGGCCATATCCAGGTCTCAGATATCAATTAGTAATGCCTTGAAAACAGTTAGGGCAGGTGTTATCTGCACCAGTTAATTACCTTTACTTTAGTGTATTGATTTAAAATCAACTAAATTAATACAGAACAAGGTCCCATTTAAACTTCTGAGCAAAAGAAAAATGAACAAATCTGAGTTGAGTAGTTTTCTAAAATATAGTATTATACAGTGTATGTGCATCTGTATTATAGTATATATGCCAATATAGTATAGATATCCTGTAAACATTTCATATGGGCTAAAGAATACATAACTACAACACCTTAGTTTTTATTTCTCATAAAAAAAACAGTTGTGTATCACACGAACTCCACATTTTTCCACATTGAAGAAGTCTATCATTGCTTCTAACTCAACACATCAATGACATTTTGACTCTAAATGTCACTATTTGCTTACAAATACTTTGAGAAAAAAAGAGGGCTGCTTACTTATTCTCTGTGTAATTGCAGATCAAAAAAACAAGAAAGAAAGCTTCTTTTCTCCTTTACTAACTGAATTCAATATTAACATAATATTTTGGCAAAAGTTGATTACTTACTAGCCTAGTGATCTCTGACCACAGCTGGAATATAGCTAAGCAGTTAATCACCTTGATGTTTTTCTAATTCCCTTTTCCTTTCTGAGAGTTCCTCACTTCATAGAAAGGACTTTTAGAGCCAATTCTGAGTTTAAAGAGTGAAGAATGTTGCAAACAAATTAATCACTATTTACAAAATGTGTCCCTTTACAGGTAGACTTATGAATTATTGCAACTGAAATTATGGGTTAGAAATTACAGGTTAAAGACACAGATGTGGAAGTCACAAGTTATAGCTCTGACATTGGCAGAATCTAGCTGTGTAATCTTGGACAAGTCACATATCCTCTCTGGCTCTCAACTTCCCCATCTATAAAACAAAGGGACTCAAATCAGATAGTTGCTAAGGTCTCTTTCAACATCTAAATTCCAGCTTTCCCTTTTCTATCTGAGCAAAGATAGGAAAATTAAAAATCAAAATACAAAACAAAACCCTAAATGATTGCTACTGGTCTAACAATTATTACTTAGAGTTCAAGGTCTACTATGGCTCTCTTGGCAGTTTATACTATTTACAAGGTGACAAGTTAGGAAGGCTTATTACTAAAGTACACACTACAAATGGCTTTGATGTCAGACTTTCCATGCAAAGATGATCCAAACACATTGAGTTGTAGTGAAAAGTATTAGCCTGGAAGTCGGGTTTTAAATTGGTTCATTGACATTTCTCAGGTAAGTAACTTAATGTCTCTGGGTCTTGATTTTCTCAGGTGTAAAATGACAAAGTTGCACTAGATTATCTCTAAGACCTTTCCTAAAACCAAAATTCTATGTTTCTAAGTGATTATTCTCAACCTACCCTTTTGTAATGCATTGCTTCCAAAAACAGCTTGGTCTGCTTATAGATTTCTTGGCCTGTCTTGTGGAAGGTCTTGAGAAATTCTATGAACTCTTTAGACACTCTATCCGTTTCAATGCTGGTTTGCCGGTTTATGGAAGGACTGGGAGCTTTTGCTTCCTGAATTTCTGCTGGGAAAATTAAACATAATAAGTTTCATTACATACAAGATCCATGCATGGAATTACTTTAACTATCTAACTTAAGATTATTTAAGTTATGCTTAATCAAAGTTAAACATGAATTTAAATTATTTTGTGTTTAAATATTTGGACAACTCTCCTTAAAGTAAGCTAGATCTATTTTATGAGTAGGAAGTACAAGTAGATAAAACTACAGGATCTGGGCCGCCCGGTGGCGCAGCGGTTTAGTCCGCGCTTGGCAGCCCGGGGTTCGCGAGTTCGGATCCCGGGCGCCCGCTGACGTCACTGCCTGTCAGCCATGCCGTGGCGGCGTCCCATGTAAAATAGAGGAAGATGGGCACGATGTTAGCCCAGGGCCAGTCTTCCTCAGCAAAAAGGGGAGGATTGGCGACGGATGTTAGCTCAGGGCTGGTCTTCCCCACAAAAAAAAAAAGAAAAACAAACAAACAAACAAACAAAAAACCTACAGGATCTAAAGGATATTTCAAGTCAAATAAAAATTGCTCTACTAGTATTTTCTTAGCCAAAATATATCATGCTTTGATCTATATATTTAATCGTTAATAATGAAATGGCACCACTATCTTGAACAATTTTCTCAAAGATTGTATGAGTTTACATAACCAGTCAACAAGTAAAATAACAATCAGTAGAAGCACAAAAATGTTAGAGACATAAAATGTAGACAACCTTTTCAAATCCATTTTACTTGCCAAAAAGGCAAGGGCTAATTTATTTATGTGGAGACTAACAATTATTTACCCACCATTCAGTTTTCAAGTCATACTGCTCAAAGTGAAAGAATGCATTCAAAGAAGCAAATAACCAAGATGGAGCGCACAGCAAAGAGGGAAGGAAAGCAAATAAAACACTGTCCAATCAGTTGGCCACACAGCTCTTTCCCCTCTTCAAAGAAATACACTGAAAGGAAAATGGGACTGTGACAGAACAGAGATAAGGGCATTGTAGTAGAGTGAGCGCTCTCAGAAAGCATGAATTAGCATTTGGTCTCTGATCACATTCTGTCTCCTGATTCTGAACTGTGCTCTCTAATTCAAGACCTGTACGGAATTAATGTACCTCATACCCCCATGATTCCCTTTTATACACAAAAAGAAAGATAATTAAGAAGAAAATGTATCTTTTGAAAGTATTAAAATCAACCTATTACACACTTTCTCAGAATAATTTCTCATCTTATTTTTTTAACTTTAGTACCTGAGATAAACATTTTAATGATGAAGTTGCAATAAAGTTTTAAGATAATAAAAGCGTTATTCCTATTAGCATGACTAGTTTATTCAAGTGAGACAAACACATATAGATTACCTAAAGGAAAATACTGTTAACTATGGCAAACTAAAGATTCCAGCTTTCACTTATCATTACATAACTGGTTATGAAACTAATGTGGTACTTAGTTGCTTGACTTATGTTCACATTAAAGCAAAAACATCCCCCCTCAACTGCACTATTAATATTAAGTAGTTAGCAGAACAAAATTGCACTTTATAGTTA
Source organism: Tapirus indicus (assembly GCA_031878705.1). NCBI lineage: Eukaryota > Metazoa > Chordata > Mammalia > Perissodactyla > Tapiridae > Tapirus > Tapirus indicus. The sequence continues at coordinate 122,871,937 of CM062922.1, read as the reverse complement.
TCTTTCCAAATCAAATATTTGCCTATCTTTTAAATTATCAGGTGCTTCCTACCTATGATTCAAAATGTAGAAGCCATAAAAGAATTCAATCACATTAAAAGAAAAAATAAGGAAAATTTAAAAAACACTTATGACTAAAAATACTGTTACCCAAAAGTCAGACAACAAACTGGAAAAAATATTTTTAAGCTACATCACAAAGGGCTACTCTCCTTCATGTATGAGAACTCCTATTAATACAAAAAAAATCCAAAAGTTCAATAGGAAAATGGGTAAAGAATATTAACAGTGCACAAAAAAGGAAACACAGATGGATCTTAAACATAGGAAATATGCTCAATCTCACTCACGATAACAAATACGCAAATTAAAACTATGAGATGCCATTTTAAAAATTAACAAATAGACAAAAGTCTGAAGTTTGATGTTGATGAGGATATGGGGGAAAGGCACTATCATCCTATGGAGGTGGGAATGTAAAATTATATAACTGCAGTAGAATGCAATTTGATGTTAATAATCATCAAAATTAAAAATAATTTATCCTATGACCCAAGTTCCATTTATCAGAAATTTTCTATGATATAACTGCACATGTGCAAAATGAAATATGTACAAGGCTACACATTTTAGCACTACTTGTGACAGCAAAAGACTAGAAGTGGCATAAATGGCCACTAAGGGACTAAATAAATTATGGTTTAATTAATAAAATGGAATACTATGTACTTTTAAAATAAAAAAGTATGCTTTTTATATACTGATAAGAGTTCTTAAATGTACTGCTGAGTAAAAAAAACAGAGTATGTGTAGTGTGTTCTCTTTTATGTAAAATAGGGGGAGTGGGATAAGAACATATGTGTTTACAAATGAAAACAAGAACACAGAATGATGCACACAAGAAACTAATAACAAAGGTTGTCTGAATATGAGGGAAGGATGGTGGGAGTGGCTGGGAACTAGATGGGTGAGGGATATATATACCTTTTATTTTTGAGCCATTTGGATGCACTACCTATTGTTTTTAAGCAAATAAATCAGGTACAATTTAACTCAAAATGAAAATTGACAGCATCTTTCCCGAAATATTTTTTACCAATATGGAAAAACAAAAATTGTATTTGACATCCTGTATGACTAGAAAAAATTCTCTAATACTTGAAATTTAGTCCTTCACACAGTCTGATAATTCCACTCCTGGTCATGATGGAACAATAGGGATCGGATTTACCCTACTGCCTTAACAACTAGAAACATCAGACAAAACATATGAAACAATGGTCTTCAGATACTAGACAACAGGCAGACAGGAGAGCAACCCATGAAAGAAGGGGACAAACATGGTACATCCTACAAGTACCCCAACTCACTGTAGGGAGAGTTTTTACATAATGGCCCAGAGAGAGGCAACTTAACAGAGCGTAGCAGACTTGTAGAATTGGAGAAACAGCATTTAGAGCTCACGGAGGCCAAAGTCACCAGAATTTGCATGGCAAAATACAGAGAGGATGGGGCTGCACAGGAAGAACTCAAGATAACTGCAGAGGGGTTCCCTTGAGTCTCTGAATACTGCATATGTATGTGAGAAAGCTACCCAAGACCAGGTAAAGGAGTAGGCAGAACAATCCCCAGAGCATACATGGCGGGGAATAATTCATTTTCCCACCAGCCAGGAACAAAGAGCATCAGCATGGCAAATATAAAAGATATTTTCCCATTTAAAAATTTCTTTAAAAGATAATTAACTATTTAAAACTGAAGTAATAAGAATGGATTGGGGGATTTATATCATGTAGAAGTAAAATGCAGGACAACAATAGCACAAAGGGTGGGAGGAAGAAATGTTAGAATACTGTTGGTAAGGTTCTTATATGTAAAGTGGTATAATACTATTTGAAGGTAGAGTAGTTAAACATGGATTTTGTAAACCCCAGAACAAACATTAAAAAAAAAAATAAAACAAAAGAAAGAGGTACAGCTAACAAGCCAATAGTGGAGATAAAGACGTAACCATAAAAAATAATCTATCAAAAAGAAGGCAGGAAAAGAGGAGAAAAAGAACTAAATCCAGATGGCGTAAATAGAAAACAAAGAGCAAGATGGTGGGTTTAAGCCATTTAATCAAATATTTCATTAAATATAAGTAATCTAAATAGTCCAATTAAAAGTCAGAGATTGTCATATTAGATAAAAACAAGATCCCTCTATATGCTGTCTATAAGAAATCTACTTTAAATATATAGATATGTTAAAAACTAAAGAAATGAAAAGGATATACCCTTCAAACAATCAAAAAGAGCTGAAGTGGCAATATCAATATCAGAAAAAGTAAATATCAGAACAAGGAATATTACCAAGGATAAAGAGGGGCATTTCATAATGAAAAAGGGGTTAATTCTTTAAGAAGACATAGCAATCTTAAATGTGTATATATCTAACAACACATCATGAAAACACATGAAGTATAAATTGACAGAACTGAAAGGAGAAATAAAAGATCCACAGTTTTAGTTGGAGATTTCAACACTCCTTTCCTGGTAATTGATACTACAGGTAATTAAAAAAAAGAAAAAGTTAAGGACAGAATACTTGAACAATGCTATCAACCAACTTAACCTAACTGATATAGAACACTCCAACTAACAAAAACAGAATACACATTCAGTCTGACAAAATAATAATGATAATAGTTTACATACAGCAAACATTTATTACATGCTAATCGCTCTTACAATGCTTTGTTGTATAATCCTCACAACTCTATGGGGTAGTACTTTTATGATGTTTACAAATGAGGAAGCTGAGGCTTGAAGACATTAAGTAACTTGCATAATGTTGCAGTTATTTAAGTGGTAAAGGTTGGAATTTGAACCCAGGTCTGCGTACCTTAACTCCAAAGTCTGAGCTCTTTACTATGCTGTAATTGCCTCTGCATGCCAAAGAGAGGACTGAAGACTCTTCAAAGGAGTACCAATTCCCGAGACTTTGGAGGTCTGTAAGCCAGTTAAGGGTGGGGAAACTCTAACCATCCCTTATTGCTTTACTTGTGCACACTCTCCCTGCCAACAAATTCTTTTCTCCAAAGACAGGTAATCTTGATTAAAAAAATCCTCTTTCAGAATGTAAATGAAAATAAAATGTAAGTGAAGATACTGTGTATGATACTATAATGGTGTATACGTCATTACACATTCATTCAAATCCATAGAATATACAACACCAAGAGTGAACCCTAATGTAAACTATGGACTTTGGGTAATGATGTGATAATGTAGGTTCATCAATTTTTAACACAAAATGTACCATTCTGGTAGGGGATGTTGACAATGAGGGAGGCTGTGAATGTCTGGAGGGGCCAGGGTATACATGAAATCTCTGTACCTTCATCTCAATTTTACTGTGAACCCAAAACTGCTTTAAAAAAATAAAAGTAAGTCAAGATTAATTCTATTCACTGGTTATGAATTAGTACAAACTACTAAAATCAATACTTGGTTGTTTCTCTCAGATTTTCCTTAAAATCAACCCCTAATAAGAGAACAGAAATTTGGATTAGAGAGTGGAAAGTGAGAGAGACCCAGTTCAGGTGTTTGGTTCACAGAAAGAAGGTGAGAGGTAGTTTTGAATAGCCCATGGATATTCAGAAGGGAAAATGGAAAGAAATATTACATTTTGACTAGGACCCCAAATGGCAACTGCTTGCTCTTCAACTTAAAATCTTGTGTTTTTAATATAGAAACAAAGCTTTCTTTCAAGTATAGCCAGTTTGCCATGATTATCAAGCTTTCCATTCCACAATCTAAACACTCAGTTTAAAAAGTCTTCCCTGCAGAACAACATAGGGTTTTGAATTATAATGATAATATTTATAGCTATCATTCAATGAGAATTTTCTACATGGCAGACATTGTGCTTTACTATACATTCTCATTAATGCTTAAAAATTTTGTTAGATTCCTGAAAACATATGAAATAATAAATGTTTACCATTTTAAACCACTAAAAATTTTTCTTGTTAGGTAGGTGGTATTATCATTTTACACATGAATACAATGAGGTTACAGGATAAACCACTTAAATGCTGAAGGTCACACAGGCAGTTAAGAGGAAAAGCTGGGATTTGAATCCAGATTTGTTTGAGTCCCAAGGCCGAGTTCTTCACAACACACCATAATGTCCCTCCTATTATTACAGCATCTATTTATTCCTATTTAAATCAATCACAGTGAGTATCAACTGAGCACCTACTACATAAGGCTGTCTGCAAGGCAGATTACATATTAAATCGAGTTAAATTTTTACTATACAAAGTAAACCTGTAAAAGCAAAATCTTCACTAATAAGTGTATTTGAAGAACACTTGTGAAAGAGCAAAGACAACCTGAAAATGTCAACATCTAAAAAGAACATGATCATGTAGTAAAGATGACTAACACCACTTCTAGTACTAAAAACACATTTTATATCTCGATATTAACAAATTTACCAACCCCCCCCCATTTCTCAGATTATCCAAACAAAATAAGGCAGTTCAGTAGAATATTATAGTTCTTCTGACTTTTTCAGTTGTTCTGACTAGTTATTTAATATGGAGTAAAAGGCAGATAGTCCATAGTATAATAAGAAATACATATTTGGTCTTTGTCCCTGGGTTCCTGGGACAGAGTTCCTAAAACCTTTGGAATATCCTGAGTGATAGGGGTGAGAGAGCGTCTTTTTTTAATTCACAACAAGCCCCTTTCTTCCAAATCTGAGTTTATGCTAATGAGGTGACTCCTGCGGGCCACTGGACAGCTTCAGGGCTATCTAGATAGGGCCTAATCACCAGAGGAACCAACCATGGGATTAGAGCACTGGAAATTTCAGATTAGAGGGTTGAAACTTTCAGTCTCACCCCACCCTTGACTTCTGACTTCCAGGGTGGAAAGAGGGGATAGAGATTTTTGATCACCAGTGGCCAATGATTTAATCACTCGTGCCTATGAAATGAAACTTCCATAGAAACCCCTACATGAGGAGGTTCGGGGAGCTTCCATAGTGGCGAACACATCAAGGGGCTGGGAGTACATGCACAGAGAGGGCATGGAAGCTTGGCACCCCCTCCCCTACCTTGCCCTATGTATCTCTTCCATTTGGCTGTCCCTGAGCTATATCCTTTATAATAAACCATTGAGCGTAAATAAAGTCTTTTCATGAGTTCTGTGAATCATTCCAACAAAATATCAGATCTGAGGAGAGGGTTGTGGGAATCCCCAATTTATAGCTGGTTGGTCAGAAGTATGGGGGCCCCCACTCCCGGAGGTTGGAACTGGCAACTGAAGTGGGGGCAGTTTTGTGGGACTGAGCCCTTAACTTGTGGGGTCTGTGCTGGCTCTGGGTAGTTAGTATCAGAATAGGATTGAATTGTTGGACACCCAGTTGATGTTGGAGAATAAAAGACATCACATATTTGGTGTCATGGAAAAATTTTCTCATAATCCTTATCCATGAAAGTCAGAAACTGATCACGTTCCAAATACATTCTATTTGATACATTATAAAAGATGATTTTACCCGATAATCTTCGGAGTAAACAAGAAGAGGCAACCAAGCAGAGTGTACTTGAGAAATGATTGTAAAAACAGGCACGACTATAAAATCAGTTCCAAATTCAACTTGGGGAATTATTACCTCAGGTTCATCTAAGTGCCAAAGAGGTTCTATGATTAAAGTAGCAATTCACTAGTGATCTTTCAAATGATGTAATTAACACTATGCTTCTACTCAATTAACATCTGAAATTCAGGTCTTGGGATAGCACTGAATGCTGAAGGATTATAGTTTTTTTAAAAGTCTTATTTTAAAATAACTTGAAATTTATAGGAAAGTTGCAAGATTGTTACAATCTTTATACCTTTATACCCTTTACCCAGATTCACAAAATTTTAATATTTTGCTACATGTCTGTATTATTTTTTGTAAATTTTTTCAGAGTAGACTGTATAAATCACGCTCTTTACTCCTTAATACCAGTATTTTCTAATAACAAGGATATTCTTTTACTTAACTACAGTATAATTATTGAAAAAACATATTTTTTCTTCCCTTACAGAGGATCCAATTGAGGGTCAAACATTCATTAGTGGTCATATAGACTTTGTCTCCTTTAATCTGGAAACGTTACCTAGCCGTCCTTTGTTTTTCATTACACAATTTTGAAAAATATAGGCCAGTTACTTTATTGAATGCCCCTCAATTTGACTTTCTCTGCTGTTTCCTCGTGACTAGATCCAGGTTATAAAATTTCAACTTAAATATTACATAATTCATGTTGTGTTCTTCTCAAAGTATCATATCTGGAGGCACATAATGTCTTTTCCCCCCATCGGTATAGAGTTACTATTTCTCTATTCTAATTAATAATAAGTTGTGGGAGTTAGAGATCATGTTCATAACCTGTTCCTTAGGAAACTTCCTCCCCTCACCCCAGATTTAGCATCCATTGATGAAATCTGCCTGAATCAATTCTTACTATGATTGCAAAATGGTGATTTTCTATCTCCATCACTTCTTCTCTATTTATTAGTCAACATTCTATGGTAAAGAGCTTTCTCTTCTCCCTTTTTATTTATCTATTTTATTAGTTGGATGGACTAATGGATTATTATTTTATTCAATCAGTTATACTCCATTTTAAAATCCTTATTTATTTTGATACTCAAATTTGGCCACGGGAACCCAGTCAGGCTGGCTTCTGGGTCTTTGACATGTCCCCAACATCTTTGGGGGATCCTTCTTTCCTTGCTCCAATCCCAGAATCAGTCATTTCTTCAAGGGACCCTAATTCACTTTAGTGAAGAATAGTATTTAAAATCAAAGGTCTGGGTGGGAAGATTGGTATTTTAATTCTAAAAAAAATATATATATATATTTTTTTCCTCCTAGGAGCATTGCCTTTAGATTAATTTGTAAAAGATGTACACAAGATTCTACTCAGGGTGACAACATCTATTTAAACTCTAAAAGAAAAGGGCAATTTTTGAATGTATGAGTAAGTATATCAACTTGGCTGATCCACTATGATTTACTCTGTAAGCTATAGCTCACTCACCTTACTCTGGAGATTAAAAAGCTGTAAGTAAACTCTCTGAGTGTTTACAGTCAAGCTATTCCATTTACCTTCTCTGAAGGGGCATCCAACTCTTGATAAAATAGTCTTCAAATCCCTTAGAAGATTATCTGTTTACTACCAAGCTGCCCTGGCTTAAGAGCTTTCTTTTGTGCTACCAACAGAAGCAAGTAAAATATCAAGACCAAGGGCATCAGGTATTAATAAAGTAAAATGAAGAATACGGAACAAAAAAGGTCTGTTTTAGTCTAGACCCAATAAATTAAAACTTCATTTAGTATAGACTAACCTTATCCACACACAACGGCCAAACAAATAATTAGTTTGAAATGCAAAGTTCATCTGGCAAAGTTAGTTGTATAAGCAATCTGTGAAACCAAAATCCAACAGCATCCTCTTTTCTAATGCACACACATCAGGTTTTTTCAGTACTTTGAGGTCTTTATCCCCATATGCTTTCTACAGACAAAAAAACAACTACAGATCAAAAACCTAGAGTAAAAATCTATCATTCTAAAAGAAAAGGAAAAAAGGTAGGAACCATTCCATATAAAAGTTTTTAAAAATAAAAATAACTTGGAATTAAAAAAAAAATAACTTGGAATTGTTTCTTTTAAAGTACAAATCTTCTTTCCATAATATAATGCACAATGTCAGAAGCTCTTAGGACATGATTCTTCTAAAACTGCCAAGGACAGCCAGCAAATGTGCATGACTATTATGCACTTCAGGAATAGAAACCTCATCATATATCTATAAAGATATAGATAATAGGGGATATAATGGAAAAAAACTGAACCAGGAATTAGGAGATCTGAGTTCTAATTATCAACTCATTATATGACCTTGGGTAAATTAGTTAACTTTCATATCGTCATCTGTAAAATGAGGCAGTTAGAGCTCGTGGTTTTATAATGTCTTTACTATTTTATCTGTTGTCATATACCATTTCACCATATATAATAAATTCATAAGGTTAGTGAGACTTTCCCAAAGCAGGAAACAGAAATTAAGCTAAATAGGAATGAACGGCTTTGATCAGTACCCTGGAGCTCCTTACCAGCAGAGATTATTCTAACAGAAAAACAACACATTTTTAAATAGCTAACACTTATTGAAGACATTATGTGTGTCAACTACTATGCTAAACTCTTTACACACATCAACTCACTTAATCCTCAAGACCTGCCTATGATAAGTATTACTGTCCCTCAGAATAGACAGGGCTTAAAGAGATTAGCTTACTTAAGGTCACACAGATAGTAAACCAAAAAGCTGAGACTCAAACCAGGGTGATTCAAAAATTTATGCTCTTAACCAGCCTACTACACTACCTCCTAATAAATAAACCATGAGCCAAATACATTCTTAATTTAATCTCTAGCAGGTACTGATTATTCTCCCTTCTTAATGCAGTAGAGAAAATTGTCAATTTGAAAACTGAGTGACAGCCAACAAGAAACAATTCCAAATGAATCATGTGAACAAAAAGATTATTTAAAGGTTTGCATTAACTAAAGAGAAGTGTTTTTGGTTGTAAGCAACTTTTCCTTTTAATAAAAACAAAACAACAATAGTCATGAAATCCTAATGACCAGCAAAGATCTTAAGATGCGATATTATTATTCATTCCCCTGCCTTTATGCAGACCAAAAACCTCATGACAATTATCCTAGGTTGGAGAGTGCAGCGGTGAGACGGGGGTCCAAAAGAACAGCTCTTCTGACAGCATCAGTGTTGCTTCCCAGTCTCCCTCACCATTTCAAATTTCCTGCATAACTCTGATTACCAACATAAAGGTTCAGAGACTGAACCCTAACAACATTCTTTCTTGCTTCCTGCTAGGCCACTTCCACAAGCTTGTCTGCTCACTGGTAGAACAAGTGTGACTTTAGTGACAATCCTTTTGCTGATTATATGGCATTTTAAGAAGCAGGATGAATAAGGTCAAGTATTACAAATCCATGCACTAGAAAATACCTACGATGGGTTACTTTCACTCCTCTAAAAGCCCAGAGTGAGCCTTTTCCTATATGTTCTTTATGTATTTCCTCAAGACACAAGCTGTCTCTCAAATAAGCTCTCAGAGAACCTCTTTTTTAGATGATGTCAAGCCTAGAAACAACTATTTCCAATCAAGTTATGGAGAATGAGGATACTATACAAAGGAGAATAAACCAGAATCCAAAAATTAAAGGCACAAACAATAAAACATCCAAAAAGACAGCTATTTGGATGAGAATGAATTTTATAAAGAAAACTACTATTTCCATTCCCTTTTTCCTCATATAGAGTAAACAAGCTTCACTAAACACAATATCCCCCAACCAAAGAGATTTTTGATTTCATATATCATCTGACCCTCAAACCCAATTTTGGTCTCAAATCTGGATTGATATTCTCTGAAAGCTTACAGAATCTAAAAAGCTGAGCCCATATGCATTGTGGATCTACTCTCTATCTCATTTGGGCATAGAAGAAAAAAAGAGAATGAGAAAATTACCCTTCTTTGATCCAACCCTGGATGAAGCACTAAAAAATTTCTTCACTGTGGTAACCTTGCGGGTCTTCTCATTGGTTTTCTTTTCTTCAAATTTAGAAAATGTGAGGGATTGGGCTCCTTGGCTGCTCTGACTGCTGGCAAAGGCCTCTTCCTCCTCCCGCTGAAGTCTGTAATTCAAGAGAGGATTAAAAATGACCCAGATATTCTCCAAGTTTTCCTTGTATCTAAAGGTTATTACTCAACTAATTGAAGAGGATCTAAAATTTTTAGAACTAGAGGATAAATACACCCAATAGGTCTGAGGTCTCTGATACGAAACTACCCTACACGCTACTATGGACTTCAAAAGGGACCTTCTCCATGGATCATGCTCATTCAGTAACTGTACTAGGATTACACAAAAGAAATAAAGTCTAGTCCTTTTCCCTAACAAGCTCAAGGTTGGAAGAGAGAAAGAGGTAAGTAATTACCATATAATGTGACTGTTCCTATAGCAGAGAGTAAAATCCAAGTGAGAACACAGGAAAGAACAACTAAATCTGCTGGAGGAGTCCAAGAAGGTTTTACAATGGTGAGTGACATTTAGGCTGGTCTTAAAGGATGAATAGGATTCCGCCAAGTGAAATGGCATTCTAGGAAGAGGGAACTACAAATGTGAAGGCATGTGGTTTTTGTTGCAGACCAAGTTCAACGAAGGCAGAGCACTGATGGTATGATGGACTATGATGCCTCCAGGTAGGCACCAAGTGGAAAACTTTGACTGCCAAGCCCACTCTATAATCCTGGATTTCATGGTGGGGAGGCAAAAAAGACTGTAAATCCAATAAGTTACCATCAGATCTGTACTTTAGAAAGACAATACAGGTAGCTGTGTGACAACTTGAGGGGCACAGAGACTAGAGATAGGGACAATAATTAAGAATATATTACAGGGGCCGCCCGGTGGCGCAGCGGTTTAGTCCGCGCTTGGCAGCCCGGGGTTTGCGAGTTCGGATCCCGGTCGCCCGCCGACGCACTGCCTGTCAGCCATGCCGTGGTGGCGTCCCATATAAAGTGGAGAAAGATGGGCACGGATGTTAGCCCAGGGCCAGTCTTCCTCAGCAAAAAGGGGAGGATTGGCAACAGATGTTAGCTCAGGGCTGGTCTTCCCCACAAAAAAAAAAAAAAAAAAAAAGAATATATTACAAAGACTTAAGTGAGAGGAAATAAGGACCTGGAAAATAGAAGAGGAGGAAATTCACAAGACTTATCTGAGCTGGAATAAGTAGAACTTGCTCAATTAGTTGTAGATAGTGCGAGAGGTGGAGGAAATTAAGATGACTCCAGTAGTTTTTAGCCAACTGAATAAATAGTGATGTCATTAATTGATACAGGAGGAGGGTTAGGAGGAAATGCTAGAAATGGGGATTAGAATAAGTAAAAGAAATAAATTTGGCCTTGGACCAGCTGAATTTGAGGTATTTATATTAAATCTCAAAGGCCACCTATAGAACAATTGTTCTCAAAGTATGATTCCCTAGACAGAAGCATCAGCATCACCTAGGAATTTGTTAGAAATGTAAATTCTCAGGCCTCACTCCCAACCTACTAAAGTCAGAGACTCTGAGGGTAGGGTCCAGTGATCACTCTTTTTGTTTTGTTTTTTTGTGAGGAAGATTCACTCTGAGCTAACATCTGTGCCAGTCTTCCTCTGTTTTGTATGTGGGTCACCACCACAACATAGCTTGACAAGTGGTGTAGTTCCATGCGTGAGATCTGAACCTGCAAACCCGGGCCGCTGAAGCGGAGCACGCTGGACCTCACCACTATGCTATGGGGCTGGCCCCCAGCAATCGCTGTCTTTACAAGCTTTCCAGGTGATTCTCATGCCTGTTCAAATTTGACAAATAGTACTGTAGGAAATTTCAAGTGAGGTCACAACTGGAAGCAGTAAGAAATAGCAACAAAATCACAGGTAAAGGTGTTAGTCTGAGAATGGAACAGGGACACATCTTTCTCTGAGACAAAACAGAAGTTAACATACACAAAGATATTAGAACATTTTGATGTGGAGAGGGGAAAAAGCTAAGGGAGTTCATGCCTAGTGGCCTCTACTTTCTTTGTGAAATAGGCTCAGCTACTGGGAATATCAGGAGTGCAGTGGGAAACCTGAGGAAACAGTTAATGTTCTACATCTATATTTTCTCTCTTTGATTAACCATGGAGTCACTGAAAGCAGTGAGTGTACTTTATAATTCTGAGTTCACCACGGATGCTAGCCAAGTAGTCACTCAATAAATAGAGATATAATTTAGATATAAAAACCTAGCAAAACCTGTCACAGTTCACCTTGACTTTCTTTTATTGAGAAGTTTTACAGTTTCCAGGATGCTTTGGCAAAGAATTAACATTATTCATGGCATTTCATTAGTCCCTATGCTCACCAGCTATTCCATCTTTTAATTTTTATCATAATCATATTTCTGGATAATACAAACTACTTTTGACTAATAAACCCCATTTTTAAGGAAAAGTTAAATTTCCATTAAGCAAGGACTATGTATACAAATCAACAGGTTTCTACTATTATGTTTTTATCACTGTGCCAGATGCCATGCTGCATATATTAAAAGAACGAGGACAACAATGTTTGATGAGAGCCATGTGCTCGCTACATCATATATATTACCTCTTTAATCTTCACCTCATTTTATCTCCATTCTTCTACTCCAAGGAGCTTATTGCCTATATTAGAAAAGTAAGACTAACACATCCCAAACACAAAATAATTAAAAGTTAAGACAAAGATAAAATGAAGAAATCACTGAAAAGTATTCATTAAATGTTGACTGAGAAAAAGAGGAAAAAAAATTCATTCTCTTAATATTAAGCTGACTTGCTGATAGCTCAAAACAGAAGAGAAAAATGTATTCTGACAGTGACAGAACCATGTATCCAGTTATATCTCTGTTAAACCACCCCTAGTTAAGTCCTTTTACCGCTCTGCCAGTTCCCAATCCTCCTGAATCTGCTTCTGCCTGGCTTTGTGGTACTCCTCCCTCCAGCACTTGGAGCAGAAACCCTGCCAAGCAGGGTTGCCATAGTAACCACATCCTTTCTTGCATAGGAGCTCCGACTGATCCACATGAATTCCTCGGCGTTCAGACTTAAGACTCATCTTCTTCCTGCTAATCAAGTAACAAACAAGAAAGTGTTGTTGAAAATGAATTTGCTATCATTCTTCTATCAGCACAGCAATTTAGAACAAAAATATGAATGAATCCACAATCTTCAAGCTACAAGGGAGAGGAGGAGGTAAGGAAGGAAGAAAAGGGGTGAAGGAGGGAGGGAGGGAAAAAGAAGGTTTAAATATAGCAAATTCCTGACACAGTCATAAGACAGGACTTCTTATTCCCTGCACAATAATATAAAGAACACTTTAAAAAAGGACTAATATTGGATTAAAGACCTAAATGAAGACATCAAACTATAAAACTCCTAGAAGAAAACATAGGGGAAAACCTTCATGATCTTGGATTTGGCAATGATCTCCTGGATATGACACCAAAAGCACAAGCAAAATAGACAAACGGGACTACAACAAACTTAAAAACTTCCGCCCAGAAAAGGAAACAATCAACAGAGTGAGAAAGCAACCTAGGAATGACAGAAAATATTTGCAAGTCATATATCTAATAAGGGGTTAATATCCAGAATATATAAAGAGCTCCTACAACTCAACAACAACAACAAAACAAATAATCCAATTAAAAATTAGCAAAGGACTTGTATAGACAATTTTCCAAAGAAGATATACAAATAGCCAACTAATATGTGAAAAGATGTTCAACATCACTAATCATCAAAGTAGTGCAAACCAAAACCACAATGAGATATCACCTCGCATCCGTTAGGATGGCTACTATCAAAAAAACCAGAAAACAACAAGTGTCAGTGAGGATGTAGAGAAACTGGAACCCTTGTGCCCAGCTGGTGGGAATGTAAAATGGTACAGCCACTGTGGAAAACAGTATGGAGGTTCCCCAAAAATTAAAAATAGAATTACCATATAATCCAGCAATTCCACTGCTGGGTATATATCCAAAAGAAATGAAACAGGATCTTGAAGAGCTATCTGCACACTCATGTTCACTGCAGCATTATTCACAACAGCCAAGAGTTGGAAGCAAACTAAATGTCCATCAAAGAACAAATGCATAAAAATAATGTGGTATGTGCAATGGAATATTATTCATCCTTAAAAAAGACAGAAATCCTGTCATATGCTACAACATGGATAAACCTTGAGGACATTGTGCCATGGAGAATAAGCCAGTCACAAAGAGATAAATACTGCATGATTCCACCTACGCGAGGTATCTAAAGTAGTCAAATTTCTAGAACCAGAAAGTTGAATAATGGTTGCCAGGGGCTGGGGGGAGGGGACAAAGAGTTGTTGTTGTTCAGTGGGTACAGAGTTTCAGTTTTGCCAGACAAAAAAGTTCTAGAGATCTGTTGCACAACAAGGTGCATCAAGTTAACGCTACTGTACTGTTCACTTTAAAAACGGTTAAGATTAGGGGCCGGCCCAGTGGCAGAGCGATTAAGTTTGCACTTTGGCAACCTGGGGTTCGCGAGTTTGGATCCCAGGCGCTGGCTGACGCACTGCTACCAGCCATGCCGTGGTGGCGTCCCATATAAAGTAGAGGTGACGGGCATGGATGTTAGCCCAGGGCCAGTCTTCCTCAGGAAAAAAAGAAGAGGATTGGCAATGGATGTTAGCTCAGGCTGGTCTTCCTCACACACACAAAAAATGGTTAAGATGGTAAATGTTATATGTTTTTTACCACAATAAAAAATAGATTTTAACATAAAAAAAAGAAAGGGCTAATAGATCCTTCTTAGTTCCTACCAAAAAAAGTTTTGCATTTTTTTTTTCTCCCCAAAGCCCCAGTACATAGTTGTATACTCTAGTTATAGGTCCTTTTAGTTCTTCTATGTGGGACGCCGCCTCAGTATGGCTTGATGAGTGATGTGTAGGTCTGCGCCCGGGATCCAAACTAGTGAACCCTGGACTGCCGAAGCGGAGCATGTGAACTTAACCACTATACCACCAGGCTGGCCTCAAAAGTTTTACATTTTTAACCTGAAGGACAAAGTGAAATACTCTGTGTTCTTAGTACAATGTGTTATTTCACTCAAAAAGACAACTTTATGTCAATGATATGAAAATGAGTACTTTGTCTCAAATGAAAATTTAACATTTACCAAGAACATGAGCATAAGTAAAGCATCAGAATAGAGTGTAAACTCGTTGAGATGGCATTCAAGGCCCTCAGTAATCTAGGATAAATTAACACGAGGCTACTATTAGCCAACACTCACTGCACACCCAATATTGTGACAGGTACTTAGTATAATTATTTCTTACAAGAACCAAGGTAGATATTATCTCCACTCTATTAGATGTGAAAACAGGTTCAAGGAAATTTTCAAAAGTATGTAAACTACTAAAAACAAGCAACAGAGAAAGGATTCAAAACCAGGTAGGATTCCAAAATCCTTGCACCACATTATTCCCAATCTACTTGTCTAAACTCACATCCCTGAACCCAGTAAGGTTTAATCATATCACCATTTCCCAAACAAATCATGCATGTCCATGCCTCAGCCTGGAATTCTTTCCTACACTTTTCTGCTTTTTCAAAGATGATTCTCTTTGAAGATGAAGCTCATTTTAAGGGCCATCTCTTCAGTGAAGACTCCCATGAGCTCCCTCCCACCCAGCATTAACTCTGAACCTGCATTCTCGTAACACTGCTTATTTAGGAACCAATTGTATCATTCTACTTTGTTATAAAGAATTGTCTTTATGTTTGTCTTCCCCCTGCCTAGACTAGAAGCATCTTGAGGAGCTGCTTTATATTCCCAACAGAACACAGTATGACGCTAAGGTGCTCAATATGTGTTTTTGATTACGTATGGAGACAGGGCTGTTTTGTACTTAGCCTTCATTTGGACAGTAAATAAGATTCCCTTTAAGATTTGATACAAATCTGAGGACTTATGTAACGTTTAAAATCAGAAAGTTGTTTAAATAATAATGAGAAACCAATAAAAAATGCGTATTGAGTTGATTATGAAACCAGGGCAACTTTTAGCTATGCCTTTCCCTTTTAGACTATCAGCAAAATAATTTGGATTTTCTGCAACAGTATTTCCTAACAAGATTCCTTAGTGGCAGGTTAAATGTGTTACGGCAGACTCCATCTTTGGCAATCAACTAGATCTCACCAATCTTGTTCGGTTGACTCATTTTACCAATCCCTATTTTCTTCTTGCTGCTACCATGTAATAGCTGTTAAGGAGTGAAGAAGAACCACCTAAGAGCTCCTAAAAGGGGGGACTATATAGGAAGTATACAGGAAGAGATAACACTGGTTTAAACAGAGAGAGATAAACAGTTGTAGAAAACCTACTGTGTTAAGTGCTTACAAAATATAAAATAATATCAAGATTAAAGAATTGGTATCCCCATTTCAAAGTTTAAAAAATGAAGCTTGAAGAAGTCAGCACGTGTGTAAGGTCACACATGTTATAGTTAAAATTTGAAATGATATCTTAAGTTCCAAAGTCTGTTTTTTTTTTTCCTACTATATCATATGTTATTTGCTCATAGCATTAGGATTGTATTATAAATTGCTAACCAACAATTTCCCTTCAAATTCAAATCACATGGTCCTCATTCTTCTTCACATGAACAAATAAACTGCCAAACAAGCACAGAAAAAAGTGGCACTTCACAGTGTGTATTCAAGAAATTCAAAAGTCCAGACAAAATTAAGTCCTACATCTTGAAGATTCTACCATTAAATTAACTCAAACATTGACCAAGTGCCAACTGTGTGCACAGAATTGAGCTAGATGCCATTGGTAATACCATTGACAGAACATGTCTGTGCACTCAAGAAGCTCATAACCAAAAACACAGGCAGACTGAACAATGTAGAAAAAGAGATAGTGCAATGAAACTGTGGGGGAGGAGAAGGCCAGGTAATTCTGACTTAGGGAATATGGAGAGACAACTTGGGCCGAGGGTGGGGGAGCAAGAGTTTACAAACACTCTAGAGGTAGAAAAACATAATAGGATTGCTGTGAGGACTACTTGGCACATACTAAGGGCTCAATAGGTATTAAGATGAAAACAATAATAATAGCTATGAGTCTATGAAGACTGATTTGGTGTGGACATGAGATCTTGGAGATGAGTCAAATCTGCATTCAAATCCCAGCTCTGCCACTTATTAGAAATGTGACTTTGGACAAATTAATATTTCTGCAACTTCCATTCATATCTCTCTGTCTAATTTCTGCTCCTACCATTCTCCACCTTTTCACAAATCTAAATCTCATAGGCCTTGTGCCTGCATGACCTTTGCTCTCTAGTGTTATACCCATGATTATGTTACCTTACATGGCAAAAAACACTTTGCAGATAATTAAGGTTATTAATCAGTTGACCTTAAAATATGGAGATTATCCTAGATTATCCAGGTGGGCCCAAGTACATAAGCCCTAAATTCAGAGGAGGATAGGAACCCAGAATAGCCAAAACAATCTTGAACAAGAATGCAGGAGAACTTACACTTCCCAACTTCAAAACTTACTACAAAGCCATGAAAATCAAAGCAGTGTGGTACTGGCACAAGGATAGACATATGAATCAATGGATAGAATCGTGTTTCCGGAAATAAACCATACATCTATGGTCATAAAGATGCCAAGACTATCCAGTGGAAAAAGAAGTCTTTTCAGCAAATGGCACTGAGACAACTGGATAGCCACATGCAAAAGAATGAAGTCATATCCTTTCCTCACACCATTTACAAAAGTTAACTCAAAATAGATCAAAGATCTAAATGCAAAGCTAAAGCTATAAAAACTCTCAGATAAAAACATAGAGGTAAAATTATATAATCTTGGATTTGGCAAAAGATTCTTAGATATGACACCAAAAGCATAAGCAACAAAAGGTAGATAAATTGTACTTCATCAGAATTAAAAACTTTTGTGCTTCCAAAGACCTCATAAAGAAAGTGAAAAGACAACCCACAGAATGGGAGAAAATATTTGCAAATCATATATCTGATAAAGAACTTGTATCCAGAATATATAAAGAACTGTTACAACTCAACATTAAAAAAGATAGCCCAAGTTTTTTAATGGGTAAAAGATCTGAATAGACATTTCTCCAAGGAAGACATACAAATTGTCAATAAGCACACGAAAAGATGTTCAAGATCATCAGTCATCAGGGAAATGCAAATTCAAACCACAATGAGATACCACTTCACATCCAATAGGATGGCTAGGATAAAAAAGTCAGATAATAGCAAATGTCAGCAAGGATGTGGAAAAATTGGAACTCTCATACACTGCTGGTGGGAATGTAAAATGGTGCAGCCGCAAACCATCTGACAGTTCCTCAAACAATTAAATATAGTTACCATATGACCCAACAATTCCACTCCAAGGTATAAACCCAAGAGAAATGAAAACATACGTCAACACAGAAACCTGTACGTGAATGTTTATAGCATCATTATCCATAATAGCCAAAAGGTGGAAACAACCCAAATGTCCATCAAATGTCCATCAAAATGTAGTATATTTATACAATGAAGTATTATTTAGTCATAAAGAGGAATTAAGTACTGATACATGCTAGAACACAATCAACCTTGAAAACATTACACTAAGTGAAAGAAGCCAGTCATAAAAGACCACATATTATATGATCCCATTCATATGAATGT
Organism: Tapirus indicus; assembly: GCA_031878705.1. Lineage (NCBI taxonomy): Eukaryota > Metazoa > Chordata > Mammalia > Perissodactyla > Tapiridae > Tapirus > Tapirus indicus. The sequence goes on along the minus strand of CM062922.1, from coordinate 122,853,531 downwards.
CCAGAACAAGGAAATCTAGAGAAAGAAAGTAGATTAGTGGTTGCTTAGGACTGAGAGGGAGAGGATAGGAATAAAGGAGATAGCCAAAGGGTATGGGGTTTCTTTTTGAGGTGATGAACATGTTCTGAAGTTGGCCATGGTGATGTTGCCATTGAACTGTGCCTTTAAATGTGTAAATTTTATGGTATGTCAATTATATCTCAATAAAGTTGTTTTTAAAATAAAAAGCAGAAGAAGAGGGCAGACTGGGAAGTGAGAGAGATTCAAAGCACTATTTTGGCTTTGAATGTGGTGAGACTATAAGCCAAGGAATGTGGGTGGCTTCTGGAAGCTGAGAATGACCCCTGGCTGACAGCCAGCAAAGAAATGAAGACCTCTGTCCTACAACCACATGGAACTCAATTCTACCAACATGAATATGTCTGGAAGCAGATCCTCTCCCTAGCCAGAGCCCAGGCTGGCTAACACCTTAATTTTGACCTTTTGAGATCCTTAACAGAGTCCCAGCTGAGCTGGCCAGGAGTTCTGACTTACAGAACTTTTGAGATAATAACGGGTGTTGTGTCAAGCTGCTAATAAGTTTGCAGTAATTTGTCATGGCAACAACAGAAAACTAATACTGGCCTCCTTTCTATTTTTCTCTTTCTGGGGTCCTTTGCACATGTGTGCTAATGCCTAGAATGCCATGCTCTTTGCTGTTCATATGGTGATTTCTCTCTCAACATTTAGGTCTCAGCTTTCATGTCACACTTTCAGAAAGGTCTTCCCTGGCCACTCTATCTACCCCAAGCTACCCAACTCTCACCTCCACCCTGGGCCCAGCATTGTTTCCCCATATCCCATCTATTTCTAACAAGGAAGAGTACGGAAAGGTGTGCAGGAAAGAGTTAACCAAGCAGGCCTGAGTTGCTCAAATCATGCACATTCTCAGAAGGACCTGCTTGTATGACTGGCTCTTGGCCAGCTCCTGGGAACTGAGGTCTTGGAGTGTCCTTATGGAATAACTGATAAGGGTGTTTTGTATGCTTGGAGCCTTGAACCACACTGTACCAGCTTGTCTAGACAGTTTGTGCAAACAGAGTGATGTACAGTAAACATGTGCTCTCCTTCTGGATAGTTGCTGGAGTTACAGTAACTGTGGTCAATCATGAAGAGACTTGTGCCTATGTGACCAGCCTTCCATAAAAACTCTGAAATCCTAGGCCTAAGCGAGCTTCCCTAACAGAAAGCACTTCACATGTGTTGCTATAGTTTGTTGCTGGGGCAGTAAACGCGTCCCCTGGGAGAAGACTCTTGGAAGCTCACGCCTGGTATCCTCCAAACTCTGCTCTATGCATCATTTTCCTTTATTGATCCTGCTTTGTATCCTTTCACTGTAATAAAATATAGCCAGGCGTACATGAGTCCTGTGAGTCCTTCTAGTGAATTACCAACCTGGGGGCAGTCTTGGGGACTACTGTCACAGGGTGCAATTATAAAGGGGTGGCACGAGAGAAATCTTAGTGGTGGTGGTTACAGGAATCTACATACGTGATAAAATGACACAGAACTATACACACACATTGTACTGATGTCAATTTCTTGGTTTTGATATTATACTACAGTTAAGTAAGATGTAACCACTGGGGCAAACTGGGTGAAGAGTACATAAGACCTCCGTGTATTATCTTTGCAACTTCCTGTTAATCTGTAATTTCAAATGAAAAATTTTCTTAAAATTCCACTTAAAAAATTTTAAATTAAAACACCTATGATTGAACCAATGTGTATCAGACAGTTAAACATAGCACTCAATTTCTAAGTATGGAAAACAAAGCAAGCAAATGAACCACTAAAAGTACACGCCATGATTTGAAAAGCTATGTAGTGGTGATGACAGCTGTTTTGGTGGGGCAAAGCAGGTAGAGTCTGCACACCCAGATTAGACATCAGAGCTATATGGACAGTGTATCCTCCTGTTAGGAAGTAACATGGGGGATCAACTGCCTGAGACTCAATCCTGTCTTTCCTGGGCAGAAACACCTATCCCTAGTCAGTGGAGCCAGAGTCCAGAGGCAAGCTACCACCACCACTGCACCCAGGAGGGAGGTCACGGGGGCCACACCCAGTTCCTGTCTGAGTACCGCACTCTGAGAAGTAGGCTTTTACTGAGCAACCTGGGCATACATGATTCAATTGGCCCACTCACATTAGGGAAGACAGAGTAAAAATGATCTCTACTGCTGAGACAGTTGAGATTCCTGTGAATTCTGCCCCAGGGCTAGGATTTAATCTGGGTTGAGATACCCTAAAAAAAGCCCAGAGAGTTGTGTATGTTCTTCCATAAGGCTCTACATGCAAACCAGATTCATGTCATTAAAAAAAAAAAAAAAAACAAAAAACTTTGTGGATTTGAGTAGCTTCCCACTATCTTCCTTGAGAGAGTCCTGCTTCCTATTCCTGGGTTCAATGTCATGTCCTCATAGATCATTCCTGTAGGCAACTCACCTGAGATTTACAGGAAACATCCAATCAACTCTACCAAAATGATAAGCTATCCTTTGACCTCAGTTAAGAAATAAAACTTATAGGTAAGCTTTTTTCCTTAAATTTGCCTTTTCTGGTAGTAGAAGTAAAAGTTGCTTACTCTAAAAAACCTGAGATACATAGACAAGCAGAAAATAAAGTAGAAAGAAAATAAAGAAAAACATCACCCAGAGACAGTCACTATTTTTGTAGTGCTTTCTCTACTCACCACTCATTCAATTATTCATCAAATATTTATACACTGATTTACACTCTATGACAGGTACTTAGGATACAAATATAAGTAAAAATAAACTTTCAGTCCTTGTGGCGCTTACTGTATAGTAAGGGAGATATGACCATACATCTAGAAGGCCTGAAAACAAGTTAAAATAGTGTGAACTTAGCAACAGAACAGGCAAATCACTACAGAATAAACTGACCCAAAAATGAAAGCTAATATAATACATAAAATAGTTTATTATTAGAGGAAGGAGGAGAAGGGAAGAATTTTCAATAAACGATGTTGGAGTAACTGGTTAGCAATCTGGTACCTCCCAAATTAGTTACGGTATCTTAAACAGTTAAAGTTTTTTAAAGACAAGTGGAAAAATAGAAAGAACTAAAATTAAGTACTTATGAAACTTCTAAAGAAGTGAGGGCTATTTAAGCTTAAAAGCTGCGAAGAAATCAAAAAGGAAACATTTGAATACATAAATTGAAACTTCTGTCTAGTTTTTAAAAGGCCCCACTTAGAACCAAAATAGAAAGGCAAATAAGACCAGGAAAAATATTTTAAATAAAGAGGACAATGAAGTATTATCACATTTAGAAATTATACTAATAAAAATAACTTGTAAATCTCTGATACACAGGATATGGATATGAGCAGACCGTTCACAAAATAGGAATAGCTTCCTAGAAACAGAAACGGAATGTCAAAGAGTTTGTGCATTTAAAATTTTTTTTGTGTGAGGAAGACCAGCCCTGAGCTAACATCCATTGCTAATCCTCCTCTTTTTGCTGAGGAAGACTGGCCCTGGGCTAACATCCGTGCCCATCTTCCTCCACTTTATATGGGACACCGCCACAGCATGGCTGACAGGCAGTGCGTCCGCGGGCGCCCGGGATCCGAACCCGCGAACCCCAGGCTGCCAAGCGCGAACTAAACCGCTGCGCCACTGGGGCGGCCCCTGTGCATTTTAAATTTTGATATTATACTAAATTTTGATACTACACTTTGATACTTTAGTACCAAACTGGCCTCACAAAAAGTTTGTACCCATTTACATTCCCACCTAGAATATATGAAAGAACCTACTTTCCCACAAACTCATAAACATCACATTATTAATCTTTAATTTTTGTCAATCTGAAAGGCAAAAAAAATAAATCGTTTCATTTTTAAATGCATTTCCTTAAGGAGAGTAACCATTTTTATAGATATTTATTAGCCATTAGTATATTTTCTTTGAAGAATTTAACTGTTCATGTTCTTTGCTCATTTTTCTGTCATCTTTTTTCTCTTTTATAGGTGCTCTTTTTATGTTAGTCCTTGACTTTATATGTTATGAAGACAATCTAGTTTTAATCAAGGACTTAGTGTTTCAATTCTGTATCCAAATTTCACCAACTTTCATATCACTAAATACATTGCTTCCAAAATGACAGTGAATGTCACAAAGAGAATCAATGGCAGAGTTCCAACGTTAAATATAAAAAAACAAAGTATCCAAACACTAGCCTACCCAAATAATTCCAAATGATAATCAAACCCCTGGAGTACAATGTAGAGTTTATACTGCTGGAATGAGCAGAGCCAGCAAGCAGAGCAGCATTCTTCAGGAATGAGTTCTAGACAACAATCTTCTATTGTACTAAGTCACACCCTCTTCAGTTAAGTGAAGTTATGACTCCAATGTGAGCATGCCACTTCCCAGGCTAATAACTCAAAATTACAGGTAAAATAACCTGGCTGCTCTAGTTTACTTCCTTCCATGCTCTACCCTCTCTTCCACAGAAGCAGCCAATTCCCCAACTGGTCAATTTATTCAATAAGTAACAGACCAAAAATGATGTCTCAACTCCACTTAAAGTAATAACAAGCTGCAATATATAAGGTGGTTTCAACCATTAAAGGTTTTTTTCCCCTAAAGTTATATCTTAGTTTTAGCTTTGCAGCAGCCATTTCACCCTTAGCCATTTGCTGTGGCTGTGCAAAATGATACATACACACTTATCTATGAGATGGGAGAAATACAAAAAGCAATTGCCTAGACTGAAAATGTATTTATTCAGATTTGTTAGATGGCTCATCAAATAAATATCTGTATTATGTTTTAAGCTTTTGAGAAGTGCCTTGTGAGTAACGAAAATTTAATCCAACTAAACTGCAGAAACTTTCAAAAGCTGCTAAAAGCATCTCATCTGTTGTGGGTTGAACTGTGTCCTCTACAAAGATAGGTTGAACCTCAACACTGTGAATGTGAACTGATTTGGAAATAAGGTCTTTGCAGGTGTAATTAGTTAAAATAGGGTCATTTTGGATTAGGGTGGGCCCTAAATCCAATGACTGGCGTCCTTATAAGAAGGCCCTGAGAGACACAGAGGCACACAGACACTGAGGCCATGTGGCCAAGGAGGCAAAGATTGGAGTGATGCAGCTACAAGCCAAGGAACTCCAAGGACTGCCAGCAACCATCGTCCCTACAGCCTTCAGCGAGAGCATGGTCCTGCTGACACCTTGCCTTGATTTCAGACTTCAAGCCTCCAGAACTGCGAAAGAATAAATTTCTGTTGTTTGAAGCCACCTAGTTTGTGGTTCCTTACAGCAGCCCTAAGAAACTAATAAACATCCAATAAGAATTGTTGTAAACTCTATAAATAATTAAAAGAAATGAGTTTTCCACAAGTTGACACAAAACTGTGAGTTCACAGCATCACTTACTCTTTACAAAAAGGGTAATCATACATCCCAGTTAGTGAGAACAGTCCTGGCTTATGCTTGCTGTCCTGGCACAAAAGCACTGCTTTGATTCTCAAAGGTGACCTGCTTTGGAAAATAAATTACATGGTTGTCTTATTCATGAACAAGCCTAGAAATATCCTGTTTGTCCACCTTCAAATCATACTGTATTCAAATATTTGACTCCCCTTTGCCCACAGACAGAATAACTCTCTCTCTCTGGTTCTTACGGCATTTTATAAATCCAGCTATTATAGTACTCACATTCTATTATGATTACTTGCTTACGCGTCACACCGTGTTCACAGACGCATAGCACAGTGCCAGGAACAAAGTGAGGACTCAATAGACATTTTCTAAATTTATCAAATGATTTATTCAGAAGATCGACACAGTACCTGCATAGACTTTTCTTTCACTTTTGTCCCTTATAATACACTCTCCAGGTCCCAAAGAAGGTAGGAGTAGAAACTTAAATAGCAAAACAACTAAGTTACAAAGCAATGGCTCTCAAATTTTAGTATGCATCAATATCACTTGGAGGACTTGTTAAAACACAGAGTACTGGGCCCCAACTGAGAGTTTCTGGGGTAGAGCCTGAGATTTTGCATTTCTAACAAATTCCTAGGTGATGCGGCTAGGAATTACTCTTTGAGAACCACTGCTACAAAGTAAGCACCACAATTATTAGAAGATTAATTTCTTCTCATGACTTCATTTCTAGTGGGAGACTCTCTTTTCTGAATATGATGGAGCAGCTTGTGGCAGACTAACACTCCTGCTAAGAACTAGGAAAGCTAGATACATTTTTTTAAATCAACGTTTAAAGGCATCAGAAAGCAGCTGAAGCAACCAAGACTAGAAGGGTCTAGATTCTGGAAAAAGAGAGGAACTGTAAAGAAACAAGATGACATTCTGCAGCCACTTTCTCCCAAAGTGCATCTGCTGATTCTAGGGCAAAAGGCTGAGAATCCAGACTTTCCTTAGGCAGAGGAACCAAGAGAGCTTTTGGAAGAGATAAGCAAGACTAAAGGAGCCAAGATCCTGGTGAAAGAGGAGAGTAAAAGAACCAAGCTTAACACAAGGCTGGTTTTCCCCTGAAGACATTTACCAAATTCTGCAGCTGCACAGAGAGGGCTTCAAAACAAAACTGAAAGCCTCTGAAAATCAAGAGTAGAATTTTCAGCAATCTCAGTGTTCTCAGGAGACAAAGATTATAGAAAAGAAGCCATCGGAGGAGGAACCCCTGTGAACTCACTAGACAATTAGTTGGAAGCCCTGGATGACTACTTGCTGGCAGTAAAGGCAAACTAGAGGGAAACAGCCTTATAAATCTGCAACACAACTTCAATCATCAGCTCAGTCCCTAACAGGATTAGAGAATGGGTCCCTACTCTACCTGGGTAGCAAAAGTGAGGGAAGATTTCCTCTCTGAAAAAAGAATAGCATCATCTGGTGCTTCATTTTATTCACAGCACCCAGCATTCACATAACTGAAAACCAAAAGGAAAACATGCACAATAGAAACAGATGCTCAGATGATCCAGACATTGGAGTTAACAGAAAGAATTTTAAATAATGATGGTTATTTTAAAAAGGGAAAACAACATATAAAAAGATGAAGAATTTCAACTGAGAATTGGAATCTATAAGAATCAAACTAGATCTGAAAAGTACAATAACTAAAATTAAGAATTCAAAGAGTAGATTTAACAGCAGACCACATACAGCAGAAGAGGGAACTAGTAACTGGAACCCAAATCAATAAAATATACCCATAGTGAAACAGAGAAAAACTAATAGAAAATACAGGGGAAAAAAGTGTAAAGAGAATGAGAGACACTGTGAAAAAGTCTACCAAGTGTGCAACTGGAGTCCCAAAAGGAGAGGGGAGAGTAAATTGGGCAGAAGCAAAATTAAGAAAGAATGAAATTTTCAAAATTGATGAAAAAAACCCACAAATTTAAGAAACTCTGTGACCCCCCCCCAAGCAGAAAAAATACAGGCAAAACCACACAACGATATAGGATAATTAAACTGCTGATAATTAAAAACAAAGAGAAATGCTTAAAAGTAACCAGTGGAAAAAGGACACGTTACTTTCTTAGGAGCAACAATAAAATTAATAGCTAAATTCTTAAAAGAAATAATAAAGACCAGAAGACAATGGAATGACACCTTGAAAGTGCTGAAAGGAAATAAATGCCCACCTAGAATGCGGTGCTCAGTGACCATTTCCTTTAAAAATAAAGGCATTTTTCAGACAAACAAAAAAATGAAAGAATTCATTATGGACAGACTTGCATTAGAAGAAATACCAGAGGGAACTCTTCAGATGGAAAAGAAAATTATCCTATCCCAAACAGAAACACAGAAATACAGGAAGAGATGAAGAGCAGTGGAAAAGAGTAAATATGTAAGTAAATGTACATGAATATTGATTACACAAAACAATAATTTCTTATAGGTCTTAAAATATACATAGAATTAAAATGGGTGAAACAGTAATACAACGAGGCAGAAAAAAGACAGAGTTAGTATCTGAAGTTCTAGCATTATTGGAGAAGTGGCAAAAGTTATAATTTATATTAGACTGTAATAAGTCAAGGGTGTATGTATCTCTAGTGTAACCACAAAAAGAATAGTAAAAGAATGTATAACTAAAAAGTTACTAGATGGGAAAAATGAAATAATAATTGGATTATAAATAATCCAAAAGAAGGCAAGGAAAAAGGAGCAAAAGAGATGAGTTAAAAAGAAAATTTATCAAAAGATGATAGACGTAACACCAAATATAGTGAAAACTACATTAAATAGAAATGGACTAAATATTCTAATTTAAAGATTAGAATTGTCAGACTAAGGAAAAAAAAACTAAATCTAACTTCATGATGCTTTCTAGGACAAAGAAAGTTTGAAAGTATAAGGATGGAAAAAGATACAGCAGCCAACACTTACCAACAGAAAGCTAGTAAAGCTGTATTGATATCATACAAAGTCGACTTTAAGGCAAAAAGCACTACTAATGATGAAAAGATAACAGTGTTAATCCACCAAGAAAATTCTAATGTGAGCCAAGTGCTTAGAAATTAGTCATCACTGGGAACTAGGAATACTTTTATCAATTGCAGTGAAGGTCAATGCAAAACACTGGCTGCAATCAGTTCTGTTTAGAAAATCTATGGCAGCTCAAAGAAGAGTAGAACTACACAATAACACAGAGCACAAATATCAGACTTCTCTGTAATACTATAAAACTTACATATATACCTATGGTGAGTTCTGAAATGCTGATAAAAAATACTAAATTTTTCACAATTGCAAAATAAAAGGTAGACAGTTTTAGGGGCTGGCCCAGTGGCCTAGTGGTTAAGTTCACGTGCTCTGCATCAGCGGCCTGGGGTTGGCAGGTTCAGACCTACGCACTGCTTATCAAGCCATGCTGTGGTGGCATCCCACATATAAAGTAGAGGAAGATGGGCATGGATGTTACCCCAGGGCCAATCTTCCTCAGCAAAAAGAGGAGGACTGGCAACAGATGTTAGCTCAGGGCTAATCTTCCTCATCAAAAAAAAAAAAGAAAAGGTAGACAGTTTTAGACAAAAACATATACAGTCACGAGTCACTTAAGGATCGGGATGCATTCTGAGAAATGCATCGTTAGATAATTTTCTTGTGTGAGCATCACAGAGTGCCCTTACACAAACCTAGACGGTATAGCCTACTACACACCATGGCTGTACTGTATAGCCTACTGACCCTAGGCTACAAACCTGTACAGCATGTACATGTACTGTCACATGCTACTGTAGGCAATTATAACACAATGGTAAGGATTTGTGTACCTAACCACAGAAAAGGTATAGTAAAAATACTGTATAAAAGATAAAAAATAGTACACTTCTATAAGGCACTTACCACGAACAGAGCTTGCAGGACTGGAAGTTGCTCTGGGTGAGTGAGTGAGTGAGTGAGTGGTGAGTGAACATGAGGGCCTAGGACATTACTATACACTACTGTAGACATTATACACCCTGTACACTTAGGCTAAATTTATAAAAAAATATTTTTCTTTAATAAAAAATTAACCTTAGCTTACTATAACTTTTAAACTTTATAAACTTAAATTTTTCTTAACTTTTTGACTTTTGTAATAACACAGCTTAAAACACAAACACACTGTACAGCTGTACAAAAATATTTTCTTTCTTTATAGCCTTATTCTACAAGCTTTTTGTATTTTTTAAATTTACAATTTTTTTTTTACTTTTTAAACTTTTTCATTAAAAACTAAGACACAAACACACACAAACAGCTCAGGCCTACACAGGGTGAGGATCATCAATATCACTGTCTTCCACCTCCACATTTTGTTCCACTGGAAGGTCTTCAGGGGCAATAACATGCATGGAGCTGTCATCTCCTACGACAACAATGCCTTCTTCTGGGACACCTCCTGAAGGACCTGCCTAACACTCTTCTTGAGGAGGTGTCACTCTTTTCAGAAATATGTCCATGGTAGTTTGCTTGGTTTGTTCTTTTTCATCACGGATTTGCTTATAAGCAGATAATGCATCATATTGCTTGTAAATAGAATATTCCTATTAATGAAAACCTTTTGGTCTTGGGGTCCATGCTTTCAAACTCTTTAAGGAGCTTGTTGAGGTCTGCAAAAGCTTCTGCTAAACCCTTCACTATGAATTTTCTTAGAGATTTTTTTTTTCTTCTCCTGCAGTTTCCGTTTCTCTTGCCTCTTCTTTAGCTATATGCTCCTGTTCCAGTTCCCACAACTCCTCATTAGTCAATTCCTCAGGAACCACCTCCAGGAGCTCCTCAATGTCACCCTCATCCACACCCAGGTTAAAGTTGTTTGCCACCTCAACCACAGCCTGGTTGATTTTTGCAACCTCCTCATCCTTGGCAAATCCTTTGAAGTCATGGACAAACCTCGAGTGTCTTCTTCCAGATGCCATTCATACACTCCTTGGTGACATTACCCCAAACCAAACCCATGCAAGGTTCTTGATGCAGTCATAGATGTTGTAATCCTTCCACAATTACATCAGTGTCTTCCTCATTTGCAGCAATAGCCTGGGCAAAGGTCCTCATCTAGCAGCAGGTTTAAAAGCTGCTATAACTCCTTGATCCATTGGTTGGATCAAAGAGGCGGTGTTTTCAGGGAGAAACACCGCTTTGATATTGGGATGAAGATCAATAAAAAGCAGGATGTCCGGGAGCATTATCAACAATAAGCAAAATCTTAAAAGGTATGTTATTCTCTAAACAGTACTTCTCTGTTTCACTGGCACACAGTAATTCAGGAGGGCATGCTGGAAGAGGAACTGGGTCATCCATGACTTCTTACTGGTCTGGCAGTACACTGGCAGTATGTGCTTATTAATATGCTTGAAAGCCCTGGAGTTCTCTCTGTGCCAGATCACAAAAAGGTTCAATTTGTGTCCTGCAACAGTGCCCCAAGCAAGAATACTATCCTGTCCTTAAAAGCCTTGAAACCTGGCATTGGTTTGACCTCCTTATGGATGAAAGTCCTTTCAGGCATTCATTTCCAGAATAGGGAGGTTTCATCCATATTGAATATTTGCTCTGGCAAGTAATCTTCCTCCATAATCAGTTTGTCTAGAGTTTCCAAACATTCTTCAGCTGCCTTCATATCAGCATTCACAGACTCACTACTCACTTTCACATTACGTAATGAACAGCAATTAGCAGTAAATTCAACATCACAGTCAGATCCAGCCTTTTCTTTCAACATCACAAACAAACCTTTTGCTTTGGCCATGATTGTCACGGTATTGAGAGGGATACACTTCTGTGCGTGGTCTCCAATCCAGATCATTAGAAGTTTCCTCAGGTCTGATATAGGTCCTTCTCAAATTTTTGTTAGTCTTGTCCCCTTCCATGAAGCAGATCCTTTAAGAGCTTCTGTCACTTTGTTCTTGTTCTTCAAGATCATAGCTATGGTGGAAATGGGACATACCTGACTGGTGAGCAATAACCATCATGGACTTTCTACCTTCATAATCCTTAATCACTTTAGTTTTGTCTTCAGGTCAATCACTCAGTGTGGTCTCTTACTGGCAACATTACAGTGGATTTTGTATACTTAGGGGCCATAATGAAAAAAATAACATCAGATTAAATGAAGCACAGGAGACAACGATGCAAGCAAGAGACACAGTAAACACTGTGCATGAGATGTATGAGGCTGCTGCCAGCGTAACACAGCATACTGTTTTACAGTAAACTTTATTTTTTATAAGTAGAAAGAGAATACTCTAAAATAACGATAAAAAGCATAGTATGGTAAACACATAAAACAGTAGCACAGTCGTTTATTATCATTAGCAAGTATTATGTACTGCATATAATTGTTACTTGCTATACTTTTATACGACTGGCAGCACAGTAGGTTTACACCAGCCTTGCCACAAACACGTGAGTAATGCATTGTGCTACGTATGCCAGCCACAACATCACTAGGCAATAGGAATTTTTCAGCTCTCTTAAAAACTTATGGGGCGACCATCATATATTCGGTCTGTCATTGATTGAAACGTCATCACGCAGTGCATGACTGTACATTAACAAGGATCAGAAGACATTCAGCGGTGATATAGTGTCTACTAGACTGGGCAGTTTGACAAAGTCACTACAATTCATAACTCTAAAAACTATACTTCCTGAAATTAAACCCTCAGAAAGGAGGGGAAAAAAAAAAAACCTTCTAAAAGTATTTTCTAGTACTCAGATGCTTCTTCCCCAAATAGTCACAGCATTCAATGAAGAATAAAGCTGAAATCTTTGCATTACACTTAACCTAAATGGCAGACTCACCATCACAAACATTACTGGTTGTGTTTGGGGCAGGAACTGGTTGGGCCTAAAATCCAACCTCCTGATCAGTTTTTCTGTCAGAAACTAAGAATTTTAAACTTCAAGAGAACATCAACTTATTTCTCAAGCACTATTTGATTTATGTATAAAGAAATAAGTTGAGACTCATTATATATATGTATAATTTATTTATTCACTGACTAGACCAACCTTCTGAAAAGGCAAAAATTCTTCTTTAAGGAATTAGTCTACAACATCTTATGGGTAACAAACAAAAAAAATCTGTCTGCAATTTGCTCCCCCCAAATGTCCAAGAACAAAAATAGGCTCTTGGGAAAAAGTGGTATCTACTCAATGCAGCTGACATTCAAAGGTCTTAAATACTGAATTTCAATATTGTCTCTGTCATCAGACATTCCATTTCCTGGGGCAGGTAACCATAAGGATGTTTTGTAGAAACATCAGCAGTTAGCATATGGGTATGAAAACACTTTGCCATCTGATTATTTCTCATAAATGATACTTAAGATATGTCCATTCACGACTATTCAACATTTGAAACCCCAGACAAATAAAATCTACACACATCACACTACAACCCCAACTGCAATGGCTAATAAATTTATACAAATAAAAATGCAATTCAATTTGATAAGTAGAAGCCAAGCATCTTATTTCCTGAGACCCTAATTATAATGGATTTTAGACATTCTATTTCATCAGCCTACAGTTTTGTTTTCACATTTTTTATTTGCTTTCTCTATAATATCCTATTAAAACTTGGTCACTAGCCCAACTCATTTTTCAGGAACATATTTAAAAAACAATGTCAAAAGCTCTATGGAAATGCAATTAAGGAACCACTACGTTACATAATTATATCAAGGCAAGCTCAGTTCCACCCATTGTTAACTGATTAAGGATGAATAAGGATGTTCTCTATTCTCTTGTTTCATAGGCTAGGTCACAATTCACAATATACTGTAGGAATTATACTATAATACTTCAAAATAAAATGATCTGGTATTACCTGGAATAGTCTCACTTGAAAACTCACAATAAATAATGGTTTACTTATCTGTACAACTCGAATGCAATACAATTCCTAATAAAACACGGAATGAGATTTAAGAACACATACACGTAAGCAATGTCACTACAAAAGTAAATTCATTCCAAATCATAACAGTGACATCACCAGCTAAAGTTTTACTCTAAAATATAAATATAAACCTCTTTTTCCAGAATGGCACACTATCTTTATAAATTCCATTGTGGCTTTCCTGATCTCATGAGACAAATTTATAGCAAATAGAAAGGAAAAACATGCATTTTAGATGCAAACACATAAAATAATATTCCCACTGCTCCAGTCCTGATGGATGCCTAGAAGGTGTATTTTTCCCCAGCTTTACAAACTATGGCTAAATGCCCTGAACTTGTAGCTCCCAGCCCATTTTCTGGATGGGAAGATCCAACTGTTTAAGGCTCTTCCGTAATGGTGGGTTCTGATACTTGCCAATGTGTTTACTTCTATTAACTGTATAGATCCAGCCCCATCTTGTGGGCCCACAGTCTAGCCCGCCTCAGGTAGTATAAAGTCATAGGTGCAGACCACTGAGTTGGTCAGACGACCTGAGTTCAAATCTCCATCACCTCCTGTAGGCTTGTAACAAGTTACTGCTCTGAACCACATTTCTTTATATTTTCCTTTTAAGAAGCAGGGTGAGGGGAGAAGACCACACTGAGATAATGCAAATAAAGAGCTTATTATTAGCACAGTGCCTGGTCCACCCTAGCACTTGATAAATTTGAATTATTATTATGTAAAAGGGCAACTTTATAGCTTGAGCAAAACACAGATATATTAATTTACCGGACACTCCATCTAAGATGAGTGGATCTGTTCTCTTCTTAAAAATAAATGATATGCCTGGACTTTTCAAGCCAATGCTCACTCTGCTGGAGTTAATGCCCCAAATCTACTTCCAGGAAGGAATCTTATGTCTGTTCTTAGGGAATCTTAGGGATTACCTTGTCTAGTATTCCCTCAGCCCATCTCTGTGTGGAGGTGAGGGGACTTTTCAAATAAATATTTGTCCCTGTCAGACTCCTCTTTACCCCCCATGATAAAGCATCTCTGTTAAAAACATGGCTCTGTGATTAATCAACAACATAAAAAATAGATGTACTGGAGGAACTTGTTAGGAAGCACAAACTCAAACCCCACTGCCGATAAATTCATAAAAGCTCCACTGAGAAACAAAATATTTATGGAAGGAAACCTGACGAATGTGAAATCCATCTCCTTATCTAGATAATCTAAAACAGATCCTTAAAATAAATCAGTCTAGAGATCTAAGTACTTATATCACATTGTTTTGCCAGCACCAGAACTGCTTTTACTGAATTATGTTTTTATGTCATCAACCTACACAATGAGGCAATGAGGAATTTTACTGAAAAACAAAGTAAAACACAACACGGTCCTCTGAAATGCACACTGTATTTCCTTAAGGATGTAGCTGAGATTCCCAAGGAGTCTTTGGGAATCCAAAGGAGAAACTGGTCTTGTATCTTACAGTCACCAAACCATGTAACTGATTATCTCTGTCTCTGAACTGGCTACTAAAAAAGCAGAGTCAAATTTGTGGCACTCTAACAAACACTTAAGACTTCAGTCCAAGTACTTTGTGTACAGATCTGATTCCTGTTTCCATCTTAGTTTTTCTCCCTCAGTCCTGAATTCATCACCCTCTTATTTCTATAAGTTACCAACAGTATGTTATAAATATCTTTGTAAGTTATTACAAATCCTTTCTGGAACAAGATGTGATATAAGTAAATCATATGCTTTACTTAAAAAACATTATAGCACAATAAGAAGACTTTTTCTTCCATTAATAGACATTTTATGAGTTCAATTTCTAAAGGCATTATCATTTTTGTGCTCCAAAAGAAAGTGCTTTAGTAAATATCATGTCTAAAATTAGAAAATTCTAACAACAGAGGAACTACAAAAATAAAACACTTTCATTATGAATTTTTAACTTTGGAACACACAGAAAACTGTAAATATATCCCTATGTAAAAATCCTCCAAAAGTCATTTTTAGTTTTAAAATACAGACCAAATCACCATAAATACAATTACAATTGAGTATTTATTCTCAATGGGAATTAAAAAGAATAGCTTCAAAAACGATTTAGAAGATTTTTGTACAACTCCTTCTGAGTTGCCCTGTGCCTGGCACAGAGGATGCTGCCAATCATTCCTTAAGGTGATACAGCACAGAATTTAAAGCCCCAAAGGCTCTTGCTACATTCCTGCTTCAGGGATTTCACCAATCTCCTTGCTGTCATGTGAGGAAAACAAAAAGCTTACGACTCTCTTAGTTGTAAAATTTTACCCATTCATGAGCTCATACTTATCATTCTGATTATAACTTCTGACTTTGAACTACGTATTTATCAAATTAATTGATTATAATTACAGTTCTTCACCTTCCTAGTGACCATAAACAAGTGAGCTATGCTATAAGAAACATGAAAAAATGTTCTACTATACAATAAAAATTCCACTTCCTACCCCACCAACAGTAACTTCATCAACAACAGGAATCTCACAGGGTAACTTGAAAGCAGCACCATAAAAGTATAGCCTTTTCTTAAAGCATTTTAGGAGCTTTATCCAAATATCAAACAGATAAAATATGAGTTACACAATATTAAGTGGAATAAAGATGTCAACTGTTGTATCTCCTAAGTGTTTATTCAACAATAGTCTAGATTATTTCAAGACATTTCAGTCACATCAAACAACATACATAATGTTGCTACAATGCTTTATGATAGAACTGAGGGAGCCAGCCTGGTGGCACAGCAGTTAAGTTCCCACGCTCCACTTTGGCGGCCGGGGGTTCACTGGTTTGGAACCTGGGCGCAGACCAAGGCACCCCTCATCAAGCCAAGCTGAGGCAGAGTCCCACATAGAGCAACTAGAAGGATGCACAACTATGACATACAACTATCTACTGGGGCTTTGGGGAGAAAAAAGACAAGCCAAAAAGGAGGAAGACTGGCAACAGATGTTAGCTCAGGGACAATCTTCCTCAAAAAAAAATTTAAAAAGAAATGAGCATTTAATGAGATTTTCAAAATGTTTGGCCTCTACTGTGAAACTCTTGTTATTAGTGTGATAACTTTATTGATGGGTTAAGAAGTCTCATAACATCTTCTCTATTCTGGGTCACAGAATAGACAAGTGTTACGTTACACAGGCCTCTCCTACATTTTAGGGATGGTTCATCTCTGTTAGAGATGTTAACTTTGCAACCAGGATAAACACATGTGCCAAAAATTAAACCCACTCCTTCAGGATTGAAATTCTGTGTGTCTAGCCAAAGACTGACACAAATACATGAAACAGAATCTTAGTTCTTCTATATGTTGATATTAAAATATGGTAAGTACTGATCGAATTTTTTTTCCACTCAAAACCAATATGAGGGGGCCGCCCAGTGGCGCAGCGGTTTAGTCCGCGCTTGGCAGCCCTGGGTTCGCCGGTTCGGATCCCGGGCGCCCGCCGACGCACTGCTTGTCAGCCATGCTGTGGCGGCGTCCCATATAAAGTAGAGGAAGATGGGCACAGATGTTAGCCCAGGGCCAGTCTTCCTCAGCAAAAAGAGGAGGACTGGGGACGGATGCTAGCTCAGGGCTGGTCTGCCTCACACACACAAAAAAACCAATATGAGAAATCAATGAATTCTTATTAAGTCAACAAGTACTCACGGAACATTTGTGAATGCCCAACTTGGATTGAGAATGCAGAGAGATAAAAAGCAGAATTCCTATTTATAGAAGCTTACAAATTAGCAGGGTCAGACACTCTCACACAAAGAAATAATGAGCAAATGAGTATACAATTCAATTCCAACATTTAATGAGCAGAAAAGATTAAAATACAAGATAGCACATAATCGAGTACTATATTGGACACACCCTCATCAGTCACATAGCAGCCTGCGTGTAAGAGCTACATAAAACTCCATTGTAACCACACAACGACCCTCCTTAAAACCGTTCCCTAGTTCCATCATCAGATAAAAGTCCAAGCTCCTGCATCTCTGCCCTTATCTGCCACCAGCCTCTGCACTGCACTTTTTCACTTTTCAAAAACCATCTCCTGGTAGTTACTGGCCTCTTCTCCTTCAGTAGCCCCACCCCCACGTTCCCACCCACAGCTAAAATTCCTACCCCACCTTGTTACTCTAAATGTTACTCATCCTTCAAGACACTTCAGAAAGTATTCTTTGAGAGGGACACCCTAAGTGACCTCCCCCAGTGCTCTATGCTTGCTCACACTACTTACCACATTGTATTGAAAGTGTCTTTGCTGTCTCTCTCTCCTAAACTGGCTAGCTTCTAGAGAGAAGAAACATAATTGCTTCGAAGGTCAGTAAAAATTCAAATCCTGAACACTTCTTAATCTCCGAATAAGAACCAATAACTCTA
Source organism: Tapirus indicus (assembly GCA_031878705.1). NCBI lineage: Eukaryota > Metazoa > Chordata > Mammalia > Perissodactyla > Tapiridae > Tapirus > Tapirus indicus. Next base: position 122,835,693 of record CM062922.1, on the reverse strand, counting down.
AAAGTCAACGTCATTTATCATTAAATAGACTAATAATATAATGAAGTCTTCCTGCACTATTTTAATTAGTCCTTTTTTTTTTTTTTTTTGGCAGTTTTGGGTTTACAGAGAACAAAAACTCTTCAGATCCAAAAAACTACTCCCTAGGTGATGCTGTAAACTCGTCCTGGCAAATTTTCACATCTTATCCCAACTCAAGCCCACCAGCGCCAACTGACACACTTCCCAACCAGAGGGCTTGGTCACCAGCGCTGAGACACCACCAGCTACCTACGACCTACTCTCTAAAGCAGCTGAATCTTTCCTCCCTATTAAACTTCAGTGATGGACATCACCTCTCTTCTCTTCCAAGACGGCTTAGGAAGCAGGGACTTCTGTTCCTAACCCTAGGCCCACAACTTCGCCCTAAGCCACGGGGCGAAAGTCAGGACGAGTCTTCAAGTCCCCGCGCCACGAAAGACAGCACCCTCCCCAAGACCGACGCGGGTTCGTGAAGTCCCGGCGCCCCTGCCAAGGCCGGGCTGCGATCTGGGTCCGAGCCTCCAATCCAGACCGATCCCCGAGGAGCCAGGGCACAACCCGACCGCCCGCCACCACAGGTGTCCCTTCGGACTCCGCGGACTGGACAGTGAGGGAGCCGGCCAGAGGGAAGCCATCCCGCGAGGGGTCGGGCGGCAGGAGGCGGCCAGGAAATGATAAGCGTCCGTCCGTCGGAGTTGGGCCGGGCCGTGGAGAACTTGGCGACGAGCGCCCGAAACCCGTAGGCTGAGCATTAAGAGGATGAAGGGAGCGGGCGACGGCCTGGGCCGGCCCGGGCCGCACTGGGGGCCCGGGGTTGGGACCGAGGGCGGCAGGAGGTACTGAAGCGAAACGGCCCCGGGCGGCTAGACGGCACGGACGGATGACCCAGCAACCCCCGCCGGGACGGCGCCGCCTCCCGCTGCCCGGAGCCAAAAACCGCGCCGCCCTCGGCCCCGTCCGTCTGCTCCGTACCTTATCCGCGGCTCCACCGTCGTCGGGACCGCCGCTCTCCACGCCTCTCTCGAGTAGGTCCCGGCTCGGGCGGTCCACAACCCGCCCTCACGCCGGCCCTCCCTCTCTCACGCCCCGCCCCTGGCGCCGCGAGCGTACGTCACGCACGCACAGACGTCACTTCCGGGGCCGTCGGCAGTCTGTGGAGAGTACCGTTGTGGGTTCTGATGGGAGTCTGCGCTGGGTGACGCGCGGCGGATGCTGGCGTGAATGATAGCACCGACGATGCTGGACGGCAAGAGAAAGGAGGCAGCCGGCAGGCCAGCCGTGGGGCGCTGACTTGGAGCGTTCGGGAGCCGGCGGTTCCTTGTCTTTTCCTCAGTCCCTGCTTCCGGGTTCCGACTCGCGGTGGCCCGAGGGCGACACTGCCCCTTCGGTGCCGCCTGACCCTCGGCCGCGGTAGCCCCGTGGGATGGGAGGCGCAGGCCGCCAAGGCTACGGGAGAGGAGTCACTGGGCCAGTAGACGGTTGCCAGCCCGGGGAATGAGGCCGCCTGAAAAACTGAGTACTATTGCTTCATGGATCTTAGGATTTTAAAAGTGTTCCAGTTGAAGGACCTTAAAGAGATTGGTTGATTCAGAAGCCGCTCTTAAGCTGAGCATAACTAACACCCGGAAGTTAAATGTTAGCCGTGTCACACTGTATTAATGGTCCAGTAATAAATGGAATCCCGTTCTTGGGATTCCCATTTCAGGAATGTTGAAAACAGCAGCTACCTCTGTATCCTGGGTGCCATCTTTGGCATAAAGTGCAGCCACAACTGGAAAAAAAAAGAAAGAAAATACTATACTGTGGGAGGTAGACCTGGATAGGAATCCCAGCATTGCTTAATGCTGTCTCTATGATCTTGGACAGGTTGCCTAATTTCTCAGTCTTTGTTCACTATTTGCAAAATGGAGACGGATTCGTTCCTCATATTCTTCCTAAACGCTGAAGGGTAGCAGAATATGCCTCTTTGGCATAAGGATTGTTTTGAGAAAGTAGACGCAAAAGAAGATCTGAAAACAAACTAGAAGTTACCCTTTTGTAAGCGAAATTTACATTTACAAAGAAAATCTCCATTTGTAAAGGTGTCTCCCTCTCTACTTAGAGGAGAAGGATGACTGGGTCACAACAGACTTATCAATGGAAAAGACACAGACTTAAATCAGCATAACAACCCTCAAGCTTGGTTTACTTTTCTTTCCCTGGTCAACTTCCATAACTGGTCCCCCACCACCACATACACACCTTTCTTCTTTTGTCTTTACCTGAATATGGTAAAGTTGGCATTCCAAGCCTTTTCCCTGGGTATCTCCTATGTATATACGAGGTATACGTGTTAGTAAATTTCTGTCTTTCTCTTGTTAATCTGTCTTTTCTTACAGAGATCTCAGCCAAGAACTCAGAAAGGTAGAGGGAAAATTATGTTCCCTCCCCTACAGTACCTAATGTGTGCTAGGCTGAGGACACCACAGTATAAAACAAAAGTACCCATGCTGAGAAGCTTACATTCTAGGGGAGAGGTGGAGGAGCCAATAAACAAAAATTATTTACAGTAGTACATGACATGGTGACAATTGCTATGTAGAAAAATAATGCAGGGAAGAGGGATAGAAAGTGCAACCAAGAATTTTGCAGTATGAGTGGATAGGAAAGCCCTGGCTGAAAAAATGACTTGAACAAAGGGTGAGGAAGCTAGCTATGCTGCTATGCAAATATTTGGGCTAGAGTGTGCTAGGCATGGGGGAACAGCAAGTGCAAAGGCCCTTTTGAAACCTCCAACCTGTAGAGCTGTACCAGCGTGAATTAGGGGGAGGTAGAAGAAATCCAAAGATAACTGGGCAAAGCAAGTAAGGGGCTAACCCCCAAGTCAATGTGGGAGGGGACTAGCAAAGCAAAAGTGAGGACAACTGGAAGGTCTGACTCATTGGGGCCATTAATGGGACAAACTGCCACACATGCCTTCTTCCTCTGGGAGAAGGGGGTGTAGAGGCTAGTGGAAAATGGCATCGAAGATATATTTAACTGAGCAGGTAATGTTTTAGTTCTTGAATTGGATGATAGGTATGTGACTATTCATTGTATTATTCTTTATTTCAATTTTTCTATCTTTGCATATTAATTTATAAAAATTAGCCCCATTGGAAAAAGTGAAGATAAAGGAAGACTAAGAATAAATCCAGGAGTGGATCAAAAGAAAAAGAGCAAGCAAAGAAGAGTGAAAAAAGTAGAAGCAAGAGGAAAACTAAAAAAAGAGGAGTAATGTGGAAGCTAAGAGGAGAGAGAGAAAGCCAAGGGATTGATCAGAAGAGTCAGATTCTGCAGAAAGGTTAGATAAGATGAATCTACCTAAGAGAAATGAAAACATATTAATAGAAGTGGCAAAAGTAGGCATCCTTCTTCCTGATCTTAGTGGGAAAACTTTCAGCCTTTCACCATTGTGTATGATGTTACCTGTGAGTTTTTCACATATGGCCTTTATCAAGTTGAGGAAGTTCCTTGCTATTCTTAGTTTACTGGGTGTTTTCATCATGAAAGAGTATTAAATTTTTTTAACTTCATTTTTTATCGTTGTAAAATATACGTAACAGAAACTTTACATGCAAAAGAATGAAGTTGGACCCTTACCTAACACTGTATACAAAAATTAAATCAAAATGGATCAAAGACCTAAATGTAATAGAGAAAATTTAGAAGGAAACAGGGGGAAGCTTCACGACACTGGATTTGGCAATAATTTCTTAGATATGACACCAAAGGCACAGGTAATAAAAGAAAAAAATAGACAAATTGGACTTGTCAAAATTAAAAACTTTTGTGTATCAAAGGCCACAATCAACAGAGTACAAAGGCAACTCACAGAATAGGAGAAGATATTTGCAAATCACCTATCTGATAAGGATTGATATCCAGAATATATAGAAAACTCCTAAAGCTCGATAACAAACAACACAATTTACATAAGATGGCTTTCATTTATCTATGTCTTAATTTCTTTCAGCAATGCTTTGTAGTTTTCAGTGTACAAGTCTTTCACCTCCTTGATTAATTCCTAAGTATTTTATTCTTTTTGATGCTATAGTAAATGGAATTGTTTTCTTAATTTCCTTCTTGGATTATTCATTGTTAATATATAGAAATGCAATTGATTTCTGTGCATTGATTTTCTACTACTGCATTGCTCAATTCATTTATTAGTTCTGAAGTTTTTTTGTGGAATCCTTAGGGTTTTCTACATATGTGATCATATCATCTTTGAACGGAGATAATTTGTTTCTTCCTTTCTCACATGGATGCCTTTTATTTCTTTTTTTTGCCTGGTTGCTCTGGCTAGAACTTCCAATACTATGTTGAATAGAACTGGCAAAAAAGGGCATCCTCATCTTATTCCTGATCTTAGTGAAAAAGCTTTTAGTCTTTCACCATTGAGTATAATGTTAGTTGTGGGTTTTTCATACATGGCCTTCTTATATGGAGGTAGTCTCCCTCGATTCCCAGTTTGTTGAGTGTTTTTATCATGAAAGGGAGTTGAATTGTGTCACAAGCTTTTTCTGTATCAATTGAGAAGATTAAGTAGTTTTTTCCCCTTTATTCTCTCATGTAGTGTATAATATTGATCAATTTTCTTACGTTGAACTATTCTTGTATTCCAGGAATATATCCCACTTGGTCACAGTATTTAATCCTTTTAATATGCTGTTGAATTCAGTTTGTTGGTATTTTGTTGAGGATTTTTGTGTCAATGTTCATAAGAGATATTGGTCTGTAGTTTTCTTGTAGTGTCTTTGTCTGGCTCAGTATCAGGGCAATTCTGGCCTCAAAGAATGAGATAGAAAGCATTCTCTCCACTTTCAATTTTTTGGAAGAGTTTGAGAAGGATTGGTATTAGTTCTTCTTTAAATGTTTGATAGAATTCACCAGAGTGAAGTCATCAAGTCCAGGGCTTTTCTTTGTTGGGAGATTTTTTTGTTACTGATTCTATCTCCTCACTACTTATAGGTCTATTCAGATTTTCTATTTCTTTGTGATTCAGACTTGTTTGACTGTTTCTAGGAATTAGTCCATTTCATTTGGTTATTCAATTTGTTGGTGAACATATGTTCATATTCTCTTATAATCCTTTTCATTTATGTAAAGTCAGTAGTAATGTCCTTTCTTTCATTTCTGATTTTAGCAATTGAGTCTTCTCTTTTTTCTTAGTCAATCTAGCTAAAGATTTGTCAATTATTCTGTTCTTTTTAAAAACCAAGTTTTGGTTTTGTTGATTTTCTATATTCTCCTTTTCCTATTCTCCATTTCATTTATCTCCTCTTGAATCTTTATTTCCTGCCTTCTGCTAGCTTTGGTTCACTTTGCTTTTCTTTTTCTAGTTCCTTTAAGGTGTATAGTTAGGTTATTGATTTGAGATCTTTCTTCCTTTTTAATGCAGATGTTTATAGCTATAAATTTCCCTCTGATCACTGCTTTCATGCATGCCATAGGTTTTGTATGTGGTGTTCTCTGTTTCATTTGTCTCAAAGTTTTAAAATTTCTCTTGTGGTTTCTTCTTTGACCATTGTTTGTTTAAGAGCATGTTTTTTAATTTCCACATTTTTGTTGAGTTTTCCTTCTGTAATGTCTTGGTGAGGGTCTCTTTGCATTTATCTTACTTGGAGTCCTTTGAGCTTCTTGAATTTGTAGATTTGCCCCATTTTCTTTGTCATTTGTTCAATCTCTCTCCCTCTACACACACACACACTCACAGTTTTTCCTGAAGAATTTGAGACTAAATTACAGACATCATACTTCTTGACTCCTACATATTTCAATATGTATTTCCTAAGAATAAAGGTATTCTCCTTAAAAACCAAAGCAAAATGATCAAAATCATGAAAATTAACATTGATAAAATCCCACTATTAAATAATAATAATTAATCTACAGCCTTTATTCAATTTTCATCAATTGTCCCAAGAATGTCCTTTAGAAACTATTGTCTTTCCTGGTCCCAGATTTAACCCAGGATCATTTGTCATGTCTCTTTAGTCTTCTTTAAGCTGGAATAGTTCTTCCATTTTAATTTGTCTTTCATGATCTTGACATTTTTGAAAAGTATACGAGTTATTCTAAAGGATGTCCTTCAATTTGGGTTTGCCTGATGTTTTCTCATGATTAGATTCAGGTTATTCATTTTTGGCAGAAAAATCACATAAATAATGTTGTGTCCTTCTCAGGGCATTAAGATAGGTAGTGCACAAGATGTTAGTTTGTCCCATTTGGGCTAATGTTGGCTTTGGTTACATAATTAAGATGGAGTCTTTCAGGTGTCTTCACTATGAAGTTACATGTTTACTTTTGTAATTATTAATTTGTAGGGAAAAACTTTGAGACCATGTAAATATCCCATTTTTCTTCAAAATTTCATCCATCAGTTTTAGAATCCATTGATGATTCTTGCCTAAATTAGTTATAATTCTGATGGTTGCTAAATGGAGGTTTTCTAACCCCATCATCCTTTCTATATTTATTAGCTGACAGCTTACTCTAATTAAGAACTTTCCTTTCTACCTCTTTGATGTAATTTATTTATTTGTGTCAATATGAATTCATAGATTCTTATTTTACTCAATAGGTTATAACCCATTGCTATAATTATTTATTTTGATACTCAAATTATCCCATCATTTCAAATTTTAATAATGTGTGCCTAAGACAGGAATTTTAACTTTATATAATATTGAGCCATTATTTCTAGCAGCAATTATATTAAAGAAACAAATCTTTCCTGATGAGACTTACTGGTTTGTGATAGTTAAATCACATCATTCCCATAGAGGAAAATTACTTTTTCTACTTGCTATATGAGATAGGGCATGTTTTTCATCAAAAACTAGTATCAAACCATTTAATTAAGAGAAAAGGAGTTAATACTGACCCTCTCCCCCTCTTTTACTTCATCCCACGGAGAAAATCATTTTTTTCTTATTTTTGCAGAATGCAAGACTTTAAGAAACCATCAACAGCTAGGGATCTATGCTAAAAATCACATAATGTGGCCATGACTAAGGTTTGCCAGTGAAAACAGAGGTCCCTATTAGAACAGAGAAAGAGCATACAGTTTTGTAAAACTAGTAGAGGATGTGTGTTTTTTTGGTCTAACTAGCTTCTCTTTGGGGAACCACACCACCCTACATTGTTAGTCCACATAGTTCAGCCATTGATGACACCATCCCTTGGCTCCAAGAGTAGGCATGTGAGCTCTGCCATTCCCTTGGCCACAATGAATGCATCAGGATTGCCCATAAGTCTTCCTAGGACTTCTCTAGCTTTCAAGAAAGGGACTCTCTCTCTCTCTCCTCTGGTTTTGCTAAGGGCAGAGTAATCCTAGTTGGCAAAAGCGATCTCTGTCCCAGTGGGTAAAGACTGCCTAAGAATGAGGCAACCCAGGGGAAAGTCTCAGGGATAGACTCAGGGAGATGATCAAATAGTTACACCAGAAGGGCTTATCAGATTACAAGCTTCCCAAGTGAGGATCAGTTTAGGAATCACATAATTTAAGCCACTCTCTCTGTAGGATCAAAAATCAGAGAAAACAGGGGCCAGCCCAGTGGCATAGTAGTTAAGTTCACGCACTCCACTTGGGCAGCCTGGGGTTCACCGATTTGGATCCCGGGTGCAGACCTACGCACCACTCATCAAGCCATGCTGTGGCAGCCTCCCATATACAAAATAGAGGAAGATGGGCACAGATGTTAGCTCAACCTGCTCTTCCTCAGCAAAAAGAGGAAGATTGGCAATGGATGTTAGCTCAGGGCCAGTCTTCCTCACACACACACACAAAATCAGGGGAAACAGATTATTTAGATAAAGGAGTACATTCTCTCTTGCTGAAACCATATGGTAGTCAACCATGACCCAAATCTATAAACATTATAGAATCAACCATCTAAACCCAAGACCTCCATCTTGCACTTTTTCTTAAGTTTCCAAGTAGTCTTTATCATATCAAGAATGAGAAAGCTGTTGGGGCCGCCCGGTGGCGCAGTGGTTTAGTTCACACCTGGCAGCCCGGGGTTCGCAGGTTCGAATCCCGGGCGCCCGCCGACGCACTGCTTGTCAGCCACGCCGCGGCAGCGTCCCATATAAAGTAGAGAAAGATGGCACAGATGTTAGCCCAGGGCCAGTCTTCCTCAGCGAAAAGAGGAGGATTGGCAACGGATGTTAGCTCAGGGCTGCTCTTCCTCACACACACACAAAAAGAATGAGAGAGCTGTGTTTGCCTAAGTGTGGGAAAGGCTTATTAATCTGTTGATAAATAGTTAGAAGCATGTGTTTCTCAAAAGGTAGCAGAAATTATTTTTAAAATTTCTTTCATGGAACATACTCTTAATGGAATACTATCAAATTTAAAAAGGGGGGAGGGGTAGCTCTGTATGTACTGAAATGGACAGAGCTCCAAGAGAGAGTGTTAAATGAGAATAAGGTGGCAGAACATGTGGTATGCTACCTTTGGACTCATTACAGATATATATTGGGATGTGTATAAACCTCTTTCTAGAATGTAGATATAGTCATGTGTTGCTTAATGGTGGGGATACATTCTGAGAAATGCATCATTAGGCGATTTTGTCACTGTGTGAACATCATACAGTATACTTACACAAACCTAGACGGTATTGCCTACTACACACCTAGGCAATATGGTACTAATCTTATGGCACCATCATCCTATATGCTGTCTGTCATTGACTGAAATGTCATTATGCAGCACATGACTGTATATAGAGTGAGGTAGATATACACATCCTGGGATAGATTGATAATATAGTATATTTAGGAAGAGAATTATTTTAAGGAATTGGGTCACGTGATTGTCCAGGCTTGGCGAATCCAAAATCTGATGGGGGAGGCCAGCAGGCTGGAGGCTCAGGAAACAGTTGCAGTTCAAGTCCAAAGGCAGTCTGCTGATGAATCAGGAAGAGGCGATGTTGTAGATGAAGTCTGAAGGCAGCCTGCTGTCAGAATTCCCTTGTGCTTGGAGTAAGTCAGCCTTTCATTCTATTCAGGCCTTCAACTGATTGGATGAGGTCCACCCACATTATGGAGAGCAATCTGCTTTACTCAAAGTCCACTGATTTGAATGTAAATCTCATCCCAAAACAGCCTTACAGAAACAACCAGAATAATGTTTGACCAAATATCTGGCCACTGTGGCCCAATCAAGCTGACACACAAAATTCACCACCACAGCTCCACCCCTTGTCAACTTGGCACCCATATGCATCTCCTTAAATCACACTTAATTTCTTTACCTGGTGGGGTGACCCAAACTTTCATTCATGAAGAAAGGGTCTGGGCCATTAGTCATCCTGTCTGGATTGGGTTGTTGTAGTTTTCCATTGACTTTAATCACAGGGCATGGTAATACTAAGACACTCTAAGAGGTCTCCTGTCCATATATTGGACAGATCGTTTGATGGATCTTAACTGAGCACTTCTTTTCCAGGCACTGTTCTAAGCATTGGGATATAGTTGTGAACAATGAAGGCAAAATCTCTGCACTCAGGGAGCTTATTTGAAAGGAAACAGAGACACAACAAAGATAATATCAGTAAAAAAATGCAAAAAAGGAAATAAATAGGGTGATGTAATAGACAGTATTGGGAATATGTGATAGATGGCGTGGTTAGAGAAGGTCTCACTGAGTTTGTGACATTTGAGCTGGAACATAAAATATGAAAATGAGCCAGCCATGAATGAGAAGGCTGGGGGAAAGGCATTCCAGGCAGAGGGAAGTCAATCACAAAAACCTGAGGTAGGAAATGAAAGAAGGCCAGGGTGGAGGACGGGAAACAAGGAGTAGGGTGGTGTGATGAGGCTGGAGAGGTGGGCAGGAGCCAGATCAAACATGGTAAATGGTTTCAATTTCATTCTAAAAGCAAAGGGTTTTAAGTAGACATATAGCAGGATCTAATCAACCCTTTCAGAAGACTATTCTGGAGAAGAGGTTAGAGGGGGTAATCTAGGGCCAAATTAAGCCAAGAGGGCTTTGTAGTAATGCAGGGTGAAAGATGATGGTGATTCAGACAAGTGAATTTGTGAATATTTTCAAGATACATCTTGAAGATGGGTTCAAGTACTTGGTGATGGATTACAAGTCAAAGGTGAGGTAAGGAGGGGAGTTGAACATAACTCTCAGGTTTTTGTTGACTGGGTGGACAGTGGTGCCATTTCCTGAAACAGACAAAATGGAATGAGGAAGATTTTTGGGGTAGGGAGGGGAAATAAAGAATTCCATTTAGATGTATTCAATTTGAGATGGCTAATAGATATTGAAGTATCAATATTTAGCAGGTTATTGGGTGTATAATTCAAGGCTGAGGAAAGAGGCTTGGGCAGGAGTATAAATTTGGGAGTCATTAACATATAGATGATGTGCCAGTTATTGACTCTTAGCTCCATATTCATCCTCTATTGTCTCTGCAAAAATTGGGTTGGGACCTTTAAACATTTTTTCTGTGCCAATTAACATGATATCAAGCTTTGTTAGTAGAGGATATTGGTGAGACACTGCAAGAGAAAAGATATTTTCCTTTCCGGTTCTGGTGTGCTTGCTCACAGCACTTATAATTTTTCCAGCACCCAGCTCCCACAGGGCATGGTAGTCAACCACATAACAAGGCCAGCAGCTTTCCTCAGCACTCCCCTTGGGTGGTTTTTCAGTAGAGTGCCTCTGGCAAGACACCTTCCCATGAACAGATTGTCCCAGCATATTAGAGGGTGGATTTCCTGCAAATTCCAACAGCACAGCACCCAAGTGACTTCTCTGCCATTCAGTGAACCAGGACCATGCCCTCTCCAAAAAGGTCTGGATATCAGCTCTAGGGGGAGGGAGGGTGCTCTTCCTTGTACCCTTTATCTCAGCCCTAAGGGTAGTGGCTGCTTCTTTTTATATCTACTATTCCTATATTCTTTATAGTTATCGCTACTCTTTATTAGCCAATCCCTCATTACTCCAACCCTACAATTGTTATTTAAATTCAAGATATAAATTATTCAAATTACTTTGTGGGTTTTTTCTCCTAATACAAATGTCTCTAAATGCAATTCAGGCAAGATCACCCGCAAAGAGAGTACAGATTGATATGTCAGATGTAAGGTCCCAAGAAGTCTCTATATGTTATTTTCCATTTTGAATGGGTGAGATGTAAAGGTACAAGGACGGCAATAGGGTGGAGCAGGAGCACCTGATTCAGCTTCCTCCTGGCACACCAGTCAGCCATTGTAAGAGGATACAGTCCCTTTTGTGTCCACTCTGGAAAGCTCTGGGTTTTGGCTGGCCTCTGCTGCACATGGGTACCTACCTGCAGCTTGCAGTGGCTTCTCTCAATCGGCTACAACCAGAGCTAGAATTCCTCTGCTGGCCTCTTGGGGTCTTGCATATAAAATGGAGCATCTTTGAAGCCAAAATGTTTGAAAAACATGGCCCACCCTCACTATGTGGACCAAGCTCCCAGGTTCACCTTGACTGCTCCAGGCTGCTGCGGACAGACATCCCTGAAGGGGTTCTTTCAAATGGTGCCTCTAGACCTTGAATCTGTTGATTATATTGCAACTCTCACAGCCAGAAGGGTTGCTGGCCTCAGCCAGTCATGGAGATGTAGAAACAAGGGACAGGGGCTGCCCATGCTCTTGCCTTCTTGTGACCCCTACTAAGGCACTGCAGTGTGTCTTGGTGGTGTAAGGCCAGGATAGGAAAAAAGATGTGTAGGGTTTTCAGCTATTGGAATGCTGGGTCCTTAGCAAGAGATCAGGTGAACCCACTTCCTAAAAAGATAGAATGGTCAAGTGAGAAAGTTGAGGGCCATGAACAAATGGCTAGTACTGCCTATAAACCCCACAAATCCTGGGGTACAGTTGAGTATATGGAAAGCCTTCCACCTAAGTAACATCACTTTCTTGTCTGTTATAATGCAGATACCTTGGTTAGACTATCTGGGAATTCTAACTCTGGATCTCAATCCACAAATCCAGGTTGTCTTATGGATGCTGCTGCCATAAAGGGGTGCTGGGTCAGGATGCCATCCCAGCAGGGTACAGCACTGACAGGGGTTCAAAATCAAGTAATAAACTCTACTCTAGTGGAATCCTCTGGGCTAAAGGCCCAGCCTACGGAAGTGGTCGAATATTCCTGCAGGTGACTACACAGGGGATTCCTCAATGTTCTGCCTCTCTAGACCAATGGAAGTTTCCAAATAGAGCTGCACTTCAAAGAATAAAATTAGGCAATTGGGTGGAACATTCCCTGAATATATCCAGAAGCAGATATATACATTCTGCCTTGACTTCTGGGAGTGCCAAGTGAATAATGCCTCCCTCATTTCAGCTAATAGTGATGTGGTCAGCTCACCAGGGAAGTTCATATTTTTGTTAGGAAGCTTTTGGTGAACTTAGTTTTCTGAAAAAGTATTTCGATTCTCCCTTCCTGGGGTAGAGGAGGGTGAAGCTAACTTGTCTGCTCAATGGGATCCTATGGGCATCCTCTGCTGCCAAGGTGGAGGTGGACACAGAGCTTAGAGAGGGAGACTGAAAATGCTCTCCAAATCCTAGTAGGCCAGATGAGAAAGCTGAACTGGAAAGCTAGGGACATCTGGGCAAAGAGGACCTACCTGCCTGAGAATAAGAAGGGGGCAGTCCTGGGCAAAGCATCATCTGGTAAGATGTCAGATGAGGCATGGTCAGAAGTGGCCAACCAGTTTTAAAATGCCAAAGACAGGACAGTCATGAGCAGAGGGGGGAGGTGGAGATGACATGGTGAGACTAAGGGCAGTAAGCACCCACCACATGTGCACACAGATGGGCTCCTGGGGCAGAGTAAGCTGAGGTATAACTAGTGATCAGGATGTAATGTTGAGAAACACACTAATAAAGGCATTTATGGAGGCTGATACTAGGGACTTAAGCCTACTCATGATACCATGCTACTCCCTTACAAAACAAAGGTATAAAGAAAATTTCTTCAATTCAACTCTCAATTTGTAAGTTTCTTTTAATGGAGATCAAGCTCCAAGTTTTGTGCTGCTTTGGGGTTCTATTTCTTGATTTTTTTGTAATAACTGAGAGAAGTATGGTTATATCTATTCCAAAGATCTACTGGAGCGGAGCCATCTGCCAAGATCACATGACATAGGAAAGAAATGAGAGTCTGTAATACATTAGGAGAATCCTCTAAAAGTCACGGTTTGTTAAAGGGTGAATCAGGTTGCTAATGAGATTACAGAAGGCTGGAAAAGATGCATCATAATCTGACTACAGACCCCTTTTATGGAGTGCTTCTGGATGGTTCAATTCAAAATCTTTCCCACAGTTGTGTTAAATTTTTTCCTGGTGCACGACAGTCCTCTTTCTACTTGGTGTCAGGTGGTTGGAGGAGGTGGAATCCCAGGATCTCTGATCAGGTCATTCCTCAGGAAGAACAAGTGTGAGGGAAGAAGTTCTTAACAATCCAGGAGCGGAAGTGCCCTGTTCCTAAGGCTGCACTTGCTGTTATTTTGTGTATGTGTGTGTGGCGGGGGCATTTTGGAGGGAGAGGTAAAGTTTGGCCATTGGATCTAGTAGATAACCTGGATCTACGACCTTCGTAATAACACTGTCAGCTTTTCCTTGTTACTTAGATTTTAGAAGATATTCATCTAAGGGAGAAATGAGGTATCTAATGTTTGCAGCTAATAAGATCATTATAGAAATGAATGGAGAAGAGAAAAAAAAGCACATCATTACCTTTGTTCAGAACAAGAACTAACTTCACTGGCATCCTATTCATACATGGTCTTTATCTAAAAGTTATGTTAGAAATAAAGTTTAAAATCACGTGTAAAAAATAGGGAAAGCTAAAGTACATTATAGGAAAAACAAATGGTAAGGCATCAAAGGATAGAAAGTTAAAGGTAAGTAACTAAAAGCTAAAGGAACATGCTCTAAGTTAAATCAAAATGAAAAGTAGGTAAAGCCAGCTAACAGGACATCTTCAAAATGATGACAAAGGGACACACAGGCAGGGTAGAGACCCAGAGTCCAAGGGCCATGAGCCCCAAGCCAGGCACACAACGTCCCCTGAGCTAAACTAAAGAGCCTCCCATTCGATTATTCTCTTGATGCCAGCGGTCACTGAAGGAGGGCCATGGCCTGGGCATACCTCCCCACGGGGTCAGGCTGCACGGCACCTCTGTACGATTAGATCTATAGGCTGCAGGAGTCTGATTAACTCAGACTGCCCTGGATCATCCTGCCAGACCCAGGGTCCAGCCAGGGAGCCATGACTCATCCGCTAAGTCATCCTCCAGTCAGTGACCCAGGAGTAGGGTCCTTCTCCACCTAGTGGACATGTATCCCTCAAGAAGGGCAGTAAATTGGGGACATCATCTATCTCCTAATACTCAGGGGCTACTTAAGACCTACATGTCTAAGGAAGTCTTTCTAACATTCCTTCTAGAGCATCTGTTTTCCAAATCTTCACAGGTTAGGCAGGGTGAAGCCCTGAGCCTCAGAGGTGGGACACTGAGCTGCCAAGAAGAAGGGAGGGCACTGCTGTTGAACATGCCGGGGATTTCAGGACAGGGCTCTGGGTTTGAATCCTGGCTCTGCCACTTACTAGCTATGTGCCTGTGGGGAAATTACACCCCTACGAGCTTCAGTTTCCCACTTGTAAGGTATTATAAGTGTATTATTACGTTGTGATTGTGTGAGCAGTAATTAGGTCAGGGAATACATCTGGCACAGACGATGCAGTACTTTTGTTTAAAAGTCAGGATAATTAGAGATTTTTACGGAAGCAGCTGGAGGGTAGCATAGCTACCCAGCACTTCAGAACTCACCTTTCTGGGTTAATCCATGAAGTGACTCCAAGGGGCATCTTGATGAGGACACTCATTAGCCAGGAAGATGTCAAACTCTGCTTTCAGAGGAAGGGCAACTTATGCCCATTTTTCACAAGGAAGGGTCTTAACTACTGAGGCTCACATAAGCTTAGAGCCACTTCTCTCTCCCTTGGAAAGAAGTGGTGATATGACAGGAGGGATTTCTTTTAGAACTACCTGACACAGTTATGAGCCACACAAGTGACTATGCAATTGTGGTATCTTCCTCCCCTAGAGACCTCTCAACAGAGAGAGTAGAGCTGTTTGCCTAGGCTGGGTGGGCACACTCCTACCTGGAACAGAGAGAAGGCTACAGTAACTGCAGCAGGGTCTTCGTGGGGCCCATCCCCCTTTAACTTCAAGTCAGGGCAAAAGTCCAGCTGCTGGTATCAGGGAAGACCCTGTTTTATTTAGTGTGGCATGCCAAAACATCACATTTTAAGCACAAATCAAGACATATTTGCTGGCAAAGTGGGAGGCAGAGGAGGGATGAGAGTAAGTCTCTAAGAAAGAAAGGCACAGCACCCAGGTTCTAATTCTTGACTTTAATGCCATGTGATGGTACTGAGGCTCCATGCACCAAAGCACTCACAGACAGGAAATGAACGAACACAGGAAGTGTTATATTGTATACACAAACCCAACACCATACAGAAGGAAGACAATGGGCCCAGGTGACCTCCCACACTCCAGAGGCAACTGTGTGTTCCTACACCCAGTCTTTGTTCCCAGTCCTCCAACCCCTGCCAACCCACCCTTCCCCCAATTAACATACGTATACATATATGTTTCTTCCAGAATTCCAACGCCTCTCCCACTGCAGTTCCCAACACTCCAGCTTTTGATGAATGAAGCTGCCCTCTTTTAAGGATCATGAAGCAGGCACCACCTTCATGAAAGAGCCCCAGCAGAACGGTACCAAAGAAAGCTTAATCACTTATATCGAAATCAAATATGGACAGAAGGTATGCAGAAGGATGATATTTGAAATTCTAACTGGGATCAAAATGCTCAGTATGAGTAGTTTTTGTTTTGTTGTTGCTGTTTTTCTTAACCTCTTCAGGATCCAGCTTAGACCAAGATCACACACTGAGGCCCACCCCACTCTGTGGCTTGCAAATGTCAATTTCCTAGTCCTCCAACAAGCAACCCAGAACGGGAAGATTATATCACCTGATCAGCCTGAGGTGCAAGGCTCAGACAGCTCCCAGAATATCCTAAGCCCAGGAGGAAAGAATAGAAACTTTCAGAGCACAGATGATTGCTTTCCACATGATAAGCACTGGACAGCCTGGTGAGTGAACCAGAGGCAGAATGAAGATGGTGCCGATTCCTCTATTTCTTCTATTTAGAGCGTTACCCAAAGAATTCCTCCACCTGGGATGGCATAATGTGTTTCATTGTGGTTTTGTTTCAATCTTTTTTGTTGCCATTAAGTTTTTCATTTTCATTGAATTTTCTTATGGCTAGCATTGCACCATACAGTCCTAGCTCCTAAAACTTTCACCTTCCCAAGCAGGTAGTATGACATCTGGGAGAAAAGGTGCCCAAAGTCAAACACAAGGGAAGCTCCAAAGGCAGGCACTTTGGTTTGACCCATCAACATCATGCACAAGAATTCTACAAAAATACAAAAATACTTCCTTTCGATCAGGGAGAAGTATTCATCCTTTGGAGCCCTCCTTCCTGACCCAACCCTTCTTATGCTCTAGACCTGGCCATTTCGAGTTGAAAAGGGATCCAAGTGGGAGGAGTCATTCTCTCCATGATGACCTTTATTTGGAGGCCATTACCATAAACCACCACATCCAGAGGCACTTTCAGCCTGGCCTTGGCTTCTCATCAGAGAACAGCCAGACCGGGCCGCCAAATTCTTTTACTCCATCTAGAAAGAGCTCTAAGCTGGCTGCCAGTGCCCCCACTCTGCCTGGTCTACTGGCCCAGAGCCTTATCTCCCCACAATGGCACAGAGCACACCACCGTGAGGACAACATAGGGGGAGACACAACAGGGGTGTCTCCAGCAAAAGGCACAGGGACAGTGACCTTATCCAGCATCCCTGTAGCCCCAGCAAGTCTTCAGGGCCTGTTTTTGAGAAAACCTGCATTTAAATGAACCAGTTGCTCCCTGTCTTACATGTATGGACTCTAAATAACCAGGCGCTTGAAGCTCTGTGCCAGGGGTGGAAGAGAGAAGGGGCCAAGGCTGGATTGCTGAGAACACTGGGATTAATTATCTGCTCTGTTCACACTGACTTCCTCCTGAATAGCCAAAAAATGAACTTGTCTTAGGCAGTAACACCAATCAGAGCAACTTAAACAAAAGACTTTTCTTTTAGAAAAAGGCAAGAGTCATTGGGCTAAGCTCCAAGGAGGGACATCAGCGCCAGAAAAGTTTACGATCCATTTGTGGATGAGAACAACAGAGAATGCATATTGCGGAAACTGAACAACTGACTCTACTTTCCTCTTCGATCTCAGTCTGCACCTCTGCTCCACCCATATAAGATACACTAACAGAGAGCAAAACCATGCCCTGGAATCTCTGTTCCCACACCAGGGCCAGGAGAATTCAGCCAAGGTCTCAGGGCTTGGCCTTCTCCTCAGAAGGATGCAGACATCTTCAGCTCCCCCTTGCCCTACCTCACTGATCTGGTCTTGTAAGACAGACCAATGAGGCTGTCATCACCCGTTTTTTACATCCAAAAAAAAAACTCCCTACAAGAACCCCCAGGAACAGTCAAGTACAATCACGATTATGGGGACAAGCCCCTAGTGCAGCACAGAAATGTTACATTCCAATTACTGGCGCTGCACAGCTCTTCCTTTAGGAGATGCATGTCTACACCCTGACTAGCTGCGCCAGGTTGCAAGAGGGAAATGCAGTGGGAGCAGGACCTTGTGGATCTTGTTCTCTCTGAAATGTGGGGAGTAAAACATAATGGAGGTTTGCTGCTGCCTTCCTACAGCTCCTGGGATGGCTGTGCCTCTCACCTGGCCCTTTCTTCACTTCTCCAGAATAGACACTCTCCTGAAGGAGAACGATAGCAGGATAAAGCAACAGGGTTTAAAGGGGGGGTCCCCATCCATGGAGGGTCACCACAAATTGGATCCTAACACGTGAAATGGCAGCCAAGGAGTATTCCGAGCCTCTAGAAAGGATGTTACATCTTGAAGATAATGGAAGATCTGGGCATCTGGCCTGCTTGACTTACGGAATCTTCAAAAGGAGCCTCTGAAATGTGCACTCCAGCCCTGTGAGAAGACAACCCTTCAAGCAAGGAAGGTTGGTGGAAGGTAGGAGAAGCCAAGGCCCTGAGGCAGGGCTGTAAACATTGTGCTTTTCTAAGGCCAACCCGGTGCATGGCTTTGGCGACTATGATTATATCTCCAAAAGGTGGTGAAGAATATGTGTGGGGAGAAAAAGAGTCTTTCCACATCCTAAACCAAAGCATGGGACTATTCTTGGGGGACAAGGGGGAGAAGATGTTCCTTCTTCAGCCAGGGGATGTAGGGTAGCTACTTGGGTAAATCCCCATCATGTTCTATGTTCACACCTATACACTGAGCACAGGGAGGGGATACTTGAACAGGGTTGAGGAAGTGGTCATGCCTACATTAGTTTGGTAACGTGGCTCTAAAAAGGGCAGAAACTCTTTTGCAAGGGCAAAAAAGTGACAAAACCTCTCTGGACTTCCTGGTCAAGCCCTAGCGAGCCAGACCCCTTCAGCCTCAGGCCAGTGCCGTGCTTCGAGAAAAGGCCAGGTGAGTGCAGGCACCAAGTCCCCGTGGGCCACCGGCCCTAAGCCTGACCCTGAGGTACAGCTGGGGAGACTGGAGCTGCACCTCCATCCGCTTGGAGCTGTGCCTCAGGACTCGGTCCGCACCTCAGCAGGCTCTGTGGCCATCAGTAGCCCTTCCAGGGATCTTACTCCCAGAGCCACCGGGGGGAATGGACACCCTTCCTGACGGGAGACTCTGTTCTGTACCAGGGCTACTCACCACCATGTGATCTTGAACTCATAGATGGGACGCTTGCAGTAGTAGTGGTTGATGAGGTGCTTGTCACACACCCCGATGCACTGGTGGTCCACAATGAGGCCCTGGGCCGAGAGGTCCGTGACCAGGCAGTGCAGCAGGTCATAAACATCAGCCACAGCCTCCCAGGGCCCAAAAGACACATCCACTTCGCAGTGGTGCTCAAAGAGCTGCCCATCACTCTCGCTCCGCTCAAAGCGCAGGGAGTTGAGAAGCGGACACTCATAGGGGGTGATGGGCATCTCCTCCTTGAAGACACAGACCTTGAGCTTGGCAAAGCGGGCCTTCCGCTGTACTGCACGCAGCCGGGCAATCTCCACAATCCGCTCCAAATGGTCTATGGGGGTGAACACAGCACCCATCACTGGGACAAGGTTTGGCAGGTGGGGGGTGGGGCAAGGCAGTGGGAGGGCACAAAAAGAGTGCCCCAGTGACAGCAGGATCCAAGAGGGAAGAGACAGATTCCCGGGGAAGGGACTCTGTGGGCCTATGAAGGGCACAAACTTAAACAGGGATCAATGCTCTCCACAGCAAAAGGAAACCAATGGGGACCGTCCTTTTGAAATGTGATTTGATGACTGTCACAGGCAAGGTGGGCTCTATTTAACCTGAATCTTGCCAGTGTGACTGGGAGGGGAGAGCAGTAGGAGAAGCAGGATTCTCTCCCATCTTGAGTAATATAGATGAACCTCGGACCCACCTGTTCTGGTGCAGACACAGGTCCTGACAGAAGCCTTGCAACCCTCCTTCCCCACACCCCATCTGCCCTGGGCAGTTGACCCCTCACCTTTGTAATAGGGCATGAGTCCCAGAAATGCCTGGCGCACTTTCTCCCCCTTCAGAGGCTGCATGTTCTCCAGCTGCTCCAAGAGGGGCCCAATGGCATAGTACTGGGCCTCTTTGTACACAGCCCGTACACGCTCCCGGGGCGGCAGGTCCCCCGAGCGCAGGAAATTCAGCACATCTCTGAGCAGGAAGGAAAGAAGTTGGTGAGAAGGAGCTAATGGACCTGGGCAGTGCTACCTGATGGTTAGAGCACAGAATCTGGACAGACTGCCAGTGGTGGACCCTTGGTAAGAGAAATTAACCTCTCCATGCCTTGATTTTCTCATCTGCAAAATGGAAGAAAATAAGAAAACCACCCCAGAATCTTACGAGAGGATTAAATGAGCTAATATATTAAAAAGTACTTAGAAAATACCTGGCACAGAGTAAGCCCTCACTAAGTGTTAGTAGTTGTTATTATCAGTATCATTATCATAATTACATTTATTACTAGGTAAAATATTAGGTATTGTTATTATTAGGTTACACATATGAATAATGGAAAGATATGATACCTAGCCTCTTTATGTATTTTAATTGAGGTATAATATTTAATAAATGTACAAATCTTAATTGTATAGTTCAATTACTTTTTTATGAATGAATATATCCATACAACCACTACCTAGATCAAGATACAGAACATTTCCATCTCCTTAAAGCTTCCGTGTGCCTCTTCCCAGTCAGTCCCTACAGAGGCAACCACTCTAACTTCTACTTTTAGCAGCAAAGATTAGTTTTGCCTCTTTCTGAAATTCATATAAGTAGAATCACACAATATGTTCTCTTTTGTGCCTGGTTTCCTCTCTTCAACATGATTTTGAGATTTATCCCCTCTGTTGTGTGTAACAGTAGTTTGTTGCTTTTATTGCTAGGTAGTGTACCACTGTATGGATATATTCTAATTCATTTACCCATTCTCCTGTTGATGGACATTTGCGTTGTTTCCAGTTTGGGGTTCTTATGAGTAAAGCTGTGATAAACACTCCTATAGAGGACTTTTTGTGGACACATGCACCAATTTCCCTTGGGTAAATATTAGGAGTAGAATTGTTCAGTTGCAGTGGAAGTGCACGTTTAACGAAGTGTTTGTAATATTTTACATTCCCACCAGCAACGTAGGAGAGTCCCACATCTACACATCCTTGCCATTGGTATTGTTCTGTAGCTATATGGAGAAGATCAAATACCTAACCTTAACATCCCAACGAACTCCTTCTAGGAGTGAATAAAATCACATACTGCATTTTCTGAAAATAAAAATTCGGTTCTTTTAATTCTCTCTTCAGATTCTTTAGTGCTCAGAGTAATCAGATCCATCTCTGGAAGGTGTGGGAAGGGCTTTTCTGTAAGGATATGTGAGTAAACCCCAAGATCAAGCTGTTATCTCAAAAGTTAGTCTTTGACCATAATATAATACCCACTAAATATTAACGTGTCAGCCACTACTTACGTGTTATACCATTTATACGGTATACATACTTTCAGTGACATTATGGGATAAGTGCTATCTTATGTCCATTTTATAAATGAGGAAAAAGTGGGGCTCAGAGAGGTTAAGAAACACCCTTACTCAAGGAGCCACAGCTAGCCAGAGGCCCAGATCCAGAGACAGTTGACTCCATGCCCACACCCACAGTGGCTCAGACTTTAGTCCAAAGCACTGTGCACTGATCACAACGAGAAACCACCCCAGGTGGAGGCCCGAGCAGCCTCCATGGTAGGTGCCGGGGGTACATGAACTACAGCAGCAGAGAAATGTACCCCACCAAATGTGCTAAACCCCTATTTTATCTTGAGTCTTTCAACAGCTTCATCTGCTGCTGCTGAATCATAGGCCACTGGAGTCCAGCAGCCTGAGGATAAATGCCACAATATCCTGCTTTCTGCCACATCCTTGTCTGGCTCTGCCACTCTCCAGCTGTGGCCACCTGGGCATGGGCACATCAGCCTAGAACCAAACCCTGTTCCCCCTCCCCATAACCCTTCCCAAAATTGGTCCTCTAGGATCTTAAGCAAACCTTGGTGAGCTCTGAAAAACATAACCTCAGGGCAAGGCCCAGCTAAGAGCCCTGTGGGAGCTGCCAGCTGGGGCCAGCACTTTCCTCCCCCAAACAGCCTGCAAACAAAAATCTTTTTATAGCTCTGCAGAGCGATGTGACACTTTGTTTTCTCAGCATTGGAGGCAGCTGACAGCCCAGTGGGGAAACCCAGATGCTTCAAAGCAAATTATTTGACTAGAGGCTCCTTTCTGAGGATAAAAATGACCCTTCTCCCAATGTGGGCAATCCTACCTGAAGGCCAGCACAGGGATAGGGTGGTTGGAGAGTTTCTGCCTCGCTGGTCATTTTGTTCAAGGGCAAGGAACATGTTAGCTCTCTAGTCATCTCCAAAGTTAGACTGAAGGGGCAAAGAGCTTCACTCACATAACACTGAAAGGACCTGGCCAAGGGTAACAGCAAGGCTCTTTATTTAATCTGCGTAATAGGCCTGCGAGGCAGCTATAATTATTTCTCCTTTCACAAACAAGGAAACTGAAATATAAAGTCTTTAAATTGTCAGAAATCCTTTCTTGGGAAGGGCTATTTTTTTTTTGGAGATTGTGTCTTTCCATGTTTCAGCGTGAAAATGGCAGTAACAATTAAAAGTTGTGTTTTTTTAAGACTTTTTTTGGCAAAATTAAAAGACGGCAACCCTATGTCGGCCCTTCCTTCACCTTTTTTGCTTGTTCGTTTTCAACTTTTGAAAGAAGTCTGGGAACCACCTCTGGAACCATGCTTCCTCCCTAACAGCAATGCCGAGCCCCGATCTGGATCTGATGGTATTCTCCGAGAAGTTCTTGCAGAACTTCCCGCTTCTAGGTGTGATCACATCCATTCCTTCCACACAGATGACAACTTCCCAGTCTTAAACTGCATACGATAGAATTAGTTTCATCACTCCAGCCAGTATACGTTACCCAGGATTTCTCCGGCTGTCCTTGTCTCCTCTGGGAAAGAAACTAAGAATTTTGATCCAATTCAACAGGCACATTTATAAAATTCCATCAGTATGATATCTCCTCTTCTGGGTACTATGGAAGATATCAAAGCCACATACCCAAGCCCAGGCCACTCACTCACCAGGACTGCAAAGTTGATGGTAGAGGGAGAAACATACCCAAAGTGCGTGCCATCCCGATCAATGAAGTACCGGCCCTCAGCGTCGGTGGGGATGTAATGGCGCCCGCTGAACATGGCCGCCAGCATGGTGTCTTCGTAGCGCCTCAGAGTGGACAGGCGTGTGGTGAAGTGAGCCCCTCCAATGTTAAGGGGGACAACCTCAGGAAACTGGAAAGGAACCATGGGGCACTTTCAGCCAGGCATTGGGGAATGAGAGACGGGGCTGCTCCATCTGCAGTCTTCTTGGGTCTGATTAGTGCCTCTCCATTTACTCAGTCACCCAAAGCCAAAACCCAGGAGTCTTTGTGAACACTCTTTTCTCTCCTCCCTTTCCCCACATTCATCAATTGCCAAGTCCTCCCATCCTCCCTCTGACAGCTTTTAAATCAGGTCTCTCCACCCCAATCCTTGCTCTAGAGTTCAAAGCCTTCATTGTCCTCCTTCCACTTCCTGAATTTACCATTTTTGTGTCCTTGCTCATGCAGTCTTCTCTTTCCAAAATGCTCTTAGCACGTTTCCCCTGTCCATCTAGCAATTCGATTGCCCCATATGGTGGTATATATTGTTCCATAGGGGCACTTGGATGAGGGTGATCTGCTAGCCCAGCTGTGCGCCCTTTTTCTAATGCACACCAAGGCACCATATAGGTTAGCAGCATCCACTCATTCTAAAAGCTTCCATTCAAGTTTCCCTACTTTGCAAGCATTTCTGCTCTGTTGTCTCTCTCCTGTCCCCAAGACAGAGTTAACTGAACACTCCCTCCACTGGACCTTCACCATGTGCCACACTCTCTATGACAGTGCCTAGCAGAATACATTGGCAATCATTTTCTTCTGTCAGCCCACCCTACTAGACTCCAAGCTTCCTGAGGGCAGGGACCGCATCTTGTTCATCAGTCAAGGCCACCCACAGCAGGGCTCAAAGATGTTTGTTGAATAATTCCAGGCATCCTCTCCTCATTTTCTGTACCTTACCACTTCTCTCCTTCCTAATCTGTAGAGTGAGACGATTAGTCCCCAGTCCAGCTAGGGTTCCGGAGGCAAGGGCAGGGTGAGGAACAGGGAATGATGGTAGAGATTTGCCCTGAGAAGCTCTAAGTTCTCCCTAAAGTGCTCGGGACCATTTTTTTTTTTTTTTTTAGCTATCTTTCACCGCTTGTAGTTTTGAAAGAAACAAAGCCAGTTCTGATTTTCCCACAAACTTTCTCCAGATTAACTAAAATTTTATCCCAGTGCATACTTTTCAATATTACGACATCTCTCTGGCTCCAGTGAAAGTCTATGTATATTTATCTAGACAGTCCTTTCTCCCAACTTTCAAATCCATTGTGAAATAAAGTAGGATACAGTTACATTAAATCAAAGTTACCAGGGCCTTGTACAGTGCCTGGCTCACAGTAAAGACCCAAATATGCATTGAATGAGTGAATGAAATAGACAGGTGTTTCCAATTCTGTGCATGTATGTACTGTTACTCTTCTGCACCCAAAGAACAGGAATGCCTTCTGCTTATTCTATAGCTCCTCTGAAACCATTCTGGGTGCATACCAAGGACTCAAATATTATTTGGGAATAATAATACTTTACATTTCTGGAGCTCTTTAAACCTTTTCCAAGGATATCTCATACCAATCCAAGTGTTTGCTCCATATCAGAGATGAAAAGACTGAGGCAGAGGAGAAAAAGCAAAAAAAAAAAAGCTTTAGAGCTCACATGGAGCAATGCAACCTGTGGGGCAGCTGGCACTGGAGTCCTAGCCTACAGTCTCTGGATCCTGTGCTCTTTCCCTCAAACCAAATCGTTTTCCCAATGACAGTGTGCAAAAAATAGCACCATTGTGTCTCTGATAGCTCTTTTTCCAACTGCAAAGAGTACTTCTAGAGTTGTGCTCATTTTCTCAAGTGTCCCATGATGGGGTATGGGCTTCTAAGCCTAAGAGGACACTGCTTCCCAAGAGCCTCCCCCAGCCCAGCCCTGTCCCTGTGGGGCTCCGTCTACTCTCCTTGGACTCCACATGTCACATGCATATCTGGCACTACCTTAGTCCCATCCTCCTAGTTTCTGTCTTCAGTGTTGAGCAGGGCCTCAACTTCCCTCCTCTTTTCCCCTCTCTTGAGGGTCATTTCAGGTGTAATATGATAGTGTCACACACATTAAGACCAGTAGAAGCCACTGGGCATCACAGAATACCAGCTAGTGAGGGAAAGCCATAGAGTTGTCAGGTGAGTGTGGACACATCCATTAATTGGCCTGCTTCTTATCTGCACACAGCCCCTTACACCACTCTCTGAGCAGTTGGGGATTGGGTTTGGGCAACCACCAAGGCCTCCTCTTGGATTTTCTAGAAGACACCATCATCTCTTGGGGCTCCAAGGTCCCCTTCCCACGGCCTACCCTCCCTCCTCTGGTTGGTAAAGGTGGGACACAGGGATTGGAGTAAATCAACCTTGCAAGCAGGGAGTACTGGAAAGGGGAGGGTGGGGGGCCAGGTGCCCCTGGGGCAGTGGGTTTTACGGAGAGGTGGGAGTGGGTGGTTAGGCAGGGTAGCACAGCTCCCCGAGCGCTGCCCTCAGCCCGATCCCGGATCCCCAACCCCAGCGCTGCTCACACCCCAAGGTCAGCTCTGCCCTGCACCTGCGTCTCCCTTTGCGCCCCTTTCCACGCCCCCTCCCCCCCACCCCGCCCTTCTAGGTACCTCCTGGGGCAGCAGGGGCAGTGCGTGCCCCGCCTGCGTGGCCGTCGGGGTGGCGGGCTCCAGAAAGTCGTCTTCGGCGTCGGAGCTGGACATGGCACCGTCCGGGTGACGGCTGTCTGGCTCCCGCCCCGTGACTACCACCATCCCTCTGGCTCTGGGCAGTGGGCGCGGCTTCGGGCAGGCGGGCGGCGGCCCGGGCACTAGCGCCAAGCAACGCCTGGCATGACGCGGCGCGGCCGACAGGCGGGCCCGGAGGGGCCGAGCGCGAGCGCGCGCGCGGGCCGGAGGGCGGCCGCTCCCTCAGCCCACTGGCGCGCGGACCACCGCACGGACCGCAGGGCCACCGACCTGACCCGGCCGCCTCCCGCTATTGGCCGAGCCCCCTCTTGCTCCGCCCCTGATTGGCAGGAAGCTAGCCCAGTCCTAGAGCAGGCAGCGCGGTCAGCCTGCACCTGAGTGGCCACTGGCAGCCGGGCCTGCTTGCCTGCCCTGCTCTGATTGGCCCTCTGGCCAGCGGCGCGCCCTCTGCTCCCGCTAACACTCGTCCGGCGCGCAGGGCGGGCGCGCGCGGCCACCGCCTCTAAGCGGGCCTCCTCGTTGGCTCTGAGTGTGGCTCCCGCATCGGGGTCGACACCTAGTGACTTGAGAGGAAGGAGGGCTGGCGACTTAGTCGTTCGTATGTTTCCAGAGCAACGGGTCTTGTGCCTCCTTGGGCGTCGAGGGCCAGGGAAATGGGGCGGGGGGGGGAGGGTCACCTCAATGGAGGTGGTGGGAAGACGCCTGAGGATGTGGCGGAGGATGTCTGAGGTCACGGAGGTCGTAAGAGAGGAGGGGCAGCACTGCGACAGGGGCTGACCTTCCTTAAGCCAAAACCCCGCGAGGACTGGGTTTCCAGTTCTTCCCGATTGACTCAAGCAGGAATCCGAAGACGATAACTCAAAAGAGGGGTAATTGAGTTCAGTTAAGAATGACAGTGACTCGCCACCCTCTCTGTGCCAGTTCCTCCGCTGGGTACCTGGACACACAAATGGAGACAGGCCCCATCCAAAGAAGCGCACAGGCTGGCGAGGCGGCGTCCAGCCCGATCTAACACTTCTGTCTGCAGCCTCGGATGCTGTGTAGCTGGGTAGGGGCTGAGTCAGTGCAGGGCCTCTCCTAGAGATCAAGGTTTTAGCTCTTCAAACCATTTTTGTACCCATTCCTCATTTGGTTCTCACACTGTTGTGACAGAAAAGGAAACTGAGGCCTAGAGGATTAGAACAGCTTCTGGGAGGTCAGCAATGAGCTAGAGGCACAGCCCTTGCTGTGTTGGACCACTCACACTCCCAGCTGTAGGAGTGTCCTAGGGCAGTGTGTTCTCCAACGTTAGTTGCATCAAAATCACTGGAGGGGACCTTGTTAAAATACAGATTCCCATGGGTCCCACCTCCAGAGAATCTGATTTGGTCAGTCTGAGGCGAAGCCCTTGAATTTGCATTCCTAACCTATTCCCAGGTAACTCTGATGCTGCAGGTCCGTGAACCACACTTTGAGTAGCACTGCCCGCAAGACGGTCCCCCAAGGCCTTCTCTTATCTATCACTACCTGCTCCAGCCTTTCTCAACAATATTTAAACAAAATTCCCTCTTTATATCCTCATGACAATTAGAATGTTTCAGCTGTAACAGAAACTACAACCAAAAGTGCTTTAAATAATAAGAGAATTTTATTACTGTAGGTAACAAGAAGTCTGAGTAGATCTTGAGTTGGTTCATTAAGTAACTCATCAAGGAATTACCCGGACCAGCTTCCTTCCATTTATCCACTCTGCCAGATGACCTCTCCCCTAGGAATCCATATGAGAAAACCACGGCACTAAGGGGCTATCAGGGAGACATTTGTTCCAACACCTTAAAGCAAGGATGTATAAAGAAAATGGGAGGGGAGCCCTAGAGGCTCAGGAGGTGGGAAAATCCACATGCAATCAGTTCTATGTTGCTGAATGTGTTGGAGTTTTCATGCTCCATTTCTGCTGAGGGTTTCCTTTGGGAATGTAGCTTCCCAGTTAGTTCTGTTTACATGGGGGGAAATCCAAGGTCAGCAGCCTGGACTGAGGACTTGCTGAGTGAGTAGAAAAGGGTTGGAGCAGGTTTTCTGGGAAAGTGGGGCAGTTTGCTGGCAGCAGCTATCCTTAACCCCCAGTGGAATGACTTCCAGGCCAGTTCGTATGCGGGCTGCAGGGAGGGGTCAGTGGACTTTCGGGGAGAAATAGGTAGTACATGCTCACGCAGAGGCGAGGGCTGCTCTCAGAACACAGGCAGTTATAGCCCTGGGATTTCTTTTCTTCCAAGGACTTTTCTTCAAATAGTCCTACAGGCATCAAGCCTTGAGATTAGTAAACTGGATTCTATTTTCCATGCTTCTCCAAAGAAAAGAACTTTTGAATGCTGACAAGTCTCCGAAGTTCTGATTCAACTCCTGAATTTTCTCTCCCAATTCTAATTTATTGAATAAATACTTTAACAACAATAAAGAAAATGAAAACAGGGGCCGGCCCGGTGGCGCAGCGGTTTAGTCCGCGCTTGGCAGCCCGGGTTTCGCTGGTTCGGATCCCGGGCGCCCGCCGACGCACTGCCTGTCAGCCATGCCGTGGCGGCGTCCCATATAAAGTGGAGGAAGATGGGCACGGATGTTAGCCCAGGGCCAGTCTTCCTCAGCAAAAAGAGGAGGATTAGCAACGGATGTTAGCTCAGGGCTGGTCTTCCTCACCAAAAAAAAAAAATGAAAACAAACAAAAGCATCCATCTTCTTTTCCACATTACCTTCCTTTGGTTTAAATATTTTAGACATATAAACAGTAATAGGTGATAAGAAATGAAAACCCATGTACTCACCTCCCAGCTCATGAAATACAATATTACAAACACAATTGTATCTGCACATACTTCCTAATCTCATTCCCCACCCTGCTAAATATGGTGTGTATCATTCCACGCATGTTTTCTTTTTGGTTGGGATATAGGATACATAAAATTACAAAACCATATATGTACAGTTTGAAGAATAATTATAAAGGAGATACCCTTATAACCACCACTCAATCAAGAAATAGAACATTGCCAGTTCCCACACTCTCCAAGGGCTCTTCCCTAATGAAGACGACCTCCATTCTCCCAGAGGTCACCACTATCCTCACTTTTCTGACAAGCATTTCCTTGCTTTCCTAGCTTAACTGCCCATATATACATCTCTGAGCAATGCAGTTTAATATTAGCTGGTTCGGGACTTTAAATGAATATTTTCCATGCCACTGCTGATGAATAGTTATTTCCCAGTGTTGTACTATGACAAACAGTGCTGCTATGAACTTTATTTTTATGTCTCATGCTGCTCTGAACATTTTAGATATGTCACTCCCCCATTTACAGCTCTTCAAGGGTAGCCTTGTTCCAGAAAGGGGTGAGGAAAAAAGCTTGGTCCTGAGTGAGGTGGGGGGAGAATGGGCAGCGAGAAAGAGAAAACAGCCAAGTGCAAATACTGTGTTGAGGAGTTTTGCTAGCACCCAGAACTCTTCTACCATCCAAGTTTTAACTCCAATATATCATCTTTGATCACTAGATTCCATCCTTCTGTCTCTCTCCCAAAACCTGGTTTACATGCTTTTCTACTTCCTTAAGACTGAAAGTCCTTTGCCCTCCCACCCTTCTCTCTCAGGTATCTAATCATTTGACTTTATTTTCTCCCCTGTCCTACCCAGACCGTATGTGTCCATCTAAACATCTCTCTAGGGAACATCTACTTGTGTTCGTTCCCTCTTCGGCATCTGACTGCCCTACAAAGCCAGTGACCTTCGATTAACCCATCAGCCTGCTGCTCTCTACCTCCAGGTAAGTGCCATCACCATGTGAATTGCCACCCCTATAAACACATAATTAACTCCCGGTGCCATCAGGGCATCCATCCACATGTTTCTTCTAGTCAGCTCTCTTTTTTCTTTTTTTTAAATTGAGGTAAAATTGACATAGAACATTATATTAATTTCAGCCGTACAATATAGTGATTCCATATTTGTATATACTGCGGAGTGATCACCACAGTAAGTCTAGTTAACATCCATTACTACACATGATTGTGGATTTTTTTTTCTTATGATGAGAACTTTTAAGATTTATTCTCTAACAGCTTTCAAATACGCAGTTATTAACTCTAGTTGCCATGCTGTACATTATATCCCCATGACTTATTTATTTTATAAGTGGAAGTTTGTACCTTTTGACTCCTTTCACCCATTTCGTACCCCCTCCACCTGCTGTCTCTGGCAACCACCAATCTGTTCTCTGTGTCTATGAGCTCGGTGCTTTTTTTTTTTTTTTAAGATTCTACATATAAGTGAGATCATATGGTATTTGTCTTTCTCAGTCTGACTTATTTCACTTAGTGTAATGCCCTCAAGGTCCATCCATATTGTAGCAAATGGCAAGATTTCATCCTTTTTTATGGCCAAATAATATTCCATGTGTATATACACCACAATTTCTTCATCCGTTTGTCCATTGATGGACACTTAGGTTGTTTCCATATCTTGGCTACTGTAAATAATGCTGCAGTGAACATGGGGGTATATATATCTTTTTTAGTTAGTTTACTTCAGGTAAATACCCAGAAGTGGAAATCCTGGATCATATGGTAGTTCTATTTTTAATTTTTTGAGGAATCCCATACTGTTTTTCATAGTGGCTGCACCAATTTACATTTTTACCAACAGTGCACAAGGGTTCCCTTTTCTCCACCTCCTCACCAACACTTGTTATTTCTTGTCTTTTTGATAAGGCGATTCTAACAAGTGTGAGGTGATATCTCATTGTGGTTTTGATTTGCATTTCCCTGATGATTAGTGATGTTGAGCATCTTTTCATGTACGTATTAGCCATTTCTATGTCTTTTTTGGAAAAATTGTCTATTCAGATACTCTACTCATTTTTTAATTGGATTGTTCTTTTGCTATTGAGTTGTATGAGTTCTTTATATATTTTGGATATTAATCCTTTATCAGATACATGATTTCAGATATTTTCTCCCATTCGGTAGGTTGCCTTTTCATTTTGTTGATGGTTTCCTTTGCTGTGCAGAAGCTTTTTAGTTTGATGTAGTCCCACTTGTTTATTTTTGCTTTTGGTGTCAATTTCAAAAAATCATAGCCAAGACAGATGTCAAGGAGCTTACTGCTTCTATTTTATTCTATGAGTTGTATGGTTTCAGGTCTTACATTCAAGTCTTTAATCCATTTTGAGTTAATTTTTGTGTATGGTGTTAGATAGTGGTCCAGTTTCATTCTTTTGCATGTTGCGGTCTGATTTTCCCAACATCATTTATTGAAGAGACTGTCCTTTCTCCCATTATATATTCTTGGCTCCTTTGTCATAAATTATTGACCATATATGTGTGAGTTTATTTCTGGACTCTCTATTCTGTCCCATTTTTCTATATGTCTGTTTTTATGCCAATACCATACTGTTTTGATTACTATTATAATATAGTTTGAAATCAGGAAGCGTGGTGCCTCCAGCTATATTCTTCTTTGTCAAGATTGCCTTGGCTACTTGGAGTCTTTTGTGGTTCCATACAAATTTTAGAATTGTTTGTTCTAGTTCTGTGAAAAATGCCATTGGAATTTTGATAGGGATTGCATTGAATCTGTAGATTGCTTTGGGTAGTATGGACATTTTAACAGTATTAATTCTTCCAAACCATGAGCATGGAATATCTTTCCATTTATTTGTGTCTTCTTCAATATCTTTCATCAGTGTTTTATAGTTTTCAGTGTGTCAGCTCTCTTTTCTATTTCCAATCTTACCATTCTTTTCAAAACCCCTCCTCACTCCAGGAAGTCTCCTCTCCTTCCAGCAAATAACAACTTGGCTTTTATTGCATAAGGAAATGTAGGCTATCAGGCATGAAGAGCTCCCTCAACTTTCTGGCATCTCACCTACAAGTTAACTCTATCTGCAAAATCTCTTTCCCTCCAGCTTTGGAGGAAGAAGTTTCTCTTCTCTAGGTTTGAGGGTAATTCCTACAAGGGGGCTCTTTCTTTTCCAGGATTGTACCTTGCTCCATCAGTTAACCATTTTCTCTTGTGAATTTTTAGTCTCTTCTTCTATATTGTTTTCTTTGCTACGGCCTGTTTTATGTACCAGTTTCTCCCATCATAAACAAAAACTTTTCCTCAATCCTGCATCCTTCTCTAGGTAGCACACCTTCCTTCTCTATCCCTTTGTAGTCAACGTCTTCATGAGAATAGTTCAGGGGCCAGCTCCATGGTGTAGTGGTTAAGTTCCGCATGTTCTGCTTTGGTGGCCCCGGTTTGCAGGTTTGGATCCTGGGCACAGACCTACACTACTTGTCAGTCATGCTGTGGCAGTGACCTACATACAAAATAGAGGAAGATTGGCATAGGTGTTAGCTCAGGGCTAATCTTCCTCAAGCAAGAGAAAAAAAGAATAGTTCACACTTGCTTCGTCTACTTCCTTATCCCCATTGCAAGTTAGATTTCTAACCTATCAGTTCGCTGAAACTGCTCTCCCCAAGAATCAGTGTGGTCTCCTAATTACCAAGCCCAGAGATATGTCTTTCTTGAACTGAAGCATGCCACGGTTGACCAGTTTCTCTCTTAGAATCCCCTCCCTCTTTTGAATTCCATGACCCTTTCTGGCTCTACTCTTCTTTCCAACTCTTTTCCATCTCCTTTGCAGACCCCATCCTCCCTCTCATCTCTTCAGTGGTGTGGGATCCCAAAATTAGTCCTTGTTTTCCTTCTTTCCTATTCTACATGCACTCTCAAGGTGATTCCAGCTACTCCCATGGTTTCAACCACCATACATTAAAGATTTCCAAATTTAAATTTCCAAACCAGCTTTTTCTTCTGAACTTCAGATACTTAGTCTACATAAAATTGACTACTTGACATCTCCAACTGGATGCCCCCAAGGGATCTCAAACTTAACATGTCCAAAACCTAACAGCATCTTCCCACCAAAAATTTTCATCATCCTTTATTTCCCCAAATTCTCTCAATTCCTTATTCCTCATCCATGGAGTACAAAGTGGAAAATATTGTGACTGAGAGGGAGTTGCTCTCCCTCCTTGAGTTGCTTCCCTTGCTCTCCCATCCTTGAGGAGGAAGTTGTTTGCCAGCAGCTTCCCAAGGCACAAAAGCTTGGCTAAGGGCCTACTTGCACCCAACCCAGCTCAGCTCCCCACCTAGCCTCCGATGCACCCCATTCATAAACTACTACTATTCCTTAGCCTCGAATTCTCTTTCCATTGTCCGCTTGATAAATGTGGCCAATATTCATACTGGCTCTCTCACCTCCTTTCTGACCCCCTTCAGTGTGGCTCACTGAATGCTAGAAGCTTAAAATCTAAAAGCTACTTTTCCCAGAGTACCTCATATCCTGGGTTCCACAGGTGATCTTTCACCAAGCAGATCAATGCACTTGAAATTTGGAGGGCGAAAGTGCACACTGAGTGGGAGGCCATGCTTCTTGCTCTTTCGGCAGGCAAGCTTGGATGTGAAAGTGTTAAAACTTTTTCTTTTTGCTGTGGCTGTAGCAGAGGTTTCAGTGTTGGTCTCTAGCTTTCTGGATGTCAAAAAGCAGCGTGAAGGCTTCCATTTTGCTGTCTTATTAATCTCTTTAATACTATCTCCAAGCTTCAGTACAATGCCTGGCACATAGTAGGAACTCAGTAGATGAACACACGAAAGAAATTTGTGCTATGATCGTGTGTAAATAATTACTTCTTCATAGCTTTTTTTCTTTATCGATTTTATTGGTATTATTAGTATATAGGGGCATGAATTGCTATTGGTACTATCATAGAGGTAGGGAATTCCAGGATGCCGTCATGCTGGGCTGGTGGGAAGGAGCTCCCCTCAAGTAGTGGGAGGTCATAGGGGTCTTATCCAGAGCAGAACACGAAAGGAGGGCTCTTTGGTTTGGGGTGCACACTAATAACCATGGATATCTTCACTGTGTAGGATGACATGGGCCCCGAAGTGCTCTCATCCCAAGCTCTCTACATGTAGGCTCTTGATGACTGTTGTTTTATATTTTCATTTATTATTTAATTATAATAAAACAAAAATAACATAAAATATACATGCAAAAAAATCACATCCAGAATTCCATGAAAATAGTGTTTTATGAATTTGGTTTGCAGGTCCACGGTTGTCTTACCTACTATGGCATATTACTTTCTCATCTCTTACGTCTCTAAGTGAGCTCTTGTTCCAGTCACCTCTGGAGGCATTATGGTCAAATCTCACTGATGGGTGGGTGAATGTGTTGGAGCCACTTCCCCAATTCTCCTTCCCACCTCATACCCAGTTTGTGTGGCATTTCCACTAGTCTATCAGTTCAGGTTTGAGCACTTCACAGTTTATTTTATTTTATTTTTTTGTGAGGAAGACCGGCCCTGGGCTAACATCCGTGCCCATCTTCCTCTACTTTATATGGGACGCCGCCACAGCAAGGCTGACAAGTGGTGCGTCGGCAGGCGCCTGGGATCCCAACTCGCGAACCCCGGGCTGCCAAGCGCGAGCTAAACCGCTGCACCACCGGTCGGCGCCGAGTATTTCACAGTTTAAATATCCATTAGCTCAATACAATTCCATCAAGTGGAAAAAGAATTCAGCTGGAATTATATTATCCCCTGCCCCCTGATAAAATGCACCCTATCTCCTAATGTCCTCATCTCTTGGGGTCTCTCCACCATTCTACATCCTTTCTCCCCCCAGGCATTCGCACCCACTTAGAAAATGCATTGGATTTGAGGCTGGGAGGGGCGTGCTTCTCAGAGGCAATAAAAGAGTATCAGGAAAAAATCACTAGCCTTTTAGGGGCTTCCTAGCTCTGACATTTGTTTAGAATTGCCAGCTGAGAGCCTTTTTGGTTGGCTAGAAATATTAAGGCGTAGTGAAACATTAAAAAACCCTGAAGTAATATAGGATTAAAATAATCTATGAGAGCAGAGATCTGCAGTAAAGGGCCAGAGAGTAAATATTTTCAGCTTGGCAGGCCATGCAATTTCTGTCTCTACTCAACTGTGCTGCTGTTGAGGGAAGGCAGTCGTAGGTAGACAAGACATAAATGATAGTGTGGTCAGATTTGGCTCACTGGCTGTAGCTTGCCAACCCCTGCATATGAGAAATAAATCAATGCTAACTGCACCGTAATCTTTTCAAATGCGCTTCATCGAATATCCTAATAGCTGATACCTTGCTTTCCTTTCTGATTCGTCTCAGTTATTCATTTGTGAAGAACAGTCAATAGTCAAGGATTGAAGCTTTTTAATATCACTAATTTTCTTCAAAAGAATGAGACTTATTGGAAAATAAATGAACTGAAAGTCAACTTTAAGTCTAACTAGATGTGTAGTCTTGGGGAAGTCACAGCACTACCCTAGACCCCAGTTTTGGGGTTCAATCTAGTGATTTCTTTCTTTAAAAAATTCTATGCTTTTTCCTTTTTTATAAAAGTAATTCATGTTGATCGTAGCACATTTAGAAAATAGAGTTAAACAGAAAGAAGAAAACAAGAATCCCCACAACTCCACCGCACAGAGATGCCACTGTGAACATTTTGGCACATGTCCTTTCAGTTGTCTATAAATTTAGCTATTCTATTTACTTTTCTAGTGATCCTTCAAATAATAAAAGTGGGATCATACTAAACAGCTTCATGATCTCAGATTTTCACTTAATATAACATTAACACTTTTCCATGTTATTAAATATTTTTCTACAATATCATATTAAGTAAATAGTATTCTATTATGTGGATGTACAATTCATTTAACCAATACCCTCTTTAGTTAGGTTGTTTTCAGTTTTTTGTTTTTATAAATTACATTGCAATGGACATCTTTGTAGAGAAAGCTTTGCACAAATTCGTGATTACTTCCTTATTTCTTTCAACTTGAAAACTTTTTCATAGGTTCAGCAGTCATTCCATGTTTGGCCAATAGAGGGCATTCTGGGCCTTCTTTTTTAGGGCAAGGCCACAAATAAAGCCATTTCTACGGTGCATAACAACAAAAACAATGGTTTTATTGTGAAAATTATTCAATTTTGGATCTTCAGTAGTAATCAACAAACTCCAAAGGGAGAATCAAAGTCATTTATTTTTATGTCTAACAAGATTACACACACACACACACACACACACACACACACACTCAATACTTAAATAATGAACTGCTTTGTTAGGTCTTAAACCCAAAATGAATAAAAATTACCTCTTTTGCCCAATTGAGAGTAACTAAGGGAGTGCTCTGCTTTACACAAAGACATAAAGTCTCTGCAGAAGACTGTTGGATAGTGACAAACAAGCCGGAAAGGGAGCTCAAGCCTGAAAATACGGACCTTGCTAGAGAAAAAAGCCCAGATGGTCCCAGGATTTTAGCTTGCTAGAAATACAGATTTTGTGGCAACACTGAATGGAGACTTGCCTAGATCATTGCTTATCCATCACCTACCTGCCGGGTTTCGGTAAGTAATACTATGTTTTGTTAGATAGAGCTTGAAATAATGATTTTACATGCAATTTTTAAAATTTTCACCAAGACCATAATTTTCCAAGGGCAGCAATCAGCCTACACTTCTTGGCACACCCAGTTACTAAGCACAAGGGAGGTACTTAAATAGCTGCCACTCAATGCTAATGACGAGTTTCTGCTCTAGTATAATGATTATTGAGAGGTAGAGAGTGGTTAAAGGCGTAGGCCCTGGAGCCAGGCTGCTGCATTTGTATCCAGACGTGGTCACTTACCAGTTGTATTAGGGACTTTACCTCCCTCAGCCAGTGTTTCATCATCTTGTAAAATGTGGGTAATAGTACATACCCCAGAGGGTGATTATGAGAATTAAAATATGTAAAGAGGTTAGCACAGGGCCTGGACCATGAGAAGCTCTTGATAGATGTTATTAAAATAAGTACTTGACTAAGTAATTACTAAGATTGTTCTTTTCTCATTTTAAAATTCTATGATTCTTCATGGCTCACGCTGTCTCCAAGCTCATCCTGTCCCCACTGAGGACGACAGCCTCTCCCTGGCTTCTCAGGTTCACCTGCTGGCTGTGGCCATGGCTATGCTGGCTCCAGGAAGCTCTCTGATAGCCATAGGCCACATGTCTACCCTGGTCCCTTACTCAGTTACCTCTTTTTTTTTTGGTGAGGAAGATCAGCCCTGAGCTAACATCTGTGTTCATCCTCCTCTATTTTGTATATGGAATGCCTCCACAGCATGGCTTGATGAGCGGTGTGTCAGTCTGTGCCCGGGATCAGAATCTGCGAACCCAGGGCTGCCGAAGCAGAGGACGTGAACTTAACTACTGCGCCACCGGGTAACGCGGTAACTGAGGTAACTACTCAGTTACCTCTTTTAAAATTTTACTCCAGTCATCTTTCATTTGCTCAACAGGAGTTCCATTTGATTCTATCAAATCACAACATCTCACAAATACAAATAGTCATCTTCATAAAGGTGATCTAAGATGTCATATGGAACAGAAATGCTTCTCTTCACGGGGCTCAAAAGAAATGTGCTCAGACTAGAAAGAAATAAGGCTTTGAGAAAGAAGGAATGTCAATAGGTATGGAGATACCACAGCATCTGCTTCTTCAGGCCAGTTGTGCAGTGGTTGCTCTTTGCCATTTTGTGCAGTGGTTCTCTGCCCTTTTCCTATTCAAATTCATTCTCATCCATAACAGTGGATTCTCCAGGGGTGGGCACGGGTGGGGAATAAAAATCATATATTCCCTTAGTGGCAAATATTGGAATCAGGCTGAGTTATAGTTTAAAGATGTCTTCCCCTCCCATTCTGATCAGCTCTAGAGGGATATGTGACCTCTTCCCTACAAAGTTGATGACGAATGACTAACACAGGACATAAGCAAAACAAAAAACCAAACAAAAAATAGATAGATAGATGGGGTTCAAAGCAGGCTGCCCCAAGATGTGCCACTCTGGTACGTGGATTATTTTGAGCCGAACACAATAAAGGCTCAGAAGACTCAAGAAGAACATTTGACGTTCCCCCAAACTACCTAAAAGAATTTAAGATAGAAAGCTTGTTCCCTGGGAGGAGCTAATACCATGAGATAACTAGAGTATAATGTAAAATAGGTGCAATAAGAAAGGTACTGAGACAGGCAGGTTAGCACAGGGATCTGGCACCACAAGGGAACAGGAGAGTTGCACGGGGGGACATTGCTAAGACATAGTTCTGCATTATAGCTTAAGATAGCTTAGGTAACCACAAGTTTCCTGAACCTCTTTTG
The DNA here is from genome assembly GCA_031878705.1 of Tapirus indicus. Lineage (NCBI taxonomy): Eukaryota > Metazoa > Chordata > Mammalia > Perissodactyla > Tapiridae > Tapirus > Tapirus indicus. Next base: position 122,797,750 of record CM062922.1, on the reverse strand, counting down.
ACTGTCTGTAGGGGGACCGAACTGCTTGATTTATGGCTGCTGCTGCTCTGACTCACAGTTGCCTTTGCTCTTACTTCTGCCCTATGCAGGAGGAGCCCCCTACCCAAAACAGGAATATAAAAGATGCGATGGCAAAACCGCTCGGCACAGCTCCTTCCTTCGAGTGTGCCCGCTGTTTCTACGGAGTGTATCTTTCTAATCAACTCCTTACTCTTTGTACCCGTCCTTGCTGTTCTGTAAATTCTTTTACAACGTGACATCAAGCAACCTGGACGCGCATTGCGGTAACAGTACCAACAAGCCCATTTTTATCAAAGTTCTGTTTCTGGGGCCACATTCTTTATAGGTGGCCCAACAGTTGTCGAACAAACAGTTGCCTTCCCCTCTCCATGTAAATTGCCTTCCTCCTCTTTGGAGTCCCAAACCACTACCCCCAACATCCTCCTTTGTCTTTAGCTGAAGACAGTATTTAAGGTGGCGACTTCGGCCATTCCGGCAAGTTGCTGTTTTCCTGGGTTTCTCCCATGAATACATGTTATTAAACTTTATTTTCTCCTCCTAATTTCCCTTATGTCATTTAAATTTTTCAACCGGTCATAAGAACCAGAGGGAAAGGGGGGGGGAATTCTCCCTCTTTCTCTAATATATATATATATATATATAATATGTTATGCTGAAGCTGATTTTATTGCTGTTTGGAGGTTGAAGCAGCTGAGTAACAAGAAATGGGACTTAAGAGAGCTGAGCCCTTAATGAGGCTGGATTTCCCAGGTAGAGGGCAGAGGGATTGGGTTTATAGGCATCTGGAAGAAGTAGAAAGTGAAAGGAGTGTAAGGAGACAGGGAAGAAGTGTACCACAAACAAGGGAGTAATGAAGCCATATTGTGAAGGCAGACTAGTTTAGATGGAATGTGTTAGGCAGTAGAGAATAAAAGCTTTTTGAACAAAGGAGTAACTTACGACATAGTGCCGAACAGAGGCTTCATCTGGCAGCACTATTCATTGTAAACTGAAGGGCCAGGGCCAGGGAGTGGAGTGGAAAGACTATTTGGGTCAGGCTTGGGCCTAGATCCCAGGTCACCACTGTGGCACTAGCTGAGGGGCCTTGTGTAAGTGACGTGACTTGGCTGAACCCCTGTTTCCTCATCTGAAAAATACGTCAGAGGTTTCTGGGAGGATTAACCATTCACCAAGTATTCTACTGGGTTCCTAGAATGTGCCAGACTCTTTGCTAGGTGTCAGGGGTACAAAAACGGACAAGAAAAGACATAGTCTACATCTTCCAGGAACTTACCATCTAGTATAGGAGACAGATGATAAAAAAAGTCAACAAACAGATTAAAAACTGCGAAGTGTGATAAGGTGATATGATGAAGAAAGCAGGCAGGAGGGGCATCTACTTTTCCATTCAAGGGGTCAGAGAAAGTCTCTCTGAGGAAGTGAAATTTATTGAGACCAGAGAATTGGGAAAGAGGTTATCAGGCAAAGAGCAAAGGGAAGAACATTCCGGGGAAAAGAACAATATGTGCAGAGGTAGGAAAAGCTTACCTGGTGTGTTCCAGGAAATGCAAAGAACCCTAGAGCACAAGGGGTGAGGTGAGGGAGGAGTGCCTGTGATGAGACGGAGAGGAGGGCAGTGGCCGGATCATAGCAGGAGTCTGAATTCTATTGTAAATGAAATGGTAAGCCACCGAAAAGTTTTAAGCGGGGAGGGTCATGTCCAGATGCGTATTTTAAAACTATTACTCTGCTGTGTGCTAGACAGATTTGAGGGCACAAGAGTAGAAATGGGGATGCTGTTCAGGAGGCTAACGACTGCAGTAGTCTAGGTGACAGATGGTGATGTCTTAGATTAGGGTGGGGACAGTGGACCTGAAGGGAAGTGTGGGATTCATGAAATATTATGAAGGTAGAATCAAAGATCTTGTATGTGGGTGAGTAAAGGGAAGAAAGGGATGAAATCAAGCATGACTCAGGTTTTGGCTTGAGTGACTGGGTAGAAAATATCGTAACTACTAAGATGAATGAGACTGGAAGAGGTACAGTTTTTGGGCCAGGGATAAGATAACACATAAAATACCTTGTTCAGGGCCTGGCACACAGAAGACACTCAATAAATGTGAATTACTATTATTATCTGGTCATTCTGTATTCTGTAACAATGGCTTCTAGAAAACAGATGGAAACAGTAACTTCTCTGTCCTTAAATACAGTATGTAAGCATGAAATAGAAGAATAGGATTCTGAGACAAATGGATGGTAGCAGGTCTCTCTAAAATAAATTACAGCAAAAACTTCAATAAGAATGTCTGATGCATGGAGGGGAATAGCTACAATGCAGCCAACTGGAGAAACCTGGGTTTATCAGATCACCATCTGATAAGGTCTTACTGCTTCTCTGAAATCACAGTAATGAAAACATGTAAACTACCAGAATGCTTCACATTTAAAGCTTTTATTTTGAAAAATAAAATACAAAAGTCATTAAGTTGTAAATGTATATGGTAATTCCTCAACTTCTCAGAAACAATACAATGAATTATTTAAATAATTACGACATTTAATATTATCCACATCAATACATTTAAACAAGTACAAGTGTTCTACAAAACATTAGAACATGTACAGACAACCTATTCCAAGATGAAACTGCCCAATTTTGCTTTCTGAATCCCATTTTCAAACCCTCCCCTTGAAAACAAAGTTTAGAATCTGATAAGAAAAGATGAGGACCAGAGCAGTTTGAACAGAAAGCACACGTCCCCTCTGGGCTCCTTATCCACAGGGCTGTGCACATAATTAGGATCAAGAGCGCTGTACTCAGAAAGCAGGCCACTCAGGAAGGCCCAAACATGGGCTGACAGCCCACCTTCTCAGTGGGAGGAGACTGGCAAATGGACAGGAGATGTGGGCCATGGTACATACACTCCACTGGTCTCAGCAGGGCACATCCAGTCTTAGAAATTTCCCTTCCAGTGAAAAGGCAGCAGTCTTCCCTAGGGCAAACAAACAGAATTCGGTTACCGGTGTGGAGTCACAGTTCTTTCTACCCTGCACCACACTGCCTCCTTCCCAGCTGGGGGTCTGGCACCAGCCAGGGAGCCAGGCAGGAGGATCGACAATTACAGTAGCTGCATCAGAAGGGCTACCGGAGAGGCACACTCTCCCTCAGTCTGGGATGCTTTTAGAGGCTTGCCAGGAGCTTCTATATGCAAAACAAGCAGATGGCAGCCAAAGCAAGGACTGCTCCTGCCCATTTCTAAATGATTACCTCTGCCATCTGCAGGGGCACTGGGAGGGACGTCAAATGTCCAGGCGTCCAACATGCTGACTCTTCATGTGAAAAAATGGATACTAAGGTTCTTTAAAGGAAGCTTTAGAGAACACAGTGACTGTCATTCAGAAGCCAAAGGGATCCAAAAGATGAGAAGAAACACTAGTATCTGTCCTGAGATGCTATGCTGTCTTCTCAGCTTCTCCTGAATCCTTTTCTCATTGCATGTGGACACCTACAGGCCTTGACAAGCAAACAAGGATGAAATGCTGCTTCAGAGGCAACCTGAAGTCTGGAGTCAACGGACACTGTGTTCTGTCAATAAATGAATTCCTGTGTGTGTGTTTCAGGGAGGGAATTTATCCATAAATTTGGAAGTATTTTGGATAAACAAAATTATCCAAGGTCTGTTAATTGCTGTATCCATGCATGACCATATAGTATAAGTCTAACATTCAGCATTTGCTCCTTAGCAAAAAGGCAATCATAAATCCTGAAACCTATTATTAGCTCGCTGCCATCCATGCTTTTGACATGGCATAGCAGTGTTCACGTGCTTTTTATATCTACAATCCATTAACACACAGGAGGTCACAAAAATCTCTTATTCAAATTATTCAATCTCAGTTTTCTCATCAGTACAACAGAAATAATACCACCCACTTGCCAGTGTTTGAAAATTGAATGAAATCATTTATACATATATATGAATAATACATATATTTGTCATAGATGTTACATATCACATTATATATTATATGCTATATATCATTTATATATTATATATATAAAATCCTTGGTATTTTATGCCTGGTATAAAGTATGCACTGAGTACACAGTTATTATATATAATAAAAATAAAAATCAGCAAGCAAAACTATAAGAAAATATCAGATTCTTAAAAAAGCTTTTCAGTTCCAAATGATCCAAGGCATCACTACATCATTCAGAGCAAAACAGAATCTTAAGAAAGTGTGGGAGAGGGTGTGAAGCTCTGAGCAGCTACGTCAGGAGGTCTGGGTTCAGAAACCAGCCTTGACACTAACTGGCTGGTGTCCCTGGATGTGAACCTGATGATTACTCAGATATAAGGCGTGGCTGGCCTAGCCCACACTGTGCCCTTAGCTACAATAAACAATATAGGCTACAAACATAAGACATCATAATACATTAATATCAGCAAGGGCAGACCAGAAAAAACAACCAACCCCCCAAAAATATTAGTACAGAAACATTTGCATGCCTAGCACACATAGAAAGCAGCACAGTTGGTAGAAGCAGCCCTGGCTGGAGGTCAGGAGGTGGGATTCTCTAGTCCTGGGCTTCTACCTGTGATGTGACCTTGACAAATAAGCTATCTCTCGGATCAGTTTCCTTATCAGCAAACAAGTGGCTTGGCTTGATGGTCTCTAGGCTTCTTTCAGCTAAAATATTTTATCGTTTTAAACCCCTCTTCATACTGAAAATAACAACCAACACTGTTTAAGTGCTTACTATGTGCCACGCTTTTTGCAGACATCATCATGGTTAATTCTTACCACCACTTTCTTAGTAATATCGTCCTCATTTTACTGATAAGGAAACTAAGACACAGAGAAGTTAAGTAATTTGCTCCATGCCACACAGAGCCAAGATTCCAACCCAGGTGGACTGATGCCAGAGCTGTTCTCTCCACCCCGGCCATGCTGCCTCCTATGGGAAACCCAAAGAACCAGCAATGTCCTCCAGCCCTCACCTCACATATGAAAGAGGTTCCTGGCTCTGCTACTCCACTTGCTCAGTCTGTTGAAGGAAGCAAAAGATGATTAAGTCCTTGAAATTGGTCAGCATAAGAAGTGACTGTCCCCCTCAAAATAGCAGGTGTAACTTGCAGGCTCTGATCACAGATTTTGCAATGAACGCAGTCTGCTACTGCTGCCTAATAAAGAATGTGACTGGCCTTTGTCCCTGGTTCATGGTAGGGAGACTCTAAATCCTTGGAATTTCCCGGGTAACAGGAGTGTCTTGGTTATTCACGAGCTCCTTGGATCACATCTGAGTTTACGCTAAGAGATCAGATGACTTAAGATGGGACCTGGTCACCAGAAAGACAACTGTGTGATTAGAGGGTTGGGGCTTTGAGTCAGCCCAACCTCTGGGTAGGGGAGGTTGACCTGGAACTGAGTTCAGTCACATGGCCAATGATTCACTCAACCAAGCCTTTGTAATTAGACCCCAACAAAAACCCTGAACGCCAAAGTTCAATGGAGCTTCCTGATAAAGACACTGATGCGCCAGGAGGGAGACATACTCTGATTCCATGGGCAGAGGGCACAGAAGCTCTGTGTCTGGACCCTCCCAGACCTTGTCCTATGTATGTGTCTCTCCATTTGGTTGGTCCTGATTTGTATCCTTAATAATAAAAGTGTGATGGTAAGTGCGGTGCTTTCCGGAGTTCTGTGAGCTTCAGTTTTCTCATCTACTAGAAGTTAAACCAAAGTCTTTTCTAGGCCCTTTTTCTAAGTATGTGTGTGATACGTCAAAAGAAACTAACCAGAATAAGGGGCTTCAAGTGTCTGTTAAGCTTTTTGCCCAATTTTTTGTCATCTTTTTCTTATTGATTTGTAGTCATTCTCTATACTCTACAGATGAGTCCTTTGTTTCAAATAGTTTCTCCCACTCAAGCCTTACTTTTTTACTCTAAGATGCTTTCTAATAAGTAAACGTTCTAAATTTTAATGTAGTCCAACTTATACATTTTAAAATTAATAATTAGTGTTTTTTACAACTTGTTTAAGAAATCCTTCCCTCTTAAGGTCATGAAGATATTCTCCTTTATTGTCTTCTAAAAACTTTATTATTTTGCCTTTCACATTTAGGTCTATAATTCACCTGGAAATGATTTTTGTGTACACTGTGAAGCAGGGGTGTCCCTTTTAGTCTCATATTCCCTTTCTTGACTCCTTCAGACTTAATATGCAAAACAGCCTTTAGATTTGACATTCCTTCAATACTCTGTCTCTTGAATTATTCTCTGGCTCCATGTACCATAGCCTGTAAGTGAGTGACAGCCTGTCCATGAATCCATCCAGGTTTCTGGGACATTATGCCCAGCCTGGGCTCAGGGCCTTGCGCCCCCTTGTCTGCAAAAGTTGATCCGTCTTTTGAATATTTTAGGGGTTCCTTGAGAAGATCTTTTTTTCCTCTGACTACTGAGGACTTATTCCAATTTCTCACCTGTATCACAAATTCAGTAAACATTTGTTGAATAAATGAAATGAATGAATAGATGGATGGATTAAAATTAAATACATGCTAATAAGAATATGCCTTGAAAGTAGTTTGAAATTCTCAAGTCATATATACTAATTATTGATGGCTGACTGTAAACAGACAAGAATCTGGGAAGACAGAGCCTTCAACCCTGGTGTGAGACACAGCTTCTCTCAGAGAGCCCAACCCATTTACTCCAGGCTTGCTTCAGGCGACACAACTTCACACGAGTCTGCGAGTTGGCGTGTTTCCCTCACCAACCCATGTCCGGAATGTTTTCGGAAACCGAGTTCAGTGCAGAGTCTTCACTTCCTATTAACAAACTAATTGCTGATAGCAGCAGCCTGGAGGCAACATGTATTATCTCTACGCTAGAAAGGGAAGTCTTCTGCTGTGCTCCAGGAGTAGTTATAAATTTTTCCCTGCTACTACATAGGAATGGCACATGATGCTAAGATGCAGGACACTCTGGGCTACTCTAGGCACGTCAGTCATAACACTCTTTCTCTTCAACTCAAGAAACAATACTGGAATCCAAGTAGATGAGAGTGTGACATTACAAGGATAACTCTGGATCTGTTTTAATCAATTTTTTAAAAAGTAAAAGTTACAAGTTTCAAGTTTCAAACTCTCCTTTCCCAACCTGGAAGACCGTGCAGTGGAGGCCCAATGACTGTGTATAACGTACCCGCAAGTCTTCTAGGCTCCACATGAGAAAAGTTAAAAGGCTATGGGTGTATATGTAATAAACAAAGGGTGGCTGTACATTTTTATTTCAAGTTAGATATCAGAAGGCTAAAGCAGACTCACCAAAGCAGGCTCCTTATATGTGGGATACTGTGTGGCTTGTGAGGGACCTCAACCAATTGGATTTTAGTTATTAATGAAGTATTTCCCTAGTTTTGGAAGGCAATGAACTCTCTGAAATGAGGACTAAGTTAAATTATTGTTAAAACCAACAATTACCAGAGGCCAATTTTTCTGCCACCAGCACATATCACTATCTCTTTAGAAAGATCACTTCAATGCAAGACCCCTTCTATTATACATCAAGAGGAGGAAGCAGATACAGTACCTGAGGTTTTTCTTTAAGAAATTCAGGTAGCTGAAATTCTCCTTTATAGACCTGGAAAAACAAAGCCACATATGAGTTTAAGGAAACAGGTACTGTCATCATCACTTCAGGATACTTGCAATGCCCAGTGGTGGATGGGCTTACTGTCAATTCAAGAGCAGCCACAGTTGAAGGACTGAGTGACATCCCCCTTCACTCTGATCCCACCTGCTCCACATTTGCCTGAGTGCTCCCAAATGTAGGCTGGCTGGGAGAGGGCTCAGAGTATCTGAAGAAGAAAAAAATACACTCCAACATTCCAAGTTCCAATCATTTCAGCTGAGAGAGAAAGCAAGCCCTAGGCTATTTCTCTCAAGCAACCAACACAGAATTCATCCAATTCACGAACAGGCTCCTCCTCATCTTCTTTTGAAATCTCCAACCTTATAATCCTGGATTTAATCCAACTTTACTGTTCTTAATGTATCCAATATTCCCATAATAATTTGAATATTAGATGATTCTTAAAATGATATATACTTTTAACCTTGTAAAATCTTATAGTTAAACTTACTTTTTTAATATATAAAATTATGTTTCTAATATCAGCAATAATTAGGACATAATTAAAAAAATACGATTTATGATAACATAAAAAAAAATCCCCACCCAATACCTAAGAATAAATCTAATAAAAGATGTGTAGGATCTTTTCTTTTTTTTTTTTTTTTTCCGTGAGGAAGACCAGCCCTGAGCTAACATCCGTTGCTAATCCTCCTCTTTTTGCTGAGGAAGACTGGCCCTGGGCTAACATCGTGCCCATCTTCCTCCACTTTATATGGGACGCCGCCACGGCAAAGCTGACAAGCAGTGCGTCGGCCGGCTCCCGGGATCGAACTGGCAACCCCGGGCTGCCAAAGCGTGGACTAAACTGCTGCGTCACCGGGCGGCGCCCAAGATGTGTAGGATCTTTACACAGAAAGCGATAACACATTATTGAGAGAAATTAAAGACCAAATAAATTGAGAGACATACAACTTTTAGGGACTGGAAGATTTAATATAATAAAGATGTCCACTCTCCTCAAAGGATTTCCAGTCAAAATTCTGGCGTGCTTTTTTTGGGAGGAGGGAGGAGTAATTTCAAGCTGATTGTAAAAGTTACATGGAAATGCACAGGGCCAAGAATAATCAAGGTAATCTTAAAAAGAACAAAGTGGGAGGACTTATTTTACTATACATTAAGACTTACTATTACACAGCTATAATTAAGCTATATTATACAGATATATATATATATATAAAATACAGCTATAATTAAGACAGTAAGGTTTTGACATAAGGATAGACAAATATATTAATGAAACAGAATAAAGAATTTAGAAACAGACCCTTGTATACAGACACTTGGTTTATAACAAAGGTGGCACTACAAAGCAGTGCAATTAGAATAAATAAATACATGTGGTTTATGTACATAATGGTATACTATACAACAATAAAAAAATGAACTACTACTATGCCAACAACATAGATGAATCTCAACACATAATGATGAGGGGGAAAAAAGCTAGACCCCTGAAAATAATATATTACATGTCTTCATTTAAAATTTTTAAGCTTATAAATAGGCAAAAAAACTCTATGTTAGAAATCAGGATAGTGTTGACTGTGGGGAGGAGGGAGGTGGTAGTGATTGGGAGGGAGGATGAGAGAGAGGTTTCCAGAGTGTTGGCAATTTTCTGTCTTGATATGGGTAGTGATTATGAAGGTGTGTTCATTTTGTGATCATTTATTGAGCGATGATTTGTGTACTTTTCTGTATGCATGTTACACTTCAATAACAAATTTGAACAAATTGAACCAACAGCTTAATACTAAAAATTTACTGGTAACACATACACACTTTGAGAGATGTTTGTTTCAACACTGTTTGCAACAGCAAAAAAAAAAGAAACTTGCATGTCAATCAAAAGTGAAGGTTTTCATTAGCAAAAGTCTGCTAACTGCTGGACTCGAGAAGCTACGGTAAGAAACTATGGATTGTTATTGAGAAAAAAGTCACTGGATAAGCTCCTGAGAGCAAAAAGAAATCTTCTAAATGGTGAATTCTAAAGCCTACAAACCTAAAGGATTTTTACTTGGTTATAAGAAGACTGATCCACTTCCAAAAGCAGCAGCATTTCTACTGAGATTCAGACAATGAATATACTTTCTTCCTGTCTCTTTCTCCACAATTTCTAAAACCTGGTCTATTCTTTGTGGTCTCTGCTACAGTCCTAGGAAGGCTAAATTAAAGCAGAGATATCAGACTTCTGGATAAGGCATTTCTTCAGAGATGCATCACACTGGAAGTTGAGGTGGGTGCTGGAGAACAACAGTGCAGCTGCTGGGAGTGTCCCAAAAGCTACCACCAACTCTTTCATACCCTCAGACAGTCCCAGGTCACTGATGGCTGGCCTAGCTGCTCCCTAAAGAATCTGCATGTTTGCTCTACCCTAACACCACAGTCAACAGATTGTTCCAGCTTTCTTCCTCCCGCTGCCCTCTTTTTATTGAGATATGATTGACATATAACATTGTATCAGTGTTCTAAGCTTTCTGATAGAGGAAGTACCTAAGTCCCAGGAGCTGTGTATCATGTCCACACTGACTTCCATTGTGCCTCTCTACTACCTGTGGGGCAAGCAGACCCCGTATCAGGTGCTGGGGCTCAAGCCACTAGGATGGTTTTTTCGTTTTTGTTTTTTTACCAGATTCTCAAGTATCTTTCATTCTCCCTCTATTCAGGGAACTGAGTCACAACCCCCACCTTCCAAGCCCCTGGGGCATAAGCTGCTCAGGCCTAGGGTCCTGTGCCCCGGCTGCTTGATTGAATCAGAGCAAGTTTGATTTGCCCCAGTCCTTCTTCCACTGTCAGTGGGTTAGGTCCCCAAGCAACTTTTCTTATATTCCTCACCTCCTCTGAGACTCTCAGAAACTGAATCTCCTCCCAGCTAGCCTCTTCTGCTAGAAGTCAAGAGGAGGGGCCGCCCGGTGGTGCAGCGGTTTAGTTCACGCTTTGGCAGCCTGGGGTTCACGGGTTTAGATCCCGGGCGCCTGCCAACGCACTGCTTGTCAGCCACGCCGTGGCGGCGTCCCATATAAAGTAGAAATAGATGGGCACGGATGTTAGCCCAGGGCCAGTCTTCCTCAGCAAAAAGAGGAGGATTGACAATGGACGTTAGCTCAGGGCTAGTTTTCCTCAGCAAAAAGATGTGGATTGACAATGGATGTTAGCTCAGGGCTGGTCTTCCTCACACACACACAAAAAGAAGTCAAGCGGAAAGTAAATGCAAGCCCAGGGGGGTCATACAACTAGTTACTGGCAGGGTGAGGCTCAGAAGGTCCCAGCCCACCACTCTCCCACTATACCACACGCTCTGCATTTTATTACCATTAGCAAATCTTACAGTTAAGGCTTCCCTTCTCTTTTTGATTTGTTGTAAAAACCAGTAAGATGAGAGAAAATATGAGTGGGAACATTAAATACTATGTTTCTTCCAGTTATTGACAGTGCCAGAGAGGTAAGGCTTATATGAAGGGGGAAACCCCCCCCCCAAAAACCCCTTAAATATGCGATGTCACAAATATAATAAAAAACCAAAAAGGAGTCAGGATAAGACAACAGATAAAAGGCTCAATAAAAAAATAAGCAGGAAGCTGTCTCCTTTCATTATCCTTTAGGGAACAAATGCTTCAAAAGTTAGAAACTATGGTACCGACGAAAAGAACACTTTCTACTGACAAAGCAATTTCTATTTGGTGCAGAAAACCCAGTACTGAATCGCTTATAAAAACAGCAAAGTTAGGAATGGAATTTCCTTTGGTTAAGTGCTTCTGGACATACTATTCTCTGGTGCTAATGGATGGAGAATTTTGCTTGACAGCAGTGAGCCAAGTACTCACAATCCAGTGTTCCTACAGAACCCTCCCACCTCAAGCACTGAAGGAAGAACAAGGAGACAAAAGTAGGCTTCTGATTTGGAAATAAAAGTAGTAAGAACAGCAGCTAAACTTTATTATTTTCTCTGCACCAGGTTAGTGTTAAGTAAGTGCTTCATATGTTATTACTCCATTGAATCCCACAATCCCTTGAGGAAGGTATTATTCTCTTTCTAGATAAAGCAACTGAGGCACACAGAAATAACTTGTCCAATAGAGGTATGCAGGCCACAACAATAATCCAGACTGGAGAGGATGACAAGCAGGTAGCATTGGAGGTGGTGAGAGGTGATAGGTTTGTGGATTTTTTCTAATTACATCATGATTTCTTAACAGATTGGATGTGGGGTGTAAGAGAGCAGGGCAGGGAGTCAAGGATGACTCCAAGGTTTTTGGCCTAAGCAACTACCAACTAGAAATATGGAGCTGCCATCAATTTAGTTGGGAAAGGTTCTGGGTAGAGAAGACTTCCAGGGGAAGATCAGTGGTTCAGTTTTGGACATGTTAAGCTTGAGATTAGACAACAAATGAAAATGTCAAGTAGCCAGTTGGACATACAATCTGAAGTTTGTGGAAGAGGTCTGGGCTGGGATATATAAATGTGGGAGTCATCAACTTTTAGATGGTATTTAAAGACTTGATATCTGATGCGATAACCCAAGGGCTCAGGGCAGACAGAGAAGAGCAGAGGATTTAAGATTGAGATATGGGGGCATTCTAACATTAAGAGGTCAGGAGAAGAGGAAGAACCAGCAAAAAAGATTGAGAAGAAACTACTGATGACATAGAAGGAAAATTCAAAAAGTGGTGCCCTAGGAGCCAAGTGAAGGAAACATATCAAGGAGGAATCAATTGTATCAAAAGATGCTGGAAGATAAGATGATAACTGACCACTGGATATAGCAACATCAAGGTCACTGTGACCTTGACAAGAGCAAATTAAGCAGAATGGTAGTTGTGAACAGTGGTATACAGAATCTTCACATAATTCTCCCTCTCCTACAGTTTCCCCGTATTAACATCTTGCATTAATATGGTACATTTGTTACAATTAATGAACCAGTATTGATACACTGTTCTTAACAGAGTCTTTAGTTTGCATTAGGGTTCACTCTTTGTGTTATACTTTCTGTGGGTTTTGACACATGTATCCACCATTAAAGTAGCATACAGAATAGTTCCACTAACATAAAAATCCTGTGTTCCACCTATTTATCCCTCCCTACCTTCCCCCCACCCCATCTTTTTATTGTCTCCATAGTTTTGACTTTTTTCAGAATGTCATAGAGTTGGAATCATACAGTATATAGCCTTTTCAGATCAGCTTCTTTCACTTAGCAACATGCACTTAAGGTTCCTCTACATCTTTTTATGGCTTGATAATTCATTTATTTTAATCACTGAATAGTGTTTCACTGTCTAGATAGACAGTAATTTATTTATCCATTCACCTATTTGAAGGACACCTTGGTTGCTTAAAAGTTTTGGCAATTATAAATAAAGCTGCTATAAACATTTGTGTATGGTTTTTTGTTTTTTTTTGAGGAAGAGTGGCTCTGAGCTAACATCTGTTGCCAATCTTCCTCTTTTTTTTCCTTTCCTTTTTTCTCCTCAAAGCCCCACTACATAGTTGTGTATCCCAGTTGTATGTCCTTCTAGCTCTTCTATGTGGGATGCCGCCTCGGCATGGCTTGATGAGTGGTGTGTAGGTCTGCGCCCAGGATCCGAACCAGCGAATCCCCGGCTGCCAAAGCAGAGCATGTAGCATAACTGCTACACCACCGGGCCAGCCCCTGTGTACAGGTTTTGTGTGAACATAAGTTTTCAGCTCATCTGGGTAAATATCAAGGAGTGTGATCACTGGATCGTATGGTAAGAGTATGTTTAGCTTTATAAGAAACTGCCAAGCTGTCTTCAAAGTGGCTGTTCCATTTTGCATTCCTGCCAGCAATGTATGAGAATTCCTGTTGCACCACATTCTCACAATCATACGGTGTTGTCAGTGTTCTAGATTTTGGCCATTCTAATAAGTGTGTGGTGGCATCTCATTGTTTTAATTTACATTTCCCTAATGACATGATACTGAGCACTTTTTCATATGCTTAGTTGCCACAGGTATATGTTCTTTGGTAAGGTGTCTGTTCAGATCTTTTGCCCATTTTTAAACTGGATTGTTTTTCTAATTTTGCCTTTTAAGAATTCTTTGTAGGAGTGACGTCAGCATCATGGCGGAGTGAGATTCCCTCTTTGAATCTCTGCCCCCTACGACACAACGAAAACATCATTCACATTCCAACAGAGCTCAATCAAACACTACGAAGGACTTCTGAGAAACCCCTGCTGCCATACATCGGACAGTGGAGGCGCGGGAAGCCCAGGAGAACGGGAGGAGAGGTAGGAGGTTGTACTCCCCCTCCCCAATCGATCGGCAAAAACAGCGTGGTTCGCGGACAGAGAGGGGAGGGGCGGCCCACAGCGGGGAAAACTAGCGCCATCCAGGTGCTCTCACAGACTGTCGCAAGATCCACACAGGGAAGTGACGACGGACTGTTTAGGGGGTGTAGCAAACACCCTAAGAGAGCCAGAAAGGAAACACCCGGGTCAAGCAGGAGAAACAGAGGACCCCTCCCCCCACACACCCGGCATTTCAGCATAATCCCTCTGGGGGCTGCAGCCGCCTCAGAGCAAACCGCTCGCGATCTCCATCTAGTGGCAGCAGGGGGAAACTGCAGGACTAACTTTAATCATGACGGGTAAAAATAAAGCCGTCCCCGTCGGATCCTTGCGAAAATATGTCAGGGCTACAGACCAAAAGGAAAATGACAAACACCCAGAAACCAACCCTGAAGGCACAGAATTTGATAACCTGAATGACAGAGAATTCAAAATAGCTATCATAAACAAGCTCAACGAAATACAAGAGAACACACAGAAACAAATCAACGAATTCAGGGATTATGTCACAAAAGAGATTGAAACCCTAAAGAAAAACCAATCAGAATTATTGGAGATGAAAAACAAAATCAACGAGATAGTGGAAAAAATGGAGTCTTTAAAGAGCAGAACTGACAATATGGAGGAACGAATTAGCACTATTGAGGATAGCCATGCAGAAATGCTCCTGGTAGAGGAGGAGAGAGAGCTAAGACTAAAAAGAAATGAAGAAATTCTTCGAGAAATATCAGACTCAATGAGGAAAAGCAACATAAGGATAATAGGTATTCCAGAAGGAGAAGAAAGAGAAAAAGGAGCAGAGAGTTTGTTCAAAGAAATAATAGCTGAGAACTTCCCCAACCTAGGGAACGAGAGGGAAATAACAGTGAATGAAATCAATAGATCACCTAAATATATAAACAGGAATAAAAAATCATCTCGCCACATAGTAGCAAACTTGAAGAATACCCGTGACAAGGAAATAATATTGAAGGCAGCTAAACAAAAAAACAAAATAACATACAAAGGAAACCCCATCAGGCTCTCAGCTGATTTCTCGACAGAAACTCTACAGGCTAGGAGAGACTGGAATGATATATTCAAAATCATGAAAGACAAAAACCTTCAGCCGAGAATACTTTATCCAGCAAAAATATCCTTCAAATACGATGGAGAAACAATAACTCTCCCTGATAAACAAAAGCTAAGAGAGTTCATCACCACAAGACCCCCACTACAAGAAATGCTCAAGAAGGCCCTTAGGCCTGAACAAAAACAAATGAGAAAGGGGATACAAAGATTTCAGCAAGGAGAAAAGCAAGGAGACTAAACCAGAACAAAATACAGTTGGAAAACATCAAAAATTAATTCAAGCTCATCACTGGAAACACATTCATGACACAATCTGGAATAAAGAGATAACAAATAAGGAGGGGAAGAGGTAAGGGATTGAATCGACCCAGCCTCAGGAAAAAGGAGGCATCTCAAAATGTACTTTCTTTTCCAGGAGATCGCTTATATAAACCGCACGGTAACCACTAAACAAACAACCAGAAGAGAACCACACATGACAAATAAAGAGAAAACCAAGAGAATGAACATGCAGAAATACCAAATTGAATTTGCAGTCCGAAACACAAGGGACAAGAAATGAAGGAAATGCAAAAGAACCAGAAGATGAACAATAAAATAGCAACATTAAACCCTCATATATCAATAATCACTCTAAACGTAAATGGATTGAATTCTCCAATCAAAAGACACAGAGTGGCAGGATGGATTAAAAACCAAGATCCAACAATCTGCTGCCTCCAGGAAACACATCTCAGCTCTAAAGACAAACACAGACTCAAAATAAAAGGATGGAAAACAATACTCCAAGCTAATGGCAAACACAAGAAAGCAGGAGTAGCCATACTTATATCAGACAAAGTAGACTTCAAGATAAAAAAGGTAATGAGAGACAAAGAAGGGCAATATATAATGATAAAAGGGATACTTCACCAAGAAGACAACACTTATAAATATCTATGCACCCAACACAGGAGCACCAAAGTACATAAAACAACTGCTAAAAAACCTTAAAGGAGATATTAACAATAACACAATAATAGTAGGGGATCTTAATACCCCCCTTACATCAATAGATAGATCATCCAGACAAAAAGTCAATAAGGAAATACTGGACTTAAATGAAAAACTAGACGCAATGGATTTAATAGATATATACAGAGCACTCCACCCAAAAAAAGCAGAGTACACATTCTTCTCAAGTGCACATGGAACATTCTCAAGGATAGACCATATATTAGGAAACAAGGCAAACCTCTATAAATTTAAGAAGATTGAAATCATTACAAGCATCTTTTCTGATCATAATGCTGTGAAACTAGAAATCAACTGCAAGGAAAAAACTAGGAAAGGGACAAAGATGTGGAGACTAAACAACATGCTACTGAACAACCAATGGGTCGTTGATGAAATTAAAGGAGAAATCAAAAGCTATCTGGAGACAAATGAAAAGGAAAATACACCATACCAACTCATAGGGGAGGCAGCAAAAGCAGTCCTGAGAGGGAAATTCATAGCAATACAAGCTCACCTTAACAAACAAGAAAAATCCCAAATAAATAACCTTAAATTGCACCTAACAGAGTTGGAAAAAGAAGAACAGACAAAGCCCCGAATCAGCAGAAGGAGGGAAATAATAAAAATCAGAGCAGAAATAAATGAAATTGAAACCAAAAAAACAGTAGAAAGGATCAATGAAACAAAGAGCTGGTTCTTTGAGAAGATAAATAAAATTGACAAACCCTTAGCCAGACTCACTAAGAAAAAAAGGGAGAAGACTCAAATAAATAAAATTAGAAATGAAAGAGGAGAAATTACAACAGACACCACAGAAATACAAGGGATTATTAGGGAATACTATGAAAAACTTTATGCCAACAAATTGGACAACCTAGAGGAAATGGACAAATTCTTGGACGCGTACAACCTCCCAAAACTGAATCAAGAAGAAATACAGAATCTGAACAGACGAATCACAAGTAAAGAGATTGAAACAGTAATCAAAAACCTCCCAAAAAATAAAAGCCCAGGACCAGATGGCTTCCCTGGAGAATTTTATCAAACGTTCAAAGAAGATTTAGCACCTATCCTTCTCAAACTATTCCAAAAAATAGAGGAAGATGGAATACTTCCCAACACATTCTATGAGGCCGCCATCATGCTGATACCAAAGCCAGACAAGGACAATACAAAGAAGGAAAACTACAGGCCAATATCGCTGATGAACATAGACGCAAAAATCCTCAACAAAATATTGGCAAACCGAATACAGCAATACATCAAAAAGATCATACACCACGATCAAGTGGGATTTATACCAGGGACACAGGGATGGTTCAAGATCCGCAAATCAATCAACGTGATACACCACATTAACAAAATGAAGAATAAAAACCACATGATCATCTCAATCGATGCAGAGAAGGCATTCGACAAGATCCAGCATCCATTTATGATAAAAACTCTCAACAAAATGGGTATAGAAGGAAAGTACCTCAACATAATAAGGGCCATATATGACAAACCTACAGCAAACATCCTACTCAACGGGGAAAAACTGAAAGCCATTCCTTTGAGGACAGGAACAAGACAAGGGTGCCCACTCTCACCGCTCTTATTCAACATAGTACTGGAAGTTCTGGCCAGAGCAATTAGGCAAGAAAAAGGAATAAAAGGACTCCAAATTGGCAATGAAGAAGTGAAACTCTCACTATTTGCAGACGACATGATCCTATACATAGAAAACCCCAAAAATTCCATTGGAAAGCTACTAGAAACAATCAACAACTACAGTAAAGTGGCAGGGTATAAAATCAACTTACAAAAATCAATTGCATTTCTATACACTAACGATGAAACAACAGAAAGAGAACTCAAAAAGACAATTCCATTTACAATTGCAACAAAGAGAATAAAATATCTGGGAATAAATTTAACCAAGGAGGTCAAAGACCTATACAATGAAAACTATAAGACACTATTGAAAGAAATCGAGGAGGACATAAAGAAATGGAAAAATATTCCATGCACATGGATTGGAAGAATAAATATAGTTAAAATGTCCATTCTACCTAAAGCAATCTACAGATTCAATGCAATCCCAATCAGAATCCCAATGTCATTCTTCACGGTAATAGAACAAAAACTACTGAAATTCGTATGGGGCAACAAAAGAGCCCGAATAGCTAAAGCAATCCTGAAAAAAAAGAACAAAGCTGGAGGCATCACAATCCCTGATTTCAAAATATACTATAAAGCTACAGTAATCAAAACAGCATGGTACTGGTACAAGAATAGACACACAGATCAATGGAACAGAATTGAAAGCCCAGAAAGAAAACCACACACCTATGGACAGCTAATCTTCGACAAAGGAGCAAAGAACATACAATGGAGAGAGGGAAGTCTCTTCAATAAATGGTGCTGGGAAAATTGGACAGCCACATGCAAAAGAATGAAAGTAGACCATCTCCTATCGCCATATACAAAAATCAATTCAAAATGGATCAAAGACCTGAAAGTGAGACCTGAAACTATAAAACTCCTGGAAGAAAATATAGGCAGTACACTAATTGCGATTGGGCATAAAGGGATCCTTTCAGATTCCATGTCTACCCAGACAAGGGAAACAAAAGAAAAAATAAACAAGTGGGACCTCATCAGACTAAAGAGCTTCTACAAGGCAAATGAAACCAGGATCAAAATGAATAAACAACCCACCAGCTGGGAGAAAATATTTGCAAATCGTTTGTCTGACAAGGGATTAATCTCAGTAATATACAAAGATCTCATACAACTGAGCAACAAAAAAACAAACAACCCGATCAAAAAATGGGCAGAGGATATGAACAGACATTTTTCCAAGGAAGAGATACAGATGGCCAATAGACACATGAAAAGATGTTCAACATCACTAATCATCAGGGAAATGCAAATCAAAACTACACTGAGATATCACCTTACACCGGTTAGAATGGCTATAATCACCAAGACAAATAACAACAAATGCTGGAGAGGTTGTGGAGAAACGGGGACCCTCATTCACTGCTGGTGGGAATGCAAACTGGTGCAGCCTCTATGGAAAACAGTATGGAGAGTCCTCAAAAAATTAAAAATAGAAATACCGTATGATCCAGCAATACCACTCTTGGGCATCTACCCAATGGACGTGAAATCAACCATCACAAGAGGCGTATGCACCCCTATGTTCATTGCAGCATTATTCACTATAGCCAAGAAGTGGAAGCAACCCAAGTGTCCCTCAACTGAAGATTGGTTAAAGAAGATGTGGTATATACATACAATGGAATACTACTCAGCCATAAGAAAAGACACAATTGTCCCATTTGCAACAACATGGAAGGACCTAGAGGGTATTATGTTAAGTGAAATAAGCCAGAGAGAGAAGGACAGACACTGCATGAACTCACTCATATATGGAATATAAGTGAACACACGGACAGAGAGAACTGATTGGTGATTACCAAGGGGAAGGGGGGTGGGGGGGCACAAGGGGTGAAGGGTTACATCCACAAGGTGACGGACAAAAATGTACAACTAAAACCCCACAGTGTTATAAACTAAGACATCAATAAAAAAAAAAAAAAAAAAGAATTCTTTGTATATTTTGGATGCCAGTCCTTTATGAGATAAAGTGTTTTGCAGAGATTTTCTCCCTGTCTGTGGCTTGTCTTTTCATTCCTTTAACAGTGTCTTTTGTTTTGTCTGAAAGCTTCTTCAGCTTTTCTTTTATTAGTGTTATCATGATATATCTTTATTCATCCTTTTACTTTTAATTTGTGTCTTTATATTTAAATTGGTTTTCTTGTTCAAGCTATTTTCTCTACTCACAACACTTCTGATGCCAAATGTATGGGTTTTTCCTCACATCAAGCAATTCTAACACTAACTTCCTAGAGTTGCCACAGACCTCCAGAGGTTTAGGGCTTAGCCCTACAAGACTGCCCTCTACTTCAGAAGCTAATTTCAAGTCCAGGCCTCCCATACTTCTGACCAACTGACTATAAATCAAGGTTTCCCACAATCCCCTCCTCAGGTTCAATAATTTGCTCTAATGGCTCACAGAACTCAGGGAAACACTTTACTTACTATTACCAGCTTATTACAAAGGATACAAATGAACAGCTAGATGAAGAGGTACATAGGACAAGGTCTGGAAGGGTCCTAAGCATAGGAGCTTCTGTCTCTGTGGAGTATGGGGTGCACCACCTTCCCAGCACATGGATGTGTTCACCAACCTGGAAGCTCTCTGAACTCCTTCATTTTCATTTAGGGTTTTTATGGAAGCTCCATTATGTAGGCATGATTGATTAAAGTACTGGCCAATGGTTGATTAACTCCAGCCCTAGTCTCTCTTTCCTCCCTGGATCTGGAGAGGGTGGGGCTGAAAATCCCAATCCTCTAATCACAGAGTTGCCAGCCCTGGTGGTCTAATGGTTAAAATTTGGCGCTTTCCCCGCCATGGGCCGGGTCCCCACATACCTGTCTATCAGTTATCATACTGTGGCAGCTGCATGTTGCTGTGATGCTGAAAATGCCACCAGTATTTCACATATCAGCAGGGGCACCCATGGTGGACAGGTTTCAGCGGAGCTTCCAGCCTAAAACAGACTAGGAAGAAGGACCTGGCCACCCACCTCCAAAAAAACTGGCATGAAAATCCTGTGTGTGGCAGGGAAGCATTGTCTGATATATGCTGGAAGAAGAGAGGATGGTGCAAAAAGACCCCTCTGCAGTATAGGGTCCCTAGGAGTCAGAATTGACTCAGACAGCACTAACAAGAAAAAATCACAAGGTTAGTTCCTCTGGCAACCAGTTCCCATCCAGAAGCCATCTGGGGCCCACAAAGTACCTCATTAACATAAACTTAGGTATGCTTGAAAGGGGCTTATTATGAATAGCAAAAGATGCTCCTCTCACCCTTATCACTCAGGAATGACAAGGGTTTTAGGAGCTCTGTGCCAGGAACTGGGAATGAAAACTGAATATATATTTCTTATATTACAATATCAAACTTGTAGACAACATATAGTTGGATTTTGTGTTTTAATCCACTCTGGTAGTCTCTGTCTTTTAATGGGTGTATTTAGACCATTTACATTTAAAATGATTACTGACATAGTTGGTTCAGTATCTATCATATTCGTAACTATTTTCTATTAGTTGTCCTTGTGTTTTGTTTCTTTCTTGTCTTCTACTCTTTTTTTGCCTTCTCTAGTTTTAATTGAGCATTTTATGATTCCGTTTTCTCTCCTCTCTAAGCATATCAATTATACTTCTTTGAAAAATGTCTTCAGTGGTTGTCCTAGAGTTTGCAATATATATTTACAACTAATCTAAGTCCACTTTCAAATAACATTATACTGCCTCACCAGTAGTGCAGGTATCTTATTATAGAGTATTCCCAATTCCTTCCTTTTGCCCCTTATTACATTCCTGTCATTCATTTCACTTATCCATAAGCTATAATCATTGAATACATTGTTGCTATTATCATTTTGAAAAAAAAAAGTTATCTGCTAGGTCAATTAATGAGGAAAATAAAAGATTTTATTTTACCTTTATTCCCATCTATTACTCTTCCTTTCCTTGTGTAGATCCGAGTTTCTGACCTATATTATTTTCCTTCTCTCTGAAGAACTTCTTTTAACATTTCTGGCAAGGCAGCCCTGTTGGTGACAAAGTCCCTCAATTTTGTCTGTCTGAGAAAGTCTTTATTTCTCCTTCAGTTTTGAAGGATAATTTCACTAGATACAGAATCTCAGTTGGCGTTTTTTTCTTTCAACACTTTAAATATTTCACTTCATTCTCTTCTTGCTTGTATGGCGTCTGTGGAGAAATCTGGTATTATTATTATCCTTGTTACTTTATAGGTAAGGTATTTTCGTCTTCTGGGTTTTTTCAAGATTTTGTCTTTGATTTTCTGCAATTTGAATATGATATGTGGAAGTGTAGATTTTTTTAGTATTTATTTTGCTTGGTGTTTTCTGAGCTTTTTGGATCTATGGTTTGGTGTCTGTCATTAGTTTTGGAAAAGTCTCAGCCATTATTACTTCAAATGTTTCTTCTGTTCTTTTCTTTCTTTGCCTCTGGTATTCCCATTATGCATATCTTACATCTTTTGTAATTGTTCCACATTTCTTGGATATTCTATTCTATCTTTTTCATTCTTTTTTCTCTTTGCATTTCAGTTTTACAAGCTCACTGTTTCTTTCCTGGGCTATGTCCAGTCTACCGATGAGCCCAACAAAGGCATTCTTCATTTCTGTTACAGTGCTTTTGATTTCTAGCATTTCCTTTGATTCTTTCTTAGAGTTTCTACCTCTATGTCTACATTGCCCATGTGTTCTTACATATTATCAACTCTTCCCATCAGAGTCCTTAGCATATTAATCATAGTTATTTTAAACTCCCAGTTTGATAATTCCAAAATCTCTACCATATCTGAATCTGGTTCTGATGTTTGCTATTGTCTCTTCAAATCGTGTTTTTTGCCTTTTAGCATGTCTCATAATTTTCTGTTGAAAGTGAACATGACATATTAGGTAAAAGGGACTAAGGTAATAAGCTTTCAGTGTGAGGTTCTACATTTATCTGGCTAGGAATTAGGTTGTGTTTACTGTTTGTTGAAGCTGTAGCTATTAGTGGCTAAAATTTCCTCCATTGTCTTTGTTTTTGTACCTCATTGTTTTGGGGTTTCCCTAGAGACTTCTTTTTAAAATAGGGTCTGAGCACTGTAGTTCTTTTAGCAGTAATCCACTGTTACTATACAGGAGCCTGATTGGTGTGGTGGCAGGGGCTGAGTATTTTATAATACCATAATTACATCTCAGTACTTTAGTGAGTCTGTGTGCCTGGGCTGTGCTTCTCAGCTTCCCTTCCCACCCCCTTAGGAAAGACAGGAATGCTAAAGGGGGCTGGAGTTGGGTATTTCCCTTTCCCAAGTCGGTTAATCTTTGGTAGAATAGTTCACCTTGAGGGCAAGCCATTGTTAGGGAGTATTCTAAGCTTATTTCAAAATGGTTACTTTTCCCCTCTGCCAGAGCACCATGGGGATTTTTGTCTGATCTTCACTCTGAGAACCCTGTGGGGCTTCTGGGGGTAAAACTCATGATAGTGTGGGGGCCCCGCTAAGACTGGGCCCCTGGAGTTTTTACTTCTCAATCTAGCCCACACTGAGCCTCTAGCAATTCATCATTTACAGTTTGCTCCTAACGGTGCTGACCTCAGCAGGAGGCTTCTGCTCTAGGTAATCCGTGATTCTCAGCATCTACCTCTCCCTCCAGTTTCTGGGGCAATGGTTTGCACTGTGACCTCAATTCACTTTGAAGACCTCAATTCTCTTTAGATCCCAATTGATCTAGAATTGTGGATTTTCAGTTTTTGCAGCTTTCTTTCTTGTTGTGAGGATGGGAGTGACGACTGGAAGCCTCTTGCCTCAGATTTTTGTATAGTTTATTTGAAATTATGGCTAAGACTTCTCACATCCTCTGATATCTTTATAAAAACCTCTCAATATAATTTTCCACATGATTAATCCTGTCAGAGCATTTATCAGTTCTTTTCTTTTCCCCTTTCCTAAAACATTTTCCCTGAAACCCTCTGTCTTCAATCTGGACTGCTTGTTGTCTAGGTCTCCTGCACAGCTGCTATCTTAGGATTTTTCCTCCACTGTCATCTTGGATATTCTCCATACCTCTCTGGTTTTGATTCCCTGTCTCCTTGCCCAGGACTTCCCTTTATTTAGTTAATCCCTCATCTTTGGTGAAGTACATTCTTCAGTAGTTCCCGAGAAAGGGTATATAAGAAGCAAATCTTTTGTGATTTTGCATGTCTGAAAATGTCTTTATTTTATCCTAACACTTAACTGAAAGTTTATCTTGTTATATAATTTTCAGATGTAAATTTTCCCTTTGAAATTATGGCATTGCTCCACTGTCTTCTAGTTTTCCAAGTTTCCATTGACAAGGCTGATACTATTCTAATTCCTGGACCTTTGTTTTCACTCTGGAAGCTTAAAGAACTTTCCCTTTATCCCTGGTGTTCTATAATTTTATGATAATATGCCTTGATGAGGCTCATTTTCTCCACTAGTACGGAAGATGCATGTCCTTCTGTTCTTAGGACTATCCTTCTATTAACACTGTGATAACTTCCTGCTCATCGTTTTCTCTCTTTTTCTGGAACTCCAGTTAGTCAAATGCTGGAAAACCTGAATTAAGCCTCTAATTTTCCTTTTTTTTTTTTTTAACTCTCCCAGTTATGTCTTGATCTTTTTGTTCTGTTTTATAAGAGATTTTCTCAACTTTATTTTTCTAGTTCTCTTATTAATTTTAAATTTCAGCTCTCATATCTTTAGTTAACACATTTTTTAGTTCTCTGTTTCTGTTCTTGTTGCTTTAAAAATAACATCTTGTTCTCGTTCCTTCGCCTTACCGCTATAAAAATATTGATTACAGTTCATGTAAGTTTCATTTTGCTCATTACATTGTGTTGGTTTCCTCCGAGGTCCTTCTTTCTCTTTCTTTTGGTCTCTCTCTTTCATGTTAGAGATGTTCTGCAAATGTTCAGGAGCCCTGGCTGTGGAGCACTGAAAAGTTGACTGGAGTTCTGTATATGAGGGTTGACTCTAATTTCAGGTGTGCTTTCTCAGCCACCTTTTTTCGTCAGGATTCTCCATATATCATGTTGTAGGTCTTTTCTCTGGGGTAGTTAAGCATAGTGAAAAGGTGTCAATGTCCTACCTTGGTGCCAGCATTCTTGAGCTGAGAAGAGGTAGAGGGTTGGAGAGGGCAGCATTTAACGATCATTTTATTTTTTCAGAAAGCAGACTTTTCACTTAATGCTCTGGTTTTCATTTCGGAGCTCTGCCTCTGTTCCTAATGTCCTCATTTTCCCTAGTTTCCCTCCCTAAGAGGATATACTTCTTCTGCAGGAGAGGAGAGGGATGGTGATCTGGCAGTCTAACTCCTCCACATAGACTTTCAAACTCCCTGTTTTTAGTATCAGATGTCATCCCTGTCCCTTAATTTGTAATACTTGATGTTACCAAATTTCTGAGCTTTTGTGGGGTTCAGGGTGAACTGGCTTGTTTCTTGTCCTTTTGCTTGCTTGTATTCCTTTTTCTCAGGCATATAAGTTTGCCTACCTTCCGCTCTGCTAAGTCACTTACCATTCCTACAACAGCTTTCCATCTTCATCTATTATGTTGCAGGGGTAACAAATGGGTTTGTGGTCTCTAGTTTGGTGGTCCCTGCAAGGTTGGAAATGGAGAAGGAGAAGAAGAGGTGCTCAAGTCAAAGGACCCAATAGTACTTAATTTTAAGGAAATGTTTGGTTAGGGTACAATTACGCCGTGTACGTTCTCTGAGGTCCAGGTAAGTAACTTGCGGCTGGAGCCTGCAAGGCTCTGCAGAGGCTAAAATCACCATTTCTGGGATTGCTAAATAGAGGGACGCACTACTACTGGAAAAGAAATTCCATATTGCAGAGGAGAAAGATAAATAGGAGAGACATGTAATTCCCACAATCTTTAGCTTTACTGTTAACTATTTACAAGAGACTAGAGCTGGGGGAAAAAGACTACGAGGTTTTTAAATCACTCCCCTCCAAGCTTTAGTATTTTGTGGTTTTGAAGGAAGTTTCTCAAAGCCTGAGTATCACAGGGATTGCTTTCTCAGTTCCACCTTTGCCCTCCCCAGCAGGCCTCCTAGGTCTGTCAATAAAGGTTACTGCACTGCTCTTGATCCTCTCACACAGCAAAACACTAAATAAGGTCTAAAAGAAATGCATATAAAAATGTGAGCTCCACATATTTAACACTGCTTTATAGCTTTTACTTGTGGGAGTGACAGTATGTTTCCATCTGAGACGCTATGGCTGGCAACAGATACCACTTCAAAAGAAATAACTCAAACAGAAAAGTAAATTGTATTTGCTGCTTTGGGTTTGTAGACTGAAATCAGGTTCAAATTTTTGGAGCGAGGTATAATTAACTCCATTATAAGTACAGCCTTCAATTGTGGAATTACGTAGAAGACAGAACTAGAGAAGGGAGGAGAATTTGCCCAAGTTGCCTGTGAAGTTTTGAAAATCCAAGAAAGAAGAGGTCCTGAATATTGGCTGAAATGTGCAATGCAGCCTTCTTGTTATTTTTCCTCAGGCCACTTTGAGCTTTCTTATAAAATTAATTACTAAGCCCAATACCACTCCACCACAGACTCACCTGTGGTAACAATTTACAATTAAGATGTAAACAAAAGTCTCAGAGCAGGTAAAAATGGATGTCATTAACATGACTTGCAGACTGCAGATCCAACCCTCTGTTGGTCCCTTTTCCTTTACACACAGTTTTAACCAACGTAAGTTATTTAGTTTCAACCTGTAGCAATTAGATACAGCAAACAGGAAGGCAATGGGTAAGTACTCATAACTGAGAGGTGACAAATGAAACAAAGACAGAAATTATAACAGGCAGACAGGAAGCCTTGAGTTCTTTAAGAAAGAGACCAATAGTTCTATATCCACTGTAAAGAGAAGATAGGCATTTTCTCTTTATAACACATACAATAACTAATTTTCTTTTGATGAAATAAAATTTCAAATTATGATCAGTAATTGATTTAAGAAGGTAAGGAAGTATGTGATCAAATGCAGAAGAAATTCTATACCAAATTATTAAGATTTGGTCTTTAATGGGACAAATCTATCTAGAAACGACTTTCTAGAATGACTGATTCCCCAAGGGTTTCAGATAGTCAAGCTTTCACAAGTTATAGGAGAAACTGTCAGAAATGTTATGAGGCCAAATTCTGAATATTAAACTTTTTCTAAATTATTTTCATGCTAAAAGTGTGGCCACATTCTGAGACGCATGTGCCTTGCTATCTGTGGTAGGCAGTCTCAGAGACTGGGCCCCCGCAATCCTTGCCTCTGGTATTCGTGACCTGGTGTAATCCCCCTCTAAGTGTGAGCTGGATCTAGTGGCTTGCTTCTAACAACTAGAATATGCCACAAATGATGGGATGTTACTTTTGAGATTAGGTCATAGTCTATATCTTGTCTTAGGTACTCTGTCTTGCTCTCTTGCTTAGTTGCTCTGAGGGAAGCCAGCTGCATGCTGTGAACTGCCTTATAGAGAGGCCCAGATGGCAAAAAACTGCTCATCTCCAGCCAACGGCCATCAAGGACCTGAGATCTGCCAACAGTCACAGGAGTGACTTTGGAGAGGGATCCTCTCCCAACTGAGCCTTGAGATGATTGCAGCCCTGGCTGACAGTTTGACTGCAATCTCATGAAAGACCTTGATCAGAGGCATCTACATAAACTACACTAGAAACTGTGAAATATTACATTTGTTGTTTTAAGTTGCTAATTACCCTAAATTTTAGGATAATTTGTTATGGGTCAGTAGATAACTAATAGAGATTTTGGTGTCATGAGTGAGGTTCTACTGTAATAAACACCTAAAATGTGGCAGAAGTTTTGGAACTGGGCAGTAGGAGGTGGCTAGAAGGACTTTAAGGAGAGCAGTGGTAAAAGCCTAAATTGCCATGAATTGACAGTAGATTCTGAACTTTGAGGAGGCTGCCTCTGGGGGCTTTAAGGAATGTTGGAACATTTGATTAGAAACTGGAGGTTGGGGGATCTTTGTTATGTAGTAACAGAAAGTTTAGCAACACTGTCACTTGCAGTTATATGGAAAGTAGAAACTGAACCAAATGAACTGGAGAGTCCAGCTAAGGAGATTCCCAAGCAAAGTACTGAAGCTGTCACCAGGTTTCTCCTTGATGATTATAGTAAAATGCAAGGAGAGAGAAATTGAGAGAAGGACTGTTCAACGAAAAAAAAAAAAACAAAAAAGGAGCCAGGCATTGATGATTTTGAAACTGGGTTTGAAAATGTTTAGCCTTGCCATCTTTAATGCTAGCAGTGTGACACTGTCACATTTCTTCACTGATTCTGCTTCCAATGTCACATCACCTTCCCTGCCCTTTAACTCTCCTGCCTCCCTCTTATAAGGACCCTTGTGATTACATTGGGCTCACCCAGATAATCCAGGGTGATCTCCTTATTTCAAATTCCTAGTTAAATCTGCAAAGTCCTTTTTGCTGTGTAAGGTAACACATTCAGATACCAGGGATTAGGACGTGGAAATCTTGGGAGACCATTATTCAGCTACCACATGTAACCAATAGATAACTAATGCATTAAACTTAGAATTTCTATACCTTATAAACGGGATGAACAAAGTGCTATAGAAATAAGAGTTGTATACAGCCCTTACACACAAACAAAAAGCCCATACATGTGTCTTTAAATTTTAAAACAATGGCTCACGTAAGAGAATGCTCTTATTCTTAGAAATGTGTGCTGAGGCAGCATAATAGCTGCAACTTTCAAATAATTCAACAATAGCAGCAGCAGCAAAAAAAAAAAAAAAATGCATGTGTGTATACATGTACACAGAGAAAGATGAAGACGAAGCAAACATGGCGAAATTTTAACAACTAATGAATCTATGTTGAAGGTATACAGATGTTCTTCAAATTTTTCTGTAAGTATGAAAAAGTTGGGAAAAAACATGGGGATCAAAGAAATTTTCAACACAACAAATATATTAACCCTACAAAGTTGATTGGTGTAGATTATAGAAATAAATAATTTGTGAATGGTCTGACACTGAGGATTAAACTCAGGGGTTGGCAACCTACTCCATAAAAGGCCAGGGAGTAAACATTTCAGGCTTTGTGGGACACACAGTCACTTTCCCAACTATTCAACTGTGCTGTTGTAGTGTGAAAGCAAACACAGACATTGTATAAATAAATGACCATCGTGTGTTCTAATAAAACTTTATTTACAAAAATAGGTGTCAGGCCAGATTTAACCTGCAGCCTATAAACTGCCAATCTCTGATTTAACTCAGAACATTCTTTCAAAATAAGAGAATTTTAAACAATCTCCAGAAACATGTACTAATGACCATACTATTTGCTAAGCACTATATCAGGCACTGCAGACTAAGGTATTGCTTTTGCTCATTGTTTTCTTAAAAAAAAAAAAAAAAGATATATTCCAAAGGTTAAAAGATTAGTCTCACAACCCCTGGTTGTGAATTCAAATTTTACTGTAAACTCAAATCTAATTTATTCTTCCTCCTTCTTTCTGTTAACTCTATAATATAATCCATCCTTCCTTCTTTCCTTCCTCTTTCCAATTGTACTCAAGTGCACAGAATTGGATTAACCATAATCCTTAGTTCATGACAAACTTTCATCATTGGTCGATGCTTGGCTTGTGATTTCTTTTGTAATGTAATTCATTATTTTTAATAATGTAATAAGCATTCCCCCTCGAGAAATTATGACTTGATAGTTTCACATGCAGAGAAAACAAAGTTCCAGCCAGATATGATAATACAGGAAGGAATCTAGATTTTGAAATTTACATCTTTAATCCCACTGGGCTCTTGTGGCCCGCTAGAGACCCATTATCTCTAAAACACAAATATGAAACAGCTGATAACATGTATGTTTACATATTCTCATCCGTCTTAAAATATTTTGGCAGCTGTGCAAAACTCAGACTGGGTTCCTGTAGAGTTCAATAGTCTTCTGCTGTCTAGAAACAACTGGATAAATGTTATTAATATTTCTTTTTTTATTGATGTCCAACAGTTTATAACATTGTGAGGTTTTAGTTGTACATTATTATTTGTCCGTCACCACGTGGATGCATCCCTTCATCCCTTGTGCCCACCCCCCACCCCCCCTTTCCCTTGGTAACCACCAACAATGTTATTAATATTTCTTATAGCAAGAAGAAAAAAATATTAATCAGCTCAGAAACATGATATTCTACTCCAACAATGTTTTTAAGCAAATGAAATGTTTCAGTGTATTGACTTTTGGGTGAAGTTAGACAGGATGAATTGGAATGTGAATTGAATTGGGAATGTGCAGTATCTGTGAAATAGGAACCTCTTCCTACTACAGAAAGTGGTACAGTAGTCCCTCCCTATCCGAAGGGAGTATGTTCCAAAACCCCCAGTGGATGCCTGAAACTGCAGATAGTACCAAACCCTATGTATACTATATTTTTTCCTATACATACATACCCATGATAAAGTTTAATTTACAAGTTAGGCACAGCAAGAGATTAACAAAAACAGCTAATAATAAAATAGAACAATTATAACAATATACTGTAATAAAAGTTACCGTAGATCTCAGCAGCCTCAGCATACGATTTTTTTTCTTTCCTTATTAAGTCAAGAACTTTCACCTTTTCACTTAAAAGAAGCACTTTATGGCTTCTCTTTGGCATATCCGAATTGCCAGCATCACTACTCTTGTGCTTTGGGGTAAAATATTAAGTAAAATAAGGGTTACATGAACACAAGCACTGTGACTGAAACAAATGATCTGATAACCGAGACAGCTACTAAGTGACTAACGGGTTAGGTAGCTTATGCTGCACAAAGGGACAATTCAGTCCGGCAGGACGGAGCGGGAGGGCATGAGATTTCATCATGCTACTCAGAATGATGAGTAATTTAAAACATGAATTGTTTATTTCTGGAAATTTCCATTTAATATTGTCAGCCCATGGCTGACTGCGGGTAACTGAAACCAGACAAGGGTGCCTACTGTATAAATATAAATACAGCAAATTTAGCATTAAGACTTTGATTTCCTGGGGAAAAAAGCTTGGTGTGCACAATGATTAAGAAATCATATCGTTTGACTACAGGACACTTATCAGGCAAGAACGCTAAGGCACTTCCATTCAAAGATAATGATACCAAACCAAGTTTTCAGGGACACCGAAAGATAGTTAATACACACAAGTATAGTCAACAATTATTTCATCAATTTCCTTTCACTGGGCTACTTTTTCATCCTTTTCTCAAACTGTGAAACTTCTACTTATTCTTGACACATGAGAATCCAGTAGTGCCATTTCTGTGCCCACATGGCATCTGAATGCCCAACTTTTATAAAAGGCAGTTATCTCACTGAATTACAGTTAATTACAGATTTATCTTCTCTATACTTTTTTTTTTTTTGAGGAAGATTGGCCCTGAGCCAACACCTGTTGCCAATCTTTTTTTTTCCCTCCCCAAAGCCCCAGTACATAGTTGTATGTCCTAGTTGTAGGTCGTTCTAGTTCTTCTACATGGGACACTGCCTCAGCATGGCTTGAGGAGTGGTCAGTAGGTCCAAGCCCAGGATCCAAACCCACAAAGCCTGGGCTGCCAAAGGAGATCATGTGAAATTAATCACTACGCCACTGGGCTGGCCCCTTCTCTATACTTCTTAAGAAGAGAGACAAAGTCTTAATCATCCTTATACCCTGGATGCAGGAGTGAATGGAGAGTTGGATGAAAAAAGATGAGATCCTTTCACAGTGGTCTCCATTTTTACAGATAATGGACTGAGAATAGTTTCTGAGGCCAAATTACAGTACAGATTGAGCAAAGGATGGCAGAAAAAGTGACTGTTGGGACTCCCTGATCTGAACCTGATGAACCTTCAGGGCTACATATGACATTTCTTTATAGATTATTGTCATTCATTCCATCCTACTCTTGGAAATAAAAGAATTCTAAGTTTTGTCGGGTTTTTTTTTCTGGCGAGGAAGATTAGCCCTGAGCTAACATCTGTTGCCAATCCTCCTCTTTTTGCTGAAGAAGATTGGCCCTGGACTAACATCTGTGCTCATCTTCCTCTACTTTATATGTGGGACACCTGCCACAGCATGGCTTTGACAAGCAGTGGATAGGTCTGACCCAGGATCTGAACCAGCGAACCCTGGGTCGCTGAAGTGGAGTGCATGAACTTAACCACTAGGCCACTGGGCCAGCCCCCTAAATTATTTTTTGATAAAAACATTATATAGGTTAAAAAAAAAAGGAATTATCTTCTGCTTAATTGCATTTTGAAATGTTCAGGAAGGAATCAACTGATGCCAGGTAGCAAAAATAATGGCAGAAAATCTAAGAAATTCTCCTGGGCCCCCAAATTAGTAAGGCTTCAATAAGAGAAAGAATAGAGTATGTTTTCCAAGACCTCTAATCACGATCTTTTTTTTTCTTGCCTGAAGACAACTCTAGGAAAATCACACAGCAGATGCAAGTGCTTTGCCTCATTTTCCTTTTTAAAAACGTGCATGATGAACAAGGGAAAGGTAGGCTAGGACAATCATATTCCCTGTAAAGAAGAAGGCCTACGAAGAAAAAGGGAGATTAAGAACAAGGAAATATGTCACGCCTTCACTCTGTTCAGATGTTCAGTTAGACTAGATTTAAGAGCTAGAAATCAGTGTTGGGGCAGAAAGATAATGTTCCACGTTTCCTTAAAGCAGAAAGTAAAATCTGGTTTAATTAAGTAGAGATTGATAACTGCTAGGTTTAGTGAAAAGGAGACAAAACCCTGTGTGTGTGTGTGTGGACGTGCACACACACGTATTTTTTATCCCTACACACCTCCATGTAGTGGTATTTGTACAGTCATGAGCCGCATGATGATGTTTCAGTCAATAACCGACTGTGTATATGACGGTGGTCCCAGAGATTAGTACTATATAGCCTAGGTGTGTAGTAGGCTATACCATCTAGGTTTATGTAAGTGCACTCCGTGATGTTCACATAACAACGAAGTTGCCTAACGACATACTTCTCAGAATGTATTCCTGTCATTAAGTGATGCATGACTGTACTCTTTTTGGCTGCCTAGGATTTGAATCCCCTTCCTACATTTGGGAAATGCCTCATCTCATGAGCCTTGGTGGAGACAAATCTTGTCCCCTATATAAAAGCTGAAAACAAACATTTGTCCCTGCTTCATATCTCCTTCTGTATAATAATTGTTAATAATAATAATTTTTAAAAGATAATTGCTTGATTTTTTAAAATCCAGTGCTATATGCTTGGTCAAATTTTCACCTGGCGCTGATTCCCTTTTGATTTATTACTCATTTTTGAAAGAGAGGGGTTGTTCAGATGTCAAATATTTACAGAGTTTCATATTGGTGAATGCCAGGGCCACATTCCAGGTTAGTAGGAATTTCCTCTACCAGGTTGTAAATGAGAATTGGTTTTTTTACTTTTACTTCTACACAAGTAACCAAGATCCACAACGCAGGGCTGCTTTTATTGCTGAGCGTCTCCTTCAGCCTAGTTCACAACAGACAGCATTGTACAGATATGGCTCATGGTCTGTATTCAACTGCATCTTCCTCGCTTCGTGTTATTTTATGTCAAACCACATCTAGGGAAGCTATTGGCACTTGGCTGTATACATAGTGTTCTTCTTGTTACAGACAAGAGACTGTTGCTTTTGCCCTCAGGGCTTGCCAATTCTGTGCAAACCTGTGTTCTTCCCTAAAAGTGTCCACATTGGGTGTCCCACTCACCTTTGCTTGATCGTCACTGCATTTGTCCGCTCAGCGGACAATTGTCTTGCTCAGCGTCTTGTTATTTGGGGCTGTAGATTTCTCCAAGTGTATGGAATCATAGCCCAGCCCCTGAAAATCTCTATTTTACTTTCTGTTTCTATGAATTTGCCTATTCTATGCATCTTCCATAAGTAGAATCATACAATATTTGTCCTTTTGTGTTTGGTTTATTTCACTTAGCATAATGTTTTCAATTTTCATCCAAGTTGTAGCATGTATCAGGATTTCATTCCTTTTTTTTTGTGGGGAAGACCAGCCCTGAGCTAACATCTGTTGCCAATCCTCCCCTTTTTGCTGAGGAAGACTGGCCGTGGGCTAACATCCGTGCCCGTCTTCCTCCACTTTATATGGGACGCCGCCACGGCATGGCTGACAGGCAGTGCGTCAGCGGGCGCCCAGGATCCGAACTTGCGAACCCCGGGCTGCCAGGCGCGAACTTAACCGCTGCGCCACCGGGCAGCCCCCAGGATTTCATTCCTTTTTAAGGCTGAATAATATTCTATTTACATATATACACCATCTGTTTATCCATTCATGCCTCAGTGGACATTTGGGCGATTTCCACCTTTTGGCTATTGTGAATAACGTTGCTATAAACATTAGTATACAGGTATGTGTTTCACTTCTTGCTTTCAATTCTTTTGGGTATATACCTAGAAGTTGAACTGCTGGATCATGTGGTAATTCTATATTTAACTTTTTGAGGCACAGTCATAAAGTGGCTGCATCATTTTACATTCCTACTAGCCATGTATGGGGGTTCCAATTTCTCCACATTCTCACAAACACCTGTAATTTCCTTTTTTTTTTTTTATAACAGCCATCCTAATGGGTGTGAAGTGGTATCTCATTGTGGTTTTGATTTTCATTTCTTTAATGACTAATGATATCGAGCACTGTAAATATTTTAAATTTCTGTATATTATGATGTTTTGACGTCCTTAAAAAGAAAACCTTACTGGCTGGAGAGAGACAGCCCTTCCGGGACTAGCCAGTTCTCAGAGATAGCAAAGGGCCCAGCCCTGAAGGATGCCTTTGATGTACAAACTAACCAATCCAGGGTCTTATCTCCTCTGTCTGCCCCTACACCCCAGGAGACAATGCTCCTCTGCCTTAGCTATCCCAGTGCCAGGCGCCAGGCAAGGAGGGACCACCCTATAGCCGAAATCCCACCAAAATCATTTAAACTAGCCAATCCTAAACCTGCCGTGGCTGGCCTTTCCCTCAGAAACCACAATAAAGGCTCCAGCCTAAACCTCCCCCTTGCTCCGGGCCTTTTGCCTCCTGACCATTCTGGTGGCTTTTCCACTTAGAAGTGCCAAGCCTCCTGTCTCCAGGACCTGTGAGTATAATAAACTTTGTTTTCCCGAGCCTCTCCTCTGACTCCTATGGCCTCACCTGACTGACCATCTCACGAAACAAGCATCTTTTTGTATGCTTATTGGCCATTTGTTTATCTTCTTTGGAGAAATAGCTATTCAAGGCTTTTGTCCATTTTATGTTTAACTTTTTGAGGAACTGTTTTCCAAAGGGATTACACCATTTTACATTCCCACCAGCATTGTATGAGGGTTCTAATTTCTCCACATCCTTGCCAACACATTATTATGCATTCTTTTCTTTTGTTTTCATTGTGGTAAAACACACATAAAATTTCCCATTTTAACCATTTTTAAGTGTACAGTTCAGTGACATTAAGTGCATTCATACTGTTGTGCCACCATCACCACTATCCATTATCATCCCTTACTGAAATTCTGTATCCATTAAACGATAACTTCTAATTCTCTCCTTCCTCCAGCCCCTGATAACCACTGTTCTACTTTCTGTCTCTACACATTTGATTATTCTAGGTACTTCATACAAGCAGAATCATACAATATTTGTCCTTTGGTATCTGACTATTTCTCTTAGCATAATGTCTTCAAGGCTCATCTATGCGGTAGCATGTATCAAAATTTCATTCCTTTTGGGGCTAGCCTGGTGGTGTAGTGGTTAAGTTCGCACGCTCTTTGGCGGCCTGGGGTTTGCAGGTTCAGATTCCAGGTGCAGACTTACACACCACGCATCAAGCCTTGTTGTGGCAGAATCCCATAGACAAAATAGAGGAAGATGGGCACAGATGTTAGCTCAGGCCTAATCTTCCTCAGCAAAAAGAGGAAGATTGGCAGTAGAATTAGCTCAGGGCCGATCTTCCTCACCAAAAAACCCCCAAAAAACACAAAAAGCAGAAAAATAGCTGAAGATAAAAACTAGAACAAAGAACAAGAATAACAAATAGAAAACAGTAACAAATATGGTAGATATTAATCCAACTATATCAACAGTCAGTTTGAACATCAATGGTCTAAATGTACCAATCAAGACAGAGATTGTCAGAGTGGACAAAAAACAGGACCCAACTGTATGTTGCCTACAAGAAACCCACTGTACAGAGGCACATATAAATTAAAGGTAAATGGATGGAGAAGAAAAATACCATGCTAACACTAATCAAAAGAAAGCAGGAGTAGTTACATTAATTTCAGACAGAGCAGATTTCAAAGCAAGGGAAGTTATCAGGCATATAGGACAATGCATAACAAAAAAGGAGTCAATTCTCTAAGACATAACAATCCTTACTGTGCATGTGCCTCATGACAGAGTGTTGTTACATGAAACTACATGAAAAACTGATAAAACTGCAAGGAGAGATAGATAAATCCACTTTCATAGCTGGAGACTTCACACCCCTCTGTCAGAAATGGACAAATCCAACAGGCAGAAAATCAGTTAAGGCCACAGCTGAACTCAACAACATCATCACTCAGCTGGACCCAACTGACATCTAAAGACTACTTTATCACACACTTCTCGACCTCACATGTAACATTCATCAAGATAGACCACCAAAATGGGCCATAAAACACACCTTAACAATAGAGTGAAATGCAACTAACAGAGTAGCCATATCAAACACAGTTTTTAACTAGATGTGTATTTTAAAAAGCATAGCCACTGAAGTAGAGTGAGGCGAGCAACGATATAAGGCAGAGTTAGGAAGGCATCCATGAAGGAGTGTGGGCTTTTGGGATGTTGTAACCTCAAGAAGGTGAGGAGGTCTTTCAAGTGGGGGAGGAGGAACAATCTGGCACAAAGTGATGGATTCAGAGTGAGTATGAGCGGAGTGCCCAGGTGAGGGAGTACAATGGCAAGGAGTCAGAGCCTGGGTGGGGTGACAGGTCACAGTGGAGTAGCCCAAAATGGTATTATCAGAGCAAGAGAGGGGTGAGTAGAGCATTTTCAAGGAGAAGGGGACAGGAGAGATGAGAGATTTATTACATATGGGGAGACTGAGCAAAAAAGTAAATATATTAAACATAGTGGGAGCCAGGTTTCTCATTACAAGACAGGGCATTATTATTGACACAAATATTAAAAGAAAGCTAGAAAAAACTCTGTGATGTTGGACTGGAGTTAGAAGTATTGATATAAATTTAGAGTTTTCAACATATATAGATGTAGAAGTAAATACAGATGTAAAATATGTGTATATGTGTAGTCTCTAGCTCTGTATTAACAATACCCCACTTGCAATGAGCACATCCTGTGCCCTGATCTTGGTTTCATAATACCATTCTCCATTCAAAAGAACCAGGGTTAGGACAAACTACAAGATAATCCAAGAATATCTGGTGATGCCAGAAAGTAAGAAAGTGTTCAAAGACAGATGTGGTCATGTCTAAAGGACACAGAGGTCAGCTTGAAAGGGCTCCCACCAACCAGATTTGGGACAACTTGAGCATCAAAATAAACAATGACGTTAACCCTGAGTAAAACAGGACACTATGAGTTCATATTGATATAAATGAATAAACTGTAAGTTTGCTGAGGAACAGGATATTTACATAGTCTCAAAGTAGCTCCTCACAAAAGACTAGTTAATTGCAAAGGGAAAATGGGTAACCACAGTGAATAAGTCTGACAATCAAATTATCTTAAATAAATTATCAAAGTGATTATCATCAGTATTGGAACAAATTAAAATTGTATGCCACCTGATAAGATGCAATGAACAGAACACAGCATCATTTCTGAGATCTTCCTGCCCAAAATGAATAACTTGAATCTAATGAAGAAACATCAGATAAACCCAAACTGAGGGAATTTCAACAAAATAACCAGTCTGTACTCTTGAAGAGTGTCAATATCACGAAAGTCAAAAGAAGACTTCCAAAGTGAAAGAGATTAAAGAGACATGATAACAACATGTGACATATGACTCTGAACTGGATACTTTTGTGACTGTGACCTGGATACTTAAAATAAATGATATTAGGACAAATGGCAAAATTTGAATGGCATCTGAGGATTTGATAGAAGTAAAGACAATGTCTGTGTTAATAGATTAGTTTTGATGGTTATATTGTAGTTTTATAAGAGAATGTCCTTGTTAATAGTTAACACACACTGAAGTATACAGGAGTGATGGGGACATTGAGTCAGCAACCAACTCTTAAATGATTCAAGAAAACAAAAAGCTCTTTGTACTGCCCTTGCAACTTTTCTTTTAGTTTGATAGTTTCAAAATAAAAGAGAAGTTAAAATAATTGAATCAACCACCATTTTCCCATGATCCTGAAAAATAAATACTCCCAGACTATCAAGAATATACTTTCCTTTCCAGCAATGGTAGACCAAGACGTTTTTGTTACCTTTCCACTGAGAACAACCAGAAAAGCAGGACAAAATATAGAAACAAACCAACAAACAACAAGCTGTCTGAAGGTACTGGAGACTCGCTAAGGTATTACGTAAGAAATTACAAGGCAAAGACTGGGAGAGAAGGGAAACCTAGAAAGGTAGGCCTGGCACTTGGGGCTCCTTTAACCCTCAAGAAGGATACTCATTCTGAAACTGGCGCAAAACTTTTGACAGACTTATAACTTTGGGGGCGGGGGATAAAAATTGGAGTTTAGGACCTACCAAAGAAGAGGTAAACACCTCAGGCTTTTGGATGGGACTCTACAGGACTACACTCTAAAGTAAAGATAAACTAGAAACAGACAAGCCATCACAGGGACTTCAGCACAGCTTCAAATAATCATATTTCCACTCTGGATTAAGGTGATCTGAAGGTATTAGTACCCTTAGCCAAAATGCCTATCAGAAACATAAGTAAATCTCCCTGAAGGAAGACACCATCCAAAATTTCAAACTGACTCCACAGTTTTTCAAATAAATATGTATTTTTTTAATATTTCAAATATTTTCAAATAAACATGTATTTTTCCAGTACTTTTTAAAAAAGACACAAGTATAGGAAAAGAGTGATATAACTAAATACTGAGAAGAAAAACAGACAAAAAGAGATAGACCCACAAAAGACCCAAGAAATGGTGTAATCACAGACTTTTAATAAATATAATTAAGGTGTTTAAAAAATTTAAAAACATGATTGAGAATTTTCAGCAGAGAAGTGACAACTATAAAAAGAAACCAGATGGAAATTTTATAAAAATGTTTTTAAAAATGAAGTTAAGAACTCAGTGGAGGGGTTTCATAGATATTAGATATAGATGAATAAAGAACTAATAAACCAGAAAATGAGTTACAAGAAAATATCTAAGCTAAAGCATAGAAAAGAGCAAAGAAAGAAAATAAAGAACATAAGAGACACATAAATTATGGTAAAAAGGTCTAACATATAAGTCATCTGAATGTGAAGGAAAGAGCTAATAGAGCAGGAGCAGTATCTGAAGATATGATGGCTGAGAATTACCCAAAATTGTTAAGAGACACTAGGCCATAGGTCCAGGAGACATTATGAATCCCAAGCCAGATACATATAAAATGAGTACACCTAGATACATGATAGCAAAAGTGCTGAAAACTAAACATAAAAAGTTTAAGGTAGATATTTCAAAATGGTAATGGGTTAAGTTCACTGAAAAGATACAACAATTCTAAATTTCCAATTTTTAATACATGCATACCTTGTTTTGTTGCACCTTGCTTCATTGCCCTTTGTGGCTATTGCGTCCTTCACAAGATCCTCCACCAGCAAAAAGATTATGACTCGCTGAAGGCTTCAGATGATGGTTAGCATTTTTTAGCAATAAAGTATTTTTTTATTCTTTTTTTTTTTTTTTTTGTGAGGAAGACCAGCCCTGAGCTAACATCCGTTGCTAATCCTCCTCTTTTTTGCTGAGGAAGACTGGCCCTGGGCTAACATCCGTGCACATCTCCCTCCACTTTATATGGGATGCCGCCACGGCGTGGCTGGACAGGCAGTGCGTCGGCGGGCGCCTGGGATCCGAATCGGCGAACCCCGGGCTGCCAAGCGCGGACGAAACCACTGTGCCACCGGGTGGCCCCAATAAAGTATTTTTAAATTAGGGTATGTACACTGTTTTTCTAGATATAATGCTATTGCACACTTAATAGACTACAGTAGGGTGTAAACATAACTTTAATATGCACTGGGAAACCAAAACATTTGTGTGACTCACTTTATTGTGATATTCGCTTTATTGCAGTGGTCTGGAAACGAACCCACAAAATCT
The DNA here is from genome assembly GCA_031878705.1 of Tapirus indicus. NCBI lineage: Eukaryota > Metazoa > Chordata > Mammalia > Perissodactyla > Tapiridae > Tapirus > Tapirus indicus. The sequence goes on along the minus strand of CM062922.1, from coordinate 122,757,658 downwards.
CTGAGGTATACCTGTATCCTAGCTTCAAAATATCTAAAGCAAAAACTGACAGAACTGGAAGGAGAAATAAACAAAACCATGATGAAAGTTAGAGATTTCACACACTTGTCTAAGTAACTGACAGAACAAAGTGACAAGTAAATTAGTAATGTTATAGAAGATTATTAGAACACAATTAACCACCTTAACCTAATGTCATTAGTCATGTGCCACATAACGATGTGTTGGTCACAACGGTGGTCCCATAAGATTACTACCGTATAGCCTAAGTGTGTGGAAAGCTATACAATCTAGGTTTGTGTAATTACAGTCTATGATGTTCGCACAATGACGAAACTGCCTAACAATGCATTTCTTAGAATGTATCCCTGTTAAGCGATGCACGACTATATATAGCATTTGTAACCAAAAACTGTAGAACAAATACTCCTTTCAAGTGAATGAAAAAGATTTACTGAAATTTACAACTTGCTGGGCCAAAAGTAAGTGTTAATAAATTTCAAAAAACTAAAAAAAAAAAAAAATAAATAACATAATAGATTCTCTGGCTATAGTGGTATTAAGGTAGAAATTAATTATAAGAAGAAAACTGGAAAATCCCTAAGTGCTTGGAAATTAATAAATTCTAAATAGTCCATGGAATAAAAAAGAAACCAAAATGAAAATTACCAAATGTTTTGAACAAAGTGAAAAAAAATACTACATATAAAAACAGCTAGAATGCTTATTACAACCTTGTTGACAGAAAAATTTACAGCCTTAAATGAATATTTAAGAACAGAATAAAGGTTGAAACCAATGATCTAAGCATGTGTCTCTAGTAGTTAAAGAAAAGTATATTAAACCCAAAAACATAAAAAAGGAAGAAATAAAAAAAATAAAAGCAGGGCTGGCCTTGTGGCATAGCAGTTAAGTTCAAGCACTCCACTTCGTCAGCCCGGGGTTTGCAGGTTTGGATCCTGGGTGCGGACTTACACACTGCCTATGCACCACTTATCAAGCCATGCTATGGCATCCCACATATAAAGTAGAGGAAGATGGGCACAGATGTTACCTCAGGGCTAATCTTCCTCACCAAAGTAAAATAAAATAAATGCTGAAATCAATGAAATAGAAAACATAGATACAATAGATAAAAATCAAAAAGACCAAAAAATGATTTTTTTCTTTTTTTGGTGAGGAAGACCAGCCCTGAGGTAACATCTACTGCCAATCCTCCTCTTTTCTGCTGAGGAAGACTGGCCCTGGGCTAACATCCGTGCCCATCTTCCTCTACTTTATATGGGATGCCGCCACAGCATGGCCAACAAGCAGTACGTTGGCTGGCACCCGGGATCTGAACCCGTGAACCCCGGGCTGCCAAAGTGCAAATTAAACTGCTGCGCCACCAGGCAGCTCCCAAAAAATAATTTTAAAGACTAAAAACTGTATAAACCTCAGGCAAAACTGGTTTAAAAAAAAAGACCATAAAAATAATCAATATTATAAATGGAACAGAAATCATCATCACAGACATTAAAAAGGTAATCTACCAAATCATTTCCCAATTTTTTTGATCATCCTAAATAACCACTTTTAGTTTCATTGATTCTATTTTCTATTTCATTAATTTCTGATCTAATCATTATTACTTCCTTCCTTCTGCTGGCTTCATGTTTAGTTTTCTATTTTTTCCAGTTCCTAAAAGTGTAAAGTTCGGTTGTTGGTTTGAGATCTTAGGCACACACAGATAAATTTCCTTCTAAGCACTGCTTCTGCTGCATTCTGTAAGTTTTGACATTCTGTGTTTTCTTTTTTGTGTGTGTGAGGAAGACCAGCCCTGAGCTAACATGTGTTGCCAATCCTCCTCTTTTAGCTGAGGAAGACTGGCCCTGGGTTAACATCTGTGCCTGTCTTCCTCTACTTTATATGGGACGCCACCATGGCGTGGCTGACGAGCAGTGCACCGGCGGGTGCCTGGGATTCGAACCTGCAAACCCTGGGCTGTCAAGCACGGACTAAAACGCTGTGCCACCGGGCGGCCCCGACATGTTGTGTTTTCTGTTTTAAAATTTTTAAATCCTCTTTTATTTTTTTCCTTTTATTGTTATTTATTGAGGTATAATTGACATACATTATATTACATTTAGGTGTAAAACACAATGATTTGATATTTGTACATATTGCAAAATGATCACCACAATAAGTCTAGTTAACATCTGTCACCATATATAGTTACAGAATTTTTTTCTTGTGATGAGAACATTTAAGATCTACTCTTAGCCACTTTCAAATATGCAATACAGTATTACTAAGTATAGTTGTCATGCGACTACATACATGTATAATGTATAATGTACACATTATATCCACATTATTTCTTTATTTTATAACTGGAAGTCTGTACCTTTTGATTCCCTTCAACCATTTGGCTCAGCCCCCTAAATCCCCACCTCTGGCAATCACCAATCTGTTCCCTGTATCTATGAGCTTGGTTTTATATTTCTTTTCAGATTCCACAAATAAGTGAGATAATAGGGTATTTGTCTTTCTCAGTCTGACTTATTTCACTTAGCATAATGCACTTGAGGTCCACCCATATTGTTGCAAATGGCAAGATTTCATTCTTTTGTATGGCCGAATAATATTCCATGTGTATATATACCATAATTTCTTCATCCATTCATCCATGGATGGATACTTAGATTGTTTCCATAACTTGGCTACTGTAAATAATGCTGCAATGAACATGGGGGTACATATATCTTTTCAAGTTAGTTTCCTTCAGGTAAATACCTAGAAGTGGAATTGCTGCATCATATGGTAGTTCTATTTTTAATTTTTTGAGGAATCTCATACTGTTTTCCATAGTGGCTGCACCAATTTACATTCCCACCAACAGTGTACAAGGGTTCCCTTTTCCACATCCTCACCAAACCTTTATTTCTTGTCTTTTGACAACAGCCATTCTAACAGGTATGAGGTGATATCTCATTGTGGTTTTGATTTTCACTTCTCTGATGATTAGTGATGCTGAGCATCTTTTCATGTACTTGTTGGCTATCTGTATGTCTTCTCTGGAAAAACATCTATTCAAATCTTCTGCTCATTTTTCGATCACGTTGTTAGTTTGCTACTGAGTTCTTTATATATTTTGGATATCAATCCTTTATCAGATATATAATTTGCAAGTATTTTCTCCCATTCAGTAGGTTACCTTTTCATTTTGTCTATGGTTTCCTTTGCTGTACAGAAGCTTTTTAGTTTGATGTAGTCCCACTTGTTTATTTTTGCTTTTGTTGCTTTTGCTTTGGTGTCAGATTCAAAAAAACATCCCAAGACCTATGTCAAAGAGCTTACTGTCTGTGTTTTCTTCTAGTAGTTTTAAGGTTTCAGATCTTATGTTCAAGTCTTTAATCCATTTTGAGTTAATTTTTGTATATGGTAGAAGATAGTGGTCCAGTTTCATTCTTTTGCATGTAGCTGTCCAGTTTTCCCATCACCATTTATTGAAGTGACTATCCTTCCCCCATTGTATATTCTTGGACTCTTTGTCATAAATTAATTGACAAAATATGTGTGGGTTTATTTCTGGGCTCTTGATTCTGTTCCACCAATATATGTGTCTGTTTTTATGACAATACCAATGGTTTTCATTACTATAGCTATGTAATATAGTTTGAAATCAGGGAGCATGAGCCCTCTAGCTTTGTTGTTCTTTCTCAAGATTGCTTTGGCTATTTGAGGTCTTTTGTGATTACACACAAATTTTAGGATTGTTTGTTCTAGTTCTGTGAAAAATGCCATCGGAATTTTAATAGAGATGCATTGAATCTGTAGACTGCTTTGGGTAATAGGGACATTTTAACAATATTAATTTTTCCAATCCATAAGCACAGAATACCTTGTGTTTATTTGTGTCTTCTTCAATTTCTTTCATCCAAGTCTTATAGTTTTCAGTGTACAGGTCTTTCACCTCCTTGTTTAAATTTATTCCTAGATATTTTATTCCTTTTGATGCGATTGTAAATGGAATTGTTTTCTTAATTTCTCTTTTTGTTAGTTTATTATTAGTGTATAGAAACACAAAAGATTTTTGTGTATTGATTTTACATTCTACAACCTTACTGAACTCTTTTATTAGTTTTAACAGTTTTTTGATGGAGCCTTTAGGGTTTTCTATATATAGTATCATGTCACCTGCAAATAGTGACAGTTTCACTTCCTCCTTTCCAATTTATTTCTTTGTCTTACCTAAGTGCCCCTGCTAGTACTTCAAATACTATGTTAAATGAAAGTGGTGACAGTGGGCATCGTTGTCTTGTTCCTGATCTTAGAGGAAAGGCTTTCAGCTTTTCATGGTTGAGCATGTTAGATGTGGGTTTCTCATACATGGCCTTTATTATGTTGAGGCATGTTCCCTGTATATCCACTTTGTTGAGAGTTTGTGTCATAAATGAATGCTGAATTTTGTCAAATGCTTTTTCTGCATCTACTGAGATGATCATAAGATTTTTATCCTTCGTTTTGTTCATGTGTTGTATCACACTGACTGATTTGTGAATGCTGAACCATCCTCACATCGCTGGAATAATTCCCAGTTGATCATGGTGTATGATCCTTTTAATGTATTTTTGAATTGGCTTTGCTAATATTTTGTTGAGGATTTTTGCATCTATGTTCACCAGGGATACTGGCCTATAATTTTCTTTTCTTGTGGTATCCTTCTCTGATTTGTTATCAGGGTAATGCTGCCCTCATAAAATAAGTTTGGAAATGTTTCCTCTTGTATTTTTTGAAGAATTTAAGAAGAATTTGAATGTTTGGTAGAATTCACCAGTGAAACCTCTGGTCCTAGACTTTTGTTTCTTGGGAAGTTTTTGATTACTGATTCAATTTTCTTACTAATAATTGTTCTGTTCAGATCTTCTGTTTCTTCATGATTCAGTCTTATTGGTTCTGTGTTTCTAGAAATGTACCCATTTCTTCTAGGTTGTCAAATTTGTTGATGTATAATTTTCCATAGTAGTCTCTTATGATCCCTGTATTTCTGTGCCATCACTTTTAATGTCTCCTCTTTCATTTCTGATTTTATTTATTTGAGTCCTCTTTCTTTTCTTCTTGGTGAGTCTAGCAAAAGGTTTGTCAATTTTGTTTACCTTTTCAAAAAAACCAGATCTTAGTTTCATTGACCTTTTTTCTACTCTTTTTAGCCTGTATTGAATTTATTTCTGCTCTGATATTTGTTATCTCCTTCCTTCCACTAACTTTGGGCTTCATTTGTTCTTCTTTTTCTAGTTCCTTGAGGTATAAAATTAGGTTGAGATTTTTCTTGTTTCTTGAAGTAGGTATTTATCACTATGAACTTCCCTCTTAGAACTGCTTTTGCTGCATCCCATTAATTTTGGTATGTTGTATTTCCATTTTTGTCTGTCTCAGGGTAATTTTTGATTTCTTCTTTAACCCATTGGTTGTTCAGTAGCATCCTGTTTAATCTCCACATATTTGTGAATTTTCCAAAACTACAATTTTCTTGTAATTGATTTCTAGTTCATACCACTGTGGTCATAAAAGATGCTTGATATGATCTCAATTCTCTTATATTTATTAAGACTTGTTCTGTGACCTAATATATGGTCTATCCTGGAGAATGTTCCATGTGCATTTGAGAAAAATGTACATTCTGTTGATTTTGGATGGAATATTCTGTATATATCTATTAATTCCAGCTGCTGTAATGTGTTTTTTAAGGCCAATGTTTCCTTATTGATTTTCTGTCTAGGTGATCTACCTATTGAGGTAAGTGGAGTATTAAAGTCCCCTATTATTATTATATTGCTATCTATTTCTTCCTTTAGGTCTGTTAATATTTGCTTTATATATTTAGGTGCCCTTATGTTGGGTGCATAAATATTTATAAACCCTATATTCTCTTGTTGGATTGATTCCTTTATCATTATGTAATGTCCTTCTTTGTGTCTTACTACAGCCTTTGTTTTAAAGTCTATTTTGTCTGATATAAGTAGAACTACCAGGTTTCTTTTGGTTTCCATACCTTCACTTTCAGTCTGTGTATGTCCTTACATATGAAGTGAGTCTCTTGCAGGCAGCATATAGATAGGTCTTGTTTTTTAATCCATTCAGCCACTCTATGCCTTTTGATTACAGAATTTAGTCCTTTTACATTTAAAGTAATTATTGATAGGTATGTACTTATTACCATTTGGTTAATTGTTTTCTCACTGTTTTGCAGTTCCTCTGTTCCTTTCTTCTTCTCTTGCGCTCTTCCATTGCGGTTTGATGACTTTCTTTAGTGGTATGCTTAGATTCCTTTCTCTTTCTTTTTTGAGGTTTACATATAACAATTCATATATATAACAGGCTATTTCAAGTCAATAACTTAAGTTTGACTGCATTCTAGAGCTCTACATTTTTATTCTCCAGTCTTTATGTTTTGTTTTGTTTTGGGTTTTTTTGAGGAAAGTTGGTCTTGTGCTAATATCTATTGCTAATCTTCCTCTTTTTTCTTTTTTTCTCTCCAAAGCCCCAGTACACAGTTGTGAATCATAGTTGTAGAGTTATAGCTCTTCTATATGGGACACTGCCTCAGCACCGCTTGATGAGTGGTGAGTAGGGCTGTGCCCAGGATCCGAACTGGTGAACCCTGGGCCACCAAAGCAGGACACGCGAACTTAACCACTATGCCACCAGGCTGGCCCCTATGTTTTAAGTTTTCGATGTCACATTTTATATCTTTTTATCTTGTGCATCCATTAAGTAATTATTAGAGTTATTTTTACTATTTTTGTCTTTTACCATCATATTAGCTTTCTAAGTGATTAATCCACTATCTTTAATATATATTTATCTTTCCAGAGGGATTTATTCTTTCATATATTTCTTGTTACTAATTAGTGCCCTTTCTTCTCAGCTTAAAGAAATCCTTTTAACATTTCTTGTAAGGCTGGTTTAGTGGTGATAAAGTCCTTTAGCTTTTGCTTGTCTGGAAAACTCTCCATCTCTCATACAATTCTGAATGATAACTTTGCTGGGCAGAATATTCTTGGTTGGAAGGTTTTTTCTTTCAGCACTTTGAACACATTGTGTCACTCCTTTCTGGCCTGCAAAATTTTGCTGAAAAATCTGCTGATAGTCTTATGGGAGTTCCCTTGTACATAACAAGTTATTTCCTTCTTGCTGCTTTTAAGATTCTCTCCTTGTCTTTAACTTTTGGCATTTTAATTATAATGTGTCTTGGTATGGGTGGGTCTCTTTGGGTTCCTCTGATTTGGAACTCTGGGCTTCCTGGATCTGGATGTTTGTTTCCTTTCCCAGGTTAGGGACATTTTCAATCATTATTTCTTCAACTAAGATTTCTGCCCCTTTTTCTCTTTTCTTTCTGGGATCCCCATAAATGCAAATGTTCATCCAGTTGATGTTGCCCCATAAGTCCCTTAAGCTACCTTCACTTTTTTTAGTTTTTCTTTTTGCTGCTCTGATTGGGTGGGGTCCTCCACCCTATCTTTGAGTTCACTGATCCTCTCTTCTGCTTTATCTAGTCTGCTGTTGAATCTCTCTAGTTTATTTTTCAGTTCAGTTATTGTATTCTTCAGCTCTGGGCCTTCCATTTGGTACTTTCTTATATTTTCTCTCTTTCTGTTGAAGTTCTCACGATATTCAACCATTATTCTCCCAAGTTCAGTGAGCATCTTTATGACCATTACTTCGAACTTCTTATCAGGTAAATTACTTACCTCCATTTCATTAAGGTTTTTTTCTGAGGTTTTATCTTGTTCTTTCTTTTGGAATATATTCCTCTGTTTATTCATTTTGCTTGACTCTCTGTGTTGGTTTCTATGCATTAGATGAAACAGCCACCTCTCCCAGTCTAGAAGGGTTGGCCTTGTGTAGGAGGTGAACTTTACCATTCAACCCTGCCCTAGTTCTTGGTTGTCTCTCAAACTTTTGTCATTGTCCAAGTAGCCTATTTTATTTTTAATAGCTCCTAGTAATTGAGGATGTGCCATGACCAGTCAGTGTTCAAAGGAGAGGATCTCAGTCAGCACCTAGATTCAGGCTTATTGGAAGCCAGACTCTCAAGCAACAGCTTTTTAAAATTAAATTAAATTTTTTTTTTGCTAAAGAAGATTCACCCTGAGCTAACGTCTGTTGCCAATCTTCCTCTTTTTGTATGTAAGCCACTGCCACAGCATGGCCACTGACAGACAAGTGATATAGGTCCATGCCCGGGAACCAAACCCAGGCTGCTGAAGCAGAGCATGCCAAACTTAACCACTAGACCATCGGAGCTGGGCAAGGGAACAGCTTTTAAAGATTATAATTATATATAGTCCTGTGAGAGCACAAACGTAAGTCCCACTGGCCAGCAGAGCCAGGCAATCTGGAGGTGTCCCCTGGGCAGCATTTGTAAAAATGAGGGCTCCAGACAAGCATATAAGCTCCTTTCTGGGAGATACCAGTGAGCTGTAGTAGGCTAGAAGGTTAGCACAACAATAGTGTCCTCTGGTCTATGTTGCCTGAGAGCTGCTCTGTAGCCTCCAGATGTGTGCCAAACCTGAAGCCTGTTCCTAAGGCCAAAGCTCCAGGACAGGTAAGTAGCCCTCTTTCACAGAAAGGTGTGTGTGTGGGGGGTAGGTTTCAGTCTGCTGTCTGTGCAGTGCCCTGGCGGTGGTAGCCTGCCAAGAACTGTCTTTCTGATTGCTTACAGTCCTATGGGAACCAAGGAAGGCAAGGCCCCTGGCCAGCAGAGCCAGGCGATCAGGATTATTCCCTGGGCGACAGCCGCAAAAACCAGGGCACCAAATCTGTGTAGAAGCTCCCCTCTGGAAGATACTGGTGCTCTGGAACATGGCAGGAGAGTACAAAGACAGTGCCCAGTGGCTGGAACAAGGCAGAGGGGGAGTGAAAATATGGCACTCATTGAAAAAAGAAAAAAAAAGGAAAAAAGAGAAAAGAAGAAAGGAGGAAAAAGTTGGTGCCCACCAGCTTTAGCAAGGCACATGGGAAGCATGGAAGATGGCACTCACTGGCTGAAGCATAAAGATGGTAGCCACTAGATAAAAAAAGAAGATATCACCCACAGGCTTTAACAGGCAGAAGGAGAAGAAGATGGCACCCACCAGCCTCCATTCCTGGAGAGTATCCTAGCAGGCCCCTGCCCTTCAGACCAATGCTTTAAAATTAGGAAATTAGTCTCTTTCACACAGTTTGGGCACTTTTCAAAGGGATGCTTCTGCACAGGACCCTGAAGTGGGTGAGTCCGCATGCAGGCCCTATAAGAGTTGTTCCTTAGTTCACCACTGCCTGCCGGGTCTTGTGGGTGTGAGCCCAGTTGGTCTTAAAGTCAGATATTTTGGTGTCTCATCTATCAGGTGCCAATGTTGAAAGTTGGGGTACCCAATGTGGGTACAAACCCTTCACTCCGCAGGGAGAAGCTCCAGTTTTGAGTTCCCTCCTGATTGTGAGTTGCTGTGCCAGGAGTGGGGTTTATGATGAGACTGTGTCTCAGCCTTTCCCACTCCCTTTGATGTGGTTTACCTCCTGTTTGCCCAATATGAAGGGCTTGCTGTGCAGGTTTTTAAGTTTTTTTCAGGGGAAATTGTTCCGTATATAGCTGTAGATTTGCTGTGCCCATGGGAAGAGCTGAGTTCAGGATCTTCTTACATCACCATCTTGAACCAGAACCCCTTGTGTTTTCATTTTCATTCACCTCAGAGTATTTTCTAATTTCCTTAGTGATTTCTTCTTTGACTCTTTGGTTAAGAGTGTGTTGTTTAGGGGCCGGCCCGGTGGCGCAGCGGCTTAGTTCGCGCTTGGTAGCCCGGGGTTCGCGGGTTCGGATCCCGGGCACCCGCCGACGCACTGCTTGTCAGCCATGCTGTGGCGGCGTCCCATATAAAGTGGAGGAAGATGGGCACGGATGTTAGCCCAGGGCCAGTCTTCCTCAGCAAAAAGAGGAGGATTAGCTACAGATGTTAGCTCAGGGCTGGTCTTCCTCACAAAAAAAGAAAAAAGAAAAAAAAAAAAAAGAGTGTGTTGTTTAATTTTCACATATTTGAAAACTATCCAATTTTCCTTCTGTTATTGATTTCCAGTTTCATCCTGCTGTCATTGGAGAAGATACTTTGTATGATTTCAATCTCTTAAAATTTACTGAAAATTATTTTATGGCCTAACATATGGTCTATGCTGGAAAATGTTCCATGTGCACTTAAGAAGAATGCACTCCACTGTTGTTGGGTGGAGTGTTCTGTATAAGTCCATTAAGTCTAGTTGGTTTATAGTGTTTTTTCAAGTTTTCAAGTTGATGTGTCTAGATCTTCTGTCTGAAATTGAAATTCAGTCAATGTTTGCTCCATATTTGGGGGCCCTGTTGTATGGTGTATATGTTTAAAATGCTTACATCTTCCTGCTGAACTGAGCATTTTATCAACATATAATGTTCTCCTTTGTTACTCATAATTTTTTTACTTAAAATCTACTTTATCTGATAGTAATATAGCCACTTTACCTCTTTTGGTTATTATTTGCATAAAATATATTTTTCTGTCTTTTCACTTTCCACCTATTTGTGTCTTTGGATCTAAAGTGAGTCTTTTGTAAGAAGCAAATAGTTGGATATTTTTTAGTCCATTGTCCCAATGTGTCTCTTAATTGGTGAGTTTAATCCATTTATGTTTAAAGTTATTACTGATAATACAGGACTGACTTCTGCCATTTTGCTATTTGTTTTCTATGTCATATTGTTCAGTTTCCTCCAATACTGTTTTTTTAATTGATGTTTCTTGTGTACCACTGCGATTCTCTTTTCATTTCCTTTCCCGTATATCTTTTATTTATTTTCCTAGTGGTTATAATGGGGATTACAGTTATCCTAAATTTATATCAATGTAAAAGAGAGAGAGAGAAAAAAAGAGAGAAGACACAAATAACTAAAACCAGAAATGAAAGTGGAGACATTACTACTGAACTTGTAGAACTTAAAAGGATTATAAGAAAATACTACCAAGAAGTGTACACCCACAAATAATCTAGGTGAAATGGAAAAATTCCTAGAAAAACAAAAATTATGAAATCTGACTCAAGAAGAAATAGAAAAATCTCAATAGATTGTAACAAGTAAAGAGAGCAAGTCAGTAATAAAAATCTCCCAACAAAGAAAAGCCCAGGAACACCTGGCTTCAATGGTGAATTCTATGAAACATTTAGAGAAGAACTTACACCAATCCTTCAAACTCTCCAAAAAAATATGAGAAAAAGGAATATTTCCTAACACATTCTATGAGGCCACCATTACCTGATACCAAAGCCAGACAAAATTAACAGAAGTAAAACTACAGACCAATATCACTTATGAATATAGATGCAAAAATTCTCAACAAAATACTAGCAAACTGAATCCAATAGCATATTAAAAGATTATACACCATGACCAAATTGGATTTATCTCAGGAATGCTAGAGAGGTTCACCAACAACAACAAAAAATTAATCAATGTAATATATAATAATGAAATATTGGAGAAAAGCCACATGATCATCTCAATAAACTCAGAAAAAGCATTTCACAAAATTCAACAACTTTTCATGATAAAAACAGCAAACTAGATGTAGAAGGTAACTTCATCAACATGACAGCATTTATGAAAAACTAACATCTAACATCAAACTTAATAGTGAAAGACTGAAAGATTCCCACTAAGATCAGGAATAATACAAGGATGCCTATTTTCACACTGCTGTTCAATCTTATACTGGAAGTCTTAGCCAGAGCAATTACCTAAGAAAAACAAATAAAATGTATCCAGTTTGGAAAGGAAGAAGTGTAACTATCTTTATTTGCAGATGACACAATTCTATATGTAGAAAATCCCAAAGAATCCACATATACACAAAAGAGCTACTAGAATAGTAGAATAAATGAATTCAGCAAAGTTGCAGGGTACAAGACCAACATACAAAAATGAGTTGTGTTTAGATGCACCATCAATGAATAATCAAAAAGGAAATTAAGAAACCAATTCCATTTACAATAGCATCTAAAATAAAAAAATACCTAGGAATAAATTTAAAGAGAGTAAAAGACTTGTACAGTAAAAACAACCAAATAACGATGAAAAAAATTAAAGACATAATTATATGAAAAAACATTCCATGTTCATAGATTAGAAGACTTAATGTCGTTAAGATGGTGACAATCCCCAAAGTGATCTAGAGATTTAATGAAATCCCTATCAAAATTCGAATGGCTTTTTGTTTTTGTGGAAATGAGTCAATCATCAAATTCATATGGAATTGCAAGGGATCCTGAATAGCTAAAACAATACTGAAAAAGAAAAACAGAGTTCAAGAACTCACGCAGATTTCTAAACTCACTCCAAAGCTACAGTAATCAAAACAGTGGTACTGGCATAAGGATAGACATATAGAGAAATGGAATGGAATTGTGGTTCCAGAAATAAACCCAAACATCTATAGCCAATTGATTTTTCACAAGAGTGCCAAAACTATTCGATGGGGTAAAGAATAATCTCTTCAATGAATGGTGCTGGGCCTACTGCATACACGAAAAAATGAAGTTGGAACCCTACTTCATTACACATACGAAAATTAGCTCTAAATGGATAAAAGACCTAAATATAAGAACTAAAACTATAAAACTATTAGAAGAAAACATAGTGGTAAATCTTCAAAATTTCAGATGTGGCAATGGATTCTTAGATTTGACATCAAAAGCACAAGCAACCTGAGAAAAAATACATAAACTGGACTGCATAAAAAACAAAACTTTTGTCCATCAAAAGACATATCAAAAGAATGAAAAGAGAACCTACAGAATGGGAAAAATATTTGCAATCATACATCTGATAAGAGTTTGGTATCCAGAATATATAAAGAACTCCTACAACTCAACAACAAAAAAAATAAACCCAATTAAAAAGTGGGCAGTGGATTTGAACAGACATTTCCCCAAAGGAGATATACAAATAGACAACAAGTACATGAAAAAATATTCAAATTCATTGGTCATTAAGGAAATGCAAACAAAAACCACAATGAGGGGGCTGCCTGGTGGCGCAGCGGTTTAGTTCGCGCTTGGCAGCCCGGGGTTCGCAAGTTCGGATCCCGGGCGCCCGCTGATGCACTGCCTGTCAGCCATGCCATGGTGGCGTCCCATATAAAGTGGAGGAAGATGGGCACGGATGTTAGCCCAGGGCCGGTCTTCCTCAGCAAAAAGGGGAGGACTGGCAACAGATGTTAGCTCAGGGCTGGTCTTCCCCACAAAAGAAAAAAAAAAACCCACAATGAGGACCACTTCACACATGCTAGGATGGATAGAGTAAAAAAAATGAAAAATAAGTGTTGATGAGGAGGTGGATCAATAGGAACTCTTGCGCATTGCTGATGGGAATGTAAAGTGGCACAACCACTGTGGAAAAGAGTTTGACAGTTTCTCAAGAAGTTAAACATAAAATTGCCGTATGGCCCAGCAATTCCACTCCTAGGCAAATATCCAAGAGAAATAAAAACATATGTCCACACAGAAACTTGTACATGAATGTTCATAGCAGCCTTGTTCACAATAGCCAAAAGGTGGAAACAACACAAATGCCCCTCAATGGATAAACAAAATGTGGTATATAAATACAATGGAATATTATTAACTCTTAAAAAGGATACATGAACCACAAAAACATTCTAAGTGAAATAAGCCAGACAAAAAAGGACACATATTGTACAATCCCTCTTATATGAAATATCCACAATAGGCAAGTCCATAGAGGCAGAAAGCAGATTAGTGGTTCCCAAGGGCTGAGGGGAGGGAGTAATGGAGATTGATTACTTAAAGGTTATTCTTGTGAGCTGATGTAAAAGTACTGAAATTAGAAAGAGCTGGTGATTGTATAACACTGTGAATGAACTATATGCCACTGTATTAATTAGTATTAAGTAGTATTAATTAATACTACTGAGCTGTACACTTAAAAATGTTTAAGACTGTAAATTCTGTTATGCATTTTTTTCACCACAACAACAAAAAAATCAATTCCAGGTAGGTTGCAGATCTAAATGAGAAAGGTAACATAGGAGAATATCTTCATGACCTTGGATTATGAAAAAGATTTATTACATGGTATAACAAAAAAAAAACATACAGGAAAAGATTACTAAATTAGGCATTAAAATTAAGAACTTCTATTCTTGAAAAGATAGCCTTAAGAGGAAGAAAAGGCAAGGCAAATAAGTGGGAGAAGACATGTGAAATACATATAAACTCTATCAAAATATGAAGAGAATTTCTAAAAGTCATTAAGGAAAAAGCAAATGATTGTAGAAACTTGGGTAAAAGACTTGAACAGGCATTTTATAACATAATCTAGTGACAAATAACATATGAAAAGGTGTTCATTCTCATTAGTTACTAAGGAAATACAAATTTTAACCATAAGGAGACATCACTATGTACCTACAAGAAAGATTAAAATTTTAAAAGATTGACTCTAACAAATATTGGCAATGTAGAACAATTGGAATTCTCATACACCTGCTGGTGAGAGAGTAAACCGTTATAATCATTTGGAAAATTCTTTGGCATTATCTCCTAAATTTGCACATACAGATACTCTATGACCCATCACTTTCACTCTGTGAAGGAAAAGATTAACTCAGCAGGCCTAGCTTCCTCAAATGCTGCACATTCCCAAGAAAGGCCCGTGTTCAGGACTGGCTCTTGGCTGGCTCCTGTGATCTGGGCTTCAAATGTTCTATCTATAAGAATGTTTTTGCATGTCTGAGGCCTTGGCCCAGGCTGTATCAGTTTGAGCAGACAGTTTACATTAATTTATTTATGGTGAACATCTGTTTTTTCTTAGAGGGGTCTGGAGCATAAGTAGCTGAGGTCAATCATGGAGGCACTACATGCCTAAGTGACTGACCCCCCAAAAAACCCTGGATACAAAAGCTCAGGTGAATGCCCTGGTTGGCAACAATTCACATGTGTTGTCACAAATGTTGCTGGGGAATTAAGCATATCCTGTGTGACTCCACTGGAAGGGACATTTGAAAGATAGCACCTGGTTTCTTCCAGAGTTCCCTCCATGTGCCTTTTCTGATTTTACATTTGCTGATTTTACTCTGTATCCTTTTGCTGTAACTGTGAGTATAAGAACTTCAGATTACTATGACCTTGGGGGTCTATGTTGGGGACTCCTAACATAACTCTCAGGCATATTCTTAAAAAACTGCATAATCATTTTCACCAAAAGACATGTACAAGGATACTGTATATCAACATGAAAACATCCCTAAAACTATAAACAACCTAAATGTCCAGATAGCTGTGTAATCATAGTGTAATATTAAATAACAAAAATGAACTACTGTAAAATAAAACATGAATCTCACAAATGTTAAATGAGAGAAACCAGATACAAACGAATACTGTCAATGCCCTGCAGCTAAAGCCTACCAGAAATACAGCTGTAGTTGAACATGTTGAGTTTATCACTCATTTCAATGAGAAAGAACACACATGGAGAAATGTGGGGTGTCTCAGTAAAAGAGTATCAGAAAGGACTTACATGATTCAGGTTTGGTTAGGTGATTTTGGGAAGAGTCCAAGGAAACAGGAGTTTACTCTGGATATGGGTGCTGCCTGCAAGCAAGGATGATTCTATGGCTGGGTATCTTAATAAATCTTATCTAGAAGGAAGGCAGACTAGGAGACTAAAGCTATTATTGGTAAGAAGCAGCAGTCACTCATATTAGACACGAGGTGGGTATTTGGTATTTTGCGGTTAGCATGGTAACCTTGATTTTCTCTGTGCTTAAAAAAAATTATGAAGTGGTCTTGTCCTTTCTCAGTTCATCATGGTTAAAAAGTAATCTTGTCTGATGCTGGTGTTCTTTGAGATCATTTGTATCCAACAGGAGACCAACATGTTCTAGTGGTGAGCACCAAGCCAGCTTCTAATAAACCATAGCCTAGATGTTGTGTCAGATAAGTTCTTGGATGTCAGAGACTGCCTTTTTCCCTAAATACATATTGTATGATTCCACTTATATGAAGTTTAAAAACAAGCAAAATTAAATCCATGATGGTAGAATTCAGGACAGAAGTTATCTTTGGAGAGAAGGAAAGAGGAAGAGGGAATAATTTGGAGGGGCAGGAAGGGGACATCTGGGGGTATTGTTACTGCCTTCTTGGAAAGAAAAAGAAACATCCCTGGGTTGGAAAATAGACAAAAACTGGCAATAATCTGCACAATCTTCACTCAGTTACGAAACACGATTGACAGACTTTCACCACAAGATGAAGTCTTTGTATACTCGCTTACATATCAAGTCATTATTTAGGAGAATGTGTCACTTGTTGAAATGCAAAATATATTAGGTGGAAAATATATGAAGGGTTTACATAAGCCCATTGATGCTTATTCAAGATTTCAAGTCCCAAAAATGAATATTTGAAGAAAGCAATGTTGAAATTATATCAAATTCAGCTACTGTGATTCAACAACAAACAAGAATATAAGAAAATTTGAGGATGGTATCTGTCTCTAAGAAAGTGAGTACAAATGGCTGATAAAGATCTAGTAGTTGTCCAGCTTCTGAAACACCCAAGACCATTCTGTGATGTTTTAAAAATTCCCATATAATACATACATTAAAAAAAAAAAGCAAGGAACAAGAGAATTTTTTTTAAACATAGCAGACAGGTTAAAAAGAACCAAAAACATAATCGTTAAAATTAAAATACACTGGATAGGTTAAAGAGAAGATTAGAAACAGATGAAGAGAGACTGAGTGGATTAGAAAATGAATTCAAAGAAATTACTCAGAACATAGTAGATAGAAAGACAAAATAAAAAACATGAAAGAGATGTTAAAATATTTGGAGGGCAGAATGAGATATTTTACATTATTTTCTTTTTATTGAGGTAACATTGGTTTATAACGTTATACAAATCTGTCTAACATATGGGGTAAAAAAACACCCTAAAATACTCAACAGTAATAGCAAAAGATTAAAAGGGTGGTTATCTGAGGGAAAAATGTTCATGTGGGGATTTAAAATACTGAATAACTTTAGATTTTATCAAGTAGAGTCTGAACAGTAATATTTAAAGTCTAAAAAATTATTTATTGTTTATCTGAATTCGAATTTAACTGGGCATCCTGTATTTTATCTGGCAACCCTACTTTAAGCGTTTTTAGTGATACAGTCTTTAGATTATGATAAAGTGTTCAATTTGCCAGGAAATGATGATGATTCTAAACTCATAAGCTCTCAATAAAGTAGCCTCAAATAAAGCAAAATTTGACAACTTCAGGTAGAAACGGACAAATCCTCTACTCGCTTCTGTGCTGCCAGCGGCTGCTTTCCTCTGGAGCCACAGCACCCATACGTGGTTTCTCCCCTATGACCCAAGGTTTTCACCAGACCGGCAACAGTGTTCCCTCCCTTTGCCTCTGAAGGCCTAGGGGTGGTAATGGCTTCTCTTTGTTCCTAGTTCCTGGTACTTCACCATTCCTTGTTGAGTCCTTAACCATGGCCACTGCTCAGTAAATCATCCCTTCAATAAAATCTTGTCAGTGAAACAGTGTGCCTTCTGTTTCCTGTCACTACCATAACTGATACAATCAGGTACAGAATTTTGAGATAATGACCATTTCCTATTAAAACATTATAAAATGGAAAGAGTAGTACAGTTGGAAAAATCAGCATTTTGCAACTATCATAACAAAGACTGGTGTGGGCAAAAATCATCAATGGATGCTAAATCGAAGGTGTAAACTCTGATGAAAAGCAAGATATTTGCACAGTCTTAAAGTGCAAAGTTACTTTTTAATTGCCAGGGAGAAAATAGTAAATGTAGAGTGGCGACAGTGGAAAAACACCTTTATGAAGAGATGAAAATTAACATCACCAATGAGGGGACAGACAGATATCATATGCCTCTAGATGTGATTCTTTCAGCATGCAACAATAACACATGCCCAGAATTCTGACTGGGAATGCATAACCTGATTTAATCATGAGTGAATACCAGACAAACCTAAAATGAGGAACATTGTATAAAATAACTTGCCTGAATTCCTCAAAAATGTCAGTGTCATGAAAGACAGAGAATGTCAGGAACTGTTACAGATTAGAGGAAACTAAAATAACATGAAACTAAATACAATCTGTGACCTTAGACTGAAATCTGTACTGCTGGAAGAAAAAGTTATGAAGTCCATTATTGGGACAACTGACAACATTTAAATATAGACTATAAATTAGATAAAAGTATTGCGTCAATGTGAAATTTTCTGAATTTGACAACTGTACTGTCGTTATGTAAGAAGATATTCTTAGGAAATATTAAAAGTGAAAGGGGCATGATGTAAGCAACCAATTCTCAAATTATAAATAAATAATATAAAATATAGTGTGTGTGTGTAAGATGAGAGAATGATAAAACAAAAGTAAATCTGGTGAATATATTTTACACACACACACAGCAAGAGAGGGAGGGAAAGAAGTCGCGGGAGGGGGACATAATTATGGGCAAATGTTAAAAATTAGTGAATCTCAGAAAGGATATACAGGAGTCCTTTGTATTACTCTTGCAACTTTTCTGTAAGTTTTAAATCATTTTAAAAGAAAAAGAAAAAGCACCGTGGATATTGCTCCATTACCACTGTTGTTTCACTTGAAAATATGACAAAAGGTACGAATTTTGTTTCCAGGAAAATCAACTTGCATCAACACACATAAGCTGACATATTATTTTAGGGAGTTCAAAGACACTGTAAGGCACAAACAGGTTAAGAACCACTGCTTCATTATTTTCTAACATTTAGTACTGCAAAAGAGAATTCTGCAGCAAGCATAATTTTTGTTCCTTTGTAGGTAACCTATTTTTTTCTGCCTCAATATATGTAGGGTTTTTTTTCAGGATTCTTGAAATTTAAAACATACCACCAAAATAGTCTAGATATAGACATTTTTTCATAATTTTCTCTAGAATATGGTGAGCCCTTTTATTCTCCAGGTCATTTTCAGCCTTGGAAATTTTTCTACAATGACAAATTTGATTAATGCTTCAGTTCCATTTCTTCTGGTTTCTCCTTTGGAGATTTCTATTATTCATTGGTTAAATCTCAATTTTCTTTCTTTCACATATAATCTTTTCTTACCTATCATTTTCATCTCTATCCTTTCACTGTACATTCTGGAAAAACATTCCAAGTGTGCTCTCTATATCATTAATTTGATTTTTTTGTAGTGTCAATTCTGCCCTTTATCACAAGCTCCTTCTACTCCAGACATGTTGTTCACTTGCAGCTGTGACATGAGAGTGGATACAGAAAGACAGAGTGGCATAGAAAGAGAAGAGATGACAGGGTTAGGATTTTTAGCTGACGAGCTAACAACTCTAACTTCCTGATTTTCTAGTCAGGGCAGCCCCTCTAATCTAGAGTTAGGTGGAGTCAAAGCCTTGTTCTGCCTTCTTTAAGGCCATTGGTAATCTTTAAGAAAGTGATAGGAATGTGGTCCTCAGTGCAGTCAATGATAGACTTATTGGAAAATTTCCCCATTCTTTAGCATAGAGTTTTTCATATCTTTATTTTACAGTAATGTTCCTTTTTATTAGGGTATCTTTATGGGATTTTTTTCAAGGTAATTGGAAGAAGCTATTTCAGGCACTGGTAATCTGATACCAAGTTAACCCAGAAGTGTCTTCTCCCATATACTCCCCTGAATAAGAGCAGAGGTAAAAAATTACTTCTAAATATTCTGGTTTACTATATTCCCATTTATAGATACTGGTTTTTCTAACAGTTGGGTATCGTTGTTTAGTACAATCATTTATGAATGTTCAGGATAGGTATTTACTGACATAAAGAGAATTGATTTCCTTCTTTAAAATTCCAAGGGAAACTGTGTAAATAGCTACCCAACCAAACTTCTTAGCTGTAAGCATTCTCTCACTTTCAAAGGGTAGTCTCACTAATGAAGGTAGAAAGAGAAAGAGGAGAGGAACCTTGGAACGTGCTTCTTTTGTTTAAGAGACTGGATTCCCCATAGGTCTTTAGATGGGATCACAGGTGTTCAAGAAGACAATTAAAATGTATTAAACCATGAATGGCACAAGTAAGGAATACGTGCTTGTACATGTAACAAAGGGGCTCCTTTGACATTTGATCTAGGTAAGTAAAAGACAAAGAAGAGGAAGACTTGCTTTATACAGCAAATATGAGCGCATGAAACTCATTACCCTCCACAGGATTTCTGGCAAAAACATAAATTGGAATAAATTTATGAATGACAGTGCCAAAACGCTGATGGAGAAGATGAGAAAGATTTGATTTTGAAGGATGAGAGAAAGAGGCACACTCTTGCTGTGGCTATTTCCTTGGGGTAGTCTCAGACTTTCAGACTGACCCTGTGGACAAATTCTTGGGTTCCTAAAACCAGTTTTTTTTTTTTTTTTGTGGAGAAGACCAGCCCTGAGCTAACATCTGTTGCCAATCTTCCCCTTTTTGCTGAGGAAGACTGGCCCTGGGCTAACATCCGTGCCCATCTTCCTCCACTTTTTATATGGGACGCCGCCACGGCATGACAGACAGGCGGTGCGTCGGCGGGCGCCCGGGATCCGAACCTGCGAACCCCGGGCTGCCAAGCGCGGACTAAATCGCCGCGCCACCGGGCGGCCCCTAAAACTAGTTTTTATGCCTTTAAAAAGCAGTGGAAAAATTTCTGTCATCTTATCATTACCTCACTTTTTCTAATTCATCTCTTCTCTCCAATTACCTACCTCTTCCAGGTCTTTGCTACTCTTGAAACAGTTATGCCTAGAGCAACTGTTTAGTAATTACCTGCTTAATAATCGAAGCCTTAAAATGATACATCCAAACACAAACTGAGGTATTCTGAGAGATGGCAAAATGCACTATTCTGAACCTCCTTATATATTCTTTGTAGAATGCTCGAAGGAAACAATTCTGCCTACTTTCAAAAACAAGGCAAAATACTTTGAAGTTCAGAGGTGAGGTGGATGAGGTGGCTAGGCTCAGGAGCTCAGAAATCAAGGGTCCCAGGCTCTTTTCTTCTATTCCTCCTGTCATTTGCAGTGTGTCTCATATCTTCTCTTATGATCACAAAGTGGTAGCAGCAGAGCCAAGCATAATGTTCTTCCATAGCAACGTTCAAAGCAGGAAGGGAAGGGTAAGCTTTCTTCATACATTTCTTTATTTTCTCAGAAAGTTAAATGTCTCCCAGAAAACCACTAGCAGACATCTCCTTATATGGCATTGTCTAGAAAAAACTGGTCACATGGTTATCTCACCTACAAGAGAATCTGGAAAAATTAATATCTTATTTCTTAAGAGATAGTTCCTACGAACAAGGAAGAAGGAACAGGCAATCAACAGTGTCTAACACTTCTACTAACACTTCCTATGCCTTATATCCTGTGGTCTTTACTACCAGAAATGAACTACCTTTCCTCCTCTGGTACCAATCAAAAATTCCAGGGAAGGATCCTTATTTGCCTGGGTTGAGTCAGGTTCCCACTCCTGAACCAATCTGCCATGACCCTCGGAGGGGTCATCATGCTAGACTGTTGTCAACTCAATACCACCACCACTCCTATCAAAGGCTGGGAATTGTTTCCCAGAATCCCCTTCCTTACACAGTTGCAGGTTAGAATTTGCCAATGAGAGGAACTCACATGAAACTTGAAAGGCAGAAATCAACTCATTACTCTTGGGAGACTGTGGCAAACACAATGAATTCCTTAGCTAAAATTGGTTCGCTGATTTGATTAGATTCAAAGGTGGTAAATGCGATAATAGCAGTCCACGGTAAATGAGGCAAAACAGTTACTTAATTTATCACGTATAGTCATGGGCCTATAAAATACAAGGCTTCGGGTAAACAAGTAACTGCTACAATAGAAGTCAACAGTGGAAATAGAGAATAAAAGAATAAGGACTGTGGAGTTGCTTCTAACATGTCCTGGAGAACTTGGGGGAAAAAAAGGTGATAAACTGAGGGATTTAAATTTCTACCTCAAGTCCTGATAAGGAACCAGAAAGCTTCTATGGATGCCCTGAACACCCTTATAACCTACAACCACTGGATCAAGATTTTTTGAAAACCAAGTTCAAATGTAATCCTGCAGGTGGTTGAATAACAACACTAATTGAATTGACAGCCATGTAGTGTATCATCTTGTAGTTAAAGCATTGACTGAAAGAACAAGATCCTGAAAACTAGCATGAAGATATCTGGGAAGATTTTGATGAAGCTGAGGATCGTGAATCCTCAAATTTTGCTGAGCCTTATGTATCAGTCAGGATTTAGTCAGAGAAGTAAAGCCACTATGATTATTAAGAGAGCTTGTGGATAAGTCTATAGGAAGCTATTGCCACTGTGTAGCTACTACCTCTGTGGGTCAGCTGCCAAGGGTGCGGTGGTGGACCAGGAGCCACTCTTGGTCAACAGGGCCAGAACTCAGGTGGAAGAGCTGGATGTGGAATGGAGAAGAGCAAGGACAAGTATGACAACACCAGGCACCTCTGTGTCTATCACTGTGTCTCCCTGTGAAGATCTCCAGGAAGAAGTAGCCAGTGCTTTACTCCTACCTCTTAAATCTCAAACAAGTTCCTCTACGGACCAACTCAATCCTAGAATCATGCAAGGAAGGGAATTCTGGGAAAGGTAGTTAACCAATTTGACAACAGAACAATCCAAGAAACCTACAAGGTGATCAACCTTCCCAGATTACTCAAGACTGTCCCAGTTTTAGCACTGAAAGTCCCACATCCCAGGAAACTCCTCAGTCCTGGGCAAACCAGGGCAGTTGGTCATCCTACCTTCCTTGCCAACAGAGACAGTCTTTTCTCTCTGTCTGAAAAAGTTGGCATCCTCTTGCCAAAAGAATCTTTAATGCCCTCTCCTGAGGTAGTCACCTGGCAGAAGAATATTGATCCACTCACTACCTCTTATTGCTTCTAAACTTATAACTAGATTTAAATCCCTGCAGGCCCCAAAGAGATGAACACAAAGTCTGACCCCAAAAGAAGTTCTGTACACACCAAAAGAAGCGCAAGGTTTTGCCCTTTTGCATCTGCTAAACCTAGGTAAAGTGTAGGAATCATAAGAATGTTAGACCAGAGCAGAAGAAATGTAATGTTGGATCAATCCAAATTTGTAGATATGGGTACATTAACCAGAGATTTTGCATGAAATGTGTTAGCTTGAGTACCTGGGAATAACTCTTAACAATTTCTTCAACTGGTTGACTAAAACCTGGAGCCAACAGTGGCCTACATTAAATGAAGTTTAGACGCCAGAACTTCCTTGGTATACAGTAAAGAAAAGTTATTCAAAAGCTTAGAAAATAAGGAACACTGGGGTGTATTTAATATGTATGACTGACCTGCTCACTTACCCCCTAACTATACCCCAGGAGGCTCCCAAGAACACACTCCTTTGCCAAGCCTTTGAGAAATACATCAGCAAAGCATCCCTTAAAACACTCTTCAGCACCTTCTCTCTGCAGGCTAGAAATAACAGTGGAAAAGGCTACCAACAAAATAGACTCCCTGAACTCAAAGAGGGAAGATCTCAGACTGGCAGGAGCCAAATGGTGGCATATAACTACTAGAAATAAGGGGCACATGGTTACACCTTATAACCATGTGCAGAGGTAGAATAGGAAAACAGAATGGGCTAACCTGTAGAGATCTTTGGTGATAGCTAATCGATCATGGTGTCCCTAGGACTAAAATACATGGGCAGCCTACTGAAGCCATATTTCAGGGGTTACACTAGAACGGCCCCTCTCTATCAAAACATTAAACCAAAAGCAACATAGGATTTCTAGAGAGACTGCAGAGATTAGTGCCACCAACAAAAACTTGAAAGATACAGGGTGATACTTAATGAAGTAGTGACTCCTATTACACCTGCTGTTACTGATGTGTTAACTTTACTAGAGCTATCAATATAGCTCCTAATATCTAGTATGTAGTTATTGACCCAGCAAACGCTTCTTTTTCTATACCTGTTAGTAAAGATCATCAGAACTAATATCTTACCAGAGGGCTATATCAATTCTCCAGCATTCAGTCATAATCTACAGGGACCTTGACCATCTCACCATTGCACAAGATAGCATACTGATCTATTACACTGATGACATGTTAGCTCTCTTTCCCCAACTGAACGCAGCCATAAAGTACTGCCATAGCCACTGGACGCTTACCTCTGTATAATGGAGGATTTCTCACATAAGGCAGAATCCCTGTGAACTGAGGCATAACTCCAAATATTGTCTACAAGAGCCTCATATCAGAATATAGTAGTTTTGGCTGCAGAAATATTCTTCTTTGTATGTCTAAGGTTTATTTTGCCAATAACAATCATTTTACTGAGCACACACTGATTGTCAAGTACTAAGTTTGGTGCTCAGGATACAAAATGCATATTATGTGGTCCTTGCCTTTGAAAAATCCTTAGTCTAAAAGCAGTAGCATATAATATAGACAATTATAATACAGTGTTATCACTGCAAGAATAAAGGCAGGTGCAAAGTATAGTAGAAGGATCTGTGGCACAGAAGAGGTGTCACTAGAGCTGAGTCTTAAAAGACAAAGTTGTAAGACAAAGAGGAGGAGAAGAAGGACAATCAAGACAGAAGGAACAAGTGCAAAGGCATGGAGTTATAAAAATGTGCTCAGAGAACAAAAGGCAGGTAGTGTGGTGTGGCTAGAAGAATAAAAAGAGATGAGGTTGAAAAGGAAGACTGAAAGCAGAAGAAGAGTTTTAATATTATTCTAAGGAGTTCCACTATGGTTAGAAGGCAGAAGGTCTCAAAAGACCATTGCTCTCATCAAAACAGTAAGAAAACACCAGATAAACTAAACTTCATACCTTTCTTAAGAGCCATCAAAGAGCAGTGGATGCAAAGAAGTCCAAATGAACCAAATTCCAGAGAAGGATGAGTTCTTCAAAGGTAAGCAAAAACCCTCTTTCTATCTTGAAACTGCCTAGTCGGAGTATAGGTGGGCAGAAAAGCAGGCTTACCATAGGTGAAAAATTTTGCTGAGACAAAAAGAAGCCAAACTTTTAGTGACATCGCAGACTGGTATGATGGACTAGAATCTGGAAGAGCCCCAGCATAAAAATAAATCTCTCGGTCTGACATTTGTACTCCAAGGGAATTCTGCTAAGTGGCAGTGATAGCAGAGCTAGAAAGCAGAAAGAGATCTCCCAATTTTGTGTGGTGTGCAGGTTCTAGAGCCCTGTTGCAGCTGCAATCCAGAGGTGAAATAAATTAATTTAAATTTTAACCCAACTCCCTGCCAGCTGAAATCTTGAAAAAACAAATCGAAGAAATCAACCCTTTATCTACAGCACACAGGAAGCTGTGGGTTGGGCTAAAGGCCAAAGTGCCATAATCTCATTTGAATCCACAGGTAAACTGTAATTAAAACTGCCGCTCAGCTCCAGCTCAGCCTGACTCACTGAAATTTGAATGATCAGCCAGTTACCTTAGCTGCCTGACAGAGGAAAGAATATGCCCTCTCTGAGAAAAACAAAACAAAAATATTATCAAGTTCATTCTCTACATTTCTTTTATACAAAAGATCCAATATGAAATAAAAATTTCTAAGACATGTGAGGAAGCAAAGAAGTATAACTCATAATTAAGAAAAAAAGTCAAGAGAGATCCAGGGACAAGAACTTTTAAATAATTATTACTAATATGTTAAAAGAACTTAGAGGAAGAAATGAACAGAATGGGTGAAGAGATGGAGGATTCCAGCAGAGAAATGGAAATTCCAGAACTGAAAAATAAATCATCTGAAATGAAGACACTGGATGGGTTTAACAGCAGACTGGACAGAGAAGAAGAAAGAATCAATGAATTCAAAGATAGGTTAATTGAAAACTAATCAAAGCTGAGGCCCAGGCTGGCAATGGCAAAAGAGAGGATCAATGAATTTGGCACATTATAGCCAAACAGCTGAAAACCAAAGATAAAAAGAAAATCTTACAGCAGTCAAAAAAACACTATTACATTCATAAGAATTTTAGCTGACTTCCCAACAAAAACAATGGAAGTCAATAAAATAACATCTTTTAAGTACTGAAAGTAAAACACACACACACACACACACAAAATTCTTCACAAAAAATCTGTCAACCTAGAACTCTATACCAGCAAAATATCTTCATATAATGGAGAAATAAAGACATTTTCAGATAAACAAAAGCTGAAAGAATTAGTAGGCAGCATACCCTTACTATAAGAAATGCTAAAAGAAGTTCATCAGGGTGAAGAGAAATGATTCCAGATGAAAATCTGGATCTTCAGAAAAGATGAAAGAGACCATTTGTGGCCCACAAAGCACACAATATTTACTCTCTGGCTTTTACAGAAAAAGTTTGCAGCTCTTGTCAGAGAGCAACTACTATAAACAAACAAAAAAAAGAAGTATAGCTAACAAGGGGAGATAACAGCCAATAGAAGAGATAAAATGGAATACTAAAACATTAGGTTAATGCAAAAGAAGGCAGGAAAAGAGAAACAAAGGGACAAAGACAGATGGGCCAAACAGAAAACAAACAGTTAAGACGATAGACTTAAACCCAACCAGCTGAATAACTACATTAAATGTAAATGGATTAAATGCTCCATTTAAAGCCAGAGATTATAAACTGAGATTAACAAACAAGACCAGCTATACCTGTTTATAAGCAACATACATATTTTAAATATAAAGACACAGATTAAGAGTAACAGGATGGAAAAAATATACCATGTATATGATATGCATAAAAACAATGTTGTGGCTATGTTTATATCAGACAAAGTAGATTTCCAGAGAGTAACTGACATCAGAGACAATGAGAGAGATTTCACAATGATAAAAGAGTTAATTCTTCAAAAAGATATAAAAGGGTATGCTCCTAATAATATAGATTCAAAACACAGGAAGCAAAATTGACAGAAATAAAAAGAGAAATAGACAAAAATCACATTTCCCAAAATTGATAAAATTAGACCAAAAAAATCAATAAGAATTAGAAGATTTGAGCAACACTATGAAACAGCTTGACCTACTTGATATTTATAGAACTCTGCAACAACTGCAGAATACATATTCTCTCAACTGAACATGTAAGACCATATGCTGGCCATAAAGCAATTTTCAATATATTTCAAAGGACTGAAACCATACTGTGTGTGTTCTCTGACCATAGTGGAATTAAATTAGAAACCAACAACAAAAAGATAACTAGAAAATCTCCAAATATTTGAAAAGTAAATGCCATTCTAAGAAGTTTGGACTTTATCCCTCAGTACCATTGGAGCTATTCAAGGATTTTATGCAAGGGAATGATACATTCAGATGTGAGCTTTTAAAAAATAATTTTCATTGAAAATAAAAAATGTAGTAGAAGAAGAATGACTAAACACACTCATACACAAAAAGGGGAATAAGCCATAACCCATGTGACAAATGAGGAGAAACTGATCTAAGGCAGCTGTAAGGAAATAGGATTGAATCAAGACATTTTCAAATGTAGAATCAAGGGGACTTGGTAACCAATTAATTACATGTGATCTGCAAAGCTAGATAATCTTAACCTTAACTAACTTTGATGACTGGATAAATAGGAATGTCATGTATGGAGATAGGACAAACAAGGAGGAGGTTTTGCTGGGTATAGGAACTAGAAAACACAAGTGTGCAATACAGGCTCTACCTTTAATGCAAGAACATCGATTCCAACTGCTGCGGCTTCTTATTGTTTGGTTCAGGAATTTAACCCAACACCTTCTCCCAGTTCACTTAATTAATCTTCAAGTTCCTTCTTCTCTGCTACTGTGGGTTCTGCACCCTGACACCTGCTTTTCCATTTGACCACTTTCTATTCCTTAGTATTGTCTACTCAGGTTTTCAACTGGAATATCAACTGGGTATTCCATTCATACTTGGATCTGCTTTTCAGCTCATTCTTCAGATTTAGTAAACAGATCTTTGAACTATTTTTGGCTTGACCCACGTGCCCTGAGGACTCCTCATATCTGCTCACTGGCTCAGAGACACTGCAAATATAGATGAACACAGCCTTAGCCCACCTCTACTCTAGATTTCTGCTCAGTTTACTGAACAATTACATCTAGCTTCTGCCTGTAAGGGAACAAGTTTGGACAATATGTTCAATTATGGACATTGAGTTTGAGGTCCTTGTGAGCATCCAGGTGGAGATATACAGAGGCAGTTAGAAATAATGAGGCTGGGGTTCAGGAAAGAGATCCACTGGGAGATACAGATTTATGATCAGCAGCATAGGTTGTAATCAAAGCCACATGAGTGGATAAGCTTGATCAAAGAGACTATAAAGCAGAAGTCCTTAATCTCATGGGCTTCAGGGGCATCTATGAATCCACTGAAATTGTGGGTAAAATTTTGTGTATGTATGTGTCTGTATTTCTAAGGTAGGGATCCATAGGTTTCATCAGATTCTCACATAGGTCTATAAATCTAAAAAGATTAAAAACCTATCGGGGGGGGGGGGCTGGCCGAGTGGCATAGTGGTTAAGTTGGCACGCTCCACTTCGGTGGCCTGGGGTTCACGGGTTTGGATCCCAGGCACGGACCTACGTGCCTCGGGCCACGGTGTGGCAGTGTCCCACATACAAAGTAGAGGAAGATGGGCATGGATGTTAGCTCAGAGACAATCTTCCTGAAGCAAAAAGAGGAAGATTGGAAACAGATGTTAGCTCAGGGCTGATCTTCCTCACCAAAAACCAAACCAAAACAGAAAAACCCAAAAAACCTATGGAGGAGGGAGAAGGCTAAAGATGCAACCTAAAGGGCATTATTTACTGAAATGTGCTATAATTTTGAGATTAGAGACTACGGTGGGAAGGGGTGAGGAATATGTTGGCATTTCATTTCCAATTTACCATCTGAATCACAGCAACCATGAAGCACATGATTTCCTATTCAAAATTGGGCAATATGTCCCCAAAATACGCTGACTCAAACACCAATACTTTTAGACTACTCAGAATTGTATGAAAACCAGCACTTTTAGGCCTGGAGCTTTGGATTCTATATTCCCAGTCAAAATGTGAATTTTTTCTTACTCCCAGCCCATATATAAAGGGAACAATCTCCCCTGCCATCTTTCCTCTCTGGAGCCCACCTCATGTCACAGCTGACAATTGAAGATCACTTTTTAAGCATTACTTTACAGAACTTCATGATCATCAATGCTAGATATATTAGCATCTGAGCTTTTACAGGCAAAAAAGCTTTGAAAATACACAGGATTTAGATTGCAAAAAGACCTATGAAACCCAACCCCACAAAACAAGAACATCAACTTGTATGTATTATCACAAAGTGCTCAAAAATGCAATTATAGTTCACACTTTATCTTTTTTCCTCAAAATTATTTGTCACCTTAGGGACACAGATATGGAGAGAAAAAAGTTTTTTTCCAGTGTGCATTTTGAAACCCCTTCAAAAGCCACAAATGTGTTATGAAACAACTTCTCTAGTCACATGGATTCAAACCACAGCATTCTTCCCAACCCACCCCTCAAGCAAGCCAAGAATAATCTAGCCAGCCAACTTGCATGTAAGAAAACTATAATGTCTACTGCCTGGGAAACCTCTCAATATCATTTGTACATTTACCTTGGTTTATAAAAACCATTTCAATACTGTACAAAGGAGAAAGCTATGAATTACTAATTACCAAGAGATTATCAAGGACTTTGATAATGGATACTAGATTGATGTGTACTTCATCTTTAGCAGAATGTAGTTCACAAAATTTTAACACAAAAAAAATTTTTTTAAACCTAAGAGATGGTTCATATATTCTTTTGAATATATACAAACAGGTAATAACTGGAAAATGTTCAATTACATTAATCAATGAAAGCTATTAAAATTCACAAAAATCTAAAATAAAATTACCTGTATTATGCTGCTAGTTCAAAAGATTAAAAAACATTTTTTATCAACATATAGCAAGCACCTTAAAAAATTTCAGATACTTTGACCTGGTTTAATTCCACTTTTATTAGTCTAATCTTAGGAAAAAAGAAAACCTAAAATGTCATACGTGCAAAGATGTTCATTGCAGCACAATTTGTCAAAGAGAAAACTGTAAACGACAAAAGAAAAATGGTAAAATGAATTATAGGAATTATATTAGGGAAACACACTTCATTTGTTCTTTCATTCATTCACTTACTACTGTTTCAGAAAGGATTTAAAGTGGCCCATATGATGATGTATCACATAACCATGAAAAATTATGTTTAAAAGGTATGTGCACAATGTGAAAATGCTCATGAATATTAAGAGGAAAGGACTGGACAAAAAATCGTGTGTGTGCAAAGGTACGACTGTAAGACATGTAATCTTACCTTTGTTTAACAACATGCAGAGGAAGAAGGGAAATCCATCAAAATAATAAGAATGGTATATGTCTGGATGGTAATATTATAGGTGAATTTTATTCTCTTATCTTTTTAATTTTAAAAGTTTTATATGCTGAGCTTATATTTTTACAATAAAATGTTTATACATATGAAAAGTATAAAAAGGACAGATTATTTAAAAAATTAAAAATCTGCCATCATATATGATGTTTTACCACAAGATAGCTCTTCCTATATAGTCACTAATGAATAGAAAAAGGAAAATGACAGTAATACCCAAGAAAAAAAAATCCACATGGAAATTAACTTCATGAAATATAAATGTTTGTCAATTAAAGGTATCAAAAGAAAGACAGAATAAAAAGATGATATATTATAAGGTTGGGGGAAGAGGAGGACACTGACATAAACAGGAGAATACCAGTGAAAGGCAAGGAATTTTAATCATGGAATCAAACAGCCTATCAGTGAACTTATGCCAACATGGCTGCCTTGTTTAAACTGTAGTTTCAAAAAAGAATACATCTAGAGACAAAAAGTAGAACTGTGGTTGACAGGGGCTCAAGGGAGGAGGAATGGGTAACAAGAATGTAGTTTCAGTTTGGAAAGATGAAAAAAGTTCTGGAAATGGATGGTGGGGATGGTTGCACAACAGCATGAATGTACTTAATGCCACTGACCTGTACACTTATAAATTGTTAAGAGAGTAAATTTTATGTTACGTATATTTTACCACAATAAAAAAAAGAATACATTAAGGTTTGATTTGAAGTAGATTCAACTGGTAAGGTATATATTCAGATTAGCTCTTTGTATTTGCAGCTTTTCTAAAACAGTATTTTATAAAGATGTGAGCATAACTTAAAAGAAAAAGCTGTAATTACACTATAATAGTACCTTTCTCTCAATCAGAGGGTAGCATATTGCACCTGTTTACTACTTCTTCTAATGAATCCAATGTTTAGCTTCAAGTATCAAGAAAGCATGCCTCATTGAAACAAAGGTTTAAAAGTAAAGTGGCCATTAGATTCAAAGAAAAAAAAAAAGAGATGTAAGTGACGTCACTAATAATTTTGGTGTTTACGCAAATTTGTGGTAATCAGTTATGAGAATAAATCCCCCCAACAGTAAGCACCATTCCTGGAAACAGGGCAAAATAAAGAATTGTCCCCACAGTTACTGGGAAGAGCCACAGTGATCCTTAAAACGGAGTGGAAGACTTCTGATGATAAAGCATTCTACAAATAGAATTTTTACTTTAAAACAATTTTCTCATTATAAAAAAGCAAGAAACAAAATAAGAAAAAACTTTTCAGGACCCAAATTTCATACCCAGTTTTCTCAATTCCCTTTAAAAATCTCACTTACCCTTCTAGTGTTTTCCAGGATTTTGGGATCAGGTTTTCCATAGTTAGGTGGATTGGCATATGGGTCATATCCAAGTTTGGCAAGCATGGGTGCAATCACTGCCATGTCTTGTAAAACATCTGGAGGTATCTTTCCAACCCATTTTGACAGAGCTCCCACATTGACTGGCTTGATGACTTGGTCTGTAGATCTCTCTACTCTGAAAACAATATAATATTAATAAATATTTATTTAGAATACCAAAAAATAGTGTTAAAAGACAGGTGGAAATTATTTTTGATAACGTTCAAAATTTTTAAGTGTCTGGATTAATAAAGCTATTGAGAAAGAGGGCACTAATCAGGCTTTACACTATTTCCAGACTTTTTTTTAATGTTCTAAATTTGACAGTGATTATTGGCAACCTCAGATTTCTAGAAATAGGAAAAAGGGTCAGCTGAAAACATCTGCATAAAATGTGTTGACACTAATTACAACATTAAAAAAAAAATAACAAAGATAAGAATGTTCAGAAAAACAGCCAGTGAACTTACTCAAAATGCATTATAAATAAATAAATAAATAAGATGGATTGGTAGATGACTAGAGGGACAGATAGATGGACTGACACGTGATAAAGCAAATATAGCAAAATTAATTGTAGTCGATGGGTATAATTCTTTCAATTCTTTGTATGTATGAAATTTTTCATAATAAAATTTGGCGGGGAAAATAGCCAACCATAATCCACTAAGAATGCAAAATATTCATTTGTTCTATTTTTCTGTTGACTTCCTGAAGAACCTTATTTTCTAAGGAAGAAAAAGAAGTGCTCTTTATGATTTTCAATATTACAGAATAAATGTGTTCTACCTCTTGACCTAGAAATTTACTTTAAGCTTGCAGTGATTACATTAATTATATTTGACTGAATAAGTAATAATCTTAGGACAAAATATAATAAATTGGCATCTGGGTTTAAACTAGACCTGAATTAGCACATTGTGGTCAAATGACTATAAAACAGAAGTGTTAGGAGAGTTTTACATCATAATACATAAGAAGTCATTCAAACATAGTAGTCTAATAAATAATAAAAACACTTTTTGTTTAAGTATATGACCTCTCCTGGCAGATAATCTTCATCTGATGAGGAATCTCTCAAAGGGGCTCCACTCCTAAAACAACAGTCAAGAAAAAACGAAATGATTCTTCTCTGGGATGCTGTGAGACCACTACTCCAGGTTTCCTTCCTACCTCAATGGCCACATTCTTTCTTCCCCTCTTAAAAACTTCTCCAGGATTCCACTTAACCCACTGCTCTCTTCACTCTACACATTTTCCCTAGATGACTTCATCTCTAATGATCTTTGCTTGACATTCTTTACCTGTATAAAGAACATCCTGGTTTGTCCAGTTTATACCTACTGCAGGTCCAGTTTATACCTCTTGCCCCAGCTTAATTTCTAATAGCACATCCCACACACTCTCATAAATGTTCAAATTTGTATGATGAAGTATATGCTCACCCTACCCATATACCCTACACATACATCAAAACTAAGATGTTCCTTAACACTTATGGATATATGCACCTCACACAAGAGCACCAAAGTATATAAAACAACTATTAACAGACATAAAGGGAGAAAATAACAGCAAAACAATAATAGTTGGGAACCTCAACACCCCATTTACTTCAATGGATAGATCATCCAGACAGAAAGTCAACAAGTAAACAGTGGCCTTAAATGAAATACTAGGCAAGATGGACTTAGATATATAGAGAACATTCCATTCAAAATCAGCAGAATACATTCTTCTCAAGTGCACATGGAACATTCTCAAAGATAGACCATATGCTGGGAAACAAGGCAGGCCTCAATAAATTTAAGAAGACTGAAGTCATATCAAGCATCTTTTCCAACAATAATGCTATGAAATTAGAAATCAACTACAAGAAAAAGGCTGGGAAAGTCACAAATATGTGGAGACTAAACAACATGCTACTTAACGACCATTGGATCAATGAAGAAATCAAAGGAGAAAACAAAAAATACCTGGAGACAAATGAAAATGAAAACACAACATACTAACTCTTATGGGATGCACAAAAGCGGTGCTAAGAGGGAAATTTATAGCAATACAGGCCCACCTCAACAAAGAAGAAAAATCTAAAATGAGTAATCTTAAACTACACCTAACAGAACTAGAAAAAGAAGAACAAACAAAGCCCAAGTTGGCAGAAGGAGGGGAATAATAAAAATTAGAGCAGAAATAAATGAAATAAAGACTAAAAAAAAATAGAAAGGAACAATGAAACTAAGAGCTGGTTCTTTAAGAAGATAAAGTTAACAAACCCTTAGCTAGACTCTCTAAGGAAAAAAGAGAGAAGGCTCAAATAAGTAAAATTAGAGGAGTGACATCAGCATCATGGCAGACTAAGCTTTCCCCTTTAAAATCTCTGACTCCTAAGATACAACAAAAACATCCTTCACATACCAATAGAGGACATGCACACATCACAAAAGACATCTAAGAGACCCATGTAGCTTTACATCTGAAGGTGAAGGTGCTGGAAGCCCCAAAGGAAGTGGGGAAAGGTAAAGAGAAATACTCCCCTCCCCGTTTTATCAGCCACTCAGGGCCGCGTGGCTCACAGAGAGATGGGGGAATGGCAGCCCTCTGCAGGAAAACTATCGCTCTCCAAGTTCTCTCACAGACTGTGAGAAATTCCCACAAGGAGGCGACAGAACTGTTGCAGGGGTGCAGTCAACATCCAAGCACCCCAGGAGAGCAGACAGCAAGGGAAGAAAGAAGCCCCTGGGATTTGGCAGGTGAAAGAGAGCTCCTCCCCCCGCACACCCGGCACTTCAGCACAACCCTTCAGCACAACACTTCAGCACCCCTGGTGCTTCAGCAGATCTCAGTGGGCTCAGAATACACAGTTCTTGACCCCCACCCAGTGGCGGCAGGTGAGGACTGCGACCAGACATCTTCGTCATGAGAAATAATAAGCCAAAATCTGCAGGCTGTATGCAAAAATATATTAAATCTCCAGACCAGAAGGAAAATGACAAACCCAGAAACCAGCCCTGAAGACACAGAAATCTATAACTTAGACAACAGAGAATTCAAAAGGGCTATCATAAAAAAGCTTAATGAATTACAAGAAAACTTAGACAAACAATTCAATGAATTCAGGAATTTCTTCACAAAAGTGACTGAAACTATAAAGAAAAACCAATCAGAAATCTTGGAGGTGAAAAACACAATGGATGAGATAAAGGAAAATCTGGAATCTTTAAAGAACAGAGCTGACAATATGGAGGAAAGAATTACCATTATTGAGGACAGGAATGCAGAAATGCTCCAGATAGAGGAGGAGTGAGAACTAACACTGAAAAGAAATGAAGAAATTCTCTGAGAAATATCAGACTCAATTAGGAAATGCAACATAAGGATTATAGGTATTCAAGAAGGAGAAGAAAGGGAAAAAGGAGGAAAGAGCTTGTTCAAAGAAATAATAGCTGAGAACTTTCCAAACCTGAGGAAAGAGCTGGAAATACCAATGAATGAAGTCAACAGACCTCCTAAATATATAAACATGAAAAGACCAACTCCAAGGCATATAGTAGCAAAGCTGGCAAGTCAATGACAAAGAAAAAATATTAAGGGCAGCGAAACAAAAAAATAAAATAATGTACAAAGGAATTCCCATCAGGCTATCAGCAGACTTCTTGACAGAAACTCTACAGGCTAGGAGAGACTGGAATGATATATTCAAAATTTTGAAAGACAAAAACTCTCAGCCAAGAGTACTCTATCCAGCGAAAATATGCATCAGATATAATGGAAAAATAATAACCTTCCCTGATAAACAAAAGCTAAGGGAGTTCATTACCACAAGACCCTCACTACAAGAAATGCTCAAGAAGGCCCTCATGCCTGGACAAAAAAGAGAGAAAGGGGATACAAAGCTTTGAGCAAGGAGAAAAATAGGTAGACTAAACCAGAAAAATTGCAGCACTCTATCAGAATAGGTTAGCAAACACTTAATTACAAAATCAAGATTAAGGGAAGGAAAACACAAACAACAAATATAACCTCATCACTTTAAACACACATACAACACAACACAACATGGAATAAGTAGTGACAATAATAACTTAGAAGGGGAAGAGGAAAGGATTGAATCAACTGAGTCTAAGGAAATAAGAGGCCATCAGAAAATGAACTATCTCATCCACAAGATTTTTTATACAAACCTCATGGTAACAACTAAACAAATAATCAGAATAGAATCACATATGACAAATAAAGAGAAAACCAAGACAATCATCATATAGAACAACCAAACTGAACTGGTAGTCCAAAACACATGGGATGAGAAATGAAGGAAATGCAAAAGAACCAGAAAATGAGTGATAAAATAGCAACATTAAGCCCTCATATATATACAATCACTCTAAATGTAAATGGATTGAATTTTCCAATCAAAAGACACAGAATGGGGGGATGGATTAAAAATCAAGACCCAACAATATGCTGGCTCCAGGAAACACATCTCAGTTCTAAGGACAAACACAGACTCAGAGTGAAAGGATGGAAGATGATACTCCAAGCTAATGGCAAACAAAAGAAAGCAGGAGTTGCTACTTATATCAGACAAAGTAGACTTCAAGATAAAAAAAGTAATGAGAGACAAAAAGGGGCAATGTATAATGATAAAAGGGACACTTCACCAAGAAGATATATCACTTATAAATATATATGAACCCACAACAGAAGCACCAAAGTACATAAAACAACTATTAACAAACCTAAAAGGAGATATTAACAACAACACAATATTAGTAGGGGATATTAACACCTCACTTACAACAATGCACAGATCATCCAAACAAAAAGTCTATAATAGACGAGATGGACTTAAAAGATATATACAGAACACTCCACCCAAAAATAGCAGATTACACATTCTTTTCAAGCACACATGGAACATTCTCAAGAATAGATGATACGTTAGGAAACAAGGCAAACCCCTATAAATTTAATAAGATTGAAATCAAAACAAGCATCTTTTCTGAACATAATGCTATGAAACTAGAAATCAACTACAAGAAAAACACTGGGAAAGTGACAAAGATATGGAGAATAAACACATGCTACTGAACAACCAATGGGTCACTGATGAAATTAAAGGAGAAATCAAAAAATATCTGGAGACAAACAAAAATGAAAATACACCATACCAACTCATATGAGATGCACCAAAAGTGGTCCTGAGAGGGAAACTCATAGCAATACAGGGCCACCTTAACAAACAAGAAGAATCCCAAATAAGCAACCTCAAACCACACCTAAGAGAACTAGAAAAAGAAGAAAAAACAAAGCCCAAAGTCAGCAGAAGGAAGAAAATAATAAAAATTAGAGCAGAAATAAATGAAATTGAAATCAAAAAAACAGTAGAAAGGATCAATGAAACCAAGAGCTGGTTCTTTGAGAAAATAAACAAAATTGATGAACCCTTAGCCAGACTCACCAAGAAAAAAAGACAGAAGGCTCTAATAAATAAAATTAGAAATGAAAGAGGAGAGATTACAATGGATACCACAGAAATACAAAGGATTCTAAGAGAATACTATGAAAACCTATGTGCCAACAAATTGGATAATGTAGAAAAAATGGATAAATTCTAAGACTCATACAACCTCCCAAAAACAAATCAAGAAGAAATAGAGAATCTGAACAGACCAATCACAAGTAAAGAGATTGAAACAGTAATCAAAAACCTCCCAAAAAACAAAAGTCCAGGACCAGATGGCTTCTCTGTAGAATTCTACCAAACACTCAAAGAAGATTTAAAACCTATCCTTCTCAAAGTATTCCAAAAAATGGAAGAAGACAGAACGTTTCCTAACTCATTCTATGAGGCCAACATTACCCCAATACCAAAACCAGAGAAATACAGGCTACTATCACTGATGAACATAGAAGCAAAAATCCTCAACAAAATATTGGGAAATTGAATATAGCAATACATTAAAAGGATCACACACCATGATCAAATGGGATATATACCAGGGACACAGGGATGGTTCAACACCTGCAAATCAATCAATGTGAGATACCATATTAACAAAATAAGGAATAAAAATCACATGATCATGTCAATAGATACAGAGAAGGCATTTGACAAGATCCAACATCCATTTATGACAAAAACTTTCAATATAATGGGTATAGAAGGAAAGTACCTATATAATAAAGGCCATATATGACAAACCCACAGCCAACATCATACTTAATGGTGAAAAACTAAAAGCCATCCCTTTGAGAACAGGAACAAGACAAGGGTGCCCACTCTTGCTACTCCTATTCAACACAGTACTGGAGGTTTTGGCCAGAGCAATTACACAAGAAAAAGAAATAAAAGGAATCCAAATTGGAAAGGAAGAAGTGAAACTCTCGCTGTTTACGGAAGACATGATGCTATATATAGAAAACCCTAAAGAATCCACCAGAAAGCTATTAGAAATAATCAACAACTACAGCAAAGTTTCAGGGTACAAAAATCAGTTGCATTCCTATACACTAATAACGAACTAGCAGAAAGAGAACTCAAGAATACAATCCCAGTTACAATTGCAACAAAAAGAATAAAATATCTAGGAATAAATTTAACCAAGGAGGTGAAAGACCTATATACTGAAAACTATAAGACATTGTTGACATCAATTGAAGAAGACATAAAGAAATGGAAAGATATTACATGCTCATGGGTTGGAAGAATCAACATAGGTAAAATGTCCATACTACCTAAAGCAATCTACAGATTCAATGCAATCTCAATCAGAATCCCAATGACATTCTTCATGGAAATAGAACAAAGAATCCTAAAATTTATATGGAACAATAAAAGACCCTGAATAACAAAAGCAATCCTGAGAAAAAAGAACAAAGCTGGAGGCATCACAAATTCTGACTTCAAAATATACTACAAAGCTATGGTAATCAAAAGAGCATGGTACTGGCACAAAAACAGACACACAGATCAATGGTCAGATTCAAAAGCCCAGAAATAAACCCACACATCTATGGACAGCCAATCTTCGACAAAGGAGCCAAGAACATACAATGGAGAAAGAAAAGTCTCCTCAATAAGTGGTGTTAGGAAAACTGGACAGGCACATGCAAAAGCATGAAAGTGGATCATTGTATTTCACCATACACAAAAATTAACTCAAAATGGATCAAAGACTTGAATGTAAGACCTGAAATCATAAAACTCCTAGAAGAAAATACAGGCAATATACTCTTTGACATTGGTCTTAGCAGCATCTTTTCGAATACCATGTCTACTCAGGCAAGGGAAACAAAAGAAAAAATAAACAAATGGGACAATATTAGACTAAAAAGCTTCTGCACAGCAAAGAAAACCATCAACAAAACAAAAAGACAACCCACTAACTGGGAGAAAATATTTGCAAATCATATATCCGACAAGGGGTTAATCTCCAAAATACACAAGGAACTCATACAAGTCAACAATAAGAAACCAAACAACCCAATCAAAAAAATGGGCAGAAGATATTAACAGATGTTTTCCCAAGGAAGATATACAGATGACCAACAGGCACAGGAAAAGATGTTCAACATCACTAATTATTATGGAAATGCAAATCAAAACTTTTAACATCACTAATGATTACAGAAATGCAAGTCAAAACTATAATGAGATATCACGTTACACAGATGAGAATGGCTATAATTACCAAGACAAAAAATAACGAATGTTGGAGAGGATGTGGAGAAAAGGGAACCCTCATACACTGCTGGTGGGAATGCAAACTGGTGCAGTCACTATGGAAAACAGTATGGAGATTTTTGAAAACAGAAATACCATATGATCCAGCTATCCGACTACTGGGTATTTATCCAAAGAATAGGAAATCAATAATTCAAAGAGATTTATTCACCCCTGTGTTCACTGCAGCATTATTCACAATAGCCAAGACGTGGAAGCAACCCAAATGCTTATCAACTGATGAAGGGATAAAGAAGATATGGTGTTTGTGTGTTTACACACACACACACACACACACACACACACACACACACACACACACACACACACACACACAGTGGAATACTACGCAGCTATAAAAAAGGGACAAAATCATCCCATTTGCAACAACATGGATTATGAGGGTATTATATTAAGTGAAATAAGCCAGACAGAGGAAGACAAACACCATATGATTTCACTCATATGTTGAAGATAAACAAAAACATGGATAAAGAGAACAGACTAGCGGTTACCAGAAGGGAAGGGGTGGGGGTGGCTCGAAAGGGGTAAAGGGGCACATATGCATGGTGACAGATAAAAATTAGACTATTGGTGGTGAGCACAATGCAATCTACACAGAAACTGAAATATAAGAATGTACACCTGAAATTACACAATGTTATAAACCAATATGACCTCAATAAAATAATTGGAAAAAAAATTTACTACTGGGCCCTTCACAGTGAATAGTTTGCGACCCCCACATTACACTAAATCCTTTGTTGGCTAAACGTTCAGCAAATACCTTCACCCTCTCCACGGCTTGCCTTTTGACTTTATCATTGGTATTTTCTAATAGACAGGATTTGTTAGTTTCAAAAAAAAAAAAAAAAAAAAAACTAAGATGTTCCAAAACTGGACACATCACCTTCTGCTCAAAATCTACTCCTCTTCATGTACATCTATCTTGATAAATGGCACCACCACCTATCCACAAGGCAAAGCCAGAGATCTGGGACAAAACAGGGAGAAAGCAAGATTACTCCCAAGTTATCTAGTTCTATAGGCTTTATCTCTGAGTAAGACAATCTCTCCTCCATTCCTACTGCCACTACCTTAGTTCATGTCACATCATTTCTCACCCAGATTACTATAAAAGCCTCCTAATTTCCCTGCATTTAAATAGTTGGCTTCCTTGCCCAACTATCTATCATTCCACCAGCATATAAGAAGGGTCTACGTCTTACTAATCTCACTATCACCAGCACCTAGTACATTAACAGATAATAGATGCTCAATAAATGTTTATTAAATGAATGACTAAAAGCTTTTCATGGGGGAAAAGAACCCTACAAATTTAGTTTATACAAACATGCTTAAGAGAAGTCAAGGATCATATCTTTTTATAAGGAGATTAATTGACATAAGATGAAATAACTAGAGAATATCTAAGTGCTAAACTACATGATATTTACTGTGGGTTAGGAATGTTAGAGAATGGGAGTCATGTCTGCAGAGATAAACATTTCCAGGAAAAAAAAGGCTCATAGTAAACAAAGAATAACATTTTCTGTTCATTGCATGTCAGACACTTTGCATATGATATCTAATTTAATGCTTAAAACAACCTTACGAGACAGATATTATCAGTCCCATTTTTCAAATGTGTAAACTGAGACCCAGAGAGGGTAAGTGATTTACCCAGGGTCACACAGTCTGGAAATAATGGTGTTAAGAATTTGAGGGGCTGGCCCCATCGCGTAGTGGTTAAGTTCATGCATTATGCTTCAGGAGCCCGGGGTTTGCCAGTTTGGACCCTGGGCATGGACCTACTCACCGCTCATCAAGCCATGCTGAGGTGGCATCCCACATAAAAGAGCTACAACTCTACAACTATGATACACAACTATGTACTTTGGGGCTCTGGGAAGAAAAAAAGAGGAAGATTGGCAACAGATGTTAGTACAGGGCCAATCTTCCTCAAAAAAAAAAGATGTTAAAAAAAAAAAAAGAATTTGAACGCATGTTGTGACTCCAAAGCTCCCATTTTTCCCAGTTTCTCTTA
Organism: Tapirus indicus; assembly: GCA_031878705.1. NCBI lineage: Eukaryota > Metazoa > Chordata > Mammalia > Perissodactyla > Tapiridae > Tapirus > Tapirus indicus. Next base: position 122,715,979 of record CM062922.1, on the reverse strand, counting down.
CTGTCATCCTGTTGATTATCTTAATTTTTACATTCTATGCTTCCTTGAAAACCCTGGCCTTTTGCTCTACACTGCAGAGTGATCCAGTTGGTTTGGCACAACAATAAAAACACACAAATGTACTATTGATATAATAGGTATATATAGTGCTGTGCTAGTACTGTTTAACAACCTGCTCTCCAGGGGGGAAAAGGCAAAGATTTGTTGCATTTACTGATGTCCCCCATGGTGCAAATACTCCCACCATGGCTGATTTCAAGCTACCAGCATGATATCATTGACTGCAGAGTTGGGAAGAGATGCACAAAAGGGGCTCTCTATACCCGGGGCAAGCCAGCGCCAGCAGACCACCAGATACCTACAGGGCCACAATCTCTTATCCCAAATTCTGAAATCCAAAAATGAAACATCTTTCTGTAGCTTGTTTGGCAGCAAAACATGACCTGAACTGATAGGAATCTATTTACAGTCTTTACTCTACTTGGCATAAACAATCATACTCTTTAATGTAGAAATATTAATGTGTCTGATTACAGATTGCTGACCCAGAAGGGGCAGAGGATGTTATATAATATGTGTTCTATACATCCAAAAATTTCTGAATTCTGAAATACATCTGTGTTAAGCACTGGAGTCACATATAGGGTCTTGTATGTCATGACTGGGAAGTTGGTTTTATCTTGAAAATGTTGGGGAATGACAGAAGGGTGTGAATCACAGGACTGACATAACCAGATTATCATTATCAGCATACAATGCTGATAACTATAGGAAGAGTAGATTGAAGGAATGGGCAACTAGGGTCAGAAAAACCAGTAAAGATGTTCAACTATATATTTGAAGAGTTGAGAAATGATTAAAGCTTCAACTAGCACAAATGAGATAGAGATAGAAGAGAAACTCCATAGATTATTTCTTGTTGTTGATTAGACTTAACAGTCAATTAGATATGTGGGGAAGGAGAGAAAGGAGTCTAGATGAATTGAGATTTGACTTGAGGGACTGAATGGATGGTGTTATCATTCACTACAATAGGTAGTGTTACCGGGTCAGGGACCATATCTGGTGACAGGAGTATGGAGGAAAAGCGTATAATGTTGTTGCTTTGTTTTGTTTCAGGTGTAGGAAACAGAGAAGAAGAGGTAAATTGATAGTAGTCAGAAAGTTACCAAAAGTCTAAAGAAAAATTAGAGTTGACTAAGAGATTGGAATGTAGTACAATAGCTGTTACTACTTGTTCATCCAGATTATTATAGCACTGGTTCATAAGAAAAGTGAAAGCCATTACTTATCATTATGATCAAATAAATGATTTAAAGATAAAGCCCAACCATCTCTTCTGAAAGAGACAGAACTCTAAAAGAACTTGGGAAGGCCTACTGCATATCAATCAGGTGTTTCTCTTTAAGACAGTAGTTAATGGCATTTTATACTTATTGAGCATAAAATTCAAATTAACCATTTTCTGAATACCCACTATGTGTCAGGTCAAGTGTTAGACATTAAGGATGCAAAGATGACTGACGAGGCCATGGCCCTCCTCTCAAGACACTCAGAGTCCAGTAAGAGAGATAAACATATACACATGATTAATACGCAGCACGATAACTGTAATGACAGAGGTTAGAAACCATATTATGGGAATGCAGATGACAGAACTAGGCCATTCTTCTCCTGGGGTGGGACATGAGTCAGGGCAAGTTACCAAGCAGCTAAGGTTGAGGTTAACAATCTATGGGTCACAGGCCAAATCCAATCCCACTGCCTGTTTTTGTCTGGCTTCAAACTAAGAAGGGCTTTTACATTTTTAAATGATCTTTAAAAAAATCAAAAGGATAATATTTCATAACACGTGAAAATCATATGAAATTGAAATTTCAATGTCATAAAGTTTTATTGGAACATAGCTGCGCTCATTTGTTTATGTATTGTCTATGGCTGCTCCTGTGCTGCAATGGCAGAGTTGAGTAGTTGAGGTAAAGACCATACGGTTCCCAAAACCTAAAGTATTTACTGTCTAGCCCTTAACAGGAAAAATTTGTCAACCCTGATCTAAGACTGTATCTTAAGGGCATGCAGGATCTGTTTGTGGGCATCTCAAGTGATGTCCTTCCTCACAGAAGGGCCACATCAACTTTCACACACATGAGAGAACCTGGTGCATTTAGAGAATGGCACATAAAGAGAGCAAAGGATGTACTGAAGCTGCTTGCAGGGGAAAGGTGAGAGAGGGAAAAGAAATAATCGTGTTTACTTTGCACTTATCAGGTTCAACAAAGACATTTGTTGAGCTATAAGGACAAAGAAATAAAAATACAAGAGAGGGTGTGGTCCCAATCCTCCAGAAGGTCTCTGTCTGGTTGGTGAGCCACACAAACTTTCCACACTAAAACTCTTAGAGTTGCTTCTTAGTTCCAAAATCAGCTCTTTGGGCTGACCTTTCCTCTTTTCCCATGGGTTCTAGTTATTTAGCTTGCCTTCTTCTAAGAGTAGCAAGGTGTAGTGTGGAGAATGCAGACCTGGAAGTTGGGCCTGTGTGATCTAGCTTTGTGATCTAAGAAAACTCTGATCCTCAGTGATTGGGGATAATGACCACTAAAGGCACAGTTTCAAAAAGAGTGTTCACAAGCAGAGATTGGCAAACTATGGCCCAAATCTGGCCTGCTGCCTGTTTTGTAAGGAAAGTTTTACTGGAACACAGCCACACCCATTTGTTTCTGTACTGTCGATGGCTGCTCTACATCAGAGCTGAATAGTTACAACAGAAATCATACGACCCGTGAAGCCAAAAATATCTGGCCCTTTACAGAAAAAGTTTGTCATTCTCTGTTCACAAGGATACAGTTATTAGAGAGAAATGAGCCTGGTCCAGAGAGCCTGATTTTCTTTTTTAGACAATAACCTGCAGGCTGGATGGAGATCATCAAACCTCCCTTACTTCTTTAGTCCTTCTAGAAATTAACTAACACTTAGTGCTGAAGTGTACTAAGGTATAAATTAATTACTTTTCCAGTACTCTCTCATCTCACTGGGACTTTAAAACATATTGCCTGACAGATTGGTATATTTCAACACCCACAGCCCAGGCACAGCACTGCAAGGCAAGTTATCTGTGAATCTGCAGGTTCTCCCCGAGTTGTAGACGTCCAGGCTCCCTTGCCTCAGTAACATTCATAGTGGAAGACAGCCCTCCTCAGGGAACTGGGACAATGCCAAAGTCTTAAATGACTGAGGTGAATATAATCCTCCAAGACACTCATTTGAAAAGCATGGATCTTCCATGAGTCTTAGTTAAACACTACAGCCAGGCGGGCTGCCAAACCACAGGTCTGAATTACGATACACAGCAACTGCTACAGGAAACCAAATCCTCTGGACTAAAGCATCAGGGTTGGAATGGACATGCAAAAAGGAATGGGTAAAAGAGTATATAATCCACATGGGTTAGACTTAGTAGTAAAACAAAAGATGAAATGCCCTTAAAAGTCATGTTTTCAAAGATGCTTTCACTCTTAGAAAATACTCAGGTTATGTCTTATGAAAGAGGATTTAAAAATGTGTATACAACAGATCAACTTTGCAAAAATGTGTTACATATATGCATAGAATCATACCAAAACGCTAACAATGAGAGTGATAAGATTAAGTGCGATTTTTATTTTGTTACCTAACTTTTCTATATTTTCCAATTTTCTATGATAAACAATGTCTTTCTTTGTTAGCCCAGAAACAGTGGGACATATAGGATCACAAAGATTCACCCAGAAGTCTAATAACTATCTCACGCTCAACATAGTCCAAACTGAACTCCCCATCTTACCCCTAAAATCTACTATACCCACCACCCTTTCCATCTCAGTTGAAAGCAACTCCTTTCTTCTGACTGCGCAGGACAAAACAAAATAAAACTGGAGTTGTCTTTTGACTACTCTCTTTCTCTCATATTCCACATCCAATCCATCAGAAAATCTTATCAATGATGCCTCAAAATATACCCAAACATGATCACTTCTCATTAACTCCACTGCCACTCCCCTGGTCCAAGCCAACATTATCTCTTGCCTCGATTTCTACAATATTCTTCTAATAGTCTCCCTGCTTCTTCCTTTACATCCCTGTGTTCTATTCTCAGTCTATAAGCCAGAGAGAGCCTTTAAAAACACAAGTCAGATCATGTTATTCCCTGTTCAAAATTCTGCAACACCTCCCCAGGTATTCCAAGTCCAAGTCCTGAAAATGAGAGGGAATTTGAGAAACCACAGAATAGTTTTTCAGTCTTGCCAAATCATCCCCTAAAAATGAAGAAACCAGATAGCAAAATGAAAAATCCATAAACAGCATTTAAAACAAAACTAGGTGACAAAGTAGCCCCACAAACCCCAAAATACAAGTGGGTGGAGACAACTAACATAGCCACAATACCTGCACGGAATGAAGGTTTATGTGGGAAGAAGGAGAAGGAAGCAACAGGGCATCTGAAAGACAGCTATACTCTGAAAATCACAGCAGACCTATTTGAGAACACCAGTTGAAACTGGGAGTTTCACCCAAACCAAAAGATGAGTGCAAGGGGCCCTTGGTAAGTTCTAGAAGAGGTCAAAAAAGGCTGAGAAACATGAACTCTTGAAACCAACCAGCCAAAGCTCCTTTCCAGGACAGGGCATCACACTGAGGAGAAACTTTTAGGAGTAGAATCAGAATAGCGACAGAGACAAAGAAGTGAGAAGGTTCAGATACAATTGAGGGAGGAATATAGAATCAGGAAATCTCAGAAAGCAAGCCACCATACTATTTAATACTTTACCAAAAAAAAAAAAAAAAAACAGAAGAAGGAGATCTATGAAATTCATAAAGATATCTTGATTTCTCCTTCTAAAAGTTCAAGAAAACTATTTTCATGTACAAATGAGCAGCAAAAAAGTATGAGGTCAAATCTCCTACAAAGTTATTATAAGAAAAAAAGAGAATAAGGAGAATAACATCTCTATGGATAAGGAGAGCAGCCAGAAAGACATGCCCACAAAACATATTAAAATTTTAACTTACTATTTTAAAATAAGCTAAAAGACATTAAGAAAATGATACAAGACATGAAACAACAACATAAATCGTCATTACAAAAACTCAGAAATGAAGTGACAGAACTCAGGAAAAAATTAGAAATGAAAGAAAAAAATCATTTCAGAAGTGAAGACTAAACTTAAAGAGTTAATAAATATAACAGATACCCTTAAAAGAAATTAAAAATGAACTAGAATAATGCCTTCAAAGATTTAAATGTTTTCCAATTTAAAATAATTGGAAATAGAAGAAATATTTTAAAAATAAAAAGTAAATGAAGAGACTAGATGAATTCAAGACAAAGTGACCAAATATTGAAGAAAGGCCAAAAACAAAACAAAAAAGCCCAGTCTATGAATAATAGGATTCTTTGAATAGGGAGAAAATGAAAATTAGGGAACTGAGGAAATACCAAAAACCAAAATTTAAAGAAAACATTCTTTAAAAAAAATTTTAACTATATATTGACAGAGCACATGGTCTACCTGAGAATATCTGCTTTATAATGACCAACATCAGGACATACTCTAGTAAAATTATGGGACTTTAAAGAAAAAATAACCCTTTCAGCATCTCAGCAAAATAAGCAAGTGACTTACAAAAGAAAAATAAAGGAGCAAATAAAAAAATAAGAATCAAAATCAGATTATCAGACTTTTCAACATCAGTACTTTTTGCCAGAAGAAAATGGAGCAATCTGTTTCACATAACACATGGAAGAAAATTCAGTCAAGACTTTTATATCCAGCAAAACTGACTTTCAGGTATATAGGGCACAGACCAACTGTTATAAAAATTAAGAATTCAGAGAATATGTTTCCATGGGTATTTTCTGAAGAATCTACTAGAGGTTAAATCAGCAAACTTTTTCTGTAAAGGACTAGAAAGAAAATATTTCAGGCTTACAAGCCACAGTCTCTATTGCACATCCCTCTTTTAAAATTTTTACAACCCTTTAAAAATGTGTAAGAACGATTCTTAGCTCACAGGCCTTACAAAAACAGGTGCCAAGCCATAGTTTGTCAAACCCCTGTACTGGAAAATGAGCTTCAGACAACCAAAATAATTAGGGGGCAGTGACAAAAGACTGGGATATCCTGACCAGATAGTGGTCTTGAAAAAGCATTTTCTGCTACAAGAAACAAGGGTATATTGAAGAACTGACTGATTCCTGACCTGAGCTGAGCCTATACTATCTTGTCATACTAGATAGTAAGAAAGTTATCAGACACTACTACGGTTATGGCAAAGGTATGCAGGAACCAATTTGAAGAAGCTTCTAGCAGCCAGAGATGGGACAATTTGAACTTCAATAAAATAATAATTACAACAGATTGAAATCTTTAAATTGGTCTTTTGGGAAGATATAAGGAGCCAACTCATTATCTTGAAAACTAGCAAATAAAGAATAAGAATTAAGTATTTATTATGCCTTTTTCCTACAAGAACTGTAACCCTGGGTAACCAAATAGTAGATACAGGGATGTATCTCTTTATAAAATTTTTCCAACTATTATATAGAAAAAAATCAGAATTTCAAAATTTTGCAAGATCCAACAAATTGATGAATCTAGGCACTGAGGATCAATGGCTGCTAAAATCACAAACAGAACGACAACGACACGTAATGGACAGCCGTGTCAAATCAGATCTTGAGTCTGATTAAGCCTCTGGATTCAGATACCAATTTGCATGAAGTATAGAATTCAGAAGAATACATTGGATTATCAACAGTTTGACTGCAAAAATTTTGCAATCTGCGAAATTTGGGTTATAAATAACTTCACAAGCTAAATGACCTAGGTTCTTCAAAAACTGAAGTGTATGATAAAGAAAGGAATAGTGTTTGGAAATCTGTACATTAAAAGAAACTTAAAAAACATGTCAAATTATTTTTAATGGGTAAGACTATAGTATACAGGGATGGATATTTGGGTGACAAAACTATAAAGAAACATAAGGAAGTGATTTCTAAAAGTGCCATAATAGTGGATAGTTTGGGAGGGAAGAAAGAGATTTAGTTTGAGATAGGGTACATGGAAAGGCTTCTGACTGGCATAGTTCAATTTCTTGATATGGGTGATAGTTATAAGAGTCTTTGCCTTATTAAAAATAATTGAAATCCATTTGGCTAACTCCCTTATCTCCTTCAAGACTTTCCTCAGATCTTACCTTCTCCATGAGGCATATCCTGACCACTCTATTTACTATTTACAACCTGCCCCTCAGTATCCCACAGGGTCCTGGTCCCTTTTATTCTCTTTTTTTCCATAGCATTTATAACCTCCTAATATACTATATGGTTTTCTTCTTTAGTATGATTTTTGTTTTTTATCTCCTCCCACTTGATTGTAGGCTCCATGAGGAATTTTTGTGTTTTGTTCATGTGCTCTTGCTCTTCCACAGGTCTCTGCTAGAAATGTCACCTTACCAATGAGGACTTCCATACCATCCCTACACCCCAGCTCTTGGCAACTACCTATTCTCTGCTTTATTTCTCTCTATAGTACTTATTACCATCTGACAAACTAGCCATTTAACTTGTCTATTTTTTTATGGGATGGTTCCCAAATGCTAATGTAAGTTTCATGAAGAAAGGATTCATTTTGTTTTGTCTGTTTTGTTGACTGCTATATCCAGAGCACATAGAAAATTACCTGGCACATAATGGGTGCTTGATAAAAACATGTTAAGTGGTCAAATAAATAGTCTTTATCATATTTAAGTAGTTTTTTTCTATTCTTTCTTAAGTTTTTATTATGAATGACAACTGATTTTTACCAAGAGCCTTTTCGGCATTGAATGGTATGACCATATGGTTTTCGCTTTAATTTACTGCTGTAGTGAATTATGTTAATAGATTTTTCTGATATGAACCATTCTTTCATTTTTGAAATGAAAACTGGTCATAATAACTTAATCTTTGATATGCTGCTGAATTCCGTTTACTATTATTTTATTTATGATTTTAGCATCTATGGGCATTCAGAAAATTCATCTGGAGTTTTCTTTTCTGTAATTTCTATCGGGTTCTGTCATTAAGTCATGGTTTCATGAAATGAACTGGGGAGTTTTCCATCTTTTCCTATGACCTAAAATCGTTTAAACAGCACTGGACTCATCTGTTCTCTACAGGTTAGAAATTACTCAGTTGTGAATCTTTTCGATTTCTTTGATGCTAATCAACCTATTTAAGTTCTATCTATCTTGAAATATCAGCTATTGCCTTTAGGCTTTCAATTTATTACAAATGTATTTTCATGTAGCATTCTCATATAATTCTTTTAATTTCTTTTATACCTGTGATTATTTCTCCTTTCTCAATCCTTCATGTGATATACAATTGCTCTATTTTACCTTCATTGACATTGCAAAGGGTTTACCTTTTTATCGATCATCTCAAATCACCAATTTTGGGTTTTATTTACCCTTTTTACTATTTTTCTCTATTTTATGAATTTTAGCTTTTATCTGCCTTGACTTTAGGATCCAATACCATTACTCCTTTGTACAAGATATCATACCACTGTCCTAAATTCCCATATGATTTGGGTCTATTTCTTACTCTATTCTTTACCACTTATCAGGACAGATCAATCTTGACTCACATGCAAGGAGATTTTATTATTAAAGTACTGAGGGGGGTCTCATTAGAAAGAGTAATGGGGCTTCAATAGCAGCATTAAACCAGAGTTTCCAGAAGGTACATTTAGTTGAAAACTAAACTATGGTTAAATAAGAAAAGTAGCTAATGCATTCCTACCCCACCCCCACCCTCAATATATGTTCCATAAGGGCAGGAATTTTTCTCTTGTTCACTGCTGTATCTAAACTGCTGACAATGGTGCTAGGCAAGTAACAAGAGCTCGATAAATATTTGTTGAATAAATGAATAAACTGGAGAATTCTGTTTCTGATTCTTCAGATAAAATCAGCATTTCTAGGTTTAGATTAATAGTTAGCACAAGGTCAAGAAAAAATAAAATCTCTCTCTTCCCCTGATTACCCTTCTTCTCCCACGCCCTGGTCATGTCTCAGTCCTTCTTCTTCAGTTCCTTAAACATTCCTGGATGAAAGCAGCTCTGTTGTGGTTTTGTCTCTGGTTGTTTTATTTTCTCTGTGTAGCAACATCTTCGTGTTTGGCCAGCCTTGCACTCTTTGTAAGGAACAGATTTCATTTCTATTTTATGGCCTACGAGCAGTTGTAAAAACATTGGTGCTTAATTGCTCAAAAGTTCCCTCACTTGCTCATTCTGCTTTGGTCCTCCAGCATGAAATAACCAACCAAGCTGGTTAAATGTTGCTAATAATTGCCCTTAGCCCATTCTAGACTTTAAGAATAACATATGTGACCAAATATTTAAATTATTACCTAAAACAAACAAGATAATCAGCAGATTCATCATAAACCTAGGTTTATGTTTTTATCTCAAAGGTAAATTGTTTTAACATGTTATACTTTAATAAAGGCTTTTAGCATTTACAAAAAATAAAACTGTGGTTGAATTTCCTTCCACAATGATTGAATTGCATAGTATTATTTATCTCTGATTTGAACAACATTGACAGAGCAATAAAAGTATGTATTTCTTCACGATCTTAAATTATCTTTCATAATATGGAGTACAAACAGAACTTCAAGAATGGCAACTTTTTTTAAGTGTTTAACTCCAATTTTTATGTATGCACCCATGTAACTACCACCCAAAACAACACAGAGAACATTCCCAGCCTCCAAACCGGCTGGCTCCTTTGTGTTGCATCCCAGTTGGTACCCTTAAGATAACCACTATTCTAACTGCTAGATAGATCAGCTTTACCTATTCAGAACTTCACATAAACAGAAGCTTACATTATATACTCATTTGCGTCTAGCTTTTTCCACAAAGCATATTTGTGAGATTCAACTGTGTTGGTGTATCAGCAGTTTGCTCCTCTTTATTGCTGAGTAATAATCTCATTGCAAGAATATACCGTATTACCCATTCCCCTGTTGATGGGCATTTGGATTCATTTCCAGCTTTTGGCTATTATTATGAAGAGTGCTGCTATAAATATTTTTGTTTAAGTCTTTTGGCATAATTTTCTTAAATGTATAACTTCTTTCTTTTGCATATATCCCCAGGAGTGGATTTGATGGGTCATAACGGAGGCACATGTTTTGCTAAGTAGCTATAACAAGTAGTCTTCCTAAGTGGCTATACTAATTTACACTCCCACCAACATTAAGAGTACCAGTTGCTTCATATTCTTGTCCACACTGTATTGTCCACCCATTTAATATTAACCATTCTGGTGGGCACGTAGGGATATTTCACTACAGTTTTAATTTGCATTTCCTGTTGACTAATAATATTAAGCCTACTCTCTTATCTATTTTTTTTTGTAGAATTAGAATGGTAAAAAGTTCTCACCTCATTAACCTATTCAAAAATTATATACTGAATGAAAGAAGGGAGTAGGACTCCTAAAAAGTGGAGAGAAGTATGGCTTTATCCTTACTGTTTGAAATTAAGTGATTTTGGAAGGCCTCCTTTTTCTAAGGACTAGCTTGGCCAGTGCTGAGTCAATCCACGTAGTTGACTTTATCCATGTTTTTTATTTTTTATGTGGATTTGAGTCTAGCATTCTTTCATTTCAGCCTGAAGGACTCCCTTCGGCATTTGTTGTAGGCAGGTCTACTGCTGATGAATTCTCTCACTTTGTGTTTGCAGGGACTGTCTCATTTCTCTTTCATTTTTGAAGGATTGTTTTGGCAGATACAGAAGTCCTAGTTGAGGTTTTTCCTTGTCTGACATCCCACTGCCTTCTGGAACCTATGGTTTCTAACGAAAAGGCAGCTGTTACTCTTGCTGAGGATCCCTTGTATGTTCAGTGCTTTTCTCTTGCCGCTTTAAAGACTTTCTTTGTGTTGTGACAGTTTAATTATGATGTGTCTAGGCGTGGATCTCTTTGGTTTTACTCTACTTGGAGTTCACTGAACTTCTTGAATGTGTAGATACATGTACATACATGTTTTTCATTAAAATTAGGGTTTTGGCCATTATTTCTTCCAATATTCTTTCTGCTCCATTCTATATCTCCGCTCCTTGTAGGATTTCCATTATGTGTACAGGCATACCTCAGACATATTGTGGGTTTGGTTCCAGATGACCATAATAAAGCAAGTCACACAAATTTTTTGGTTTCCCAGTGCATATAAAAGTTGTTTACATTATACTGTAGTCTACTAAGTGTGCAATAGCATTATGTCTAAAAAAACAATGTATGTACCTTAATTTAAAAAGACTTTATTGCTAAAAAATGCTCACCATCATCTGAGCCTTCAGCAAGTTACAATCTTTTTGCTGCTGGAGGGTCTCACAAAAAACACAATATCTGCGAAGCACAATAAAACAAAGCATAATAAAATGAAGTATGCCTGCATGTTAGTACACTTGATGATGTCCCATAGGTTCTGTAGGCTTTTTTCTTTTCTGTTCCTCAGATTGGATAATAGCAATTGACCTATCTACAAATTTGCTGATTTCTTTCCTCTTCCAGTTCATATCTCCTCTTGGGCACAATGAGTTGAATTTTTCATTTCAGTTATTGTACTTTTCAACTCCAGAATTTCTATCTGGTTTGTTATTAGTTTTACCTCTTTATCGATATTCTCTATTTGGTGAGACATTGTTCTCATAGTTTGCTTTTTCTCATTTTTATTTTTAAAAAATGGTATATATTTAAAGTGTACAACATTATGTTTAGACATACGTAACATTGTGAAATGACAACTGCAGTAAAGTTATGAATATATACATGACCATTTTGTGTGTGTGGTGGGAACACTTAAGATCTACTCTCTTAGGGCCAGCCCTGGTGGCCTAGTGGTTAAGTTCAGCATGCTCCGCTGTAGCAGCCCCAGGTTCAGTTCCCAGGCGCGGACCTACACCACTCTTTTAGCGGCCATATGGTGCTGGTGGCCCACATACTAAAAAATAGAGGAAGACTGGCATAGATGTTAGCTCAGGACAAATCTTCCTCAGGAAGAAAAAAAGATCTACTCTCTTAGCAAATTTGAAGTATACAATACAGTATTATTAACTACAGTTAATCTCCCTATTAGATGTTGGTCAAAGGGTAGAAAGTTTCAGTTATTATCCAATCTGAGGAATAAGAAAAATAATGTTGAGCATACAGAACCTATGAGCCCTGCAGAACATCATTTCCTCCAACTCCCTGCCCCTGGTAACCACCATTCTATTTTCTGCTCCTATGAATTTGACTTTTTAAGATTCCACATACAAGTGAGATCATGCAGTATTTGTCTTTCTCTGTCTGGCTTACTTCACTTAGCATAATGTATTTCAGGTTCGTCCATGTTTCCACATACGGCAGGATTTCCTTCTTTACAAAGGCTGAATAATATTCAATTGTATATACATACCACAACTTCTTTATCCATTCATCCGTCAACAATATTTAGGTTGTTTCCATATTTTGGCTATTATAAAGCTTCAATGAATATGGAAGTGCAGATATCTCTTTGAGATATTGATTTTGTTTCCTTTAACTATATACCCAAAGTGGGATTACCACATCATATGTTACTTCTATTTTTAATTTTTTGAGGAGCATCTATATTGTTTTAGATTAAGGGCTATACCAATTTTACATTCCCACCAACAGTGTACAAGAGTTCCCTTTTTTCCACTTTCTCACCAACACCTTTTATCTTTGCTCTTTTTGATAATACCCATCTTAACAGCTGTGAGATATCTCATTGTGTTTTGATTTGCATCTCCCTGATGATTAGTGATGTCGAGCACTTCCTCATATACCTCTGGCCACTTATATGTCGTATCTAGAAAAATGTTTATTCAAATCCTTTGCACATAATTGGATTATTTGGGTTTTTTTGCTATGGAGTTGTATGAGTTCCTTATATAGTTTGGATATTAACCAGTTATCATATACATGGCTTACAAATATTTTCTCCCATTCTGTAGGTTCCCTTTTCATTTTGTTGATTGTTTCCTATGCTATGCAGAAGTGATGTAGTCCAATTTGTTTATTTTTGCTTTTCCTGTCTGTACGTTTGATGTCACATCTAAAAATCATTACCAAACTGATGTCAAGAGTTTTTTCCTGTGTATTCTTCTATGAGTGAACGTGAAGGCCTAGGATATTACTGTACACTATTGTAGACTTTATAAATGTTGTACACTTAGGCTACACTAAATTTATTAAAAAATATTTTTATTTATTCAATAATAAATTAACCTTAACTTACTATAACTTTTTTACTTTATAAGCTTTTTAATTTTTAACTTTTTTACTCTTTTGTAATAACACAGCTTGAAACACAAACATTGTACAGTTGTACAAAAATATTTTTTCTTTATATCTTTATTCTATAAGCTTTTTCCTTTTTAAATTTTTTATTTCTTTTTACTTTTCAAACTTTTTTGTTAAAAACTAAGATACATAAACACATCAGCCTAGGCCTGCACAGGGTCAGGATCATCAATATCACTGTCTTGCACTTCCACATCTCGTTCTACTGGAAGGTCTTCAGGGGGAATAAGACACATGGAGCTGTCACCTCCTATGATAACACTGCCTTTTTCTGGGACACCTCCTGAAGGACCTGCCTAAGGCTCTTCTTGAGGAGGTGTCACTCTTTTCAGAAATATGTCCATGGTGGTTTGCTTCTTTTTTCATCATGGATTTGCTTGTAAGCAAATAATACAGCACGAACATTCCTCTCCATTAATGAAAACCTTTTGGTGTTGGGGTCCATGTTTTCAAACTCTTTAAGGAGCTTGTTGAGATCTTCAAGTTTTTGCTAAACCCTTCGGTGTGAATTTTCTTAGAGGTTCTTCTTCTTTTTCTTCTCCTGCAGTTTCCTTTCCTCTCACCTCTTTCAGCTATACATTCCTGTTCCAGTTCCCACAACTCCTCATTGGTCAATTCCACAGAAACCACCTCCAGGAGCTCCTCATTGTCACCCTCATCCACACCCAGGTTATAGTTGTTTGCCACCTCAACCACAGCCTAGTTGATTTTTGCAACCTCCTCATCCTTGGCAAATCCTTTGAAGTCATGGACGAACTTCTTGAGTATCTTCTTCCAGATGCCATTCAAATACTCCTTGGTGACATCACCCCAAGCCCAAGCAAGGTTCTTGACGCAGTCATAGGTGTTGTAATCCGTCTAGAATTGCATCAGTGTCTTCCTCAATTGCAGCAATAGCCTGTGCAAAGGTCCTGACCAGGTATTGGGCCTTAAAAGCTGTTATAACTCCTTAATCCACTGGTTGAATCAAGGAGGTGGTGTTTGGAGGGAGAAATACCACTTTGATATTGGGATGAAGGTCACCAATAAAAGGAGAATGGACAGAGGCATTATCAAAAATAAGTAAAATCTTGAAAGGTATGTTATTCTCCAAACAGTACTTCTCCATTTGGCTGGCACAGCAATTCAGGAGGGTATCTTGGAAGAGGAACCGGGTCATTTATGACTTCTTATTGCTCCTGTAGTACACTCCAGTGCTAACCGATATGTTCAAAGGCCCTGAGGTTCTCACTGTGCCAGATTACAAAGGGTTTCAATTTATACCCTGCAACATTGCCCCTAACCAAGACTGTTATCCTGACCTTAAAAGCCTTGAAACCCGGCACTGACTTCGCCTCTTCATAGATGAAAGTCCTTTCAGGCATCCATTTCCAGAATACGGAAGTTTCATTCATATTGGATATTTACTCTGGAGAGTAATTTTCCTCCACAATCAGCTTATCTACAGTTTCCAAACATTCTTCAGCTGCCCCCTTCACATCAGCACTCACAGACTCACCACTCACTTTCACATTATGTAATGAATAACAATTCTTGCATTGTTTAAACGACCCAGAGCTAGCAGCAAATTCAACACTGTAGTTGGGTCCAGCCTTTTCTTCCAACATCACAAACAAACTTTTTGCTTTGACTGTGATTGTCATGGTGCTGAGAGAGATATGCTTCTGTCTAGTCTTCAATCCAGGTCATCAGAAGTTTCTCCATGTCTGATATAGGCCCTTCTCAAATTTTTGTTAGTCCAATTGCTTTCAATGAAGCTGATCTTTTAACAGCTTTCATCACTTTGTTCTTGTTCTTCAAGCTCATAGCTATGGTGGACTGGGACATGTCTGACCAGCGAGCAATAACAATCACTGATTCTCTACCTTTCAGGGTCCTTAATCATTTTTAATTTTGTTTCCAGGTCAATCACTCAGTGTGGTCTCTTACTGGTAACATTAGCAATAGATTTTGTACACTTAGGGGTCACGAAGAACAAAACAATGTGAGATTAAATCAAACACAGTAAAGAAAGATGCAGTCAAGAGAGACAGTAAACACAGGATGTACAAGGCAACTGCCAGCATAACATGGTGTACTGTTTTACAGTAAAGTTTCTTTTAGTAAGTAGAAAGAGTAGTCTAAAATAATGATAACAAGTATAGTATAATAAATACATAAACCAGTAACACACTTATTTATTATCGAGTATTATATACTGTAAATAATTGTATGTGCTATATGACTAGCAGCGCAGTAGGTTTGTTTATACCAGCATCACGACAAATACATGAGTAATGCATTGCACTATGATTTGATGATGGCTATAACATCACTAGGCGATGGAAATTATTCAGCTCCATTATAATCTTATGGGATCATTGCCATATATGTAGCCCATCATTGACCAAAGCGTCATTATGTGGCACATGACTAATTCATTCGATGTTGGAAGAGTACTCAGGAAGATCTTGACTCAATACTGAGGGATAATTAGCCCTAGACTAAGTACTTCTTCATACCTACCTAACCAATCATAAAACTAAAACACAAATAGTTCAAACTGTCCAAGTAACTTAACTGTATCCCAGAACATAATTCAGAGAACTTTCAAGTTGGAAGTTCCAAAGCAACCACTGAAAAAAGTTAAAATATAAGCATAACTGATATGCTAAGGAGAGAAAATCGAATCATATAAAATGCTCAATTAAAACCCACAAATTACAGAAAAAGAGTGGAAAGCAAAAATAAGAACAAAAGACAAGGGCAATGAATAGAAAACAGTAACAAATACGATAGATATTAATCCAACTATAACAAAAATCATTTTGAACCTTAATGATCTAAATGCACCAATTAAAAGAAAATGATTGTGAGAGTGGATCAAAAAACAAGACCCAACTATATGTTGTCTACAAGAAACCCTCTTTAAATGTATTCTCACAGACCACAATGGAATTAAACTAGAAATCAATAACAGAAAGATAGCTGGAAAATCTCAAAATACTTGCAGATTAAACAACACACTTCTAAATAACACATGGATCAAAGAAGAAATCTCAAAAGAATTTTAAAATATTTTAAACTAAATGAAAATGAAAATACAACTTATCAAAATATGTGGAACACAACAAAAGCAGTGTTTACAGGGAAATTTGTAGCATTGAATGCATATATAAAAAAAGAAGCAGAAAAAGAAAAGAAATAACAATTACAGCAGAACTCAATGAAATTGAAAACAGGAAATCAATAAAGAAAAATCAACAAAATCAAAAGCTGGTTCTTTGAAAAGATTGATAAAATTGATACTATTCAGTGCTAAAAATAAATGAGCTATCAAGCCATGAAAAGACATGGAGGAACTTTAAATGCATATTACTATGTGAAAGAAGCCAATATGAAAAGGCTACATACTGTAAGATTCCAACTACATGACATTCTGAGAAAGGCTAAATTATGGAGATAGTAAAAAGATCAGTGGTTGTCAGGCATTAGGGGGAAGAAAGGGACAAACAGGTAAAGTACAAAGGATTTTTAGGGTGGTGAAACTATTCTGTATGATATAGTAATGGTGGGTATATGACAGTATACATTTGTCAAAACCTATAGAATGAACACCACAAAGAGTGAACCCTAATGTGAACTACGGACTTTGGATGACAAAAATTTATCAAGTTGGTGCATCAACTGTAACATATGTACCTGTCTGGTTTGGGATTTTTATAGGGGAAGTGGCTGTGCATATTGTGAGGGCTGAGAATATATGGGAACTCCCGACACTTTCTGCTCAACTTTACTGTGAACCTAAAACTGCTCTAAAAAGTCTATTTTTAAAAATAAAAAGAACATCAGTGAGCTCGAACAATTTCAAATATATATGTGTGTCTCATATATTTGTAACTGGAGTCTCCAAAGGAGAGGAGAGAGGAAAGAGAGAAAAATATATCTAAAGAAATAATGTACAAGTTTTTCCACATTTTGTAGAAACTATAAACCCTAAAAAAGCTCAACAAACTCCAAGAAGAAATTACCAATTTCAGGAATGAGAGGCTCTGCTGATCACTACAGATTTTACAGATATGAAAATGTCAATAAGGGAATATTATGAACAATTTTATGCCTACAGATTCAACAATTTAGAAGAACTGGACTAATCCTTGAAAGACACAAAGCTCACGCAAAAAGAAATAATTTAAATAGCCTTTTATCTTTTGAAGAAATTGAAATTGTAGTTAAAAACCTCCCATATTTGCAAAAACAACAAAACTTACCGAACTAGATAAATCAAAAGAGAAATTCACAACTACTCATAAAATATAGTAGTAAAAACACATGACACAAAAAATTAAAAGATCTTAAAATGGTCAGGAAAATGGTATTTAAAAAAGGACTGACAATTAGACTGACAGCAATTGCTCAAAAGCAACAACCGCAACTACACAACAGCAGAGTAATTTCTTCAAAGCACTAAGAGAAAATTACTGCTAACCCAGATTGAATAAACGAAAATAATCTTCCAAAAATTAAAACTTTTTGAAATGAAACTTAGAAACATTAAAATCCTTAGAATAAGAATCCTTAAGTCCCACACTATGAACAAATGTGAGCAGCAAAAACTGAGCAAAACCCCATCTTTCAGGCAAAAAAGAATTGGGAAAAGGGACCACTGGGGTCTAAAGACTATAGAACTGTTACTTTTGACAGTTTTCTGTCTCCTCTTTGCCCTAACGGTGGCACCAATCATGCAGAAATGGATAGTGACAGTGCAGGCAGCTAAAACTCTGAGAGAAACCCATAATTCTGGCCAGAATAACAAGAAAAGTAGCCACTGGGGGCAAGGGAATGTTGGAGGAATCCGGGGAAAGAAAGAGTCAGAGAAAATTTCCCATAATTTTTCATATGAATCAGCACAACTTCCAGCTCACACTTGGGAGAGACTGAAGGAAACACAGCAAAGGCTCTGAGAATTAAAACTATAAAATAAACTGCCACCAAAGCTCCAAACTCATAAATGGGGTGTGGGTGAGAAAGATCCAAAGCAGCAAAGTCTAAAAACTGAATTGATACTGGAAATACTGTTCACAGAGGGTGAGCCCACCCTGGGGTTTAGAACCTAACCAGCTTGATTGCCCATCAAAACAAAAAAATCATCATTCTCCAGAGGATTCTAACAGGACCCAGAGACTCAAAACATAACTCCAAAAATTACTCACATACAGGGAAACAAGAAAATGTGATCCAATATTGAGGGAAAAGACAATCAAAAGATGTACAGAACAGGAGGAAACTATCAAGTAATCTGTAAGGCTAGAATAACTATATAACAAAACCAGACATAGATTATGAGAAAAATTTAAATTACAGGTTAGTATCACTCATGAAATAGATATAAAAATCCTAAACCAAAGTTAGCATATCAAATCCAGCACTAATTATCAGATGATAAATCATGACCAAATTGGAGGTTTTTCCCAGAAATTCAAGGTTAAATCAATGTTAGCAAATCCATTAATCTAACTTACCACTTGAGTAGTTTAAAGGAGAAAAAAAAGTCATATAATTACTTCAATTAGATAAAATTTAACCTCTGTGGTAGGATGCTCTACAATGGCTCCCAATAATTCTGTGACACAAACAGGCCTTTAAACAAACAAGGGTGTGCCTCATGGGTCCTCTCAAGTGAACAATAAGGCCTTTAGGAAGCTTAAGCACATCGTCCCTCAGCCATCTCAGCAGAAGCCCAAAGCAAAGAAGAGTTTATCTCCAAGATATCTGAGGGTATAACTATTATCCAATAGAATGAGCCCCAATGAGATTTACAGAGGACCCACAATGTTTTTGAGAAAAGTTTATCAGCAGCAACACTGCCAACTTGGACTGAAAGAGACAGATATAGTACAAAATGAAAAGATGCACTGGATTCCCAAAATTCTTCTGGCAGGAAAGTAGACTGATAAAACCACATAGCTACAAAATATGTGCTACCTTTCATGAAAAAGGAAGGATCACTCAAGAGTTCAGAGGGCAGAGCTGACAGACATCGAGAATAATTCCTCCAATTTCTATTTGATTGAGACCTAATCAAAGAATGTCTAACTTTTTCCCAGATGGATTTCAGAACTGATATGGACCAGTGAAACCTTTGTGCTTCCTATTTTCCCCCATTTTAAACAGGAATTACCCTATGTCTGTTCCACTATTATATATTGGGAGGGTTGGGGTGAGGATATAATGTGTCTTTCGTGTCACAGATCTTCAGATGAAGAGCAATTGTATGCAAGGACCTATATTTAAGGAACTACACCCAGGAACCTCATCCACAACTAGACTTGACTTAGATGGCGAAATGCTAGACTTTGAGCTTGTAACAGGGTGAGAGGGGTCCTGGGAAGGGAGGAAATGTATTTTGCATATGCAAGGAAAATGAGTCATTAGCAGCCAGAGGGCAGACTGGTCGGCTGCTTCTAAAATGGTATCTATGATTCCCAACTCCTGGTATTCTTTTGTGTAATATCTTCCCCTTGACTGTGGCTGGACCTAGGGACTTGCTTCTAATAAATGTGCAAGCAAGTGATAGGATGTCACTTCCAAGATTGGGTTACAAAAGATGTGACTTTTGTCTTGCTCGCTTTCTCTGGCTCTTCTCATTTACTTGCGCTGATGAAGTCAGCTGCCATGTTGTGAGTAGCCAAATACAGAAAGTTTTATGGCAAGAAGTGAGGTCCTCCATCCAACACCCATGAGGAACTGAATCCTGCCAAAAACCACATGAGCTGGGAAAAAGTCCCTTACCAGTTAAGCTTTGATTGCAGCCTTCTGAGAGATTCTGAGCCAGAAGACTCAGCTAAGCCACGCCTATATTCCTGACTCACAGTAAACTATGATATAATAACTGTTTGCTGTTTTAAGTCACTACATTTTGAGGAGCTTCAGGGTTGGTGAACATATCCACATGCCGAGAGGTTAGAGCACCCCAGTTCACGGGGCCAGAAGCTCCTACCCTTGGGATCCTTCTGGACCCCGCCTCCTATGTACTTCTTCATCTGTATCCCTTGTAAGAATAGCTCCAGGGGCCGGCCCTGTGGCACAGCGGTTTAGTTCGCACTTTGGTAGCCCGGGATCCTCAGGTTCGGATCCCAGGCACCCGCCAACTCACTGCTTGTCAGCTATGCTGTGGTGGTGTCCCATATAAAGTAGAGGAAGATGGGCACGATGTTAGCCCAGGGCCAGTCTTCCCCAACAAAAAGAGGTGGATTGGCAATTGATGTTAGCTCAGGGCTGGTCTTCCTCATACACACAAAAAAAGAATGGCTCCAGATTTTCTTTCTTATATGCAACCTTTTAAATGAGAAATAAACCAAGACTCAAAGCAATGAAGTGACTTGTCTAGGTTCACACTACTTATAAGTGGCAGGGCTGGGATTCAAACCCAAGACTATCTGTCTAAGAAACCAAAATCTTAACCATTTTACTCACTGACTCTGTCTTCGTGGGAACTAATAACATAAAATAAAGGACTTTATCAGGGAAAAGAAGCCTAAGGAGGATTACAATCAGAATTTTTTCTTTTGTAAATGCCTGACTTAAAACTGTTGACGTTTACTTTTAATTAAATAAATGATTCATTTAATTATTTTTTTAATGGAATAATATGATATCTTGGATTTGCTTTAAAATAATTCAGAAGTAGGGAAAGAGAGAGAGTTAAATGAAACAACGCTGGCCTACGTTGATAATTGTTCGTGGTCATAGATGGGGGTTCTGTATATCATTCTATTTTTGTACTTAAAATTTTTCATGATTAAAAAAAACTTTAAGGTTTCTCAAACTTGGCACTACTGACATTTTGGACTGCATAAATTCTTTGTTGTAGGGGTTGTCCTGTGCACTGTAGGATATTTAGCAGCATCCCTGGCATCTACCCATTAGATGCCAATAGTGCCACCACCCCACTGTTGTGACAACCAAAAATATGTCCAGACATTGCCAAATGTCCCCCCAGGGAGCAAAGTGGCCCCAATTGAGAACCACTGCTTTAAAACAAGGTTTCTTGCTATTATTAAAAGTCCTAGCCTAGGCAAAACCAAAAAACATTAGGAAAGCTACAGGATATAAATATACAAAAGCTCATTTGCATCTCTATATGAGACTAACAGAAAATTTAAAAACAACACACATTATTTACATGAACAACAAAAAAGAAGGTACTTAATAATGAATTAATCGAAAGAAGTATAAGACTTTTATGAAGAACATCATAAAATATCATCAAAAGACATTAAGACCTAAATAAATGGAGAAGCATACTGTGTTATGGACAGGAAGGCTTAATATCATAATGATGGCTATCCTCAAAATTATCTACAGATTCAATGTAAATTTAGGAATGATTTATACAGAAGAACAAAGCTAAAAATAGCCAAGACATTCCTAGAGAACTAAGCAAGGGGCTTGCCCTACTAGATATTAAGATATTTTGTAAAACTATTGTCAATAGAATCGTAAAACTATTTATTCTGTAAAACAGAAAAAAACTGAAAGTGGATCTGTACCTCACACATGAAAAATAAATTCCACATTGATTAATAAATTCCAGATTGATTAATGTGAAAGAAAAAAATTTTAAGTTTTATAAAAAAATACAGGAGACTATTTTTATGACCTTAGGGTAAGAAAGGATTTCTTTACAAAACACAGAAAGTTCAAACCATAAAGGAAAAGACTGATAAATTCAACAACTTTAAAACCTACATTCATCAAAAAAGATTATAAAGTTAAAAGACAAGCTACCGAAAGAAGCAATTTGTAACATATATATTAGATAAAGACTATCAAAAAGACAAACCTTACCCATTAGAAAAATGGGCAAAAGTCATGAACAGGCATTTCACAGAAGAGAACCACAAATGGCCAATGAAAATATAAGGTGCTTAAACTCATTAACCAGAGAATCACAAATTAAAATCACAATGAGGTATCATTTACTCTTACCCAACTGGAAAAATTAAAAAGCCAGGCTAAGGGGCCAGCCCCATGGCATAGTCGTTACATTCAGCATGCTCCACTGCAGTGGCCCGGGTTCGTGGGTTCGGATTCTGGGCGTGGATCTACACTACTCATCAGCCACACTGTGGCAGTGACCCTCATACAAAGCAGAGGAAGACTGGCACAGATGTTAGCTCAGGGCTAATCTTCCTCAAGCCCATCCCCCCACCCCCGCGCCCAAAAAAAAGAAGAAGAGGAAGATTGGCAACACATGTTAGCTCAGGGTGAATCTTCCTCAGAAAAAAAAAAAAAGAAAAAGCCAGGCTGTACTATACAGTTAAATTAAATAAGAAGGTTGTAAATGAGTTGTAGTTCTGTACACTAAATGATCTCAATTTTATTATGTAAATATTTGATATGGACATACACCTATGTTTAAAAATAATATATACATATAACTGGAAAATAAACATAAAATATTAATAGTGAAAAAAAAGACAGGCTAGCGAGAACATGGATCCTTTGAAATTTTTATACTCTGATGGTGGCAGTGTAAACTAGTCCAAACTCTTTGGAAAATAATTTGGCATTACCTGCAGAAGTTGAATGTGCATATCCCCCACGATCTAGCAATTCTATTCCTAAGTGTGTATCTTAGAGAAACTCTTGAAGGGGACACCTTAAATGTACATAGCCTCAAACCAAAAACAACTCAAATGTTTATCAATAGTATAAATGTACAAATAAACTATATTATACCATAGAATAGTATTGTGGCAAAAAAAATTGATGATAGCTATACACCTCAAAACAAATAAATCTCAATATAATGTTAAGCAAAAGAAAGAAAAAGAAAAAAGAACTGACAGAAAAAAACCAGACTATGATCCCACTTATGTGAAGTTCACAAACAGGCAAACTAAACAAACAAAAACAGGAAAAACATGACAATGAAAGATCAGGGATCACCATCAGGAAGTCTCAAATACTGCTATTGCAATGCTAAAATTCCCAACCTCCCATGTCAGTTTCCCTACTAGAGCTGTTCAGATCATTCTGTCCATTTTGCTGTTAGTTAGACAAACATTTCAAGAGTTAAGAGTACCTCTACCCTAAACAAGCTTATAGGAGAATGTGTTGGTACTGTGCTAGGTATTTCACACTCATTATTTTTCTTTTGGACAGAGCATAAGCATTTACAAATAATAAAAATAAAAATAATATACTAAGTACCATTAATGCCAGGTGCTATGCTAAGGGCATTATAGTCATTTTAATTTAATCCTCACAACAACTCTATGAAGTAAATACTATTATCACCATCCCCAGTGGGTACTATTATTATCATCCTAATAATAATAATAACAATAAAGATAATACATATTTGACCACTTACTAACACCAGGCACTGGGCTAAGGCTTTTTAGTCATTCTAATTTAACCCTCACAACAACCCTATGAAGTAGATGCTATTATCATCCCTAATGGATATTATTACCATCCCCATTTCCAGGATAAGAAAACTAAGGGGGAGGATGAGGCAACTAACATGCGAAATCAAGTAACTCACTCAAGGTCCCACAACTAATAAAGGATGGAGCTGGGATTTGAACCTATGTCTGTCTGACTCTAAAGCCTATGTTTAGCCACTTTCACACTCATTATTTTATTTCATATTCATAAGCCCTGTAAAGTAAATATAACATAGGGGTTAAGAGCACAGGTTCTAAAGACAGAAAGATATAGCCCATATCCTAGCTCTACCATGTTCCTCTGAGAGGTATAATCCTTCATCTATAAAATGGAGATTTTTTTAAAGTACGTATGGGTTAAGAGTGAAAGGGTAAATATGAAAACTAAACGAGATAATGCACATAAAGAGCTTAACACAGTGCCTGGCACACAACAAATGTTCAGTAGATATTAGATGATATCATCATCACCATCTTCTCCATTTTATAGATAAAAAAATGAAGACAGAGAGGGACAATAGTTTACCAGTGTTAAAAGACAGTGTCAATGGAAGGTTTTAAACACAGGTCTAACCAGCCTGAAAGTCTAAACTCTTTTCCATCTGCCAAGGCATCTCATGAAGGCAGAGGAAGTGCATCCTGGACAGAAAGAGGTCTTAGGGAGACCTGAGCTGAACACTGAAATACAACTTGAGTTGGTCAGATGAAGAAGTTAGAAAGATACTGCAGGCAGAGGGAGCAATACATTCAAAGGAAATTTCTGGAAACATTTTTGTTGTCACAACTTGGGCAGGGGAAGGGGCTGCTACTGGCATCTATTGAACAGAGGCCAGGGATACTGTTCAACATCCCACAATGTACAGGACAGCCCCCACAACAAAGAATTATCCAGCCCAAAATGTCAATAGTGCCAAGGTTGAGAAATGCTGCTTTATTTCTCAGTTTGGTACCACAACATCCAGGAAGGCCTCCCTCAACACTGCAGAGGGTTAGGTACCTCTTCTTGGTTTCCCATAGTATTGTACTGTATATGAATCTGTCTCTTCCATTAAAGCATGTGTACCTTAGGGCAGAGACCTTAACACTGCACCTGGCACACAGTGGGTATTCAGTAAAGTAGCAGAGACTGCTATCTGCCTATCCCAGTATCCAACCTATTCCTTTTAGTAAAATAAACACCAACTCTGTCAGGCACATGGTCTCTTGGAATAAAGACTACATTTCCCACCCTTTTATATGCGGCCATAAGACTAAGTTATGTCCAGCAGAATGCAAAGAGAAGGGCTACCAGGAATCTTCTAGGAAATGGCCTAAAATACATTAGATGCCTCTTCTTATATGCCCACCCTACTCCCACCCTGCTTATGAGATGCTGCGTGGATGATATGACTGGAGCTCCAACTTGCACCATACGGGTGATGGCGCCAAGAGCTGGAAGCAGCCTAAATGCTAGATGACTGCAGAGCTTCCACACCAGACTTGGTCTGCCTTCATTTATATAACACCCACTACTTTGTTTAAAATCATTGTTATTTTGGATCTCTATTTTTCGCAGACACCTAATCTAAATTAATAAACAATCTAATATCCACCTTCTCCTTTTAGCCATCAATTGCCATATTCTTTAAGAAAAGTAGGAATTGTGCTTTATTAATTTACATTCTTGTTCTGCTTCTTCTCATTCCTCACTGGCATATTCTGAAATACAATTTTTCCTCTGCTGTTTTCCTTTGGCAACCTGTTTTGCTGTCAATTGTATTCCTTGTTTATTCAATTATCCTTCTTCAGCTAAGGGTTCTCAGCTACTTACCTCTTCGATTTGACTTGTAAAAGAAGCACAGCCATTTCCACAACTCCAAAAGCATTACTCTTGGGCAGTATTTGATTAACAACTAGATTTATAAGGATAGGTTTATTGCCGTCACAAAGGATAAGTAATCCAAAGTAAGCAGCCTTGTTCTATGATAATTTTATGGGGGAAAAATGTAATTATAAAATTCTTCTGGGATATATTAATATAAGCTGGTAGAGCTCAAGTAATTCTAATTTGCCTGCTGTTATTTTTATATGCTATAGAAGTGATAATTTGCATGAAAACAGCCTGTCTTTCTCTTAAATGTGCTCATAATATTCCTGTAATCTTTAAATTTCAAAAAATTTTCAGGTGGATATTTCATTATCTTTCTCTGTTAATCCCATAAAATATTATAAAAATTTAACTTTCAAACTAAATTCTATTTTGGAAACGAAAAAGAAATTTAATATTCTAAATGTAATAAATAACTGTTCTTTCTACTTCCTCAAAAGTCTCTCCATTTCCAGAAACTTTTTTGCATTATTTCCACCTATTTATTTAATCTTTCTTTGCTCTGGATCTGATTTCTACTTTTCTCTGCTTTACTAATTAGAAGGTTAGAATAAAACATATAATAGCTGTGTCAGTTATTGTGTTCTTATTTGCTCTCTTGTACTTAGCACTGCTATTGTATTTTGCATTCTAATCTATTTGTGCTTAATAGTTATATATGCTCTTTCTGCTCTGAGTAGATAACTCTTCTCTGAATTGTAGTTGTGATTCTTGTACTTTTTCTGTTTAAGGGTTACCATTAGATTGTTTTGTTTTTCTGGCTTTGATCTTTTTTTGTGTGTGTGAGGAAGACTAGCCCTGAGCTAACATCCATTGCCAATCCTCCTCTTTTTTGCTGAGGAAGACTGGGCCCTGGGCTAACATCAGTGCCCATCTTCCTCCTCTACTTTATATGGGACACCGCCACAGCATGGCCTGACAAAGCGGTACATCTGTCCACGCCCGGGATCTGAACCTGCGAACCCAGGGCCGCCAAAGCGGAGCCCGTGAACTTAACCACTATGCCACTGGGCTGGCCCCCTGGCTTTGCTCTTTTGACCTAGTAAACTTGTTTACTGATCCTAGGTTACTTTTTTGTTTCATTCATCTCTAAGTATACCTTGGTGGATTTTTTTCATTATTGTTACTGACGATTTTTATTTGTTCCAGGTAATTTTATAATACCTTAATGAGTTTAATAGCAGAAACAACTCTGCACACTTTAGTAACCTCCTGAATGTTCCCAAATGGAGATGACTGAAATTCCACAAAAATTCGTGAGAAGAGCTCAATGTAAATAGCCTTGAACTTTACTTCTATTTTTCTACTGAAAATATTTGAGGAGCAGGCCTCAGCAGTAAATTCCATTCACTGATCAGCAAGATCCTACTCTATATTCAATCACTTGGAGAAGTCTACTAGAATACACCTATTTGAATAAAGTATTGTCCTTAAAAGGTACTCCTCCTCCCCCTTTCTATACACACATTTCTTGAGAGATAAAGACAAAAAAAATTTAGAAATGCCTCAATTTTTTCTAGTCTCTATTAGTTTGGAAGAAATAGAGATCAGTGAGTTCTATATTATTTTTTGGAACCATTGTATTCAAGACTATGGCTTGGTTTAATATGAAGTTGAAAAATATGGTTGAATTATTTATTAAAACAGAACATAGTATTTGAAATATCAAAGATATAACACCAGTAAATAAAGAAACTACCACACTGCTACTGGACTTGAAATGATTACCTGAAAACATCAAAGATGAACAGTATATCTAAAATTCTATAGTTGTACCTAAATATAGAACTAAAGCTAAATTATCAGCCAGACAAAGCAATCTGTTTTCATCCCTTCCCTACTCATTAAACACTTTGCTTTTATTTTCAGTTTTCAAAAAGCCTAGCTTAGGGGCTGGCCCAGTGGTGTAGTGGTTAAGTTCGTGCACTCTGCTTCAGTGGCCCAGGGTTCGCAGGTTTGGATCCTGGGCAAGGATCTATGCACCGTTTATCAATCCATGCTGTGGCAGGAGTCCCACATATAAAATAGAGGAAGATGGGCACAGATGTTAGCCCAGGGCCAATCTTCCTCAGCAAAAAGAGGAGGACTGACAACAGATGTTAGCTCAGAGCTAACCTTCCTCACTGAAAAAAAAAAAAAGCCTAGCTTATATACACTAGTCTCTAATGAAGACTCCCTGACACCCCAGAATGAAAGTATGCTTTCTTCTACCAAATTCTTTCACAGAAAAACCCTTATATATGCTAGCAGGTGATTACCCTATGCCTCCTACTTTTCTGGAACTGGAACTGAGCAGGGAGGTAAGAGGTACCACTCCAACTGAAAATAACTGGAAATTCCTAAACAAAGCAAAGGAAAGCTTAACTTTCATAGTTAACAAGATAAGGCAGATAGAACTGTGAAGGTCTTCCTTCTCGCTATCTTCAACAACTTCTGCATATGTTCCTGAGACATCTGGTGACATCTTCAAGCCTTCAAGGCTGCCTAAACAATTTCAGCATTTTAGTACTAAATAATACTAAAATAAGTATTACAATACTTATTGTAAACCATTTTCCCAGAATAAAAATGTTTATAGGAAGGCAAAAGCACACAGGATGATCATCAACTCTGGGCTATGAACTCCTTATGGTCATGACTCTCAACTAACACGGAATATTTACAACTTGGTACTTACTATTAGAATAATTTTTTTGTTTCTGCCTTATCCCCCAATTAGCTCTTTTTGGAAGCAGGGACTCAGTCTTCAAAGAGGCAATACAGTCTGGATTAGATCTGCCTCAACCAAAGCAGCTCTGCTCTTACCTGTTTTATATTGGAATTCTGGGCAAGATTCTTTTCAAAAAGGAGTTCAAATGTTATTATTATTTTTTTTCACTGTTTTTTTTTATTGATGTCTTAGTAGTTTATAACACTGTGGGGTTTTAGTTGTACATTTTTGTTTGTCCATCACCATGTGGATGTAACCCTTCACCCCTTGTGCCCACCCCCCACCCCCCTTCCCCTTGGTAACCACCAATCAGTTCTGTCCGTGTGTTCACTTATATTCCATATATGAGTGAGTTCATGCAGTGTCTGGCCTTCTCTCTCTGGCTTATTTCACTTAACATAATACTCTCTAGGTCCTTCCATGTTGTTGCAAATGGGACAATTGTGTCTTTTCTTATGGCTGAGTAGTATTCCATTGTATGTATATACCACATCTTCTTTAACCAATCATCAGTCGAGGGACACTTGGGTTGCTTCCACTTGTTGGCTATAGTGAATAATGCTGCAATGAACATAGGGGTGCATAACGCCTCTTGTGATGGTTGATTTCACGTCCATTGGGTAGATGCCCAAGAGTGGGATTGCTGGATCATACGGTATTTCTATTTTTAATTTTTTGAGGACTCTCCATACTGTTTTCCATAGAGGCTGCACCAGTTTGCATTCCCACCAGCAGTGAATGAGGGTCCCCGTTTCTCCACAACCTCTCCAGCATTTGTTGTCATTTGTCTTTGTGATTATAGCCATTCTAACCGGTGTAAGGTGATATCTCAGTGTACTTTTGATTTGCATTTCCCTGATGATTAGTGATGTTGAACATCTTTTCATGTGTCTATTGGCCATCTGTATCTCTTCCTTGGAAATATGTGTGTTCATTTCCTCTGCCCATGTTTTGATCGGGTTGTTTGTTTTTTTGTTGCTCAGTTGTATGAGATCTTTATATATTACTGAGATTAATCCCTTGTCAGACAAACGATTTGCAAATATTTTCTCCCAGCTGGTGGGCTGTTTATTCATTTTGATCCTGGTTTCATTTGCCTTGTAGAAGCTCTTTAGTCTGATGAGGTCCCACTTGTTTATTTTTTCTTTTGTTTCCCTTGTCTGGGTAGACATGGAATCTGAAAGGATCCCTTTATGTCCAATCTCAATTAGTGTACTGCCTGTATTTTCTTCCAGGAGTTTTATAGTTTCAGGTCTCACTTTCAGGTCCTCGATCCATTTTGAATTGATTTTTGTGTATGGCGATAGGAGATGGTCTACTTTCATTCTTTTGCATGTTGCTGTCCAATTTTCCCAGCACCATTTATTGAAGAGACTTCCCTCTCTCCATTGTATGTTCTTTGCTCCTTTGTCGAAGATTAGCTGTCCATAGGTGTGTGGTTTTATTTCTGGGCTTTCAATTCTGTTCCATTGATCTGTGTGTCTATTCTTGTACCAGTACCATGCTGTTTTGATTACTATAGCTCTATAGCATATTTTGAAATCAGGGATTGTGATGCCTCCAGCTTTGTTCTTTTTTTTCAGAATTGCTTTAGCTATTCGGGCTCTTTTGTTGCCCCATACGAATTTCAGTAGTTTTTGTTCTATTACCGTGAAGAATGACATTGGGATTCTGATTGGGATTGCATTGAATCTGTAGATCGCTTTAGGTAGAATGGACATTTTAACTATATTTATTCTTCCAATCCATGTGCATGGAATATTTTTCCATTTCTTTATGTCCTCCTCGATTTCTTTCAATAGTGTCTTATAGTTTTCATTGTATAGGTCTTTGACCTCCTTGGTTAAATTTATTCCCAGATGTTTTATTCTCTTTGTTGCAATTGTAAATGGGATTGTCTTTTTGAGTTCTCTTTCTGTTGTTTCATCGTTAGTGTATAGAAATGCAATTGATTTTTCTAAGTTGATTTTATACCTTGCCACTTTACTGAAGTTGTTGATTGTTTCTAGTAGTATTCCGATGGAATTCTTTGGGTTTTCTATGTATAGGATCATGTCGTCTGCAAATAGTGAGAGTTTCACTTCTTCATTGCCTATTTGGAGTCCTTTTATTCCTTTTTCTTGCCTAATTGCTCTGGCCAGAACTTCCAGTACTATGTTGAATAAGAGCGGTGAGAGTGGGCACCCTTGTCTTGTTCATGTCCTCAAAGGAATGGCTTTCAGTTTTTCCCCGTTGAGTAGGATGTTTGCTGTAGGTTTGTCATATATGGCCCTTATTATGTTGAGGTACTTTCCTTCTATACCCATTTTGTTGAGAGTTTTTATCATAAATGGATGCTGGATCTTGTTGAATGCCTTCTCTGCATCGATTGAGACGATCATGTTGTTTTTATTCTTCATTTTGTTAATGTGGTGTATCACGTTGATTGATTTGCGGATGTTGAACCATCCCTGTGTCCCTGGCATAAATCCCACTTGATCGTGGTGTATGATCTTTTTGATGTATTGCTGTATTCGGTTTGCCAATATTTTGAGGATTTTTGCGTCTATGTTCATCAGTGATATTGGCCTGTAGTTTTCCTTCTTTGTATTGTCATTGTCTGGCTTTGGTATCAGCATGATGTTGGCCTCATAGAATGTGTTGGGAAGTATTCCATCTTCCTCTATTTTTTGGAATAGTTTGAGAAGGATAAGTGCTAAATCTTCTTTGAACGTTTGATAAAATTCACCCGGGAAGCCATCTGGTCCTGGGCTTTTATTTTTTGGGAGGTTTTTGATTACTATTTCAATCTCTTTACTTGTGATTGTTCTGTTCAGATTCTCTATTTCTTCTTGATTCAGTTTTGGGAGGTTGTACACGTCCAAGAATTTGTCCATTTCCTCTAGGTTGTCCAATTTGTTGGCGTAAAGTTTTTCATAGTATTCCCTAATAATCCCTTGTATTTCTGTGGTGTCTGTTGTAATTTCTCCTCTTTCATTTCTAATTTTATTTATTTGAGTCTTCTCCCTTATTTCTTAGTGAGTCTGGCTAAGGGTTTGTCAATTTTATTTATCTTCTCAAAGAACCAGCTCTTGGTTTCATTGATCCTTTCTACTGTTTTTTTGGTGTCAATTTCATTTATTTCTGCTCTGATTTTTATTATTTCCCTCCTTCTGCTGATTCGGGGCTTTGTCTGTTCTTCTTTTTCCAACTCTGTTAGGTGCAATTTAAGGTTATTTATTTGGGATTTTTCTTGTTTGTTAAGGTGAGCTTGTATTGCTATGAATTTCCCTCTCAGGACTGCTTTTGCTGCATCCCATATGAGTTGGTATGGTGTATTTTCCTTTTCATTTGTCTCCAGATAGCTTTTGATTTCTCCTTTAATTTCATCAACGACCCATTGGTTGTTCAGTAGCATGTTGTTTAGTCTCCACATCTTTGTCCCTTTCCTAGTTTTTTCCTTGCAGTTGATTTCTAGTTTCACAGCATTATGATCAGAAAAGATGCTTGTAATGATTTCAATCTTCTTAAATTTATAGAGGTTTGCCTTGTTTCCTAATATATGGTCTATCCTTGAGAATGTTCCATGTGCACTTGAGAAGAATGTGTACTCTGCTTTTTTTGGGTGGAGTGCTCTGTATATATCTATTAAATCCATTGCGTCTAGTTTCTCGTTTAAGTCCATTATTTCCTTATTGACTTTTTGTCTGGATGATCTATCTATTGATGTAAGGGGGGTATTAAGATTCCCTACTATTATTGTGCTATTGTTAATATCTCCTTTAAGGTTTTTTAGCAGTTGTTTTATGTACTTTGGTGCTCCTGTGTTGGGTGCATAGATATTTATAAGTGTTATGTCTTCTTGGTGAAGTATCCCTTTTATCATTATATATTGCCCTTCTTTGTCTCTCATTACCTTTTTTATCTTGAAGTCTACTTTGTCTGATATAAGTATGGCTACTCCTGCTTTCTTGTGTTTGCCATTAGCTTGGAGTATTGTTTTCCATCCTTTTATTTTGAGTCTGTGTTTGTCTTTAGAGCTGAGATGTGTTTCCTAGAGGCAGCAAATTGTTGGATCTTGGTTTTTAATCCATCCCGCCACTCTGTGTCTTTTGATTGGAGAATTCAATCCATTTACATTTAGAGTGATTATTGATATATGAGGGTTTAATGTTGCTATTTTATTGTTCATCTTCTGGTTCTTTTGCATTTCCTTCGTTTCTTGTTCCTTGTGTTTCTGACTGCAAATTCAATTTGGTATTTTTGCATGCTCATTCTCTTGGTTTTCTCTTTATTTGTCATGTGTGGTTCTCTTCTGGTTGTTTGCTTAGTGGTTACCGTGAGGTTTATATAAGCGATCTCCTGGATAAGAAAGTACATTTTGAGATGCCTCCTTTTTCCTGAGGCTGGGTCGATTCAATCCCTTACCTCTTCCCCTCCTTATTTGTTATCTCTTTATTCCAGATTGTGTCATGAATGTGTTTCCAGTGATGAGCTTGAATTAATTTTTGATGTTTTCCAACTGTATTTTGTTCTGGTTTAGTCTCCTTGCTTTTCTCCTTGCTGAAATCTTTGTATCCCCTTGCTCATTTGTTTTTGTTCAGGCCTAAGGGCCTTCTTGAGCATTTCTTGTAGTGGGGGTCTTGTGGTGATGAACTCTCTTAGCTTTTGTTTATCAGGGAGAGTTATTGTTTCTCCATCGTATTTGAAGGATATTTTTGCTGGATAAAGTATTCTCGGCTGAAGGTTTTTGTCTTTCATGATTTTGAATATATCATTCCAGTCTCTCCTAGCCTGTAGAGTTTCTGTCGAGAAATCAGCTGAGAGCCTGATGGGGTTTCCTTTGTATGTTATTTTGTTTTTTTGTTTAGCTGCCTTCAATATTATTTCCTTGTCACGGGTCTTCTTCAAGTTTGCTACTATGTGGCGAGATGATTTTTTATTCCTGTTTATATATTTAGGTGATCTATTGATTTCATTCACTGTTATTTCCCTCTCGTTCCCTAGGTTGGGGAAGTTCTCAGCTATTATTTCTTCGAACAAACTCTCTGCTCCTTTTTCTCTTTCTTCTCCTTCTGGAATACCTATTATCCTTATGTTGCTTTTCCTCATTGAGTCTGATATTTCTCGAAGAATTTCTTCATTTCTTTTTAGTCTTAGCTCTCTCTCCTCCTCTATCAGGAGCGTTTCTGCGTGGCTATCCTCAATCGTGCTAATTCGTTCCTCCATATTGTCAGTTCTGCTCTTTAAAGACTTCATTTTTTCCACTATCTCATTGATTTTGTTTTTCATCTCCAATAATTCTGATTGGTTTTTCTTTAGGGTTTCAATCTCTTTTGTGACATAATCTCTGAATTCGTTGATTTGTTTCTGTGTGTTCTCTTGTATTTCGTTGAGTTTGTTTATAATAGCTATTTTGAATTCTCTGTCATTCAGGTTATCAAATTCTGTGCCTTCAGGGTTGGTTTCTGGGTGTTTGTCATTTTCCTTTTGGTCTGTAGCCCTTGCAAATTGTCGCAAGGATCCGACGGGGACATCCTTATTTTTTCCCCTCATGATAATTTGGTCCTGCAGTTTCCCCCTGCTGCCACTAGATGGAGATCGTGAGCGGTTTGCTCTGAGGCGGCTGCAGCCCCCAGAGGGATTATGCTGAAACGCCGGGTGTATGGGGGGAGGGGTCCTCTCTTTCTCCTGCTTGACCCGGGGGTTTCCTTTCTGGCTCTCTTAGGGTGTTTGCTACACCCCCTAAACAGTCCGTCGTCGCTTCCCAGTGGGGATCTCGCGACAGTCTGTGAGAGCACCTGGATGGCGATAGTTTTCCCCGCTGTGGGCCGCCCCTCCCCCCTCTATCTGCGAACCGCGCTGTCTTTGCCGATCGATTGGGGAGGGGGAGTACAACCTCCTACCTCTCCTCCCGTCCTCCTGGGCTTCCCGCGCCTCCACCGTCTGATGTATGGCAGCAGGGGTTACTCAGAAGTCCTTCGTAGTGTTTGATTGAGCTCTGTTGGAATGTGAATGATGTTTTCGTTGTGTCATAGGGGGCAGAGATCCAAAGAGGGAATCTCACTCTGCCATGATGCTGACGTCACTTCCTCAAATGTTATTATTTTGTTTTTAAGTTTAAAAAAATACTTGTTCCTCACTAAAATTAAAAGCACTGACAATAATAAGTAAATGGCAAAGACATGAAGCAACTAGAAGCCATTCATGTACAGTATAGCCATACAAGAATGACACAGACATTTTCGAAAACAGGAAGTATCTGTTAAAGACATAGATAGATATATCTTATGATTCAGTGATTCTATTCCTTGGTATATACCCAGGAGAAATTAATGCCTATGTCCGCCAAAAGTAATATACAAGAATGTTCTTGGCATTTTACCCAAAATAGCCCAAAACTGGAAACACCAAATGTCTATCAATGGAACAACAGACAAATTCTATTAAATGTACATATTGGAATGTTATACAGCAAAGAAAAAGAACCAACTACTGCTATTTACAATATTATGGGTGAATCTAATGTTAAATGAAAGAAGCCAGGCACAAAATAATAGGCATGAATGCATTTATATGAAGTTCAGAAACAAGCAAGACTGATTGTTTCTGAACTTCATATACAACCTCATATCACTTCTGGTGATAGAGGCTGGAACACTGGTTACTTTTGGGTTAAGGGGGATATTGACTGGGAAGGAACATAAAGGAGGTTCCTGGATGCTAGTAATTTCCTATACCACGATATGGACAGTGATTACACAAGTGTATACAGTTGCATAAACATTCATTAAATTGTACACTGTGCATTTACTATATATGTTATACCTTAACTTTAAAAAACTCACATAGTGGCACGAGTCTTGGAACAAGCATTGGAGGTTCTAGTCATGGTTCTGCCATATGCAATTGCTGATAAGGCATATAACCTCCCTGGGTCTCCATTCCATATACTAAATGCTAAGTAAGGTCTCTTTCCCTTCTAAAATCCATTAATTCGACATTTCTATGAATTTCCTCAGTCTTCATGTTTACCTAAAACATAGTAAGTATGTATGCAAAATGATCTTTTCCTGATTTCCACCAAAATTTTAACTTGAACATATCTCTTTAATCCCTACTTGGAGAGATGGGGTGGGGCGAGGGGCAGGGTCTCATAGGCTTATTTTATATTAATAGAAGGAACTAGCATCAGAATCTCTGGGCCAATATACAAGCACACAGAGTGAAATGCTTGCCTAGGAATACAGGTGATCAGAAATTAGTTATGGTCTATTATCTGGAAAGAACAATAAACTGTGATGATAGTAGCTAGGGCTAAAATTCTTTTGGATCAATAAAAATAACCTAGAGCCACTGGAGTGATAAGACCCAATAATTTATACTCAATAACTGAAAGCTGGGTGCAGAAAGGTGGCTGTTCCATTCAAATTATCTATGTGAGGAATCAACATCTACAAGTTCTACACAATGAAAAAAAAAAATCAAGAAGACATTCCTTGGTAAGGGCAACCAGGGCACCCAAGGAAAGTACACTGCTTTTTCTTTTTCTTACAGGGGGTATATATTACTTTTATAAATGGAAAAAAAATAAAATTTAGTTATAGCCAATTTTTCTTCATGAGGAGATGCTACCTGAATTTAACAGTAATTCCCATTTTTATATCTTCATTCTAGGTATATAAGTCATCAAGTCAGGTTGTCAGATCAAGTCAGGACACCCTAGTCATCACTTCAGAAGAAAGGAAGAAAAATGCAATGGTTTTAGAAGTATTTGAATGCAAGAAACTTCTTGTATGGATTAACCTTCCAAATTTCAGGGATTCTCTAGCCTTCCGTAAAAATCAAGAGACGTATTCCCCACGTGGCAAAAGCAGCACTACATGCAATAAAATGCCATGAAAAAAAAGCACCGGCCCATTGAGAACAAGGCATGGATTCTAACTCTGACCTTGCCATCTAAGTTTGAGTAAATCATTTTGATATTTCTGACTCAGTCCTCCTACCTGTAAAATGAAGGGATTGGGTTAGATAATTCTAGCGTTTATTTTTCTCTATCACTAAAAATTCCTAAATGCTTGGAATTCACTACATGCTCACCAACATGGTAGATGCTTTTCCTTGTATTAACCTTAATCTACACAAAACCCAATTATTCTTATTAACAAAAATATTTAGAAATCAGAAGCCACTAAAACTGAATGATGGACATTAAAGCCTGAGGTCCATGAAAAAGGCCTTTCATTGCTTAAAATTGGGTTTGCCTCCATCAAATAAATAAAAAGGACCACAACTCATAAATAAACAAATGAATTAAATAAATGAAAGGGTCTATAATGAACTGGCTAGAGAATTTTTAAAAAACTCATCGACGAAGCTATATCTGTTTCAGAAAAGGTCTGTAGTTTTTATATACACACACACATGCCCTTCTTTATGAGCTGAATACAGGGTCAAAATAAAAAATGTAACATTTACTCACTTTGACAGAGATACTCCCCCAGCTTTCCCAATCATCTCTTCATGGTGCAATACTGAGTGGTTCCACGGAATATGGAGGAACTTTAAGAGTGTTCTCATCCACCGTTCGGGATGTAAGACAAGTTGTTCATAGTGAACTAACATGCATTTTTTATAGCCAACCTCCATACACTGGTTATACATGGTCTCTATGGCACGATTCCACTTGGTCAAACAGTCTCTATAGCTGTTCAGGTCAAACCCAGCTATAGTAACTTTTCGAGAAATCATTGAATGTACTGATGCCCGACCATCTCGGACCATCAGGAGAAATTTGGCATTGGGGAATAACCTAGCAAGGTAAGTTAAGGATTTCAGGGCAAAAGGATCTTTATTACATAAATAAGGGGCTGGCTCCCCATGCTTAACAATGATTTCTAGTAAGAAGGCTTGCATGGCAGAATCCAGCACTTCATCAGTGACACCAGCCTCATCCAAGCGTATTTTCTCTTTACTCGACCGTGACCACATCTGCTTCAAGGCCAGGATTCGAGGAATGACCCTGGTTTCCTCTCCACAACGAATATCAGGGTGTGCATCCAGCATGGCCCTCATGAGTGTGGTTCCACTCCGAGGCACACCTCCAATAAATATTAAAGGCATATCTTTGTGATAGGCAAAGGTTTTGTTGGCTTTAATGTCCAAGCCAGTTCGCACAGTGGTCTTTGCGATCTCCAATTTGAGGGGCTGGCTACGTTCTTCTATTCGGTGATGGCACTCCATGGCATGTTGACCCAAGTAAAACACAGTCACAGAACTAATCACCAGGCATGCCAATAATAAGTTCTGCTTCAGTTTTCCAACCATCTTGATGTGGTTATCTTGTTATTAAACAGATATTTTGCTCAGAATGATTTTCAGAAAATGTTCAGGCCATGGAGATTCTACTTCAGAAAGATGATCAACATCTAATAGGAAAAGGAAAAAGTTATTTTATCATCACATTATGATTGTTTATAGATTAGTCATTAGTTACCACCATTACATTTTGGCTAGAAAGAAGCTGAAGCAGTCTTAGATGCTTTGCTATTCTTAGAACACAAGTATACACAAATGCAAGCAAAAATAAATCAACGTTTCTAATCAGAAACAGCTTTTCTTAATGTAACAAGTCTAAAGCTATGTACCTTGCACAGAATGAAAAAATAAAATTATTTCTATCAGTGAGTCAAGCATATATTTAATATGACCAAGTATGTTTGGAGTCTAACCAAGCTCATCTCTGGTATTCAGATTTGCTTCATCCCCAAGAAGTCATTATCTCCACATTCTACTGTCAAGAGAAATTATAGAAGAAATATACAACTCCCAAATCTTTAACACAGATTCAGTTTATTTATCCCACAAATTATTTATTTAGGTACTACAGGCCAGATACTTGGGCTTGGCTGAGGATAAACTTTGAAAACGACAGCAGTGCAGTGACCCCTGCTCTCAAGAAACAAAGTCTCATGGACAGACAGATACACAAACAATGACAATAAAATGCAATCAGTGCCGTAGCAGAAATAAGCAAAGGGGACAATGGGAGTATAACGAAAAGGAGCATATAAGACTGCCTGAGGAAGCTGTAAAAGCCTTATAGAAAATAAGAGGGAGGGGTACTCTAAGCAATAGGAACTTGTGTGCAAAAGCACAATGGCATCACAGAACACAGCATAATCAGGTGACAAGAAGTAGTTCAGAAGAGCTGGTGTATAGGGTGCAAAGAAAATTGTGCGGGCGTGTGTGTGTGTCTGATCTAGCTTTCAGAAGGACAGATAAGATTTGGACACGCAGAGCATTCTAAGCTGAAGATACACTACGACCAAAGATGTGGATGTGTAAAAGCAGGGGCACGTATGGAAAACATACATACTATGGAAAATATACATACTATGGAGCAGCTAGTTTAGCTGGAGCAAGGAGACATACTACGAAGCAGACAGCAATCAAACTACATCTAGACTAAAAAAATTTACCCTGAATCCTCGAATGGCAAGTGTGATGCTTAATGTTATGTGTCAACTTGGCTAGGCTATGATGCCTAGTGTTTAGTCAAACACCAGTCTAGATGTTGCTGTAGAGGCATTTTTTAGATGTAATTAACAATTAAATCAATAGACTCTGGGTAAAGTAGATTACCCTCCATAATAAGGGTGGGCCTCATCCAACAACTGAAGCCCTTAAGAGAAAAGACAGGATTCCTGAAGAAAAAGGAATTGTCCTCAAGACTGCAAAACAGGAACCCTGCCTAAGTTTTCAGTCTGCTGCCCTGCGGAATTTGGACTCTAAGCTAACACCAACTCTTATCTGCTGGACAGCTCTATGGATTTTAGAAATGCCAGTGCCACAATCACATGAGCCAATTCCTTCAAAACTCTCTCTCTCTCTCTCGTGTGTGTGTGTGTGTGTGTGTGTGTGTGTGTGTGTGTGTGTGTGTGTATCCTTGCTAACAGTAAGTATACCTGGGGAAATGACTAACTGTAATAGAAAAAGAATACATGCTGAGAGGCAGGACCTCTAGCTATGTACTAGTGAGAAGGTAGGCAATTCTTCTCCCCAAAAAACAATGATAAAGCAGGATGAAGTTGACAAAACAACCCTTTCAGTCCTCTGGAAATTGACCAAAAGAATACAACAACCCAAGAAGCATTTATGTTTGAAAAACTACTAAATGTTGAGTAAGAACAGTGAGTGTCTGTGGCATTCTTGCCTAAGACTACTCCCACTCCACCATCCACCCACTCAGCAGATACAGAGGTTCTGCAGGGCAGAGCAAACTATGAAGACTGGCGGCTTCGCTGCCAGGATCAAAGGGAGATCACTCAAGTTGAAGTGGTGAATAACACACACGCCCAGCTGTGCTGTCAGTGTAAGTGATGCTCCAGACGGCAGGTGAGAGAGGAGGGTGAACGGCTCTAGTAGGCTGAGGGTGCAGTCACGGTTGGCAAGCTCGTGGCCAACCCTGAGGCTGCACATAGGCAAAGAGGAGACCTGAAAGGACCGAGTGGACAGTAAATGCCAGGGCAGATTTGAAAACAGCCTGAACTTTGAACGTGGCCTCTACTCACATGCGATCCACTGGCAGAGGACAAGACTTACTGGCTCAAGATGTTTGAGCACAACCACTGTCCACTAAGCTACACAGACAGGAGGGAATCCCTAAAAAGCCATGCTTAAAAATAAAAATAATTCTAAGTGTGTGTGTGTACATACACATCTGAGCAGCTACATCAGCATACATTTATATGAACTGTCCACACAAGGCAAATTTATAGAGACAGAAAGCAGGGGGGTGGAAGCAGGAATTTAACGATAAACAGGCATGAGGGGACTTTTTACAGTGATGGAAATGTTCTAAAACTGGACTGTTGCAATAGTTACATAACTCTGTAAAATCTACTAAAAATCATTGAATTGCACTCTTTCAATGGCTAAGTTTTATGGTATATAAGTTATACCTCAATATAGTGGCTTGTTTTTTAAAGAATACATTTCTAGAAAAATATTTTGATAGTCTCAGGAGGATACACCAACCAAGATCTGGTTTTTGTTTACTCATGTATCCATTCCTTTAGTCATATATTTGAACACATATTATTGTGCGAAGTACTTTATTATAAAGCTGCAGTAAAGAACCACAAAGTGATAATAGGTTTAGATTGAAAGATCAATTTAATAAGAAAAGACTGCAAAGAAAAAAGCATTTATTAAGATAATTTGTAGCAATAAAGCATTGAAATATCTATGCAGAAAACTTTATCTATGATAAAGAGGACACACTTAAGATGCTATACCACTATTCAGTTTAAGATGGGGTAGATGGCAAGAAAAGAAAACTATGGAGAGAAAAAGAGAGTAATAATCGAAAACAAAGAATTAAGATTCAACCCTAGAATAATAACATTTTGGCTGAAGAAACTAAAACTATATTACAAGCACAAAAGAAGAAAATGTTTCTGAACTGGAAAAAAAAAGACATTAGTGTATATATGAGGGCGTGTGTTTCAAGCAAAACAAATGACAATAAACCCAATCTGGACACATCCTGGCAATTTCAAATATGGCAATTTCTAATTTCAAATATCCTTCAATCTCAAATGGAAGGAAATAGTTCTACAGGCTTCCAAACAGAAAAAGAAAATAAGGACCAAAAGACCAAATAACAAGCTGGCACTGGATGTCTCTACAATATTAAATGCTATCCTCTGGTTTCCTTTTAGGTACCTTTCTTTATTTTTCAAATTTGCTATAATGAACAAATGTGTTACTTTTCTAAGTGGGAAAAGAAAAACCAATATTTTAAATAGGAAAAAAATAGGAATAGCCTGTCTTAAAAAATGACATTTAGGTAAACTTCTAAAAAATGAGTAGGAATTAGGTAAAGAGTGAAGAGAAGAGCATTCTAAGCAAAAGCAATTGGATATACAAAAGCCCTGCGATGGGAAGGCACTTTATAGCTTTCAAGGAGCAGGGCAAGGCAGTGAGCAAGTGGGAAAGTGGGTAAGAGATGAAACTGGAAAGATGGGTGGGGGTCAGATCACAAATCTTGTGGATCAGGTTTGGGATACAAAATTTTATGATAGATGCAATCAGATGTGACTAATTTAAAGATTTTAAGCAGGGAGTTACTTAGTCCTATTCAGGTTTATACAATCTCACCCTAGCCAAAACAGATCCTGAAGAAGAAAAATGTTGGAGGACTCATAATTCCCAATTTGAAAACTTACTACAAAGCTACAGTAACGAAGACAATATAGTACTGGCATAAAAAACGGCATACAGATGAATGGAATAGAATTGCAAGTCCAGAAATAAACTCTCACTTTAATGGTCAATTGATTTTTGACAAGAGTGCCGAGATAACTGAATGAAGAAAGAGTAGTCTTTTCAACAAATAGGGCTGGGACAACTGGATATTCACATGCAAAGGAATGAAGATGAATACCTAGTCACAAAAATTAACTCAAAATGAACTAGAGACTTAAATGTAAGAGCTAAAACTATAAAACTCTTAGAAGAAAACAGAGGTGTAAATCTTTGTGGCCTTCTTTTAGGCCACGGTTTCTTAGATACAACACCAAAAAGCATAACAGACAAAGAAAAAACAGATAAAGTGGACTTCATCAAAATTAAAAACATCTGTGCTTCAAAGGATACCATACTGAAAGTGAAAGACAAACCAAAAAATGGGAGAAAATATTTGCAAATCATATATCTGATAAGGGATTTTATCCAGAATATATAAAGAACAGTTATAATTCACCAATAAAGACAAATAACCCAATAAAAAATGGACTAAGGATCTGAATAGACATTTCTCCAAAGAAGATATATAAATGGTAAACAAACACATGAAAAGAAGCTCAACATCATTAGTCTTTAGGAAAATGCAAATCAAAACGACAATGAGATACCCCTTCACACCCACTAGACAGCTACAATAAAAAACACAGACAATAGGAAGTGTTGGTGAAGATGCGGAGAAATTGGAACCCTCAGACTGCTGGTGGGTGGGATTGTAAAATGGTGCAGCCACTTTAGAAAACAGTTTGGCAGTTCCTCAAAAGATTAAACAGGGGCCTACTAGTTAAGTTTGGCACACTCCACTTGGGCGGCCTGGGTTCAGTTCCCGGGTGTGGACCTACACCACTTGTCAGCAGCCACGCTGTAGCAGCAACCCACATACAAAAGAGAGGAAGATTGGCACAGATGTTAGCTCAGGGTGAATCTTCCTCAAGCAAAAAGAGGAAGATTGGCAACAGATATTAGCTCAGAGTGAATCTTCCTCAGCAAAAAAGAAAAAAAAGGTTTAACATATGATCCAGCAATTCCACCCAAGAGTTACCATATGATCCAGCAATTTTTCCCAAGAGAATTGAAAACACGTCCACACAAAAACTTGTACACAAATGTTTACAGCACCGTTATTCATTGCCAAAATGTAGCAACAAACCAAATGTCCACCAACTGATAAATGGATAAACAAAATATGGTATCCATACAATAGAGTATTATTCAGCCATAAAAAGGAACAAAGTACTGATACCATAATATGGATGCTACAATATGGATGAACCTTGAAAACATTATGCTAAATGATTGAAGTAACTCATAAAAGAGCACATATTGTATTATTGCATTTATATGAAGTGTCCAAAATAGGCAAATCTAGGGAGACAGAAAAATTAGTAGTTGCTTGGGGCTGAGGGCAGAGGGAAGATGGAAGTAACTACTATGTGGTTTCTTTTTGAGGTGATGAAAATGTTTTGAACTTAGATTGTAGGGA
This sequence comes from Tapirus indicus, assembly GCA_031878705.1. Taxonomy (NCBI): domain Eukaryota; kingdom Metazoa; phylum Chordata; class Mammalia; order Perissodactyla; family Tapiridae; genus Tapirus; species Tapirus indicus. Next base: position 122,672,795 of record CM062922.1, on the reverse strand, counting down.
ATTTTATGGTATGTGGATTACATCTCAGTAACACTGTTTTTTAAAAAACCACTACACAGTGGGGGCCAGCCTCATGGCGTAGTGGTTAAGTTCACACGCTCTGCTTCGGCAGCCCAGGTTCACTGGTTTGGATCCCAGGCATGGACCTACACCACTCATCAGCCATGCTGTGGGGGCGATCCACATACAAAATAGAGGAAAACTGGCACAGATGTTAACTCAGTGACAATCTTCCTCAGGCAAAAAGAGGAAGACTGGCAAAAGATGTTAGCTCAGGGCCAATCTTCCTACACACACACACGAAAAATACTACACACTTATTAGAATGGTTAAAGTAAAAAATACAATAACAAGTGCTGACAAGACTGAGGAGCAACTGGACTCATACATTGCTGAGAATGCACAATGACGCACCCACTCTGAAAGAGTTTGGCAGAGTCTAATAAATGTAAACATACACTTACGATACAACCCAACAACCGCACTCCCGAGCACTTATCCTAGAGAAATGAAACCTATGTTCACACAAAACCTGCACATGAAATGTCTACAGCAGCTCTAGTCATTATCAGCAAAAACTGAAAACAAACCAAATGTCCTTCAATGGGTAAATCTGGATAAACTGTGGTTCATCTGTTGCTGGAATAAAAAGGAACAAACTCTTGATACACACAACCCGGATGAATCTCAAAGGCATTACGCTGAGTGAAAGAAGCCAGTCTCAAAATGATTCTATTCACAAAATATTCTCGAAAAGAGAAAACTACAGATCGATGGATGCCAGAGGACTGTAACTATATAAGGCATATAGCACAATGGAGTTTTGTTGACCACAATCTGTATCCTGATGGTGATAGCTGTTACATGAATCAATATATGTATTAAAATTCACAGAACTGCACACCCAAAAGAAGTCAGTTTTACTGCACAATAATTTTTAAAACAAAATTTGTTTTAAATCAAGAGAAAGCTGAGGGGAAACATGCAGGAAGGGGAAGACAGATGATAGAAGACCAAGAAGAGGAGAGTTTGTGATTCTAAATCTTCCAGTTAACATTTCTGATCAAACAATATTTAGTGGTGATAAATTCAGTGGTGATCGGAATACATTAAAGAAATAATGGGATTTACTGAGAAGAGCAGAGAAAGGATCCTAGAAAAATGATCTCCTATTTTTCATTTTATGGACATTTAAATGAAATACAAAATACAAAAGTCATTTAAATCTGAACAAAGCAAACAAAATTCAGTGAACCAAAGAGAAGTGCTCTTAGTGATGCAATTAACTCTAATAATGGTGGATTTCATTTTAGACAGTTATACAGGAATCATTCCTCTAGTACATTCCATTTGTTTGGGGGAGGTGCATAATACACGTTGCATGAGAGAAGAGCAGTAATCACTAAGAAATCACCCTAAAATGGCAAAGCTCTTTGATAAAATTTAATACTATACACATTTTAAATTACAGTTAACTGACCAACTTCTGATACATGTCAGAATTCAATAAGTGACACTGACTCAACTTCTTTCAAAAATTACCTGAGCAACAATTTAAAATTCAATTGTACAAAAACAAGGTAACTATCGGGGCCGCCCGGTGACGCAGTGGTTTAGTCCGCGCTTGGCAACCCGAGGTTCGCGAGTTCAGATCCCAGGCGCCCGCCGACACACTACCTGTCAGCCATGCCGTGGTGGCGTCCCGTATAAAGTGGAGGAAGATGGGCACAGATGTTAGCTCAGGGCCAGTCTTCCTCAGCAAAAAGGGGAGGATTGGCAACAGATGTTAGCTCAGGGCTGGTCTTCCCCACAAAAAAAAAACCAAACAAGGTAACTATCTCTCTGAAATCTTCCCCAAGCACATATCAGATACAGAGTATTCACTAATAGAAAGTTAACATGACACACCCCTAAGTTACTATAGCAGCAACCAATAGCATGTGACAACTTCCCATTAAAATACCCCAAATTCCCAGTAAAATACATAAAAGGACAAAAACTAGAAATATATTATTAATGTATTTCCTTGTCCAGAAACACACTTGTAAACTATTTTAATGGCTGCATAATACTTTACTGAAAGGATCTACCAATGTATATTTGGCCTATTCTCTATTAATATTTACTTGCTTTTAAATTTTTGTAACTATAAACAACACTGATAAATATTCTTGTATACACAAACATCTTTGCACACATTATTTTCTTAAAATAAATTTTTGAAGGGGAATTGCTAGGTCAAAGGATGTGGGATGTGCTTGATTTTAAAGCATTTAATACATATGATTTATCTCTTTCTCATACGCTACATCCAAATCTGACAAATAATTCTATTGGCTCTACCTTAAAATACAGTCAGAAGCTGACCACTTCTCAACACTCCCACTAGCACCGCCAGCATCTCTCACCAGGATTACTGTAAGGTAGCTTTACTTCTACTCCTGTCTCCTAGAGTCTATTCTCAACTCAACAGCCAGAGGAATCTTTTTAAAACTTAAGTCACAACATGTCATGCCTCAGCTCAAAGCTTGGTATTGTTTTTCAGAATAGTCCTGAAAAGCTTTATCTTAAGACATCCGACACTAAATCAGTGTTAAATTTCTGTCTCTTTTTCTATTGATTCTGTCAAGAAATCTCTATAGGCACCAAATGTAGCGCTGATTGAGGTCCGGCTAATATATCATCATCTCAAAACACTGGTTTCTTGTTCAAAGTAAAGTAATTGAGAAGTCACCTCTTAACATGAGAGGTTTCATAAAGACTCAAATGAAGGCAACTCCTCTTTACTAAGGGATAATTTAGAGGAAAAGAAAATCTTGTCATATATCCAAGCATACTTGATAGTTGTGTCAAATAACACAATTTGGGGTGATTTTTTTCAAGTTATCATTTCTGTTGTATTTTAAATTAAACCCTGCCTCCCCCAACACACTTGGGGAGAGAAGTATGTTCTATATCCCCTTCAAGATGTTTGAAAGCAAGTAAGACAGTGGTCAAAGGCCTTGTAAGGGATACTAAAAAGGAAAAGAAGGGGATTTTGGCTTCTCCAGAAACATTCTCATTACTTTTCACTAAGCTTATAAAGCCTAATTTTCTCTCTTTGGATGTATCTTAACTTGGAGAATCACAGAATCACAGAGCATCAGTGCTAAAAGGGGCCTTTGGATCACTTGGTCCCTGCTCTCATTTTATAAATATACAAACTGATGTCTAAGTCGCACATTCTCCTCACCACCACTCTAAATCTTACCTGTTCTTCCAAGATCACTTTTCATTTTATTGCATATATTCTACCCACTCCTAAAGATTTTAAGCTTCTGACGCTCAGAGATCATGTCTATGTCCCATCCCCTACCACAGCATGCTTAACAGAGCACCAGGTCAGAGTGTACACTGAGCCTTCAAAAAGTATCAGTAAACTAACCAAACTGGGAAGTACATTTCTCTAGAAGAGAGAGAGATGCTATGGTGGTTGAGGTCTCTACTCACATCTTGATACTGATTCTTCTCAAATTCTTGAAAAAAGTAGCCCTGTAATTTAAGAAGAAAGTACAGTAAAAGCTGGTCTGACCATGAGCCTTATATACTCAACCACTGTGAACACGCACACACGCACGCACACACACACAGGCCTCTTTCCATTACCTTTACTCCATATCACTGTATTTTCAGACAAGCAATATCAATATTTTCTCAGCTGGGACATTTACAGAGCTAATGCTGAGCTAGAAGGAAACACTAGAAAGTTCAGTCTCATTTTTATCTCCAGGGGAAAGAAAAAGCATTGAAATGCTGCAACAAATGTATCTAAGAAATCATTATTAATAGGACTGCTCTTTCCCAGCAAAAAGACTCCCAGAAATAATGCTCCAGAGAGGAAGAGAGTACTGACATTATAATCCCATACTTAGATCTTTGTAAATTTTATAAAGATTTCTAATCAAACGCAGCATCAGTCAATAAAGTAGGGGTACAGAGGTCGGCAGTTAGCAAGACCATGCCCAACCCCCAGTGCGCACACACACACAGGCACACGCACTCATGAGCACATTCATCACACCACCTTTCATAATCATGAATGTGCTAGGTCCAAAGAGATGCTGGGTAAATGTCCCAGTAAAAGATAAATTACAAAAATATAACGATCCCCTAAAAACTTTCTTTCCTTTGTTAATCATTAGCTCTTTGCTTCCCATGCCTATTCACGATGCCAACCAACGTGGCAAACAGCAACAGCCGATGCCACTTTGTTTGCTATCTAAAGTGCAGTCTATAGCTGGTTTCTCTACTCCTAGCTTTTTAGCAAAAGGAAAAATAACTGTATCACTTGCTTGAACTTGCTAATTAATGACTGTCCAGGGTTAATTTTAATAACAGCTTTGCCATTCAGCAGAAACTTCAAATAAACACATTGTTGCAAGATCAATCCTTATGTCACCTCATGGTCAGAGCACCAACATGGGAACACATTTTTCTAGCTGCAAGCTGGGGGCTGGCACTAGCACCACTGATAACAAATGGCAAATGGCAAGAAGAACATGGTGTAATCGGCTGACATCTTTGGGAGTCTGCTGGAACCTATCTTCTTGTTTTTTAAACCTTCTTTTTCTATTGAGGTAACATTGGTTTATGCCTTACATAAATTTCAGGTGCACATCATGATATTTCGACTTCCGTATAGACTACATCACGTTCACCACCAAAAGTCTAGTTGTAGTTGCCATCTATCTGTACACGGGCCCCTTTACCCCTTTTGCCCTCCCCCCAGGACCTATCTTCTTAAAGGAGCAGTGTACTGGAATTTTGTTTTCAATAAACTCTATGGTTAGAAGGAAAAAGAGCTGGTCAAATACTAAGAATTGGAGCTAATACCTAAGACACAAATAGAGACAAGAGCACAAGTTAAACTCACGCATAACATTTTTAACAGTTCAAGTTACATGAAATGATGTCTGGGAACTGCTTCAAAAATATCTGAGGGCAGATGTGTGTGCAGGGAGGGGAGTTATATATGAAATTAGATGGCTATAAGTAATAACTGTTGAAGCTGAGTGATGGATACTGAGAGTTCAATATAATTTTCTATTTTTTGAATATATTAGAAAATTTTCATAATAAAGAGTTAAAATGAAATCAAACAAAATAAAAAGTTTGTCACGGGGCCACCCGGTGGCGCAGCGGTTTAGTCCGCGCTTGGCAGCCCGGGGTTCGCGGGTTCGGATCCCAGGCGCCCGCCGACGCACTGCATGTCAGCCACGCCCTGGCGGCATCCCATATAAAAAAAGTGGAGGAAGATGGGCACAGATGTTAGCCCAGGGCCGGTCTTCCTCAGCAAAAAGAGGAGGATTAGCAGCGGATGTTAGCTCAGGGCTGGTCTTCCTCACCAAAAAAAAAAAAAAAAAAAGTTTGTCACAAAGTTCTAACCTTCTCAGACCTGTATATCAGAGGGCTATTGTAGGATCCTCTTCTAGATTCTTCACTCAACGTTTATCGTCTGTTTAAACCACCCATGAGAAGGAACACAAAGAAAAGAAAGCAAATTTGCTTTAATTATATACTCTCATTCAGTAATTCAATTATGCAATTTTTCTACCAACCTCCTAACCTTTAGAATTAAAAGTAACTGGAACAGGAAAACAAGAAAAGAAGATGGCATTGAATTAATGTAAAAGAAGCCTCGTATATTAGTCAGAAGATCTGAGCTCTAATCTGAAATCACTTTTTTCTTAGCCATATGGAACTAGAGAAATCACTGGGCATCAGTTCCCTCATCCATAAAATAGGGATAATGATAATCAGACTCTTTTTCACATGTAATCAGAGTAGAAATTACAAAAAGAAGTAAGACTGGAGAGAAAAATGCAAAAGATAAAGGAACACCTGCAAGTTCTCTTTTCTTTCACACTGCTACTGCTACAATCAAGTAGACAACATGTGAAAGGACTTTTAAAGAACAAGGGCCTGTGGCACCCTTCATACACTGACTCCTGCTCCTCTCCAACTTCTCAGCACCTCTCAGCACTCCTCCCATGCAACCTGCCCCTACAGGACCACTCCCCATCCACACAGGCACCTCCACACCTGCTGCTTCCTGTGTCAGGCCCCTTTCTCCCTTTTATACGCGCCTCTTCAGTGCTCTTTTCCCATCCCCCTTTCCAAAAAAATCAATAGTTCCCTCTCCTGTAACGTTAAGCATTTGGTAAAAACACGTTGCTTTGCACACTCATGCACTGTATTGTGGTTAGTTTACCCCACTAGATCATAAGCCCCTTTAAAGCACAAATTAAAACCCATTCATCAGATAAAAAACAAAGCAAGGAATTTACAGATGAATAAGCACCTAGTGAAACCTCTCTTAAATCTCCTTTAAATACCTACAGAATCATCTGAAACAAAGCAAATGTTCAACAAATAAATGTCAAAAATGAAACAAGGAACTACAAATAAAAACAAAGTAATCTACAAGCCATAAAAGAATTTTGAAATCCAATAATTTTCCCAACAGGGTTTTTTTTTTCATTGAATCTACAAAATTCACAGCAGGTGGGAAAAACAGTTTTTCCAGAAGCCCTACAGATATTAAAGTAGTAACAAAAATATCTGAACTGTTATGATACTAATAGTAATCAAAGGAATAAAAGAGAAAGCCCAGAAAAAAATAGCCTCAACTATGTATACAAATTTAATATGTTTCAAAAGCAAACATCACAAAACAGTGACAAAATATTATTTAATTCATGGTATTGAGTTCCCTCATCCACACTTCTACACTCAACCATGCTTCATCTACTGCCATCCCCTACTTATATTCTGATGCCTCTCAAATCTATTTGCAACCAAGACTTCTATCCCAAATCTCAGACCTGACCATTCAAAGGCCAAGGGACAACTCTGTCCGGATGTTCCACTGGCATGTCAAATTCAAGGAACCCAAATGGAACATATATTCCCTAATAAATCTGTCCTCCTCTTCTACTTCCTCTACTGGTAAATGAACCACTTCCTCCCAAGCTAAAAATCTGGGAGCCTTTAAGCAGTTTCTCCCTTAACCTCTCCATAGGTAATTGGTGAAGTCCTGTCACTTCTTCCTCCTTCATATCTCTCGAATCTATTCTCCTCCCTTTTCTTCTCTTGCTGGCATGGCTTAAATCTTCACCCTCATTCTTTCTTAAAAGAATAACTCCACAGCCTCCTAACTGGTACTCTCTGACTTCCTTCAATCAGTTCATTCACTATCCTTTTTCAGGAATGATCTTTCTAAAATGTAAATATTCTTATGACACTCCCCTGCTTAAAACTCTTCCATGACTTTCTACTTCTTTCAGAAAAAAATCCTCATGATAACATATAAGGCCCTTCATGATCCAGCTGTTGCCTGCCCCTCGGCCTCTTCTTTCATCACTCCCCATCACCAACACTCTCCTACACATACTCTCGCCCAGTGCTGCCTTCACCTTGAACAATCTGCAGCATCTTACTCATAACTCCCACTCATCCTTCAACATTCAGCTTCAATGCAATCTCTTCTAGGAAGCTTTCCTGACTCGTATGACATAGGTGTCCTTCTCAGTGCCCTTGAATGAAGTAAGTGTCCTTCCTAGTGCCCTTGTATCTACCCATATCATATTACTTCCTGCATTATATGGTTAATTTGTCTGTTTTTTCAGCAGATTGTGAACTCCTTGAAAGTAGGAACTTTTGAATGAGTTAATGGATTCTGATTGCCAATAAGTGAACGTAACTAGATTCCATGAGTGTAATTAGTTGTGAGTTCTTGGAAGGTACTGACTATATCTTACCCTTTTCAGTTTTCCCCATAGTATATAACATAAAATGCTACATGCATATTGAGCACTCAATAAATATGCATTGAGTGACCTCACTACAACTTTCTCACTAAAATCCAGACAGCCAACACTTTCCTATGATTAGAAAACTGGTCTTCCCTGCTGAATCCAGTGTTAAAATATGGTTTGACTATATTTAGAAAGACTAAAGTTCAATGTTCACCACTGGTTTTCCCCCTCTGACCTTTGCTCTTCTAATCTACTCTCTTTACTGATCAGTCTATTTCATCTGCCTCTATCATTCTACACTCTCATTGAATAAATCAGAATCTTATTTTTTTGTAATCCCTCAGGCTCACTGCAACAAATGAGAAGAAAAACGAACATTTCTGTCTTAGAATCATTTTACAAAGGAGGAAACTGAAGCTCAGAAAGGATAAGAAACTCACTTCAAGTATCAACACTTGGCAAATTGTTGACCCAGTCGGAATCCAGGTCTGACTCTAAAACTGTGATGGCTATTCCATGGTGCTTCCCAGACATTAGGCTTGGCATGAACAAAAAGCCATGTATGCAACAAGTATGTTGCAAATGAAGCTTTCACTAGCATATATAAGGCTTTCATTAGCAAATGACTTAAAAAATAGACCTAGCTTTTGAATTATCCTATGATGATCATATCAGATCTAATTAGAAGGATAGAAGAAAACTCTAAGTCCATATACGCATTATGCTTTATTTGCATAAATGAGTAGCAAGCATATTTGCACACTTTCTGCAAGTCCCTAAAGATTTCATCTAGATGAGATTAAGAATGGAGAACTGGGCCAGCCCCGGTGGCCTAGTGGTTAAGTTTGGTGCCCTCTGCTTCAGCGGCCTGGGTTCAGTTCCCAGGCTCGGACCTATGCAACTCGTCTGTAGGTGGTCATGCTGTGGCGGTGGCTCACATCCAAAAAAAAGAGGAAGACTGGCAACAGATGTTAACTCAGGGCAAATCTTCCTCAACAAAAAGAATGGTGAACTAGACCTGGCCCTAAGAGATAACAGACATAAATGGAGACTAGAAATTAGCATGGCAAGTAGCTCTATCTCTCCTGTGTTTTTATCAGTTTAGTTTTGCTTTAGCACAGTCACTCTCAAATGTAAGTTCCAACTTTTGTCATGAGAACTGGAATTCTGTGATATTCTCTATAAAAAGCTGGGCATCAAATCTTTGATCAGAAACTACTATTATAACAATCTCTACAGGAAAACCTGAATTTTGCCTTTATTGTCTTATTTTCTTGTACCTTTCCAAGGATTAAATAATACAGTGTGTGTAAAACCATGTATTGTTATTTAATTTTCCAGAGTAGACAATTTCCTTCAGTTCAATAATGAATGAATAAAATGTAATCCTCAGTAACAATACCTAAAATGTGGAACATTCTTCCTAAGAAACCTTACTCCTATACTTCAATTAAACAAACAAATGTTAAATTAAACAAATGTTTATTGAGCATATAAATGAGTATGATTCATCATTTGCCTTCAAAGAACTAGCAACTTAGCAGGGGGAGAACACAAGAAACTACACATACTACATGATAAGATAAGAAGAAGGTCATAAAAAGGTATGGAAAAAGACATACAAGAATTTCAAGAAAGGACCACACATCCATGGGCTCATAAAAGGCTATATGAAGGGCCAGCCCCATGGCCTGGTGCTTAAATTCAGTGCACTGTTTCGGTGGCCCAGGTTCGGTTCCCAGGGGCGGATCTATACCACTCTTCAGCGGCCGTGCTGTGGTGGCATCCCACATACAAAATAGAGGAAGACTGGCACAGATGTGAGCTCAGGGCAAATCTTCCTCAGCTAAAAAAAAGAAAAAAGGCTATATGAAGAAAATGACATCATAATGAACCTTAGAAGATAAGAAGGACTCCTCTTGTGGGAGTGAGGGAAGAAAGAGTGTTTTCAGCAACGAAAATAAGATAACAAGAAGACTCAAAGTAGAAGAGAGGACAGCACATATTCAGAAAATATTAACTAATTAGCTTAGCCAGAGTGTAGGAGAATAATAGTAAGCAAAACTGAAAAAACAAAATTATATAATCTCAGAATTGTCAGAGACCTAAACAAACCCACTAAAACGTGATGCATGAACCCCTTCCACCACATAAATGTAAAAAAAGACTGGAAGAAGCATATCCAGCATGGCAGAGCAAGGACCTCCAAAAGTCTGATCCTCCATAAAAGTTAATGAGAACACTGGTAAAAATGGTCAAAATCAACTTTTTCAGAAACCTGAAAATTAACCAAAGGCTTGCAACAGTCCAAGAAATGTTTATTCAAGACAAACAGCTGACTTTCAGTAAGCAGAGTAGGCTTTATACCATTTTGATTTGCCCCATTCCCCTCTCCCCAGCTCCATGGAAGCCCCAGAAACTAACAATCTGCAAACATCGTAGCTGAGAACAGCAGCAGCCCAACAGCCATTCAAGGGGGCAGAAGAGGTTAGGAGCTCCCCCAAAAACTATAAGTCCAAAGTTAACCTATCTAGCAGCTCAATGGAAAAGCTTCATTCTCAGGGCTTATCTTCATTGGACCTGAATGAGAGCACCCTCAATGTGAATAATCCTATCCCCAGGTGTTTGTTAAAAAATAATGAGAGACAATTGTTTAATGTCACAGTTGTCTGCAGCGACAATAACAAGTTGGGGCTAACAAGACATTAATCAAAAAACTTAAAAGGAAAAACTGAGGAATGAGATGTAAATAGAGAGGGTTTAGAAAAGCTCCAATATATTCTTGGGCATCTAGAAGGCATGCACATGCCCCGGAAAGACCTGGGAAGGCCCTAATCTCTCACCTCTGGCTGACTTTGATGTTCTATACAAGCAGGAAGTGAAAACTAAGGCACAGTGTAAACTGCTGGTGTGTGAAGGGAGCCATCACACACACACACACACACACACACACACACACACACACACACACACACACCAGAGGCCCTCAGCAAGACATTTATTTAACAGTTCAAGGCATTTAATGAAATCTGTCCAATGACAAGCTAACCACGCAGAGACTTCAGTAGTTACACAGGACAAAGAATACAGACTTTACAGAATGAGTCCCAAAAAGTAAGAAAACAAATAGCAACAACAACAAACCCTAGGAGACAGGAGCTTGATTTGTAGCCACATTATATCATAGTCATGCATCACTTAACAACAGGGACACAATATGAGAAATGCATCATTTGGCAATTTAGTCATTGTGCAAACATCAGAGTGTACTTACAGAAATCTAGATAGTACAGCTGACTACACACCTAGGATACATAGTACTAATCTTATGGGACCACTGTCATATATGTGGTCCATTATTGACTGAATGTCATTACAGGGCACATGACTGTATTTAAAATTTCCATTTTTCAACAAAAAAACTATTGAGGCACATAAAGAAACAAGAAAGTATGGCCTATAAACGGGGGGGGAAAGGCAGTCAATAGAAACTATCCCTGAAAGAGACCACATGTTGGACTTTCTAGACAAACACTTTAAATCAGCTATTGTAAATATGTTCAAAGAACTAAAGGAGACCATGTCTAAAGAACTAAAGGAAATTATGAGAATGATTTCTCACTAAATAGGGAATATCAATGAGATAAACATTATTAGAAAGAATCAAATAGAAATTCTAGAGTTGAAAAGTAGAATAATTGAAATAAAAATTCACTAGAGGGGTTCAACAGCAAATTTAAGCCAGCAGAAGAATCAGCAAACTTAAAGACAGATCAACTTTCTAGTCTGAAAAAATAGAGGGAAAAAAAAGAATGAAGAAAAATAAACTCAGCCTCAGACCTGTTGGATATAATCAAGCATACCAAAATATGCATAATAGAAGTCCCAGAAGAAGACACAAAGAGGAAAAAAATCAAATTTATACAAATAAATGGCTGAAAACACCCTAAATTCAATGAAAAACATTCATCTAAACAGTCAAGGAACTAGATAAACACCAAGTAGGATAAACTCAAAAAGATGTGCACCCAGACCCACTATAATCAAATTGTCAAAAGTCAAAGACCAAGGATTTTGAAGGCACCAAGAGAAAAATGACTCATCAGATACAAAATCCTAAGGAAGATAAACAGCTGACTTCTCACCAAAAACCACAGAGGCCAGAGGCAGCAGGATGACATATTCACAGTGCTAAAAGGAAAGGACTATCAATCAAGAATTCTATATCTAGTAAAACTATCGTTCAAAAATGAAGGAGAGGGGCCAGCCTGGTGGCGTAGTGGTTAAGTTCGCATGCTCCACTTTGGGGGCCCAGGGTTCACAGGTTCGGATCCCAGGCATGGACCTACACAGCACTCATCAAGCCATGCTGTGGCAGCATCCCATATACAAAATAGAGGAAGATGGGCACAGATGTTAGCTCAGGGCAATCTTCCACACCAAAAAAAAAAAAAGAAAAAGGGGAAATTAAGACATCCCCAATAAACAAAACTGAGAGAATTCATCACTGGAAGAGCTGCTGTACAAAAAATAAAGGGAGTCCTTAATGCTGACATGAAAACACACTTGCTAGTAACCCAAATCCACATGAAGAAATAAACAGCACCAATAAAGATAACTACACAAATATAAAAGACAGTATAAACATATTTTTGTTTGTAACTCTTTCCTTTTCCTATTTGAATTAAAAGACAACTGCATAAAGCAATAATTATAAAACTGTTAATGGGCTTTTAAGGTAAAATATGTAATTTGAATGACAATAAGCACACAAAGGAAAGGGAAATGAACAGAACTTTATTAAAGCAAAGTTTCTGCACACTACTGAAATTAAGTTGGTATAAATCTGAACTAGACTGTTTTGAGAGATTAATTGCAATCACCAGGAAGATAAAAAAAAGTTATGATAAAAGAAATAATAAGCTTATTAAAATAATATACTGAAAAATATTTAATATAAATATTTAATACAAAGGCAATAATGGAGGAGTGGAGAAACTAAAAAGACATAAGACATAGAAAAAAAATAGCATAATGGCAAACATAATGTGCTGGTAATTACATTACATGTAGATAGATTAATAGATTAAACTCTCAAGAGGCAAGGATTGGCAGAATGGACCCAAACAAAAAAATCATTCAAATATATGCTTTCTACAAGACACACTCTAGATCGAAAGACCAAATGAGTTGAAAGCAAAAGGAGGGAAATAGATACACCATGCAAACAGTAACCAAGACTCTGGAATAGCTGTACTAACATCAGATACAGTAAACTTTAAGATAAAAATTGTTACTAGAGACAAAGGACATTTTATACTTATATGACGGCAAACCCATCAAGAAGAATAACAATTATAAACACATGCACCTAACAGAGCCCCCAAATACAAGAAGCAAAAACTGACAGAATTAAAGGGAGAAATAGACAATTCAACAATAATAGTTGGAAACTTCAATACTCTACTTTCAATAATGGATAAAACCACCTGACAAAAGTTCAGCAAAAAAAAATAGAAGACTTGAACAACACTACCAACCAACTAGACCTAGCAAACGTCTATAAAACAGTCAGCAGAACATATACCGTTTTCAAGTGCACATGGAACATTCTCTAGAATAGGCCATAAAACAAGTCTCAATAAATGTAAAGGATTGAAATCATACAAAGTACATTCTCCAACCACAATGGAATAAAATTAGAAAACAATAACAGAAAAAAAGTTTGGGAATTTCACAATATGTGAAAATTAAACACCACTCTCCTAAATAACCAATGAGCCAAGGAAGAAATCACAAGGGAAGTTAGAAAATACTTTGAGATAATAACACAAAACTTACAGGATGTAGCAAAAGCAGCAAGAGTCATGCTATGAGGGAAATTTATAGCTGCAAACACCTATATTAAAAAGATCTCAAATCAATAAGTTGTACACCTTAAAATTACACAATGTTATATGTCAATTACATCTCAATTAAAAAAATTTAAAAATTAAAAAAATCTCAATCAACAACTTAACTGTCCACCTGAGGAAACTAGAAAAAGAAGAGCAAACTAAACCCAAAGCCAGCAAACAGAAGGAAAGAATGAGACTACCGTGAAATAAATACAATAAAGAATAGAAGAAGAGAGAAAATCAACAACACAAAAGTTGGTTCTTTTAAAAGATCAACAGAATTGACAATTGTTTAGCTAGACTGAGCAAGAACAAAAGAGAGAAGACCCAAATTACTAAAATCAGTAATTACTACCAACCTTACATAAATAAAAATAATTATAAAGAATTACAGGGCCAGCCCGGTGGCATAACAGTTAAATTCACATGGTCCGCTTCAGCAGCCCAGGGTTCACCAGTTCAGATCCTGGATGCAGACCTACTCACCGCTCATCAAGCCATGCTGAGGCAGCATCCCATATAGAAGAGCTATAACTCTACAACTATGATACACAACTATGTACTGGGGCTTTGGGGAGAAAAAAGCAAAAAAAAAAAAAAATTACAGGCATACCTTGGAGATATTGCCAGTTCAGTTCCAGACCACCACAATAAAATGAACATCACAATAAAGCAAGTCACATGAATCTTTTGGTTTCCCAGTGCATACAGAAGTTATGTTTACACTATACTGTAGTCTATTAAGTATGCAATAGCATTATGTCTAAAACAACAAGGTACATATCTTAATTAAAAAATACTTTATTGCTAAAAAATGCTAACCATCGTCTGAGCCTTTAGCAAGTCATCATCCTCTGGCTGGTGGAGGGTCTTGTAAAAAATGCAATATCTGCGAAGAACAATAACACAAAATGCAATAAAACGAGGTATGCTTGTACAAGGAGTACTATAAACAATCGTAATCTAATAAATTACATTACCTAGGTGAAATGGACAAATTCCTAGAAGACATAAACTACCAAAATCAACTCACAAAGAAATAACCTGAATAAAGCTATAAAGAGATGGAATTAGTAATCAAAAACTTCCTACAAAGAAAAGCTCAGGACCAGATGGCTTCACTTGTGAATTCTACCAAACATTAAGAATGAACACCAATCCTTAACTCTTCCAAAATATAGAAAAGATAGGAACACTTCCCATCTCATGCTATGAGACCAGTTTTCCCTGATTCCAAAACAGACAAAGACACTACACGAAAACAAAACTAGAAATACTTATTTATATAAACATAAAATACCAGCAACAAAATACCAGCAAATGGAAATCTAGCAACCTATATAAAGAATCACACACCATGACCAAGGGTGATTCATCCCAGGCATGCAAGGTTGTTTCAATAAAGGAAATCAACGAATGCCATACACCATATTAATAGAAAAATGACAAAAACCACATGATGATCTCAATAGGCACTGAAAAAGCATTTGATAAAATCCAACACCCCTTCCTGTGTTATCATAACCCTGTGTTACGATAAACACAATGAATCAACTAGAAATAGAAGAGAATATCATCAACCTGAAAAAGGACAGCTAAGAAAACCCACAGCTAACTTCATACTTACTCATTCCCCCTAAGATCATGAACAAGACAGGATGTCCACTTTCGCCACTTCTATTCAATATTCTACAAGAGGTTCTAGCCAGGGCAATTAGGCAAGAAAAATAAAGTAAAAGGCATCCAGATTGGATGAAAGAAGAAAGACCATCTCTCTTCAGAGATATATATCGTATACACATAAAATCCTAATAAATCCCTAAAAAACTATCAGAACTATTTAATGAATTTGGTATGGCTGCAAGATACAAGACTAATATATAGAATTCTACTGTATTTCTTATTTATTTATTTATTTATTTTGCTGCAGAAGATTCGCCCTGAGGTAACATCTGTTGCCCAGCTTCCTCTTTTCGCTTGATGAAGATTTGCCCTCTGCTAACATCTGTTCCAATCTTCTTCTATTTTGTGTGTGGGTTGCCACCACAGCATGGCTGCTGACAAGTGGTATATGTCCACACCTGGGAGCAGAACCTGAGCTGCCAAATCAGAGTGTGCTGAACTTAATCACCAGGCTACAGAGCTAGTCCCTCAATTGTATTTCTATATACTATTTGAATTTCTGTATATATACTATTTATAAGTACAATTGTACTTCTATATAGCTATAACAATCCAAAAACAAAGTTAAGAAGGCAATTCCATTTATGATAGCATCAAAAGAATAAAATATTAAGAAATAAATTTAACAAAAAAATATGCAAGACTTGTACGCTGAATACTAGAAAACATTATTGAAAGAAATCAAAGAAGATCTAAATAAATGAAAAGACATTTCATGTTCATGGATTGGAAAACTAATACTGTTAAAACGGCAATATTTCCCTGACTGATCTACAGGTTCAATGCGACCCCTATCCAAATTCCAACTGGACAAAGGTGCCAAGACAATTCAAAGGGGGAAAGAATAGTTTTTTCAATAATGGTGCTGAGACAACTGAATATCTATTTTAAAAAAATCAAGTTGGACCCCTATCTCACACCATATACAAAATTCACAAAAATGGATCAAAGACCTAAATGTAAGAGCTGAAACTATAAAATTCTTGGAAGAAAACACAGGAGTAAATTTTCATGATCTTGGATCAAGCAATGGTTTCTTAAATAGGAAACCTAAAGCACAAGCAACAACAACAAAGTTAAATTGGACTTTCTCAAAATTAAAAACCTTTGTGCTTCAAAGGACACCATCAAGAAAGTGAAAAGACACCCATAGAATGGGAGATTTATATTTGCAAATCATATATCTGGTAAGGGTCTAGTATCCAGAATACATAAAGAAATCTTATAACTCAACAATAAAAAAGACAAATAACTCAATTTAAAAGTGGGCAGAACAGAGATTTCTCCAAAGATATACAAATAGCCAAAAAGCAAAGGAAAAGATGTTCAACATCATTGGCCATCAGGGAAATGCAATCGAAACCACAATGAGATACTACTTCACCCCCATTAGGATGGCTAGAATCAAAAAGTCAGACAGTAACAAGTGTTGGTAAGGATGTGGAGAAATTGAACCCCTCATACACTGCTGGCAGAAATGTAAAATGGAGCTGCCACTTTGGAAAATAGTCTGGCAGTTCCTCAAAAATGTTAGACCTAGAGTTCTATGACCCAGTAATTCCACTCCTAAATATATACCCAAAAGAAATGAAAATATGTCCACATAAAAACTTGCACACAAATATTCATAGCAGCATTATTCATAACAGCCCAAAAATGGAAACAGTCCAAACACCCATCAATTGATTAATGGATAAATAAAATGTGGTATATCCATAAAATTGAATATTATCTGGCAATAAAAAGGAACAAAATACTGATACATTCTACAACATGGAAGAACCTTGAAAACATTACGTTAAGTGAAAGAAACCAGTAACAAAGGACTACATATCGTATGATTACATTTATATGAAATGTCCAGAATATGCAAATCTATGAAGACAGAAAATAGATTAGTAGTTGCCTAGGGACGGAGGAGATGATGAGTGGAAGAGTTGGGGGTGACAGGTAAGGAGTGTGCAGTTTCTTTGCAGGGTAATGAAAATGTTCTAAAATTGATTATAGTAATGGATGCACAACTTTGTAAATATACCAAAAACTTTTACGCCTTAAATGGGTGACTGTATGATATGTGAATTAAAACAATCACCAAAAAAAAATGTAGGCTGGGACCTACACACTAAACATTTTAGGGTGACTGCCTACTAAAAGATTTAATAACAGAAGATTTAAATAGGATCTAGAGTCTCCTAACAAAATATCAAAAATATCCAGGACACAATCAAGTCACTCATCATACCAAGACCCAGGAAAATCACAATTTAAATGAATAAAGACAATTAACATATGCTAAAACCAAGAAGAACCAGATGTTGGAATTATCTGGCAAGGATTTTAAAGCAGCCATCATGCTTTAATGAGCAAAGAAATATACTCTTGAAACAAAGGGCAAAATAGAAAACCTTACCACAGAAAGAGAAGATATAGAAAAGAACCAAATGGAAATTATTGAATTGAAAAATACAATAACCAAAACAAAAGTTACTGGGCAGGCTCAAAAGCAGAATAAATATGACAGAAGAAAGAATGACTGAACCTGAAACTGGAAGTAGAACAAGAGGAAGAACCCAATCTGAACAACAGAGAAAAAAATAGTCCTGAAAAAAAATAATAATAATGCCTCATGCTCTGTGGGACGATAACAAAAGATCTAATATTCATATCAGAGTCACAGAAAGAAAGGAGAAAGAGTGGCACTGAAAAATTATTCTAAGAAATGGCTGAAAACATCCCAAATTTGGCAAAAGGCGTTAACTTACAGTTCAAGAAGCTAATGGATAAACCCAAGGAAATCCATGCCAAGACATATCATAATTAAACTTCTGAAAACTAAAAACAAAGAAAAAAACCTTTAAAGCAGCCAGGGAGAAAGGATACATGACCTACAGGGAAACACAAATTCCAGTGACAGAGGATTTCTCATCTGAATCACGGAGGTCTGAAGGAAGTGGCACAACATTTTTCAAATGCTGAACGTAAAGAACTGTCAACCGCACATTCTATAAAGAGAGAGAGCTGACAAAATTCTTAAGAAAACTAAAGAACAAAAGAAGAGCAATAACTTATAGCTTATAGCTTAGCTCTGAAGAATTACAAAATATGCTGATATCAACATATGAGCAATACAGGTTTTTCCTATAACAGTAATTAAACATTTGGGAATTATAGAATTTTCCCCCTCACCATCACCAATGCCAGTGAAATTTATATAGGTAGATGGCATAACGCATATTCCCTAATTCCTTAATTCTCTTACTTAAAGAGAAATAGTTCTGGGCCTGCCCAGTGGCGTAGTGGTTAAGTTCGCGTGCTCTGCTTCAGCAGCCCAGGGATCACAGGTTTGGACTGCTTATCAAGCCATGCTGTGGTAGCATCCCACATACAAAATAGAGGAAGATGGGCACAGATGTTAGCATAGAGCCAATCTTCCTCAGCAAAAAGAGTAAAGATTGGCAACAGATGTTAGCTCAGGGCCAATCTTCTTCACCAAAAAAAAAGAAATAGTTCTGCCACTGTTCAAGATCTTGAATCAAGTAGACAGTTTTTGTTCTAGTTAAAAATTCCAAAGTTTATGAGACTAAACTCAGCTATTTCTTTAAAAAAGGTAAAAGATATATGTGCCTCAACCATCTGAAATAAAGTCTATTTTAAATAGCATCTGCTAATGAGGAAGCCTGAACGAACCTCTATAACACTGTCATAGCTTAACTATCTTAAAAGCCAAACCATAAGAGCAAATTATATTTGTCTTAATCCACTCTAATTTATTAAGAGAATATGTGTGTGCGTATTTAAATCAAGAATGACTGTGCAGGCCCGGCCCGGTGGCGCAGCGGTTTCGTCCGCGCTTGGCAGCCCGGGGTTCACTGGTTCGGATCCCGGATGCCCGCCGATGCACTGCCTGTCAGCCATGCCGTGGCGGCGTCCCATATAAAGTAGAGGAAGATGGGCACGATGTTAGCCCAGGGCCAGTCTTCCTCAGCAAAAAGAGGAGGATTAGCAACGGATGTTAGCTCAGGGCTGGACTTCCTCACCAAAAAAAAAAAAAAAAAAAAAAAAGAATGACTGTGCAAGTATGACTAGTGACCTGTTAAGCAGCCAAGAAAGAAACAGCTGGTCAGCTTCCAAAACCATGAATTCAAGATCTGTGTTACATTATTTACCAACTGATTCATTCAACCAATTTCTATCAAGTTTCTAAAATATACCAAGTACTGTACGAGGCAGTGATGAAAAGATAAATAAGGCATTATATGATATTGTGATACAATAAGAATTATTATAGAATATATATTAGGTCTTCCTCCCTGGTTCCTGTCACAGAGCTCCTAAAACCGTTGGAATTTCTTGATAGGGGTGAGAGTCTTTTGTTGTTCATAAGCCTCTTTCAACCATATCTTGGAGGATGGGGCTGGTTGCCAGAGGAACTAACCTCTGACCTCTGGGAAGGGAAAAGGGGCCACAGATTGAGTTAACCAACGGGTGGCCCAATGACTTAGTCAAGTATGCCTATGTAAGGAGGCCTCCATAAAAACTTTAACTGAAGGTTCAGAGAGCTTCCGGGTTGGTGAACACATAAGGGGCTGGGAGGATGGCACACCCAGAGAAGGCACAGAAGCTCATGGAAGCTCCATGCCACTTCCCACATACGTTGACCTAAGCCTCTCTTCCATTCGGCTGTTCCTGAGGTTATATGGTAAGTAAAGAGCTTTCCTGAGCTCTCTGAGCCATGCTAGCAAATTATCAACCTGAGGAGGGGGTTGTGGAAAGCCCCAATTTATAGCCAGTTGGTCAGAAGTACAGGTCCCATCCTGAGACTTGCAACTGCCTCTGAAGCGGGCGGCAGTCTTGTGGGACTGAGTGCTTAATCAGGGGGTCTGCACTAACTCCCGGTAGTTAATGTCACAATTAAGTTAAATTGTAGGACACCCAGTTGGTGTCCAGAGAGTTGGAGAACTGCTTAATGTGAGGGAAAACCCAACATATTTGGTGTCAGAAGTGTAGAACAAACAGTAGTTTTACCTTTAGGCACGATCCCAGACCTCAAGGAACTCCTAGTCATGAGAGAAACGGGCACATGAGAAATAATCTAAATAAAATGTGATACGTACTTTAACAGGTACATGTGCAAATTACCAGGAAAGCAACTAGCCATGCCAACAAAAGTGATATTTATCGTGATTTTTAATGGATGTTAAATACTATAGTTCCCCAGGGTTCTGCCACTCCCTCTTAAAGCTCTCAGCCCTAGCTGCATATTACTGTCACAAGTGAAGCATTTTTTAAATGACAAGCTCTGGCCCCACACCAGACCAAGTAAATCAGGATCTCTGAGGATTTCTCAATCTCCCCATCCTTACCCTTTAAAAGCTCCCCAGGTGGATTTAAAGTAGTGCCTGGGTTGAAAATGACTGACTCTGTTCAGAAAAAACATAGCCCAGGCCTCGAGCAATCTTCTGGCAATGAGAAAAGGAAGAAAAAGATTTCTGGCAGGAGCAATAGCATCTATGATAGACGAAGTGAGGAGAGAAGAGGATTCTAAAGTTTCTAGGGTGAAGACCTTAAAACAGGAGGAGTGTTTGTGTGTGTGCTTGAGGGGGCTACAAGTAGAAGAAAGGAAAAGACAACCAAGTTTGAAGTACCAAGTATCCAAGTATAGTTATCTAATAGACAGAAGAAAATAACACTTGAAGGTCAAGAAAAATGGGGACTGAATATACATCTTTGAAAACCATAAATATACAGGTGCTATTTGAAGCCATAAAAGGAAGGGTAATCACACAAGGAAGTTAAAGAGGAACAGAGAAAAGAACAAAAAATGAAACCCTAAGGAATACCCCATTAATCTGAGAAAAAAGAGGGAAGCATCAAGGGAAGGTTTTTGTTTGTTTGGGATGGTGGGCACCTGAGCGTGTATGCAGGCTGAGAAAAAAATGAGAATATAAGGAGAGATCAAAGATGTTAGCCTTAGAAAGGAGGACCCCTCTTCCTCTGATAAGAGGAAAGATCAGAAATCAGATAGGTACAAGCACACAGAAAAATGACAGACCCTTAAGAATTCAGGGCTGATGTCCACCGTTTCTTCTGTGAAGTAGGAGGCAAAATAAGTAATGAAGAGAGGTCAAGAACAGGATAAAGAGAGGAGAAGGGCAAAAATCTATGAACAGCCATTTAGGTTTCAGTACATAAGAGGAATGGAGGGAGTAAGTCAAAGCATCTCCAGCAAGTGTGAGTAAAGTTGGAATCCAGAAGTTTAGAACAGCACCCGTAGCTCAGTTGCATGGTTTTTTCCAACCTGCTCTGGAGATCCCAGAAGCAGAAAAAGCCAACTGTTTGACTGATCCAGGCTTGGAGACCATCAGAGCAAATGTGGCAAGAAGGGCCTGAGGCCAGTAACGTTGCTTTTATAATCTTAAAAAGTCAAATTCATTTTATTCTTTTAAAAAATTGACCATAGCTATTTCCTCTTTCACTCCTAGAGAACTTGTGAGAACTTGCATTCCTAAGCATTTTTGATCCCTTCAGCAGTTGATTCCAAGAAATCTAAACCTGATTCCTCCAGGCTCTTCAAGGATAAAAAGTCACTGCAGGACTGGACTATCCAGCTGAGAGATAAACACCTTAAACACTTCTTACATACAATGCTATTTCAGCTAGGAGGTAGGAACTCGTTCTTCCCTAAAAAGAAAGGTTCCGCAAATGCTGTAAATGGGGAAGCAGGAATAAGGGAGTAATTATATTGCAAAGCTCCCTAACAATCCTTTACAAAACCAACTAATATAAAACAACACAGGACACAAAGACAGCATGATTCAGTTCTTCTGAATAAACGCAGTGAGTAAATAACTGACAATTTAATCTCTTTATCATACTTGGAGTTCACTAATTCGTCCCGTCATCTCCCATACCACTCTTCAAGTAGTGGGTCAAATCCCTTTGGATACTGGACCTCTTGCTACCACTATCTGGAGAGTACAAAGGCCTAGGAGGAGGAGGACGCTAACTTGCGTGACATCCACCATATGCCAGGCCTACTGTGTGCCAGACTCTGGGCAAGGCATTTTACATGTTATGGGTGCAGCTCACCTAAAGACGAATTAAGATGTCAAAACTATAGACCTGGCATTCAGGAGAGTATTAAAGTGTATGAAGGTTTAAGTGTAAAGGAAGAAGTGTTAGCGACGGTGGTTGATGACAGTGAGGAGAGAAGAGGAGAGTTGGGAAATGAAGGCATTTGGGAGCAAAAGGGCATGACCCAGGGACACATCGGGGGGAGGGGGAAGGGCGACTGAAACGTAGACAGGACACGGTATAAGGGGCAGGGATGGGAGTGAGCCTACGGAAGCGAAGCCCGGGTAGAGGGGAGGGCAAAAGTCCGATTCCAGCGGGATGGGGGTCTCATCCCCGGAAGGAGCCCTGAAGGACTGCGGGGGCTAGGACGCGGTGCCAGCGCCGCGAAAAGGCAGGGTAAGCAAGGGAGGGGAGGGTGCGGGAGGCCGACCACGGCCGGGGCGAGCCGGGCGACGGCGAAGCCGGAGACCGAGAACCGCTGGCGCTGGGGGAAGGGGTGTGGGTGCAGGAGCCGGGCCCGACCAGAACGTGGGGCGCCGTGCTGGGGGGCGGGGCTGGACAACAGCCCGGGGCAGACCCGGAGATGTGCGCACAGGAGGCGACGTGGAGTCAAGGGATGCCAGGACAGAGCCGGCCGG
Source organism: Tapirus indicus (assembly GCA_031878705.1). Classification (NCBI taxonomy): domain Eukaryota; kingdom Metazoa; phylum Chordata; class Mammalia; order Perissodactyla; family Tapiridae; genus Tapirus; species Tapirus indicus. Next base: position 122,649,707 of record CM062922.1, on the reverse strand, counting down.
GGCTCGGAGCCAGGTGGGCGGCGGCGGGAGGGCAGAGGGGCCGGGGAGGCGCCCGGAGCAGAGCCGCAGCGAGCGCGGCGTCCCCCTTACCTGGGATGAGCGAGGAGCCGCCGCGCCGCCTCCCCGGCATCCTGGGCTCAGCCCCTTCTCCCACCGCCCTAGGAGGGTGCCATTCCGCCCGCCCCGGGAGCCCGCCCTCACCGCCAGGCGCCAGCAGCGGCCAGCCTGGCCCGGCCCCGCGGAGCAGCGCCGACGCTCCCGGCACCCGCGGCCGCCTCAACAGCGACTCCCGCCGTCGCCGCTTCAGCGCCGGCAGCCAGCCTCCCCGGCGGGCGCGGGATCACAGGCGTGCGGCGATTGGCTGCCGGGCGCCCGGTCCGGTCGATGTGTCGGCCTTTCTGATTGGTGGGCTCCGCGGGCTACCCGCTGGGGGAGGCGGGAGTCGGAGTTGCGCCGAGTCCGACAGGCGCTGAGGGGCGGGGGTGGACCTGACGTCGCGGCAGGGTGGGTGCCCCCGCGTTCCTGAGTGTGCGCGCTCCCCGCGGGGACTCCCGGGCCGACACCTGCCTGGGCGGGTTGTTGTGGAAGCTACGATGCGCGCGGCCTACCTCGGGGGGAGCCGCGTGCAGAAGGCGGCTCACACCGCCCCAACCCTCCACGTGGGTGGCCTTAATCCGTGAAACCCTGGGACAGGACAAGAAAACCGGCTTTTCCAAGAAATCTCCCCTCTGCTTGTCCACTGCTTCAAATACCACCTCTGTGCCCGCTGCTGGCAGAGGAGTTTTCACCTCATTGGAGATAAAGTCGCAAATGCAAATATCAAATTCGCACACTATTCCATTCCACACAGAAGTGTAAATAAATATGAGTAAATTCTGTCCCGACTACAGGGAAGGGGAACTGATACCTGAAAGAAACAAGTGAAAACTTGGGAAAGAAAAGGGCAAAAAGGGAAGGGAGACGTTGGAGAGAGGGCTGAAATTTCCCAATTGAAAGTTGAAGCTTCACGTTTACAATTCCTTCCTGCAGGCATATCCACACCAGGTTCTGTCAAAGCAATTATTTCAACTCTAGGAACATAGATTGGAAAAAGTATGGGGTCAAGAATCTAACAGCTGTATTCAAAATTCTTGCCTACCGTCTTGGAAGGAGTTTTGTTATCTATGGAATGAGGTCTGTAGAATTTGTACCTTAGAGAGTTGCTGGAAAGATCAAATGAGGTCCACACAAAAACTTGTACTCGAATGTTTACAGCAGCATTATTCATGATAGCCAATAAAGTGGAAACAAACCAGATGTCCATCAACTGATTAATGGATAAATAAAATGTGGCATATTCATACAATGAAATATTCAGCCATAAAAATGAAGTTCGGGGGGCCAGCCTGGTGGCATCGCTGTTAAGTTCACCTGCTCTGCTTCGTCCACCAGTGGTTTGTGGGTTTGGATCCCAGGCACAGACCTAGGCATGGCTTATCAAGCCATGCTGTGACAGGCGTCCCACATATAAAATGGAGGAAGACAGGCAAAGATGTTAGCTCAGGGCCAATCTTCCTCACCAAAAAAAAAAGTTCTGATACATGCTACAACATGGATGAATCTTGAAAATATTATGCTAAGTGAAAGGGGCCAGTCAACAAAAGAACACATATTGTATGAGTCCATTTATATGAAGTGTCCAGAATAGGCAAACCCATAGAGACAGAAAGTAGATTAGTGGATGCCTTGAGCAGAGGGGATTGGGGGAAAATGTTAAGTGACTGCCAACAGGTATGGGGTTTCTTTTGGGGGTGACTGATGAAAATGTTTTAAAATTGATTGCGGTGATGGTTGCACAATTGTGTGAATATACTAAAAACCATTGAATTGAGTTCTTTAAGTAGGTTAATTGTATAGTATGTAAATTATATGTCAATAAAGCTGTTATTTTTAAAAAAGATCAAATGAGATAACAAAACTCTGATAGCCCCTGGCTATGGTGCTTCTCTGAGAATAGGGGCTCAGTATATCTAACTGGTCTTTTTTCTTTATTCAGTTGGCAAAATCTTATAAGCAATTTGATCTGAGGAAATTTTAAGAAATACTCACCATGATGTTTTTCTTTGGAACATTTGAATAAAATGAAGAAGATGATCTGATTTGACCCAAGCTGCTTTGGGGCAGCAAAAATGGACCGCTAGGATTACAAAGCTCATCAAAAGAAAATGAGCAAGGTCCGCAGGTAGAGAGCAAGGGGAAAGGCAAAGAAGGAGATAGCACTCTACAAGGTGATTACAGAGAGACCTGAGGGCTGCCCCCAAGGTCATTTAACTAGTCTTTTAACATCAAAGGCTGTGTCCCATTACACTTCCTGCAAAAATCAACTGAGTGAATTTGAAGATCTAATTGGCTTTATTCAATGATTCATGAAACCTGCAGCATCCCATCTGATAGAAGGATGCTTGAGGAGTTGTACAAAATAGAAGGGTTTTGTAGGCAAAAAGAGGATGGGACAAGGAAGTTAAAAGAGTGGGTCATTTCAGGCATGGTTAACTTCCCATGGGGGAAGCCAGGGGGTCTTATCAGGCAGATTACCTCACTAGAGCTGACCAGGAAATTCCAGACTGATTGGCTTAAAATTCCATTCCTGAGAGAGGCTGAAACTGCCGTTCCAATAGGTATTAAATCTAGGTGGGGCCTAGCATAAGTGACTCCATCTTGGGTCTGTTGTTTCTTTTTGACACTGCATTCCAGACCCCTTCAGGAAAAGAGCTCCCCATGACCTGAGTAATGCCGAAGCCACTACCAGCACCACGGGGCATTAATCCCCTAAATACAGCCCCTGCCAGCCTCTCTCCACAAGTCAGAAATGCAGCTCTCTGAGATGACCTTCACACTGCCCACAAAATACTTCACCCACCTACAAAACCTAAAAAAGAATTTAGTAGCCAGGTGGGAGGCTGGCGCTTGTATCTCACATATTAAACTTTAAGAACAAATTCTAGACATGGGGAATTCATAAGAACAGGGGACAAGAATCCCTTCAGTGTTTGCTCCCTACCTGTCATGTGGTGGGATGGCTCCCTGAGCAAGACAGCTTCTACTGTCTGTAGAAAGCAGCCAGAAGCAAGGAGCCGCTTGATCTGAAGCAAAGCTCAGGGTCGTTTGGGAACAAGCTTTTCCTGCTTTCTAAATCTACCTCCAACCCATATAGTATATGTACTAATCAGAAAAAAGACTTCAAAGTATACTCTTAAGTGAAAAGAACAAAGTTAAAAACGGTGTATCTAATATGCCCATTTGTATTTTTTTGAGTACACACACACACACACACACACACACACGCTTGTGATTTTCAGAGACAATCTCCAGAAGGATGCACCGTAAACTGGCAACAGTGGTTGTGTCTGGGAGGGGAAAACTTAAGACACAGGAGTGGGAAAGAGACATTTTTCACTATGTACTCTACACTTTTTGAAATTTTGTGCCCTATGCTTGGATTACCGATTTGAAATGAATAAATTCTCTTTTTTTGGAAAAGAACTCTCTCCTGGAAAACTCACTGTTCAAGCCTTTGTGAACATCTGGTTCACAGGACATTTATATTTCTCTGTAGGATTTAATAAGCCACCTACTGAGTACACACCCAGATCTGAACATCTGGGTCTATTTTCCCTCTCAGCCTTACCTCTTCCAGGTGATCAGCTCAGACTCAGATAACCTCACCTGAGGGCATAGAAAGCTTCACTCCCTGATCAATAGGCAATTCCAAGGACTCAGAGCTTGTTTCTTCCAAACAGCCTAGGCAGCCTAAGCAGGCTCAAGAAAAGAGAGGAAATGGACAAGTGCTTGCTGACACTCCAGCGAGAGCCCAGAAGCCCTTGCCCTCTAGGCCCGGCTTTTCACAGCTTCTGCCTCGGAGATTCATCTCCGAGGGAGCAGGCTAGCCAAGGGTAAATTGGCTCACTACAGTAATCTCACATCCTGGAAGGAAAGTCTCTGTGCAACATACCTAGGAATGTTCAGGCTTTGAGGCAAACTAAAGAGGCAGCACAGCCCCCTGGCACTTTTATTTGGGGGCGGGGGGGGTTGTTAGCTTTGCTTTGGTTTTTTGGAAGGACGAAGGATCTCCCTTCGTGGCCTCTCCATTCCAGGATCTGGCATGGAGAGAGGATGGTGGCAGAGGTGAGAGGTGGACGGGATGGGGAGGCCCTTAGAAATGGAAAATTGAGGAAAAGAATCATTCCAGGTTCTACTTTTTTATTCTCTGTCCCAGCCCAAATGAGCTGGAAATGCGGGTCAGGAGCAAGCGGTTGGAACACAGAAAATGGAGAGTACGGGCTACCTTTGCAATGCAAGTGAAAGAGCAGAGATCTTTCAGAGAGCACAGACACGGCTGTGAGAGGAAGTGGAGAAGTGGGAACAAAGAGAGTTCTCAAGGGTAAGGGCAGAAATAGTGATGACAGAAGATGGTTTGTCTGCCCGACCCCCCATCCTGTCCCCAGCACAGGGCCTGGCACTGAAGGAATGATGGATGGGTGAGTGAATGGATAGATGATTAGCAAAAGCCGCAGCTATCAATGAAGGCCACCAGGACAAAGCAGAGAGGGACACAGGGAAGAGAATAGGAGGGCTCTCAGGGTCCCACCTGGAAGGGCAGGGAGACTCCAGGTGAGGGCTCCGAAGCCAAAGATCCTTGCTGGGGAATTGAAGGTTAAACATTCACTCGACTTAAAGTGACCCAAAAGCCCTGGCTGACTCTGGGGAAGAGGGAACACTTACCTGCGAAGAGCATCAAAGAGCCAGTGAGCTGCAGGAGACGCCTCACAATTCTCTTGAAGCTTGTGGGATAGAGGGATTTGAGACAAAAAGGAAAACGGTGATACAATTTAAAGAAAAGGGAAAAAAATGAGCATGGCTCCTTACTTTCCCCACCCCTAGATCCAGAAAAACTGGCCAGGTCAGGCCCCTGAGCCACATCATCATTTTAAAACGAGAATCCAGCCCAGCCTATGAGCGGGCATTTTCCAAATGGCTACAGAATTCCTGCACCTTCCAAAAATACCTCTTCATGCAATTCCTAACAAGGAGGGAGGGCCACACGTCCAGGCTGGAACCAACCAACTGGGCTTCCTGAGCCCAGGAGCTGCTACCCACATACTCTGCAGACCTCAGATGCAGGAAAGGCCCACTGTTCTGTGGGTAAACCCAGCCAGACAGCTACTGGTACTGAGCCTAAGACTGGGAGCAAAGCATCCACCCATTCCACATAAAATAAAAGAGATTATATGACTTCCAGGAGTGGTTTCCAAACCTAGCTATGCATAGAAACCACCTGTGCGGCTTTGCAAAATAGACACCAGGCTTCTCGCCCATTTTATGAAGCAGAAGCTCTGGGAGAAGGGGCCCCCTGGGGGACTGCGCTAGGGGTAGTGACCGGCAGGTGGTACAAGGGGGACTTCAGAGAGTCTAGTTGGTGCTATTCTGTTTCCTGACCTGGAAATTTCCCAGTTCGTTCACTTGGAAAATTCATCAAACTATACACACGTTTGCACTTTTCCATGTGTTTGTTTCTCTTCATTTTTCACAAAGCTCCCAGGTAAATTCTGCTCCTCTGCCAGGTTTGGGAACCACTGAGTCAGAGGTCCAGGATAAGAGGCTTAGGTTACACTAAAGAGAGATGCTGGGCACTTTTGAGTGTAGGCTGGAGTGGCTACAGGGGTCTGCCTCCCTTCTCAGGCAAGTCACTGACCCTCAGGGAACAGAAGCTCCAGGGAGGGGAGGGGCCGGGGTGGGAGATGCTCCAGGGAGCAGCCAGCCCTTCTCTGCCCACAGATGCTGACCAGTGACACCAGTGCAGACCAGGAACTGCTGCCAAGCCTAGTGACTTATCCTGCTCCTCACCTCTTGGACAGGGCTCACTCAGGCCCTTTGTGACCTGGTTTAAGAGGGCCATTTTTTCTGGTGGCTTTGGTTTTTCCTCCTCAATTAAAGATGCTCCAGAGGCTACCAGCCTCTTGCTGCTCTGCCAGGTCTCTTTCCCAGCGCAAGCAGCTTTTTCAAAGGTTATGCTACTCCCAGTAGGATCTGCGGGACCCCAGCACATGAGATTGACCAATGTCCTGCACCAGGCACTGTTCCAGGCATTGAGGACACAGCAGTGGACAAGTCAGTCCCTGCTGCCCTCATGGGGCTTATATGTTAATGTAGAGCCTGGCGTTCAATTACGTATAAAGGGGATCAGAAAATGCCATCCCAAAATATGACACTGTGGCACAAGGATTTTATTATGAGCTGAAGGCAATTAATAAACAGAAAACACAGGAGTTCTTTGTCCTCCTCTTTTTGTCCTGAAGCAGGGCAGTAACTTCCCTTTTGTAAAGGAAATTTCCATCTGTGAAGGTGTCCCCCCAACCCCCTCACCAGGAGGAGGAGAAAATTCTTATAACCACTTAATAGGCATAACAAACCTTACTAAATAACCTTTATCTTCCATTAGTTTCCCATATACATTTAATTTACCACACTTTACTGCCCCTAGAAGCCCAAAACCTCCCTCTTCCTTTCCCCTGTTAAGTTAGGAATATAAACCTTAAACTCTAACCATTTAAGGAGCCAAAAACCTCCTTTGTCGGCTCCTGTGTGCCTGAGCAAAAAACGTTTTCTCCTGTTAATTTGTCAGCTTAATTCTCAGGCCCCAGACACTGAACCTAAAAAGAGTAGAAGACAGGTGTTGCCTTTCCTCCATGTACTTAACAAAAGCACTCAAGGCAACGAAGACTTGGTCCCCACTCACTGCGCCCAGGTCTCCACTTCTGTTCCTTTGCTCGTGCACATCTTTCCACCTGTGTTGAACTTCTCAACCCAGCTCTGCTAGTGGAAATTCAGCCAACCTCACGTCAGACTGCAAATGCCAGCTCCACTCAAAAGGGTCTCATCTCTGTGACTCTCGTGATTTGTGCCCCAGTTTACATCTTTCTTAAGGCACCTCTCCCATTCTACTTTGCATTCTTGTTTTTTGTGTATTTGTCTGTTCTCCTCCCTCACCAGATCAGATAGGAAGCTGCTTAGATACAGGATGGTATTTTACTCCCTGCATGTTCCCTGCGGCACCTAACACTATTTCTGGCCCATAAGAGGCCTTAGAATGTTTGTTGAGATGGACGAAATTGAATGATAGGACAGCATTTCCCTCAAGAATCATCAGTTCACTTTGTTCCATATCTCTGTAATCCACAGACAAAAAGTCCTGTTGGGTTTTTTTTATCTTTATTTTGAAAACATTTAAACATAGAAAAAATTGATGAGAATAGTGCAATTAACTCCAATATATGTACCTTTCATTGAGTGTCCAACTGTCAACTCACCAATTGTTAACATTTGCTTAATCTCTCTCTCTCTCTCTCTGTGTATATATATATATATATATATGTGTATATATATATATTATGTATATATGTATTATGTATATATATATACATAATATATACATATTATGTATATATATACATAAAATTATCATTATTGTTATTGAACCATTTGAGAATAAATTACAGACATTGTGTCTTGTATCCCTTTACCCATAAATACTTCATATCTCCTAAAAACAAGGGCATTCTCTTATATGATGATCCAATGAAGGAAATTTAACATTGATGTGATACTATTATCTAATATATAGTCCATATTCAAAAGTCCTCGATGTCCCAATTATGTCCTTTACAGCTATTTTTTCCTTCTCATCTATGTACTGCATTTAGTTGTCATGTCACATCACTTTAGTCTTTTTTTAATCTGGAACAGTTCCTCAATCTTTCTCGTTCATTCTTGAGGCATGCTAGTTATTTGTAAAATAGCCTTCAACTTAAGTTTGTCTACTGTTTCTCAGGTTATGCATTCAGGGGACAGGAACACCCCAGAAGTTAAGTTGTGCCTTTCTCTGTACATCACAGCAGGAGGCACACAAGGTTAGTTTATCCCATTATTGATGATTTTAATTTTGATCATCTGGTTAAGGTGCTATCTGCCAGGTTTCTCCACTGTGAAGTTACCATTTTTCCCTTTGTAACTTATAAGTAATCTGTTGAAATTACTTAGTATTTCAGAGACTGTGGAAATATCCCGTTCCCTGTCTGATGATGATTCCTGCCTGGCTCTGCTATTCCTGCCAGTCGTTCAAGGAAAGTGGAGCTGGCCAGCACCCAGGGACTGAAATGCTGAAGATCACAGAGCCAGGACGGGCAGAGAAGGAAAAGCAGCCAGGACAGGAAACTGTGCAGAGAGCAGGGAAGGCAGTCTGAACGCCACGCTGGGAGCTGAGCTGCAGCTTACTGAAGTGAAGGTGGCAGGCACCCCCATGCCCCTTCAGTACCACCAGGCACTTCAGGGCTGCCCCAGGAGGGCTGGCCCTTCATCAGGATCATGCTTTGGAGAGGGACCAGTTTGTAGGAAGCAGGAGGACCATCCTTTCCCTCCTTATTCCCTGGTGGCCCCTGATGATTCCTGGGGGGAGGGGGGAGGCTCCAGAGGCATTATTTCCAGAATATTTCCAGAGGCCCAGCAAATCTGAAGGGTTCCAGACCTCTGGGTCTGGCCTGGCCCTCCCAGTCAGGCTCCCCCACAGACCCCCTGTCTGATTGCTCCCTCCTCACAAATATTTGCTTTGCTGTTGGATAAAGCCCTGGGCTGCCAGTTGTCAACTTTCAAAAACAGAAACCAGTTTAAGAGGCAAAGCGTTTATTTGGGATCAAAGAATTGCAATTCAAGGAGCACAGATTCAAGTACAAACCCAAATAGTGTCCTCATTACAGGGTGAAAGCAAGGGGTTTTTTTTTTTTTTTTTTGTGAGGAAGACCAGCCCTGAGCTAACATCCGTTGCTAATCCTCCTCTTTTTGCTGAGGAAGACTGGCCCTGGGCTAACATCGTGCCCATCTTCCTCCACTTTATATGGGACGCTGCCACGGCATGGCTGACAAGCAGTGCGTCGGCGGGCGCCCGGGATCCGAACCCGCGAACCCCGGGCTGCCAAGCGTGGACTAAACCGCTACACCACCGGGCGGCCCCAACAAGGAGTTTTTATGAGGAAAGAAAAGGGATAATTACATGAGTTGAAAGAGGAAAGAAAAAATTTTTTCTATTGGTGTCAACAAGCTAAGCAACTCTTGGTTATTGATTGATTGGCTATTGATTCTATCTTCAGAAAGTCCACAATCATCAGTCTTTGTGATCAGGGTGTTCATTTTCCTGCTGACTTCTCAAACAATTGCTTGTAAAATAATTGTCATTTTGGCCCATTGCAAAGGTTTGGCCCAGTTCAAAGCTTAAGGACCAACACAAGGAAGGCAGTTCCCCTGGAATGGCTGCTCTGGCTCTATTTTAAAATGGCTCCACTTATGTCAATTTTCACATTTCCCCCTCTTTTGATCAAGATCTTTCTCCAAAAGCTTTGCTGATTAACCATTTAAAAGTGTTGCTGACCGGCTATTGGAAAGCATCATTGGTTGCTCGTCACAAGGAAGGCTCATTCCTGGTTTGTCATGTCCCATGTTGGAAGGAAAGTGGTTTCCTTTGGAGCCTTTAGGCCACACTTGAGTTACAAGAGTGCCAGAGCAGAGAAAGGCTGGTCATCAAGTCCTATGAAATATACAGAAGTCAGTAAAGTTCCTTTAATTAGCCAAATAAGTATTAGAATTCAATTTAAAACATTAAGATACCATTATTTGCATGGAGTTTTTATAACGTTGTGAAAAGCAATAGAAGCAAAGTCAAAATAATAACAATTCCTAGAATCACAAGTGAGACACTAATTCTAGTTTTGTAAGTAAGACACTAATTCTAGCCTCTCAACCATGAGGCTATACCTGAGGGTAGCCAACTAAATAGGTCAAAAACTTTTGAGTCTTCTGTTTCTTAAAATAATCAGCCTAAAATAATCCTCATGCTAAAGAGACACATTTGGGGTGGCAAAATTTTGCTTCCCCATAGTTCCATCTTTGAAACTTCTCCAAGAAGTTTCATAGTCCATAAGTTGAGTTGGCAGATTGTTCCAACCCATTGAACCAGTCTCTTAGTCCTGACAATAGATCAATTCAATTAAACTCATTTCAGGAGGTGGTGATGCAGGTGGGCTCCCAAAGTTAGGTGTAACTCATGTAAGCAAGCAATCAGATGTTTAATAAGAGGCATTTCTACAGAAACAAAAGGAAAACAAAGGTTAATGGTTGGAGCAAATTATAAACCAGTTTCTGAGCCCAGGGGACAGTCAGGCAAGATTTCTAGATGTCAGGGTTGAAGCATCTTTCATAGTTTGAAATATCTCTGATGATGTCATCAGTGTTCAGGTAAACTTTCTGAGTGGCTCATACAACAGACATGAAGATTGTCTAAGGTGGGCTCTTGTGGTTATTTCTCTGAAGTTTATATCGAGTTTATATCTAGCTTCAGGTTGCAGGGCTTCAGGAAGAAGGACAGTTTTAGTTCTCAATGATTCCAAGTCAAAAAGATGAAAGAAAATTGGAAACTTTAGTTTGGAGATTTGTAGCCAGATGTTGGAGGAAACTAGAATAATTTAGGGTCCAGGCCAGTTTACAGGTAGAAAATAAAACCTTAAAAACAATGAACAACATTAGAATTTAATATTCACAAAGATGTATTACTGAAACATAATTTTTCTCTCTACAATCACCCTAATTTTTACCAAAGATAACCAAATTAAAACTAATTTGTTTACAAAATAGTCTAGTTTCAACAAACTTGGCTTAGTTATTTACATAAATACAGCAAGAATAGAGATTGACCATACAGGCTCTTTTAAAATTTGTTTTGCAGGGACTATTCATAAGGAATCTCTAGATTGAACATTTAATAGCCTCTCAAGGCTAAGAAGCCAAGCCAAATACTTGTCATTGGATTCCACCTACAATACATAGAGATATGAACGAATTCCTCTCTTTTTGAGGTTTCCAACCTGTATTGAGTTTTCTGCACCTGCTAGGAAGTGATCTTCTTTACTCACCTGTTTAGGCTGCCAGGAACCCTGTAAGTAAGTTACTAGGCTGTTTTCCAAAGGGCTTTATTGGCTTCATAGAGTCAACCTTAGTTCCTTAAAGCTATTTGGTCATATCTGAGTTTAGGCATGTCTCTCTCAACTATTCCCATCAAAGCCTTGGTAACATAACGAATATTTCCAATTGTGTCCTGTTATAAGGAAAACAGATTCTTATTGAACTTATGTAAATAATTATATTGCCATAAAAGTAATAATGTTCACTGAGAGTTTCTGAATTCTGGAGGGATCAGGTACAGAGAAAAAGTAAACGTTTCATCTTTGTTCACAAAGGTATATCTTACCAAATTGTTGATAGCTGAAGAGAAAAGATTTCTTTAAATCTGGAAGAAATTAAAGAACCAGCAATATTTTAAGCAAAAAGTCATAAAAATTATATTCCCTGTCAGTTCATTCAGTCTCATGTTATTAATTCTTGTTCTGCTTGAATCCAGTTTTTCCATTAGTTCTCTCAACCTTTCTTGATGATTGAGGGTGATAGGGACAATGATAACTACAAGAAGTTTTTAAGGTTTTTGTTAAGGCTTGTATGATTTTCCCAGTGAAGTGTGTGCTTCCATCACTAGAGATTGTGGAAGGTATATACCAAGTGGGAAACACACTCTCTAACAGTTTCTTTGCCACTGTGAGGGCATCAGCCTTGGGGCCAGGGAAGGGTTCAACCCATCCATAAAACCTAGGTACAGTAATAAGAACATATTGATAACTTGTACTAAGCAGCAGTTGAGTGAAGTCCATCTGCAGATGCTCAAAGGATCCAGAGGGAGGAGGTCTGAGGCCTGTGGGAACAAAACTAGTTTTTCCTATGGTGGATGAAGGAATGCAAAAACCAAAAAAAAAAGGGATTTACCAGGGAGCCTGGAAGAACCAACTGGCTGTCTTGAGTTTCCCATAGTTCCAACTGTTTATTTAATTTACAGTCATTGTTTATCCATCTTAATTTCTCTGATTCAGGAGCAGACTGTTGCCATGTTACAAGGATATCAGGATGGCAAGTCTGGCAATGAAGGGCTATTCTTAAATCTTTGTTTTCCTTTTATAATCTCTTCTCAGGAGCAGACCTAATAATCCAAGAAAACTTTGTCCTTTTAACAGATGAAAGAAAATTAAGGTTTAGTTTTACATGAGTACACTTATTGATATTAAAGCCTATTTCCAAACCCTTATAATAACAATCCAGTTTTTAACCAAATTGATCACACTAGGTAAAATTCTCTCTTCCCAACTTTCTATATACATTTAGTTTGTCCTTCATTTTTTCTTCACATTCTGAAACAAAATTACTGTCATTTCCCTTAACAAAAATGCATCTTCATAGTAGAATTTTTAACTTTTAAAAACCTTAATTTCTAGTGAAAAATAAAGAAGCAAACAATTATGAACTGTGTTTATATTACATTCAATATATTATATAATATATTTATAAATATTTATAAATATTAAACATATTTATTTATTGATATTTATATAAAATATTATATAAATATATTTATATTTTATGTAAATTGGCAGATTTATAAATACATTTTAGAAACATGTGCTTTCTCATAGAAAGTTGTTTGGTGTGGCATAAAACATGTTTACTAATAGACCCAAATATCTTTAGTTCCTCTGTAATAGGAAATCAAAAGTAGATAAAGCTATGTTTAATAATAAATGTTTCATTATTTTACCTTATTTGGAAATGATCTAGATAGTCAATGAATTTTCATCATTTAATTTAACTTAGCAAAACTCTAAAGTTTCAAGTTACCAAATAGATTTGGAAAACTATTTTTTAAGTACACATGCCATATAATGCTAAAGAGTTTACCTAAAAACTTTTTTTTTACTTACATCTATCTAAGTCATTTGCTCCCAATGATTATGTTTAGATCATCCATGAGAACTTCATGAGACATTAGACAAAATCAGCCATCATTCTAAGTTATTATTTTTTTATCTTCAACTTCATGGCGACTGACAGACTGGTGGTGTGGTTCTGTGACTGAGAAGTGAACCTGGGCAGCTGAAGCAGTGAGCACTGAACTTTAACCACTAGGCCATCGGGGCTGGCTCCTAGTTATTTTTTTAAATGACAAATTTTACAAGAGATAACATGAATTTGACTAGTAAACCCAGGTAGAATAAAAGTTGTTTATCTGCATTATATTTGATGTTGATAATTTTAAAGACATGCCTGTTTCAATTAAATCAACAAACTTAAATGAGCTTTTATTTACTAAAGATTAATCCTAGATCACATGAACTCAAAAAACATTTGGGTTCGTTTTCATATTTCTGAGAATTTAGAATACCTAAGCCTTACAAGTGCTTGACCTTGTAACCAACTAAACAGAGCTCTTTTCCAAATCAATTTTAGCAATGCCATTTGGAAGAAGAAAAATACCACACATCTACAACACACACACATATAGATAGATAGGTAGGTAGATAGGTAAGTAGGTAGATAGATGGATAGACAGACACACATACATAGAGACCCCCCCCCAGCTATTGTTTTAAAATTACTGTCATGAATAAGGTACAGCGATTAAAAACTCACTAGTTATGAAAAAATAGTTGAATCTAAGTTTTGTTTACATAGTTGCAATAGATTAAGTTTATCTGCTCAGATGGCTAAGCTTTTTTACTAATATTTGTGGGGAACACTTTTTAAAATTTGTATTTGCTCTTGACAAATAATCTTACGGAAATTGTGGCAAGAAAGAGTTTATGGCAGTTTGTATTTTAAAAAGGCCTCTTCTCCTCCACCCCTTTTTTTCCTTCAGTTTTAGGGATCTGGGATTATCTAGATAAAAGTTCCCAGGAGGAGACCTTGTAAAACTTTTACATCCTAAAGGCACAGAGAAACAATACAAATTCCTCCAAGAAGCACTTTGATTTCTTAAGGACAGAATACTTATAAGCCTTTTGAGATAAATTGGGGAGGTTTTAAAATTGGTGAAGAGAAATGAGTGGAATTTGAATTACCTTGAGAACAGCATTTCCAGTTTGCAAAGATTTGTAAGACGTAACTTAAATGACATCATAGGTTTATCCACCCAGCCAACTACATTATCCTCAATTTGCTTCTTTTCTTCTGGGTACATAGTTCTATTTAACTTAGGGGAGGAGGCCAAAAAAATTCCTATCAGGGTCTGATTATCAGCTTCAAATTTGGCCAAGTTTCTGATCACAGAATTATTAAGTTCTTTCAAATATCTTGTCAAGTTTCAGCCAGAACAAATGGTAAATATTTCTGGCAGTATTAAATAACCCCATTAATTTTTAATTTTAGTTTCCCCTTTCCCCTTACCAGAAAATCCTTCATAGTCTCATCAACTCTGGGAGGGGCCTATATGGGGATCCTCCTTTGAAGGTAGATATGGGGGTGTCTGTAAGGTCATTAACTTGGCAGACTTTTGTTTACAGTTGTAGTCTTTTCTTTTAGGTACCTTTTATATCTTTAATTTTTCATTAGCTTTTTGCAATGAAACTTTCAGTGAAGCTATTTTGGAATTTTGAAGACTTTGCTTTTAAGAGCACATCTTAAACGATCCTATCTAATTTGAACGTTCCTCATAATGGTCATTATAAGTCTAGGTGATAGTTCCCCTGAGGGTTGGAGCAGTTTGGTAGGACCTTAGCTGCAAATGGAGTTCAATCCCCATTTCTGCCTAGCCATATCTGGCTGCATATGGGGTACAAAACCACATTTCTGTTCAACCATATTTTGGGGACCCCAATGTGATCATTACCAAGCCAAGCTCTCAGAACATGAAAAAATCTTTAGTAAGATTTTGCCATTTTTGTGAATATTTCCAGCTTCCAGGACCATATGTCTTAAGCAGGTGTGCTAGAAAGTGGTGTGCTTAACTCTTTATAAATTGAAAATTTCATTCAATTTGTCTTGTCTTAAATCCATGGTTCTCAAGTCTCATGCACAAAAAGACAATTGTTGTAAGTCTTTCTAGTTCTTCTATGTGAGCCACCACGACAGCACGGCAACTGACAGATGGGTAGTGTGGTTCCGTGACCGGGAAGTGAACCCAGGTCGCTAAAGAAGTGAGCACTGAACTTTAGCCACTAGGCCATCAGGGCTGGCTGATTTGGGGAAGTTCAATTCAAAGACAATTTTGGGAAGTTCAAAAGAGCCCCAAAGTGGCCACTATAATTTTAAATTTGTAATTTTAAGTTTAAATCCTTAGTAATTTTGGTTCATTGAGATGGAAACTTACAAGCAAAGGGATCATAATTTTTTTAGCACAAAACCACCTGGAGTTCCTGAGGGAGGAATTTCTCAGGGATTTTTTTAGAAATCGAAAGTCCCACGTTAAAGAAAAGTATGCAACAAAGATAACAATAGAGGAGCACCTACCAAGGGGAGCCCCTTTAATTTAGTCAGAGTATGCACTAAATAAATAGAAAAACCCTTCATGAGCTACCATGAGCTGGCCCAAATAGGGAAACCCTTCCAAATGGCAACATCCATGAACCAGCTTTGAAACAACTGTCTCCTGCTGGGCAATTGCCCCCAAATCCCAAATAAAGGCAATGACCCCAAACAAAAGGAGGGAGGTCAGAGCCTGGGAGGACTCATGGTTGGAGGAGACAGTAGTCTGTGGAAGCAGTGAGCACAAGAGGCTCATGTATGTACCATACCCAGTTCCAGGGGACACTGGTCCACGTAGGTAAGAACACTTCAGGTTCCACTTCTGATACCATTTGTCAACCTTCAAAAACAGAAACCAATTTAAGAGGCAAAATATTTACTTGAGATCAAGGAATTGAAATTCAGGGAGCACAGATTCAAGTAGAAACTCAAATAGTATCCCAGTTACAGGGTGAAAGCAAGGGATTCTTATGAGACAAGGAAGAGGATAACTGCGTGTGTTGAAAGAGGAAAGAAAAAATTTTCTACTGGTGTTAACAAACTACTCTTGGTTATGCATTGATTAGCTATTGATTCAATCTTCAGAAAGTCCACAATCATCAGTCTTCATGATCAGGATGTTCATTTTCCTGCTGACTTCTCAAACAGTTGCTTATAAAACAATTTCCATCTTGGCCCAGTCCAAAGGTTTGGCCAAGTGCAAGGTTTAAAGAATAAAACAAGCAAGGCAGTTCCCCTGGAATGGCTGCTCTGGCTCTATTTTAAAATGGCTCCACTTATGTCAATTTTCACCCAGAGAGGGGGAACATAGAGGGTGCACACCCACAGGACCCACACAGCCCTCGACAAATTGGCCACATACTCTTGCATGCCCAACAGAAGGTATGTTAGTTTCCTGTGGCTGCCATAACAAATTACCACAAACTTGGTGGCCTACCACAAGAGGAATTTATTCAGTTCTGGAGGTCAGAAGTCTGAAATCAAGATGTCAACAGGGCCGTGCTCCTTCTGCAGATTCCTTACCTCCTCCAGCTTCTGGTGGCTGCCTGCATTCTTTGGCTTCCTGGGTCACATCCTCCAATTTCTGCCACTGTGGTCACATTGCTTCTTCCACCTCTCTCTTATAAGGAAACATCACTGGATTTGGGGCAGACAGTAGGGACTCCTGGATAATTCAAGATGATCTCATAGTGAGATCCATAACTTAATTATATCTGCAAAGACCCTTTTTCCAAATAAGGTCATAGTCACAGGTTCTGGGGGTTAGTTCATATCTTTTTGGGGGGCCATCATTCAACCAACTACCTACCTACTAAAAGGTATCCATGTGCTTTTTTCTATTCTGCACAAATATTCATTTTCTACATGTTTCTCTGAATCAATTCTTCATCAATGGTTAGAAGTCATTAAAGTAGCCCCTGACAGCTGTTTTGGGCTTTCCCAAATATCTTTGTTCTCCCCCTACACACATAATGCACACACACACACAAAATAACACATCTACACACAGAGATTAACACATTGTATGCAGGCACTTGTACAGAAATGTGTATGTATGCCATGTTCATTCATTCCACACATATTTAATGAGTGGCTAGTGTGTACTAGGCCCTGTGGGAGTACTGGAAAAACAGCAGTAAACTAGGCAGCAAGCCCATGCCTTGTTTACATTCTGGGAAAATATTTACATGCACAGGATGGCATAACAATGGATGCAGAATATGCAAGGCTTTTACATTCCCAGTGCTCCTGTAAGGGCTGAATTCAGCAATTCTAGGCCATAGGCATCAAAGAATGTGAAGGCCCCTGATGCAAATACACAAGTTCACCAGGAAAGTAGTTTTAAAAACCACAAATCAGGGGCTGGCCTGGTGGCATAGGGGTTAAGTTCACGTGCTTCGCTTCTTTGGCACTCAGGGTTCAAAGGTTCAGATCCTGGGTGCGGGCCCGTGCACTGCTTGTCAAGCCATGCTGTGGTGGTGTCCTGTATAAAGTAGAGGAAGATGGGGACGGATGTTAGCCCAGGACCAATCTTTCTCAGCAAAAAGAGGAGGATTGGCAATGGGTGTTAGCTCAGGGCTTAATCTTCCTCATAAAAAAACAAAAAACACACCCACAAATCACTGATTAAGTGAAACATTTGTGAGCAGGGATGAACTCTATTTTTGAAAGAGCAAATCTCTGCATTGTGGAGGGGCTTAGAATTCTGGGTATGAGATACAGGAGTCTGAACAAAGGGGATCAACTGGGCCTTAAACAGCCAGAGAAGGCTGCAGTTGCGTACACATGCTGGATTTGAGGTGGGCCGCAAGGACAAGGAATGGTGGGCCACATGGAGGGGAGAGAGACTGAATGCAGGAGGCACATACTGGAAGCCAGGGGTCAGAACTTGGCAATGATGTGCAGGATAAGGTAAGACTAATGATTATAACATCAAGGCATTATCTACCAAAACTTGCACTCACCCCAGCGTAATGAGCATGTGATGTGACAACTTGGCTGGGCTAAATGACAGATCCCAGAATTCCCTTTCTAGTATGATTCCAGTCAGGGTGGACTACAGGTGACATTCTCTCATGACAATCAGAGGATGGAAAGAAGGCAGCAGGCATTTTGTAGCACACCATAGCTTCTCTCAGTTATTCATACAATTGTTCTCTCTTCCCTCTGGATCTTCCTTCCTGAGTGCTTGTGAACAAGCTTCTGCATGTGCCTCTAGGGCTACAGCCTACTTGTGACCTTCCCTTCCCAACTGCCTGCCTTCCTGTGAACTCTGGGCTGCTTAGCCAGCCCCCACAATTGCATAAGCCAATCTCGTATAAATAAATCATTTAAAAACACATACATATATCTATTTCTATGGGCTGAACTCTGATACAACTAGTATTTTAGAAACTGTTAGAAATTCAAATATTTTAAAAAAATAAAAGTATATATATATTTATTTTTCTTGTCTAATTGTTCTGGCTAAGATTTTCAACACTATGTCAAATAGGAGTGGTGAAAGTGGGCATCCTTGTCTGATTCCTGTTCTTAAAGGGATACATTTCAGTTTTTCATCATTAAGTATGATGTTACCTGTGGGTTTGTGATATGTAGCCTTTATAATGTTGAGGTACTTTCCTTCTATACCCATTTTACTCAGAGTTTTTATCATAAATGGGTGCTGTAGCTTGTCAAATGCTTTCTCTGCATCTATTGAGATGATCATGTGATTTTTATTCTTCCTTTTGTTAATGTGGTGTATCATGTTGATTGATTTATGGATGTTGACCCATCCTCCCATCCTTAGAATAAATCCTACTTGATTATGGAGTACGATCTTTTTAATATGTTGTTGTCTTAGATTTGCTAATATTTTGTTGAGGATTTTTGCACTTATGTTCATCAGTGATACTGGCCTGTAATTTTCTTTTTTTGTGTTGTCCTTGTCTGGTTTTAGTATCAGGGTAATGTTGGCCTCATAGAGTGAGTTAGGAAGCATTCCCTCCACTTCAATTTTTTGGAAGCATTTGAGAAAGACAGGTATTGAATCATCTTTGTACGTTTGGTAGAATTCACCAGGGAAGCCAGCTGGTCCTGGACTTTTGGTTTGGGTGAGGTTTTTGATTACTGTTTTGATTTCCTTACTAGTGATTAGTCTATTCAGATTCTCTATTTCTTCTTGATTCAGTTTTGAAGGGTTGTATAATTCCAAGGATTTATCCACTTCTAGGTTATCCAACTTGTTAGCATATAGCTTTTCATAGTATTCTCTTACAATCTTTTGTATTTCTTTGGTGTCTGTTGTAATTTCCCCTCTTTCATTTCTGAGTTTACTTATTTGAGCCTTCTCTCTTTTTTTCTTGGTGAGTCTACCTAAGGTTTGTCAATTTTGTTATCTTTCCAAAGAACCAGCTCTTAGTTTCATTGACCTTTTTTTTTGTTTTTTTTTAGTCTCTAATTCATTTATTCCTGCCCTGAATTTTTGTGTGTGTGTGTGTTTGAGGAAGACCAGCTCTGAGCTAACATCCATTGCTAATCTTCCTCTTTTTACTGAGGAAGATTGGCCTTGGGCTAACATCCGTGCCCATCTTCCTCTACTTCATATGGGACGCCACCACACCATGGCTGACAAGCAGTGTGTAGGCAGGCCTCCAGGATCCGAACCAGCGAACCCTGGGCTGCCAAGCATGAACTAAACCTCTGTGCCACTGGGCCGGCCCCTCTGTCCTGAATTTTTTTGTTTCATTCCTTCTACTGATTTTGGACTTCATTTGTTCTCCTTTTTCTGGTTCCATTAGATGTATTGTTAGATTGTTATTTGAGTTTTTCTTGTTTGTTGTGGTAGGCCTCTATTGCTATAAACTTCCCTCTTAGTACTACCTTTGCTGTATCCCATAAATTTTGATATGTAGTGTTTTCATTTTCATTTGTCTCCAGGTACTTTTTGGTTTCTTCATTGATCCAATAGTTGTTCAGTAGCATTTTGTTTAATCTTCACATATTTGTGGCTTCTGCAGTTTTCTTTTTATAGTTGATTTCTAGTTTCATGCCATTGTGGTCAGAAAAAATGCTTGGTATTATTTCAATCTTCTTAAATATATTGAGACTTTTTTTGTGGCCTAATGTGTGATCTATCCTGGAGAATGTTCCATGTGCATTCAAAAAGAATCTGTATTTTGTAGGCACATGAAAAGATGTTCAACATCACTAATCACCAGGGAAATGCAGATCAAAACTACACTGAGATATCACCTTACACCCATTAGAATGGCTATAATCACCAAGACAAAAAGTAGCAAATGTTGGAGAGAATGTGGAGAAAAGGGAACCCTCATAACTGCTGGTGGGAAGGCAAACTGGTGCAGCCACTATGGAAAACAGTATGGAGATTTCTTTAAAATTAAAAATAGAAATGCCACATGACCTAGCTATCCCACTGCTAGGTATATATTCAAAGAACTTGAAATCAACAACTCAAAGAGACTTATGCATCCTTATGTTCATTGCAGCATTATTCACAATGGCCAAGATGTGGAAGCAATCCAAGTGCCCATTGACTGATGATTGGATAAAGAAGCTGTGGTATATATATATATACAATGGAATACCACTCAGCCATAAAAAAAAGACAAAATCCTCCCATTTGCAACAACCTGGATGGACCTTAAGGGTATTATGTTAAGCAAAATAAGCCAGACAGAGGAAGACAAACACTGTATGATTTCACTCATATGTGGTGAAGGGGAGAAAGAGCATTCTCTACCCATTCTGGGTCCTTTCTGGCTGGGCTACAAATTAAACTGACTTGAGGCCAAATAGCAGGAGAAAATCAAACAAAGCTTTATAACATGTATACATGGGAGAGACTCAGGGAAACTGAGTATCTCTCAACAAAATGGCAGATGTTCTCCTCTTAAATAGACAAAGGAGGATATTGATGGTGAGTCAGTTATGGGAGATTACCAGAAAAGCACAGTAAGGTTATTATGCAGATTTAATGCCTCACCTTCCACATTGACAACTTTCTAGAGATGAGGTTATCTGCCCCTCTTCCCAGTACAGAGAAGGAGATACCTTTACAAATGGAGATTTTCCTTACAAATGTAAATGTCTGGTAAACAGAACTTTGATAAGAATGGGCCCAGCAAAGATCCTCGCAGTCTATTGATACCCAGAGTTAGCCATGGTAATGGCCTGTCCCAGGGACAGGCCTTGCATCCCAAATCCCTTCAGACAGTTAGTGTGGGTGGGAAGGTCAAAGCCTCCTTCAGTGATAATAAGGTAAAGAGACACATCTTGAGGTGGCCAATTCTGGTCCCCACAGTGGAAGATAAACTAACACATGGACAAAGAGAACAGATTAGTGGTTACCAGAGGGGAAGGGAGTTGGGGGGTGGGTATAAGAGGTAAAGGGCCAATTTATATGGCGCCTGACAAATAATAATGTACAACTGAACTTTCACAATGTTATAAACTATTATGACTTCAATAAAATTTTTAAAAATGTGTATTCTGCAGTTTTTGGATGGATTCTTCTGTATGTATCTACTAAATCCATCTGGTTTAATGTATCATTTAAGGCCAATATTTCCTTATTGATCTTCTGTCTGGATGATCTATCCATTGATGTAAGTGAAGTGTTAAAGTCCCCTACTGTTATTGTGTTACTGTAAATTCCTCCTTTTATGTTTGTTAATATTTGCTTTATGTATTAGGTGCTCCTATGTCAGGCACATAGGTATTTACAAGTGTTATGTCCTCTTGTTGGATTGTTCCCTTTATCATTATATAATGCCCTTCTTTGTCTCTTATTACAGTTTTTGTTTTAAAATCTATTTTGTCTGATATAAGTATTGCTATCCCAGCTTTCTTTTTTGTTTCCATTTGCATGGAGTATCTTTTTGCATCCCTTCACTTTCAGTTCATGAATGTCTTTCAATTTGAAGTGTGTCTCTTCTAAGTAGCATATATATGGGTCTTGCTTTTTTATCCATTCAGCTAACCTATGTCTTTTGATTGGAGCATTTAGTCCATTTACATTTAAAGTGACTATCAATAAGAATGTACTTATTGCCATTTTGTTGCTTTTTCTGGATGTTTTTGTAGTTCTTCTCTGTTCCTTTTTTCTTCTCTTATGATTTGATGGCTATTTTAATGTTATTTTGGATTCCTTTCTCTTTTTTGTGTGTGTATTTATTATAAGTTTTTGGTTTGTGATTACCATGAGGTTTGTATACAATGTCAACATTGACTTTAGTCAAGCCATTTTAAAATGGAGTCAGAGCTGCCTTTCCAGAGAGATGTCTTGCTGTCTTGAACCTTGGACTTGGCCAAACTGGGCCAAAATGGCAATTGTTTGAGAAGTCAGCAGGAGAATGAACATCCTGGTCACAACGACTGAGGATTGTGGACTTTCTGAAGATAGAATCAATAGTCAATCAATGTTTAGCCAAGACTAGCTCTTCCTCCAACTCCAATTAAAATTCTTTGTAATACAACATCCCTTCTCTGTCTTTAAAAACCCCTAAATTTTACTCCCTAGTGGGACACTATTTGGGTTTCTACCCAAATCTGTGCTATCCAGATTGCAATTCTTTGATCTCAAATAAACACTTTGCCTGTCAAAGTGGATTCTTTTTTTGTAGATAGACAAAAATATATAATCATATTATAAAACATCAAATAAAATATAAACACTAATTAAATATTATAATTCTACACTAAATTATTAGTAAATTAATTTAATAAATTAAGTATTATTTTAAAAGAATCGACTTGGTACAATAGATGAACTAGAAGTTTAATTAAGAAACACTGATAATGAAATAACGTTGATCTTTTTAAAGCAATTTTAAAATATAAAGAGCATCTGGAGGTGTGAGGTAATTTTTGTGCAAATATTTCCAGCTTCTATAAAAAAATTCTGACCTTTTACTAGTTTGGGGAAGGTGAGGAAATAATTTTATATATTTTTCTGTAAATCCTTCATCATATTAAAACATAGCAGTGCACAGGAATGCTGGAATACCAGGATGCTGAAAATCATTGCTGCATTCACCAATGTGATATTGTGATATAATAAGAAATATATATTTGGTCTTTGTCCCAGGTTCCTGGCACAGAACTCCTAAAACCCTTGTCACTTCCTAAATGGGTGAGGAGTGAAGATGAAAAGAGAATCTTTTGTTATTCATAATAAGCCCCTTTCAACCATGCCTGAGTTATGTTAATGGGCCCTTAGATAGCTTCAGGTTGGGGGTTGGTTGCCAGAGGAAGCAGTCATGTGATCAGAGGTTGGAACTTTTAACCCCACCCCCCATCCTCTGGGGAGGGAAGAGGGGCTGGGGATTGAGTTAATCACTGATGGCCAAGGATTTAATCAATCATGTCTATGTAATAGAATCTCCATAGAAACCTTAAACAAAGAGGTTTGGAGAGCTTCCGGATTGGTGAACACATCCACATGCCAGAAGGGTGGCGTACCCCAAACTCCACTGGGACAGAAGCTTGGGGCCCTTCCAGGCCTCACACTATGTATCTCTTCATCTGGCTGTTCATTTTGTATACCTTATAATATCCTTTATAAGTAAAATGTTTCCCTGAGCTCTGTGAGCCATTCTAACAAATTATTGAAGCTGAGCAGGGGCTCATGGGAAGCCCTGATCTATAGCCAGTGGATCAGAAGTACATGAGGCCCAGACTTGCAAGTGGTGTCTGAAGTGGGGGGCAGTCTTGTGGGGCTGAGTGCTTAATCTGTGAAGTCTGCACTAGCTTCAGGTAGTCTCAGAATTGAATTAAATTGTAGGACATCCAATTGGTATCTGCAGAGAACTGGAGAATTGCTTGGTGTGGAAAACCCATACATTTGGTGTCAGAAGTATGTGAGTACAGAAATAATTTTCCTTTAGGTAGGGTGACACATACAATGTTCTCAACAAATCTTTCTTGAATGAATCCCTGATATTTTAGGCAATTACACCATCTATCCTAAAACAGAATTAAGCTGATGAGTGAGTTTCCTTGCTCTGGCAGTGAACTGAGAGCTGTTATATGGCCAAATGGGCATTTATTGAGTGAATACTGTGTGTAGCATTCCACTAGTTTTCTTTTTTTCTAATTTTTTAAAAATCACATCTTGAGTGACTAAGAAATGGATCATTTCATAGACCACATCTTCTGGTACAGGCTGGCATCTTGGCTATACTTGGCCCTTTGCTGTATAAATTTAGAATCATATAAATTTAGAATCAGCTTGTCAAGATCTAGTAAGAAACATGTTGAGATTTTGATAAGGATTATGGATAACTATAAATCAGTTTGGGGAGAATTAATCTTTACAATATTGAGTTTTCTGATCCATGAACATGGTATACTTCTCTAGACTCATACATAGACTAATGAATGCAAAAGAAGACATTAAAATGATTGTACTGTTGGTTCAGTGGACACTCATAGGAATGACAGGTGGGCATCACTCACCTTCTAGCTGCTGCCTCTGCTCCTTGCTTCCTACTTCCAGGATGCCAGGTTGTCATGTGACCTTGTCCCCTGCCCACAGCTAATTGGTTCAAGGGAAGGCACTTGCCCTAAGCTCATCCAATAAGAGCCTTCTCATGGATTTTTGAACCAGAGGCTTAAAAAGAGTTGAAACAGGCTCCTTTTGGTGTCTAAAGTTGTAAAAATAAAATATTTAGGAGCTCTCTGCAACCATGTTTCAGATCATGTGGACTGGAGGGTTGGAGGCAGATGCATTGCTGAAAAAGAAGGGTGAAGCTCAGAGGGGCACAGAAATAAGACAGAGAGGCTAGTATTGTTTGAGTCTCTGACTCCATATAGTACCTGGGGCCCAACTGCATTCTTGCTTAGGGGTTCCAAGAGACCCATGATCCAAGAGATACATGGGTTCCAAGAGTCCACTGTTCCTTATAAAAAATCCATCCTTAGGCTTAAACTAGTTTGAGCTGGGTTTCTATCACTCACAACCAAGAGTCCTAAGTAATGCAGTTGAGTAGATTTACTCTACTAGGTTAGGTATTCTCAAATAGATTTCAGGTGAGCTAGCCTGGGTACCTGGCTTTAACAGGTTCCCAGTTTAGATTGCACTCCACTCCCCCTGGTGCCCCTAGTCAGAGCCTTCTCTAACACAGGCCAGCAGCTGGCAGACCATCTTTGCTCTCTTTCTCTGCAGGAATTTTACCACCTCTGCTTGGGATAGATAATCAGAGGTGGTTTCCCTTATCCTCTTTTTTTATGCAGGATTTATCTAATGTAAGCATTTGTCTTATTTTTATGTTTGGATGCCAAACTTTGGTTAGAATTTAATTGTCAGATATGTCATTAAGATTAGTCAGATGATCACTCTAGGGCTGTTATATGCCTAATTAATTGTCAAGTGTTGCATGTGTCAAGATGTCAAGAGCTCCCCAAAATAAGATGTGAGCACCAGGTGGGACTTCAAGAGAAATACTAAAATTCTTCACCACTTTTGCCTGTCTTGATAATGACCCTATATACCATGAGGCAGAGAGCCTTATAGTAATAGGAGGGTAAAGTTCTGGATTTTGAGCAGGTTGAAGGGAAGAATTTTGAAGATACTGTGATGTGGGGAAAAGGTGTGTCCTATATATATAGACAGTCCTAAATTTTGCTAATTTAAGTCTTGAATAGTTTACACTTGCATATGTTTCATGCTATACACTGACAGACCCAATGCACTTTTCAAAGGCCAAATTTGAACTTTTATCTCAGCCCCCTCAGGAGATGGTTTCAGGCTAACTCATGGGGGTGCAGCTGCCAACAGTCCCACTTCAGCATCATCAATTGTCATCATTATCAGTGTAGCAATTGATATCATTATTTAAATATTTAACTGAATAGAAAATATACAAATAAAGGTGCTGATCAGTGATAAGAAACAAAGGTCTCATGAACTTACAGTTGAGACAAAAGTGGGAATGATTAGCTGGGCTAGAATTGATGAATCTTTATGTTCAAGTCAGATGTCATCACACTGAAACTAGTCAGTCGTGTGTTTATTTGTGAAGGAAAAAATCAACTTACGTAGCACAATAGAAGATTCTGTAGACTCTGGAAAAGTGCATTCCTTTGGACAAGGCCTGAAATGTTATATGACCTGCCTCCATAGCCCTGAGAAGCAAAATGAAGTCAGTCAAGTTTCCTAAGATTTTATAAGGCAGCCTGTTCTTGGCCTTTTCTGTGTTACTCTGACAACTCCAAGAAGGTCCTGGCTGCTAAACTTTAACAGGATTGCAAAAGTTTTACTTTGTTCCAAACTTTCTAAATCAAGGTTATATTACTTGGTAATATAAATATCTCTACAACTATCAATCTATAGCTAGATGATGACAGATAGATAGGTAAATGGATAGCTAGATGATAGATAGATATTCTGTGGGATTTATGGAACCCTCTAGTCACTGGTGTCTGGGTCTGATTCTCCACGAGAAAAAGAATCCAAACCTCAAGAACTAAGGATAGGGACTCCAGAATTTCTGAACTGATGAGTTAAAATAGCTTAGGAATGTGCTGTCTGTTGGGAAATAGCCACAGGAGAACACATTTTAATCATTAATGCTGATGCAAGCCAGATTGCTTTCCAAGAAACCCTGCCCTGTCACTTTTTCCAGCCATAATTTTCTGAGGACGGAGGAAATTAAGCAAGCCTGGGTATTCTTGGAAGGAAAGCTATGCCTGAGCTTGATGGCCAGAATTTCAGCAGGGGTGTGTGCAATGCAGAGTGTGATGAAAGAAAGAGCAGCTCCCTGGGTCCTCCAGGTGACAGAGGGGAATTCGGCAACTGGCCACTTCCAGACACCGCACTTCTCCATGTTTGGAGGCCAAAGAGAAGAATTCACCTCCAGATATGACCCCATTTCCCCTGTGCTTCTGAAATATGGTCAGGGCTCACTTTTTATTCAATTTCTCTATGTCAAGAGATTTTGCAATTTGAATAATTGATTTGATATGAGGCAGCAAAGTACCCAGTACTGTTAGATCAGAAGATCTTAACTAGGAGCACATCACTTGGAGACAGGGTTCCAAATTCACAGACCCTGGAACCCCCATTCTAAATCCATTGAATCAGAAAATCTGGAACCTCAACCCACGTAGTTTGAGAAAGATCACGGAGATTCTAACGCAAACCTTGAGTTAAGGGCCAGTGCAAATGAACATGGTGTTAATAAGGCCTTGATTTTTTTTTATGTTAAAAACCTCAGTTTCACCTGAGGCACAAAAATACATTAGAAGCTACATCCTACAGGGTGTGCTAGACCAGGCGTCTCATTTTAATGAGCATATAAATCACATCTTATTAAAATGCAGATTCTGATTCAGCAGGCCTAGGGTGGGGCCTGACAATGTACACTTCTAAAAAGTTCTCACATGATACCTATGCTGCTGGTCCATGATCCATACTTTGAGTGGCAAGGGAGCTAGGGCCTTGGGCAATTTTGGGACAATTTTGCCACCACCACCCCTAGGGGACATTTGGCAATGGAAAATGTCTGGAGACATTTTTGGTTTTCAACTGGGGAAGGAGAGGGTGTTAACCATCTAGTAGCCGGAGGTCAGGGATGTTGCTAAACATCCTACAATCACAGGAGAGCGTCTCACAACAAAGAATTACCCAGCCCCAAATGTCTGTGACTCTGAGGTTGAGAAACCTTGGACTAGACCAAATGCAGAATTTATAAGGTTTCTGAAATGTAGTTGCTTTAGTCAACTCCTTGCTCCATCAAAAGTATAAAAAGGTTGGCAATTGGATTTAAGGAGAGAATTGTGGGGACAGAATTTTATAGAAGAAGATGTGCATTTGCCCCACACCCAGTGACTGAGAGGAGTTCCTCAGAGAATTTATCAAAGTACCCAAGCATCAAAGAGCTGACTTTAAACATCTAACAAATCTGAAACTAGCTCACAGTAGTAACACACAAAAACTTTCCTGCTACTCTTTCTTCTCTTCCCTTACTGTAATCCTACCTCAAGGACTCGAAAGTTAGCCACCCAATTTCAGGCTTCCCACCTGTGTCCCGATCATAGTCTTCTCCCTGTCTGAAACTCCTCTCATTTCTTCTTCCTTCGCACCAGACATGCAAGGCCTCATTGAAACCTCCTCCTTTGACCATCCTAGCCTGGGGTGATCTGGCCCTTTTCTGGTTTTCCTTGATTTGCTGTCACAGCACCCTATGTACACCCTATTATCATAGCTCTCCTCACATTGTATTGTGTGTGTGTGTGTGTGTGTGTGTGAGGAAGACTAGCCCTGAGCTAACATCTGTGCCCATCTTCCTCTATATTATGTGGGGCACCTGCCACAGCATGGCTTGATGAGCGGTGCATAGGTCTGTGCCCAGGATCCGAACCTGCGAACTCCAGGCCACTGAAGCGGAGCATGTGAACTTAACCACTATGCCACGGGGCTGGCCCCCTCACATTGTAGTTTTTAAACAGCTTTATTGAGATATAATTCACATACCATACAACTCCCCATTTAAACTATACAATTCAATGGTTTTTAGTATGTTCAGAGATACATGCAACTATCACTACTCAATTTTAGAACATTTTCAGCACCTCCAAAAGAAACCCTGTATCCTTTAGTTATTACCACTCATCCTCCGTCTCCTCCCAGTCCTAAGCAAACACTAACCTACTCCCCATCTCTATAGATTTCTCTATTACAGACGTTTCATTTCATAATATAATATGTGATCTTTTGTGATTGGCTTCTTTCATTAAGCATAATGTTTTGAAGGTTTACCCATGTTGTGGCATGTATCAGTACTTCTATGGCCAAATAGTATTTCATTGTATGGATATGCTACATTTTGTTTATCCGTTCTTCAGTTGATGGACATTTGGGTTGTTTCCACCTTTTGGCTATTATGAAAAATGCTGCTATGAACATTTGTTCACAAGTTTTTATGTGGACATATGTTTTCATTTCTCTTGGGTATGTACCAGGAGTGGAATTCTTGGGTCGTATAGTAACTCTAGAACTCTATTTTTAGTCATTTCAGGACCTGCCAGACTGTTTTCCAAGTGGCTGCACCATTTTACATTCCCACTAGCAGTGTATGAGGGTTCTGATTTCTCTACATCCTCGTCAACACCTATTGTTATCTGACTTTTTGATTATAGTCATCCTAGTGGGTATGAAGTGGTATCTCATTGTGGTTTTGATTTGCATTTCCCTGATGACTAATGATATTGAGTATCTTTTCATGTGCTTTTTTTGGCCATTTGTATTTCTTCCTTGGAGAAATGTCTATTCAGATCCTCTGCCTATTTTCTAATTGGGTTGTTTGTCTTTTTCTTATCGAATTGTAAGGGTTCTTTATACTATATTCTGCATATAAGACACTTATCAGACATAAGATGTGCAAATATTTTCTCCCATTCTGTGGGTTGTCTTTCACTTTCTTGATTGAGCAAAGATAATCAATAGAGGAATCCTATGTTTGGCAAAAAATATCCAGCCCTAGTATTCCTGTCATACTTTGTCATGATCTGGGGCTGCCCAATAAGACCACAGCCTCAGCTTGCCAGCTGAGGCAGATTGTGAGGTGCTAATAGCTGGAGGCTGCCAGCTACCTGCACAACTGGCAGCTGAAGGACAAGTTCTTCCTTGAGGAAGAACCACGTGGGACATCTCCATGGCTGCCACCGTGTCTTTTGTTTCTAAAAGAATAAGTCCATAAATTATATTTTCTTTTCCTTTTTTTTTTTAGGAGCAAGATGAGGAGAGGCAGTATTTCTCCAGACGAAAACAAAATCTCCATGCTGGGACCTATGAGCCAAGGGAGTCTATAATGTTCCACGGTGGTGTTCCCAGGATGAGGCAGTGCACCCAAAGGAGTAGCTGCAAGTATACCAGGGAGGCCAGATGCTAAACAGGCCCGGAGTACCAAAGACCCCTGAGCGTGGATGCCTCAGAGAAGCATGTTTGAGAAACCTGCAGGCCAGGGCTGTGGGTGCCTCAGACAGAACTAATGTCATGGGTGAAGCCAGGTTCTCTCTTAGGTGAGTGACCCTGACCTGGGGCCTGTCCTATTGGTGGGTAAAGGAAGTGACACATGAAGAAGATAGCATTTCCTGCCTCCTTTCTCTGTAGATTTTACAAGGTCAGCTTCCTCTAATGTCTTTCATCCTCTTCTTGCCAAGCATCATGTCAATATATTATTCTTTAAATTCATGGTGGGCACTGTGATGTGCCTCTCAGATTCCCCTTCAGGAATGAAGTACTTATTACCCCAGAGTGCTCCCAACAGATGAATCTCAGGCACCTTCAAGAATAGCCGCAGCTAAAGAGAGCCACCTCACCCAAGGTCATGCCCTCATCCCAGGAAGCCCATATCTAATGACTGATTGACATAGGAGGATAAAGGCCACACCCTCTCACTCCACCTCTCACTTCAAACCAGCTCTGAAGGTTTGTACCAACTTCATAATTTCCACTAGTGTCAACAAAAGCTTCCTTTGAGACATCATAGCTCCATTTCTCCCTCTGCCCAATCCTGCTCCCTTCTCTTCTCTTCCCTTTCTTTCCATGAGTGTTGATCTAACAAGCACTCCTTAATACGCCTCTTGTATGTTTATCTCTAACACAAGGTCCGCTTCCCAGGAAACCCAACTTGTGGCAAAATAATTCTTGATGCTACTTTTGAAGAATGTCCTCAGGGAGAGCAATGACTTACTCATCTA
Source organism: Tapirus indicus (assembly GCA_031878705.1). NCBI lineage: Eukaryota > Metazoa > Chordata > Mammalia > Perissodactyla > Tapiridae > Tapirus > Tapirus indicus. The sequence continues at coordinate 122,619,077 of CM062922.1, read as the reverse complement.
ACTCCACCCCCACCCCAAGCTATACTTCTGACCAGTATGGACAACAACAATTTCATGGGGCCTTCCCTGCCACAACTACAGTCAGGGCCAGTTTGGTGAAAACATCCAAAAATTATCAGGATTGAGTTTTCAACTGGCACAGTAGCTTGGGTGCTCAGAATCTAACTTAAATTGATTTAAGGTCAATAAACAAATATAATATTTCTTCCCAAATAAAATAGTAAACTGAGATTCTTAGTCATTGCACTGGGATAGTGAAGTTTGCCACTTGCTTAATTATAAGAAAGGGAAATGAATTAGGAGCTCTTTGTCTCGCTTTCCCTCCCAGGCTGGGTAAACACTCCAGGAATACAGCCCACCTCTGAGGGAGCAAAACTATTCAGAGACTGAACTCTAAAACAGCTGAGACCTTTCTATGGAACCACTTTACTCAATGACACAACAATCCATGGTCTTAGATCCTCTATCACCAGTGTTTGGTCAGGAAGACAGGAATGACTCTAGGTATTTAAAGGAAGAATGTACATGGCTTTACATGGACACGTCCCTGTAACATTTAACTGCACATTCAACCAATCAAAAAATGAGTGGCCTAGAAATAAGCTTAAAATAGCATAATTAGAAGGGGCATTATTGAGGTTCTTGTTCAAGATGATGATGTAGGAAGATCCTGAACTCACCTCCTCCCACAGACATACTGAGTCTCCAGCTACATATAAAAAACCTAAAGGCTGTCTAAGTGATGACTATACATTGGGCAAATGAGAAGAAAACTACAGCAAAGCAGGTAGGAGAGGCTGGGACACAATCTTGCCATAAATTCCACCCCTGGTGCAGTGTCTCACAACTGGGAGGAAACTCAAAACCCAGGGCTTCTTCCTGATGAGTGAAAGGTTCAAACCCAATTTTGACATCCCAACTTTTAAGACATACACTTCAGAGATGAGCCCCCAAAACATCTAACTTTGGAAACCAAGGGGGTTGTCCCAAGACCTACAAGACTGTAACAGTCCGAGAAACCACTCTTAAGGGGTTCCTGTGCTCAGACTCACTTGCCACAGGGCTCAGCTCAGAGGCAGCTAATCACACCTAGACTTAAAGTGAAGGAGGCTCACCTGCTTATATTAAAGTGTCAGCACAAGAGGCAGGCATCTAATTTAACACACATCCAGGAGCCTTCTGGAACACTCTCCAGAGATGGAGACCGGCGGATGCCATCTTTGTGCTCTCCCTTTGCTGTGCTCCAGAGCACCAGTATCTCCCAGAAGGGAGTTTTTACATGCATCTGGTGCCCTGATTTTTGAGGCTGCCACCTAAGGGATACCTCTTGGATTGCCTGGCTCTGGAGGTCAGGGGAGCTTGTTCCTGGTCCCATAGGACTATAATAATCGGTGTCACCCGGAAAGGACACCTCTACATCACCTGGCTCTGGTGGGCCAGTGGGGCTTATGCTCATGTGTCCCAAAAGACTGCAACCAACAGAGAAAGAGTTCTTAAACAGCTACCACCCCCAGAGCACAGCAAGAGGCAACAGGCCCAGGAGCTCAGTCTTGCTGTGAAGGAGGCCTATTAGTTAATCATCATGACTGTGGCTTGAGTGGCAGGCTTCTAATTAAACATACGTCTTGGGGCTGGCTATAATCCTTTCCAGAGACCTCAGAGAGCAGGTGTTATCTTCATGCTTACCATCTGCTGTGCTCCAGAGCACCATAGTCTCTTGGAGGGGAGATTTACATGGAACTGGTGCCCTGGTTTTTATGTCTGGTGCCCTGGTTTTTGTGGCTGCCAACCAGGGGATACCCCTTGATTACCTGTCTCTGGTGGGGGGCTTACATTCCTGGGTGCCACAAGACTGTGGCAATTGGAAAGATAGTTCTTGGCAGGGTACTACCATGAGGGCACTACACAGACAGCAGAATGAGACACACTCCCCAGTTTTTCTGTGAAGCAGGCCATTTTGCTTGTCCTGGAGCTTCAGCCTGAGGGGCAGGCTTCAGGTCTGGCACACATTTAGTGGCCTATGGACTGCTCTCAAGGAACATAAGCTGTGGATGCCATCTTGGTGCTCTCCCTATGCCTTGCTCCAGCTTGCTGGTATCACCCAGAAAAGAATTTATACACTTGGCTGGAGCCCTAGTTTCTGTGACTGCCACCCAGGGGACACCTCCAGATTGCCTAGCTCTGGTGGCCATTGGGGCTTATGCTTGCAGTCCTACAGGACTGTATATATTTACATACTTTTAAAAGCTGATACCTGATGGTTTGGCTTCTAGTCAACCTGAATCCAGGTGCTGAGATCCTCCCCTTTAGGACACTGACAGGTCTTGGCACATCCTCAACTACTGGGAAATATTAAAAATATAATAGACTGCTCAGACAAACACAGAGTTTGAGAGACAACCAAGAGCCAAGTCAAGGTTGAATGACAAGGTTCATTTCCTACATAAGGCCACTCCTTCAAGCCTGGGAGAGGTGGTTGTTTCATCTGCTGTATAGAAACCTACACAAGAGTCAAGCAAAATGAAGAAACAAAGAAATATATTCCAAATGAAAGAACAAGATAAAACCCTAGAAAAAAACCTTAATTAAATGGAGATAAGTAACTTACCTGAGAAAGAATTCAAAGTAATAGTCATAAAGATGTTTGCTGAACTGGGGAGAAGAATGAATAAACACAGCAAGGACTTCAACAGAGAGATGGAAAATATAAGAAAGTACGAAATAGAACTCACAGAGCTGAAGAATACAATAACTGAGCTGAAAAATACACTAAAGGGTTCACTATCAGATGAGAGGAAGGAGAAAAAGGATAAGTCAACTCAAAGACAAGGCAGTGAAACTCACCCAATCAGAGCAGCAAAAAGAACAAAGAACTTTAAAAAGTGAAAATAGCTTAAGGACTTATGGGACAACATCAAATGGACTAACATTTGCATCATAGGGCTCCCAGAAGGAGAGGAGAGAGAGAAAGGGGCAGAAGTCTTATTTGAAGAAATAATGGCTGTAAAATTCCCTAACCTGAGGAAGGAAACAGACATCCAGATCCAGCAAGCCCAGAGAGTTCCAAATAAGAGGAACCCAAAGAGACTCACCCATACCAAGGCACATTATAATTAAGATGCCAGAAGTTAAAGACAAGGAGGTAATCTTAAAAGCAGCAAGAGAAAAACATCTTCTTACATACAAGGGAACCCCCATAAGACTATCAACAGATTTTTCAGCAGAAACTTTGCAGGCCAGAAGGGAGTGGCACAATACATTCCAAGTGCTGAAAGAAAAAACTTCCAATCAAGAATACTCTACCCAGAAAGGTTATCATTCAGAAGTGAAGGAGAGATAGAGTTTTCTAAACAAGCACAAGCTAAAGGAGTTCATCACCACTAAGTCGGCCTTACAAAAAAATGTTAAAGGGACTTCTTTAAGCTGAAAAGAAAGGGCACTAATTAGTAACAAGAACACATGTGAAAGAATAAATCTTACTAGAAAGGTAAATATATAGGAAAGGTAGTGGCTTAATCACTTATAAAGCTAGTATGAAGGCTAAAAGACAAAAGCGGGAAAAATAACTATGATTACAATTATTAGTTAAGGGATATATAAGATAAAAAGATGTAAAATGTGACATGAAAAACATAAAACATGTTGGGGGGAGAGTAATAATGTTGATTATTACAATGGGATCAAACTCAAGTTGTTATCAACTTAAAATAGACTGCTATAGGTATATGTTGTTATATGTAAGCTTCATGGTAACCATAAAGCAAAAACCTATAGTAAACACATAAAAGAGAAGGAGAAAGAAATAAAAACATAACAATAAAGAAAGTCATCAAACCACAAAGGAAGAGAGTAAGAGAAGAAGGAAGGAACAGAGAGGAACTACAAAAACAGCAAGAAAACAATTAACAAAATGGCATACATATCAATAATTACTGTAGATTTAAATGGACTAAATTCTCCATTCAAAAGACAGAGTGGCTGAATGGGTAAAAAAAATAAGACATATCTATATGCTGCCTACAAGAGACTCACTTTAGATGTAAGAACACACACAGACTGAAACTGAGGAAGGGAAAAGTATTCAATGCAAATGGAAACCAAAAGAAAGCTAGAGCAGCTATACTTATATCAGACAAAATAGACTTTAAAACAAAGACTGTAATAAGAGACAAAGAAGGGTGTTACATAATGATAAAGGGGTCAATCCAACAAGAGAATATAACATTTGTAAATATTTATGCACCCAACATAGGAGCACGTTAATATAAAAAGCAAAGATCTAAAGGAGAAATAGACAGCAATACAATAATAGTAGGGGACTTTAATGACCCCCTTACATCAATGGATAGATCATCCAGACAGAAAATCAATAAGGAAACATTAGCCTTAAAAGACATGTTAGATCAAATGGACATAACAGATATTTACAGCAGATTCTATCCAAAAACAACAGAATACACATTCTTCTCAAGGGCACATGGAAGATTTTCCAAGATAGATCATATGTTAGGCCACAAAAGAAGTCTTAATAAATTTAAAAGGATTGAAATAATATCAAGCATCTTTTCCCACCACAGTAGTATGAAGCTAGAAATAAATTACAAGAAGAAAACTGGAAAATTCACAAATATGCAGAGATTAAACAACATCTACTGAACAACCAGTGGGTCGAAAAGAAGAAATCAAAAATACCTCAAGACAAATGAAAATGGAAATGTGACATACCAAAATTTATGGGATGCAGCAAGAGCAGTTCTAAGATGGAGATTATACGTCTACCTCAAGAAACAAGGAAGTCTCAAATAATCAACTTAACTTCATACCTCAAGGAACTAGAAAAAGAAGAATAAATGAAGCTCAAAGTTAGTAGAAGGAAGGAAATTACAAAGGTTAGAGCAGAAATAAATGAAATGGAGACTAAAAAGACAATAGAAAAGATCAATGAAACTAAGAGCTGGTTCTTTGAAAAGATAAACAAAATTGACAAACCTTTAGCTAGACTTATCAAGAAAAAAAGAGAGGACTCAAATGAATAAAATCAGAAATGAAAGAGAAAATGTTACAACTGATACTACAGAAGTATAAAGGATCATAACAGATTACTATAAACAATTATAAGTCAACAAATTGAACAACCTAGGAGAAATGGATACTTTCCTAAAAACACACAACCTACCAAGACTGAATCACTACAAAATAGAAAATCTAAACAGACTGATTACTAGGGAGGAGATTGAATCAGTAATCTAAAACCTCCCAACAAACAAAAGTCCAGGACCAGACCACTTCACTGTTGAATTCCACCAAACATTCAAAGAAGAATTAATACCAATTTTTCTCAAACTCTTTGAAAAAAATAAAAGAGGAATAAACTCTTCCAAACTCATTTTAAGAGGGCAGTATTACCCTGATATCCAAAGCAGAGAAAGATGTAAGAAAAGAAAATTACAGGCCAATATCCCTGATGAACATAGATACAAAAATCCTCAAAAAACATTAACAAACAAAATTAAAAAATACTTTAAGAGGATCATTCACCATGATCAAGCAGAATTTATTCCAGGGATGCAAGAATGGTTCAGCATTCACAAATTAGTCAATGTGATACACCACATGAACAAAATGAAGGATAAATTTCCTATGGTCAGCTCAATATGCACAGAAAAAGCATTTGACAAAATTCAACATCCATTTATGATAAAAGCTCTCAACAAAGTAGGTATAGAAGGAACATACCTCAACATAATAGAAGCCATCTATGACAAGCACACAGCTAACATCATACTCAATGATAAAAAGCTGAAAGCTTTTCCTCTAAGATCAGGAATAAGACAAGGATGCCCACGCTGACCACCTTTATTTAACATAGTGTTGAAAGTCCTATCCAGGGGAATTAGGCAAGAAAAAGAAATAAAAGGCATCCAAATTGGAAATGAAGAAGTGAAACTGTCACTATTTGCAGATGACATGATATTATACATAGAAAATCGTAAAGACTCCATCAAAAAGTTGTTAGAACTAATAAGCAAATACAGTAAAGTTGCAGGATGCAAAATCAATACACAAAACTCTGTTGCATTTCTATACACTAATAATGAACTATCAGAAAGAGAAATTAAGAAAACAATCCCATTTATGACTGCATCAAAAAGAATAAAATATCTAGGAATAAATTTAACTGTGAGGCGAAAGACCTGTACACTGAAAACTACCAGACGTTAATCAAAGAAATTGAAGAAGATACAAATAAATGGAAAGATATTCTGTGCTCATGGACTGGAAGAATTAATATTGTTAAAATGTCCATACTACCCAAAGCAATACACAGATTCAGTGCAATCTCTATCAAAATTCCAATGGCATTTTTCACAGAAATAGAATAAACAACCCTAAAATTTGTATGGAACCATAAAAGACCCCAAATAGCCAAAGCAATCTTGAGAAAGAAGAAAAAAGTTGGAGGCATCATGTTCCCTGATTTCAAGCTATATTACAAAGCTATAGTAATTAAAACAGTATGGTACTGGCATAAAAACAGACACACTGATCAACAGAACAGAATAGAGAGTCCAGAAATAAACCCATGCATATATTGTCAATTATTTTATGACAAAGGGACCAAGAATATACAGTAGGGAATGGATAATCTCTTCAATAAATGGCGCTGGGAAAACTGGACAGCCACACTCAAAAGAGTGAAACTGGATCACTATTGTACACCATACACAAAAATTAACTCAAAATAGATTAAAGACTTGAATGTAAGACCTGAAACCATAAAACTCCTAGAAAAAAATGTCGGTGGTAAGCTCCTTGACACATGTCTTGGCAATTATTTTTTGAATCTGACACCAAAAGCAAAAATAAGCAAGTAGAATGACATCAAACTGAAAAGCTTCTGCGTAGCAAAGGAAACCATCAACAAAATGAATGGACAACCTACTGAATGGGAGAAAATGTTTCAAATCGTATATCTGGTAAGGGGCTAGTATCTAAAATATATAAAGAACTCATACAACTCAATAGCAAAAAAAATGATCTAATTAAAAAATGGGCAGAAGATCTAAATAGACATTTTTCCAAAGAAGACATACAGACGGCCAACAGGTACGTGAAAAGATGCTGAATATCACTAATCATCAGGGAAATGAAAATCAAAATCACAATGAGATATCACCTCACACCTGTTAGAATAGCCATTATCAAAAAGACAAGAAATAAAAAATGTTGGTGAGGAGGTGGAGAAAAGGGAACACTTGTGCACTGTTGGTAGGAATGTAAGTTGGTGCAGTCAGTAAGGAAAACAGTTTGGAGGTACCTCAAAAAATTAAAAATAGAATTACCATATGATTCAGCAATTCCACATCTGGGTATTTACCCAAAGAAAACAAAAACACTAACTTGAAAAGATATATGCACCCCAGGTTCATTGCAGTATTATTTACAATAGCCAAGATACAGGAACAACATAAGTGTCCATCAATGGATGAATGGATGAAGAAATTATGGCATATAAATACAATGGAATGAATGTTATTCAGCCATAAAAAGAATGAAATCTTGCCATTTGCAATAACATGGATTGACCTCAAGGACATTATGCTAAGTGAAATAAGTCAGACAGAGAAAAACAAATACCATATGATCTCTCCTACATGTGGAACCTATATATAAAAAACAAGCTCATAGATACAAAGAGCAGATTGGTGGTTTCCAGAGATGGGGGCCACGGGGCATGGGGAAAATGCATGAACTGTTTTTGATTTTTTTTTAGTTTAAATAAATTGAATTTTTTAAAGAAAGAATTTAATACAGGAAATTAAGTGCTTACAAAACCACTGGATATGCGAGAGGAACAAAAGTCAGGGAAGCCTCTTCCAGCTTTGAGGGGTGCTATTAACTTTCAGAGATTCAGGAATCTGCTAGCACCACAGGAAATCATCACCGATGATCCCAACTGCCTGAAGCAAGATGAGTGATTCACAGGGGAACACACAGAGACCTCTACAAAGCCTCACATCTGCTGAAGGCGCCACGGCTGGAGAAGTAATTATGTAGTCTTTGCCCCTCTTCTGCTTACAAAGCTCTTGTGAGCAACGGAATCTAAACTGCAACTGTGCTGGCAGATGGTTCTGGGAAAGGATTTTCCAAGCTTCTAGACCCTGGAATGCAGGAAAGAGCAAAGATGGGAGCCATGGTGCTAAGTTGTCAACAGAAATTCTGCACACAGTCTTCGTTTCTTCCTTTACCCTGCCCCAGAAATTCTCCCTGGCTCTTTCATTCTTCTTAATCCCCACTCCTACTCACTCAAATGAATCCCTGACTCCAACAGGGTTCCAGACCAAGATTACTTTCCAGTCAAATTACTCCTCACACCTCTCTACACCCATCTAATCAGCTTCACTTCATACTCCATAGAGTTCAAGCATCCTTTCTTTACCCTCCACTTCTCCCAGCCTGCTGCCTATGAAGTTAACAGTTCAGGCTTTGGAGTCAGACCTGAATTCAAATGTGGAGCCTGCTACTACCCACTGTATGGGTTTGCATTTCAGAAAATTACACAACCTCTCGGCTTCAGTTTCCTCATTCATAAAATAATATGATAATAGCAACATTTACCAGTAGGATTTAATAAATTCTACCTGTAAAGTGCTTAGCACAGTACATGGCTCATGGAAAGCATTTCATACATGGTAATTGTTCTTTATATTCAGCACATATTATTGTGCCAAGAACTAGGGATCCAGTGGTAAACAAGATTCCTGTCCTCATGAAGCTTAAATTCTAGGGTAAGAAATAGAATAATACACATCTAATTATACAATTAGTTATTTAGATGGAAAGGGAAAAGGGTAGGGTGCTGTAAGAACATCTAAAGAGTAGGGGGAACCTGGTCTGGGAGTCTGGCCTCACAGCTGGTCAGAATTACCCAGCTTCATGTTCAACTATGGAAGGAGCTCGGGCTCCAACTGCAACATCTGGAGATCTGGCTGCCCCTTTCTCTCACCTCATCCTGCTCCATATCAAAAGAATCTCCCATCAGCACAGTTCTCCAGCCTTGGAGTTTGGATTAGAATAGTCCATCCAAAGCTCTGGGGGAAAGCTAAACACTAACACACAGAAGCTTAGAGCAGAAGTCTCTTCAAAGGGACACTGAAGACAAGAACTGGATTAGATGCTATTTGTGGTGCTCTGTAGATCCAACAGCTCAGGAAGGGGTGAGGAGGAAGAGAGAGAGACCACTCAGATTTTATTGCACTTCCCAGCTTCACTCTTCTGGGAAATTCAGCCCCTGGAAAGCAACCAGCCACCAGTCTTCCAGCTGTAAAACAGTTTCAGGAGTTTTTTCTTTCTTCCTTCTCTCTTTCCCTACCTACAGCAAAGTATTAAAACGGAAAAAAGATAATCACTATGAACATTTTGATAATTCCTTTTGGCCTTATTAATGTACAATTTTAAAAAAATCATAGATGAGAATATATTTGAGGCAAATTCTTGCAGCAAAGGTCTCCAGTTTGTTCATCTCCCTGTATCCAAGCCATTGTCTAATGTCCTCCCACACTGACTCTGAGCTTGGTCATCCTGACTGGCTTTGGCCAATGGGACATTAGCAAATGTGAGGTGAGCAGAGGCTTGTAAACTGCTTGCACCTCGGAGCTTGTTCTTTTGCTGCTCTTTGGAACCATGAAACTGCCATGAGAAGAAGCCTGGGCTAGACTTTCGGAGGATTAGACATCACACAGAACAGAGATGAAGTGTCCCAGATGAGGCCCCCTTACACCAATCAGCCTGTCAGCCACCAGACATGTGAGTGAGGCCATCCCAGACTATCCACATCCAGCCACAAAACATCCAGACACACAAAACAAGGGAAATAATAAATATTTATTGCTTAAGTGACTAAATTTGAAATGGTTTTTTAGATGCCAAAAGCGACTGATATATTGATTTATATAAAATCCTTTGACCTATTTTTTTGCACTTGATATATAACACAAGCACTTTGTCATAGGATTACAACTTCTCAAGAACATCTGTTTTTAATGGCCACACAATAGTCCCTTGAGGAATATATCTAATTTACACAATTGTTGCCCTATTGTTTGACATTTAGGTGGATTTAATTTTGGCATTCATAATATGGTGGGATTGATATCTTTATGCATAAAAATTTTTCCTATGTTTTAGATTATTTTCTGAGTATAGAGACTAGAATTACAGAGTCAAAATGAAAGGTCTTTATTTAGCTTCTTACCATGAAAATTTAAACAAACAAAATGTCAAATAGAAAAGTACAATTCATCTTACGTACCAAGACCCAGCCTTAACAGTTTATCAATATTTTGCTCTTCTTTGATCACATATCTATTCCCTACCTCCACATTTTTTTCCTGAAGTATTATAATCCATCATTTAGCCTAGATATTTTTGGTATGTATTTCTAATTGATAAGGATTTAAAAAAAAACATAAGAACAATTCCATTATCACATCTAACAGCATTAACAATAGTACATTAATATCTTCTAACACTTAGTCCATGTTAATTTTCCCTGATTGTCTGAAATTATATTGATTTATTCAAATCAGGATCAAAAGAAAATCTTGGTTGATATATGTCTTAACTTATCGCTCCTGTAAATTTCCCATAAACTGGATTTGGTTAATTATATCCTTATGATGACATTTAACACATTTCTCTAGCCTTCATATTTCTTGATATTCCACATAGAGGCTTGATTAATTTAGTGTTTAATTTTTTTTTTTTTTGGCAAAAATACTTCACTGGGGATGGTATGCTTCTTATTACATCACATCAAAAGGCTCATAACATCTGGTTGTCCCTTTGTGCTATGTTAAGATTGATCAATGGGTTCAGAAGCTGTCAGCCTGGGTTATCCATTATAAAGTTCCTATCAACATTTCACCTAATGTTTTCAACAGCCATTGCTGATCACTGCCTAAATTTATCATTGCATTATGGATTGCAAATAGAGATTTTTCTAATCCTATAATTCCTTTCTCTGCAATTTTTTTAAAAGAAGAACTTTCATCAACCATTTGGGTTATCCTAAAATACAATTGATAAGGAAAGTCAGGATAAATTTTTAATTATTTCCTTCCTTTACCAATTTTCAGAATGAGTTGGTATCCTAGAAACTTCAAAAGATGACCTTTTGAGGGGGCCAGCCCAGTAGCATAGTGGTAGGTTCTTGTGCTCCACTTTGGTGGCCTGGGTTTTGTGGGTTCAGATCCCAGGCATGGACCTATGTACTGCTCATTAAGCCATGCTGTGGTGGCATCCCACATACAAAATAGAAGAAGATGGGCATGGATGTTAGCTCAGGGCTAATCTTCCTCATCAAAAAAAAAAAAGAACTTTTGCTTTTTTTTTAGTATTATGAATACTTGGATTATTATAGTCTTGGTATGTTTCAATCCATTAGAGTTATTATTCTTTTAAATTGTGCCCTGTTTTGCCCCAAAGAGGGTGTTGGAAATTAATAAACAGAAACCTCATCAAATTGGAGCTAAGAGGCCAAAAGAGGGAGCTGTCATACTCTACGTGGATAACAGAGCCCAACAGGAAGAAGAAAGACTTCCTCTTCTTGACTGGCAAGAACCTCAACCAATGAGACTGTTAGAACTCAGCCAATGAAAAACCAGTATACTGCAAACTCTCAATTGCTCCAATGGACTCTTTGCTTACAATAGCCCTCCCAACTTCCTTTTCTCCTCTCTAAAAGAGTTTTTCCTCCCTTTGCTGCTGGGGACTTGCAGGTGGCTCACCATGATTGTAGACCGTGAATTGCAATTCTTTGCTGATCCTAAATAAACCCATTTGTGCTGGAGAAATAACTGGCTGTTTAAGGTCAACATTTTTGTGGCATGTACAGGGGTCCAGAGAAGACCCCTGATGACTCTGAGTCTGGTGAACAAGCAAGTGTGGTACCCACAACATTAGTGAGCTTTTCTCTCTGACCCTGGAGTTTGAAGGTAAATCTTCCTCCTGGATCTGAGCTTCCTCCCTCTTTATGTTTCAGGCTCTCCAGGCTTTATTCAAGATCTATTTTAAGGCTTTGTTTGTCTGCAGGTACTTGGCTGGTGCTTCGGCCTGACTCTTTGAATCAAGGACGTTCATTCCTTCGACCTGCACTAGTCTTTGGTCCAACTCCTTTTGGAACCAGACTGTTTCTACTGAAACTGTACCAGCCTTCAGTCTGACCCCCAGACTGTTTCATTGGAACTGTGCTGGTCCAACCTTCAGCCTGACTCCCTTGGGAGCAGACTGTTCTATTGGAACTGCATTGATCAACCTTCAGTTTGATTCCCTTTGGAACTGGACTCTTCTATTGGAACTGCATTGATTCAACCTTCAGTGAACCTTAATGAAATCAGACTGTTGCCTTAGAACTGGCTGGTAATTAAGACTGCAGGCTGTTTGAACTGTTCAAGCTGAGTTGCAAGCTGTTTAAGCTATTTGAGCTGTTTAGGCTGTTTAAGAATTATTTCTTTGCTCTAGAGAGAAACTTCTAAGAAATGGGATCCCAGTTATCTAAATATTTTGAGGCTGTCTCCCTACAGGGACCTCAGCCAATTTTATGTTTAAAAACTGCAGTCATTTCTCATGAACATTTCTAACTAAATGGACCAATTTAACCAAAAGTAATTAGGAGTACCAATGGCCATGGTGGGGAAATTTGAACTCCCCAAACTTACTTTCCTTAAAACAGAATTGGACAACCATAGTTCTATAATTTCCAAAACTGAATGGAACACCTATTTCAATCGGTATTTTGAGGCTTCCAAACTTTATCAGGAGTCTAAAATTGCCTCTTTGCAAAATAAAATTTTAAGATGAACTGAGGTGAACAAATGGTTAAAGAAAGATAAAATGGCTTCTGAAGCATCATGTTCCTATCCCCCATCTCGTGCTTAGTCCTCACCTTGGGCACCATCTTCCTCCTTCCCTTCTATATTGCCAACAATTCCTCTTTGCCCTCAGTTCCCCCATACTAGCTCTCTTGCTGTACTTGCCCTTTTCCCTGTATCTTTCCCCACTCCCTCTTCCTCTGAACCTATCAGAACCTGTTCCTTTAAAATTGAACCTTCTGAGGATCCAAAGGCTAAACTCTTAATTTCTTATACTCCCTGAGCTAAAGCTGAACTGTGAGCCATAGTCAAAGATTTTCCCAAAGTAACCAAAGATCTTGGGCCAGTCCTGGTGTCCTAGTGGTTTAGTTCAGCATGCTCTGCTTTGGCAGCCCAGGTTTGGATCCTGGGCATGGACCTACACCACTCATCTGTTAGTGGCCAGGCTGTGGTGGTGGCTCACATGAAAAAAGAAAGTAACCAAAGATCTTCACACATTTGCTGAGGAATTTAATATAGTCATTCAAACTTATCAAGCTGGTTTCTCTGACTTATATCAAGCTTGTCAGTGAAGACCAGGCCCAGCATTGGATGAAAACTGCTAACTGGGAAAATCCTGAAAGGTCTCTAGAATTACAACCAGGAGAGCAACCTGATGACCTGTTGTAGGGTCAGGCTCAGGCAATCACTCGGTGACTTCATAAGGCAATTCTAGGGTTTCCCAAAGCCTGTGGATTGGAACAAAATCCAGGCTTCTGCACAAAAACCTGATGAACATGTTTATAGCTATTACAATTGACTTCAGATTGTTTTTAAAGAAAATTCTGGTTTTCCTTCAGATATTGGTTCCACCCAGATAGCTTTTAACTCCATGTTTCTAATAGGCTAAACTGGGACCTTCCCTTCTAGTAAAAAGGACAAAATGTGAAACTATGTCCACTCCAGATTTAGTTAAGAGGCAAACCAATACTCTCACCCTCTAGATGAGTCACCTAAAAGAAAGATCTCAAAAATCCTTAATCTTCAATTCCAGAAAATGAAGGCCCCTAAATGAAACCAAAAATCTCCCAGTTTCTGCTATTATTGCAAAGAGCCAGGACATTGGAAAAGAGAGTGTTATAAATTTAAGCACTTCAGGCACCTTCAGCTCTCTAACCAGCCTTTCCAATGTCCTCCAAATTCCCAATGATGGGGCTCCGAGGAACTACAGGGGCTCTTCCCAATCCTCCCTCTTAATTGGCTTGGGGAAACATTTCTCCAGATTGGAGATGAATGTCTTTCTGTCCTAACTGACACCAGAGCCACCCTCTTGGTGCTCAACCCTACTACTATAAAACAGCCCCTGCCTTGGAGCACCAAAACAGTTCAAGTAGTGGGTATTTCTAATAAACCTCAAAAGGTTCCTGTCTCTGAACCCATTCCTTTTTCTTTAGGCCCTTTGAGAGACACACACCCTTTTCTTCCTACTTCCTCCATCCCTATTCATTTATTAGATTGAGAATTTTACTCTTTTTTTTGCTGAGGAAGATTTGCCCTGAGCTAACATCTGTTGCCAATCTTCCTCTTTTTAAATGTGAGCCACTGCCACAGCATGGCCACTGACAGGCCAGTGATGTAGGTCTGCACCTTGGAACCAAACCTGGGCCACCAAAGCACAGCGTGCCAAACTTAACCACTAGGCCACTGGGACTGGCCCAGTTTGAGACTTCTTGAAAAAGTATCATGCTAGAATTTCTTTATCCTAAAAGGGAGAAATAGTTCTAGAACTTGACAGTAGTCATCAAAACAGCCAACACAGTGGATTAAATGACCATTTGACTTTTTTTTTTTTTGACCCATCTCTAATGGTACTAGAGCTGATTCTGGAAACACTGATCATTTTTTCCCTATTGAATCAGCTACCATTCTCCTTATGGGAGAAATCTTCAACTGATATTGGTAAAATTCACAGCACGCCTCCCATCAAGATTCAAATATATCCTGCAAAACCTCTACCCAGAATTAATCAATACCCCATACAGAAAGAAGGCTTTCAGAATATAAAGTCCATAATAGAGACTTACAAGGCTCAAGGCCTCATTATCCCTTTTACTAGTCCCTATAATACTCCTATTTTACCTGTGAGCAGACCCAAGGGTGGAGGGTGGAGGTTTGTCCAGGACCTCCAAGCAATAAAGGACATGGTTATCCCTCAACGCCCTGTTGTTCCTAACCCTCATATGCTACTAACATCTATTCCCACTGGAAGCAAATTCTGTACTGTAACTGATTGATGCAGTTGATTGGTTAATGCAGATCACTCACTCCTCTGCTTAAGTCCTAGAGCATTCCAGTTGATGAAGGTAGCCAATACATTTTTGCCTTCACTTGGGAAGGAAAACAACTCACCTGAACAGTAATGCCTCAGGATTTTACTGAGAGCCCTTCTTATTTCTCACAAATCCTAAAGGCTGATCTGGATTATATAAAGTTCCCTAGGGGTTCTACTTTGTAGCAATATGTGGACAATTTTCTTCTTTGCTCCCTTTCCCAAGCCTCCTCACAGGAAGGCAGCATCTACCTGCTAAAGCTTTTAGCCTTAAAGGGACATAATGTCTCCAAGGAGAAATTGCAGTTTGCCCAAACCCAGGTTCAATGTTTAGGCCAGCTGATATCAGAACAAGAGCTACACCTAGATCCAGATCGGCTTCATGGTGTCCTAAACCCAAAACTAAACATCAACTGTGAGGCTTCCTCAGGGTAGTTGGTTATTGCCAAAATTGGATTCCAATTTTCTCACTTATGCCAAACTTCTGTATGTTTTACTAAAGAACAACGACCTCAACACAATTTTATGGGAAGAACGAGACAACATAGACTTTAAAGCCTTAAAGGAGAGTTTGATGAACCCACCTGCCCTCAGACGTCCCTATTATCAGATTTCCTTCCTCCTTTTTGTATACAAAAAGGAAGGAAATGCCCTTGAGATACTCATCCAAAACCACAGGAGTCACCATTAGCCTATAGGGTATTATAGCCAGCGGCTGGACCCTGTGGCATGGGGATACCTTCCTTGCCTTAGAGACATTATTGTCACTGCCCTTTTGGTTAAGGACACCAAGAAAATCATTGCAGGGTCCCCTTTAACCATGTTTGTACCTCATGCAGTAGAAGCCCTCCTGAATTCTCATCACACTCAACATATTTCAGCCAGCCACCTCACCTCCTACAAAATCCTTTTGTTAGTTGCTTCTCACATAACTCTTTTATTCTGTAACAACCTTGACACCACTACTCTTCTCCCCTCCATCACCAACTAAGTCCCTCACTACTGCTTAATTCTTAGATTACCTCCTAACTCCCTGTGATGATCTTGTGAAACTCCTTTGGGTAACACCAACTTCTCATGGTTTTCTGTTGGCTCTTATTTAAAGGGTGACAATGGCACATATTGTGCTGGGTATGCTGTTGCAACTCCTTTTGACATCAGCACATTTACCTATGGCTACTTATGCCCAACAGCCTGAATTATAAGCTTTTACAAGAGCTTGTACTTTAGCCAAGGACAAAACTACCAATATTTATACTGACAGGGGATATGCTTTCAGAGTAAGCTCGTGGTTTTAGAATGTCCTGGAAGCAACGTAGCTTCCTTAGTTCCAGCAGAAATAAAATTTAAAATGACATCTATGTTCAGGAATTATTAGACGCTATACTTTTTCTTGCTGTTTTAGCTACTACTAAAATCCTGGGGCAGTTTTTTTTTAAATTGAGGTCACATTGGCTTATAACATTGCATAAATTTCAGATGTACATTATTATATTTCAGTTTCTGTATAGACTGCATTGTGTTCACCACCAATAGCCTAGTTTTTATCCATCACCATACATATGTGCCCCTTTACCCCTTTTGCCCTCCCTCCACCACCTTCTCTTCTGGTAACCACTAATCTTTTCTCTTGATCCATGTGTTTGTTTATCTTCCACATATGAGTGAAATCATGTGGTGTTTGTCTTTGCCTGGCTTATTTTGCTTAACATCATACCCTCAAGGTCCATCAATGTTGTTGCAAATGGGACGATTTTGTCTTTTTTTATAGTATTCCATTGTACACATCTTCTTTATCCATTCATCAGTTGATGGGCACTTGGGTTGCTTCCATGTCTTGGCTATTGTGAATAATGCTGCAATGAACATAGGGGTGCACAAATCTCTTTGAATTGTTGATTTCAAGTTCTTTGAATAAATACCCAGTAGTGGGATAGCTGGGTTGTATGGTATTTCTATTTTTAATTTTTTGAGAAATCTCCATACTGTTTTCCATAGTGGCTGCACCAGCTTGCGTTCCCACCAGCAGTGTATGAGGGTTTTGTTTTCTCCACATCTCCTCTAACATTTGTTATTTTTTGTCTTGTTAATCGCAGCCATTCTAATGGGTGTAAGGTGATATCTCATTATAGTTTTGATTTGCTTTTCACTGATGATTGCTGATGTTGAACATCTTTTCATGTGCCTATTGGCCATCTGTATATCTTCTTTGCGAAAGTGTCTGTTCACATCCTCTGCCAATTTTTTGATCAAGTTGTTTATTGCTTTGTTGTTGAGTTGTATGAGTTCTTTACATATTTTGGAGATTAACCCCTTGTTGGATATATGATTTGAAAATATTTTTCTCCCAGTTGGTGGGTTGTCATTTTGTTTTGTTCCTGGTTTCCTTTGCCTTGCAGAAGCTCTTTAGTCTGATGTAGTCCCATTTCTTTATTTTTTCTTTTGTTTCCCATGCCTGAGTAGACATGGTATTTGAAAAGATGCTGCTAAGACCAATGTCAAACAGTATTCTGCCTATATTTTCTTCTAGGAGTTTTATGGTTTCAGGTCTTACATGGAAGTCTTTAATCCACCCTGAGTTAATTTTTGTGTGTGGTGGAATATAATGATCCACTTTCATGCTTTTGCATTTGGCTGTCCAGTTTGCCCAACACCATTTATTGAAGAGACTTTCCTTTCTCCATTGTATGTTCTTGGCTCCTTTGTCGAAGATTAGCTATCCATAGATGTGTGGTTTTATTTCTGGACTTTCAATTCTGTTCCATTGATCTGTGTGTCTGTTTTTGTGCCAGTACCATGCTGTTTTGATTACTATAGCTTTGTAGTGTATTTTGAAGTCAGAGATTGTGATACTTCCAGCTTTGTTCGTTTTTCTCAGGATTTCTTTGACTCTTCAGGGTCTTCTGTTGTTCCACATACATTTTAGGATTCTTTGTTCTATTTCCATGAAGAATGTCATTGGGATTCTGATTGGGATTGCATTGAATCTGCTGATTGCTTTAGGCAATATGGACATTTTAACTATGTTTACTCTTCCAATCCATGAGCATGCACTATCTTCCCATTTCTTTATGTCATCTTTGATTTCTTTCAATAATGTCTTATAGTTTTCACTGTATGGGTCTTCCACCTCCTTGGTTAAACTTATTCCTAGCTATTTTATTCTTTTTGCTGCGATGGTAAACAGGATTGTGTTCTTGAGTTCTCTTTCTGCTAGTTATTTATAAGTGTATAGAAATGCAACTCACTTTTGTGTGTGTGTGTGTGTGTGAGGAAGACTGGCCCTGAGCTAACATCTGTTGCCTATCCTCCTCTTTTTGCTGAAGAAGACTGGCCCTGGGCCAACATCCTTGCCCATCTTCCTCTACTTTATATGGGACGCCGCCACAGCATGGCTGACAAGCACTGTGTTGGCAGGCGCCCGGGATCCGAACTTGTGATACTCAGGCTGCCAAGCGCGAACTAAACTGCTGTGCCACCTGGCGGCCCCGAAATGCCACTGATTTTTGTAAGTTGATTTTGTACCCTGCAACTTTGCTGTAGTTGTTGATTATTCTAATAGTTTTTTGGTGGATTCTTCAGGGTTTTCTATATATATAGAATCATGTTGTCTGCAAACAGAGAGAGTTTCACTTCTTCCTTTCCAATTTGGATACTTTTTATTTCTTTTTCTTTCATAATTGCTCTGGCCAAAACCTCCAGTATTGTGTTGAATAGGAGTGGTGAGAGTGGGCACCCTTGTCTTGTTCCTGTTCTTAGGGGGATGGCTTTCAATTTTCACCACTGAGTATGATGTTGGCTGTGGTTTGTCATATATGGTCTTTATTATGTTGAGGTGCTTTCCTTCTATACTTATTTCATTGAGAGTTTTTATCATAAATGGATGTTGGATCTTGTCAAATGCCTTCTCTGCATCTATTGAGATGACCATGTGATTTTTATTCCTTATTTTCTTAATGTGGTGTACCACATTGATTGATTTGTGGATGTTGAACCATCCCTGCATCCCTGGTACATATTCCACTTGATTGTGGTGTATGATCCTTTTATTTATTAATATTTTTATTTATTTATTTATTTATTTTATTTATTTATTTTTTTGTGAAGAAGACCAGCCCTGAGCTAACATCCACTGCCAATCCTCCTCTTTTTGCTGAGGAAGACTGGCCCTGGGCTAACATCCGTGCCCATCTTCCTCTACTTTATAGGGGACGCTGCCACAGCATGGCTGAGAAGCAGTGCGTCGGCAGGCACCCGGGATCCGAACCCGCGAACCCCGGGCTGCAGAGCACGAACTTAACTGCTGCGCCACCGGGCGGCCCCCGTGTATGATCCTTTTAATATATTGCTGTACTCAGTTTGCCAATATTTTGTTGAGGATTTTTGCTTCTATATTCATCAGTGATATTGGCCTGTAATTTTCCTTCTTTGTGTTGTCCTTGTCTGGTTTTGGTGTCAGGGTGATGTTGGCCTCATAGAATGAGTTAGGAAGCATTCTGTCTTCTTCAATTTTTTGGAATAGTTTGAGAATGATAGGTATTAAATCTTCTTTGAATGTTTGGTCAATTTCTCCAGAGAAGCCATCTGGTCCTGGACTTTTGTTTTTTGGGAGGTTTTTGATTACTGTTTCAATCTCTTTACTTGTGATTGGTCTATTCAGATTCTCTATTTCTTCTTGATTCAGTTTTGGGAGGTTGAATGAGCCTAAGAATTTATCTATTTCTTCTAGATTGTCAAATTTGTTGGCATGTAGTTTTTCATAGTATCCTCTTATAATCCTTTGTATTTCTGTGATATTCGTTGTAATTTCTCCTCTTTCATTTCTAATTTTATTTATTTGAGCTTTCTCTTTTTTTCTTGGTGAGTCTGGCTAAAGGTTTGCCAATTTTGTTTATCTTCTCAAAGAACCAGCTCTTAGTTTCATTGATCCTTTCTATTTTTTCTCTTAGTCTCTATTTCATTTATCTATTTATTTCTGCTCTAATTTTTATTATTTCCCTCCTTCTGCTGACTTTGGGCTTTGTTTATTCTTCTTTTTCTAGCTGTGTTAGGTGTAGTTTAAGATTACTTAGATTTTTCTTCTTTGGTGAGGTGGGACTGTATTGCTATAAATTTCCTTCTTAGCACTACCTTTGTGCCTCCCATAAGAGTTGGTATGTTGTGTTTTCATTTTCACTTGTCCCCAGGTATTTTTTGATTTCTCGTTTGATTTCTTCATTAATCCAGTGGTTGTTCAGTAGCATGTTGTTTAGTCTCCACATATTTATGACCTTCCCAGCCTTTTTCTTGTAGTTGATTTCTAACTTCATAGCATTATGATTGGAAAAGATGCTTGATATGATTTCAGTCTTCTTAAATTTATTGAGGCCTGCCTTGTTTCCCAACATATGGCCTATCTTTGAGAATGTTCCTTGTGCACTTGAGAAGAATGTGTATTCAGCTGTTTTGGGATGGAATGTTCTATAAATATTTATTAAGTCCATCTGGTCTAGTTTTTCATTTAAGGCCACTATTTCCTTGTTGACTTTCTGTCTGGATGATCTATCCATTGAAGTAAGTGGGGTGTTGAGGTTCCCAACTATTATTGTTTTGCTGTTATCTTCTCCCTTTATGTCTGTTAATAGTTGCTTTATATACTTTGGTGCTCCTGTGTTAGGTGCATATATATTCACAAGTGTCATATCCTCTTGGGGAAATGTCCCTTTTATCATTATATAGTGCCCCTTTTTGTGTCTCCTTGTCTTTTTATCGTGAAGTCTACTTTGTCTGATGTAAGTATGGCATCACTTGCTTTCTTTTGCTTGCCATTTTCTTGGAGTATCATCCTCCATCCCTTCACTCTGAGCCTGTGTTTGTCTTTAGGGCTGAGATGTGTTTCCTGGAGGCAGCATATTGTTGGATCTTGTTTTTAAATCCATCCAGCCATTCTTTGCCTTTTGATTGGAGAATTCAATCCATTTATACTTAGAGTGATTATTGATATATATGAGGTTAATAATGCCATTTTATCTTTTGTTTTCTGGTTGTTCCATATTCCCCTTGTTTCTCTTTCATTGTATTTCTCACTGCCTTTTCAGTTGGGTGGTTTTCTATGGTGGTTTTCTCTTATTTTTAATTTGTGTCTTTGCTCTGATTTTTTGTTTAGTGGCTACCGTTATGTTTGTATAAAAGATCTCACAGATGAGATAGTTCATTTTCTGATAGCCTCTTACTTCCATTAGTCTAAGCAGGTTCCATCTCTTTCCTCTTCCCTGTCTAAGTTATTGTTGTCATAAATTATTCTGTTTTGTGTTGTGAGTTTGTGATTAAAAAGAGGTGTTAATAGTTATTTTTGATGCTTTCTTTCCCTTTATCTTTTATGTTATAATTAAGCGTTTGCTAACCTGTTCTGATAGAGAGCTGCAATTTTCTGATTTTGTCTGTCTATTTATCTCCTTGCTCAAGCCTTGTAAACCTTGGCCTTTTTGTTTCAGGTATGAGAGCATCCTTGATCATTTCTTGTAAGGGAGGTCTAGTGGTGATGAACTCCCTCAGCTTTTGTTTATCTGGTAAAGCTTTTATTTCTCCATTATATTTGAAGGTTACTTTGCTGGATAGAGTATTCTTGGCTGATAGTTTCTGTCTTTCAGTATTTTGAATATATCTTTCCATTCTTTCATAGCCAGTAAGGTTTCTGCTGAGAAATCTGCTGAAAGCCTGATAGGGGTTCCTTTGTAGATTATCCCCTTCTGACTTGCTACCCTTAATATTCTTTCTTTGTCATTGACTTTTGTCAGTTTTACTATTATATGCCTTGGATAAGGTCTTTTTGCATTCATGTAATTAGGAATTCTATTGGCTTCATATATTCCTATGTCCAGTTCCTTCCCCAGGTTTGAGAAGTTCTCAGCTATTATTTCTTTGAACAAGCTCTCTGCTCCTTTCTCCCTCACTTCTCCCTCTGGAATACCTATAATCCTTATGTTGCATTTCCTCATTGAGTCAGATATTTCTCAAAGAATTGCTTCATTTTTTAAAATGTCTTAGTTCTCTCTCCTCCTTCATCTGAAGCATTTCTATATTTCTATCCTCTAAATTACTAATTTTGTCCTCATAATGTCAGCTCTGTTTTGTTTTTTGTGTGTGTGAGGAAGACACAGCCCTGAGCTGTCTGTTGCCAATCCTCCTCTTTTTGCTGAGGGAGACTGGCCCTGGGCTAACATTCGTGTCCATCTTCCTCTACTTTATATGGGACACTGCCACAGCATGGCTTGACAAATGGTGTGTCAGTCCATGCCTGGGATCTGAACCTGCAAACCTTGGGCTGCTGAAGTAGAGTGCATGAACTTAACTGCTACACCACTAGGCCAGCCTCCAGCTCTGTTTTTTAAGGTTTCTAGGTATTTTTTTATCTCATTAATTGTTTTCTTCATCTCCAGAATTTCTGGGGTTTTTTTTTTCTTAGAGTTTCAATCTCTTTTGTGAAGAATTCCTTCTGCTCATTTATTTTATTCCTGAGTTCATTGAGCTATCTTTCTGAGTTTTCTTGTAACTGATCGAGTTTCTTTATGACAACTATTTTGAAGTCTCTGTCATTTAGATTGTAAATTTCTGTGACTTTATGATTGGTTTCAGGAGACTTGTCATTTTCCTTTTTCTCTGGAGTGTTAATGTAGTTTTTCATGGTGTTTGATGAAGTGATTCTTTGCCAGTGCATAGTAGTAGTATCAGGTCGCAGATTTCACCTCCCACCATGGGGGGGTGGTGGTGGCAAGAACTGTGTTTTCTAAACACATCTGGTGGAAATTGTGCTGGTTGGGTTCATCTGTGTTTGCCCACTGGCTGCAGTTGCTTGGTGGATCACATGTGCACGTGCAGGTGCTCTGGTGCAGATCCGCTGTCTTGGCTGGGGACCAGCGAAGCTGGTGAGCTAGGCAGGAGGAGAGGGGTGTTTTCTTTCACATGTGTGCAGGCCCACTCTGCACTCAGGAGTGATTTCCCCGGGCTGCTGTGCTCGGTGGAGGTACCCACACAGTGGCTGAGCTGTGTCACTCAGTGTGGAGCATTCCTGTGTGCCAGGCTGCAACTCTGAAAGGAAGTGTTCATGCATAGGCCTGCCTTCTCCCCTGCCTTCTCATACAGTCATGCGCCAGCTGCTTCATGAGGACCCATGACCCAGATCACTGCTGCTGGGGGGTGGAGGGGATCTGCTCACCTCCTTTCACTGCTTCCTGGGGTTCCAGTACCCCCACCTTCAGATGTATGGCTACATGGACCTCTCAGACGTCCTATTGTGCTTTGTATGGAATCCTCTGTTGGTTAATGAATGTCTGTTTGGTCTTAACTTAGTGGGGAAAGACTAAGGAAACAGCTCACTCCAACATGATGCTGACATCACTTGGCTCCTGCCTCTTTTGACTCACAGCTGACATAGGCGATATACTCCAATATGGCAAAGGTCTAATTACTTCTGTTAAAAATAACCACATTTTCATAAATCAATCTTTTCACAGTTTGCTCCAGGGAGTTGAAGACCTTAAGCATCATGCCTTGCAACCTGGATATTTTGTCTATTGGAAAAGATACCTCCAGTAGAACTCTCTTCAACCTCATTGGATAAAAACCCTATCAGATACTGTTAACTAACTCTTGTGCCAAATTGGAAGACTGTGGCGCTAAAATTGAGCAGAATGAATGGCATGTTTATTTTAATTGATACCTCAGGATTCCAAATGTGCACAAAACTCTAAAATCACCTCACTACAAGACACTATGTCTAAATTAGTTGCAACAACTAAAAAACTGAGGGAAGACAAAGTGGTTTCTAAGGCCTCTCTTTCCCTTCCCTGTTTTCTTTGTCTTATGCTCAGGCCCCATCTCTGGTGCCATCTTCCTCCTTCCCTTCTGCATCACCTTCACCTTCTCTATGCCCTCAGTTTCCCCATTCTAATTGTCTTGCCAAACTGATAGGGGTCCAAGAAACTACAGGAACTCTTCCCAATCAGAAAAACAACTCTTCAGATTGGCCATGCAACACCATTGCTATAAAGTAGCCACTGCCTCAGCACTACAATGATTCACATAATGGGAATCTTTAATAAACCTCAACAAGTTCCTGCATCTAAACCTATTCCATTTTATTTAGGCCCTTTGAGAAGATATCCACTCTCTTCTCCTTAATTCCTCTGCCCCTATTCATTTATTAAGCTGAGACATTTTAGAAAATTATCATGTTAGAATTTCTTTCTCTTAAGAGGGGGAAGTAATTCTAGAATTTGATAGTAGCAGTAACAACAATAACCAAAATAGCCAACCAGACAAATTAAATGACCCTACAATATTTTTTATTTGTTCTACCATTAATGATGTTAAAACTAACTTTAAAGACATTAGCCATTTATCTGCATTGTATCAGCTGCCAGCCTTCCTATGGGCAAAGTCCACAACTGACATCAGCAGAATACATAGTGCATCTCCTATTAAAATTCAAATAGATTCTTCAAAACATCTCCCCAAATTAATCAATACACTATAAATAAGGAGGCACTTTGATGTAAATCCTTTACCTCTTGTATAAAGAGTTTCTGGGAGATTCTATAGGCTTTTGGTAAGGGCACACAACTTGCTCTTCAATGTATTCCAATTTTGTTTCTGAATCAACAATTTCTAGTGGTTTTATTAAATTCTGAGAAAATTCTTTACTGTTCTGTGAGTGTACTGAATTTTTGTTAGAGTCCAGTGAGGAAGCATCATTTTCAGAATGTCTACATTTGTTATTTATGACACCAGTACTTGAATTCTGATTTTCACTTGACACATTGTTCCCAATTGGTGCTAATTTCAGTGTTTCAACATTATTTGATATAATAGATTATTGGAGATGATTTATTTCTCTGCTGCCTTTCTCAAACGTCTTCTAACCCCTTTCCCTTATCTGAACTCCTCTTCTTATCTAGTGCTGAAACTTTGGTCATCTAAGCAAATAAACTTAACTTAGTCCACCTGCCAGAAACACAATTTGGATCCAACTATTTCTTTGTACTTTGCACCAGAGATATGGCTAAAGTTTTTTAAACAAAATATATAAGGTGTCTGTGTCTGTCTATATGCTATGTATGTCTATGTCTGTATGTGATATTTTTCTACCTTCAGATCATATTGCCAAAATTAATTTGTAAAAGAGCTCTATTTACTTGGCTTAAGGACAATCAAGTGCTTGTATGAATTAAGTATTCCTAAAAATTCTCAAAAATAGAATCTAACCCAAATGCTTTTCAGGTTCACTTGATTTGGGAAAATACTCAAAACTAAAACTAGCTTAAGTTTGTTGGTTTAATTGAAACAGGCCCATCCTTAGAACTATCAACATTAAATATAATACTTTTATCCTACAAGGGCTTATTGGTCAAATAAGTTCATGTTATCTCTGTTGCAAAGTTTGTCAACAAGAAAATTTGCTTGAGATGATGGCTGACTTTGTAACAACTCATGAAGTTTTTCTGAGTAAGCTAAGCATGATTGTTGGGAACAAATTGTTTAAATAGATGAAAATGAGATAAAAGTTTTAGATGCAATAATTATGTTTTATGGTATGTGTGCTTAAAAAATAACATCCCCAAATCTTTCCAGTAACTTAGAAGTATAGAGTTTTTGCTAAAGTTAAAATAAATGATGGAATTTCATTAAATATCTGGATTATTTTCCAAACAATATAAAATACTAAAACATTAATTACTGAATCATAGGTTTATCTACTTTGGGCTCCCTATTGCAAAGAAACTAAAGATAAATTTGAGTCTGTTAGTAACCACATCCTGTGCCACATTGAAAGATTACACTATTTAAAAGGTCACATGCTTCTAGAAATTATGAAATATATTTATAAATTTACTAGTCCACAATCGATTACTTCTTAGCTTTCTCTGTGAGTCAAGGATTCTAAGGTTAAGAATTCTAACTGACATATGTGATTATAGCAACTAGATGCAAAGAAAGTAGGATGTGTGTTTTTCATTAGAAAAAGATATGAGGTATAGAGATACATATTTGTTGAAAAACACAAGAGAGAGAGAGAGAAAGTAATTTTGTCCTCAAGTAAAATGGTTGCCAGATTAAGAAAGGACAGAATCTGAATGTAAAAAAAAAAAAAAAAAAGTTGTAGAAGATTTGTGAAACAGAAATCTTTGGAAACAAATTTTTTATGTGATCAAGCTAGATAAGACTAAATAAAATTGCTGTAAGTGTTTTAAAATAAGTTTTAATATCAATAATGTACTTATATAAAATTGAAATTGAAATTTCTTTTATCTAGTAAAAGGACAAAGTTTGATGGGGTATTGGTCTGATCATGATAAGAGATTGTGAAAGGTTTTGTCTTACCTTTTCAGTTTTATCAAAGTTATTTCCTATGCTTTATGTTAAAAGGTGAGACTTTTCTATTTAAAAGAGCTAAGATTTTTGCAGCTATATAACCTTCTATATTTGTCTTTGAAATCTCTTTATCACTTTGGTTAAATAGATAATTAAGTATTGTTTTATAATTTTCTGTGATCCTCTTTGGTCAAATGTCCAAAATCTTTCAATATTTTTGGCAAACTTTCCAGAAATCAAATTTGAAATAAAGTATTTTTGATCTGAAAGTAACTTTGAGAATTTCCAGGGGCCGCTGGGTGGCGCAGCGGTTTAGTTTGCGCTTGGCAGCCCGGTGTTTGCGAGTTCGGATCCCGGGCACCTGCCGACGCACTGCCTGTCAGCCATGCCGTGGTGGCGTCCCATATAAAGTGGAGGAAGATGGGCACAAATGTTAGCCCAGGGCCAGTCTTCCTCAGCAAAAAGGGGAAGATTGGCAATGGATGTTAGCTCAGGGCTGGTCTTCCCCACAAAAAAAAAAAAAGAGAAGAGAATTTCACGAGGGCCCTGGGGACTTCTTAAAGGATTTACTCTCTTCCTATAAAAAGTGAGATGTTAAACTAATTAGGCTTATTTCATAGGTCTAATTACATGGGAAGCATTGTCAAATAAATGATGATAAATCTTAGGTTACACTATATAGGTGAATGTTATTAAAATAAATATTCTAGAGATTGTATGAAAATTCCTAAAGTTCTGATATGTCCTGGTATAATGAATGTTATCAGTCATAATTTTAAAATGTATGTCACAGAAATGACCAAATTCACTTGTCACCTACATTATAATGAAATCTCATCAGATCTTTTCGTTGTTGTTGTTGTTAAGGAAGATTAGCCCTGAGCTAACATCCATCCCCAACTTCCTCTACTTTATATGTGTGACACCTGCCACAGCATGACTTGATAAGTGGTGCATAGGTCCACACCTGGGATCTGAACCCATGAACCCCAGGCCACTGAAGTGGAGTGTGTGAATGTAACCACCAAGCCACCAGGCCAGCCCCCATCAGATCTTTAACCATTGCTATTTTTTAAGTCTTTGCTTTACGCTGGTGCTTTTGCAAATATATTATATCTTCAGAGAAATTCATGGAAAAGATCTTGACAAATACTCTAGCATGCAGGTGTTTAATAACTTTAAGATCACCAAACTGAAATGAATTTAAAGAACCCCTTTTCTCCTCTCTGTTGAGAAAATTTATCTTTATAACAAGGGTTAAAACACTTATCATTTTTCTCCCTACCTGATCCTTCCAGAATTTGAAAACTCAAGTATTCATTTCATAACAATATCTGCATTTGCATAAATTCAATGAGAATCTGTTCTCCTTATAATAGGACATAGTTGGAAATATTGGCTATATTACCAAGGCTTTGACTGGAATGTCATATTTGAGAGAGACATACATAGACTCAGATATTTGATTACCTTTGATAAAAATGGGGGTAATTGTGGAGATATAAATTATGTTTGCAACTTTGTAGCTATTAATTCTAGTCCTAGGGCTGGCCCAGTGGCATAGTGGTTAAGTTCATATGCTCCACTTAGGTGGCCTGGGGTTTGCAGCTTCCAATCCCAGGTGTGGACTGAGGCACCGCTCATCAAGCCATGCTGTGGCAGAGTCCCACATACAAACTGGAGGAAGATGGACACAGATGTTAGCTCAGAGACAATCTTCCTCACCACAAATAAATAAATAAATTCTAGTCCTATTAATTGTTTTTAAGGTTCTGTTATACACCCGTAAGCTGGAATGGATCCTAAATTCTTCTAGTTACCTCAAATGTCTGGCTATGACTCTCCAAATGAATATTTCCAATTTTCTTACTGCCCTTAAAGTCTCTTTGGAAGGGATTATACCAGATCCTTCTCCTCCTGAGGCGTGTATACCCTTTCTCACTGTTGCTTTTTCTCTCTCTCTTTTGTGGAAAAACAATGCCGTTGTCCCCATTTCCCAAACCCTTGAGAAAGGAAGAAACCTTTTCTTTTGACTATGGCCTTTCAAAAACAGCCTCATCATGATCCCCTGGTAAGTTAATCTCTTCACTTGCTTTTTCTGAAGTGTTATAAAGTTCAGAATTCACAGAAATCTTTCTTTCACCTGGACTATTAACTGACTCTGGGTTTTTATCCAAATTCACGGTCTCTAAATTTGCAACCTTACAGGCTATATTATTGGATAACACATTTGGTTCCCCAGCAGTTCTTTTGAGATAACAATACCATTTTAACACATCTTTGAAATTTTTGCAAACAGTTCATCAGCTATTGCTTCATGTTTATTCCTGAACTGTGTCTTCCCAATGGACTTGGTTAATTCTTTCAGTTTGAGTAAGCTCTTGCTGTATTTACTGTTCTATTTTCTCTTCATAACAAATCAGAAGCCTCTCATTGGCCCACCCTGTTAAGCCTCTATTTAGCTGGTTACCTTCAGGTTTGGGATTCTAGTTAAGAACCATCATACAATTTGAAATTGTCATGTTACTTTTAACTCTGTTTTATATAATTATTTTGTTTTGTATCTTTTGCCTGTCAGACCTTTTGTGAAAATTATGTACCCAATAAGATGATGCTAGCTCAGCACTTTGAGATGATCTCTAATGCCTACGGACCTTGGAGAAATATAAACTTTAGATTGGAAATGCCTGAGAATTCTCCCTCCTGATGTTCCTTGTTATTCAAGTGTAGCCTAAATTGTTTCCAACCACTACACACTTTCCCTCCAACATGGGATGTGACAATCAAGAAAGGTCCTTCCTGGCACCAAAGGACAAACCACTACATGCAGAGAACCTGACTCTTGATCAGCAATACTTTTGGAGAAAATCTTGATCAAGGGGGGAAATGTGAAAATTAATAAAGGGAAACCTCATTTAAAAATGGATTTTGGGGGCCAGAAGGGGGTGATCCTGTGACCACTTGAGATCAATTATAGGAAGTATTATCAATTACAGACCCCAACAAGAAGAATTGTCAACAGGAAAGAAATGTCAATTATAGGCCTCAACAGGAAAATGTACATTGCATCTCCTAGAGGAAATTGACTGCCCCAGCAACTAAGCCAATGAGAACCCATCATCACCCTGAACTCTCACTTTCCTCCAATAAACTTTTATTCAAAATAACACTTCCCAACATCCTCCTTTTTCTCTATAAAGCAATTGTCCTTTGCTTGCTGGATTTGTCTATGGTCTGCCATAGCACGCACATCCCAAATTGCAGTACTTTGGCTATTCCCAAACAAACTTGTTTTGCTGGTAAAATAACTGGCTGTTTTATTTTTAAGGTTGACATGAGGTTGAAAGTTTCCATACATCACTAGCAATTTGTATTTGCCTCTTGGTGAATTGTCTAGTTATATCTTTTACTCATTTATCTATTGGTTCTTAGCCGTTTTTAAAATCAACTTATGTGAATTTTTAATATATTAAAGTATTAACTCTGTATCTATTGTATTTATTGTACATTTTCAACAGCTGATTATTTGCCTTTGATTTTAAGTATATAGGTCTGCATTTTATAAAGGTAAACCTATTTATTATTTTATTTGTGAGTTATTCCAATATTATTAAACTTAGAATGTTCCTTTCCACCATAAAATTTGATAAATATTTTTCTGTATTTTATTCTAGCATTTTAATGGGTTAAAAAATCAATATAACTCTTTAATCTATCTGTTATTAATTTTGATCATTAATGTGAGGTCTGGATCTAAGTCCTTCCCCCTCTTAATTTCTCTCCCCACATACACACCAATGATTTATTTATTTATTCTCATTCTGGCATCACACACTATTATAGCTTTACAATGTATTTTTCCATTAAGAGATAAAGTCTCATTATGTCGTACATCTAAAATTAAAATAATGTATGTCAATTATACTTCAATAAAAAATAAAAATGAAAATTTAAAAAAATTTTTAAAAAGAGAAAGTCTCTATTACTCTTATTCTTTATAGATTTCTCAGCAGTTATTATGTTTACTTTTTCAAATAACTGTGTATTGAACATTTGTCATGTTTTGGAACTGCCTTTTTGGAGGATTTTCTGCCTTATAAATCCTGTGCCTTCCCCAGCCCCCAAGAGAGAAGCCAGAAAATATGATTTCCCAGCCTCCCTTGCAGCTAAGGAATGGGCATGTGACCTAGGTTCCAGCAATCAAACTACTTGTGTGAAACTTTAGTTTAGAAATAAACCATGTGAGAAAGTGGACTCTGTGTGGAATCCATTTGCTGTTGAGGGTGACAACAGACATCCAACTTTTGAGGCTGGCAACAGCTGTGAGGTTGCGTTCCAGGCATACATGTGACACTGGTGCTATGGCAATAGTGTGTGCAGTTGGTTTGCATCCCTGCCATTAGTGCAGATGGCCTCAGTGCCCGGCAATGGGAAGACTGGTTCTCTTATTAGGTCAGTTCTGCAATGTAGTCTGGGCACTGTTCCTGGGAGCTCAGCTCTAAGTGGCTTTGAGAGTTCCCCAATGCCCATTAATAAATGCCTTTTCTGTGCAGGCTAGAATGTGTTCTAATGTTTGTAACTGAGAATCTTGACTGACACACAAGGCAAAACTAAATTTAGAAAGAAAGGCATTGTATCCAGAATGAATTGTAGGTATTGTCTGAAGTCTAGACTGACTCTTGATATTTAAAGTGTGGTCCACGCAGACCAGCAGCACCAGCAGCTCCTGGGAATTTGTTAGAAATGCTTAATCTCAGCTCTACCCCAGTTCTGCTGAATCCAAATTTGCATTTTAACAAGATCCCCAGAGGATTTGTAAACACAGATTGAGAAGCATTGGTCTAGTGATTCCCAATTCTGACTGCACTTTAAAATCACTTGGGGACCATTTAAAAAAATATTGATGTTCATTTACATCCTCCATGACAACATTCAGGTAAGAATCATCAATGGAGCCTAAACCACAGGGCAAAAGGTTGTTGGGGAATAGGTTATTCACACAGCTCTAAGAATTTCCCCACAGATGACTTATTAATTACAAAGGGGAAAAATGACCTTTACAGCAGAGAAATCTGGCAAACACCAACCACATAAACAAGCGACAAAACTTAACATCGCAAATAATTGGGCAAAGCAACATCAGGATGTATACATGTATATGTGCATCACCTATGCATAATTTTTGCCAAAAATGATCAACCTGAATCTAATACTGAGGGGCAAAAAACAGACAAATCCAAATTGAGAGACAATCTGAGGAAAAGCTGATTTCTTCAAAAATGTCAGTTTCATGCGAGTCTAAAAAGACTGGGAACTGTTCTTTTAGATTAAAGGCAACTGAAGAGACATGATAACAAAATGCATTGTATAATCCTTAATTACACACTTAATTGAAGGGGGAAAAGGCTATGAAGGACATTTTCAGGACAATTTGGGGGAATTTGAATATTAGTTAATAGAATTGTATCAGTGTTAAATGCTCTGGGTGTGATAATAATAACGTGGTTTACGGAGAAGAGTCCCTTACTCTCAGGAGACACATGTGACACATATAAAGTCTCACTGTTACCGCACTGCGTGTCCAGGTTGCTTGATGTCACGTTGTAAGAGAATTTACAGAACAGCAGGACGGGTACAAAGAGTAAGGAGTTGATTAGAAAGACACATTCCATAGACACAGCCGGCACACTCCAAGGGAGGAGCTGCACTGAGCGGTTTTGCCATCGCACCTTTTATATTCCCGTTTTGGGTAGGGGCTCCTCCTGCATAGGGCAGAAGTAAAAGCGAAGGCAACTGTGAGTCAGAGCAGCAGCAGGCAGGGGAAGAGTGGTGAGGCTGCAGCTTCTGTCAATCAAGCAGTTCGGTCCCCCTACAGACAGTCAAAAGAGGTTCAGGAAACTTGTGGTTACCTAAGCTATCTTAAGCTATAATGCAGAACTACGTCCTAGCAATGTTCCCCCCTCACACGACCCTCCTGTTCCCTCTGTGGTGCCAGATCCCTATGCTAACCTGCCTGTCTCATCATGATATCTACATTTTATTTAAATAGTTCTGAAGAAATCCACATATAAAAGAGAGAGAAATGAAACAAAAGTGGCAAAATGCCAAATGTTAAACATCTGGTGGACCTAGATCAAAGGTCAGCAAACTTCTGTTAAGAGCCAGATAGTAAACACAATAGGCATTACAGTCTCTGTTGTGATACTCAACTCTGCTGTTTTAGTGTGAAAGCAGTTCTAAACAATGTGGAAACAAATAGGCCTGGCTGTGTTTCCATAAAACTTTACGGAAAATTATGTATTAATTTTATCTCATTAAAATTAGAAAACAGACATTTCAAAACTCTCCTTCTCTGAAAGGATATACACCAAAATGTTATCAATGATGACTCCTAAAGGAGTAGGGAGTCGGTGAAGGGGAACTTTGTGTTTTACTTTATATATATTCCCATTTGGTTTTTTAAGTTCCTTCTTAGATTAGTCAGCTTTTGCTGCAGTAACACCCCCAAATCTCAGCGGCTTATAACAATGAATATTTGTTTCTCATGTTCCATGAGCGCTGAGGGTACGCTGCACTTTGGCTCCATGTATTTTCTTTCTCTGAGATCCAGGCTGAAGGAACTGACCTATCTGGAACATACTGTTCTCACAGCAAAGGGGAGAATCACTAGACACCAAGCCAAATCATGCAATTGCATTTAAAGTTTTTGCTCAGACATGATATGAGCTATGCCTGCACAAATGCCAAAGGTCAAAAGAAGTCAGTTGGCCAAGCCTCACACTGGTAGGCTTAGCAAGGGGGGTATGTATGATCACCTTGTAGGGAAGGGAATGAGTAATGGTGAAACAATGATATACTTTACTACATTTCTGTTGAATTAAGTAAATCTACTTTGAGGTGATATTTTCTTTTTTTGTTCTTATATGATTTTTAACCCATTGACTCATTTCTTTCTTTCCAGTTTTTGCTTCCTTGTTTAAAGGTAGAGACACAAGAATCTTTAGCAGTGCTTTTCAAACTATAGGTGGTAACCCATTAGTGAGTCATGAAATTAATTTAGTGGAGGCACAACCAGCTTTTTCTTTTCTTAGGTGAGAAGGATTAGCCCTGAGCTAACATCTGTGCCAATCTTCCTCTATTTTGTATGTGGGTTGCCACCTCAGCATGGCTGATGAGCGGTGTAGGTTTGCACCCAGGATCCGAACCTGCAAAGCCAAAGCAGAGCGCACTGAACTTGACCACTATGCCATGGGGCCAGCACCACAACAAGCACTTTTGTTTAAAAGAAACAGAATAGAATAGACGAGAAGAGAAAATTATAAGAGAACATTGCATATAGTAAAGATAAGGATTGCCTCATGAAACTTTTGTTTCAGTTACACGTATATGTCCATATACTGATATAAGTTGTATTTTGCTGTGAGTTTCAATAAAAAATTTTTAAAAAGGCTTGACCTAGAGGACAGACTAGATTGAGAGGGCCTGCTCAAGTCCCATTTGAACTCAAGGATGCTGGCACCAAGGATGAAGAGAAGCTGGTTATAGAATCTGATCACCAAGACATGACTGAATGCTGAGAGCCCCTGGTGGAAATGGCAGATTGACAGCCTCACCCTCTTTCCTGTGTCCATCCTCCCTCTATGCTGCAGAGACTAGAAATCCTAAAACTACTTTTTCCAGACTCCATTGCAGCAGGTTTCCAGATGGGATTTAGCTTCCACTCATAAGATCCTATGGTAGATTAAAGATTGCACACATTCTTTGCTATTCCTCCCCTTGAGAGGTGGAATCTAATTCCCTTCCCCTAGAATCTGATCTGGCTTTGGAGACTTGTTTGGCCAAAAGGATGCAGCAGAAATCACATTCTCAAACTTTGAGTGTAGTTCACAAGAAGGCTTGCAGCTTCCACCTGGGCCTCTTGGAATGCTTGCTCTGGGGGAAGCCAGTTGTCATGTGAGAAGTCTGACTGCTCTCAGACAGCCATGCTGTGAGAAGCCCAAGCATCCTGAAGGCCCTGGAGAATGAGAGAGCATGTGGAGGTGCTCAACATGGGAGTAAAGAAGCTGTCTTGGAAGTAAATCCTCCAGCCCCAGCTGCCCCAACATGGATCAGAGATGGACCACTCAACCAAGCCCTCCCCTGACTCACAAAGTCATAATCAAAATAATATGGTTAAGCCACTAAGTTTTGAGGTACTTTGTTACATAACAATAGATAAACAGAAGAGATGCCTTTTCTTGAGACTTGCATTTGGAACTGAGTTAAGCAGAGAGACAGTGGCATGCAAGGCTCCTGAGGGGTAGAAGGTTGCTTCTCATTTGGGTGTCTTGAAGCAGATGTCTGATATGCAGGGTATTTTCTTTTTAGGTCTCCACCCTTAGCAGGTGTGAGAGGAGGGCAAGCTTCAGGACAGGACACTTGGGAATTAAGAGCCACTGTGCTGAGAGAATCCAGAGGCTACACTAAGGACCACAGGACAGCCAAGAAGATCTTGGAACACAGAGCCAGAAATGAAGCAAGACAGACTGACAAACTCAGCTAACTTTGTTGGGCCAGGAATGCATTAGCACTCTATGAACATGATTTCATTTGATCCCCCAACTATCCCAGGAGATACCTACTCTTATTATTCACATTTCATAGACGAAGAATTCAAGGCACAGAGAAGTTAAGTAATTTCAAGGTCCCACAACTAGTAAATGGCAGAGCCTGGATTCATCTGACTGAGAGCTCGTGCTCCTACCAGCCACTCAGACTGTTATGGCTTCCAAGAGCAAAGGTCAAGGGCCAAGTCACTCAACAAGGTTGAAACCAAGGGTACATGAGGTGGGTGTAAGTTCTTGCACAAAAGTACAGACAGGATTCAGTCACACAGAACAGTTCTACTGTAGTTGTCCTTTACTCGAGATAACTCATGCGGGTGCCCCTACTCCTCATTCTCTAAGACGTTGTTTGTAGCCTCCATCACTGTTCCTATGCTGTGAGTGCCAAGAAAGATCCTGTTGGACCCTCAGGCTCTTCCCCATTCCTGGTAACCAGAGGCTGAGTCAGCCTTGGCATTACTCAGAGCCCCAAACAGTTCAGACCTCTTATCCTGGTTCCTGTGTGATCCAATTGGGTGCAGACCAAGACAAGCACTGGAAGGAGGGCTAGAAATTTTGAGATGGTCCCTGTGAACTTTGCCCCCTGGTGTAACTCTCATGATTATGCTATGTTATATAGCAGAAGGGACATTATCTGGATGTGCCTAATCTAATCATATGAGCCCTTTAAAAGCAGAGTTTCTCTGGTAGGAGAAGAGGAAGTGACACAGATTCTCTCCCTGACCAAACTCTAGCCAAGTTCCTCTGAGCCCTCTTCTCAACTAGGCCTCAGCCTTGGCCTATAGACTTGAACAGACACTAACATAGTTTCTAACAGCTCAAGGCCACATCCCTCGGGTGACCCTAGCCCCCCTTAAAGTGCCTGCCTGAGAAAACTCAAGGCTGCCAAAAAAATTTACTCTTTTTTCCAGCCAATATCTGAGGATAGGGCCTCTGTCTCCCTTTGGAAGATAGAATCCTAACTTCAATAACTGCCAGCTAGCAGACACAGCTGGCCTAATTACATTTACACTAACTGATCCCTTGCAATTTTTCACTTCCCTGACTCTAGTGAACCTCCGCCCACCTCCCACTCCTGATTCCCTCATTCTCACTTTAAAATACCCAGTTCTTCTCTGTACAAATTCAAGTTGAGTTCAGTTCATGCTGAACTTTTCCATATTGCAATAGTTGTTTCTGATTAAAATCTGTCCTTACCACTTTAACTAGTGTCCAGGTTTGTTTGTCTTTGACAGAAGTTGGAGAGATTCCAAGCAAGAATGATTTGACACACTAGTGCTGGTTTGAAAATGGAAGGACCATGTGGCACAGAATGGGGGCAACCTGCAGAAATGGGGAGCCTGCAACAAAATGGGGACCTCAGTCCTAGGAAGTGAATTCTGCCCTTGAATTTTCTTGGAAGCGGATTCGTTTTAGGGCTTTCGGATAAGAGCCCAGTCAACATTTTGATTTATGCCTTGTGATATTTTGAGCAGAGAAGTCAGCCACGCCTGCCCAGATTTCTCACCTATAGAACTGTGAGCTAATGAGTAGGTGTTATTTTAAGCTGTTAAATTTGTGGTAACTTGTTATGCAGCAACAGAAAGGGGATACACCTGGTTTGACCCAGCAATTCCACTTCTAAGAATTTATCCTGAGGATATACAGTCAATAATACAAAAATACATATGCACAGGTTATCCCTTGAGATATTATTTTCAACTGCAAAATACTGGAAACTACCTAAACATCCAAAAAGAGGAGTTTGGGTGACTATATGCAATGGAGCTAATGGAGTAAAAAAATAAGGAAGATTTCTATGAACTGATATGGAATGATTTCCAGAAGATAAGTGAAGAAATTAAATTGCAGAAAAGCATATTGTAAAGAAAAACTCTATTGCTTTCCTTTACACTATACACAATACTCTGAATACTTCTGTACTCCAAATACATGGTAGTTTTCCCCACATCAGGCAATTCTGTGACACCAGCTGGGTGTCCTAGAATTTAACTCAATTCTAACATTATCTGCTTGTAGATAGCATCAGACCCCACAGGTTAAGAGCTCAGACTCACAAGACTGCCCCCCGCTTCAGACACCAGTCACAAATCCAGGTTGTTACCTGTGTGCCTGACTGGCTATAGAGTAGAGGTTCCCATGAACCCCTCATCAGGTTTGATTTATTTGCTAGATCGGCTCACAGAACTCAGAGAAACATTTAGTTATATTTATCAGTTTATTACAAAGGATATTATAAAGGATACAGATAAACAGCCAGATGAAGAGGTTCATAGGGTGGGGTCCAAAAGGGTCCCAAGCACAGGAGCATCTGTCCCTATGGAATTGGAGTGCACCACCCTCCAGGCATGTGAATGCATTCACCAACCTCATCAAATCTCATTGCTCAAGAGGTCAATGAACGGGGCTGAGAGTTTCAACCCTCTAATCACTTGGTTTTTTTGGTGACCAGCCTATCCTGAGGCTATCTAGGGGTCCCACAATGTCACCTCATTAGCATAAACTCAGGTGTGCTCAAAACAGGGGCTCCTTATGAGTAACTAAAGACACTTCCATCACTCAGGAAATTCCAAGGATTTCAGGGAGCTCTGTGCCAGGAACCAGGGACAAAGACCAAATATATTTCTTATTATACCACACGTATATAGTATGCTATCTTTTGCGTGAGAAAATAAGAAAACATACTTATATCTGCTTATCATTACAAAATAAAACACAAGAGGATAAATCAGAAGACAATGCAGTTGATTACCTACAAGGGGTGGACGGGAATAGGTGGAAGTGGTATTTCTCTGAGCATCCTCTTTTGTATAGTTCTGACTTTTGAAACCATGGCAATATCCCACATATTCAAAAGTAAAATTAAATCAGTGAGAATGGAAAGAGGTAGTAAAACAAAACTGAAAGCAAACAGAAACAATGAAACTAATCATATTTAAAATCAATAACATAACCACACTGAATGGAAAGAAAAAGAAATAATTTGAAGTAACATAACACAGTATTTGACTACACACCCTCAATCGGGGTGGGGGGTGTGGTAGGGAGGGGGAAGAATTGCAAACAAATCCTGAACTCTTATTAGTAGGTCTGCTGTATGTAATGGTGTGGGCAAAGCATTAAGAAACCATTTTAGATGTAATAAACTATTTTAAATGTAATACAGGATTGAGCAAATGTGTTGGTACAGCTGGGAGCCAGGATTCTCACTGAGGGAGAAGGAATGTACAAATATGGAATGGGGAAGGCAAGAAATAACCCTCTGAAGAGGTATCAGTGTAAATTCATGATTTCTAAAATATGCATGTGCATATTTATGTCACACATGTATGAATGTGCAAATATTTGTACATATGTATATGTGCAAATACATGCATATATTTCTGTTGAAAGAGTAAAGCAGCAAAGACATTCCAGTAGCAATGAGGACACCTAATTCTCCAAATTTGATCTCTAATACCTTCACCAATAAAAGGAATCAGGCTCCTCAGAGAAATGACTGACCCCGGGGCTGGTACAGGATATGCTTGGAATTCCTTGTTATATCAGACAGAAATGAAGTGCTTTAAAAAAAAATGGAGTTATGTTACAAGGACATAGGAGGCAGCTTGAAAGGGTTCCCACTGGCAAATCTGGGACAATTTGAACACCAAAATAATTAAGTATTAAATTATAAATCACTGAAAAAAATAGGAATTCATGAGTTCACAAATACACAAATGGGAGCAGGAAGTTATCTTGTTCACAGGAGACTACAGAGGGCAGAAGGGAAAACATGGAGGGAGTGCTGGTGTCAGCAAATCACTGTTTTGCAACCATCATGGTAAAGAATGGATTAGGCAAGAATCATCAATGGATGCTTAATCTAGGGGCAATTTTGATAAAGAATACAATATTTACATGGTCTCCCCACATTGCTTATTATTTGCAATGGCTAAAAAAACAGCAATGATTATGCAGTGAAGTATTTAGGGGTAGAGGGCTATGATGTATTTAACTCACTTTAAGATAGTTTAGGGAAAAATGTGTATTTTTATATTGTGCTGTTTTTATTTCTGCAACTTTCTGTACATTTGAAATTATTTCCAGAGGGTTAAAAAAAAACCATTACAGGAAAAGTCTCTGAGAGTAAAGCCCTTGAAGAATACAGTTTTCATCCAAAGAGAGGGTTGGATGTAATCTCAGCACGTGAGTAGCTGAGCTAGTGACTCCAGCTGATAGGAAACAGAGGCTGAACCCCAGGTAGCTGAGGTGGGTAGGGGCCTGAGGGCCTGTTGGGGATGTCCAATTGTAGTTGGAGAGGTGAATGTCACCACAAAGCCTGATCCAAAAGGACACTTGTGACTAACGCACACTTCAGGTCTTGTGTATCCCCAGCCTGGGCCAATCTACCAGGCTTAGGCCACTGTTAGCCCTGGAGAACAAGCCCCCAGCATGGAGATCTCCAGACACAGGTTCAGTATCTCCTGTACTAGCCCTGTGTGATCCTGGTGAGGGAGCTTGTTCTTGGCTCTGATCCTGACTGTGATCTCCCCTCCTGTGACCTCGCCTAGATCTGGTGACTTCTCCCTCCTCCTAGCATTCAGACCATGGCTTTTCTCCCGGTTTTCTGGCTCAGCATGCCTTGCCCTGGCCCTGACTCCTTGGTCTCCCTATGACTCAGGGCTCTGGCTCCCTGCCTCAGGACCCCACCCTGCCTGTGTTCTGGTCCTTCCAGCTAAGACCTTACAAGAGAGAACAGAGATGTTTAACCCAGAGCCTGCCAGGGTACTAAGACCCTCCACCCCTATCATGTGAAAGAACAACTTGGGGCTTCTAGTTCTGAGAACCTAGCTACTGACCCAGCCATACCTGCAGGATACTGCAGTTACATAGTGACACATGAAGCTGTAAACAGGGGATCGGTCTGAGTAGCTAGTACTCTATCATGGAATTGGCTCCTGACTGCAGAACACAACCAGAATGTCACAGCCCACAGGCCTGAAGTCTGCCTGCCTACCCCCTCTCTAGCTCAGGAGGTGTTTGGGAAGCACAAGGAAGGAGCATCAGAAACAGGCTCACTCAATAGACCTGATGCTTGGAGTCCAAGTTTCCAGCTAACACTTGCTTCCCAAGCTCTAGCACATGAACTCTATCTCTGGAGCAGACAGTCCTGGAGTCTACTCTCATTTCTACTGCTTGCTAGCTATGAGTCCTTGCACCATTGTTTTACCTCTTCAGCTTCAGTTTCCTCATCTGTGACATAGGGATAATGCATGTTAAGCACTGATGCAGTATCTGGAACATGGTTGGTGCTCAAAAATAGTAGCCATTGATTCAAGAAAGAATCATCAATAAATGCTTAAACTAGTGAGTGAAAGTTTGATGAGGAAGAGGACATTTATGTAGTCGTAAAGTATTTCCCGATAAATTACTTATTAATTTAAAAAAGGAAAATAGAGGACACTATCAAGAGAATGAAAAGACAACTCACAAATGGGAGTAAATATTAGCAAATTATATATGTGATAAGGAATTAATATCCAGAATATATAAACAATTGAACTCCTATAACTCAACAAGAAATGCAATTCAAATAGACATTTTGAATAGACATTTCTCCAAAGAAGATATACAAATGTTCAATAAGCACATGAAGAGATACCCAACATCATTAATCATCAGGAAAATGCTAATGAAAACCACAATGAGACACCACCTCATGCCCATTAGGACAGCAATTATTAAAATGAAAGCAAAATGGAAAAAACAAATGTTGGCAAGGATGTAGAGAAACTGGAAAGCACGTGCATTGATGGTGGGAATGTAAAATAGTGTACCTGCTGTGGAAAAATGGAAAAGCCACCATAGAAGTTCCTCAAAAAGCTAAAAATAGAATTACCATATAATCCAGCAATTCCACTCCTAGATAAATAAGAGAATTGAAAGCAGAGACTCAGATA
Source organism: Tapirus indicus (assembly GCA_031878705.1). Lineage (NCBI taxonomy): Eukaryota > Metazoa > Chordata > Mammalia > Perissodactyla > Tapiridae > Tapirus > Tapirus indicus. Next base: position 122,578,003 of record CM062922.1, on the reverse strand, counting down.
CTTGTACACTAACCTTCATAGCAGCATTATTCATTATAGCCAAAAGGTGAAAACACACCAAGCATCCATCAACAGAAGAATGGATCAACAAAATGTGATGTATACATACAATGGAATATTATTCAGCCATAAAAAGGAATGAAAATCTGGGGCCAGCCCAGTGGTGTAGTTGTTAGGTTTGCACACTCTGCTTCAGCAGCCCGGGGTTCACAGGTTTGGATCCTGGGTGCAGAAAGATGCACTGCTTGTCAAGCCATGCTGTGGTGGTGTCCCATATAAAGCAGAGGAAGATGGGCATGGAAGTTTGCCCAGGGCCAATCTTCCTCAGCAAAAAGAGGAGGATTGGCAACAGATGTTAGCTCAGGGCTAATCTTCCTCACACACACACAAAAAAAGGAATTTAATTCTGATACAACACAAATGATCTTGAAAGCATTATGCTTAGTGGAATAAGGCAGATATTGAAAGACAAATTTTGTATGATTCCACTTACATGAGGTACCTAGGATAGGCAAATTCATAGAGACAGAAAGTAGAATAGAGGTTACCAAGGGCTGGAGGATGGTGGGGAGTGGGGAGTTATTATTTAATGGGTACAGAGTTTCAATTTGAGATTTTAAAAGTTCTGGAAATATGTAGTGGTGATGGTTGCACAACGTTGTGAATATACTTAGTGCCACTGATTTGTTAACCTAAAAATAGTTAAATTTGTGTGATATATATTTTGCCATAATTTTTTAAATGTGAGTAAGGAGTGCTGAGGTCTGAAGCAGTGTGGGTCCCTGTGAACTCTCAAAACTGACTGGTGGGGACTCGCTTCTAGGACACTGTCCCCCACTGAGAAGACACTGCTGGGAGTAAAATCAAAATTGAGGAGAGATGATGGACACAAAGAAAGAAAAGGTCTAAATCAGTGGTCTTCAAAGGCTAGACAGTAAATATTTTTGGCTTATAGGCTATAGGGTCCATATTGCAACACCTCAACTTTGCTAATTTGGCCTGAGAGCAGCCATAAACAAAATGTTATTGAACAGGCAGGGCTGTGTTCCAATAAAACTTTATTTACAAAAACAGGCAACCTTTCCCAGCCCTTGGTCTAAATAAAAGTGTGGGAGGGGAACAGAGTCAGCAAGCCACCATATTTTTGAATATTATATGAAAACAACAAAAGAAGGAGCTCTGCAAAGCTAGAAAAACCATGCTGAACCACACAATTCCTTCTAAAAGTTCCAGAAAACTAATTCACATGAAAATGAACAGCAAAAAATTGAGACCAAATTCCATACAATGTTATTATTAAAAAAAAGAAAAAGAGCAGAATAACATTTCTGTAAAATAATGATAGCACACCAGAAAGACATGCCCACAAAACAGCTCAAATTGTAACCTAGTATTTTAAAACCAGCTAAAAATCATTAAGAAAATGAAACATGACATGAAATAACCATAGTAAATGAAGTTAGAAATTCAGAAATGAGCAAAGAATTAGAAATGAAAGGAGGTAAAATGAAGACTAAATTAGAGGAAACAAAAGAGCAAATAAACACAATAAAAACTGTCTTAAGGGAAATAGAAGAAAGGAAAAAGTTTTAAACTGTAAAGAAATCATAGAAGGGAACAAAGTGATTTGAATGAAAATGACAAATATGGAAGATAGGAAAAGAAGAGCCAATACAGAATATAGAAATCTCTGAAGTAGAGAACTGAAGAAAGTGAACAGAATAAATATAAAAATCAAGAAAATATATAAAAAATCAAGATGTATATATCTTGGTATAAATTATGTATAAAATCAAGGAAATATGTAAAATAAAATATTCAAGGAAATGTTCCTGAATTTAAGAAAAAAACTATTTGAAACTACATACACACCATCTACCTAAGAATACTTGACCCAAACAACCAATACCAAGATATATTCTCATAAATTCACTAGATTTTCAAGAGAAAAAAAGTCCTTTGAGCATCTAGCCAGAAAAAAAACCACAAGTGACTTAAAAGAGAAACAAAATGAGGATACTGCCAGATTTTTAACAGCAATGTTTGACACCAGAAGAAAATAGAGTAATATATTTAAAATATTCAAGGAAAAGAGAATGTGACCCAAGGACTTTATATCCAGCAAAACTGACTTTCAAATATAAAGAGCATAGATCATTATCAACATGCAAGAGCTCAAGAGCTTGTTTCCATGAGCTCTTTGTGAAGAATCAACAAAAGAACAAGTTCAGGTAACCAGAATGAGAGATATGAACATAACATAACCAAAACTATAGCGATATGAACAAAAGATATGGTGATGAGCATTATAGATGTATGTAGTCAGTTGTAGAACTAAGACTAAAAAAGAGTTAAGAAAGGAAGAGTAATGATTGTATGTTCTGATAGTGTGCACACAGAATGATTATTATAAAATGAAAAAGGGACAGCATATAAAAAATTTTTTTAAACTATTTTCAGCAATCATACTGATAATGGTAGTATTAGTATAGTTATTCTCAGACTGTTGTATGCATAATGTGGGATAAGGCAAATAAATAATTTTATCATATAGAAGAGTTTAAGTAACAACTCTTGTGGGGTATCAGAATTGGCCACTTCAAGATGTGCCTCTTTTTTTTTAAGTTTTTTTTTTTTTTTTTTTTTTTTTGGTGAGGAAGACCAGGCCTGAGCTAACATCTGTTGCTAATCCTCCTCTTTTTGCTGAGGAAGACTGGCCCTGGGCTAACATCGTGCCCATCTTCCTCCACTTTATATGGGACGCCGCCGCGGCGTGGCTGACAGGCAGTGCGTCTGCGGGCGCCGGGATCCGAACCAGCGAACCCCCGGCTGCCAAGCGCGGACTAAACCGCTGCGCCACCGGGCCGGCCCCAAGATGTGTCTCTTTACCTTGATTATTTTCACCTAAGGAGGCTTTGACTGTCCCCACCCCTACTAACTGTCTGAAGGGATTTGGGATGGAAGGCCTGTACGTGGGACAGGCCATCACCATGGATAACTCTGGACATCAATAGACTGGGAGGGTCTTTGCTGGGCCCATTCTTACCAAAGTTCTGCTTAGCAGACATTTACATTTGTAAGGGAAATCTCCATTTGTAAAGATATCTCCCTCTCTGTACCAGGAAGAAGGGGGTATGACTTTATCTCTAGAAACTGTTTTCAGTGTGGAAGGTGAAGACTTAAATCTGCATACTCTTGTTTACAGTGTCTTTCTTGTAATCCCCCATAGCTGACACCCCCAACCCCCAATATCCTCCTTTGTCTATTTAAGAGGAGAACCTCTGCCATTTTTTCAAGAGAAACTCAGTTTCCCTGGTCTCTCCCATGTATACCTGTTATAAAGCTTTGTTTGATTTTCTCCTGCTATTCAGCCTCATGTCAATTTAATTTGTAGCCCAGCCAGAAAGGACCCAGAGTGGGTAGAGAATACTCTTTCTCCCCTTCACCCTGAATTTGAAGTGGAAGTAGCATCAGGATGCACTTAAGAGTACTTCTATCTTTAAAAATAGATATTAGATAGAGAGATATAGATATAATTATATTATTATAATTATTATATACTATTATTACATTATTTCTATTTTATATATTTATATTATATATTATATTATTACTATATGTACATTATGTATAAATTCCTAGCATATTATATATATTCATATATGTATGCATTTGTGTGTATATATATAAAAATTTATATTGTAAATAAAATTTGTGTTTTATATAGTATATATTTTATATATAGTATAATATATACTGTATATAATGTATAGTAAATATAGTATATATAAAATATATAGTATATATATATATAAACATGTAAATATTATATATATGTGTGTGTGTGTCTGTGTGTGTGTATTCCCAGCTGTTTTGACTGAAAAGGCCTAGAAACAATGTAGAAACAATGACCAATCAGCAGCAATGCAGGTATGGTCTTGAAATATCATTTTGCTCTAGAAGAAACTGTTACTGAGCAAGGGCTCTCTCCAACCATGTGCACAGAAGCCAATACTGTGGTACCACTGGTCTTTGGGGGAAGAAAGTTTATTATTCATTCATTTGGTAAGGAGACAGAAGGAAGCCTCTCACCTCTGTCTCCCTGATCCAGGGTATAGGGTAAGGTTTAGGAGATCAGGGAGGGCAGGCTGGTGTGTGGAAGTGCTAGCAGGATGAGTTTTGATTGGCAGATCAAAATTTTCCCTCTGAGCATACTCCTGGGGGGCTCACCTGCCCCTGAAAGTAGCTTTAACTTTCTGTTGTTAAGATGAGGTCAGCACAGTAAACAAGGGTAAAGTTGTTATGTAGGTTTAAGTCATTGAGAACATAAGAGATTTAGTCATCCTCTCCTTTCTTGTACAAGAGGAAGGCACTCTTGCAAATGGAGATTTCTCTTATAAATGTAAATTTCCCTTACAATTGGCTAACTTCCACTAGGTTTTCAGAGCTTTTCCCTGTGTCTGCTGTTTCTTAAACATAATCAGCCTAAAATAATTCTTATGCCAAAGAGGCATATTTTGGGGTGACAAATTCTGCCCCTGGTCCTGTGATTACAAAACCAGGGCTTTTTGAAGAAATGGATGATTCCAGGGTAGGAAATGTACAAGATGAGCCTGGAACTCTTCTCATACCTGATTTCAAGGACGCTCTCAGACTTCAACAGTTATGTCAAAAGGACTCAGGAGTCAACTTTGAAGAGGCTTCCACTAGCCAGAGGACAAACTGAGATGCACTAAGGATAATAATTACATAGATTGAAACATCAATAATGGGTTAAGTCCATGAGTTAACAATGGTACTTAAAACAAACAAACAAAACTAATTGGTCACTTTTGGAGGATGATTAGGAGCCAATTCGCTATCTTGAAAATAGGTAAATAAAGGGAAAAAATCAAATATTTATCTTGCCTGTGTAACTGCAGGCCCTCCACGACCAGTTCAACTGACTCCATCTCTTATCAATAGAGTGATTAAGAATTGCCTTTCAGAAAATGTGCAAAGTACCGTAGCCAGAGCATGCACAGAAGAAATCTTGACCTGAAATGACCATGGAACCAAAGTCCTTCCCCCAACAGAACCAAAGGACCAGACAAGACCAGACCTTGAAAGTTGGACTCTTATCAGAAGTGAGGGGTCCCTCATTCAGGAAGATCTGGTGTTCAATTCCCTCCCCACCTCATCATAAATGTTTAGAACCTCATCATAAATGCTCGAAGCCCACCAATCGAAACCCATTCCACCAGCATTTGTGTGCCAGCCTGTTCTCCTTAGCCTCTTAAATTTCACCCCAAATCCTGAATTGGAGAGACAGATCCGAGGGCACACACCCCTGTCTCCCTCCCTGCAGGTTGATCTCACAGAATAAAGCTGATCTCTTTTCCCAAAGGCTGATGCTTGCTCTATGAGAGTTTAAGCCTAGGAGCTTGGCTCCGTGATGTAACATCCTGCTTGTCATAAAGATAGAAGTTTTATTTTTCCTTTTGCTAAAGATAATTAACCTGTACATAATGGATTGTATTTGCCTAACTGTGTAAAAGGGTGCTTGTGGTCTAGTGATTAAGATTCAGTGCTCTTATCACTGCATCCTGGGTTCATTTCTCAGTGAGGGATCCACACCACCCATCTATTGGTTGTCATACTATGGTGGCTGTGTGTTGCTGTGATACTGAAAGCAATCCTACCAGTATTTCAAATGGTGGACAGGGTTCAGTGGATCTTCAAGCCTGGGAGAGAATAGGAAAAAGGACCTGGCCACCCACTTCCAAAAAATTGGCCCTGAAAACCCTATGTATAGCAGTGGAGCATTGTCTGACACAGCATTGGAGGGTGAGAGGATGGCACAAAAAGACTGGGCAGAGTTCTGCTCTGCTGTACACAGGGTTGCTAGGAGTCAAAATCAACTTGATGGCAATAAAAACAAATAAAAGGGTGATTTATTTCTCTTTGCAATCTCCTTAGTGGATTGCTCTAATGTGCATTGCTTTCTGGTTTAATACTTTTTCAATAATAAAACTGTTTTCTTTCTTTCCTATATTTTGTGGAGAAAAATTTCTGTGTTGGCAGGAGATCTTATTTTTAATTATATTTCCCCAACAAAGGTAACCAAATAGCAGATGAGGAGAAACATCTCACTACAAAAATATTCCATCTAATAAGTAAAGAAGAAATGATAGAACTAGAATATCACCATTTTGTAACCCCCAATGAATTAATGGATCCAGACACTGAGCATCAACAGCTGTTAATATGAAAAACAGACATAATACAAATATCATGTGCCTTTTGATGAAAGAACACAGTACCACCTATAGTTTTGCCAAAGAGGTCAAACTTGAAACCGACCAAGCCTCTGGATCCAGTTGCTAAATTGCAGGAAAAACATGAGACAGAGGAACAAGTTGAACTGCACCATGCATATGCCATCAGCAAAATCCAGGACTGTGGGAAACTCTACTGGTCAAACAGCCTGGGATCTTCAACATGAAATTATAAGAAAAAGAAAGGGTGATCTGAAGATAAAAGATGAGTTAAAAAAATAAAAGTGCAAGAGAAAACTATCATGGTAAATGATGTACACGGGTAATAAAAACATAGAGAAGCCCAAAGAAGTGGTTACCATAAAGGTCAGGATTGTGGATACTTTAAGTGGGAGGAAGGTGATTGTATTTGGTACAGGGCAAAAGGAGTTTCTGGAGTGGTTGGTAAAGTGCTATTTCTTGACCTGAGTGATAGTTATATAATTTATAACTTCCTTAGAATTTATAGACTATAAATCATAATTGTAAATTCTTTTTATAATCCCTCTCCTTACAGTTGACATGATTCTTTTATATATATATATATATAAACACACACACACACACACACACACACACACACACACACACACACACACACACTGGAATACTACTTAGCCATGAAAAAGGCAAAATCGTCCTATTTGCAACAACTTGGATGGACCTGGAGAGTATTATATTAAGCAAAATAAGCCAGACAAAGACAAACACTGCATGATTTCACTCATGGAAGATAAACTAACACATGGACAGAGGGAACAATTTGGTGGTTACCAGCGGGTTGGGGGGTGGACACAAAGGGCGAAAGGACACATTTATATGACGACTGACAAACAATAATGTACAAATAAAATTTCACAATGTTATAAACTACTATGACATCAATAAAAAACATTGTTGAGTAAATAAATGCGTGAAACCATTCAGCAGGAATGGAGGGTTGGGCAAGAGACTAATAAAGTTGGAAATTTTATTGGGAGCTAGACTGTGAATGATATAGAAGGCTAGGGTTAAATGTTTAGAGTTTTATTTATTTTTACTTAAACAACAGAAATTTATTGTCTCACAGTTCTGGAGGCTTGAAGTCCAAAATCAATTACACTCACCAAGTTACAGGTGTCAACAGAGTTGGCTCCTTCTGAGAGCTCTGTTCCAGGTCTCTCTCCTGAGCTCTTCATGGCTGTCTTCTGCATGTATCTCTTCATACTGTCTTTTCTCTATGCATATCTACCTGGGTCCAAATAGCCCCTTTATATAAGGACACCAGTCATATCAGATTAGGGCCCCACCAAATGACCCCATTTTAACTTGATTACTTCTGTAAAAAAAAAAACCCTATGTCCAAAAATAAGGCCACAGTTTGAGGCACTGGGGGTTAGAACTCCAACATATCTTTGTTGTGGAAGACACAATTCAACTCACAAAACATAGCTAACTCCCACAACATTTAAGACAGTTCAGAGTTTTTATTTATTCTATATAGATTTCTGTGAGACTCCTTCTTTCCTTACTGAGCAATCTCCATGTTACATGCCCCTCCCAATGTGTTTCCATAGTACATTTGCTTTTCTTCCTCTTGGTATTTATTAGGTGGTATTACAAGAGCCTGTATATTGTCTCTCAGTGGACTATGAGTGCTTTTGAAAGCAGAGATACTCTAAATTATCTTTGTATTTCATATGACTAGAACCATTTTTAGGAGAATGATACAACAATCTATACTATTCTAAATCTTAAATTATTTTGGAAACAATATCAAAATAAAATACCTTCAATATTTTTCAAAGAAATATATAGTATTGCATATTAATAAATATGCAAAGTTTTATTTTTTGGTATTATTTACGCAAACAGTATAGCTTATATTCCAAAAACAAATTGATCAGATATTAAACTTCATATTCTTAAGTAAAAAGACTTCAATCTTAATTCAAGGGTATATTCTCTTTAAGTGGTTTTCAAAGTACACCCACAGGGGTAGAAATACTTATATCAGACAAAATAGATTTTAAAACAAAAACTGTAACAAGAGACAAAGAAGGAAGCTATATAATGATAAAGGGAAAAATCCAACAAGAAGATAAAACACTTGTAAATATCTATGCACTCAACATATGAGCACCTAAATATATAAAGCAATTATTAACATACATTAAAAGGAGAAATAGACAGTAACACAATAATAGTAGGGGATTTTAACACTCCACTTACACCAATGGATAGATCATCCAAACAGACCAATAAAGAAACATTGGCCTTAAATGACACACTAGACCAGATGGACTTAGTAGATACATACAGACCATCCAGAAACCACAGAAGACACATTCTTTTCAAATGCACATGGAACATTCTCCAGGATAGGTCACATATTAGGCCACAAAACAAATCTCAACAAATTTAAGAAGACTGAAATAATACTGAGCATCTTTTCTGACCACAGCAGTATGAAATGAGAAATCAACTATAGAAAGAAAATTGGAAAAGCCACAAATATGTGGAGATAAAACAAAATGCTACTGAACAACAATTGGTCAATGAAGAAATCAAAGGAGAAATAAAAAAATACTTGGAGACAAATGAAAATGAAAATACAACATGCCAAAACTTATGGGACACAGCAAACACAGTTCTAAGAGGGAAGTTTATACCAATACAGGCCTAACTCAACAAACAAGAAAAATCTCAAACAATCTAACAGTGCACTTAAAGGAACTAGAAAAGGAAAAACAAACAAAGCCCATAATGAGTAGAGGAAGGAAATAATAAAAATCAGAGCAGAAGTAAATGAAAGAGACTAAAAGAAAAAAAAATCAATGAAACTAACAGCTCATTTTTTGAAAAGATAAACAAAATTAACAAACCTTTACCTAGACTCACCAAGAAAAAAAGAGAGAAGGCTCAAATAAATAAAAACAGAAATGAAAGAGGAGAAATTACACCTCAGAAATACAAAAGATTGTAAGAGAATACTACGAAAAGCTATATGCCAAAAAATTGGATAATCTAGAAGAACTGGGTAAATTCTTAGAATCATACAACCTTCCAAAACTGAATCAAGAAGAAATAGAGAATTTTAATAGACAATTACCTGTAAGGAGATTGAAACTGTAATCAAAAGCCTCCCCAAAAATAAAAGTCCAGGACCAGATGGCTTCCCTGGTAAATTCTACCAAACATTCAAAGAAGACTTAATACCAATCCTTCTCAAACTCTTCCAAAACATTGAAGAGGAGGGGAAGCTTCCTAACTCATTCTACGAGGCCAATATTACTCTGATACCAAAACCAGACAAAGACAGCACCAAAAAAGAAAGTTACAGGCCATTATTACTGATGAACATCGATGCAAAAATCCTCAACAAAATACTAGCAAATCAAATACAATGATACATTAAAAAGATCATACACCAAGATAAAGTGGGATTTATTCCAGGGATGCAGGGATGGTTCAAGCTCCACTAATCAATCAATGTGATACACTACATTAACACAATGAAGAATAAAAATCACATGATCATCTCAATAGATGCAGAGAAAGCATTTGATGAGATACAGCATCCATTAATGATAAAACTGTGAATAAAAGGGTATAGAAGGAAAGTATCTCAACATAATAAAGGCCATTTATGACAAACCCACAGCTAATATCATACTTAATGGAGAAAAGCTGAAAGCTATCCTTCTAAGAACAGGAACCAGACAAGGATGTCCACTTTTGCGTCTCTTATTTAACATAGTATTGGAAGTCCTATCCAGAGCAATTAGACAATAAAATGAAATAAAAGGGATCCAAATTGGAAAGGAAGAAGTGAAATTGTCACTATTTGCAGATGACATGATTTTATATATAGAAAACCCTAAAGAATCCACCAAAAAACTTTTATAAATAATAAATGAATACAATAAAGTTGCAGGATACAAAATCAACATACAAAAACCAGTTGCATTTCTAAACACTAACAACAAAGTAGCAGAAAGAGAAATTAAGAATACAATCCCATTTACAATTGTGACAAAAAGAATAAAATACCTAGGAACAAATTTAACAAAAGAGGTGAAAGACCTGTACACTGAAAACTATAAAACACTGTTGAAAGAAATTGAAGAAGACACAAAGAAATGGAAAGATATTCCATGCTCTTGGATTGGAAGAATTAACATACTTAAAATGCACATACTTCCTAAAGCAATCTACAGATTCAATGCAATCTCTATCAAAGTTTCAATGACATTTTTCACAGAAATAGAACAAAGAATCCTAAAATTTATATTGAACAATGAAAGACCCTGAATAGGCAAAGGAATCCTGAGAAAAAAGAATAAAGCTGGAGGTATCATACTCCTTGATTTCAAAGTATACTACAAAGCTATAATAATCAAAACAGCATGGTACTTGCACAAAAACAGACACACAGATCAATAGAACAGAATCAAGAGCCCAGAAATAAACCAACACATCTACAGACAGCTAATTTTCAATAAGGGAGCCAAGAACATACAATAGAGAAAGGAAACTCTCTTCAATAAATGGTGTTGGGAAAACTGGAAGGCCATATGCAAAAGAATGAAAGTAGACCATTATCTTACACCATGCACAAAAATTAACTCAAAATGGACTAAAGACTTGAATGCAAGATCTGAAACCATAAAACTTCTAGAAGAAAACATAGGCAGTAGGCTCTTCAACATTGGTCTCAGGAGCATATTTTCAAGTACCATGTCTGACCAGGCAAGGGAAATAATAGAAAAAATAAACAAATGGGACTACATCAAACTAAAAAGCTTCTGCACAGCAAAGGAAACCATCAACAAAACAAAAAGACAACCTGACAATTGGGAGAAAATATTTATTTGTAAACCATATATCTGATAAGGGATTAACATCCAAAATATATAAAGAACTGATACATCTCAACAACAATTAAAAAATGGACAAAAGATTTGAACAGACATTTTCCCAAAGAAGATATACAGATGGCCAACAGGCACGTGAAAAGGTGTTCAACATCACTAATTATTAGGGAAATGCAAATCAAAACTACAATGAGGTATTACCTCATGTCCATCAGAACGGCTATAACGAATAAGACAAGAATAACAAGTTTTGGAGAGGATGTGGAGAAAAGGAAACACTCATACACTGCTGGCAGGAATGCAAACTGGTGCAGCCACTATGGAAAACAGTATGGAGATTCCTCAAAAAATTAAGACTAGAACTACCATATGATCCAGCTATTGCACTGCTGGGTATTTATCCAAAGAACATGAAAACACAAATGCATAAAGATATATACACCTCTATGTTCATTGTGGCATTATTCGCAATAGCCAAGACTTGGAAACAATCTAAATGCCCATCAAGGGACGAATGGACAAAGAAGATGTGGCATATATACACAGTGGAATACTACTCAGCTGTAAAAAATATGAAACCTTGCCATTTGTGGCAACACGGATGGACCTTGAGGGTATTATGCCAAGCGAAATAAGTCAGAGGGAGAAAGTCAAATACTGTATGATCTCACTCATAAATAGAAGATAAAAACAACAACAAACAAACACATAGATACAGAGATTAGATTGGTGGTTACCAGAGGGGGAGGGGGGAGGTAGGAGAGTGAAAAGGGTGACTAGGCACATGTGTGTGGTGATGGATGGTAATTGTCTTTGGGTGGTGAACATGATGTAACCTACACAGAAATCAAAATATAATGATGTACCCCTGAAAGTTGTATAATGTTGTAAACCAATGTTACCTCAATAAAAAAACTGAAAAAAAAAAATTTAAAAACAAAACAAAAACCAAAGTACACTCACAGCAATGTGACCCTATTTTGAAGAAAATCTGAAGCATGATTGGTCTGAGTGTATTGGAATGCTTGGCTATAGCCCTACCCTTTTGTTTGTCCTTGAGACCCATGAGTTGGCTCCTAAAGTTCTCTCTTAGTAATTCAAAGGTTGAATAGAATACAGTGTAAAAATCACTAATCTACAGCACAGAAAGCGAAGGCTCTAAATACATATTACTTTCTAAAATCCTTATTTCCTCTATTAACCAAAAAATCATAATTTCTGAATTTGTGTATTTTCATATTCAATATTTAACTTTCTACTGTCATGATCTAATTATGTATGCATACAGTTCAGAATTTCAGCTCTCAGAATTTAAACCAATGCAAGTTTCCATTAAATTGTTGGAACCAATCAACACGTTCTTGGCATTGAGTTAAGAATAAATCTTTTCTCTCGATTCCAGAGGCTCAGCGCCAAAGTGGTGCTCAATTTATTTAACACCACCAACATTCCCGGTTGACATATCTGCTCCTTGTGCCTTCCATACCCTGGTTTTCCAAAAATTTTTTATTGGGGTAAAATACACATAATTTACCTTTTAAACTATTTTTAAATATATAGTTCAGTGGTATTAAGTATATTCACGTTATTGTGTAACCATCACCACCATCATCTCTAGAACTTTTTCATCTTCCCCAACTGGAATTCTGTACCCATAAAACAGTAACTCCCCGTTTCCCTCTCTGCCCAGCTCCTGGCACCCACCATTCTACTTTTTGCCTCTATGAATTTGACTATCCTAGGTCTCTCATATAACTGGAATCATACACTTGTCCTTTTATGTCTGGCTTATTTCACTTAGCATAATGTCTTCAAGGTTTAATCATGTAGCATCAGTCAGAATTTCATTCTTTTTAATGCTGAATAATATTTCATTGTGCATATATACCACATTTTGTTTATTCATTCATCCACCAGTGGACATTTGGATTGTTTCTACCTTTCAGTTAGTTAGTACAAATAATATGGCCATGAACATGGGTATACAAATATCTGTTCAAGTTCCTGCTTTCAATTCTTGGGGGTATATACCCAGAAGTAGAATTGCTAGATCCTATGATAACTCTATGTTTAACCTTTTGAGGATCTACCATACTATTTTCCACAGTGAATGCACCATTTTACATTCCCACAAGCAATGCACAGGGATTCTAATTTCTCCACATCCTCGCCAACATTTGTTATTTTCTGTTTTATTTTGTAATAGCCTTCCTAACGGGGATGGATCTCATAGTGGTTTTGATTTGCACTTGCCTAATGACTAGTGGTGCTCAGCATCTTTTCACAAGCTTACGGAAAATTTGTGTATCTTCTTTGGAGAAATGTCTATTCAAAGTCCTTTGCTCATTTTTGAATTAAGTTGTTGGTTTTTCTTGTTGCGTTGTAGTTCTTTATATGTTCTAGATATTAATTGCTTATCAGATGTATGACTTGCAAATATTTTCTCCCATTCTGTGGTTTGCCTTTTCACTCTCTTGATAGTGTGTTTTGGTGCCTGAAAGTTTTAAATTTTGATGATGGCCAATTTGTCTATTTTTTTCTTTTGTTGCCTGTGCCCATCCAAGAAATCATTGCCAAATCCAGTGGCATGTAGCTTTTCCCCTGTTTTCTTCTAAGAGCACAGTTTTAGCTCTTACATTTAGGTCTTTGATCCAATTTGAGTTAATTTTTGTATATGATGTAAGGTAAGGATTCACCTTCATTCTTTTACATGTGGATATCCAGTTTTCCCAGCATCATTTGTTGAAAAGACTGTCTTTTTCCATTGAATGATCTTGACACCCTTGTTGAAAATGAATTGACTATGAATATGACAGTTTATTTCTGGGCTCTCTATTCTATTCTATTGGTCTATATGTCTATATTTGTGCCAGCACCACACTGTTTTGATTACTGTAGTTTTGTAGCAAGTTTTGAAATCATGAAGTGTGAGACGTCCAACTTTATTCTTCTTTTTCAGGATTGTTTTGGCATTTGAGGTCCCTTGGGATTCCATATGAATTTTAGGATGGATTTTTCTATTTCTGCTAAAAATGTCAATGAGATTTTGATAGAGATTGTATTAAACCTGTAGATCACTTAGGGTAGTACTGACATCTTAACAATATCAAATCTTCCAATCCATGAACATGGGATGTCTTTCCATTTGTGTCTTCTTTAATTTCTTTCAGCAACATTTTATAGTTTTCATTAGTGTTAAATACATTCACATTGTTGTGCAACCAATCTCTAGAACTCTTTCATCTTGCAAAACTGAAACTACCCATTAAACAACACATTATCCTCTCCACCCAGTCCCTGGCAACCACCATTCTACTTTTGTCTTTATGAATTTGACTATATTCTAGGTATCTAAGTGGTACCATACAGTGTTTGTCCTTTTGTGACTGGTTTATTTCACTTAGCATAATACCCTCAAGGTTCATCCATGTTGTAGCGTGTGTCAGATTTTCCTTCTTTTCTTATTTTTTTGGTGAGGAAGATTGGCCCTGAGCTAACATCCATGGCAATCTTCCACTATTTTGCATGTGGGTCACTGCCACAGCATGGCTTGATGAGTGGTGGAGGTCCACACCCGAGATCCAAACTCGTGAACCCCAGGCCACCAAAGCAGAACGTGCTGAACGTAACCACTACACCACTGGGCCAGCCCCTAGATTTTCCTTCCTTTTTAAGGCTGAATAATATTCCAGTGTATTAGGTACCACATTTTGTTTATCTACAAATCTGTCAATGGACACTTGGTTTGCTTCCACATTTTGGGTATTGTAAATAATGCTACTATGAACATGGGTGCACAAATATGTCTGAGACCCTGCTTTCAATTGTTTGGGTATATACCCAGAAATGGAATTGCTGGATCATATGGTAATTCTTTAATTTTTTGAGGATCTGCCATACTGTTTTCTATATGCTACACCATTTTACATTCCCATCAACAGTGCACAAGGCTCCCAATTTCTCCACATCCTCCCCAATACTTATTTTCTGTTTTGTTTTGTTTTACAGCAGCCTCCTAATGGGTGTAAGGTGGTTCTCTCTCATTTTGAAGGACAGTTTTGCCAGGTGTAGAATTCTCAGTTGAAAGTATCTTTCTTTCAGCACTTTAAATGTGTCACTCCACTCCCTTCTGGCCTCCAAGGTATCTGCTGAGAAATCAGCTGATTATCTTGAGGATGCTTGTATGTGATAAGTCGCCTTTCTCTTGCTGCTTTCAAGATTATCTCTGTCTTTTTATAGTTTGATTATAATGTGTCTTGGTGTGGGTCTTTTTGGATTTATCCTACATGGAGTTCAAACTTGTTTGATTTGTAGATTCACATTTCTTCAAATTTGGGTAGTTTTTGGCCATTATTTCTTCAAATAATCTCTTCCTCTTTCTCTCTCTCTTCTTCTGGTACTCCCATACACATGTATTATTAGTCCTCTTGATGGTGTGCCATAGGCCCTTGGGATCTGTTTTTCTTCATTCTTTTTTCTTTTTGCTCCTCAGAGAAGGAAATTTCAAATATACTACCTCCAAGTTTGCTGATTCTTTCTTCTGCCTGCTCAAATCTATTGTTGAACTCTCATAGTAAAATTATCAATTAAATTACTGTATCTTTCAGCTCCAGAATTTTTGTTTGGGTCTATCTCTTTGTTACTATTCTCATTTTATTCATATATCATTTTCCTGGGTTCTTTTAGTTCTTTGTCCATTTTCCTTTAACTCTTTGAGCATATTTCAGAGAGCTGTTTTAAGGTCTATCTAGTAAGTCTGATGTCTATGTTTCTTCAGGGAAGATTCCAGTCACTTCATTTTTTTCCTTTGAATAGGCCAGTTATCCTGCTCTTTGTGATGTTTTTTGTCAAAAATTGCAGTTGAAAAAACAACCACTTTTCCCAGTCATTGCAGACTGGGTCTGTGCCAGTGAAATCTTTTACTAATTAGTAGGATATGTTCTGAGCCTTGGGATCAGCCAAAGTAGAAAGCTAAGTGTTGGGGCCAGCCCAGTGGCATAGTGGTTAAGTTCACACATTCTGCTTTGGCAGCCCGGGGTTCACAGACGCAGATCCCAGGTGCAGAGCTATGCACTGCTTACCAAGCCATGTTGTGGCAGGCATCCCACACATAAAGTAGATGAAGATGGGCACAGATGTTAGCCCAGGGCCAATCTTCCTCAGCAAAAAGAGGATTGGCAATAGATGTTAGCTCAGGGCTAATCTTCCTCACACACACACACACATGCACACACACACAAAGCTAAGTGTTCAAGTATTTTCTTAGCATGCAGCTCACCTGGATCTGGATACCATTTTTGATTTCCCTCTATGCATCCTGTTTTTATATGTCTTAATTTCCCAGTCTCACTCCAGTTTCTCCCTGGGGCCTTAGATGGTCTATTGTATGTCTCCCTCCACCCATAATGTCTTGCCCCAGGTGTCCTCAAGTTTTAGTCTCCTTATAGATTTTATGAACAGTTCCTGCCACTTTCTACTGAGTTTCTCCTGCAGAGCTCCAATTACAGGATACAGAAACTAATCCTTCAGGCAGCTCCCAGACAAGTTAGAACATTGCAAATAAGATTTTCTCTGCTCCCTCTAGTTTGAGGGAGGGCACTGGGAAATTGGCTGCTAACTCCTCCAGACCAAGAGTGCTTGAAGGTGGGGGAACAAGGGTGAGCAAAAATTTCATGAATTTTTCTACCATTTTGAATGTAGTTTTTTCTTGATTGGCTGTTCACTTGGTTACTGTAGACCTTCGACTGTTTTCCAGAACTCCCACAAGCTCACTTTAGCTAGCTTTTAGTTGTTTTCAATGTTCTTGTGGAGGAACAAGAGCTTGGAGCTTCCTCGCCCTCCATTTAGCTGATGTAACTTTAGAATTTTTATTCTCAATGCTGTAGGAAGACTTTCAGTTTCTGAGCTGAGGCTATGATGTAAAGTATTTTAGGGAAATTAAGTACAAGCAGGGTACACAATGGATCAGAGAGGAAACAGTAGAGGCATTAATTAACCTGTCTTATCTTGCAGGCCATAAGCAACTTGAGGTTTTACTTTGTGGCCCCAGTATATAGTACTGAACCTGACAAACACTGTGTGCTCAATAAACCTTTGTTGAACAAGACACCCAAAATTGTAGTGGTTGTGACTGAACACAATGCAGTCTCATGCTGTGTGGTAGGTAAGGCAGTCAAGATTAAACACACTCCATGAGACTTCTGCATTACTCTAATAGGGAGAATCTCCACCAGGATTGGGCATGCCAGCTCTTGAAGCATCCATGAAAAGAGCCCAGATGTCCTGCAGAAAAGTAAGCCACACTGAGGACCTCATGAGGAAGGTTATTAGCAGACAGGGAACCCTCTCCTCCCTACTATAGAACTGTCTAAATGAGGGGGTCAGCAAATTACAGCCTGCTCCCTGAGTTTCACTGGAACACAGTCATGCTCATTTATTTATGTACTGTCCATGGCTGTTTTTGTGCTGTAACAGAATTAAGTAGTTGTGATAGTAACCTTATGACCTGCAAAGCCTAAAATATTATCTGGCCCATTACAGAAAAAGTTTGCTTTAAACAATACAATGAGGCCTAAGGAGGCTAGAAGTTGATGTAGATTATCCTATTTAATAAGGCCCCAAGATGACAAACTCAGGAGTCCACAGGACCTGAGTGATGAAACTTGGTCACCTTTTCAGGGACAGAATACTTGGGCGAAAACAGCTTTCTACAAATGGTGCTAGGATAAATGGATATCCACTTGCAAAAGAATGAAGTTGGACTCCTTCCTCACACCATATACAAAAATTAACTCAAATTAGATTGAAGACCTAAATGTATAGAATTTTTAGAAGTTACATAGGAGTAAATATCTATGACCTTGGCTTAGATAATAGATTCTTAGATATGCTACCAAAAACAGAAGCAACCAAAGAAAAAAATAGATACATTGGACTTCATCAAAATTAAAAACTCAAGTGCTTCAAAGTACACTATCAAGAAAGTGAAGAGACAACCCAAAAAATGAGAGAAAATAATTGTATATGATAGATCTGCAAGGGTCTACTATCCAGAATATATAAAGAAATCTTGCAATTCAACAATAAAGACAACTCAGTTAAAAATGGGCAAAGAAGAACAAAGCTGGAGGACTGATACCACATGACTACAAGACTTAACACAATGCTACAATAACCAAGACAGTGTGATACTGGTGAAAGTACAGACAAATAGATCAATGGAACAGAACAGAGCCCCAAAATAGACCAATACAAAGTTAGTCAACTGATCTCTGACAAAGGAGCAAAAGCAACTGAGTGAAAAAAGGACAGTCTTTTCAACAAATGGTGGTGCTGGAGCAACTGGATATTCACAAGCGAAAAAATGAACGTAGACACAAACCTTGCACCTTTTGCAAAAATTAACTCAAAATCAATCATAGACCTAAATGTAAAATGCAAAACTATAAAACTCCAAAAGATAACATAGGAGAAAATCTAGGTGACCTTGGGATTCATGATGACTTTTTTAGGTAAACCAAAAGCATGACTCGTGAAAGAAAAAATGGATAGGTTGGACTTCATTAAAATTAAAAGCAATACTAAATAGAAGACACTGTTAAGATAACAAAAAGACAAGCCACAGACTGGGAGAAAATATTTGCAAAACACATATCTGGTAAGGACTGGTATCCCAAACATATTTTAAAAACCTCTTAAATCTCAACAAAAAGAAGACAAACAACCTAATTTTAAAATGGGCAAGAGATCTGGTCACCTCATCAAAAAAAATAGAGACGGAAAATAAGCATATGAAAAGATGCTGAACATCATATATCTTTAGGGAATTGCAAATTAAAACAACAATGTAATACCACCACACACCTATTAGAACACCAAAACACTGACACCACCAAGTTCTGGTGAGGATGTAGAACAAAGCAAATTCTCATTCACTGCTGCAAAATGGTATGGCCACTTTGAAAGACAGTTTGGCACTTTCTTACAAAACTAAACATACTCTTATCATGTGATCAGCTATCACACTCCTTGGTATTTACCCAAACGAGTTGAAAACTTCTGCCCACAGAAACCTGCACATAAAAGTTTATGGTAGCTTTTTTTGATAATTGCCAAAACTTGGAAGTAACCAAGGTGTCCTTCAATAGGTGAATGGATAAACAAACTGGTACATCCAGACAATGGAATACTATTCAATACTAAAGAGAAATGAGCTATCATGCCACGAAATGACATGGATTAACCTTAAATGTATATAGCTAAGTGAAAAATCCAATCTAAAAAGGCTACTACTGTATGATTCCAACTATATGACATTCTGAAAAAGGCAAAACTGTGGAGACAGTAAAAGGATCAGTGGTTGCCAGGGATTTGGAAGAAGGGAAGAGAGAGGAACAGGTGAAGCACAGGGCATTTTTAGGTCCTTGAAAATATTCTGATGATACTGTGAAGATGGATACATATTATATATTTGTCAAAACCCAGTCTATGTATGTATCATTGCACTTTCTAATGTACAACACAATGAATGAACCCTAATGTAAACTATAGACTTTAAGTAGTAATGATGTATCAATATTGGCTCATCAATTGTAACAAATATACCACACCAATGCAAGATGTTAACAACAGGGGAAATAGTGTGCGTGGGGGGTGGGGGGGGGAAAGGGCTATATACTTCTGTACTTTCCGCTCAATCTCTCTGTAAACTTAAAACTATTTGAAAAAATAAAGTCCACTATATTTTTTTAAATGTGCAAAGGATTTCAATAGAAACTTCTCCAAAGAAGATATACAAATGGCCAATAAGCACATAAAAAGATGCTCAACATCAGTAGCCACTAGGGAAATACATATCAAAACCACACTAGCACTTCACAACCACTGGGGTGACTATAATCAACAAGAGGGACAATAAAAAGAGAAATTGGATTCCATCATGCATTGCTGGTGGAAACATGAAATGGTACAGGTACTATGGAAAACAGTTTGGTAGTTCATCAAAAGTTAAAAAGAGAATTACCATATGATCCAACAATTCTACTCCTGAGCATATGCAAGAGAAAAGAAAACATACAGTCACAAAAAATTTGTATATGAATGTTCACAGTCAGCATACTCATAACAGCCAGAGTAGAAACAACCCAAATGTCCACCAACTGGTGAATAAACAAAATGTTGTATATCCATTCAATGAAATATTATTCAGCCCTAAAAAGGAATGGTACAACACATTTGAACCTTGAAAATATTATGCTAAGTGAAAGAAGTCAGATATGAAAGGTCACATATTGTATGAATCAATTTATATGAAATGTCTGGAATAGGCAAACACAGAGAAAGTAGAAAGTAGATTATGGGCAATCTACTTAGATATGATAGCAAATTCTTTGGTTGCCAAGGGCTATGGTGGAATGGGAATGGAGAAATGACTGCTAATGGGTATGCGGCTTCTTTCTAGGGTGATGAAAACATTCTAGAATTAGGTAGTGGTGATGGTTGTACAACCTTGTGACTATACTCAAAGCCACAGAATGGTATATTTTAAAAGGGTAAATTTTATGGTATGTGAATTATATCTTAATTTAAAAAAAATATAAAAGGATCTCTAGGCAGTTTTGCTTCCTTTTATCCCCTTTGTTCACTGTGCAATTAAATAAGGTTGATGATTCTTTTCAGGGTATGTGATCTATTTTAAACTTTACTGAGAAATGACCCATTTACATGAGTGGCGTTAAGTTGGTTTCAGGAAGAGAAAATTATTTAGCAAAGAATCTACTGGACCATTAATTTACTCACCTCTCACCAGGATATAAAGCTCAAGAGCTGGTATGGTTACACAGTGACTGATTAGGGAAACGGTACACACTATTTTATGAATAAGCCCTGAATAAAAGGGAAGTCTTCTGAGGTGGAAGTAGGTCATACTGTAACTTTTAAGCAAAAAGTGGCAAGGAAAATATTTGGGTAAACCTCTAACTAACTGGGAGTCAACTAATTTTTCAAGAGCTCAATAGTACTTTCCTTACAGATAACTAAAAATCTCCCCATGTTAAAAACCAGAGCTTTCCCCTAAAAAAAAAGTGAACTGAGAGCCTACAAAAGTCTGGAATAACAAAGGAAGGCTGGTGGACCTAAAAATATATCTAGCTACAGTCACTGGACCAGATGCTGGAATTAGTTCTCAAAATTCTGCTTTCCTCATATGCTACAGTGCCTGCCCCAGCTCCCCTTAGTGCTGCCTCTCCTAGAGTGACTGGACTGGACATCAGCCTTCATGTTTGGGACATAATTTAACTGTTGACTACACATTCAGTAATTTCCACAAAGGACAACATGCAAATGGACATACTTTTTTTCTTCCTAAAGAATAAAACAGTCACATGGTCAAAAACTGAAACCATATAGAAGAATATAAAATGAAAAGCAAATTTCCCAGCCTCCCCAGCTCTCCTTCCTAGATGTGATCATGGTTAAGTTTCTTGACTAAATTATTTTTTATTTCTGAAATGTTGATTATTAATGCAACAGGGATATTACACAGAATATGTTTCTTATAAAGGTTAAGTCTCCCAGATCCTGCCTGCCTTAATCAGAAACTGAGGCTAAATTCAAGTCCCAAATATAGAAACTTAAAATGTTCTTAAAATCTAACACAGAATTTAGATCTAAATAGATTCAATTTTTAAAAAATCACATATTTTAGCTTTTAAGTCAGTCACTTTATTTCTATCCAAGGCAAAAAAAAAACTCTTCAAAGATTTATAAATATCACAAGTTGGCAGTCACCTGGAAACAATTTACTATTAACTAGATTAAGCCCTAAATCCATCAAGAAAAGGCATCTAACACACTCAACGTTAAAATGAAACAATGACATAAGCACACGTATGCCTTGACAAATAAATCAACAGCTCCTGGTAAAATTTCCAATACTCAAGAGACTTAAAAATAAATACCCTGTTAATTTCAGTGTTTCCTGTAAGCAGACCTCAGCTGATCCTTAGATAATAAGGTTATGAATGACATAACTGCAATTGGCCGGGGTGGTAGGGAGGCTGAAATAACCTAGGAATTGCAAGGGGGTAGAAAGTAATCCAATTAACAGCAGCATTGAAAATATGTAATCTTACAACAAAATGAGTACCAATTTGGAAAATTAATGTCTATGGGCATTTTCTTCCCCAAATAGGGAGGAGAGCAAATGTGGAAAATTAATTTCTAGCAGTATTCCTAGGACCTAAGGCAACCACATGTCTGGAGATACTAAACTCTCCAAAGCCTGAAAATTACAAGCTCTTCACATGGTAATTATCCTAATATTTTAAATTCAGAAACTGATGCAACCTTGCAACAGCCAACAAATTCAAATTCTTATTAATCAACCTCTAGTTCTTCATATTCTGTCCATGAAAAGAGCTACACATTTGTGCCTTTTCAAAATGCAAACAATTTGCCCATTGTGCAAATGACCTGGCTTCAACAGGAGGTGCTTCCCAGGGCTCCTGTCTCAGGGCAGGAAACTGAAGATGGTCAAAAAGGCAGCCAACACTATGTCTGTTGCCACTGTCATTCAGTCTGGAGTGCCTCTTTTCAACTGGAATGAGCTGGTACCCTAGCACTTAAGACTAAATAGTGAGCCAGTAAACAAAGCCCATGCCAGCAGAAGAAAGGGGCCTTCAGGCCTGATGAAGACCTGATGGCCAGGCTCTTCTTATCTCTGCTGTTCTCGAGGAAAAGATTCCTATAAGGTGAGCCAAGTTCAGTGGCTCATTTTAACCTAAAGCAATGATCTGCTGCTCTGGGAGGTTTTAGACATCTAACCAGATTCTCATAACTCAGCTCTCATCCCAACAGTGCTGTGCCCCTGCTTGGGAAGTTTCTAGGGAAGCAGATGAAACTAATTAGGACACAGCCCATCAAAGGCAACACAAACATTCTACCGGCTATGTACAGGGACCTTCCCACAACTGTGGCAAAGGCCACAGAAGAAATATTTTACCACAGAGGGTTCCACAGTCATTGTCCTCTTCAACTCTGTCCTCGTCTCTTTAGCTTTCTGCTCTGACAACCTCAGCCTATCTTCACCCATGTTTCTTCTCCCAGAGACATAAGAATTTCTTTTTAGCTTATATTGGAGATTTACCCAACCAAACCATGAAATCAGGCCTGTTGGGGTAGAGGGAAAACCAAATAAACAATCCTCTGAACATCCAGGAAATGACTGCTAGGTCTTTCAACTTCATGAGACACTTGGGCCAGCTGTGCTCTTCTATGCTGGGTCCTCTTCGTCCATTGTCACGTCATCGTTGGTATTTTTCTTCTGCTCAGCCTCTGGCTCCGCAGGCAGAATGCTTGTGACGGTGTGGAGGAGTGCTTCGATCTGCTCTTCTGTGAGCCGTTCCTCACTCTCTTCCACCATCTGCAGAAGGAAAGAAAACCCTCCAGGGGTTACAAATGAGCCTCCTGGCCAGATCCACCCCCGCACTCCCCCGCCTATGTTGTTCTCGGTCTCAGCCCAGCCTCTTGGCACACAGAGCTCAGGGCCTGGCTCCTGAGTCACCTCAGGTCTCTAGGTCCTCTCCATCTTGGCTCCACAGGAGGGAAAAGCCAGCTCAAATTCAGGGGCAAGCCAATGTGACTGCTCAAAATGGGTCAGTGAAAAAAGCAAATTATAGGTTAGCATTTTTCTTTAAATAAAAAGAAAACCCTAACAGTTCTATACTCATCCACATACAAACACGAATACGTTGTATACGCAAAGAAACCTCACCCCGGGGAGTGAAATGGCACCTTACAAACTGTTGTATTTCACAAGCACGCCTGTAACTTATGAACTGTACCAACAACTCATTTGATGACTGCCCACTATGTGCCAAATAGTTTATACATTTTTTCTAATCCTCACTACCACCACCACTAACAATAGCCCTTTAGAGAGCTCATGTGCCTGGAGTTGCACCTTGCACTTCACATCCATTAGTTCTTTAAACCCTCACAACAATCCTAATAAAGGGCAGAATGAGAATCCCAAGCCAGGCCTGCCCAATTCTAACACCTGCAATCTAACACACACCATGTGGCCTTGGTCATCTCCAGTGAATGTAGAACAGGAGTCTGATGAATGGCAGCTGGGAAACAATCCCCCACTGCCCCATCAAAGGTCCACTTAAAGCCCGATTTCTGACAAGGTCCTGGAGATCTGAAAGCACAGATGATATCCATAATCATGAGCCAGTTTTCTTAGCCTCACCTCTAATTCTCAATATATTAAAGAATACAAACATAATGCAGCCACCTTTTTAAAAGCAGTACACAGGCAGTCAAGTTACTTAATCACACTCGGTAGCATTAGCCATCTATCACAAACAGCTTTCTCAGCTAAAGGTGTCCAGTGACCTATTCTACAGCATTTCCCACAGCAATCTCTGAAATCTGGCAACTAAGACCAAAAGGAGGTCCAGAAAGAAATCCTGGCAGATTTAAGTAAAGTAAGATGACAGGCTAGGCTTGCAATGCTGAAAAAGACTTCAGTCTGACTTACTCGCCTTATAGATAACAGTACAGAAGCTAAAGAAGGCAGGTGACATGTCCAAGGTCATACCACAAACTCCTGGCAAAACATCAGTCTCTTCATTCATCTCAGTCCAAAAATGTTCCCACAAACAGAATAATCCTGGGTGTTCTAGGGTGAAGAAGATCCTGAGTGAACCAATGGGGCTACTTCCCATCATGCTATCAAATAAAATGACCATTTTCTAAAGATTCAAAGGCTCTGTAAAACGTAACTTCTCTACCGAAAAAGAAACAATCCTCAAAAACCCATTTTTTAAAATCAGACATGCAAAATTAGGGTCTGTAAAAGGAAGTAATCTTACATAGACTGACTCCAAAGAATGAAGGAGGAGGAAGAAGGGATATATCCGATTTGATTATTTAATCTTGAGAAAAGATCTCCATTTGAGAGAAGAACGTCTCCAAGTTTATGAATAACTGGCATATGGAGTTGATGATGAACTGCCTCCCGCCTCAGGGGAAGAGGGTGCAGGAGATTCAGGCTGTTGTTGGAATAGTGACAACCTCCCACCAGTATCTGTACAATGCTCCATAGTTCATGAGGGCCTTTCTCAGAACCACTGCCACCAGGGCTTCTCAAAAACACTGTACATCAAGTCAGGACAATTTACAGATAAGTGAAGGCTCAGGGTTATAAGGAAAACTTGATCTGGGTCTCCTAGCTAGTAGTGCAAGGTCTTTTGACTTTGAAGCCCAGCTCTTTCTAGAACACCATGCCCCCCCAGTAGGAGGTTTCTATCATTTCCTCTCTCAGAGATGCTGTATGGCCCAGACTAGAGTCCACTAGTTTGAAAGAGTTTGGTTACATGACCTCTGAGAGGACTTCCTTTTCAGAAAACCAAACAGAGAGGACTTAAACTGGCTACCTCTTGCACCCCAAATTTTGGGTTTGACAGATGCAACACTGATCAGATATCAGCTAGACAATAGGCAATAGGCCCAAAGAGCTTTCTAATTTTGCCAAATTTGCCAAAAGCAGAAGCTCTTATCAGCACACAAGCCTCTGGGACAATTAAAGTCAGCAACTTTCCTTTTCAACCTAATTTTCACAGTCACAGGAAGAAAACTTCAGCTGGAATAAGCAAAATGAAATATACACAAAAAGAAAACTTTCAGAAACCAAAAATTTACTAATCCCTCTTGGATCGCTAGGGTAAATGATAATAACTGCATTATTCCTCACCTTTTCTTCCCAGCACAGAACAAGCAGCGCCCAAACAAAGAAATGCATAGCACCATCTCAACATTCTCAAACACGAAAGGTTTCAACGCATTCACAATATAAGGGCAGATGAAATGTAAAAATCCAAAGTATTTGCAGATGGGTCAAAATAAATGATAAATTTTTACCATATACAAAGATTATATCAATTCCCAGGGGCTGTGATGGGCTGCTGTACTCCAAAAACGGTTGTTTCTCGGGCGGCCCACTGGCGCAGTGGTTTAGTTCGCGCTTTGGCAGCCCTGGTTTCAAGGGTTCAGATCCCGGGCACCCGCCCACGCACTGCTTGTCCGCCATGCTGTGGTGGTGCCCCATATAAAGTAGAGGAAGATGGGCACGGATATTAGCCCAGGGCCAGTCTTCCTCAGCAAAAAAGAGGAGGATTGGCAATGGATGTTAGCTCAGGGCTGGTCTTCCTCACAAAATAAATTAATAAATAAAAATTAAAACAAAACAAAACAAAAATGGTTGTTTCTCATTCTAAGCTGCCAAGTCTAACCTCCTACTTTCCTCAAAACAACTCAAAATCTAATAGCAACAGATACTTCTAGCTATTTAACCCAAAACAGTTTACTTAACCTCTGTAAATTTCAATTTTCTCTAATGTAAAATGAAAGTAATGCCTATAGTAAGGACCAAATGAGAACATACATTATAGTGTTTTGTAGGTCATAAAACTCTATATAATTCAAGGCTTTGTGTGTGTGTGTGTGCATGAGGAAGACTAGCCCTGAGCTAACACCTGTTGCCAGTCCTCCTCTTTTTGCTGAGGAAGGTTGGCCCTGGGCATTGGTGCCCATCTTCCTCTACTTTATATATGGGATGCCTTCCAAAGCATGGCTTGATAAGCAGCATGTAGGTCTGCACCGGGGTTCCAAACCTGCAAACCCCAGGCCGCCAAAGCGGAGCGTGCGAACTTAACCACTACCCCACTGGGCCGGCCCCTCAAGGCTTTTTATAATCACTAATTATAACAGGCATAGATGGTAGTGCTGTTCAGGACAGTGGCCTGTAAGATCATGGGGTTAACTGTCCTGTCTTCAGGCTAGAGGGCTCACAAACTGCCCCAAAGGAATACACAACAGGGCATGGCAGAAGTCACAGAAGCTGGGTGGCTTCCTCATTTCCTCACAGACAGCAGGCAGTCAACTGTGTATCTGAGGATCACAACAAATCATGACTGAGATATAACTAAAAATAGAAGTTTCAGCCTCTAAAACCGAATACTAACAAATGCTGGATGCTGGGATTACTTCCGGACCCAGGGAGAATAAACGGCTGTAAGGTTAATACAGGGAAATTTTCAAGTCCTTTGTACTTTCCACTCTAGGTGAAAATCTCATTTCTTATCCCTCTCTGGTGAGAAGAGATACTGCTACAAGCTTTGGTAAACAATTTGATACCCTTTGTAGCCAAATCCTAGGCTGGGAGAAATCTGGCTATAAAAAGGTCCAACTGCTGGAAATGACATACAGTTTTTATCAAGGCCTGCCTACCTGTGGAAAGGAGAAGAGAATAAACAGTCTGAGGGGATGCCACAGACATGCTTCGCCTCACCATGCAAAAATCACGTGGCTTGGAGGAACAAAGTAAGGCTTTTGAATCAGACAGACCCAATCAGCCACACACTAGCCAAGACTATGGTGAGTGCAATAAAGGTGACATATACAAAGGCCCTAGTTCCAAGTCTGGCATGTAGCAGGCACTCTTAACAACAGCTAATCTTACCAAGTAATGACAGAGCTTTCTACAGGCTTTGGGATGAGGTCATGCTAATCTTCCTCATCTCTTCTCTCCATCTGTCATTAAGCCATGAACAACATGTGTTGCTGATTAAAGTTGGAGGAGACACGACACGTGATCTTTAACCCTGAGGGACAGGAATTAGTTTCTTGCTGTTTTGTTTGTTTTTTCTCTTTTCTAAGTTGAATCTCCAACACAGTTGAAAGGATCAGAACAATCAGGGTACAAAAAAAGGATCTCTATTTAGCGTAAAGGCCAGTTCCCCAGAAAGGCACCCTTTATGGAAGAAATTTTTCTAATTTAAATTTTGAAGGGCAAAAACAATGCTGGGAAGACAATAAAAGTTTTAATCAAAAATTAAATACCCCATGACCCTTTAAAAAAAGGTGTGTTTTTCTTTTTAAGCAATTCTACACATCATAGGTATTTTTGGCCATTTACTTTCACACTTTTCTGAAGGAAATTTGACAAAGAGCTAAATACTTCTAAAACTGACTTTGGAAACTGCTTTATTCTCATTTTATTAATTCTCCAGCCAAAGTTTTTTTACTGGCAGTTAAACAGCCTGCCTAATATTTGTAGCGTAGTAATGCTTTCTGCCCTGTACAACAGAAGAAAACTGCCACAATATGCCAACATAGCAACCACTGTATCAGTGGACCTCATTTTCACATTCCCCTACACCATCTCTGCCTTCTCTTCCAGCTGCCTTCCACAATTCTAAAGCTTTATGCTATGATTGGTATTTAGACTTTGCAAGTGATGAGGCTTCACTGAACGGTTTTATGCAGGGAAACATTATGGTCAATCCGTGGTTTTAGAAAGTGAATTATGATAGTGGTGTAGAAGATGGACTGGAGGGGGCCAGACTGAGGGGGGTCAGGGAGAATGGTGAGGGAGAGGACAACTGCAAAAGCCACGCTGAGAAATGATGACAGAAATTAACGCAGTGAGTAGGGAGAGAAGAAAAAATAGGAGATAGAAGCAATAGAACCTGGGGACTAACTGAATATGAGATAAAAGGAAGAGAATGACTTCCAGGTTTCTGGCCTGGGAGACTGGGCCAGAGGGTGAGGGAGAAAGAGAACATGTGGGAAAGTGCACATATGTTCCATTAACCAAGAAAAGAAATACAGGAAGAGTAGGGTTGAAGGGTGGGAGTGAGAGGAGATAAATTTCACCAGTCATGTTGGATCTAATGTTTTTATGCAACATCTGGTTGGCAATAACCCCCACAGGGAAGCAATGGCCAGAAAGGCATAGGACATCAGCAGAGACAAAGAGCTGCCAAAACCCTAGGCCCAAACCCTCTGGAAGGAATTAAATTTCTTCGTCCTCTACTTTCCCTAAGTCCCTACTAACTAGGATCAAAATGGTGAGGTCTCCTTTCACTTATAAAATGGGGTGGTCGTGTAGTCTTTTCAGGAAATAGAAGTTCCTCACTTGTCTGTTCTCAGCCTTTATCACCCTTTCTACATCGCAGACCCAGAAACCAACCCCTCAAGTTCAGGCCTCCTTCACTCACCAGCTGGATCTCAACAGCAGTCATAGGCCTATGATTCAGCAGCTGAAGCTTCTCAGCTCTGTCAAAAGAAAAGTACACAGCATTTAAAACTCTTATACTTCTCAGAATCTTGAGTCTTGACCAAGCTGTTTAGAGAACACTTTGTCAGATAACAAATGGGAGAACCACTTGGAATGTGGCCCTCAAGTTTCTTCAACTGTAAAACGAGAGAATGGGAATACGAGAGTCATATATCAGTGACTCTTACTCAAGGGTACAAATGTGTATTCGAATCTTAAAGGGTACAGAGGCATGGATTGTATGAAATGTAGCAAATAGTAAAGGTGCAGTTTTAATAAATTTTATTTGGAAAATGTGAAGAAAATAATGTTTTCTTAATCTGAATTATAGAAAGTAAACATTAACAAAATCATGTTGGTTAGTTAGAAATGGTTAAGAATTCTTTTTTGAGATTAATAATTATATTAATATTAAATATTTGAGATTAATATTAATGTTAAATGAAATTAATATTAAACGTTTACTAAGATAACCAGTCAAATTTATTCAGATTTGACTGGTTATCTTAGTAAACAAAAACAAGGACTATAAGGGGCAGGAGTTAATACACAGCAGTATAAGGTACAGTCCTCTTCCCTCAAAGAGCTTACAATCCAGTTGAGGAAAGAAGATTTTTTTGTGTGTGTGTGAGGGAGACCAGCCCTGAGCTAACATCCGTCGCCAGTCCTCCTCTTTTTGCTGAGGAAGACTGGCCCTGGGCTAACATCCGTGCCCGTCTTCCTCTAACTTTATATGGGACGCCGCCACGGTGTGGCTGAGAAGCAGTGCGTCGGCAGGCGCCCGGGATCCGAACCTGCGAACCCGGGGCTGCCAACCGCGGACTAAACCGCTGCGCCACCGGGTGGCCCCGAAAGAAGATAAATGCAAGCAAATTTTAACAAGAGATTTAAGTAACAGTTGAAGATAATTACCATGTTACAAGGCAATATATATAGCTAATTGCTGAAGGGGTGGTTGAAAAGTGTGGACTCTCAAAGATAACAGAACTTAAAAGGAATGAGAACAGCTTCAATTACCACGCCTATGCAAGTGACAATTTCTAAATTTCTCTCTCAGTCTGACCCTGGAGCTCCAGATTCAGCTTTCAATTCAATTCAATAAATATTTATTGGGTTTTAAAGACATTCTGGAATAAAAACATGAATAGGCCACAGTTCCCACAGCCATGTATTTGGCGAAGGAGTACAAATTACCCAATCTCTCTAAGCCTCAGTTTCAACATCTGTAAAACAGGAATGACAATAGTACTTAATATCTCATGAGGGGGTTCTGTGGGAGGAAAATCTTTCCATTTATAGTGGCAGTAGCTACCATTTATTGCTTACTTTACATATGGCAAACACATTTAACTCTCAGACTTAATTGACGCTGAGATGGTAAATAACTTGTCCAAGGTTACACAGCTAGTAAATGGCAGAGCTGGGACTCTGCCATCAAAGCCCGTGTTCTTAACCATCTGCTTGTAGTATTCAGTGTCAAAATGATGACTGTCACACAGTAATTTCTCCATAAATGGTATTCATTATTAAGGCAGGTGCAGTTAAGTTCTACTCCTCATAATCCCCAAACATTTATTCTAGACTCAAAGAGGAAGACTTCATGGAGGAGAAGACTCTTGCTGAGCCCTGAAGGATTTTCTAGGCAAAAGGATGGGAGGAATGGGCAGGCAGGGCAGGAACAGCGCAAGTAAATGCCCAGAAGAACAAAAATTCACAGAGTTTTAGGAAATGGCTGCTTGAGAGGTTGTGGGACATGAGGCTCAAAGAGTTATCTGGGACAGAACCACAAAGGGCCCTGACTACCAAAAGGCTGGATGTTAGTTTGTAGACACTAGAGAGCAACCAAGGAAAGGAGTGACATACTCCTAGGTGAGAGAAAACAAAGTCATGAACTTGGACAGCAGTGGCTGGGTTGACAATGAGAGTTTGGACATGTGAAATGCTCCTGGTCACCCTCAGGTAGTCAACAGGACCCAATAACTGCCTAGGTTGGGTGGGAAGTGGGGTGAAGGAAAGGGAAGAGTCAAGGTTTACAGCCTCTTTGGGAAAAGTATGTTAATTGAAATTTGAATTTGAATTTGAGTCTGTGGTACTTTTGGAACAACAATGAAGAGGTTTCTGTCAAGCAGTTTGTCTAGTTTTAGTTCTAGTTTGGTCTAGAACTAACAAAAGACCAGTGACACCATGAGAGTAGATACCATAGTCCAGAGATCAATTACAGTGTAAGTGAAGACCCAGGACAGAACGCCATAAAGCAACTCCATTTAAGGGGCTAGGAGAGAAGGCGGCAAAAGAGAATGAGAAGGGGCAAAGAGGGAAAAAAGAAAACCTAGGACAGTGGTGTCAGGGAAACCAAGAGAGCAAAGTTTCAGGACAGAGGGTATTACCAACAACGTCAAATGCTGAAGAGAGGAAAGTAGGTTGATAGCATAGAAGTCACCAGATTTGCCAAAAAAGAGGGCACTGGTGGCCTGTGCAAGTAGTTCAGTTGTGGTGATAACTGGGTTGTGGAAATTGAGGAATAATTGTAGAGGAAATAACCTCTTTTTTTGTCTTGTAATGCAATGTCATCACTTTATTCAAATCTTGAAAATAGTCTTTATTCTACATTTTTAGTAAAAAAATCCACAAGTTAAGTGCACCACAGTGTAGACACATACAACACTGACCTTCTGCAATAGTCAATGGTACAGTAAAATACCACATGTACAGAATACCAAACTCAGATGAACTGAAATTATAAGATAAAATAAAATTCACTTTCAGAAAAAAAAGTCAAAATGTTAATTAAGGATTCCAAAATATTCTTTACCCTAATAAGATTTTACTGGACTCAAGTCATTTTGCAGTGCGGCATTCACTATATGACCCTATTAACACAGCTTAGGAATTCTTGGGAGCCATGAGTGGCTGCATCAGGCACGCTGACATAATAAATGGTAACCAATTCTTGATCTGAAAACTCCCCTTAATTTGGCTCTAAAGTCATCAGGCTTTTGAAAGGCATCCTCCTCATTGTCTGTCATATTTTAAATAAACTTGTTTTCAGTACAGTTTGTGTTGATATCCTTTATTCAAACAAACCTCAGTTTTTCTGGTATGAAAGCAAATTTGGGTTTGGTTCATGCATGAAGAGACAACCTATAAAGAGGATCCAAAAGGCACCCTCCACTTTTGCCTAAGGAGATGCAAAAGCAGAAGTAATAGGGTCTGTGCTTGGGACACAGAGGGGCTTCCAGAGGATCCTCGTGAAAGACTAGTTAAAATATGACAAGTGGGGGGCCTGGCCCCATAGCCGAGTGGTTCAAGTTCCGCAAACTCGACTTCGGTGGCCCAGGTTCATGGGTTCAGATCCCAGGCGTGGACTTGCTCCACTCACCAGCCATGCTGTGGCAGTGTCCCATGTACAAAATAGAGGAAGACTGGCACAGATGTTAGCTCAAGGCCAATCTTCCTCAAGCAAAAAAAGGGGAGGATTGGCAATGGATGTTAGCTCAGGGCAAATCTGCCTCAGAAAAAAAAAAGATGACAAGTGGGGAGAAGTACAAGGAGAGAAGGAAATTAGTCTGACTGGCTTTCCATCCTACACCACTGATTCAACGGAGACTGGTGGGAGGGAATGGAAGATTAGGGTTGAAGGTGGGATGTGAGGCAAAGGATGGAAAGGGAAAGGCAGACAACTAATGCATTTCATTTATAACAGGTAATATAAATCAGAGACTTAAAGGAGATTAAAGACCAATCAGAATAATTTGGCAACTTTGATTCTTAGGAAGATCAAAGTTCCCTCAAAAACTAACTTGATATGTTATTACTAAAAGCAAATAATGGTATAGTACAGTATTAGTGTGGAGGAATTAAAGGAAGATCCTCAAGGCTGCTTCGCCCATGTTCATTTCATGAATGGCTATCTTCCCTACCTCAAAATGCTTTAGGGAGGTACTGCTACCATTACATGGTTCCTTATTAAGTTTGAAAAGTGCCTGAAAATTTGGGCAACAGAAAGACATCCCAACAACATGTGTTCAAACTGCAATTTCAGATTAACATGACTAAAGCAGTTACATTGTGAGAAGTGCTGAAGATATGTGATGTCTTTCCTGGCACAGAGGTAGCCTTGCTTCCTCACCAGGCGGTGTAGCCACCACCTGAGCCACCCATGAAGAAGTTTCCTTTCCGCGTTACGAGGACACTGGCTCCCTGCATGACTGCAAGCTGAGCAGCATTTGGAGGGCATCCTGGGGGTGGAAGAAGAACGTTGCCAGCAGTAGCCCCAGCTCCAAATCTAGCACCTGTATCATATGTTCCTTCCACCAGCACTATTGAACCAGATGGATAGATGGGACCAATTGGATAAGCCATGGGGACTGTGGAACCTAAAGGACCAATAGTCACTGACTGGGCCATGAGAAGATACAGTGAGATGCAAGGAAAAGCGGCTGACAGGGTGGAGACTATGGTAGCCCTGGGCTGCACAAAGCTCAGACAATAGAGCTCTGAGTAGGCAGATGGAGCATCAACATAGGGCAGAGCCTGAGAAAGATGCAAGGTCTCAAGGTATACTGGATTCCCAGGAGGCTGTACAGGGTAGGTTGGCTGTGTTGGATTTTGACCTTTGCTGTTCATGGTGGCTATGGGTCTGGTTCTGCTCAGTGTCACAGACTGAAATAACCTCTTGACAGGATAGAGGTAAAAAGCAATTATATCCTGAGCAGGGCAAGTTCTGGAGGGAGACTGAAGCATGTTTGCCAGCTAAGGAGCTATGCATGTGGAGAGACTGAAATTGTATGAGAGTAAGGGAAAGACCCTCAGAAAAACAAAAGTCCAAAGTTTCAGTGAAGTGGCTCATGTTCCACTGAGACCACAGCAATGTGGAAAGAAAAAGCAAATTCGAGGGGATCTGAAGGGAAATGAGTTCATTTTGGATAATTTTCTCAGTGAAGCAGAAATGAAGTTACCATCTGAGAGGTCTGGATGTGAAGAGGGTTAACAGGACCAAAAGCTACAGAGAATCAGGTAAGGAGAGGACTAGGAATAAGATCAGCAAGCAGTTTTGAAGGCCCAATTGAGTTGGAAAATATGAACCCTCACTCAAAACAAAATTATTTACCTTAACCATTACCACCAAACAGTATGAATAAAGAATAGAGAAAGGGGGGGCCGCGCGGTGGCGCAGCAGTTTAGTTCGCGCTTGGCAGCCTGGGCTTCGCCAGTTCAGATCCAGGGCGCCCACCTACACACTGCTTGTCAGCCATGTTGTGGCGGCGTCCCATATAAAGTGGAGGAAGATGGGCACGGATGTTAGCTCAGGGCCAGTCTTCCTCAGCAAAAAGAGGAAGATGGGCACGGATGTTAGCCCAGGGCCAGTCTTCCTCAGCAAAAAGAGGAGGAATGGCAACGGATGTTAGCTCAGGGCCGGTCTTCCTCACACACACAAAAAAAAAGAATAGAGGAAGGGCAGGAGTAGAGAAAAGATGTAGTTGAATAAATGAGCATCTCAGCTACAAATCAATCAAAGCAATGGAACTCAGTTCATTGAACAGTCATTATTCTGCCAGGCTCTGAACCGCTGGAAATGTTCCTACGGTTATAAAAAGGATCTTGTAAGTCTTCTAGCAATAAAAACATTGACACCACCTCCCTGAAAAACCCACCAACTCAGAGTCAAACCAACTCAGCAACTTCTCTGCTCCTCCACCCAAGGAGCTGCGCACTGCAGGAGTAAAACCACAGAACTGCATGTACTGCAGGCTCCATGTTTGGGGGAGTAGGGTTTACAAACATTGCCCCTGACTTCATAACCAAGTCTATTTTTACTGTCTCTACTTTCTCCCCTTCACTTCTCAACTCACTGCACTTTAGTTCCTGCCCCAAAAGATCACCAAAACTGTTCGTGCTGAAGGGCCAGTGACGTGCACATTGACAACTCTAGTGGATGCCTCTCTGTCCTGCTCTACTCTGTCTCTGTGACATTTGACACTGCTGATCACTCCCTCCTTAAAACTATCTACCTTCTGGCTTCCATAACACCATTCTTCCCTGATTCTCTTATCTTCTGACTATTTCTTCTTCATCTCTTTCTAGGCTTTCTCTTCTTCTGCTTGCCTCTGTAGCAATCCCACGGTGCCTTCTTTCATCCTCTGACCCTTTACTGAGCTCCTCATCCAAATCTCACAATCTCGTCTGCTATTATAGGTTTTAACCAAGAAAGCCATGTTTTCATGCTATGTGAGCTGAGCTCCAGATGTTTGTAATCAGCTGCCACCTAGACATTCTCCACCTGAACATCCCAGACACACTTCAAACACCAGACATCCTAAAGTGATCTGACTATCCCTCCCAACAAACCAGCTCTTCTCTCTGTACTTCTCCTCTTGGTGAAGAGCCTAACACCTAGGCCAGAAACCTGAGGGTCATCCTTGACTCCTTCCTCTCACTCACTGCCCAGATTACGTCACCAAGAATTACTGATTATATTTCTTTCAAGGTATCTGTCCCTGCCTCACCATTTCTATAAGCTACTTCAATTCTTCTTGGTCAGAAGACAACGGCCTCGGGGCCAGCCCGGTGGTGCAGCAATTTAGTTCGCGCTTTGGCAGCCCGGGGTTCGCCGGTTCAAATCCCAGGCGCTGGCCAACGCACTGCTTGGCAGCCACGCTGTGGCGGCATCCCATATAAAGTAGAGGAAGATGGGCACGGATGTTAGCCCAGGGCCAGTCTTCCTCAGCAAAAAGAGGGGGATTGGCAATGGATGTTAGCTCAGGGCTGGTCTTCCTCACAAATAAAAAAGAAGACAATGGCCTCCATATTCAGAGGTCTGCCACTTTTCAATCAATCTTCACTCTTACAAATAAAGTACCTTAAAAGATGAAAATGTGATCATCTCATAATCCTGATTGTAATCCTCCCACTGACCCCACAGGTTTTGATATGAACTTGAATTTCCTTAGTTCAGCCTCCAGAACCCACTGAAATCAGATCTTTGTCAGTCTCTCTGGGTTCATATGCCTTCATTTCCCCTAAGCACTCAAATCCCAATTAAATGAAACTGCAAACACTACACAGGAAAGCATCAGGCTACTTCCTGAGTCCATGCCTTAGCACATCATGTTCCCTCTGCTTCAAAAGCACTAATTCACCTGCATCTGGCCGACTCTTCCTTTATATTAAAACCCAGGGTCAGTTCCTACAGACAAAATGATATACTCAAATTCTGATACTTCAGTGTCTCTCTACTATGTTGCCACTACCATAGAACTAATATTGTATTCATCTTTGTATCCCCAACAACTGAGACAAAACTGGCATAAGATAAATGTAATCTGCAGGATAAATTAAAGAAAGAGCTAGGGCAGCACTGACTTCTAGAAGTTCAAAGGAGAGACAACTGTTGAACACTGGGGAGACACGGGGCAGGATTCCATGCTCTGAAAGCAGGGTAACCACACTCCAGATACTAGGAAACCTGACAACCCATCCATCTGCTCTGAGCTTTGCTGGTCCTAGAGGTTCATGTCCCAGATATGGTGCCAAACCCCAAGTAATCTGTACATAGAAGAGTCCCTTCTAGGGACCCAAAGTTATTTACATACCTACCTAAGCTCGGTCTTGAAGGCAAATCCTTCTTTTATTCCTGGCAGACATAGCTATACATCTTAGAAAGGATATCTCAGAATAAGAGCTGGGACTGCAGGCCAGGCTGCAGTTCTTAAGAACTAAATGCCTCAAGTCAAAAATTAAAATGATTAAAGAACCAAATGCTTTGGGGAATTAACATGCTATAGAAAAAATGACATGGGACTTAGTGTCAAAATGACTTCAAGCTGAGTCTCAATACTACCATTTTTGCTGAATAAGGCTATGAAGTCAAATAAAACATGGTTCCTACCATACCCTCAAGGACTCTAGTAGTAGAGGCATTTAAGCAAATTAATGGAACTCCAGTTTGCACTACTAGAACTGACCAGTTAAAGGCTATTATCTTGAATCTCCTCTCCCTGAGAGAATGGTAGAGAAAAACTCTGTCAGGAGATATTCAGATATAAGGGTTAAAGACCACTTCAGCAGTTTCTATTATAAATATGATTCCTGTCTTAAACTGCACTGGCTAGCAGAAGATGGTCCAGGTTTTGAAGGCATATAGCAAGCAGCACCCTGGGTCACCAGGCACTGAGGCCAAGCAAATTCAATGGGCTGCAATAGTCAGCAATCCAGCAGAGGAGAGGCCAGGCCCGTCAGAGTGAAATAAGCCTGCCAACCCCCTCTACTGGTTGTTTGTAGAACAACACTGCCTGCAGAGACATGATAACCTGTGGAAAAACCCTGGCATGTTAATCTGTCCCAGGAATCAACCATTTAATGAAAAGTAGACAATAAAAGATCACAAAGTGCTTTACAAATCCTCAAATTTAGGATCACAAATGGAAAAAAGGAACCGAAAATAATCTTTCTCTGAATATTACAGTCTGCTTTAAATTTACATAGATTACGGCTAATCATGAATCAGCTCGCAAGGCAATTCCTATTTGTGAGTTTCTTGAATGGTAGCAGAAAACAT
The DNA here is from genome assembly GCA_031878705.1 of Tapirus indicus. NCBI lineage: Eukaryota > Metazoa > Chordata > Mammalia > Perissodactyla > Tapiridae > Tapirus > Tapirus indicus. Next base: position 122,540,170 of record CM062922.1, on the reverse strand, counting down.
GTAGGGATTGGAAAGCAAATCACCAGACCAGACAAATAACTTAGAAAAGGTCTTAAAATCAACCATTAGGACTTTTGTTGTAGGCAAGATCTTACAAGCCTGCTAAAGCCTATCTTTCCACTGATTATAACAAAAAAACCAAGGACAAAAGACAAAAGCAATAACCTGAGGACTCTGCAAAGAAAAGTAGGCAGACTAGAGAGGGAAACAAAACTTGAAGAAAGAACTAGTTGGTGTGGGGGATGGATGGGAGGTGTTTTCCCCCTTTTCTCTCATAGCCTTGATCCTCAGGCCTGCCCTTAGCAGAGCTATTCCAGTAGCTCCACAGGCAGCTAAAACTCGGAGAAAAATTCCAATTTTCTGGCCAGAAGACTGGGAAAAAGGGCCCCTGAGATCCAGAGATTTGGGTGAAGCTCACAACTCAAGGGTAGCTCCCCCAGGGAGCCCTGGCAGTGGGTGTAGACAGGAAGGGAGCCCCTACAGTCCAGAGTGCCAAAGAATATCTTTCTTCTCCCCTTTTCTCTTTTTTTCTCTCCCTGCTTTGGCCCAAGGGTGGCACCAGTAACAAGTACACACATGGGCAGCTAAAACTTTGAGAGAAACCTAGCACTTGCAGCCAGAGGACAAAAAAATGGGGCCAAGGTGGGCCAGAGAATATAGGAGCAATCCCAGAGAAGAGAGCTAGAGATGGGGATTCCCCTAAATTTGAGTATCAGTCTGCACAAATTCTAGGTTCAGCCTGAGCTTCACATGCAGAACAGCCCCCAAACAGCATGGAGCAAACAGACTCAGCACAGCAGACAGTGAGAAGTGAACAAGTTACACCACCACTCTAGTCTCATACAAAAGAGATCCAAAGCTGCAAAGGTTTGAAAAACTAAACTGACATTGAAATCCTTGCCCACAGAAGGCAAGACAGACTTCAGGTGTGAACTTAACTGAGTTGACTGTCTGCTAAAAGAAATTGAAAAGAACATTAACCAAAGGCTTTTAACAGGATCCAGAGTCTAAACAATATAGTATTCCAAATGTCCAGGATACAATCTAATGTTACCTCAAAGAGGAAATATGACTCATTCTCAAAGGAAAAGATAATCAACAGATATCAAACCTATGATGACACAGACGTTGGAATTATCAAAGACTTTAAAGTAGCTATTATAACAACATGAGATAAAAGTAAACATTCTTAAAGTGAATGGAATAATATAAGTTCTCAGGAAAGAGACAGAGATTATAAGTAACAAACAAATGGAAATTTTAGAACTGAAAAATATAATACACAAAATGAAAAATTCACTGAGCGGGCTTAATAACAAAATAGAGATGACAGAAGAAACAGTCTGTGAACTTATAGATAGATCAATAGAAATTTTCCTATCTGAACAACAAAGAGGGGGGAAAAGGAAAAAAATGAACAGATAGGATTCAGGGAAGATGGCAGAGTAGGAAGAACCAGGAATCTGACTCTTCACCTCCTAGACAACAACTGTCTAGATAACTAGACCTAAATGTAAAATGCAAAATTATAAACTTAGAAGATAACGTAGGAGAAAATCTAGATGACCTTGGGTATCGCAATGACTTTTTAGATACAACACCAAAGGCACATCTATGAAAGAAATAATTGATAAAATGGACTTCATTAAAACATTTGCTCTGTGAAACACAACATCAAGAAAATGAGAAGACAAACCACAGACTGGGAGAAAATATATGCAAAAGACTCATCTGATAAAGGACTGTTATCCAAAATATACAAACTCTTAAAACTCAACAATAAGAAAACAACCCAACTGGGGCTGGCCCAGCGGGGTAGTGGTTAAGTTCGCATGCTTCGCTTTGGCAGCCTGGGGTTCGCAGGTTCAGGTCCCAGGCACAGACCTACATACTGCTTATCAAGCCATGCTGTGGCAGGCATCCCACACATAAAATAGAGGAAGATGGACACAGATGTCAGCTCAGGGCCAATCTTCCTCACCAAAAAAACAAAGAAAACAACCCAATTAAAAAATGGGCAAAAGGGTGAGAGTGACGTCAGCATCATGGCGGAGTGAGATTCCCTCTTTGAATCTCTGCCCCCTACAACACAACGAAAACATCATTCACATTCCAACAGAGCTCAATCAAACACTACGAAGGACTTCTGAGAAACCCCTGCTGCCATATATCGGACGGTGGAGGCGCGGGAAGCCCAGGAGAACGGGAGGAGAGGTAGGAGGTTGTACTCCCCCTCCCCAATCGATCGGCAAAGACAGCACGGTTCGCGGACAGAGGGGGGAGGGGCGGCCCACAGCGGGGAAAACTAGCGCCACCCAGGTGCTCTCACAGACTGTCGCGAGATCCCCACTGGGAAGCGACAACGGACTGTTTAGGGGGTGTAGCAAACACCCTAAGAGAGCCAGAAAGGAAACCCCTGGGTCAAGCAGGAGAAAGAGAGGACCCCTCCCCCCACACACCCGGCGTTTCAGCATAATCCCTCCGGGGGCTGCAGCCGCCTCAGAGCAAACCGCTCGCGATCTCCATCCAGTGGCAGCAGGGGGAAACTGCAGGACTAACTTTAATCATGACGGGTAAAAATAAAGCCGTCCCCGTCGGATCCTTGCGAAAATATGTCAGGGCTACAGACCAAAAGGAAAATGACAAACACCCAGAAACCAACCCTGAAGGCACAGAATTTGATAACATGAATGACAGAGAATTCAAAATAGCTATCATAAACAAACTCAACGAAATACAAGACAACACACAGAAACAAATCAACAAATTCAGGGATTGTCACAAAAGAGATTGAAACCCTAAAGAAAAACCAATCAGAATTATTGGAGATGAAAAACAAAATCAACGAGATAGTGGAAAAAATGGAGTCTTTAAAGAGCAGAACTGACAATATGGAGGAACGAATTAGCACTATTGAGGATAGCCACGCAGAAATGCTCCTGATAGAGGAGGAGAGAGAGCTAAGACTAAAAAGAAATGAAGAAATTCTTCGAGAAATATCAGACTCAATGAGGAAAAGCAACATAAGGATAATAGGTATTCCAGAAGGAGAAGAAAGAGAAAAAGGAGCAGAGAGTTTGTTCAAAGAAATAATAGCTGAGAACTTCCCCAACCTAGGGAACAAGAGGGAAATAACAGTGAATGAAATTAATAGATCACCTAAATATATAAACAGGAATAAAAAATCATCTCGCCACATAGTAGCAAACTTGAAGAATACCCGTGACAAGGAAATAATATTGAAGGCAGCTAAACAAAAAACCAAAATAACATACAAAGGAAACCCCATCAGGCTCTCAGCTGATTTCTCGACAGAAACTCTACAAGCTAGGAGAGACTGGAATGATATATTCAAAATCATGAAAGACAAAAACCTTCAGCCGAGAATACTTTATCCAGCAAAAATATCCTTCAAATACGATGGAGAAATAATAACTCTCCCTGATAAACAAAAGCTAAGAGAGTTCGTCACCACAAGACCCCCACTACAAGAAATGCTCAAGAAGGCCCTTAGGCCTGAAAAAAAAACAAATGAGAAAGGGGATACAAAGATTTCAGCAAGGAGAAAAGCAAGGAGACTAAACCAGAACAAAATACAGTTGGAAAACATCAAAAATTAATTCAAGCTCATCACTGGAAACACACATTCATGACACAATCTGGAATAAAGAGATAACAAATAAGGAGGGGAAGAGGTAAGGGATTGAATCGACCCAGCCTCAGGAAAAAGGAGGCATCTGAAAATGTACTTTCTTATCCAGGAGATCGCTTATATAAACCGCACGGTAACCACTAAACAAACAACCAGAAGAGAACCACACATGACAAATAAAGAGAAAACCAAGAGAATGAGCATGCAGAAATACCAAATTGAATTTGCAGTCCGAAACACAAGGGACAAGAAACGAAGGAAATGCAAAAGAACCAGAAGATGAACAATAAAATAGCAACATTAAACCCTCATATATCAATAATCACTCTAAATGTAAATGGATTGAATTCTCCAATCAAAAGACACAGAGTGGCAGGATGGATTAAAAACTAAGATCAAACAATCTGCTGCCTCCAGGAAACACATCTCAGCTCTAAAGACAAACACAGACTCAAAATAAAAGGATGGAAAACAATACTCCAAGCTAATGGCAAACAAAAGAAAGCAGGAGTAGCCATACTTATATCAGACAAAGTAGACTTCAAGATAAAAAAGGTAATGAGAGACAAAGAAGGGCAAGATATAATGATAAAAGGGATACTTCACCAAGAAGACATAACACTTATAAATATCTATGCACCCAACACAGGAGCACCAAAGTACATAAAACAACTGCTAAAAAACCTTAAAGGAGATATTAACAATAACACAATAATAGTAGGGGATCTTAATACCCCCCTTACATCAATAGATAGATCATCCAGACAAAAAGTCAATAAGGAAATACTGGACTTAAACGAGAAACTAGACGCAATGGACTTAATAGATATATACAGAGCACTCCACCCAAAAAAAGCAGAGTACACATTCTTCTCAAGTGCTCATGGAACATTCTCAAGGATAGACCATATATTAGGAAACAAGGCAAACCTCTATAAATTTAAGAAGATTGAAATCATTACAAGCATCTTTTCTGATCATAATGCTGTGAAACTAGAAATCAACTGCAAAGAAAAAACTAGGAAAGGGACAAAGATGTGGAGACTAAACAACATGCTACTGAACAACCAATGGGTCATTGATGAAATTAAAGGAGAAATCAAAAGCTATCTGGAGACAAATGAAAAGGAAAATACACCATACCAACTCATATGGGATGCAGCAAAAGCAGTCCTGAGAGGGAAATTCATAGCAATACAAGCTCACCTTAACAAACAAGAAAAATCCCAAGTAAATAACCTTAAATTGCACCTAACAGAGTTGGAAAAAGAAGAACAGACAAAGCCCCGAATCAGCAGAAGGAGGGAAATAATAAAAATCAGAGCAGAAATAAATGAAATTGAAACCAAAAAAACAGTAGAAAGGATCAATGAAACAAAGAGCTGGTTCTTTGAGAAGATAAATAAAATTGACAAACCCTTAGCCAGACTCACTAAGAAAAAAAGGGAGAAGACTCAAATAAATAAAATTAGAAATGAAAGAGGAGAAATTACAACAGACACCACAGAAATACAAGGGATTATTAGGGAATACTATGAAAAACTTTACGCCAACAAATTGGACAACCTAGAGGAAATGGACAAATTCTTGGACGCGTACAACCTCCCAAAACTGAATCAAGAAGAAATAGAGAATCTGAACAGACCAATCACAAGTAAAGAGATTGAAACAGTAATCAAAAACCTCCCAAAAAATAAAAGCCCAGGACCAGATGGCTTCCCTGGAGAATTTTATCAAACGTTCAAAGAAGATTTAGCACCTATCCTTCTCAAACTATTCCAAAAAATAGAGGAAGATGGAATACTTCCCAACACATTCTATCAGGCCGACATCATGCTGACACCAAAGCCAGACAAGGACAATACAAAGAAGGAAAACTACAGGCCAATATCGCTGATGAACATAGACGCAAAAATCCTCAACAAAATATTGGCAAACCGAATACAGCAATACATCAAAAAGATCATACACCACGATCAAGTGGGATTTATACCAGGAACACAGGGATGGTTCAACATCCGCAAATCAATCAACGTGATACACCACATTAACAAAATGAAGAATAAAAACCACATGATCATCTCAATCGATGCAGAGAAGGCATTCGACAAGATCCAGCATCCATTTATGATAAAAACTCTCAACAAAATGGGTATAGAAGGAAAGTACCTCAACATAATAAGGGCCATATATGACAAACCTACAGCAAACATCCTACTCAACGGGGAAAAACTGAAAGCCATTCCTTTGAGGACAGGAACAAGACAAGGGTGCCCACTCTCACCGCTCTTATTCAACATAGTACTGGAAGTTCTGGCCAGAGCAATTAGGCAAGAAAAACGAATAAAAGGACTCCAAATAGGCAATGAAGAAGTGAAACTCTCACTATTTGCAGACGACATGATCCTATACGTAGAAAACCCAAAGAATTCCATCGGAAAACTACTAGAAACAATCAACAACTACAGTAAGTGGCAGGGTATAAAATCAACTTACAAAAGTCAATTGCATTCCTATACACTAACGATGAAAAAACAGAAAGAGAACTCAAAAAGACAATCCCATTTACAATTGCAAAAAAGAGAATAAAATATCTGGGAATAAATTTAACCAAGGAGGTCAAAGACCTATACAATGAAAACTATAAGACACTATTGAAAGAAATCGAGGAGGACATAAAGAAATGGAAAAATATTCCATGCACATGGATTGGAAGAATAAATATAGTTAAAATGTCCATTCTACCTAAAGCAATCTACAGATTCAATGCAATCCCAATCAGAATCCCAATGTCATTCTTCACGGTAATAGAACAAAAACTACTGAAATTCGTATGGGGCAACAAAAGAGCCCGAATAGCTAAAGCAATCCTGAAAAAAAAGAACAAAGCTGGAGGCATCACAATCCCTGATTTCAAAATATACTATAAAGCTACAGTAATCAAAACAGCATGGTACTGGTACAAGAATAGACACACAGATCAATGGAACAGAATTGAAACCCCAGAAATAAAACCACACACCTATGGACAGCTAATCTTCGACAAAGGAGCAAAGAACATACAATGGAGAGAGGGAAGTCTCTTCAATAAATGGTGCTGGGAAAATTGGACAGCAACATGCAAAAGAATGAAAGTAGACCATCTCCTATCGCCATATACAAAAATCAATTCAAAATGGATCAAAGACCTGAAAGTGAGACCTGAAACTATAAAACTCCTGGAAGAAAATATAGGCAGTACACTAATTGCGATTGGACATAAAGGGATCCTTTCAGATTCCATGTCTACCCAGACAAGGGAAACAAAAGAAAAAATAAACAAGTGGGACCTCATCAGACTAAAGAGCTTCTACAAGGCAAATGAAACCAGGATCAAAATGAATAAACAACCCACCAGCTGGGAGAAAATATTTGCAAATCGTTTGTCTGACAAGGGATTAATCTCAGTAATATACAAAGATCTCATACAACTGAGCAACAAAAAAACAAACAACCCGATCAAAAAATGGGCAGAGGATATGAACAGACATTTTTCCAAGGAAGAGATACAGATGGCCAATAGACACATGAAAAGATGTTCAACATCACTAATCATCAGGGAAATGCAAATCAAAACGACACTGAGATATCACCTTACACCGGTTAGAATGGCTATAATCACCAACACAAAAAACAACAAATGCTGGAGAGGTTGTGGAGAAACGGGGACCCTCATTCACTGCTGGTGGGAATGCAAACTGGTGCAGCCTCTATGGAAAACAGTATGGAGAGTCCTCAAAAAATTAAAAATAGAAATACCGTATGATCCAGCAATACCACTCTTGGGCATCTACCCAATGGACATGAAATCAACCATCACAAGAGGCGTATGCACCCCTATGTTCATTGCAGCATTATTCACTATAGCCAAGAAGTGGAAGCAACCCAAGTGTCCCTCAACTGAAGATTGGTTAAAGAAGATGTGGTATATACATACAATGGAATACTACTCAGCCATAAGAAAAGATACAATTGTCCCATTTGCAACAACATGGAGGGACCTAGAGGGTATTATGTTAAGTGGAATAAGCCAGAGAGAGAAGGACAGACACTGCATGAACTCACTCATATATGGAATATAAGTGAACACACGGACAGAGAGAACTGATTGGTGGTTACCAAGGGGACGGGGGGTGGGGGGGGCACAAGGGGTGAAGGGTTACATCCACAAGGTGACGGACAAACAAAAATGTACAACTAAAACCCCACAGTGTTATAAACTAAGACATCAATTAAAAAAAAAATAAATAAATCCATTGTCCATTAAAAAAAAAAAAAAATGGGCAAAAGATCTCAACGGACACCTCACCAAAGATGATATACAGATGGCAAATAAGCATATGAAAAGATGCTCCACATCATATGTCATCAGGGAAATGCAAATTAAAACGAGATAACACTACACACCTATTAGAACAGCCAAAATCCAGACACTACCACCACCAAATGCTGGTGAGAATGTGGAGCAGCAACAGGAACTTTTATTCAGTGATGGTGGGGATGCAAAATGGTACAGCCATTTTGGAAGACAGTCTGGAGGTTTCGTACAAAACTAAACATGCTCTTACCATATGATACAACAATTACACTCCTTGGTACTTACCCAAAGGAGCTGAAAACTTATGCTGACAAAAAAACCCAGACAAAAATGTTTATAGTAGCTTTTCTGATAACTGCCAAAACTTGGAAGTAACTAAGATGTCTTCAGTAGTTAATGGATAAATAAAATATGGCATATTTAAACAATGGAATATTATTCAGCACTAAAAAGAAATGAGCTATGAAACCATGAAAAGACATGGAGGAACTTTAAATGCATATTACTAAGTGAAAGAAGCCAATCTGAAAGGACTACATATTGTACAATTCCAACTACATGACATTCTGAAAAAGGCAAAACTATGGAGACAGTGAAAAGATCAGTGGTTACCAGAGATTGTGGGTGGCGAGGGAGAAATAAATAGGTGGAGCACAGAGGATTTCTAGGTCAGTGAAAATACCCAGTATGATACTATAATGGTGGATACATGTCATTACACATTTGTCAAAATGCACACCACCAAAAGTGAACCGTAATGTAAACTACAGACTTTGAAGGATAATGATGCATCCATGTAGGTTCATTGATTGTAACAAATTTACCACTCTGATGGGGGATGTTGATAATAGGGGAGGTTATACATGTCGGGGGAGGGAGCATATGGGACATCTCTGTACCTTTCCCTTAATTTTGCTGTGAATCTAAAACTGATCTGAAAACATAAAGTCTTAAAAAAAAAAAAAAAAGAACAGAGATGATTCTGGGAAGGTAGCAGAGTAGGAAGTACCAGAAATCTGTCTTCCCATTTAGACAACAAATGCACTAGCAGAATCTGTCTGAAAAAGCTATTATAGAACTCTGGAGTCTATTGAAGGCTTGGAATTTCCAGGGGAAGGCCTGGAAGGTAAATTTCAGTTAATTTTGGTCAGTTTTAGTTCTTAGCACAGTGGCAGCTACCCATCCCCCAACTCCAGTGGCAGGCAGCTGTGCATGTTTTCCTGAAGTAGCTTGCACACTGCTTGTGGAAGCCAGAGAGGGCAAAAAGGACCCTGTTCTCCAAATATCAGGATCTGTGCTCTAATCACCGATTGCTGCTTCTGACTGCAGGCAAAGGGGCAGTGGCCATTGTTGTTGCACCTCCCCTCATTACTGAAAGCCCCTCCACCTCCAGCTGAAGTGACTTCTAGAGGATTTAAAGGGCTCTTTTCTCCACCCTTCATTTTTTTCTTTTTCTCTAAAGCTCAGACACTAAAGGCTAGGACATTCAAAAACAACTGCATATATGGGGAAAATCAGAAAGTGAGTGCACATGCCTAGGGAAAGGGCCAAGCTCAGAGAAGACCTTGAGTTTATACCTCAGGCTGATCTTTGGCACAGAGCCAGCCTACAATAAAAAAAAAAAACAACAAACAATAAACAAAAACAGCATCAAAAAGTAGCAGGCCCTGTGGAAGGAAGAGAATCTAATTTCCAGAGTTACCACATTATTAGATGAAATGTCCAGTTTTCAACAAAAAATCACAAGGTACACAAAGAAACAGGAAAGTATGGCCCATTCAAAGGAAAAAAATAAAGCAACAGAAAATGTCCCTGAAAAAGACCTGAGGGTAGATCTACTAGACAAAGGCTTTAAAACAACGGTCTTAAAGATGCTCAAAGAACTAAAGAAAGATGTGGAGAAAGTAAGAAGACAATGTATGAACAAAATGGAAATATCAATAAGAGATATAAAAAAGAAACCAAAAAGAAATTCTGGAGCTGAAAAATACAATAATTGAAATGAAAACCTCACTAGAGAGATTCAAAGGCAGATTTGAGCAGGCACAAGAAAGAATCACCAAACTTAAAGATAGGACAATGGGAATTATTGAATCTGAGCAAGAGAAAGAAAAAAGATCCAAGAAAAGTGAACAGAGCCTAAGGGATCTGTGGAACATCATGAAGCAGACCAACATATGCACATCAGGAGTCCCAGAGGGAAAAGAGAGAGAGAAAGGGGCAGAGAGAATATTTGAAGAAATAATGGCTGAAAACTTCCCAAACTGATGAAAGACATGAATATAAACATCCAAGAAGCTCAATGAACTCCAAGTGAGATGAACTCAAAGAGATTCACACAGAAACACATATAATCAAACTTTCAAAAGACAAAGAATCTTGAAAGCAGCCAGAGAGAAACAACTTGTCATATATAAGGAATCTTCATTAATATTATGAGCAGATTTCTCATTAGAAACTTTGGAGACCAGAAGGCAGTGGGCCAACATATTTAAAGTACTAAAAGAAAAAAACTCTCAAGCAAGAATCCTATATTTAGCAAAACTGTCCTTCAAAAGTGAGGGAGAAATTAAGACATTCCTAGATAAACAAAAGCTAAGGGAGTTCATTATCACTAGACCTGCCCTGGAAGAAATGCTCAACAGAGTCCTGCAATATGAAATGAAAGAATACTTGACAGTAACTTGAAGCTGTATGAACAATTAAAGATCTTCATAAAGGTAAACACATGGGCAATTATAAAAGCTAAAACTATTGTAACAACAGTTTGTAACTCCACTTTTTGTTTTCTACATAATATAATTTAAAATAATTATCAGTTTATGTTTTGGGGCACACAATGTATAAAGATGTAATTCTCTTATATCAACAACTGAAAGGGATGGGGATGGACTTGTAAACAAGCAGAGTTTTTGCATGTTATTGAAGCTAAACTAATATAAACTCAAATTAGAGTGTTATAACTTTAGGATATTAAACCAGGGGCTAGAGGGAGAGGGGAATGGGGAATTATTGTTTAATGGGTATAGCATTTCAGTTTTGCAAGATGAAAAGAGTTATGAAGATGGATGATAGTGATGGTTGTCCAATATTACGCATGTATTTAATATCACTGAACTGTACATTTAAAGATGGTTAAGATGGTAAATTTTATGCTATACATATTTTACCACAATAAAAAAAATTGAAGGGGCCGCCCGGTGGCGTAGCGGTTTCGTCCGCGCTTGGCAGCCCGGGGTTCGCCGGTTCGGATCCCAGGCGCCCGCCGACGCACTGCTTGTCAGCCATGCTGTGGCGGCATCCCATATAAAGTGGAGGAAGATGGGCACGGATGTTAGCCCAGGGCCAGTCTTCCTCAGCAAAAAGAGGAGGATTAGCAACGGATGTTAGCTCAGGGCTGGTCTTCCTCACAAAAAAAAGAAAAATTGAAAAGAAAAGTAATCCACTTACCCCATGCCATTTCCCAACAATGCCACTGAGTAGATATGGGCAGTATCACAAAAGACAAAGGAAATAGAAAATGAAATAGCATGCAAATATTAACTCAAGAGTACACATTAATATAAGTTTAACTAATGAAATTAAAATAAAATAGCACATCAAAGTACATTATTGTACCACCTAAAATCATCTCCTATACCATGGCATTTCCTGTACCACACTTGGAAAACACTGGGTTTCATGATTTCTAAAGGTTTTAGCTCCAAATTGTGACTCTCTCACCTCTCAATAAGAATCCAGCCAATGGAGTCATTCAGGTAGAACAGCTGCTCTGATTTGACAGATATTTCTAGGAATCTAGCTAAACAGATACTCTGTTCTGAGGTTTCAAAGACAAGGCTTGATGATGTAAGAGCTGAAATGCTATTGGAAGCACTCAGCCACCATAGGGGGCGGGAGTATATAGGTGGCCATAGAAGAGATATCAAATTTGAGGATGGCCTTTTCACTTTTCCCTCAGGAAAAGATCAGTGATTCAAACTTTAGAATCATTCAGCAAAGGACATGTGAAGGCCACCTAAATTTTGTATATGGCTGTGAAATGAAGTCAATCAAAAGGAGGTACAGTCATGTGTCACATAACGTTTCAGTCAACGATGGACCACATATACAATGGTAATCCTATAAGATTAGTGTCATATAGCCAGGTGTGTAGTAGGATATACCATCTAGGTTTGTGTAAGTGCACTCTATGAGGTACACATGACATGGCCTAACGACACATTTCTCAGAACGTATCCCCCTCGTTAAGCAATGCATGACTGTACTATAAAATGGCACTGTCCAACATGCCTGCCACCAATTACAGATGGCTATTAACACTTAAATTTAATTAAAATTAAATAAAACTAAAAATGCAGTTCCTCTGTTGCACTAGCCACGTTTCAAATGATCAATAGATGCATGTGGCTAGAAGCTACTGTGTAGGACAGAGCAGAGGAATATTTCCATCACTGCAGAAAGTTCTACTAGACGGGACTGCTCTGTAGTCTATACTGATAAACAGTCTACAGAGGAGCCATTGATGGGGAACAAATACAGTCATGTGAGAAGTTACAGTCTAGCTGAAATTGCATGCATAAACATGCATGCACACACATACAACCTCTATAGTTTGAGATCTCTATCTTTGTAAGAATCAAAGTAGATCTAGAGGAAAAGTGATGCATCATTTTCTTCTCTTCCTCAAGTCCTGATCCCCTACTTGTGTTTCTATTATCCAAAGCTTTTTGTGTCAATAAGGTCAGACATGCTCCAATAAAGGAACTGAGAGTGATGAGCATATAGATTGTTTGGGAAATATTAATAAAAAGTTTCCTTGTCAAAAAAAAAAATAGAACAGAGCCCTGAGGACCTGTAGGACAATTATCAAAGTTCTAACAGTTGTGTTTTTGGAGTTCTGGAAAGAAGGGAGGAAGAGACTGTGGTGGAAAAAAATATTTCAAGAAATAACAGTCCAACACTTCACAAATGTGGTAAGAAACAAAAATGTACATAATTAAGCAGCTCAGCAAAGATAAACTAAAAAAAAAAAAATCAAATTTTCAAAGCAAAAGAACAAATATTGAAAGCAAAGGAAAACAACACATTACATATTTGCATGACCACAGATTTCTCATCAGAAACCATGGCAGTCAGAAGACACTGAAATAACATCTTGAAAGTACTGAAAGAAAAGACCACTCAACCCAGTGAAACTATCCTTCAGGAACGAAAAAAAAATAAAGACATTCTCAGTTCAAAGAAAACCAAGAAAATCTGTTGCCAGTAGACCTGTTCTAAAAGAAGTTCTTCAGGCTGCAGTAAATGATAAGAAGTAAACATGGAACTTAAGGAATGAATGAAAAGCAAAAGAAATGGTAAAATTCTTGGTTACACATAAAAGACTATTTTCATCCTCTTAAGTTCTTTAAATTATGTAAAGTATAGAAAGTATATGTTAAAACACTGCCAAATACTATTTTCAATGTATGTAGATGTGATAAATATGATAACTATAACATATAAGGGAAAAGCTAAAGAGATCTACATACATTCGACTTAAAGCAGTAAAATATTAACTCTATCTGGACCTTAAATGATTAGGTATGCATATTGTTATCCCTACAGCAACCAATGAAAGCTGAAAATATACACAAAGATATAGCCAAAAAGCAAAAAGATAATTTTTTAAAAACTAAAGAACAAGAACCATATGAACATCTTAATAGACACAGAAAAAGCAATTAACAAAATTCAACATCCAGTCATGATAAAAATCTCAGCAAACTGAACTTCCTAAACCTGGTAAAGGGCATCCATGAAAAACCTAAGCTAATATTATATTTAATGGTGAACGACTGAAAGCCTTTCCCTAAGAGCAGGAACGAGGTAAGAATGTCTGCTCTTACTGCTACTATTCAACATCACACAATCAACATCATGGTCCGAGCCAGTGCACGAGGCAAGGAAAAGAAATAAAAGGCATAAAGATTAGAAAGAAATTAAACTTGCTGTATTCACAAATATCATGGTTGTCTACATAGAAAACTCCCAAGGAATACGCTAAAAAATCTCCTAGAACTAGCGAGTGGATTTAGTAAGGCTGTATGGCATAAGATCAACATAAAAAACTCAGTTGCATTTCTCTATATTAGCAATGAATATCTGGAAATCAGTACTATTTACGATAGCACCAAAAGTTATAAAATACACCAGTATAAATCTAAAAAAATTGTGCAGAACCTGTATGCTTAAAACCACAAAACATTAAATAAATGGAGAGATACACTGTTTTCATGGATGGGAAGCCTCAATATTGATAAGATATCAATTCTCCCCCAAAACTTACCTATAGATGTAACACAATCCCAATCAGAATCCTAGCCATATCTGTTTTATACATTAACAAGCTGATTCAAAAATTTATATATGTGCACTGTTGGTGGGACTGTAAATTGGTGTAGCCACTATGGAAAACAGTATGGAGGCTCCTCAAAAAATTAAAAATAGAACTACCATATGATTCAGCAATTCCACTTTTGATCGGAGGAAAACAAAAATACTAACTCAAAAAGATATATGCACCCCATGTTCACTGCAGCATTATTTACAATAGTCAAGATAAGGAAACAACCTAAGCGTCCATCAATAGATGAATGGATGAAGAAACTGTGGCATATATACACAACAGAGTATTATTCAGCCATAAAAAGGAATGAAATCTTGCCATTTGTGACAACATGGATGGACCCCAAGGGCATTATGCTAAGTGAAATAAGTCAGACAGAAAAAGACAAATACTGTATTATTTCTCATATGTGGAATCTAAAAAACAAAAACCAAGCTCATAGATACAGAGAACAGATTAGTGGTTCACCTCCAGAGGCAGGAGGTGAGGGTAAGAGAAATGGGTGAAGGGAGCTGAAAACAAAAACAAAAAGGAAAAAAAAATTAAAAATTGAATTTAAAAATTTATATAAAAGGCAAAGGAACTAGAAGCCAAAACAATTTTGAAAAAGAAGAACAAAGTTGAAGAACTTATAATTTGATCTCAACACTTATTATAAAACTGCAGTGATGAACACAGTGTGGTACTGGCAAAAGGATATATACATAGATCAATGGAACAGAATATAGAATGAAAAAAGAGACTCCACAGATTTCTTACAAAACCACAAAGGCAATTCAATGGAGAAGGGATGGTCTTTTCAACAAATGGTACTGAAACAGTTTGAAATCTATACACACACAAAAAATGAATCTCAACCCATATCTCACACCATACCCTCAAAATGGATCATTTCTATAAGAAAATATAAGAGAATAATCTTTGTGACCTTGGGTATGGCAGAGTTTTTACATACAACATCACAAGTAAGATGCATGAGAGAAAAAAGAAAAGATAAATTTGATCTCATCAAAATTAAAACCGTCTGCTCTGAGAAAGTGTTAATAGAATGAAAAGAGAAACCAAAGATTGGAGAAAATATCTGCAAATTACATAGTGAACAAAGGACTTATATCCAGAATATAAAAAGAACTCTCAAAACTCAAAACCAAAAAAATAATGGGCAAAATATCTGAACAGACACTTCATCAAAGAAAATAAGCAAAATAAGATCAAGAAAGATGCTCAAGATTACTCATTATTAAGGATATGCAAATTAAAACCATAATGAGATACCATTTCAAACCAATATGAACAACTAAAATAAAAAATACGAAAAATACCAAGCACTAGCAAGGATATGGAGTAAGTGGAACTCCCTTACACTGCTAAGGCAAATGCAAAATGGTGCAGTCACTTTAGAAGAGTTTGGTAGTTCCTTACAGAGTTAAACTTATTCTTACTACATGACCCAACAATTCCTCTCCTAGGTATTTACCCAGAACAAAAACTTATGTTCACACAGAACTCTGGATGAGATATTTGCAGTAGCTTTATTCATAATTGCCCCAAACTGGAAATATCTCAAATGTCTCCCACTTGGTGAATGAATAAACAAACTGCAGTACATCCATACAGTGGAACACTACTCAGCAATAAAAAGGAACAAACTACTGATACATGCAACAACATGGATAAATCTCAAATGCATTATGCTAAGTGAAGGAAGCCACACTCTAAAGACTACATACTGTATGATTCCATTCATACAACTTTCTGGAGAAGGCAAAACTACAGGAAAAGAAAACAGATCAGTTGCTGGGCACTGGATGTAGGGAAGGAATTAATTACAAAAGGATAGAATGTGGTAATTTCAGGGAGTGATGGAACTGTTCCGTAATATACATGAATTGCTTGCATATTTATGACACGATAAATCATTTTAAAAGGAATATTTATATAAGTCCAGAGTTAATTCTAAGATTTCTAGGATGAAAAATTCCCTTGCTTGGCTGTTGGAAAGGAGTAGCTCTATTCTTTTTCCCCAGAAGAAAAAGGTCCTTCTCAATGCCCAAGCAAGGACATCCAAAGGGCCCACTGGGTCTACTACCTTGATACACACACTTACCAACTTTCTCAGAAAAACTATGTGAAACTTTGCTTAAGCTGGAAGAATTCACTACTGGGTTACTACTTACTACGTGCCTGATTTGGGGCACGTATGTAACTAAGTCTCAGTTCACTCATCTGTAAAACACTGAGCTGGTTGTCAGGATTAAGTGAGGCACTGTATATAAAACAGTCAAAACCTTAATTCCTACACTTACATGCTCTCTTCTCACCTTTCCTTTCCCTCATATTCTATAGAAACATTTCTATTGAAAGTTAGCCTATTCTCTGAGCTAACCTCCAATTTCTGAACCATTGATTATGTGCACTTCTTAAAATGGTTTTCAGCTACAAGAAAAGGCCAGGCACATTCAGCTACCTCAAACGGCACAAGTATTAGCTATAACAGTTGAACCTAAGGCAGGCAAGAAAGCCACAACACTAGTGAGGATTCAGCTACTGCTCTTTTCATTGTAAATACAACCTGCTTCAAGTCTGTTTTATCAACATTAAACGTTGCAATGGTCAAAAAACACTCAGACTAAACTAATGATTTGAATCAACTGCACTTTTAGGTGCTCTCACAAAATCCCCTTTCATGCATCTTGGTCTACCCCATTAAAAGTGTTTGGAGAAAAAAATAACTCAAAGAGGTGACAGACTGATTTACTTATGTTAGTTGGAATGAAATGATTCCATCATAACAGGTAGAATAACAGTGCTTTATCATTCAGGAACCAAAAGCAAAGATATCCAAAAAGGAAAAAGTTAAGCTAGAACCTAAAGTAATGAACTCAAACAGATATCCTCATTTGCAGTAGAGTCTATACAGTAGCAGCAGTCCATTAGGTTGCTGTGAAAATTAAAATTAAATGAGAATGTTAAATGCATGGAACACTAAATGGGCTCAATAAATGGAAGTTATTATCATTGTAAGGTGGAGATGTGAAACTTCCCTGGTTCACTTTGATATAATTTATACTAGCTTCCAATAAGGAAGATCTGTGATCCACCCACCTTTTCAAATGAATCCTCCTTAAAGCTTCTAACATACCAAAGAATAAGAAGGACTTTGGGTAACAAATAATAATCTTCCCTCAGAAATACGTACATATGGTCCGAGAAACACACAACTTACCAAGACTGAATGATGAAGAAATAGAAAATCTGATCAGACCTGTAACTAGTCAGGAGACTGAATCAGTAGCCCAAAACCTCACAATAAAGAAACATCCAGGACCAGATGGTTTCACAGGTGAATTCTAGCAAAGATTTAAAGAATTAACACCAATCCTTCTCAAACTCATCCAAAATACTTAAGAGGAGTGAATACTTTCTAACTCACTCCATGAGGCCAAGATACCAAAGCCAGACAAAGACATTACAAGAAAACTAAAGACCAACATCTCTTATGAATATTGCTGTAAAATCCTCAACAAAATACTAGTATATTAAAGGATTATACATGATGACCAAGTGAGATTTATTCATGGAATGCAAGGATGGTCCAACATACAAAAACTGATCAATATAATACACCACGTTAACAAAATGAAGGAAAAGAAATCCTACATAATCATCTCAATTACAGAAGAAACATGCAGCACAATTCACACTTCTCATGATAAAAATATGCAAAAAACTAGGAATAGAAGAAAACAATCTCAACATAATAAACACCATATATGAAAAACCCACAGCTAACATCACATTCAGCGGTGAAAGGTTGAAAGCTTTTCCTCTAAGGTCAGTAACAAGACAAAGATGCCCGTTTTCACCATTTTTATTCAACATAGTACTGGAAGTCCTAGCAACAGCAATTAGACAAGAAAAAGAATAAAAGGCATCCAATTTTGAAAGGAAGCAGTAAGATTATCTCTGTTCACAGACAGCATGATATGTATGTAGAAAAAGCCTAAAGATTTCACAGAAAAAACTGTCAGAACAAACAATTTCAGCAAAGTTACAGGATACAATATCAACACACAAGAGTTGTGTGTCTATATACAAACAATGAATAATCTAAAAAAGAAATTAAGAAAGCAATTCCATTTATAATAGCATTGAAAAGAATAAAATACTTAGGAATAAACTTAACCAAGGAGCTGAAAGACTCATATACTGAAAACTACAAAACATTGTGAAAGAAATTAAAGAAGACACAAATAAATAGAAACTATCCCATGTTCATGGATTGGAAGACCTAACATTGTTAAGATGTCACTACTATCCAAAATAATCTAGATTCAGTGCAATCCCTATCAAAATCCCAATGGCATTTTTTGCAGAAATAGAAAAATCCATCCTAAAATTCATATGGAATCCCAAGGGACCATAAATAGCCAAAACAATCTTGAAGAACAAAGTTGGAGGTCTCACACTTCCTGACTTCAAAACCTACTACAAAGCTACAGTAATCCAAACAGTATAGTACTGGCATAAAGATAGACACATAGACCAATGGAATAGAGAGCCCAGAAATAAACCCTCACATATGAGGTCAAATGATTTTCAACAAGAGTGCCAAGAACATTCAATGGTAAGGATAATCTTTTCAACAAATAGTGCTAGAAAAATTGGATATCCACATCCAAAAAATAAAGGTAGATCCTTACTTTCCACCAACAAAAATTAATCAAAATGGATCTAACACCTAAACATAACAGATAAAAGTATAAAACTCTTAGAAGAAAACATAGGGAAAAAGCTTCATGACACTGGATTTGACAATGATTTCTTGGATATGACACCAAAGGCACAGGGAACTAAAGGAAAATAGACAAACTGGACTTCAAAATTAAAAACTTTTGTGCATCAAAGGACACTATCAAGAGTGAAAAGGCAACTTGCAGAATGGGAGAAAATATTTGCAAATTATATAGCTGATAAGGGATTAAGACCCAGAACATATAGAAGACTCCTAAAACTCAACATGAGAAAAGAAACAACCCAATTCAAAAATGGGCAAAGAACTTTGAATAGATATTTCTCCAAATAAGATTACAAATGGCCAATAAACACATGAAAAGATGCTCAACATCAGGGAAATGCATTTCATTAGGGAAAGGTAAAACAAAACCACAATGAGATACGACTTCACACCCATTAAGATGGCTATCATTAAAAAACCAGAAAATAACAAGTGTTGACAAAGATGTGGAGAAACTGGAACCCTCACACACTACTTGTGGGAATGTAAAATGGTGCAACCACTATAGAAAACAGTATGGCAGTTATTTAAAAAATTAAAAGTAGAATTATTGTATAATCCAGCAATTTGACTTCTGGGTATATACTCAAAGAAACTGACTGCAAGGTTTCACAGAGATATTTGTATACTCATGTTCATAGCAGCATCTATTCACAATAGCCAAAGGGTGGAAGCAACCCAAGTATACACTGACAAATAAATGGATAAACAAAATGTGACATATATGTAAAATGGAATACTGTGCAGCCTTCAAAAGGAAGGAAAATCTGACACATGCTACAACATGGATCAATCTTGAAGGCATTACACTAAATGAAATAAGATAGTCACAAAAAGACAAATACTATATGATTTCCTCACATGAGGTATTTAGAGTAGTCAAATTCATGAGACAGAAAGCAGATTTGGTGGTTGCCAGGGGCTAGAGGGTGGAAAGTATGGACAATCATTGTTTAATGGGTACAGAGTTTCAGTTTTGCAAGATGAAAAATGTTCTGTGGATGGATAGCAGTGATGGTTGTACTACAACAAGGTGAATGTACCTAATGTCACTGAATTGCACACTTAAATATGGTTAAAATGGTGAAACAAAAAATTATTAAGCAACATTCAGATATTTTAAAAAGACAAATACTGTATGAGTCTACTTTTATGAGGTATCTAGAGTAGTCAAATTCATAGAAACAGAAAATAGAATGATGGTTGCCAGGGCTGGAGGGGGGAAATGGGGTGTTGTTTAATTGGTATAGAGTTTCAGTTTTACAAGATTAAAAAGTTCTGGATATTGGTTGCACAACAACGTGAATATATTTAACACTAATGAACTGTACACTTAAAAATTTAAGATGGTATATTTTATATTCTGTGTATTTTACCACAATTAAAAATAAAACAAAATATATACATACATACACACAGATAACACATCTGAAAGATGTTTGTCTTCAGAGTTCATTTGGAGAAGAGAGGCAAGGGTAGAAGTGCACTTAGTTTACTGATAGTATATCAACTGTGTGCCTGAAATAACACCAAATGGTTCCTCCAAAAGAAAATTATTGATTATCCTGAATGAAATGACAAAAGCTTTTGGGATTTATCAGCTCTGGAATTAATTCTAAAAGACTAGGGCTAGTTTTCTTCTCATGTAAACTTTTTTGTGTGTGTGAGGAAGATTAGCCCTGAGCTAGCATTCATTGCCAATCTTCCTCTTTTTGTTGAGGAAGATTGGCCCTGGGCTAACATCCCTGCCCATCTTCCTCCACTTTATATGGGATGCTGCCACAGCATGGCTTGACAAGCAGTGTGTCAGACCGCGCCTGGGATCCAAACCTGCGAACCCCAGGCCACCAAAGTGGAGTGTGCAAACTTAAACTGCTACGCCACCAGGCTGGCCCCTCATGCAAATTCTTGATCTAACTCTTAATGATGTTTTTAATTCTACAAGCTTAACTTATTCAAGACAGCAATCAGGCACTAGAAGAGCAGAAAGAATATTATCAAGCCATTTTTGCCCCCAAGCAAACACAAATGTCAAATGACTTAAGTGATCAACTTTATAAAGAGCACTTTAATTTGTGAACCTCATTTTTCAACCAACTTGGGCAAATGCTAGAAGCGGATGATGGGACAGGTCATAGAACTGAAACTCAAAAAAAAAAAATTTTTGAGATTAAACCCACTAAGTTCTGTTCCTGGCTCTAGAAGGATCCCTATGTCTAAGTCTCAGTTGTCTCATCTACAATACCATGGCCCTGCTTTAAAAGAGCACTGTGTGTTAATTATAATTCAAAACCCAACTAAATATAAATACAGTTGCTGAGGATGGCTTTTATAAGCTATCATTTTCATCATGTGTCATCCTTTTCCTACTTAAAATAATTTTTACTTACTTGGTCAATTTGTGGCTTTTCACTGCTGTGAGAAATTCTCTAACAATCTCAGGACTCTGGTGCCTGCATGGTGTTTTTGATATGTATTTTAATGTCTATTTAAAAAGAAAGGAAAAAGCAAGCATAAGATAACATTGAATGAGAAAAGAGAAAGCAATGGCTATAATTTAATATTCTAAAATTTTGTTTCAAAAATCTTCTATAAAAGAAATGCCTTCAGGAGAATCAATCTTCATATAATAGGAGTTCCTCAAAAAGAAAACCAGTAGCTGAAACAGGAAAAATAATGAAATTTTAGAAGAAAACTTTTCTGAACTTAAAAAAGAAAGGAAGAAAAAAACCCAGTCTGACAATTGTGTTATCATATTTCAGATAATTTTTTTAAAGCCAGGGAACCCCAAGAATAAAATAAATAGCCATGAGTCCATATGGATATAAATGAATGAATAAATAAAACAAATGGATGAGAAGGAACAACTTTTTCTTACAGAAGAATTCTACCTACTAAAGTAGAAGGAATGAGGGATATAAATCGCCATTAGGCAACTGCACCATAGTAATAATTACTGTAGGAAAGATTTACCAATGAATGCTAAAATGGGCAAAAGCTTAAGGAGAAGGATCATCCCCAAAATATTTATTAATTACTATGGTGGTTTTAACATATGTCCTCAAATTCTTTGATATCTCTCTCTTCAAGAGGTGATCCCTAATCCTCTTTCACTTGAATATGGGCAGGACTTGGTGACTCCTTTCTAACTACAGTCATGCTTGCTTAACAATGGGGATATGTTCTGAGAAAAGCGTCGTTAGGCGATTTCATCTTTGTGCAATCATAGAGTGTATTACACAAACCTAGATGGTTTAGCATACTACACACCGAGGCTATATGGTACTAATCTTATGGGACCACCGTCATATACGCAGTCCATAGTTGACCAAAATGTCGTTATGCGGCACATGACTGTAAGAATATGGAAATGGAAAAATAGTACTAACTTTAGGGTGGAGAAACCTGGCAGATACCACCTTAACCAAGTGATCAAAGTTAACAGCATCAGTAATAAGACACTGATATCATGTACCCCATATCATGCAACGAGAAGGGCACATCATCTCTGTGATATTCTTCCCCAAAAGCCCCACATCAGTCTAGCCATGAGAAAACATCAGACAAACCAAAATCGAGGGACATTCTACAAAATACCTGACCAGTACTCTTTAGAAGTTTCAAGGTCATGGAAGACAAGGAAAGATTAAGGACCTATTACAGACTGGAAGACATGAAGAAGACATATTAACTAAATACAAAATGATGTCCTGAATTGGATCCTTGAACAGAAAAAGGGCATTACTGGAAAAACTGGGGAAATTCGAATAAAATCTTTAGTTTAGTTTAATAATATGTACCAATGTTAATTTCTTAGTTTTGATAATTGTACCAAGGTTACATAAGATGTTAACATTAGGGAAAACTAGGGGAAGGGTACACGGGAACTCTCAGCACTATTTTTATAACTCTTCTGTAAGAGTAAAATTATTTCAGAATAAAAGGTTTTTATTTTTTTCAAAAGAGGGAATCCCACCTAGACATAATTTGAGAGGAATTTCAAACCTGAAAAATAAACAGTAGCCTGAAGCATCTAAGTAAAGAGTCTCTCAAAAGTTCAAAAATCAGGCTGGCCTCAGACTCCTCCATAACAACAAATACTAATAAACCAAGTAATACCTATAGAGCCCTGAAGAATAAAAGTTGAACCCAAGAACTCCATATTCAGATGAGTTGTCATTTACATTAAGAACACTAGAGGGGCTGGCCCAGTGGTGCAGTGGTTAAGTTCAGCACACTCCACTTCTGGGGCCCAGGTTCATGGGTTCAGATCCTGGGTGCAGACCTACACCACTCATCAAGCCATGCTGTAGTAGTGACCCACATGTAAAGTGGAGGAAGACTGGCATAGATGTTAGCTCAGGGCCAATCTTCCTCAAGAAAAAAAAAAGAGGAAGATTGGCAACAGACGTTAGCTTAGGGCCAATCTTCCTCACCAAAAAAAAAAAAAAAAAACCACTAGAAATGTATTCTCCGGTATAAAAAGTCTCAAAACATTTAGCACCACAACAACTTTCCTTACGGCACCATGAATTGAAAGCAAGAACTTAAGGAGTAACAGAGGGGGTGTGAGCGTAAACTGATGGTGTAGTTAAAAGTACTTGATAGTTTGGGGCCGCCCGGTGGCGCAGCGGTTTAGTCCGCACTTGGCAGCCTGGGGTTCGCGGGTTCGGATCCCGGACGCCCGCCGACACACTGCTTGTCAGCCACGCCATGGCGGTGCCCCATATAAAGTAGAGGAACATGGGCACGGATGTTAGCCCAGGGCCAGTCTTCCTCAGCAAAAAGAGGAGGATTGGCGACGGATGTTAGCTCAGGGCTGGTCTTCCTCACAAAAAAAAAAAAAAAAAGTACTTGATAGTTTGAAATTTGGTTATAAAACTACCAACAAATGCTTTCCTCTTCTTTGAAAGAGATGAACTACATAATGTAAAAGAACATGAATGAATAAACGAATGATAGGGTGTATTTTTTTGGTGAGGAAGATTAGCCCTGAGCTAACATCTGTTGCTGATCCTCCTCTTTTTGCTGAGGAAGATTGGCCCTGGGCTAACATTCATGTGCATCTTCCTCTACTTTATATGTGGGACACCTGCCACAGCATGGCTTGATGAGGGGTGCACAGGTTCACGCCCGGGATCTGAACCCACAAACCCTGGGCTGCTGAAGTGGAGCATGCAAACTTAACCACTACACCACTGGACCAACTCCGAATGATAGGGTTTTAAACACACGATTACATGAACAAAACTGGATGGGAAGGAATGGTGACAAAAGTGCTAAACCTCTCATTTTCCTTAAAAGGGATTATGATAACTTAATTCAAGTTTAATAGTATCTCTGAAAGATAATTAAAACCAAGTCCTCTTAGAGACAAAATTGGAATTGGAAGAATATGGCAAGAAAACATAAATTAAAACGACAGATACAAAATCATAACATCACATATAACAAATATAATGGCTTAAATTTTCCTTTTTTTGGACAAAGCATAAGATTGGGAGAGAATGCAGCAAAATGTCAACTAGATATTAAGATTATGAATTACCTTTGCTTTCTTCTCCATGCTTTTTGGTACTTTCTATGTTTTCTACAATAAAAAGTATCACTTTTCGTGTAATGAATAATTTGGCTTTGCCCAAAGAGAAGGTCTGGTCTTTGCCCTCAGCTTCTGGGAGGTAATCTCCAGACTCTTGGAATGTTATACCTAATAGGAGTATCTTTGTCTGGGACCTTAGATCATACTGGATAGTCTTAACAATGTGATTTAGGGTAGGGACTTTGGGTCGTACTGTTTCAGTCGACCTAGAGGCTGAGATGAACTACATGGGTAATCAATCATTCAATCATGCCTATGCAATGGAGCCCCAATAATAACTCTGGACACTGAAGCTCATGTGAGCTTTCCTGGCTGCCAATATTCTATACATGTTGTCACACACCAATTGTGAGAGAGAAATGTGTCCTGACTCCATATTAAGAGGAAAATGGAAGCTCTGCATTTGATATTTCTCCTGGAATCTGCTCTATTTGCTTCTTCCCTTGGCCAATTTTAATCTGTATCCTTCCCTTAAAGTAAATCGTAACTGTGAATATAACAGCTTTCAGTGAGTTCTGTGAGTACTTCTAGTGAATTATTGAACCTGAGGGTGGTCTTGGGGATCCCTGACTTGCAACTGGTATTAGAAGTGAGGGCAGTCTTATAGACTATTCCCTCTAATTTTGTAGTTGGCTAATCCTCACAATTGGCCAAACTCCTTCCACTTTTATAAGCAGAATAAAAACTGGGTTATTGTAAAACTATTCAAATCAGATAATAGGCAATCTTGATTTGATGGCCAGTCATTAGCAGAATAACCAACCCTCCTCAATGGCAGTTCAGGTAAACCCTCCAGAAGCCTAGGCTTACTTCATAGGTAATAGTATTCAAGTTCTGTTGTCCAGAACTGTGTTTATTCTTTCCACTTTCTTTACGCCGCTCTTTCAGATCAGTCAATAACTGGAACACCTAGGAAGAGATATACAAAAGACTTCTATAAATAAATTTGAGCAATGTGTCTATTCCAAGGTCAATGATTTTGAAGGATAAATACTATTTCTTTTCTTCCCACAAACCCTCCCCCCAACCCTTGCATCAGAGCAAATGTGAGTCTGAGAAGCATGTGACATTTTTAAAATGCTCTTTTATCTAAGTCGGATAATCCAGATTCATTAGTTTACTTAAAATATTTCAAATGGGGAGTGACGTCAGCATCATGGCGGAGTGAGATTCCCTCTTTGAATCTCTGCCCCCTACGACACAACGAAAACATCATTCACATTCCAACAGAGCTCAATCAAACACTACGAAGGACTTCTGAGAAACCCCTGCTGCCATACATTGGACGGTGGAGGCGCGGGAAGCCCAGGAGGACGGGAGGAGAGGTAGGAGGTTGTACTCCCCCTCCCCAATCGATCGGCAAAAACAGCGCGGTTCGCGGACAGAGGGGGGAGGGGCGGCCCACAGAGGGGAAAACTAGCGCCATCCAGGTGCTCTCACAGACTGTCGCGAGATCCCCACGGGGAAGCGACGACGGACTGTTTAGGGGGTGTAGCAAACACCCTAAGAGAGCCAGAAAGGAAACCCCCGAGTCAAGCAGGAGAAAGAGAGGACCCCTCCCCCCACACACCCGGCGTTTCAGCATAATCCCTCCGGGGGCTGCAGCTGCCTCAGAGCAAACCGCTCGCGATCTCCATCTAGTGGCAGCAGGGGGAAACTGCAGGACTAACTTTAATCATGACGGGTAAAAATAAAGCCGTCCCTGTCGGATCCTTGCGAAAATATGTCAGGGCTACAGACCAAAAGGAAAATGACAAACACCCAGAAACCAACCCTGAAGGCACAGAATTTGATAACATGAATGACAGAGAATTCAAAATAGCTATCATAAACAAGCTCAACGAAATACAAGACAACACACAGAAACAAATCAACGAATTCAGGGATTATGTCACAAAAGAGATTGAAACCCTAAAGAAAAACCAATCAGAATTATTGGAGATGAAAAACAAAATCAACGAGATAGTGGAAAAAATGGAGTCTTTAAAGAGCAGAACTGACAATATGGAGGAACGAATTAGCACTATTGAGGATAGCCACGCAGAAATGCTCCTGGTAGAGGAGGAGAGAGAGCTAAGACTAAAAAGAAATGAAGAAATTCTTCGAGAAATATCAGACTCAATGAGGAAAAGCAACATAAGGATAATAGGTATTCCAGAAGGAGAAGAAAGAGAAAAAGGAGCAGAGAGTTTGTTCAAAGAAATAATAGCTGAGAACTTCCCCAACCTAGGGAACGAGAGGGAAATAACAGTGAATGAAATCAATAGATCACCTAAATATATAAACAGGAATAAAAAATCATCTCGCCACATAGTAGCAAACTTGAAGAATACCCGTGACAAGGAAATAATATTGAAGGCAGCTAAACAAAAAACCAAAATAACATACAAAGGAAACCCCATCAGGCTCTCAGCTGATTTCTCGACAGAAACTCTACAGGCTAGGAGAGACTGGAATGATATATTCAAAATCATGAAAGACAAAAACCTTCAGCCGAGAATACTTTATCCAGCAAAAATATCCTTCAAATACGATGGAGAAATAATAACTCTCCCTGATAAACAAAAGCTAAGAGAGTTCGTCACCACAAGACCCCCACTACAAGAAATGCTCAAGAAGGCCCTTAGGCCTGAAAAAAAACAAATGAGAAAGGGGATACAAAGATTTCAGCAAGGAGAAAAGCAAGGAGACTAAACCAGAACAAAATACAGTTGGAAAACATCAAAAATTAATTCAAGCTCATCACTGGAAACACACATTCATGACACAATCTGGAATAAAGAGATAACAAATAAGGAGGGGAAGAGGTAAGGGATTGAACTGACCCAGCCTCAGGAAAAAGGAGGCATCTGAAAATGTACTTTCTTATCCAGGAGATCGCTTATATAAACCGCACGGTAACCACTAAACAAACAACCAGAAGAGAACCACACATGACAAATAAAGAGAAAACCAAGAGAATGAACATGCAGAAATACCAAATTGAATTTGCAGTCCGAAACACAAGGGACAAGAAACGAAGGAAATGCAAAAGAACCAGAAGATGAACAATAAAATAGCAACATTAAACCCTCATATATCAATAATCACTCTAAACGTAAATGGATTGAATTCTCCAATCAAAAGACACAGAGTGGCAGGATGGATTAAAAACCAAGATCCAACAATCTGCTGCCTCCAGGAAACACATCTCAGCTCTAAAGACAAACACAGACTCAAAATAAAAGGATGGAAAACAATACTCCAAGCTAATGGCAAACACAAGAAAGCAGGAGTAGCCATACTTATATCAGACAAAGTAGACTTCAAGATAAAAAAGGTAATGAGAGACAAAGAAGGGCAAGATATAATGATAAAAGGGATACTTCACCAAGAAGACATAACACTTATAAATATCTATGCACCCAACACAGGAGCACCAAAGTACATAAAACAACTGCTAAAAAACCTTAAAGGAGATATTAACAATAACACAATAATAGTAGGGGATCTTAATACCCCCCTTACATCAATAGATAGATCATCCAGACAAAAAGTCAATAAGGAAATACTGGACTTAAATGAAAAACTAGACGCAATGGATTTAATAGATATATACAGAGCACTCCACCCAAAAAAAGCAGAGTACACATTCTTCTCAAGTGCTCATGGAACATTCTCAAGGATAGACCATATATTAGGAAACAAGGCAAACCTCTATAAATTTAAGAAGATTGAAATCATTACAAGCATCTTTTCTGATCATAATGCTGTGAAACTAGAAATCAACTGCAAGGAAAAAACTAGGAAAGGGACAAAGATGTGGAGACTAAACAACATGCTACTGAACAACCAATGGGTCGTTGATGAAATTAAAGGAGAAATCAAAAGCTATCTGGAGACAAATGAAAAGGAAAATACACCATACCAACTCATATGGGAGGCAGCAAAAGCAGTCCTGAGAGGGAAATTCATAGCAATACAAGCTCACCTTAACAAACAAGAAAAATCCCAAATAAATAACCTTAAATTGCACCTAACAGAGTTGGAAAAAGAAGAACAGACAAAGCCCCGAATCAGCAGAAGGAGGGAAATAATAAAAATCAGAGCAGAAATAAATGAAATTGAAACCAAAAAAACAGTAGAAAGGATCAATGAAACAAAGAGCTGGTTCTTTGAGAAGATAAATAAAATTGACAAACCCTTAGCCAGACTCACTAAGAAAAAAAGGGAGAAGACTCAAATAAATAAAATTAGAAATGAAAGAGGAGAAATTACAACAGACACCACAGAAATACAAGGGATTATTAGGGAATACTATGAAAAACTTTACGCCAACAAATTGGACAACCTAGAGGAAATGGACAAATTCTTGGACGCGTACAACCTCCCAAAACTGAATCAAGAAGAAATAGAGAATCTGAACAGACCAATCACAAGTAAAGAGATTGAAACAGTAATCAAAAACCTCCCAAAAAATAAAAGCCCAGGACCAGATGGCTTCCCTGGAGAATTTTATCAAACGTTCAAAGAAGATTTAGCACCTATCCTTCTCAAACTATTCCAAAAAATAGAGGAAGATGGAATACTTCCCAACACATTCTATGAGGCCGACATCATGCTGACACCAAAGCCAGACAAGGACAATACAAAGAAGGAAAACTACAGGCCAATATTGCTGATGAACATAGACGCAAAAATCCTCAACAAAATATTGGCAAACCGAATACAGCAATACATCAAAAAGATCATACACCACGATCAAGTGGGATTTATACCAGGGACACAGGGATGGTTCAACATCCGCAAATCAATCAACGTGATACACCACATTAACAAAATGAAGAATAAAAACCACATGATCATCTCAATCGATGCAGAGAAGGCATTCGACAAGATCCAGCATCCATTTATGATAAAAACTCTCAACAAAATGGGTATAGAAGGAAAGTACCTCAACATAATAAGGGCCATATATGACAAACCTACAGCAAACATCCTACTCAATGGGGAAAAACTGAAAGCCATTCCTTTGAGGACAGGAACAAGACAAGGGTGCCCACTCTCACCGCTCTTATTCAACATAGTACTGGAAGTTCTGGCCAGAGCAATTAGGCAAGAAAAACGAATAAAAGGACTCCAAATAGGCAATGAAGAAGTGAAACTCTCACTATTTGCAGACGACATGATCCTATACATAGAAAACCCCAAAAATTCCATCGGAAAGCTACTAGAAACAATCAACAACTACAGTAAAGTGGCAGGGTATAAAATCAACTTACAAAAATCAATTGCATTTCTATACACTAACGATGAAAAAACAGAAAGAGAACTCAAAAAGACAATCCCATTTACAATTGCAACAAAGAGAATAAAATATCTGGGAATAAATTTAACCAAGGAGGTCAAGGACCTATACAATGAAAACTATAAGACACTATTGAAAGAAATTGAGGAGGACATAAAGAAATGGAAAAATATTCCATGCACATGGATTGGAAGAATAAATATAGTTAAAATGTCCATTCTACCTAAAGCAATCTACAGATTCAATGCAATCCCAATCAGAATCCCAATGTCATTCTTCACGGTAATAGAACAAAAACTACTGAAATTCGTATGGGGCAACAAAAGAGCCCGAATAGCTAAAGCAATCCTGAAAAAAAAGAACAAAGCTGGAGGCATCACAATCCCTGATTTCAAAATATACTATAAAGCTACAGTAATCAAAACAGCATGGTACTGGTACAAGAATAGACACACAGATCAATGGAACAGAATTGAAAGCCCAGAAATAAAACCACACGCCTATGGACAGCTAATCTTCGACAAAGGAGCAAAGAACATACAATGGAGAGAGGGAAGTCTCTTCAATAAATGGTGCTGGGAAAATTGGACAGCAACATGCAAAAGAATGAAAGTAGACCATCTCCTATCGCCATATACAAAAATCAATTCAAAATGGATCAAAGACCTGAAAGTGAGACCTGAAACTATAAAACTCCTGGAAGAAAATATAGGCAGTACACTAATTGCGATTGGACATAAAGGGATCCTTTCAGATTCCATGTCTACCCAGACAAGGGAAACAAAAGAAAAAATAAACAAGTGGGACCTCATCAGACTAAAGAGCTTCTACAAGGCAAATGAAACCAGGATCAAAATGAATAAACAACCCACCAGCTGGGAGAAAATATTTGCAAATCGTTTGTCTGACAAGGGATTAATCTCAGTAATATACAAAGATCTCATACAACTGAGCAACAAAAAAACAAACAACCCGATCAAAAAATGGGCAGAGGATATGAACAGACATTTTTCCAAGGAAGAGATACAGATGGCCAATAGACACATGAAAAGATGTTCAACATCACTAATCATCAGGGAAATGCAAATCAAAAGTACACTGAGATATCACCTTACACCGGTTAGAATGGCTATAATCACAAAGACAAATGACAACAAATGCTGGAGAGGTTGTGGAGAAACGGGGACCCTCATTCACTGCTGGTGGGAATGCAAACTGGTGCAGCCTCTATGGAAAACAGTATGGAGAGTCCTCAAAAAATTAAAAATAGAAATACCGTATGATCCAGCAATACCACTCTTGGGGATCTACCCAATGGACTTGAAATCAACCATCACAAGAGGCGTATGCACCCCTATGTTCATTGCAGCATTATTCACTATAGCCAAGAAGTGGAAGCAACCCAAGTGTCCCTCAACTGAAGATTGGTTAAAGAAGATGTGGTATATACATACAATGGAATACTACTCAGCCATAAGAAAAGATACAATTGTCCCATTTGCAACAACATGGAAGGACCTAGAGGGTATTATGTTAAGTGAAATAAGCCAGAGAGAGAAGGACAGACACTGCATGAACTCACTCATATATGGAATATAAGTGAACACACGGACAGAGAGAACTGATTGGTGGTTACCAAGGGGAAGGGGGGTGGGGGGGGCACAAGGGGTGAAGGGTTACATCCACAAGGTGACGGACAAAAATGTACAACTAAAACCCCACAGTGTTATAAACTAAGACATCAATAAAAAAAAAAAATATTTCAAATGGTTCCTATCAATATACACTATATTGCTGATCTCCTCTGAGCTCAAAAATAATATACTGAGTATTTGAAAGTAAATTTTCCTAAAATAAATAATTTTTTTTAAAAAAAGGATTCTGCTTCTCTAACATGAAAATGTAGTAAAATTTATTTCTGGGAAAGAGAAATTATGAAGCAAGTGATAAAATATGGTTTACAAAAAAAAGGGAAAGAATTCTATAGAACTTTAGACGTAAATTTTCCTCAAAAAGGAGAAACTTATATGTAGTAGTGCTAAGGAGGGTAGTTGGGAGGATATCTCTTTCCTATTTTAGAGATTATACCAGAGAACTGAGGGAAGTATAGGCTCATAGACCATTACTAGTCATTCCTTTCAGAAATAGTGGCATGAGACCCAGTTAATGCAATGTTTCCCCAGTGGCCATAACACCCAAACAGATTCCAAACTAGACAATGAGGTTCCTAAAAGCCAATGGCTTGACCAGCAACCATTTCTTTCCTGTTATGGGCAGCAACCATTTAAGATGAAACTTTAGGAAGAAAGGAATATGGCTAACTATGTTAATTCTACTAGCTTCTATATATACCACACAGTGGAGACCCAAATCTCCCATAAGTCTTCATGCGTTTAGACTTTAGCATACGAAAAATTGACAGTGAATGTATGAATGGTTCTTTCTACACCTGGAGGTTAAATCAGATGATTTTGCTAGTACCCAACAAGATCCAGGCAATTTAGAAGGTAGGCAAAAATAATGTGATATCTCCCCTCTCACTAACCTCTTTCCTTCTTTCCTCCCTTTCCCCAGCAACCCAACCCTCAAGCCCCCAAATTCCAAATCCGTTAGTTCCTACTAAATTATTCATAATAGTGAGTCAACTAAGTTCTCATTTTCAAAATGAAAGCGTTAATACTTATGAGACTATTATGAGGATCAAAACAATAACATATAAAATCATTTTATAGGTCAAGAGTGGTAATTAGGAAAAGGCATAAGTATTTTAATAGAAAACCTTTGCAGACAGAAACAGTTCCAAAATAGATGCTGCCATCTCATGAAGGCATCCCAAATGAAGATCTAAAATCTTTGGGATTTGGGGAATGTTGCCTACTGTAAACTAAAGTTTTCCAGCTTCCCTGAATTATCGTGTATAATTTACCAAGCATAGAATATTCCAAGGTCCACCAGATGGTGCCATCTGTCCTATTTTAAAGTAGAAAATCCAAATGAATTCAGTCATTTCTAACCAAAACTAATTCAATAATCTTCAGAAGCAAAGGGCAAACTATCAGAGAGAAAAATACAATAGTCTGCTTCAAAGCTATTTACCTCGTAGTTACTGAGCAGTGCAGAATTGGCATCCTTCCTGCAAAAGAAAAGTAAATTATCATTAGTGTGGGCTTACATCCCTTTGTGTGAATTAAATATCTGTAAAATAACTCCTCTGTCAAGATTCAGTAATCCAGTTCAGGAATTTAGGGACTACAACTTAGAATTGAGAAATGTCCTAAGTCCTACTGGTTTAGCTGGCAAAGGACAATTTCAGAGCAAACTTTCCTTTTTACAGTCATAGCATATGATACATCCATCATCAGATAGGTGATTAAAATACTATACTTATCAGTAACCTATGAAGGCAGAAGTTAAGAGAAGTCAGACATCACAGGGGCAAAACCATGAGGGATGGGGGGGTGTCAATAAACAGAGTGAGGGTGCTAGAATTAACTGGAGAAACAGAGAGCTATCTCAGCCCACAACCATGTCCTCTCCCTGTTACCGGATACATACATCAGGGTCGGCATCACCCCCAGTACCATCTGCCTCCCACTAGCTACTAACATCTTGGACAGCCAAGTCCACCTGCTGAATCACCAGAAATAGGATCCTTAACACTAACATCACCACTGGGAATTCCAGCAAAGTCAAGAACCCTGCCAGATAGCCACAAAACAACAAAGGTGTTCATCTTCTATATCAATTCAACAGGGAGAGCTCATGTGTCGAGCAGTGGTCAAAAGCCTGGCACCCCTGTGTAACAGCTGATCAAAGCAAAATGTCGTCTTTCATGTATGAATGAGCACAGTAATGTGACTTTTGATTCATTCTACATTATCACATCAGAAAGTATTTATTGTTTTTAGTAGTCTAGAGGCAGTATTGTGTGATAATTAATGACACAGTTTTCAAATCAGACAATCTGGGTTCATATTCCAGCTCTGCCACTTATAAGGTGTGTGAGTTTTAGTGAGTTAATTAACCCCCCCCTCCCCCAAAGTTTCCCCATCGAAAACAAAAAATGGGGCTAAACTAGTACCTAGAAGTGTAGCCTGGATTCTAAATGCAGCTCCACCATACATTAGCCATGTGAATTTGGGCAAGTTATTTAACCTCTCTCTGTTTCAATTCCCTTATCTATAAAATGGCAATTATAGTACCAACCTTGTAGGATTGTTTACAGGATTAAACTGAAACATGTAAAGTACCTGGAACACAGTAAGTGCTCAATAAATGCCATCTATTATCATCATTATCTGTGCTACTACCACCACCACCACCTCTTCCTACCTCATAAAGCTGTTACGAGGATGAAACAAGACATTTTAAAAGTGTAGCATAGTTCTTGGTACTTACTAAGATTTCCCTAAATGAAGGCTATTATTATTATTTGTGTGTGTGTGTGTGTGTGTGTGTGTGTGTGTGTGTGTGAGGAACACTAGCCCTGAGCTAACATCCATTGCCAATCCTCCTCTTTTTTTTTGTTGAGGAAGACTGGCCCTGGGCTAACATCCGTGCCCATCTTCCTCTACTTTATACAGGACCCCGCCACAGCATGGCTGACAAGTGGTGCGTCTGTCCGCACCCAGGATCTGAACCTGCGAACTCCGGGCCACTGAGCAAGCACGCTAACTTAACCGCTACGCCACCAGGCCAGCCCCGAGGCTATTATTTTTAAAAGATATCATCTCACTTAATTCTCATTAAAACCCCTGTAATGTAAGAGCTATTATGATTCCCTCTTCATAGATCATGAAACTGAGGCTCAGAGATTAAAAAACTTGCTTTAGGTCACACAGTAACAATCCTAACTGAAGTGGAAGATAACTATGGAATTGTGAAAAATGAGACTGCACTGGACAAATGGAAACTGGAAATGCAGAATCCTAAAACTTCAGGAAGAAGTTTGGACTTGACATAATGTACAACAAAGACTACTGTATGTTCTTAGACCAGGAGCAGTAGGGCTATATAATGAAAATGATAACAAAATTTCAAGAACATGGGCCTAAAAGATGGATGATTTCCCCAGTCAATAAATAAAGCACAGCTAGCAGGTGGTTAACACAAGGATCCCACCTAGGCCCTAGGTCATCAGCACAGTGACGTCAGCACTATAATCAAATCAGCACGTGAAGCTTACCAAATGCTACCAGTCATTCAACAAATAGCTGAGATTTCACAAAAGTGCTGCTTTGCCCAAATGACCACGGCTGCACTCAGGTCACAAAGAATATCACATTTAAAAGCAACCTAACACAGGAAGGATAATGCATAATGAGTGTATGTGATATGGTTTATTTAAAATTGAAAATGACAAATCAAACCACATGTCATCTTTGCCTACTTAATCAGGAAGTCAGCCCACAAGGCTTCCTCTATCTTTGCTTGAAATTGAGTTACAACTCCCTCTGTGCCCTAAAACACATGGCAGCTAAGACATCCCTTCCTGAAACAGACTGGAGAAAAAATAGAAATGTTATTTCTCCTCAAGACCAATGGATCCATCTCAGGTGCCACTGCTACAACTTCAATTCCAAATCATAGTCCCTCTTCTGTCATGCAGAATATTCCATGCCCTGGGAAATCTGTCTTTGGCTCTTCCAACTTATTGCCCCACTGCCCAAGTCAATATTGTTAATGCAAGAATTCAAAGAACATCATCTGCCTTTTCTAGAACCAATATACAAAAAAGGAGGGAAACTCTCTTTCATGGGTATTTTAAGGAACCTATGTTTTGGGACCAGGAGAACAATGGATGCTTAAATGGGTACTGCGTCTTGCAGACTCTGGCTGGCAGAAGCTGATTTATTCACTGACGCTTTTATTAGGAAGATAAATAATTTCTTTTACCCAGATAAATACTAATGGAGTAAATGCCAATGTATGCTAGGCATTTATTCGGTAAAATGTCAATGAGTATAGTATCCACCTTTTACGAAGTCCTAAATGAACTGTGTATTGGGGAATTTTTTTTTAAAGGCAGTTTTATCCTGAAGAAGTTACTGTAACCACCACTAAGTGGCAGGTCGTTGGGAACAAGATATGGCAAGATCTGACAGACATCAACTTAATCAAATTATCCAGTTTAACAGCACCAATAATGATGATGTGATGTGCTGAGAAAGACACATCCCTTCCAGCAATCCTGCCAAAAAATGTTTAATTGGAATCTAGTCATGAGGATATAATCAGACAAATCCAACTGGGGAAAAATACTTCATTAACAACCAGGCTTGATTCTTCAAATATCGATGTTATTTGTCACAATGCCAATGTCACAAAAAGAGGCTAGGAAACTGTTCTTAGAGTAAAAGAGATTTAAAGAAACGTGAAAACTAAACACAATGTATGATTCTTGACTAGATCCCGAATAAGGGGAAAAAATCTAGCTAGAATGACATTATTGGGAGAATTGGAGAAATCTGAATGTAATTTGTATTTTAATAATAGTGGTTATATCAGTCCTAAATTCCCTGGGTGTGATAATAGCATTATAGTTACATAAGAGAATGCCTTTTTAGGATTGGGTAAAATGACATGATATCTACAACTCTCAAATGGTTCAGCAAAATGTGTGTGTGTATGTGTGTGGAGAGAGAACACGCACACATGTAAGAGAGATGAGGCAAATACATCAAAATGTTAACAAATAGTGACTCTAGGTAAAGGGTATAAAGGTACTCGTGGTGTTCTTTTGCAACTGTTCCATGGGTTTGAAATTTTTCAAGTTAAAAAGTTGTGAAAAATGGAAATGTAAAACTAAAGAATTCCATAAGGTTAAAAAAAAGACATTTTATAATTGAGATATGAGACGCATTTTCCTCCAATGTTTTTTAGGGTTACTAGAATCCGTCAATTGACACATCTGTCAATTATACATTTATAAGCTGTTGATAGCTACTGAGCAAGAACTGTCTGCTCTACAGCTAACACTTTATGTATTATGTAATTATGTAATACACTCACAAGCATTCAGACTTCAAGAAATTGCCTACCTCCACAAAACTTCATATTCTCCTGCAGGACTTCGAACAGCACTGACTTTATTTACAAGCGTTTAAAGCAAATATTTCAAGTGAATTTTAAAAACTGTCTGAACCTATACTTACAGGCAGGTAATCACTTAATTTCCTTAAGTAACGAATTAGTTGACTGAAGTTGACTTGCTATTTGAAGTTTAACCTGTAAAACCTCCTTAACTTGCTGAGTCAATTTAATGGATGTAAACATCTACTTTGGAAAACTGAATTCTGAATAAACAGAACAAAATGATCTATCGACAGAGTTTGCTTAGAAAATACACATACACAAAAAAGCCCATGCAAACAGTGCCTACTAATTGCCACACAGTGAACTCTTACGAACTCACTAACAAGCAGGATTGCTCCAATTCTTCTGTGTTCAACCTATGTTACTGATTCAAGTCATGTTCTGAAAAACTAAACTCTGGTACAGGAAAACTGGGTAGCTTTCAAAGTCAATAAACAATTTGGGAGCTAACAAGCAAGTATCCTCTTTCCAGCCCTGTTGCTGAATTGTTATAGGACCTATTAGCTAACTTCTCTAAATCTCAGTATTTCCAGCTGTAAAATGAAGGAAATTCTGACACTACCTCAAAAAGATGATATAGAAGATAAGAGTTCATTTTCCCTAACGATGTATATTAAGTTCAAGAATAAAAGAGTGGGGACAGCCCGGTGGCATTGTGGTTAAGTTCACATGCTCTGCTTCGGCAGCCCAGGGTTTGTGGGTTCAGATCCTGGGCACAGACCTACACACCGCTCATCAAGCCATGCTATTGCGGTGTCCCACATACAAAATAGAGGAAGACTGGCACGATGTTGGCTCAGGGCCATACACATACACACAAAGAATAAAAGAATGAACACAAAGCTTTCCAGGAATATAAATAACCCCAAGGCATTAGACAAAGTTAGCCAAATAGCAAATACCTTATATATACAAATATTTAATTTTGCTATGAATATTTTGTATCCTTTTACCTAAGGAAAATGTTTCCAAATGATGGTCAAAAAGTTTTTATTTTTAAATTCTATCGCCCAACCAAATAAAGCATAAATATTCCTCATCTTTAAAACATTTCTAGTGTATGTCTATATGTATTATTCATTCAGTAGGTATTTACTCAGTGAATGAAGAAGAAAAAGTAGTAAAAACTCAGTGGAGTTTTCCATCCATTCCTCCTTACTCCAGGTCCTAGGAGTGCCCGATAGAGGTCTAATATATTTGCCCTCTCAGTGACTCAGGGTTCTGCTAAAAATCCTAAGGACCACACTGCCAGAGAAGGCACCCCTCATGTTGGAGGCCAGGCAGGAACTAGAAGCTAGACCTCAGACCTTTCCATTTCAGGGGTCCTTCCGCTCCCAAACCACATGCCTATCTCAGAAAACCTCATTTTCCCATAAATTGCTAGCTGAAAAATTCTTTTTAATTTTTAAAAAATTTTTATTTATTTATTTTTCTACAGAGCACTAGTTTTAGGGTTTGTTTCTTTTTTTTCCCCCTACAGGGAAAGATTCGCCCTGAGCTAACATCTGTTGCCAATCTTCCTCTTTTCTTTCCTCCCCAAAGCCCCAGTGCAAGGTTGTAAGTCCTTCTAGCTCTTCTATGTGAGCTGCCACCACAGCATGACAACTGACAGATGGGTGGTGTGGTTCTGCGACCAGGAAACAAACCCAGGCTGCTGAAGCAGTGAGAGCGCTGAACTTTAACCACTAGGCCATCAGGGCTGGCCCCGCAAAATTCTTGATTGGTTTCAATAAGTCATTGACTCCTTGGGGAGAAGTAGACAGGCTGCTACAGAAGAAAAAACAATTGATGCAAACTATTTCACTTAGGAAAATCAGAAAATCTATGCCCAACAATTACGAAGCTAGCTAATTAATTTATATTTATTAAATTAATGAAGTATTGTTACATTACTTCACTGAGCAAGTATTTGCTGAATGCTTACTATGTGCCAGACACAGTGCTAAGCTCTAAGTTAACAGACATTGGTCCCTGCCTTCATGGAACTTACACTCCCATGAGGGAGACAAGGCACTAAACAAGTAAACAAATACCTATTATTACAAGGTGTGATTACTTAAGGGAAAAGTAAGCCATGGTGCTATGAGAGATAAAAAGGAGGATTATTTTGGACTGACTGAAGAGGAAAAGCAAAATTGCAAAGGGACACTCACACTAAGCTATCAAAAGGATACGAAAGGAGCACAATGGGGAAAAGTATATCAGGCAGAGGGAATAGCAATGCAAAGGTCCTGAGGTAGGAAAGGGCTTGGAAGGTTACAAAAACTACCTGACTGCCAGTGAAAAGTGTGTATGTTTGGGGGGTGGGGACAGTGGCAAGAGTTAAGATTGGTGAGTAGGTGAGGTTATATGGAATCTTATAGGTCCCAGTAAGGAGTTTTACACATGGAGTGACTTGATCCAATTAATATTTTAAGATCACTCTGGCTGCTGTGTGGAGAGTGGAAGCCAAAGGCTATCGCTTAATCCAGACCAGAGATGATGGACTATAAAGTTAGCAGTGGAGATGGTGAAAAGTAACTGCATTCAAAACATATTCTGAAGGTGGAGATGTCAGGACTGGCTGACGGATTCGATCTAGGGGTCAGGAAAGAGGGCTAGAACTTTGGTATCAACAACTGGATGGATGATGAGAGAAAAGGGTTAGAAATATACTTTTGGGAATCATCAGCAGATAGTGGGTAAAATGCCCAAGGGAGAGAGTGTGGAGAGGAAGGGTCCCAGGACTGAGCCCTAAGATACCTCAACATTTAGAAGCCAAGCAAGAGAGGAAGGAGGAGCCAGGAAAGGAGATTGAGAATTAGTCTTTGATGTAGGAGGAAATCCAGGAGAGCATGTCACAAAGCCAAGAGTTTCTAGAGTTTCTGTATCAACTGCTGCTAAGAGATCGAGAAAGTGGAGGCCAGCCATAAAAAAGGACAAAATCATCCCATTTGCAACATAGATGGACCTTGGACCTTGAGGGTATTACGTTAATTGAAATAAGCCAGACGGAAAAAGACAAACACCACGTCATTTCACTCACATGTGGAAGATAATAAACACACGGATAAAGAGAACAGATTAGTGGTTACCAAAGGGGAAGCGGGGGTGGGCGAAAGGAGTAAAGGTGCATATCCGTCTGGTGATGGAAAAAACTAGACTATTGGTGGTGAGCACAATGCAGTCTATACAGAAACTGATATATAATAATGTACACCTGAAATTACACAATGTTATAAACCAATATGACCTCAATAAAATAAAAATTAAAAAAACATTTTCAGACCCCAAAAATCATTTTACCTAGAGTCAATACTGTAGGTATGGTAGGATACTAGTGGCAAGTTTGGAAATCCAGAAAATTACAAACCACAAGATATTAAGGCTTGTCTCTTTGAGCTTTTATTTTGGTTCTATTGTTGAGAATCCATTCCCCATGCCACAAGAAAGTAGACAACATGCTACGGAACGTTGAGCTTCCAATACCCCACTCCTTGACACAGTGACTTTGAGGTCCTTGGATAAAACATGATACATGCAAATATAGTATGTTGCTGTTACTACTGCAGTAGTATAAGTAATAAAAGACTGTTATTAGTACTTAAGAAGTGTTCACCTATGCATGTTCTTGAACTGACAGATTCGAAGAAAGAAGCCTGGGTTTTACTGAATTGTTCCTTTGAAGGGAGTCAAGATTTATATTCAATGCACTTTATGGTGTCTAAATGACTCCATCAGTGTCGAACTGCACACACAAAATTTAACCTTCTTTCTATAATCTACCATAATAAACACTGACAGTATTTCTGTTATTTAAACACGTCTTTAGTTTTCTTGTTCATTTTCTGCTCTGGTTTCCAGCCAGTGTTCTGTGTAAAGACATGTTAAGTTGGAGGGAAATGTAATCTCAAAATATTTTTTTTAAACAACTTGCAGTGGTACTAAAAGCATTATCTTTAAGTTAGTAAACAATGGACTATAATTTTTGAAATAAGAAGATATTCTCTTAAAATTTATTATGATCAACAAAACAATCAATCAACAGAAAAAGAAAGTTGAGGCCAGAAAATCAACTTTTGGATTTGACAAGATGGAGGATTCAGGTGATCTTCACAGGACCCACTTCTGTAGACTGGTGAAGATGAAAGCCCAACAGAATGACTGGGAGAATGAGGGCATAAACAACACTTCTAAGACGTTATCTTTTGACGGGAAGCAGAAATGGAGCAATAGGTGGACATGAATGTGGAAACAAGGGATTTTTTAAGACGGATAAATTAAAGCAGGTTTGCATGCTGACAGGAAATGCTCTAGTAAAGAGGGAAAAATTGATAATGATGGCTTGGGCTAGAGTAACATACATGAATGTTTTTCAAGTTGCAGATTAAACCCCATTAGTGGATTGCAAAATCAATTTAGTGGGTCAATATTCATTTTTAATAAAAGAGGAAAGACAATATTAGAGTGTACTGCATACAGTAAAGGTAAGTGTTTTTTCATACAGCTTTCATTTCAGTTATATATATATATTGTGGTCTTAGTCTGAAAAACAGTATACATAACTATTAAGCATGAGGCAAAAGAACATAAAAGAAAATGTGAGTATTAAGTAATCAGCGCCAAAGAGAACATAATATAGGTATGCCTACAAGTTAATGTCAACCATGTAAAAACCCACATGCAGAGTAGCTGCAAAAGCTTGCATTTGCACGCGATACAATGAGCAAATATGGAAAAGACGATGTGGAGTTAAACTGTTAGAACAGCTTTTACTCCCTCTACACACACGTACACACGCAAACACACCGCGCTGTTTCTGCGGTCCCAGTCCTGGCTCAAGCACTTCCTTCTTTCCTTCGACCCTTCCCTCACAGAGCTAACTGCTCCTTACAAACTCAGATAGCACCCCTTCTGAGTTAGGGCTCCCCAGGTAAGGCTTATCCGTCGTCTCTCCTCCAGGTACTTCCAGGGTGGACTCGGCCTTTATACGTTCCAAGTCCCCGCTCGGCTACCGGGATGGGCTCCCCACTATGATCCAGAAAACGCTAATCAATGAATGACGGAGGGAGCAAGCACAATGAAAGGCCGCCGGGCCCAGTGGCACTCGGCCCGTGTCCCAGGCACAGGGTGGGAGTGGGGCCGAAGGTTCAGAGGGGCAGAGCGAAAGTCCCTTTCTTCCCCGCTACCCCGACCCCACAGATCCTTCCAGACTGGGCCGTCGCCCTCCCCTCACGTCCCTACGAGGGTCGCCCCAAGCCCACGTCTCTCGGCTCCCAGGGGTCTAGCCGTCCCCAGCCGTCAGCGTGGGACCAAAGCTGCGGACGCGCCCTGGGCGGCTTACACTTCCATGTCGACCCCGCCTCGTGGCCTCCAGCCTCCAGCCGCCAGCAGAGACAGAGCCTTACGCCGCGCCGCCACCTCTCCGCGCCGAACGCCTGGTCGCCGGCTCCACGCGCCGCGCTGCACGCCGGGACCGCCGCGCTGCACGCCGGGAGCCTGGCCAACCCGGCGGGGCCCGTACGCTGCCCGGCTCTGCTCGCGGTCTAGTACCTGTGCCCTTCGCCCCGCCAGGCTTCAGATTGTTAGGCGTGTGCAGACAGGATTTATCTCATGTTTTCGTGCCTAGGTTATATCAAGGTATTAATAAACGAAGGTTCCAAAGCCGTAATCTGGTTAGTAGGCCTTTGCAACGTTAAAATGCCCCCCCTCGCCAGCCCCTCCCCCCAGGGAGAAGTGGCGGGGGAGGGGGAAGGGTGGCGGGGGATGGAGCCGGCTCTGGGCTGCTGGAAATGTTCTGTTTCATGATCTGGGTGTTGGGTACGCGGGTATGTTCAGTTTCTGAAAATTCAATGAGCTGTACACTTAATGTGCACCTCTCAGTATGTATAATTGAATAAAATGTTTTAAAAGGTGAAAAAAAAATCTCAGCCTCCCTTTTCCCTGTTCCCACTCTTCCTTGAGAGCTATTTGGCAAAAAAAAAAAAAAAGTATAAAAAGCCTGAACGACAAGCACGGTCTCTGACCTTCCGGCCTTTTAGCAGTACCCAAAGGGAATTATCAGGTGCTTGAAGAAAGATGCATGTGTAATGATGTTTTTCCTGAGAGAGAGCCAAAATGCCAAAGAATGGGGAATTCATAAATCGTGTTTCAGCCACACTGTATAATATTGAGTCATTGAGAAATCATGTAGCATATTTAGTGTGCTGGGGAAATGCTTAAGATAGGATTTTTAAAAGATAGAAAATGATGTGGTGTGACCCTAATAATCTAAGAAAAAATAACGCATAGAAAAAAAATACCAAAGGGTATAGAAGGTAGAACCACCTAATCTACTACATTTTATGTCTTTTCAAAACAATAGGGGTGGGAGGTTGATACCTATTATCTTTTTGGACTTTTTGGTATATTTGAAATATTTCTTAAAGACTGGGAAAAATATGGCAAAATATTAACAGTGGCAGATGTCTTTAGATGATAAATCAATTGCTAATTTTTTTCTGCTTTTTTATACTTTCATCTTCTATTCGTTATCATTTACTAAACTCATTCTCTTTGCAAGGCACTTGCTAAGCACTTTGTTATTCCATGGTATTAACAGTTAATGGTGCAGGCTTTGCAGTCAGACAGCCTGTGATTCTGTTTACCTGCATATAGAGGCTGTTTGACCTTGGGAAATTACTTAACCTCTCCTAACCTTAATCCCCTAATCTGAATATTATAAATGTGTTAGATAATCCTTATAAAGTGCCTAGCACATAGTAAGCGCTCAACAAATAGTAATTACTGTGACAATACAACCATGTCACTCTATGAGGTAGATTCCATTGTTATTCAA
This sequence comes from Tapirus indicus, assembly GCA_031878705.1. Classification (NCBI taxonomy): domain Eukaryota; kingdom Metazoa; phylum Chordata; class Mammalia; order Perissodactyla; family Tapiridae; genus Tapirus; species Tapirus indicus. Next base: position 122,496,174 of record CM062922.1, on the reverse strand, counting down.
GTTTTACTATTGAGGAAACTGAGGCGGGCTTGGAGAGATGATGATTTACCCAAGGTCACTCATATAGCAACTTGTCCAGTAGAGATTCAAAGCCAGGCAATCTGAACAAATACAGGAGGTGTATTAAATTGTTAATAGCGACTGATAATTGGATAAAGAAAATGTGCTATCTTAATACAATGAAATACTATTTAGCAATAGAAAGGAATGAAATACTGACACATGCTATAACATGGATGACCCTCAAAAACATGCTACGTGAAAGAAGCCAGACACAAAAGACCATATATTGTATGATTCCATTTATTTGAAATGTCCAAGAATACACAAATCTATAGAGACAGGAAGTAGATTAGTGGTTGCTTAAGGCTGGGAGTGGAGCATGGGAGGTGATGGGAAGTGACAACTAATAGATACCAAGTTTCTTTGGGGGGAAACAAAAATGCCCTAAAATTATGGGGCCGGCCCGGTGGTGCAGCGGTTTAGTTTGCACTTTGGCAGCCTGGGTGTTCGCAGGTTCAGATCCCAGGCGCCCGCTGACGCACTGCTTGTCAGCCATGCTGTGGCGGCGTCCCATATAAAGCAGAGGAAGATGGGCATGGATGTTAGCCCAGGGCCAGTCTTCCTCAGCAAAAAGAGGAGGATTGGCAATGGATGTTAGCTCAGGGCTGGTCTTCCTCACCCAAAACAAAGCCCTAAAATTAGATCGTGATAATGGTTGCACATCCCTGTGAATATACTACAAAACATTGAATTGTACACTTTAAATGGGTGAATTGTATGGTATCTGAATTATATACCAATAAAGCTTGTTAAAAAATTTTTAACTGGTGTTTGCCTGTGGGGACTGAATTGGAAGAGAAGTAAGGGGAGTTTTTAATGTTTAAATTTACACATCGAGAATTTTTAAAAGATTTTTCAGTGCACATGTTATTCTTAAATTACAAAAATATTATTTTAAAAACAACAAATTTACTTAAAAATCAACAAGGAAATAAAATGTCACCCCAGACCCAAATGTCTCCCAATTCATGTGGAGAGTCCCCTGTACCTCCCTTGAGGAGAGTGGGCCCCACAAAGAAGCGCAAACGATGCTCGTCATGTTAGTCGCTCAGCAAACATGTAGTGATGGCCCATTCAGTGCTGATGATACAAATGTGAGTAATACACACCTTCTGCCCTGGCTAGCTCACAGCCTGGTTAGGGAGCCAGCTCTGGACATCAATAACTACGATACGCTGTGTTTAGACTTGATGGAGAAGATGAAGGAATGACTAATGAGGTGGAGAGGCGTCCCAAAGCCAGGGGAGTTTGAGCTGGGTTGGGGGAGGAGCATGCAAGGTCAAGACTTCAGGGATGGGCTTCCAAGGAAGAGAGGCTAGTGCCTCTGAGGGCCCCACAATAAAATGGCTAAGCTCCAGGTTCTCCAAGGGAGGCCACCCTAGGAGTTTGGGGACCGTATGTAGTCACCCAATGTATCCTGGAAGGGCAGCTGAGTAGTTAGGAGTGAGGCCCACTCCCAAGGGAAGGTTGCCCAGAAGGAGCCTGCACAATGAGATAACCCAGCCAACAAAGCTGGGCCAGTCAATGGCTGAAACTCCTGCTTGACCTGTCCCCCTCAGCGCCTCCCTGAAGCTTTCCTAACTTGAAACTGCCAACATTAGGGATGCATCCCTGTTCTGCTCTAGACTTTTCCATAGTTATTTTGGTGCACCTAGGTGGGAATTTCAGGGGAGAGAGGCCAGGTAAGATTTTCACTCTTCGGAGGCAGATAAGTCCTGTACAGCACTCAGCCTTCAGCTGAAAATGGGTGTCATCCATTGTCTGAACAGTCCTGGCCCCCAGCCTGGCAGTGGGGATGGACACAGAAGGTTTGCCTGTGGTCAAGGTTCTGAAGGAAACACTAGCAAAATAGAGTGGGGTTGTGATCCCTTCTTTACTCTCCCAGGAGCAGGAACTGTAGACTCTTGGTGACATCCAGTCATGGGTTGTATTCCTGGGGACACATAGGAATGAGGCAATCAAGTGTAGTGGTTACAGATGTGGGCTCTATAGCCAGACAACCTGAGTTAAATCCAGGCTCTATCCCCCACTAGCTGTGTGGCCTTAAGCAAGTTTCTTAACCTTTCTGTACATTGGTTAACTCATCTGTAAAACAATAATATTAGTATTCTCTACCTTATAGAGTTGTTGTGCTTAGAATACCACCTGGCATGTGGGAAGCATGAGGGGGAAATGTTAACTATTATTATCCTACATTTCCAAAGCAAGGAAATAAGATTTTGAATGAAGAAAGCTTTAAGTATAAGGTAATATGTGGATGTCATCTAGTTCTCCTCATTGCAGATATGCTATCCACCTTCTTGGGAAAACCATGGAGCCCTTCATTACCTATCTTGTCTTGGAACAGTTGACATGAATTGAGTTAGAGGCTTCTAGTAATAGAACATGTTACATGGCAGTACAGGGCTGAGGATGGGGCATGGGGGCAGGAACAAGTGGTCAGCCCCATAGGGGCATTTTCCTAGAGTCTTTGTGTATAGTACACAGAATAATGGCTCCCTAAAGATGTCCACACCCTAATGCCCCAGAACCTGTGGATATGTTACCATACATGACCAAAGAGACTTTGCAGATATGATTGAGGTTATGGACCTTAAGATGGGGAAATTATCCTAGATCACTCTAAACATTGAATATTTAATCACATGAGTGCTTAGAAGAGAAGAATCTTTCCCAGCTGATGTCAGAGTCAGAAGAAGATGTGACTATGGAAGAATGGTCAGAAAGATGCAACGTTGCTGGCTCTGAAGATGGAGGAAGGGGGCCATGAGCCAAGGAATGTCAGTGGCCTCTAGAAACTGGAAAAGGCAAGGAAATAGATTCTCCTTTGGAGCCTCCAGAAAGGACTACAGCCTTGTCAACACCTTAATTTTAGCCCAGTAAGGCCTTCTAACCTACAGAATTGTGAGATAATGAATTTGTGGGGTTTTGTGTGGTAATTTATTACGGCAGCAATAGAAAACTAATACACTCCCATACAAATCTTTTGTTCCATGTAGACTGTCCTCCTGCTTATTCACTGTCCACAGTCAAGAAAGGCTGCTGTCCAGCTCTGCCCCCACCTTTTCTGCAGGAGGCTGAGTAGCCATCAGATAGCTCCTAGACAGATCCAGGTGTCTCAAGGCATCACGGGCACACACATGCCTGAGCACACCCAGAGCTCTGGGCCTCTGTATGGTGGCTGCCTGTGAGCCCTTTGCAGTGATGGCTGCTGTCTTGCTGCAGCAGGGCAGGCTACTGTTGTTCCCAGGCTCCGAGGCTTGCCTCCTGCCTGACACCATTGCTTCACATGCCTTGGGCTTCATTAGTTTATTTTCATTCTCTGGCTGCTGGAGTCTGTGGGGCCAGGTGAGAGTGGTACCAACTTCTTAATCTCAGGTTCCTGTGCCAGATGAACTGTAAGCCAATCACTGAGACATCAGTGCTTGGAGATGGAGAAAGGTTTATTCAAATTGGCCAAAATGAGAGAGCAGGAGGATAGGTTCTCTCAAATCTGCCTTCACAAGAGAAGAAAGCAGGGGGTTTTATAGAGCTAAGGGGCTTGGCAGGAGGAGTTTCAGAGAAATAAAAGGGTAATCCCTGTTTCTTTCACTCCAAATAAGGCCTTGGGCAATCTGACTTCTGGGTGTCAACAGCAGCTGGGGGCTGGTTATCTAGTGATCCTAACTTCCTTGAAGGCATTCTTTTTCTGCTGTGAAACAAGCTCATAAATTCTTGTGACCCTTGAGTCACCCCTCAGGTTAAACAAGAAAACAGCAAATTGACAAGATTAACTTCTTTTCATCTATGTCTGTGTTGGGAACAAGGTCAAAAGGTAATCATGTTCTTATTGAATATTTAGAGTAACCCTCAGGTACCTGGCTTCCAAAGGACAATTAGAATGACTGGCACAGTTCTCCTGCCTTCCAACCAAGCAGGAGTCTTTACTCTGCACTCTTGGGACCGAGGTTTTTGCTGGAGGCTCCTTGATCTTTGGTGGGCCTGCTCCCCCACTCCCAGCCCAGTCAGCCCAGGCCTGAATTCTGGAGCCTCTACCATGTGCTTCTCCCAGGAAACTTACATACTTCCCTAAAAGAGCTTACAACAGTGCCTGGCATACAGTAAGCACTACATAAGAGAACTCATAAAAAAAATCCTACATATTATATCTTTTGTCTAGTGTAATTTGTATAGCATAGGGATTAAGAATACAAGTTCTAGGGTTAGACTGCTGGCTTTAGTTTGGATCCTGGCTCCACTACCTACTAACTTTATGACCTTGGGCAAGTCACTTAATCTTCTAAGCATCTAATCTTCTAAATTTCCTTATCTGTAAAATAGTGATAATTGTATCTACCTCTTAAGAAGATTAAATGTGATAATAAACATGCAGTGGTTTTAAAACCTGTCTGCAAATTCTTTAACACTCCTTCCTCATGGGGTGGAGACTAATCCCTCCCTACTTTGAATATGAGCTGGCCTTAGTGACTCACTTCTAGTGACTAGAAGGTGGCAGAAGTGACACTGCATGACTACTGGGACTGGGGCAGAAAAGGTGACATGGCTCCCACCTGGTACTGTCTCTTAGGACATGGGTCTTTAGAGTCCTGAGTCACCCTGAAAGAAGCCCATCTACCTTCAAACTACCATGCTGAAAGGACCACATAGAGAGACCACACAGTTATACAGACTGTTGTAGCCCCCAGCCACTTGATTCTTCCCACCAAGGCATCAGATGTGTGACTGAGGAAGCCTTTGAAATGACCCTAGTTCCAGCCAGTGTCTGACTGCAACTGCATGAGAAACCCTAGGCCAGAACCTCCTAGCTGAGCCCACGCAACCTCCAGAATGACCCAAGGTAATAATAATTATGACAGTTGTTTCACAATCTGGGGTGCTTTGTTACACACCAATAGACAATAGATTTACACATAAAAGACTGCACATAAAAGCACTGAATAAATAGTAGTCCAAACCAGCATCACCCTGGCCCACGAGGGCTTCATTTATTAATAATAGCAACTACCATTTATTGAGTATTTAGTATAAATCAGGCATAATACATATACAATTTCTTCCTCACTCACTGCTGGTATCAGCTCAAGACAAGGTTGACATAAGGGAAGCCATGCTGTAAAAAAGAAGTCATTGTAACTTTGAATGACCTCTGATTAACTAGCCCAGACATGCTATGTGGGTTTTGTGGCCCCTCCCAGCTGCTATAAATTGATAACCTTGTTCTTTTGAGTTTCTTAGGAATGTGATGACCCCCGGGCAGAGAATCTAGGCTGATAGCCTTCATCAATGACAACTGAAAGATCAGGGTATAGGGCATTGCTCCAGTTTCTGATGCATATCAAGTAAAACAAAAGACTCAGAAACTAAGACCAGATGGATGCTCCCACCCTGAGACCTGATGCCTCCCGGACCTGGAGACCAACACTCTATATAACTGGCTGTAGTCTTTGTTCTGTAGGATGGTTCTTTGAGACATGAGTCAGCCATCTTCCCCCTTGCTAGCAAGCTGTAATAAATGCCCTTTCTTATCCACCATCTTGCCTCTTGACGATTGGCTTTTGTCTTGTGGTGAGCAGATTGTGCCATTCGTGCAGTAACAATGCCCAGTGCATGGGTGTCATTATCCCCTTTTTACTGAACCTCCAAGGGGTTAAGTCTCTTACCAGGCCACACCCAAGGAGTGATGTGGCTTAGATTCAACCCCTGGCTCCTCTAACTCTCAGAGCCTGTCACAGAACAAACTCCAGTATGGTGACTGCTGCTTGAGCCCTTCTAAACTGCTGCCAGTGGTGAGGCCTCTGCCTGAGCCGGGTCACCAACTGTCTCCATTAAGAACTAACAGGATTGGGGCTCTTGCCATTCGCTGCAGCATTCTTTCAGGCTGGCTTCTGCACGCTCAGCACCATGTATGTCTAGGTAATTTTAATTCAGCAAATGGAGAGTATGGCAACCCATAGGCCTTCAGCCTCCTTGTCCAACTTTTGTTTTCACCACAAAGCCTGGAAAAACAGTTGATTGTCATATGAGATTTAGTAATGATCCTGTTAGCCAGTTGTTCTTAACTTGACCCATCAGGTAATTAACTTCTGATAAATCAACCTCTTGCCATGCTCCCCCAATGGATGTTATTGCTGCCCTGCACATAACATGAGCTTTGTGGCCAGACTGCTGGGGTTCAATTCCCAGCTCGGCCACTTCCTAGCTGGGTTTTGTTGGGCAAGTCACTTAATCTCTCCCAGACTCGGTATCCTAATCCATAGAATGGGAGTAATTATAACACTGACCACAAGGTGTGGTTGTGAGGAGTTAAGGAGATAATCAATATATAAGATGTTTAGCGTAGTGCCTTCCAGCACATGGTTAAAGCTCAAGAAATATAAGTTATGACTGTTTTTTGTTTATTGCTCTATGTATATAGAGAAAACACGTCAATCTACCTCTAAATTTCCTCCTTAACTTTTTTCCTTTCCTCAGGCAGGAGCCAGCTCTTGGGATTTCCTAGGATGAGGCTCAGGAGGTGTGATGAAGTAAGAACCTCTCCTTTTCCTCCTTGTCTCCCCCTTCTCCTGGGAGCACAGTTGTTATTATCAATAATAGCAATGACAGCACACTTACTGAGTGCTGATTATGTAGGTGCCAGATATTGTCTTGAGGTTTTAAATATATTATTAACTCAGATTCTCACAACAAATCATACAAGTTAGGTATTTTTACTCATTTATTCTTTTTTTTTTTCATTTAATAAATACTTATTGTGTTCCTTCAATGTTCTAGGTGCTTGGAATATGTGAAAGAATAAAGCAGACAGAATTCCCTGCTCACGTTCTAGTGTGCAGGGATGATTGCAAATAAGCAAGTAGATGACAAACGCAGTGTGTCGGAGAGTGATAAGTGCTGTGGAGAAAAACAAAGGTGAGAAAGCAGAGAGAGGTGGAGGAGGAACAAATTGCTCCTTTAAACAGTTAGTCAAGGAAAGTCCTCATTTTGTGAGAAGGTGACATGTGAGCTTAAGGTAAGGGAGTGAGACCTGAGGCAACATTCCAGACCAAGGGAACAGCAAAAACTATGAAGACCTCAAGGCAGGAACACACCTGGATGTTTGAAGAACACAGGAAGTCAGTGTGGCTGAAGTGGAGAGTGACTGAGTGACAGGAGAGTCATGGGAGAAGAGGATGGAGAGATAAGGAAGGAGGGAGCAGGGCAGGTCATTGAGTTCCAGGCCACTGGAAGGATGCTGGCTTTCACTCTGAATGAAATGGGGAGCCACAGGGGAGTTTTGAGCAGAGATGTGGCATGAGCTAACTTAAATTTTAAAAGGATCCCTCTGGCTCCTGTGTTGAGAAGACACTCTAGAAGGGCAAAGGTGGAAGCAGAGACACCAATGAGACGACTGTTGTAATTAATAGTCTAGGCAAAAAGATGATGGTGGTTTGGTCCAGGATGAAGCAGTGGAGGTGGGAGAAAGATTCTGAATATAATTTCATGTAGATCCAACAGGACTATATGATTGATTGGATTTGGGTGTGCAGAAAAACAGGGGTCAAGAATGACTCCAAGGTTTTTGGCCTGAGCAACTAGTTGGATAGAGTTGCCATTTACTGTCATGGGAAGGACAAAATGAGACCGTGTTTGGGGAGAAGATCAGGGGTTCAGTTTGGACATGTTGAGTTTTAGGTATCTTTTAAACATCCAAGGAAAAAGATCAAATAGACCTTTGGATATAGAAATTTCCCCCTCATTTTACACTAAGTGACAGAGTTGGATTTAAACCAAGGCAAGTTCAACTCCACCACTCTTACCTTTTTGTTGTTAAATACCTGCCACCAGACTTTTGCATCTGGCCAAGATGGAGTAAGTTGGACCTGATTTACCATCCCACATGAAACAACCAAAAACAAAAAAGACAAAATACATGGAATAGGTTTTCAGTGAAGGATAGTGATTCCTGAGGAAGAGGAAACAAAAAGAGGTGAGTCCTACAATAATACAGCTTACTACTTTGAGAAAGTTCCCAGGACATGATGAAGGGAAGGGGAATTGAGGCAGAATCTAACAGACTCCCTGAGTTGAGAAGACAAAGTGGAGAGCTTCAAGGGACATGGGCCTCTAGAGTTCATAAAACAGAGTAACAGAGAGATGAGAACTATACAGAGGACTCTGACAATCTACAGAGGGTCCCCCTCAAGTGTTCTGTGGGTTACTGATCAATGCTTGCATATGAGGATACTATCTGAGTATGGGGAAAGAATCATCCAAAAGGATTCAAGGGAATAGTGCCTATTTTCACCAGCCAGACTGGGAACACTCATAATTCATTGGGTAGAGTACTCGGGAAGGTCTTCCTGAATTAGTGGGGAATAATTAGCACTATACTGAGCGTTGCTCCTTATCTGCCTAAGAGATAATGAAAGCAAAACCCAAAAGGATCAAACTATTTCCAAGTAACCTAACTGCATCCCAGAGCAAAGCTCAAGCAGATTTATAGGAATACAAAAATATCCAACACTTAACAAGATAAAGAACTAATGTCTAGCGTCCAATCAAAGATTACTAGGCATGTAAAGAGGCAAGAAAATATGACCCATAATGAGGAGATTAATAAATCAGAGAAGGACATTAAAATAATTATTATAACTGTATTCCATATGTTCAAAAAGTTAAGTAGAGGACTTGAATAGACGTTTCTCCAAAGATGATATAGAAATGGCCACCAAGCATATGAAAAGATGCTCAACATTACTAATCATCAGAGCAATGCAAATCAAAACCAATGAGCTATCACCTCACACCCATTAGGATGACTACTATCAAAATAACCCAGAAAATAACAAATTTAGTAGGGATGTAGAATGGTTGGAATCCTTGTGCACACTTGGTGGGATTGTAAAATGGTATAATTGCTATGGAAACCAGTATGTCAGTTCCTCAAAAAATTAAAAATAGAACTACCATGTGATCCAGCAATCCCACTTCTGGGTATATATCCAAAAGAATTGAAAGCAGGGTCTCAAAGAGATATTTTCACACCAATGTTCATAGCAGCACTATTCACAATAACCAAGAGATGGAAGCAACTCATATGTCCATTGGTGGATGAATGGATAAACAAAATGTGGTATACACATACAATGGATGTATTAGTCAGGGTTCTCAAGAAAAAACAGAACCAATAGGATAAATATACTAGAAGATTTATTATAGGAATTGGCCTATGCAGATATGGAGGCCAAGAAGTCCCACACTCAGACATCTGCAAGCTGGAGAACCAGGTAAACCAGTAGTGGAATTCAGTCCAAGTCCAAAGGTCTGAGAACCATGGAGCTGTTGGTTTAAGTCCTGATCTGAGTCCGAAAGCCCAAGAACCAGAAGTACCAAGAGAAGAAGGATGTCTTAACACAAGCAGAGAGAGAATGAATTCACCTTTCCTCCACCTTTTTGTTCTATATAGGCACTCAACAGATTGGATGATGCCCATCCCCATTGGGGAGGGCCATTTGCTTTGCTCAGTTCACCATTCAAATGCTAATCTCTTCCAGAAACACTCTCACAGACACACCTAGAAATAATGTTTTGCCAGCTATCTAGGCATTCCTTAGCCCAGTCAAGTTGACACATAAAATTAACTGTCACAATGGAATAATATATGCAACCTTAAAAAGGAAGGAAATTCTGTCACATGCTACGATATGAACGAATCTTGAGGACATTATCCTAAGTGAAACAAGCCAATCACAAAAAGAAAAATAATGTATGATTGCTCTTATATGAGATAGCTAAAGTAGTCAAATTCATATACATAGGAAGTAGAATGGTGATTACCAGGGGCTGGGGGAAGGGGGCAAAGGTGAGTTGTTGATTAACAGATATAGTTTCAGTTCTGCAAGATGAAAAAGGTCTGGAGATCTGTTTCACGACAATGTAAATATACTTAACACTACTGAGCTGTACACTTAAAAATGCTTAAGATGGTAAATTCTATTATGTGTTTTTTACCACAGTAAAAAGTTAATATACCATAGCATTTCTGTACAATTACAAGTTAAAATATTATGAAAATGAAAATAAAATTATCACCTTGCAAAAAAAAGTTAAGGAGAAATGTGGAAGATATAAAAAAAGGCCCAAACCAGACTTTTAGAGATGAAAACAACAAGATTTGAGATACTGCATTGGATTGACAGCAGATTAGACATTCAAGAGGAAAAGATTGGTGAATTAAAGGCACAGAAATAGGAACCATCCAAAATGAAACACAGAAAGAAAATGAATCAACAGAAATGGAAAGAGCATCACTGAGCTATGGGACACATCAAGCATATGTGCAAAAAATAAATTGGAGTCTCCAAAAAAGAGGAGAAAGAGGGGAGTAGGAAAAATATTTTAATATTAAAAATTATATTAACAGAAAATGTTAAGCTTTGAGCTATTCAATATTTTTGCTATTTATGTGTGACTACTAATAGATAACAATCAAGGACTTAAAGAAATCATGGCATATAAAAAAATGATAAATCCACAGATCCAAAATGCTCAACTACCTCTAGCACAAGGAAAATGAAGAAAACTGCACCAAGGCACGTCATAATCATATTGCTCAAAATCAGTGATAAGGAGAAAATCTTAAAAGCAGCTAGAAAAAAAAAAGACATGTTACATATAGAAGTACAAAGATAAGGATGACAGCAGACTTCTCATCAGAAATAATGCAAGTAAGAAGACTGAAGGAACATCTTTAAAATTCCAGGGAAAATGTCAACTTAGAATTCTATATGTGGAAATAATATTTCTCAAAACACAGATGAAATAAAGACATCTTCAGATATACAAAAGCTGAAAAGATTCATCACCATTAGAACTGTACTACAAAAAAATCTTAAGAAATGCTTCAGGCAGAAGGAAAACGATGGCAGATGGCAATTGGGATCCACATAAACGAATAAAGAACACAGAAAATAATAACTACACAGGTAAATATGTAAGATTTTTTTCTTACTATTTAAACCTCTGTAGACATAATTGAATGCATAAACAAAAATAACAATAAACTAGGAATAGAAGGGAACTTCCTTGACCCAATAAAGGGCATCTTTGACAACCCCACTGTAGTAGATTGAATTGTGTCCTTCAGAAAAATCAGTTCAAGTCCTAACCCCCAGTACCTGTGAATGTGACCTTATTTGGAAACAGGGTCTTGGCATTGTACTTAAATTAAAATGTAGTCATATTGGATTAGGGTGGGCTTTAAATCCAATGACTGGTGTCCTTATAAGAGAAGGAAGAGGGAAATTTGAGTACAAAGACACAGGGGAGACACAGGGAAGAAGGCCATGTGACGATGAAGGCAGAGATCAGAATAATTCAGCTAGCGGTAAAGAATGCCACGGATTGCCTGGAGTCACCAGAAGCTGAAAGAGGCAAGGAAAGCTTCTTCCCTAGAGCCTTCAAAAGGAGCATGGCCCTGCTGATACCTTGATTTCAGACTTCTGGCCTCCAGAACTGTGAGACAATAAGCTTCTGTTGTTTTAAGCCACCCAGTTTGTGGTACTTTGTTATGGCCATCCTGGGAAACTAATATACCTATCTCTAACATCTAACATATATTTTTAAGGGTCATTTTTAAATACAAAAATTAATCTCATCATTCTACTGCTTTCAAAATTCACCAACAATTTATTTTGCAGTTGTTGGGTGGCATGTTCTATAAATATCAATTAAGTCAAGTTGTTTGATGATTTTGTTTAGATTTTCTGTATCTTTCGTGATTTTTTTGTATACTGGTTCTGTCAATTACAGAGATAGGAAAGTTAAACTCTCCAATTATAATTTTGGGATTATTTATTTATCCCTTTAGTGTTGTTAATCCTTGCTTCATAAATTTTAAAGCTGTGTTATTAGGACCCTACCCATTCAGGATTGTTAGCTCTTAATGATAAACTGACCCTTTTATCATTATATAATGATCCCCTTTTTCTTGGGTAATATTTCTTGCCTTAAAATTAACTTTGTCTAATATGAATATACCCATTCGAAATTTCCTGTGATTAGTGTTTACATGGTATATCTTTTCCATTCCTTAACTTTTAACTTGTCAGTCTTTATATTTTAAGTGGATTTTTTATAGATAGCATATAGTTGGATCTTACATTTTTTTTTTTTTTGTGAGGAAGACCAGCCCTGAGCTAACATCCATTGTTAATCCTCCTCTTTTTTGCTGAGGAAGACTCGCCCTGAGCTAACATCCGTGCCCATCTTCCTCTACTTTATATGGGACGCTGCCACGGCATGGCTGACAAGTGGTGCGTTGGCAGGCGCCCGGGATCCGAACCCACGAACCCCGGGCTGCCAAGCGAGAACTAAACTGCTGCACCACTGGGCCAACCCGGATCTTACTTTTTTAACACATTTTGACAACCTCTGCCTTTAATTGGAGTATTTAACTCATTTACATTTAATGTAATTATTGATATAGTTGTTTAAGTCTATCATCTTGCTTTTTTTTTCTACTTTTACTTGTGTCCTTTGTTCCTGATTTCTTTTGTATTGAGAATATTGTAATATTCCATTTTATCTCCTCTGTTGGGTTTTTAGATGTACCTTTTTTTTTTGGTGGTTGCTCTAAGGATTACAATATGAATCCTTAACCTATCCCAGTTTGCCATGAATTAATATTATACCTCTTCATGTATAATCTAAGAACCTTACAATAGTATCATTCCATTAGTATCCTCTTCCACTTTGTTATAAAACTAACGATACATTGTTATTATTTTTCATTTAAATAGTTATTTGTCTTTAAAGAAATTAAGATAAGAGAGAAAAAAAAGTCTTCTATGCATATTTACCTTTTCTGGTGCTCTTTATTGCTTCCAGTAGACCCAAGCTTCCATTTGATGTTATTTCCCTTCAGCTTGAAGAACTTCCTTAGGGTTTCTTGTAGTCTGGGTCTCTTGGCAATGAATTTGGGCCCTTGTCATTTTAATAAGTCTTGAGAATTTGATCCAATCCCAGCTACCATTTCTTTTGCATTATAGGATTCAGACAGCCCTAGCAATTTCCTGGGACACCAGTCCCCAAACCCCAGAAGGCCCATCCTGGCAGTCTGAAGGGGAACTGGGTCTGATGGTGATCAAAGAGGTCCCTGAGAATGAGGCATCTGCAACTACTTCCCACAGTGGCCCAAAGCCCAGTCTTCCTTCCAGTCATGCTCCCATGCAGACCTTAGGGTCCACCTGAATCTCCCACTTAGGGGAGGAGTGGCTAGACTGTTGTATGGGCTGAGTGTTGCCTCTTTTTTTTTTTTCCTCCCCAAAGCCCCAGTATATGGTTATATATCCTAGTTATAAGTCTTTCTAGTTCTTCTATGTGAGCCACTGCCACAGCATGGCAACTGACAGATGGGTGGTGTGGTTCCGCGATGGGGAAACAAACCTGGGCTGTTGAAGTGGTGAGAGCTCTGAACTTTAACCACTAGGCCATCAGGGCTGGCTCTGAGTTTTGCCTCTTGAAGGCCTGAGACAGTCATCCTTCAGAGCCCTTTTCTGACCTCTCTATGGACTACAGGTGGCAGAGGGTGGCCTCCTGGTGATTAGAGATGACTTGTCCCTCCTGCCCGTCTTCCCTGCACTGATAACAGACTGGCCACTGACAGGCACACTTCTCTGAGCCTCTCTCAGCCTCTCTGAGGTGTTGCTCAGGGGCCTTAACTTTTTCAGAGGGAACTTGGCTACTCTGCTCCCATGAGTCTTTAATGCCAAGGATGTTTCCTCAAGATACAGGGTCATATCCACTTTAGGGTCTACTGTTAGGGCCTTAGTGGCAGACTCCTTTGATTTGTCTGGGGCTTTTTCTTCATAAGCCTTTATGCTGCCCCCTTGTCTTCCTGCTTCTGAGTTCCCTTCCCCAACCCTGCAGTGGCTTCCACAAAGGCCAAGCTTGCTATTTGCTGCAAGCAAACCTGGGGTGACAGTCTCTCTTCTATCATGTGGTACAGTGTGGCCAGCTAGACTATCCACTTCTAACTGGGTGCCCATAGGCATGTCCTCTAACCCCTAACCCCTTGCAGCTTCAGTTTCTTCATCTGTAAACAGAACTGTTGTGAAGATGAAATGAGATTAATCATGTGAAGGCTTTAGCGCAGAGCTTGGCTCCTGGTGAGTTACTCATGTTAGGTATTGTGGTTATCAAACATCTTCCCCAACTCCCTTTCCAGCCTCAATTCGTTTGCCAAAAGGTTTGAACCCTGTGTGTTGCTGGATATTCAGGAATGTGACCTCATGTTTGCAAAGTACCACACTTTCACGCTTGGCCTCCCAGGAAGGGATGCCAGGCTTCCGACACTAGCAGGTAGATCCCAGGGACTTGGCATAACACTCTCTCAGTTTTCAGGACCACACGGCTCACAGCTTGTCTCTAGTGGCCTGCTGCAGCCCAGTTCTGGGGCTTCTGTGGGAGAAGACAGGAGAGGGCTGGGGGTCGCAGAGATAAAGTGGATGAGGCCTTGCTTCCAAGGAGCTCACATTTGGGTGGGAGAGAAGACCCAGAAGCCATAACTACTATGCCCCCAATTCAGGGTAAGACTTCTAGATGCTCCTACAGGATCCTACAGAAGCCTGGAGCAGGATGGCCGGATCAGCTGGGAGTCTCCCCAAAATTGATGATGCTTGGCTAGAATACCGATGGACAGATGGGAGTAGCAAGACAGACATCGAGGGAAGAGCATTTCAGAAGGCTTGAAATAGCCTGATGCATTCTAGAAACTCCAAGTAATTCCACTCTTTAGTGAGGGCTAAAAACCTTCAACTCACAACGCATCCCAGCCATTTGCCTTTTCTTCTCCTCTCCATTCCATTCTCAATAATGTTGCCAGATTTATTTTTCTAAAAAAAATTTTGGCTCCCCCAGTTTTAAAATCTGCTGGCTCCCTATGTTGTACAGGACCAAGACCAAACAAACTCTTTCCCTTGATGTCAAAGCCCTTCACAATCTTGCCCCAACCTACTTCCCACCTTTCCTCCCCACCCCCATCCAGGAGCCCCTAACCCTTTGTTACGGCCACCCTAACAGTTTCTTGTTCTCCAAGCAGGACATTGACATTTCGGCGTCTTGGCTTTTGCCCGGCTGCTCTCGTGTTTGTTGAATGAATGAACGATCGGGCATGTCTTTTCACCTTATATATCTTGTGAGCCTGCAAGGCCTGGCCCGATGTCTTCACCTCTACTTCTAGCCGGGGTCTCAGTGTCCGGGGCAGTCTGCTGCCTTGAGCGCTGTCGCCCAGGCACCGCCCTCACTGTCCCCTACTCCCGCCCTGGAGCGACTTGGCCCGAAGCCCAGCCGGAGACGGCCCCGCCCAGAGCCGGGGTTGGACGGCGGGGGCAACGCCCACGTCGCCGGCCGCCTGGGATTGGTGCGGCCGCCGCCAGGAGGCGGGGACGGGGCCGGACCGCTGCTGACGCTCTCTGGGCCAGAAAAGCCCCGCCGGGTGGCTGGCGAGAGACGGACCGCGCGGCCAGGCGGTGGTAAGTGTGCGACAGCGGGACGGGCGGGACGCGGGGGAGCGGAGGACGCCGAGCACAGTGGCGCGCGCGCTGGGCGCTGCCCACGTCCGTCTCCCCGCGGGCTGCGCTCGGCCAAGCGCCGTGCCCGAACCCGGAGCCCACCCGCCCGCGGGACCCCGCCCGGGGGACGAGAAGGTCGTCAGTCCCGTCTTGTCTTCCAGACGCGGAGGACCGAGGTTCCCGGAAGACGAGGAACCGCCCAACATGGCATCAGAGGTGAGTGGGACCTCGGGGACGCGGTCCTCCAAGACTCCAAACAAGGGGGAGGGGCGCCCTGGGGGCCAGCCAGGGCCGTGACCTGCGCACGGGATCTCCCCGTGTCAGACCTGCCGCCGCCGCCCTCCTGGCAATTGTCCTCGCTGGCTCCCGGCGGTGGGTACCCTCTGGCGCACCTGCCAGAGCCCGGAAGAGATCTTTGCCCAGACTTCCCGGTGTCCCCCTCATCGTCTGCTTTGCCCCCTCCCCCCGTCCCCAGGTGGCCTGTGTGGCAAACTCACCAGCCCATACTGCTGGGGAAGGTGGCCCTGACCTGACACTGCTCCTGGCTGGGGTGGGAAAGGCGCTGCCCACTCATTCAGGCCCCTCACCTCTTCATTCCTTCTTCCCCCGTGTCGTCTGGTCAGTCCCCACCCCGTGCCCCTCTCCTGTTGTAGCAGTTGTCCCTGCGCAGCAGAGTCCACACGACTCTGTGTGGAAAGAGCCAGGAGGTAGGGGACCGTGCCACAGGGGCCCCAGTGCCTGGTGGCTTCCTGTCTTACTGGCCTCTCTTCCTTAGAGTCAGAGGAGTCCTGGTTCTCTTCCTGACTACGGAGTGGTAGGAGTCCAAGGCACAGGTTCCTTGGCCTCAGTTGATTTGTCTGGCAAATGGGGATAATAGCTGTCTGCCTCCCTCTGTAAGGGGCTGCATCATGAGGTCATTGCTTTGAACCCTTCAGGTAAAAGGGGCTGTTTGCTTGATGCCAATGAAAGAACACCCTGGGCCTGGGAAGCAGGATTCTGGGTTCCAGTCCCTTCTGGCCCTCATTAGCTCACAAGTCACTTCCTCTCTCTGGGCCTCAGTTTTTCATCTGAATAAACAGGATGGCAATGCTTGCTCTGGTAGCTTCTGGGTCATGGTGGAGGGCCGGGGCTGGACTTTGGAGCCAAACAGACTTGGTTTCTGAAGCAGTCACTTGAACTCTCTGAACCTCTTTCCTCATTTGTAAAATAGGGGTAACAGTGCCCACCTCATAGCGGGGTGTAATAGTGTATGTAGAATGCCTCACACAGGGCCAAGCAATAGTAGGTGCTCAGTAAATGGTGGCTAATGATACTGACAGTATCAACACTGGTATTTCCCTTGTGCATTCTAAATTGGCTGTTGCTCATTCATCCCAGCCCAACCCAAGGCCTGTGCCCCCTTGCCCCAAAGGGATCATTCTGGCCCAGATTGCCCTGGCTTGGAGCAGTGCCCTCTCCCACCACATCGGGCCTCCCCTTCTCCTCCGTGTCCAGGTGGTGGCACCTCACTCTGACATCCTCCTGGGGTCCTTTGAAGCCTGCCAGCAGAGTGGGAGCTTGGCACCAAGGCAGAGTGGGTTGCTTTCAGGAGACCAGGGCACCACGTGACCTCTGCTTGCCCCAGGCCATTCTGTGGGTTGGCACTAATTGGTTTGGCTGCAGCCTGGCTTGTTAAGTAGTTGTTATTACTAACAACGCAGTCAGGGAGTCCAGGGACCTGTTGCAGGAGGTGGTGCCAGGCCCCTGGCTGAGGGGCAGTCTGGCTCCCCATCCTGACTGGCTGGCCCTAGCCCTCTGGCTCCAGTGGTTAGGACCGGGCCCCACGTGAGGCTTTGCTGCAGATCTAGGCTCAGTGGGGCAGCAGAGGGGTAAGGGGCAGGTCCAGCTCAAAAGGCTGAGGGGGCGAGGCTGCGTCAGCAGGGCAGAGTCCTCTGAGAGCCAAGGCTGTTGAGCACTGAGGGGTCAGCTCACAGACTGGGGCCAGAGCATGGTGGCAGCCCCCTGTGGTACACACAGGAACCAAGCTAAGGCACACCCTACCCCTGGCAGTCCTCAGCCCTTTCTTAGTAACACCTAGAATTGAGAGTTCTTGTTGAGTGCCAGGCACTGTGCTGTGTATGTACTTAGCAAATTTTATCTAATCGAATGCTGTCGATAGGTACTGTTATTATTCCTATCTTATGGAGGGGCAACCCTGAGACTTAGAGAGGTCATATAACATGCCCACAGTCCGGTGGCTAACAGTGTGGTCTGGGACATTGCAGGGGGACAGAGGAGGACATATGTCCCCAGTGGCCATTATAAACCTCCTCCACAGAAAAGATGCCAGTGAAGTAACATGCCCACCTCTACGCCAGCACACTCTCCTCCAGGTCCTTGGCTCTCTGGGTGCTGGGACTGCTCCTCTAGGGTTTGGCACCCCCCTGCCCCATCTGTCCCATGCCCTCTTTCAAAACAGAGGTGTCTGTGTCATCCTTCTGCCCTTGGCTCCTGGGGGGCAGAGGGTCACCTAGTGACCTCCTAGAAGGCCAGTAATAAGGGGTGTCAGGTGTGCTCTCCCAAGGATTGGTGGGGGTTGGAACTTTAGGCTCCACTCCAAGCTGTGGGAGGGAGATGCAGGTAACTTGAGCCTGACGGGGCCCCTCAGGTGCCTCCTTGCCTGTCCCTACAGCAAAGATTCAGGACAGCAGAGCCAGCAGAGAGGCCCTAGTGGAATGTGTGGGTTCTGACTTCAGACTGCGAGGCTACAGTCCTGGCGTTACCACCCGCAGCAAGGGCAAGCTACATAACTGCTCTGGGCCTCAGTTTCCCCTCCCTGTAGTGGAATAGTACTGGTACCTACTTCAGAGGGCTGCTGTCGGTGCATGCTGAGCAATTAGAACGGTGCCTGCCACACACTGAGAATGCAGTATGTGTTAGCCAGTTGTCATTATCATTGGTGCATCAGAGCTGGGTTCAACTCCTGATCCCAGAGTGGCTTCTCACCTTGGTCAGTGGCAGGAAAGGTACCAGAAGTTCTGCTTTGGTCTCGGGTTCCTTGTACCCTGCCACTATCTCCTTGGAGCACTGTCACGTGGTGGGCAAGAACGGTAATTTCAGTGTCCAGCCATGTTCCCACATGCACTCCCTGAGTGACTTTGGGCAAGTTCCTGACCCTCTCTGAGCCTCAATTTCCTTATCTAGCCGGTGAGCATAATCCTGCCCACTGCCATCAGCCTTGATAACTCTCCTGAGGGTCTTTTGTGAGAGGTACTGTTCTTGAGGCTGGGAGGAGATTAATTGTTCCTGCTTTCCCGGCCAGAGTGGGAAGCTGTGGGGTGGCCGGTTTGTGGGCGCAGTGGACCCCATCATGGAGAAGTTCAACTCGTCCATCACCTATGACCGGCACCTGTGGGAGGCGGACGTGCAGGGCAGCAAGGCCTACAGTCGGGGCCTGGAGAAGGCGGGGCTCCTCACCAAGGCTGAGATGGACCAGATACTCCACGGCCTGGACAAGGTACTCTCCACACCCTAAGGTCCACCCTAGGGCCCCTCCCTATGGCCCTGGCTCCCACCAAATCCCCGAGCGCAGGTTTCAGTGTCATCCCAAGCCCGTCATTTCCCTTCGTGGTGATTATACACCTAGAGAGGTGCCCTTTAACCGTGTGCTGTGCTCACCATCTCTCTCCATCCTTTAATGTCCCCATGGCCCCATGGCTCATGCGCAAAGGTGCGCTGGGCTTGAGATGCTCCCTCAGGGGTGGAGGCTACACAGGCCCCTTCTGCGGAGTACTCCCAGGACTCAGCTCCTGTACAGGGACAGTCAGTGATCAGGTGAGGGTGGGACGAGGGCCAGGGGCATCTTGGCTGCCAATGCCTGCCCACCTGACCCTCGGGGTTGCTGCCATCTGCTACAGGTGGCTGAGGAGTGGGCCCAGGGCACCTTCAAACTAAACCCTAATGATGAGGACATCCACACGGCCAACGAGCGGCGTCTGAAGGTATGGCCCCCGCCTGTGCCCCGCTGGCCTCTGCTGTCTGCCTCGCCTTGGGCCACTTTAAACATAAGCACCATCGTTCTGTCCCCTTCATCGTTGGCAGAGGCCAGGCGAGACCTCAGCAGAGATGGCAGAGACTTGGGCAGGACCAGGGGCCCCTAGGGCAGGGAGGGAGGGCCACAGGGCTGGGGAGGAAGCATGCCCTGCCTGGGCTGACCCCGCCCTCCACCCCCAGGAGCTCATCGGAGAAACTGCAGGGAAGCTGCACACGGGACGAAGTCGAAACGACCAGGTGCCACCAGCCCCTCTGCCCCCCACCCTGTGCTTTCCTAACCTTGGGGAGCCTAGGCGGCAGAGTTAGGGCTCAGCAGTGGTCCTGGCTCCCCAGGGAAGCAACACATCTGCCTCCCTGAGTGCCACTTCCTCCTCCCCATAGGTGGTCACAGACCTCAGGCTGTGGATGCGGCACAACTGCTCGACACTCTCTGCCCTCCTCTGGGAGCTCATCAGAACCATGGTGGATCGGGCAGAGGCGTGAGTCCCCTGGGGACACTCCAGTGGCAGAGAGGGGTGTGAGGGTAGCCCGGATCTCCTCACCCCTGAGACAGGCAGCTTGAACACCAGACTTAGGTGACAGGGGTGATGAGGGTTGAAGAGTCAGGCCCTGAGGTCCAGGAGAGTCCCAGAACTCCTGCACGGAGTGAGGCAGAGCAGCCAGGAGCGGGGCATTTTTTGCAGCACCCCCACCCCCATGCCAGCTTAGCTTAGCAGGCAGGGCAGGCTCACCCTTTGGGGATTCACGAGCAGGAGGCTAAGGCAGGAGGCTAAGGCACTAGGCAGATGCCCTGAAGCCTGAGGAAAGGGGCTAGCTGTGCCTGGGGACCAGAGTCACTCCTCGGCCTATCTGTGCCCCACATCCCCCATCACCAACCAGCATGGCTGGCAAAGGACAGAGCCAAAGGCTGCCTCCACCAGCCTCGCCCTGAGCTTTGGCTTTTGTGACCTGGCTGCTGAGAAGTCCCTATTTGGTGTCAGAGAGAGGGTTGACCCCTCCTCTTCCCCAACTTCCTGTGACCCCTGTTTCAGGGCCCTCACCATCTGGAGGAAAACAAAGGCACAAGCACTGTCACCTGAGGGGCTGGGAGGAGTAGGAAGGACTGCTAATGAGCAAAGGGTTTCTTTTTTGGGGTGATGAAAATGTTCTCAAATTGGTGTGGTGATGGTTGTACACTAAAGTGTATGCTTTAAATGGGCAAATTGTATGTGAATTATATTTCAAGAAAGTTATTAAAAACAAGCAAACCAGAACCATCACCCACAGCACCTCTTCCCTGCCTACTTTAAAGTACCCTCAGCTATTCTGGGGTCCTCAAACTCAGCCTCCCACTACCTCCTCCTGTGCTCTGGCCCTGCTCAGATCAGCTGCCAAGGCACAGAGGCCCAAGCTGAGGGCGTAACCATGCCTGGTCCTGGCCAAAGCCTCGCCCCCTGGAGGCCCTACAGCACTGGCCCAGTTCTGGAATCACACTGCCCCACTTCCGGTCTCTTTTCCCTATGATGTGTTTGTCCCCAGGAGATCACTTGGTCCCGCATGCAGGCAGATCCTTGGTAGGGCCTGCCCTGCCCTTCCCTGCAGGGGTCCAGGCATGCAGTGTTCTGGGCATCACAGGTAGGCCTCACCTGAACCTCCCGAGCCCCTCAGGCCCCTGCCCCTACTCTTCCCACACAGGGAACGTGACATCCTCTTCCCAGGGTACACACACCTGCAGAGGGCTCAGCCCATCCGCTGGAGCCATTGGATCCTGAGGTGAGTGAGGTGAGGTGCAGGGGCTGTGCTGGAAGGGAGGGGCCCAGGCAGCCCTGACCCTCCTGCCCCTGGCTTCCCACAGCCATGCCGTGGCACTGACCAGAGACTCTGAGAGGCTGCTGGAGGTGCAGAAGCGGATCAACGTCCTGCCCCTGGGGAGGTGAGTGAGGCCCCAGTGCTCCAAATGTAGGAGGTGGGGGGTTGCTGCCACATAGTTAGCATGGCCCTTGGGGATCAACAGAAGCAGGGAAGGAAGGAAGGACAGGGGGACAGAAAGTCAGGTAACTGGCCTGCCTGTCCAGGGTTCTTCCTACACGGGTGGGATGGGGACCCTGCATGGACCCCCAGTTCTCTCTAAGGTGGGAACAACCAAGTGAGTGTGTCAGGGCAGGGCCAGAGCTCTCCAGAGAGGCCAGCCAGCTGCCCACAGCCTGCCATGTCCCCTGCATGGGGAAAAATGTCTGGCACCCAAGCTGACTGGGCCGTAGCCCTGGTAACCAGGGCCCGGCTCTGGGTGTGCATGTGTGTATGTGGTGGGGCCTGCCTGCTAGGTGCCCTGGTCACTCAGAATCCCCTGTCCCTGCAGCGGGGCCATTGCAGGCAATCCTCTGGGTGTGGACCGGGAGCTGCTCCGAGCAGGTGAGGCGCCCCGCCCCTCCTCCCTGGGGAGATCACCCTCAGCACCGGCTGTGTCCCGCAGGCACACACTTAGAGAGGGCAGGGGTCTGGGTGAAACCTTCGCTTATTATGGACACTGAGGATAGAGAGGCAAGGGAAGGCCCGGGGAGGAGTGCATGGTGCCGGAGAGAGTCAGGGCTCCCGCTGCCCTCCTGGGACCTGTCCAAGAGACCCCCCCCACCTCCTGCCCCTCCCTACTCCTCCTCCCTGAAAAGGGGCCTGAGGGGTGGCTGGGCCCCTGGTTTGGGTAGAGGAGGCCCCTCCTTGCCCTCCAGCCTAGCCATGTTGCCTTTCCCCTTTCCCCGTCATCCAGAACTGGACTTTGGGGCCATCACTCTCAACAGCATGGATGCTACCAGTGAACGAGACTTTGTGGGTGAGTCCTGGGGCCAGCCCGCTCATCCTCCAGGCCCGGGCACTTTGTCCCCCAGCCCTGGCTCCTCTCCAGCCTCCTCCCACCCTTTATGGTCCACCTGGAGCTGAATGAGGAGGAAGAGAGGCCTGGTGGCCAGAAAGCCTGCTCTCCCTTCCCTCCCACAAGCTGAGTTCCTGTTCTGGGCTTCACTGTGCATGACCCATCTCAGCAGGATGGCTGAGGATCTCATCCTCTATGGCACCAAGGAATTCAGCTTCGTGCAGCTCTCGGATGCCTACAGGTAAGGCTGCGCCCTGCCCTGCCCCAGCTCTGCACCCACCGGCATGGCTTCCTTCCTCCCCACCACAGCCCTGGGCAGGCCTGGACTGTGTGCTGCTGGACCTGCCCTGCCCTAGCCTGCAGACCAGCCCAGGCAGGGGAGCCCCTTCAGCCCCAGCATCTCTGTTCCCAGCACCGGAAGCAGCCTGATGCCCCAGAAGAAAAACCCAGACAGCCTGGAGCTGATCCGCAGCAAGACGGGGCGAGTGTTTGGGCGGGTGAGCAGCGCAGGGAGTGGGGGCAAGGCCTGTGGGCTGACCTAGAGGGTCCTGAGAGAACTTCCAGGCAGGGCTCCGAGGTCCAGCCTCCTGAGCTTCACTCTTCCTCAGTGTGCTGGGCTCCTGATGACACTGAAGGGACTTCCGAGCACCTACAACAAGGACTTACAGGTGTGAGGCTGGGGGTGGTGGACCCACCTGCATATATGCCATGTAGCAGTTCTCAGGGCCCTGTCATGCCCAAGCAGGGGCCCACGGAATTGCCACCTCCCATCCCGTGCCCCCAGCCATTACCGCCCTGCGAGCTTTCTCCTCTCCCTTGGTGCGGGGTGTGTGAGGTGCTGAGGGTTCCCAATGGAAGGCAGTGGGGATGCCTCAGTGGGGGCGGGGCTGCTGGCCCTCACCTCTTGCCATGTGCCTCCCAGGAGGACAAGGAAGCCGTGTTTGAAGTGTCAGACACCATGAGCTCTGTCCTCCAAGTGGCCACTGGCGTCATCTCTACGCTGCAGGCAAGACATTCCTATTCTCCCCTACGCCCCTAAACTCTGGGGTGGGCATGCCAGGGGGGTGACCTTGAGAGGAGCCAATGGTGGGTGGTCCAGAAGACCTGGGGCAGGCGGAGGGAGGTATGCGCTTGTTCCTGCCCCTGGGAACAGTAAAGGGACAAAACTTAAGCTGCTGCGGTAGAATGGAAGTGGATTAGACTCAAGGGGTCCCGTCACTGGCCCGACCAGATTTCTTTTTTAAACATTTATTATGGGAAATTTCAGTATACAACAGTTGCGAGAATGTATAATGAACCCCTATGTTCATATGTTGAACCCGGCTTCTACAATAATCCACTTGTGGCCATTCTTGCTCCGGCTATCTTTACCTACTCCCCTCCTCCCTCCAGGCCTTATTTTTAAGCAAATCTCCATCATTGTATCATTTCATTCCTAAATAGTTTAGGGTGTGTCTCTAAAGTAGTGGTTCTAAAGTGTAGTCTGGGACCAGCAGCATCAGCATCCCCTGAGAACTTGATAGAAATGCAATCCTGGGCTGCACTCCAGGACTACTGCATCAGGGACTCTGGGGGTAGGCCCCAGCGATTTGTATTTGTAATAAATCCTCCAGGTGGTTCTGATGCATGCTAAAGGTAAGGACTCTGAAAAAGTAAAGGCAACCCCAGCAGCACACCTAAAAATTATCAATATTTATAAAAAGATGGCTCAAGCAGAGAGAGCAGAACAGGGTGGGTAAGAGTGGATCTGCCCAAGGCAGGGGACATCCTGGCTGAGGGGTAGGCCTTGTGCCTGGGGCTGGCAGCTTCAGGCCCCAAATCCCCAGGACTCATCACACCCCGGCCTGCATCCCCCAGATTCACCGTGAGAACATGGCGCGGGCTCTTAGTCCTGACATGCTGGCCACTGACCTTGCCTACTACCTGGTCCGCAAAGGGGTAAGTGTGGGGCGGCTGGGGTGGCAAGGAGAAGCGAGGAGGTTGTCCCCCAGGCCGGGGGTAGGGGTGTCAGGGAGGGCGTGGCAGACCAGGGAGCAGAGGAAGCCAGCATCAGCGCACCCTCTCCACTGGCGCCCGCAGATGCCATTCCGCCAGGCCCACGAGGCCTCTGGGAAAGCCGTGTTTATGGCCGAGACCAAGGGGGTCTCCCTCAACCAGCTGTCGCTCCAGGAGCTACAGACCATCAGGTGCGGCGCCTCCCCTCCCTCTGCCACCTCCCAGGAGGCGAGTCCGGGCTCCTGAGGCTGGGGTGGCCCCGCTGCCCCGGCTGCCCTGGCCCATCCCCTCCTTTCCCCCCCAGCCCCCTGTTCTCAGGTGATGTGAGCAGTGTGTGGGACTACGGGCACAGCGTGGAGCAGTACACTGCCCTGGGTGGCACGGCGCGCTCCAGTGTTGACTGGCAGATCAGCCAGGTGCGGGCACTGCTGCGGGCACAGCAGGCCTAGAGCCCTCCCCACCCCGCTCCCGAATAAAGCAGGTTCAAGAGGAGGCTGCTGCGTGTTTCCTGCCCAGCCTGTCTCCCTCAGCTGTGGGCTTTCCGGGGTCTGTTGAGCAGGCAATGGGGGCATCAAGGAAGTGGAGAAACTGGGCAGGGATGGTGAGAGTTACTGATGGGGAAGGGAGGAGGAGATTGTGTCTCATCAGAGCCTCTGCCCCACGCAGACCCCACTCCCTTCACTTCCGGCCATCACAGTGACCTCCTGCCTTGGGTATCTTGACAGGACTGGCCTCCTTGGAGCTCTGGTGGGACCTGATGGGCCTGGTTAACCTAGTCAGCCCCTGTCCATCCCCCTTCCTTCCAGTGTCCCCTGGGCTCTCCCTGCTCACATTCTCCTCTTGCTTAACCCACCCTTCCCTGGACCATCAGGCACCATTACAGTGCCTTTGCCCTCATGTGAGCATCATACACAGGTGAAGAAGACGCCTCCTCCACCCTGTGGAGTAACGTACAGTTAAAATCCGAGGCGCTAACCATGAGGCGAGGGCCATAGACAGGTGGTGCCTGGAGGGGGCCTGCCCTGGGCTGCAGTCAAGTGAGGGTTGGTCATATGGAGTCTGCAATGGGCCTGAGGCCAGGCCTGGTACATGGTAAGTGTTCAATAGCAGTGAGCCAGCAGGGAACTGTTCTATACAAATCTCACCACAGTCCTGACAAGAAATGTCTGAAATTTACATTTTATTAACAACAAAGATAAATAAGCTAAATTCAAAGAAGAATGACTAACCGTTGCCAAGTGATTCTGGGAGCAATGAAAAGACTTTATAAATGAAAGAACCAAAACTCCAGCAGTGGAGACATGACACCAAATTCCAAAAAGGGTCAAAACTATGGGTCACAGATAGATTGACTCTTCTAAAGTAGTGGTTCTCAAAGTGTGGTTCCTGGCCATTATCATCATCTGGGAACTCGTTAAAAATGCAAACCTTGGGCCCCACCAAGACCATCTAAATCAGGTTCTGGGTGGGGCCCAGCAATCTGTTTTAACAAATCCTTCGGGTGATGCTGATGTGCACTCGAGTTTGAGAATCACTGGTTCTCTAGAACCTTGTTACACAAAGTTGTTGCAGACCAGCAACATGAGCCTCACCTGGGTCCCACTCTGACCTACTGCATTTTAACAAACTCCTCAGGTGCTTCTTGTGCACATTAGAGTCAGAGGTGCTGATCCAGAGAATGCCTAAAATCTAGTCTCAGAAATGAAGGAGGGCCTTACATCCATCAAACGGCAGATAGGATTAAAATAGTAATTTGTAATACATATGACACAGGGAGAACTGGAATAGAGTGAAGGAGAAAGTTCCTGTGATGCCTACTCTACCACCTCCATCAATGGGCACACCCCAATGTAAGTGAGAACTCTGTTTTCAGACAATCCTGTTAAAAGTTCCTCCTTAACTGAACTAGAATCAGCCTTCCAGTGCTTCGCACCCATGAGCCTGGC
Source organism: Tapirus indicus (assembly GCA_031878705.1). Lineage (NCBI taxonomy): Eukaryota > Metazoa > Chordata > Mammalia > Perissodactyla > Tapiridae > Tapirus > Tapirus indicus. Next base: position 122,469,742 of record CM062922.1, on the reverse strand, counting down.
CATGTGTGGTCTGACCTTACCAGAAGGAATGAACTCCTAGTTCAGGGAGAGCAAGAGTTTGTATAGCTTTTCTCCAGACTCTGCTGGTACGACTGAGCTACTCCTCATGTCTGCCTCTTCCTGTTCTGCTACCAACTGGCTTAATCCTTTCCTATTGTCTACTTTTTGTTTTTAATCTCAGTGGCTATTTACATCAAAGCTCAGTGTGACCTTGTACTGGTTTCCTACTGCTGCTGTAACAAATTACCCAAACTTAGTGGCTTAAAACAATATAAACATTATCTTATGATTCATGAAGTCAGAAGTCTGAAATGGGTTTTACTGAGATGGAAGCAAGTGTCAGCAGGGCCATACTTCTTCCAGACACTCTAGAGGAGAATCTGTTTCCTTGCCTTTTCCAGTTTCTAAAGGCCACCTACATTCCTTGGCTTATGGCCTCTTCCTCCATCTTCAAGACCAGCAGTGTAACGTCTTCAGATATCTCTCTGACTCTGACCCTCTGCTTCTGATGCCAAATCTCCATTTTCTGACTGATCTTTCTAAGGACACTGCCCTGTGATTACATTGGATCCACCTGGATAAACCAAGATACTCTCCTCTCACAATCATTAACTTAACCACACCTGCAAAGTCCTTTTTACCATGTTAGGTAACATAGTCACAAGTTCTGGGGATTATTACATGGACATCTTTGGGGGGGGTCGTTATTTAGCCTGCTACATTTTGCTCTCTGGCTTTCAAAGATTCATGTCCATCCCACATGCAAAATACATTCACTTCATCCCAAGGTCTGCCAAAGTCTCAACCCAGTATGGCATCAAATTCAAAAATCTCATCAACTCAGAAGTCCCCTATCTCATCATCTAAATTAGGTATGAGTGAGACTCTGGGTGTGATCCATCTGGGGGCAAAATTCCTGTCTATCCATGAACCTGTGAAACTTGTATGATTGTGGTGAAGATTAAATGAGTTCATACATATAAAATCAAGAAACAAATTATCTACTTCCAAAATACAATTCTGGTTTAGGCATAGGATAGCAGTTATAGACATTTCAATCTAAAAAGGAAAAAGTGGAGGAAAAAAGGAGTCACTGGTTCCAAGCAATTTTGAAATTCAACCCAGTAATCTCCATTAGATTTCAAGACCTGGGAATAATTCTCCATGGCTCTCAGCTCTCTCCTCTGGGCCTGTACCACCATTCTCAGAGTCACCATTCCTTTTTTTGAAGAATAGCACATGTTTGTAGCTGAAGAACATATAAGCATATTAACCTGTTTCTTGCCTGCAAAATTTTGAGAGAACTTTGAGAGCCTTCTTTAATTTTTTCCTCCCTGTGTTCCTTTTAGTCCTTGCTGACAGTGTTTTTGCTGATATAACATCCTCAAGAACTTTGTGGGTCTCCTGTGTATGTTACAGGGGTTTACTTCATTAGACAAGAGATTCCTCCATAGATCTTTCCTAGATAATCCCATCTCTATTTCTGGCTTCTGCTGAGATCCCTGAGGGGATCCATGAGTCACGTGACAGATCTCTTCAGAGAACTCTCAATGACAGAATACTCTGGCCTTTTGATCCTTTGCAGGCACTAGCAAAAGGTTGTCCAACCACACCCTGGGCTTTCTATGGCATGTTTTCTGCTGGTGAATTTCCTAACTTTAGCATCTTTTGCAATCTAGATAGGCTGAGAATCTCCCAAATCATCAAATCCTGGTTTCTTTTTGCTTACCAGTTCTTACCTCAATTTATCTTTCTTGTGTTTTATACACTTAGCTGCAAGGGATGCTGAGAAAGCAAGTGCCTGGCAAAAGGGAATGAGATTGTCTTATTGGTTCTTGTACTGAACTTTAATCATCCCTTGGGGATTGGTGCAGGGCCCACTTCGCTGAGCCTGTTGTCTTCTGAACAGAATCAGGGTCTATAACTAAGGAAGAAGGGAGGGGGTGATGGCTGTTGCTTTAGTAGCCAGTGGTGTCCAGAACGGGTGATTACTGTCCTACTATTGAAGCACGAACATCACATTGACATGTTTGGCATCCACAAAGTTGGTAGGCTCCACGTCAACCAAGCTCCAGAGGTTTGTTCTGCATGAGTACTATTGAACTATCTCATCCTCTAATCTGTAGTTATTTGAAAAAGTGCAAACTAAAATTTTCCCGTGTAGAATTCATCCAGTTAAAGTTAGCTTAGTGTTCTGACTCCTGCAAATTTGATCAGAATTTCATCTATCTTTCTCATCTGAAATCACCAATAAAAATGATGAGGGCTGTGGCTGAAGCCCTGTGGCGTATAATATGAGACCTTTCCCAGCTTACCTTTAATTGGCACTTTTGGGATATGTTTGCTCAACCAATTATGATTATACTCAGTAACGCTGTCATCTATTCTACATTTTTCCAAAAATAGGTCATAAAAGAGTTTTTCAAATATCTTGCTGAAATCCAGATAGCACCTGTTAGAGCACTCCCTCACCCAGGTCTAAAAGGGATCAAGGATGTTATCAAAAAAGGGAATGAAGTTAGTTTTATAGAATTTGTATTTAGGTAAAAATATATTGAGTCCCAGTATCTACCAATTCATTTTCTAAGTGCATATTATCCATTCCTTTTATTCATTCATCCTTTTATTTTTCATAACAGCTTTATTGAGCTATAATTTACATGCCATAAAACACACCCTTTTAAAGTGTTCAGTTTAATGGTTTTTAGTATGTTCACAGAGTCATGCAATTATCACCACGATCAATTTTAGAACATTTCATCACCCCAAAAAGAAACCCATAAGAAACTTTTATGCTTCAAAGGAAGTAAAAAGACATCCACAGGGGCTGCCCAGTGGCGCAGTGGTTTAGTTCGCGCTTGGCAGCCTGGGGTTCGCAAGTTCGGATCCCGGGCGCCCGCCGACGGACTGCTTGTCAGCCACACTGTGGCGGCGTCCCATATAAAGTAGAGGAAAGACGGGCACAGATGTTAGCCCAGGGCCAGTCTTCCTCGCCAAAAAGAGGAAGATTGGCGACGGATGTTAGCTCAGGGCTGGTCTTCCTCACAAAAAAAAAAAAAAGACATCCACAGAATGGGAGAAAATATTTGTAAATCATACACCTGATAAGAGCCTAGTATCTAGAATATAAAAAGAACTCTTACAACTCAACAATAAAAAGACAAAGAACCCAATTAATGGGCAAAGCATCTGGATAGACATTTCTCCAGAGATGTACAAATGGCCAATAAGCACATGAAAATATGTTCAATATTCTTAATCATTAGGGAAATGCAAATCAAAATCAAAATGAGATAACATTTCATACCCACTGGGATGTGAGTTAACTTTTATATATAGTGTGAGGGAAGGGTCCAACTTCATTCCTTTCTGTGTGGAAACTCATTTATTTCATCACCATTTGTTGAAAAGACTATTTAAACCCAACTGAATTGTCTTGGCACCCTTGTCAAAAATCAATTGACCAGTATAAGTGGGTGAATTGTATAGTATGTGAATTATAACTCAACAAAGCTGATACTCTTCCAAAAAAATCAATTGACTATTTTATTTTTAACAAATAGGTATTTTCTACATGTGCTAGATGCTGTGTTTAATGCTCACTAGTCTACCTAGAGTTTGTGGAATTCTTCCCTTTCTTGAAAACTTTCTTGTTCTTTCAGCCTACACTGGCTCACCAGCAGCCACCACATTGCCCACAGTAATTCTGCAAACTCATCAACTTGTTCTCAGTTACCTCAGTCTCTTACCAACTCCTGTGGCCATCTGAATGTGTAAGTTTGGGCCTATAAGCTAAGCTAAACATTCATTTTTTCACTTACCCTTCCCTCCTCTGAGAAGCTAACTCAAAGGTTTCACACCTTCTTTAAGCTTCCAACCTTATCTGAACACCTCCCCCAAGTCCCTAGAAACCACTAATCTACTTTCTGTCTCTGTGGAATTGTCTAATTGACATTTCATGTAAGTGGAATCATATAATATGTGACCTTTTGTCCCCAGCTTCTTTCACTTAGCATGTTTTCACGGTTCATCCATGTTGTAGCATGTATCAGAATTTCATTCCTCTTTGTGTTTGAATAGTACTCCATTGTATGGATATATTGCATTTGGTTTAACCATTCATGAGTTTATGGGCATTAGTATTGTTTCCACTTTTTAACTATTGTAAATAGTGCTGCTAAGAAATTCATGTATAAGTTTAACAAAAACCTCTTAATCACTAAATCCCCTTCAGTTCTTCACCTATTTGACTTCTCTGGGGTTCCTGACACTGCTGACCATTCCTTCAAGAAATCCTTTCTTTAAAAAAAAAAAAAAATAGCACAATATGCCACAGTATAAAAAATAATAATAGCATAGTAAAAGGATTATATATCATGACCAAGTGGGATTTCGCTTAGAATGCAAGGTTGGTTCAGCATATGAAAAATCAATCAATGTAATACACCACATTACAAGATGAAGGAAAAAAAAACATATGAATATCTCAATTGATGCAGTAAAAAGCATTTGGCAAAATTCAACACTCTTTTATGGTAAAAACACTCAACAAACTAGGAATAGAAGGAAACTAACTCAACATAATAAAACCCATATATGAAAAATCCACAGCAAATATCATACTCAATGGTGAAAGACAGAAAGTTTTTCCTCTAAGATCAGGAACAAGATAAGGATGCCTACTCTTCTATGCCACTTCTATTCGACATAGTACTGGATGTCTTAACCAGAGCAATCAGGCAGGAAAAAGAAAGAAAAGGCATCCAAATTGGAAAAGAAGAAATAAAATTATTTGTTCACAGATGATATGACCTTATATGTAGAAAACCCTAAAGTTACCACAAAAAAAATTGTTATAACTAATGAACAAATCAGCAAAGTAGCAAGATATGAAGCAAGACACAAAAAAATCAGTGGCATTTTTATACACTAAAAATGATCAGTGCCAAAAGGAAATTAAGAAAACAATTCCATTTACAACAGCATCAAAAAGAATAAAATACTTAGGAATTAACCAGAGAGGTGAAAGATTTGCACAATGAAAACTACAAAACATTGCTGAAAGAAGTTAAAGAAGATGTAAATAAATGGAAATACATCCCATGTTCATGGACCCTAAGTGATCTACAGGTTTAATGCAATCCCTATCAATATCCCAGTGATGTTTTTAACAGAAATAGAAAAACTCACCCTGAAATTCGTATGGAATCCCAAGGGACCCTGAAGAGCCAAAACAATCCTGAAAAAGAAGAACAAAGTTGGAGGTCTCACTTCCTAATTTCAAAACTTACTACAAAGTTATAGTAATCAAAACAGTGTGGTATTGGAATAAAGACAGACATATAGACTAATGGAATAGACAGCCCAGAAATAAATGCATGTGTATATGGTCCAATGATTTTTAACAAGGGTGCCAAGACCATTCAATGGGAAAAGACAATCTATAATAAATGGTGCTGGGAAAACTGGATATCCATATGTGAAAGAATGAAGTTGGACCCTTACCTACTACCTTGTACAAAAATGAACTAAAATAGCTAACTAACATAACCTAATGTAAGACCTAAAACTATAAAACTCTCAGAAGAAAACACAGGGGGAAAGCTGCATGATGTTGGATTTGATGGTGATTTCTTGGATATGACACCAATGGCATAGGCAACATAGGAAAAAATGGACAAGTTGGATTTGATGAAAATTTAAGAATTTTGTGCATCAAAAGACACTAGCAATAGAGTAAAAAGGCAACCCACAGAATGGGAGAAAATACTTACAAATCATATATCTGATGAGGGATTAATATCCAGAATATATAAAGAACTCCTAGAACTTAACCACACACACACACAGAAACAACCAGATTCAAAAATGGGCAAAGGACTTGAATAGACATTTCTCCAAAGAAGATATACAAATGGCCGATATGCACATGAAAAGATGCTCAACATCACTAATCAATAGGGAAATGCAAATCAAAACTACAATGAGATACCACTTCACACCTAGTAGGATGACTACTATCAAAAAAACAGAAAATAGCTAGTGTTGACAAAGATGTAGAGAAATTGGAGCCCTTATGCACTACTGGTGGGAATGTATAAGGACACATGTCATTGGATTTAAGCCCCATCCTAATCCAGTATGACCTCATCTTAACTAATTACATCTACAAAGATCCTATTTCCAAATAAGGTCACTGTTATAGGTTAAATTGTGTCATCCAAGAAAGATGTTTGAAGAGAAAAGAAAAAAAATCAATGAAACAAAGAGTTGGTTCTTTGAAAAGATCAACAATGTTGACAAAGTTTTAGCTAAACTGTCTTAGTCCCTTTGGGCTGCTATGACAAAATACCACAGACTGGGTAGCTTATAAACAACAGAAATCTATTTCTCACAGTTCTAGAGGCTGGACGTCCAAATCTCAACAGACCTATAACAAGTAAAAAGATTGAATCAGTAATCAAAAACATCCCAACAAAGAAAAGTCCTGGACCAGATAACTTCACAGGTGAATTTTACCATACATTTTTTAATTTTTTAATAGAATTCATTTATTTATTTTTTAATGTTTTTGGTGAGGAAGACTAGCCCTGAGCTAACATCCATTGCCAATCCTCTTTTTGCTGAGGAAGATTGGCCCTGGGCTAACATCCATTCCCATCCTCCTCTATTTTATGCGGGACACGTGCCACAGCATGGCTTGATGAGTGGTGCTTAGGTCCATGCCTGGGATCTGAACCCTTGAAACCCAGGCCGCCAAAGTGAAGTATGTGAATTTAATCACTACACTACCAGGCCAGCCCCTCTACCATACATTTAAAGAAGAATTAACACCAATCCTTCTCTTGAAGAGGAGCGAGCACTTCCCAATTCATCCTATGAGGCCAGCATTACCCTGATACTAAAGCCAGAAAAAGACATCACTAGAAAAGAAGATTACAAACCAATATCCCTTATGAATATGGATGCAAAAATCCTAGACATGATATTAGCAAATCGAATTTAGCAACATTTTAAAAGAATTACTCACCAGGACCAAGTGAGATTTATTCCAGGAATGCAAGAGTGGTTCAATATAAGAAAATCAATCAATGTAATACATCATATTCATAGAATGAAGGAAACAAAACCACACGATCATCTTAATTGTTGTAGAAAAGGCATGTGACAAAATCCAATATCCTTTTATAGTAAAAATTCACAGAAAAGTAAGAATAAAGGGAAAATTCCTCAACATGATAAAGGATATTTATGAAAACCCACAGCTAACATCATACTGAAAGACTGAGAGCTTTCCCCTTAGGATCAAGAAGAAGACTAGGATGCCTGCCTCTACTATTGCTATTCAACATTGTACCGAAAGTTCTAGCCAGAGCTATTAGATGAGAAAAAGAAATAAAAGGCATCCAAACTGGAAAGAGGTAAAACTATATTCGCAGATTCTATATTTAGAAAATCCCAAAGAATCCACAAGAAAACTACTAGAGTGATACTTTGTTAGAGAAGCCCTGGAAAACTAATACAGTCATATTCTGAACTTTTGGGTGGACATGAATTTTGGGGGGACACTTCAACATGCTACACTGGGCTTTCAGATTCCTTTACCAACATTTATTCTTTCATTTCTAATCTGAAGAGGATTCTCCCAGACAGTTGAGATGGAAATAAAACAAGCTGCAGGCAGCTGGTCACTCCGTTCTTGTTCTAAACACAACTTCAAAACCTCTGGTTATCATTTTAGCCCCTTTTTGTGTTTTCCCCCTCTTGCCCTCTTACTACAAGCCAGGTCTCTGTTTGGCACTGCACCTTTGTTTCTGCCTCCCCTCTACTCCACCTCAGCCAAAACAATTCCTTTTTTCCCCCCTGGCTCACTTGAGATTATCCAGATAGAATTTGGATTTTGAGGTTTCCAGAGCCATCCCCCTCCTTAGCGCATCTACTTAACTCTACGAGTTGGCACTGCAGCATTGCTCACTTCCAGGTCATGTTCTTGAGTTATATGATTCCGGCCCAATATGTAAGATGTAGGATTGTCATTTTTGCTGGAGAAAGGGACTATTGTGGGAGCAGGGACCTGGTTGACCTGCCCTAATGGTGAGAGCAGAAGAAGTGGATCAGTTTGACAAACTTCCTTTTTAGGGTCAGGACCCAAGCAGAGCTTCCATATGCCACCTTAGCAGATGCCTGTCCTGTGGCTAACCTTAAAGAACACCTCTACCCCCTTGAAGTACTCTATGGCTCCCCTAGGCAGGCTTGAGAGTTCTCCTGGCCTGTTGGCAGATGCCTCACCTTCAGCCCTTGCTCAGATAAATTCCACCTCCTGCAGTCGCTGGGACATTCATCTCTTTCTCCACTCTCGCCCCTCTGAATGTCCACCTCTGGGGGGTCCTCAGGCAGCCTTCCTACTGCAGGGCAGCTGCAGTCTGGAAATAGGGGAGGAGAGGCAGCCCTGGTCCATCTTCCAGCCTTTTCCACCTCAAAGGTGGGGTCAGACCCCAGACCAGGCAGGGCCGGGATATCAGGGGCCTGGATGGTGAGAAAGTCAATAAAAGTTCAAAACGTCCTAATTGGATGGTTATTTTTCTTCCTTTTCATTTTGTTTTCCCTGGAGTGAATTCTTAAAGGAAAAGAGCCTCTGGGCTTTTCTTCAGGGAAAGGAGGAGAAAATTTAACATCTGGATTTGCTGTAATGTTCTGCTAATCTAAAAAAAAATGTATAAAATCACACAGCAAAAACACTCATTCTGATTAATTCTGGTACAAAGCAGAATTACAGTATTAACACATTTAATTTTGAAACATTAAGAGGCAAAAGACCATATCTTATATAATTCCATTTAGGTAAAACATCTGTGATAGCCAAATCTATGGAGATAAAAAATAGATTAGTGGTTGCTTAGGGCTGGGTGGGAGGGATAGAAGGATAGATAGCTAAAGGGTATAGAGTTTCTTTAAGGTGATGAAAATGTTCTAAAACTGATTGTAATGATGGTCACATATATCCATGAATATACTAAAAACCATTGAATTGTATACTTTAAGTGGATGAATTATATGGTATGTGAGTTATATCTCAATAAAGCCATTTATAAAATAAACATAGGGTGCCCTCTTTGCTGAATCTACTGTGAGAATGAAGAACATTTTCAGCAACCAGACTGTCAACATTCCAGAAAATGTGGACATCACTCTGAAGGGATGCACAGGTATTGTGAAGGGCCCCAGAGGAATCCTGTGGAGGGACATTATCAGTGTAGAAGTCAGCCTCCTTGGAAAGTGTGGTGGATAGGAATTGGCCACCTCAAAATATGTCTCTTCACCTTGATTATTTTCTCTGAAGGAGGCTTGACTTTTCCCTCCCACTGTCTAAAGGGATTTGGGATGGAAGGCCTGTCCCCAGGGTGAGCCATCACATAGATAACTCTGGGTATTGATAGACTGGGAGGGCCCTTGCTAAGCCCATTCTTATCAAAGTTCTGTTTACCAAACATTTACATTTGTAAGGGAAATCTCCATTTGTAAAGGTGTCTCCCTCTGTACTGGGAAAAAGGGGGGGCGGGATGACTTCATCTCTAGAAACTTATCATTTCAGAAGGCAAGGCTACATAATAACCTTACTGTGCTTTTCTGGTAATCTCCCATAACTCACTCACCCCCAACATCCTCTTCTGTCTTTCTATTTAAGAGGAGAACCTCTGCCATTTTGTGGAGAAACTCAGTTTCCCTGGTCTCTCCCATGTATACATGTTATAAAGCTTTGTTTGATTTTCTCCTGCTATTCCGTCTCATGTCAATTTAATTTGTAGCCCAGCCAGAAGGACCCAGAGTGGGTAGAGGATAGTATTCCTCCCCTTCAAAAGAAAAGGAAGGGGCTCCGGGTTGACAGTGAAGAATAGAAAGGAGCTGGCTACAGTTCATGCAGTCTATAGTCAAAGCACATGATCAAGGGTGTTCCACTGGGTTTCCACTACAAGATGAGGTCTGTGTATTTTCACTTCCCCATCAACGTCTTTATTCAGGAGAGTGGAGCTCTTGTTGAAATCTGACATTTCTTGTATGAAAAATCTATCTGCAAGATTCATATGAGGCCAGGCATTGCTTGTTCAGTATTTCAGCTCTGGAAAGTTACTGGCATTGAACTTGCATCAAATTCACCTGCTTTGATTCAGCAAGCCACAACAATTAAACACAAGAATATCAGAAAAATTTTGGATGTTGTCTGTGTCTCTGAAAAGGGAAGTGGTCAGCGTGCTGATGAGTAAGATCTAAGAATTTTCTAGCTATGGAAACAAGAAGATGCTAAATAATTACCTAGGCCTCTTTGTCTTGCAAGATTGTCCCAAGACCTTGGATAATGCAATAAAATCTATCTATTGGAAAAAAACATAACAGGAAGTCTCAAACTTGTGTTCTAATCAGCTGAGTGTCCTGTGACTTGCTTGTTATGCTCACATCTTTGTGGGGACGTTTTGTGTTGTTGCACTCCACCCCCTGGGGGAGCATATTCTATTGTTTTCTGTCCTGGACAACAGAAAGTTCTTTGGACACAGGGTAATTTGGGGGAAGGAGAGGAGTCAATGTGCCGTCAACACTGGTAAGTGTGGTTGTGGGTATGTTACCTTGAGCAAATCATTTCACCTTTCTGAGCCTCAATTTCCTCATCTGTAACAGAGAGAGAATAATTCCATTTTCGATCTTCTGGAATGGCAAACACCCCTCAGCAGACTACCTGCTCAGGGGGCTGCTGTCATTATTGTCCTCAAGCAGCAGGAATCCAGTGGGCACCCCCATGCACCCCAGGTCACCTTCACCCAAGTCGTACTCTGTATGATCTTGCTTGGGGGGCAGAGTCCATGTCCTTGTGGTTATCGAACAAGGAGGAGGATCGGTTGCCAGAGAATCACAGTGTGGCTAAGGCCAGACGGCCAGGACTCCAGTTCAGGCCCCTGACTACAAATGCAGTGACAGCTGCTGTCTCAGGAGGAAGGAGAAAGTAGTTTCCGTCTGACTGAGGAAACAAAAGAGGTGGCATCTGAGCCAAGTTTAGAAAGATGACCAGGAGAAAGGACACTGCAGCCTCCAAGACAAGCCTGAGAAGGTATTCCTGGGCCCGAAGAGCAGGTGTATGAGAGGTACGCTGGGGGATGGCAGAGATGTACGGAAAAGTCATTTAAGACAGACTGACCTACAGTCAAATAGCAGCATAGTGACTCCATGCCTCAGATACATGATAATGATGAATAAACACAAAAAGAGAAAAGACCCAAAAAGGTCCAGTCAAGAGAAAGGTGAGACCTCTTTGTGAACCAGGAACAAGCAGAAGTGGTGAATGGGGAGACACACTGGCCTGCCGTGGGTCAAGGGAAGTGCTGGTGGCTGGAACAGGAAAAGGGTAAAATCAGCAGCGGTGTATTCACATGATGGAACACTCCCCAGCAATTCGAATGGATGAACTAGAGCTACATGTGTCATCGGGGGTGGATGTCGCATGTCCGTGCCTAGCTTCCTGAGGGTGGGAGAGTAGAATCCTCTCCTTAGGAGGGACACTGGTATCAGTGAATGGTTATTCAGTCTACCCCCAGGCATCCAGAACAAGTGAACACGGGCATTTCCGATTGTGACAAGCATCAGGGAGATGTGAGAGGGGACCGGAGGGGTGCTAATTTACATCAGGTGCATCAGAGATGAACATTATGTGCCCCTTAGTCCTCTCATGTAAAATTCTCTTCTGCTTTTTTCCTTTCCCTGTGGTAGGTTTTGAGCTCCTCAGTCCTGTTCTTTTCTCTAGATGCTAATGGAAAGCTGCTATTGAGTCATTTTTTTAAAAATCGAGATATAATTGATGTATAACATTGTATGAGTTTTAGGGGTATGAAACTGAGTCTTGAGAATGTTGGAGGAGAAAAGGCATTTCAAGAAGGCTATGTCTCCTCTTTCCAGCAGTTGCAGAGGGGTAGATACCATTCCACATCTTAAAATTGGTTCAAAGAATCTCCTTTGAATAAAGTGTGGAATTAAGAATATTTATGAAAGTTCTGTGCAGAATTGAAGCTTGTTCTATTTCCTGTTCCTGATATCGAACCTGAAGTGAGTTCTCTCACCCGTCACGCAGCAAGCCAATCTCTGACACTGGGTGTAGTGGAAGAAAGTAGGAACTTTTTACTGCAAAGCACTGAGCAAGCAGAAAGGGCAGCTCATGCTGTAATCCCAAATTCCCCGAAAAGTTACAAGCTAGGGTTTTTAAAGCGGTGATCAAAGGAGAGAAGACTTGGTGGTCGGGACCACAGGCATCTGGGGGAACGATTGTGCAAGGGTCAGAGCAGACATTCTGGCATTGAGCCAGCTGTTATCTCTCTCTGTAGCAGGTGGTCCAGCATTCCCTCATTTAATCTTCCCTCGAAACCATAAACTGGGCCCTGGGGAGAAGAAAGAAACTGCCACCAATTAACAATGACAAAGTTCACAAGGTTTTAGATGGAGGAGGGGGAGCTGTGGCTTTGCAGGTAGGCGCCCTCCCACCAGCCTGCGTTTGGCTGAGATAAGGGAATCTGCAGGTGTCCTTGGTTGTCTGCCTCCAAGATGAATGGTGGATTTCAGCACCAGAAAGCCAAGGAGTTGGGGAAGCTTCAGCTTCTTGACATTCTCTGGATATCAGTTTCCCTGTAACAAACCCCAAGAACTGGTAGTTAGCTAAAACTTCAGTGTGAGCCCAGCTTGAGCCCACTTGGTATTTAACAATTTGTAACCTCCATTTGCCTTGTGAAATTTAGAGATACAAAGGTTAGAAAAACTGATATTTACATGTGACTGTAAGAAAGCAGGGAAAAGGGGATGAGTGCTTTTGGTTTTAACCCCATGTATGCTGGGTTTAACATAGGGGAACTGATATCAGGGCCGGCATCGTTACTAAAAACCGTCCTTCGGAGTGAGACACTGATATACACGGCAACATGGAGAATCTCAAAAACATTATGCTGAATGAAAGAAACTAGACACAAAAAAGCATCCTGTATAATTCTATTTATGTGGAACTCTGGAAAAGCCAAATCTAATCTACACTGACACAAAGCAGATCAGTGGTTGCGTGGGGCCTGGGCATGGTCAGGAGGGAACTGCCTGGAGCAATGGAAAGTTCTGTATTTTGATAGTGGGGGTGGGTACTCAGGTGTATGTGTTTGTTAAGCCTTATCAAACTGTACACTTAGAATGGGTGGGCATTTTATGTATATAAACTATACCTCAATAGAGTTGGTTTCAAACAATTCAAAAAAACCTGTCCTTGGAAGTATTTCTACAAGAAGGGGGAGGATCTTTTAAGACACTCAGACTTTAGAGATTATTTTTTGATCTTGTAAAAATAACCTTTAGCCTCTAGAATATCTGTTATTCTAATTGGTTGTTGTACTTGATAATTGTTGCCCTGGTACTGATATTAAAATATCAGTTAAAATATCAAGTGACATGTCTGTATTCCTAAAAGATATAAATATGTGTGTGTGCATATAAATGATCAATCCTGAGGATGAAAATTGACAGTTCACTTTTCTCTATATACATATGAATTATAATAAAACCCATGACTCCATCAGTTCCTTATCCAAACATGAGTTTGAAAGTCTTTGAGAGGCAGTATAGCAGAGTGATTAAGAGCATAAATCTAGAACCAGATTGGTTAGGTTCAAATTCCAGCTCTGCCCCTTACTAGCTCTGTGGTATCAGAAAAATTACTTAACTTTGCTGTGCCTCAGTCACTGCATTTGTAACATGGGAATAATAACAGTACCTGCTTCATAGGGTTGTTGTGAGAAGTGAATGAGTTGATACATGGAAAGCCCCCAGATGAGTACCTGGCAGAGTATATCAGTCAGGATAGGCTAGCGTTGGGGGTCAGAATTGGCCACCTCAAAATATAGCTCTTTACCTTGATTATTTTCTCTGAAAGAAACTTTGACCTCCCTCCACACTAACTGCCTAAAAGAATTTCAGATAGAAGTTCTATGCCCAGTACAGGCCGTCACCATAGATAACTCTGGGTATCGACAGACTGTGAGGACCCTTGCTAAGCCCATTCTTATCAAAGTTCTGTTTACCAAATATTTACATTTGTAAGGGAAATCTCCATTTGTAAAGGTTATCTCCATCTCTGTACTGGGAAGAGGGGGGATGACCTCATCTCTAGAAACTTGTCAATGTGGAAGGCGAGGCCTTAAATCTGCATAATAACCTTACTCTTGTTTACTGTGCTTTTCTGGTAATCTCCCATTGCTGACTCCCCCCACCCCCAACATCCTCCTTTGCCTTTACCTGAGTATGCTATTTAAGAGAAGAACCTCCTCCATTTTGTCGAGTTACCCAGTTTTACCTGGGTCTTTCCCATGTATACAGGTTATAAAGCTTTGTTTGATTTTCTCTGGCTATTCAGTCTCATGTCAATTTAATTTGTAGCCCAGCCAGAAAGGACCCAGAGGATAATCTTCCTCCCCTACGCTAGTTATGCTGTAGTACAAACAATTCCAGAATCTCCATTGTTTGAAACAATAAAGGTTTATTTCTCACTCATACCACACATCCATTTGGCCAAAATAGTCATGTGGTCACACCTAACTTCAGAGGGGCAAGGACCATGCAGTTCTGCCTTGTGTCTAGAATGCGGGAGAACCAGAAATATTTGGTGAACAGCACTAATGGCTGCCATGATTAGCTATTATAAATGAATTTTAAAGTGGGTAGAGGAGAACTCAATGAGGAGGTGACATTTGAGCTGGGCCTAAATGATAAAGAAGGGCAAACTATAGGATCAATGTGTGAAAAGTCCCTAAGGCAGGAATGGGCTTGAAGCATTTGAGGAACAGAAAAATGGCTCTAATGTTTGGAGAATGAATGAATGAGAGCTAGCAGGGCTGGGTCATACAGGGCCTTTTGGGCCATGGTAAGGAGTTTTAATTTTATTCCAAGTGTACTGGGAAGCCATGGGAGACTTTTAACTGGGTAACATGGTATAATTTTTACTAAGACCATTCACTCTGGTTACTCTTGTGGGATGGGCAAATGTGGAAGAAGGGAGATCAGTTATGAGGCAATATAGTCCAGGTAAGAGATGACAGTGGCCTGGACCAAGGTAGTAGAAGTAGCACTGGAAAGGAGTAGACTTAGTCAAGACTAATTCTGGAAGTAGAGCTGATGGATTGGGTGTGGAGGGTGAGGGGAAGGAAGGAATCAATAATGACTCCTAAGTTTCTGTTCTGGGAAATATGGGGGATCAGAATTGGCCACCTCAAGATGTGTCTCTTTACCTTGCTCTGAAGGAGGCTTTGACCTTCACCCCCCCCCAAATGTCTAAAGGGATTTGGGATGGAAGGCCTGTCCCTGGGACAGGCCATCACCTTGGATAACTTTGGGTATCGATAGACTGGGAGGGTCTTTGCTATGCCCATTCTTATCAAAGTTCTGATTACCAGACATTTACATTTGTAAGGAAAATCTCCATTTGTAAAGGCATCTCCTTCTCTGTATTGGGAAGAGGGGGATGACCTCATCTCTAGAAACTTATCAGTGTGGAAGGCAAGGCTTTAAATCTGCATAATAACCTTACTGTGCTTTTCTGGTAATCTCCTATAACTGATCCACCCACAATATCCTCCTTTGTCTATTTAAGAGGAGGACGTCCACCATTTTGTCGAGAGATACTCAGTTTCCCCGAGTCTCTCCCATGTATACACATTATAAAGCTTTGTTTGATTTTCTCCTGCTATTCCGTCTCATGTCAATTTAATTTGTAGCCCAGCCAGAAAGGACCCAGAGTGGGTAGAGAATGCTCTTTCTCCCCTTCAGAAGCCGAGTGGTCAGTGAGATGGAGATTTCTCCCAGAGTGGAAACCGGGTGGTAGTGAAGTTTTCTGAATCAAGAGTTTTGGTTCATCCATGTTGATTTTGAGATGCTTTTGGATATTTAAGTGTTGATATCACATAGTACTTCCATACATGAATTTGAAGATTTGTGGAGTGGATAAGGCCGGAGATAAAACTTGGGAGTTGTGTTAGTTATCTACTGTATTGCTGTATAACAAATTACCCCTACACCTAGCAGCCTAAAACAACAAACATTTACTATCTCACAGTTTTGTTGGTCAGGAATTTGAGAGCAGCTTAGCTGGGTAGTTGGTTTCTGGATCTCTCATAAAATTGCAATCACGATGTCAGCTGGAGCTCACCCTTGTGGCTGTGGCAGGAGGCCTGAGTTCCTTCCTAGCTATTGGCAAGAGGCCTCAGTTTCTCAACTCATGCCTCTCCATAGGCTGCTTGAATGTCCTCAGGACATGGCAGCTAGCTTCTCCTAGAGCAAGTGATCCAAGAGAGAGCAAGAGGCAGAAACCACACTATGACTTAGTCTTGGAAGCAACATACTGTCACTTCTGCCCTCTTCTCTTGATCACATAGACCAACCCTGATGTGATGTGGAAGGGGTTACACAAAGATGTGACTCTCAGGAGATTCTATCAGCATACAGATAGTATATAAAGCCATGGGAATGTCTGTGATAATTTGGTGGGGGGAGAATATAGATAGAGAACTCTGGGACACTCCAACATTTAAAGATCAGGGTGAAGAGAAGGAGCTAGCAGAGGAGGCTGAGAAGAAGTGGCCAGTAGAGTAGGAGACAAACCAAGAGCATGTAGCTTCATGGAAGCCTAGGGGAGTGTTGACTTGAACAACCAAGCCAAAGGTTACCCAGAGTAAGAAGAAGACTGCAGAGTAGTTTGGATCTAACAACAAAGAAGTAATTGGTGATCATTTCAAGAGCAGTTTCCATAGAGTGTTAAACCTGACTGGTGTAGGTTGAGAGTAAATAGAATGGAAGAATCTGGTGACATTGAGCATGAAAAATTCTTCTGAAAAATTTTGCTGTGGAAGAGAACTTGGGATCAAGGGAGAACATTTTTCATGATGGGAGATGCTAGAACATGTTTGAAGGCTACATAGCAATGATCCAATAGCAGGGCAAATATTGGCAATGCCAGAGAAAGAGGGGTCACTGTGAGAGAAAGTCCTTGAGAAGGCATGAGGAGATGGGCTTCTGAGCCCACGTGGAGGGCCTGGACTTTTTTGGGAGCAGGGGCAATTCATCCAGGGTAATAGGAAGGCAGGCAGAGAATGTGGGAGCAGCTGCAAGTGCGTGGATAGATTTGGTGGTGGAAGGAAGATGATGTATCCATCTTAAAGGTTCTACTTTCTTTTTTTTGGCTTAAAACAACAGAAATTTGGGATCGGCCCAGTGGCGCAGCGGTTTAGTTCGCGCTTGGCAACCCGGGGTTCGCCGGTTCGGATCCCGGTCGCCCGCCAACGCACTGCTTGTCAGCCATGCTGTGGTGGCGTCCCATATAAAGTAGAGGAAGATGGGCACGGATGTTAGCCCAGGGCTAGTCTTCCTCACAAAAAAAAAAAAAAAAAAAAAACAGAAATTTATTCTGTCACAGATCTAGAGGCCAGAAGTCTGAAATCAAGGTGCTGGCAGGGTTGGTTCCTTCTGGAGGCTCGGAAGGGAGTATCTGTTCCGTGCTTCTCTCTTAGCTTCTGGTAGCTGCCAGCAATCCTTGGCATTCCTTGGCTTGGAGACTCATCACTCCAATCTCTGCTTCTCCCATTTCCTTAACGAAATAGAGGGTGAGGGTTCACAGTAACAATGTGGACCATTAGAGTTTTAGTTTCCATTGTGATATCATAAGAGAGTTTTTGCCAATCTTTTTCTTTTTTTTCCAGTTTGCCATTTTAGCTTCTCCCAAAACACTTTCTTCCCATCTGTTATGGACTGAGTGTATGCATCACCTCCAAAATTCATATCTCGAAGCCCTAATCCCCTTTGTATCTATATCTGGAGTAAGGAAGTAATTAAGGTTAAATAAAGTCATAAGAGTGACGTCTTGATCTGATACGATTAGTGTCCTTATAAGAAGAATCACCAGTGAGCTCTCTCTCCCTCTGTGTGTGCACACACTGAGAAAAGGCTGTGTAAGGACACGGCGAGAAGTTGGCTGCCTGCAATCCAGGAAGAGAGCTTTCACCAGAAACCAAATCAGCCGAACACTTGATCTTGGACTTCTAGCCTCCAGAACTAGAGAAAATAGAATAACAGTCTGTGATTTAAGCCACCCAGTCTGTGGTATTTTGTTATGGCCGCCTGAGCAGACTAAGATACCATCACATTTGAAAATTGATATAATTAGTAAAAAAAAAAAACCCACAATCAATCTTAAATTAAGGCATACACAAGAGCAATTCAAATGCATTTAACAATAATTACTACATTGGTACTGAATCACATCATTATGAAGTCAAATTTCTCTTTTCAACGTACATTGATTTATTGATAAACGTGCGTGGGAGTTTTGTCACTGGAACATTTATTTCCTCAGGCCATTTTGCTGCATTGATGGCAATTTTGCACACTAGTTTGTTGGGAACCATCAGACTTTCCAAGACAAGATGCATCAGCTATGCTAAGACGTGAGCTGATACACTGGGGTGTGGGTTCACAAAAAGACATAACCACTGTTTGTGGTACTGGTACAGATTTGTACCCTACAAACAGGAATTGGAATAAATTCCATTTTACACAAATCTCATAAAAAAGCCAACAGTGTGTGTGGAGGCTATGCTGTTAGGAATGATCTTACATTATGACTAGGTATCAACAAGAATGTAATTGTCTGCTTACAGTTGTACTTATCTGGTGATTGGAAGAATTTTATACACATTAACTTCTGGCTCCATACAATTAAAGCCTTGTTTCTCATCCACTATCCACATACTTCCAGGGGCAGCATAGCAAATGCTCATCTCTGGCTCCGCACCTCGGTGTCATGGTGTCAGGTAAGTAGGTTGGCACAGTGGGTAGTAGGAGCCGTCCTGGAAGCCTCCTGACACTGGACCCATGAGCAATGACTTTGTGCACAGAAGTGACTCAACCACATAATCCCAAACTAAAGCTCAACTTCCTCTTAGCCAGATCCCGAAGATGCCAGAGTCCATTCCACTGTCATCAGACATGAAGACAGGAGGAAAATCAGAGAGGAAAGAGAGAGTGGTCTTAACCAAGTGAAGAAAAATATCTTACTTTTTGCAAATTTTACAAAAACATGAATTTATCTGTTTTATTTTGGGTTCTCCCCAAAGCCGAGCTTGAGACAAGGGTTTGGATGCTGGTAGGTTATTTGGGAAGTGATCCTAGGAAGCAGGGAGAGTGAGGCAGGGAAAGGGAAAAGTCAAGATGGCGTGGGTTATTGGAGTCAGTACTGTGGGAAATGGGGGCTTGATTCTACCTGGGACTCAGAGAAGCAGACAGAATCTCTCCTAGAATTGCCAGCTACAGAAAGGAGCTGGGAGCATTTATTCATTGGCTCCCATCTCCTACCGGTGGGAACTGTCCCTGGGCTATTTCACTGCCCCTCACTTCTGGTCTGTGCTTGCCTGAGGGCTAAGTGGCCTCCCGTGGTATTGAGAAGGCCTTTGGGCAGAAGGGGAAAATGTGCAGTGTGTGCCCATTTCAGTTCCGGGACACTGTCTGTTCAAGGGAGGAGGGACAGGAGGATGGAGGGAGCCACCAGGGGTGGGGAAGAAGACCACAGGGGCAAGCCTGGGCAAGGGTGCCCCAGGCATGTGGGGGGGCAGCAGCACCTTGTCCAGCCGAGGCCCACACCCAGCTGTGCTTCGCACCCCAGCCCAACTGACCCAGCCCTTAGAGCCAAACTTACCCTGAAGTTCCAGATCTGGCTTGCCGACTTCCCTTACCAACTGTCCCAGCGTGCCAGAGGCTGTTCACCTTGGAGACCTGTGCAGATATGGGTACAGCCCTGCATGAGGTTTGAATCCTCATGGAAATGTCCCTCACAGCTGAGGCTGAAATCAGAGGAAGGCCAAGGGATGTGACATGGGCCACCAAAGGTGTCTGCTTTGGTTCACCCCTTTGACTCTCAGATCCGCTTATGACCGGCATAAACTCCACCCTGGAACTGACCCTTCAATGTGGTAGCCATCTGCAATCTGTAAAAAAGACAGTATGGGAGTGTCAGTGGAACAAAACAAAGATCGCTGTTGCTGTGGCTGGTACTGAGGCTCATAACTATGTTCATGATCTTCCTTCTCCACCACCTGTTCTAGATTCCCTTCACCCTTGGCCAGCACTTCCACTCATCTCGATTGCTTGCCTGCTCTGAGCCCTTGGTTGTCGTGCCTTTGTGGAGTCATGGTTGCTGCAATTGTCTGCTCACTGTTAACTCTGGCCATAGAAGCACCAAGAAGTGGCCTAGTAAGTCCCCTGAGTTGTGGACATGCTCCCCACTGCCCCTATTATGGAATCTCATGATAATTAGGGTCAATTGCTCTGGCTAGTGTGGAAACCTTTTCTTTGCCTGATGGTCCCTTGGCTGAGGAGCCCAAAGTTACAGTTCATCGAATCTTCATGTGTCCATGTGTCCTCTGGTGGAAGCATTCCCCTTCTTCTGATCCTGGGAACCAGAACCTCTAAATCCATCAGACCTAGTGCTATAAAGATGGGAAACACAAGCTCTGAAGATGGGACACTGGAAGAGATGATGAGAGGGGCAGTTTCTAGTTCTACTCCCTTTGATTCCTGGACTGTGTAATCCAGCTACCAGTGAACACCAGATATCAGTATATCCCACATCCTAGAGGGCAGCATCCCAGATCGGCAGAGTGTGAGCCCCCAGCTGTTGCCTTTGCTGAACCTTTCAAGGCCATTCCATCTTCCTAATAGGCTGCCCACTTCTGGGTGATGCTGTATATGGAGGGACAAATGGATTCTGTAGTCATGTGCCCATTGTCACACCTCTTTCACTGTAAAATGGGTCCTTTGATCTGGGGTGCTACAATGCCAGATGTTATTTTGGTAAATCAGACTCAGTAAGCCCTCAGTTAGTGATGCTGGTAGAGGCACTGTGGGCAGGGAAGCATACCCATGTCGGAATAGGTATCAATAACTGTAAATTCAAACTACTGGGTGGAAGAAGCAGCATTCCCAGATGTGAGATATGATTCGGGGATCTAAAAAGGCCTGTCAAGTGCTGTGTCTTTTTCTTGGTTGTAGGAAGAACAAGGTGTAATAATTTGCCCTTTACCTCAGAGGGAACACACTGGGATGGCCCAGACCATTGCACCTCTGGAAACTTCATTGATATGGCAGGCCCCTGAATTCTTGTGGGATTTGTTTCTCAGTCTGTGGCATGCATATACCTTACTAGGGCATCCATAGTACTTGCTACTTCCTGCTCATCAGGACTAATTAGTATGATACCATGAATATAGTGGGCCGGTATGATGTTCTGTGCAACATCAAGGTCTCTGTAGACTATGTTATGACAGAGTATAGGTGAGTTAGCATAGCCCTAGGGCTAGACAGTGAATGTGTGCTGCTGTCTTTCTCATGTGGTTATGACCGGCTTTCGATCCTTTTTGTTGATGGGGATTGAAAAGAACACATTTGCCACATCAGTAGCCACATATCAAATGCCAGAGGCTGTGTTGATTCTAATAAAGATACAGCTTCTGAGCTTTGGCTACCAGTTGAAGTTTATGGTAGTACACCTTTATCCTCACCATCTATCCGGTGTGTGTAGGGGCCACAGAGGTGAGATGGACAGGGATACAATGGGGACCATCACTTTGGGGACCAGCACACTTTGTCTTGGAAGTTGGCTCCACTCTGCAGTTCCACTGGGGTGAAGTATTGCTTCTGTTTTACTATCTTGGCAGGTGAGATGGGGGAGAGGAAAGTTGCCAGTGCTTCCACTTGGCTTTTCTCAATACTCCGTCAAGGAAGTTCTGCCATCCCCACCTAATTTACAGTTAGCCACCACTGTGTTCAAGATTTGAGGAACCGTCACAGGAGTACAATAGGGTTGATTCCAGATATCCTTCCCAGGACATTAAACCTAAAGTCACAGAAAAGTAAAAACCTCCCCATCCAGCATTATGTTCCACATCCTGGTCTGACAGACTCGAGTCCACTCGCTCACACGTTCCCCCATTTCTGTTAGTATGTATTGGCCGGGTCCTGTAATTCTTTCAGTGAGTAAGCTATTTCCTGGAGGGGGCCTGTATTCCCTGTTTATCTTGTACTGAGACCTGACCCCAGTCATTGGTCTGCAGGGAAGGAGGGGAGGAGAATTTGGATCTGGAGGAGGACATCTTGTGGGACATCCTCCTCAGGCGACATCTTCATCTGTGGTTTCTGTCAAAAGGAGGCTACTTTCAAGGAGGTAGGGCTTCTTTAACTGGTTACAGGATTCAGGTAAATCTAGGGGTTCAAGATTTCCAGGGACAACCACCCAAATGTCCACATCCCAGATCCCAGGGTCTCACTCCTTCCCTATCAGGGCCCTGACTATAGCAGCTCTGGCAACTTCTGGTTAAATACTGGGCCCAGTTTTCAATACAGTCTTCTTACAACTGCAGGAGATGAAGGTATCTTTAAACAGTGCCAAGCAGGCCTTCCGGCTTTCACACCATGCCCTGTATTGATAGTTGGCTAAATAGTCTGTCCTTTTTTCCCCCAAGGTTCCCTGGGCACTTAGCAAAAGCAGCTAACTCCACAATCCTTATAATTATCCCTACTCACATTTCATTTAAGTTATACTGCGTGACCTAGTATTTCCCCTTCCACCTGTACCTTATCTCAATTTACAACAGGTAGGAGTCTTAGTAATTATAACACTACAGCACCCCGGGAGCTATCACAGTCTATTTACTAGAGCAACAATGGAGTCCTCTTGCTGGATGACCGGAAAGGTTGTCTAGTTCCAGAATCCCATCCTGAGTGTTGGCTTTCTAGAGCCACTTCCAGTTGGGTTCTCTTTAAAGCAGAGCCTAAGACAAAGACCTAGTAGATGCAGGCATTTATTTGGGAAGTGATCCCAGGAGTAAGGTGGCAGGAAGAGTAAGACAGAAAAGAAGGAAAAGCCAATATCAAACAGCATTATCAAGGTCACACCTTGACCACAGGGAGTGTCCCCCAGAGTTGCCTTCCTAGAGGAGGAAAGGCTGAAACACTCATCCATTGGTGCCTGTCTCCCTTTGGAGGAGGGTGTCTCCAGGTTATTAACATCCATTTCACTCCCACCTCTCAACACCATTGAAGAAGCAGAATTTAGCGATTTAGAGCTGCTTGGGGTGGGGAATGCTGTCGGCAGGGGGTGAGCCTAAGCTTTCAGGGAATTGCTCATTGGTAACTCAGCTTTCAGGGAGCTCAGCTCTGTCAGAAATCAGAGGAGGCTGAGAGGATGGGACACGGGGCACCAGAAGCATCTGCTACACCATGTGAACAATTGCGAGCAACCCTCTTAGGGCCCTAGAAGGGGCTCTGACAAGCGAGGGGCCCTAAAGCTTAAACTTAAACTTGTAGCTTCAGGGTTAGTCCACCTCTGTAGGGAACTCACATTGCCCTGGAGGAAATGACTGAGGAGGAACGTTTTACTCAAGCCAGCTCTCTCCACACAAGGGCTTGTCCTCCTTCCCTGGTCCCCTGCCATTCCTGAGTCTCACTCAGGGTCTCTTTCAGGCACATCCTGCCAGCTCCTCTGTCCAGAAGCCCTCGGATGGGGTGAAGGGCAGTTGGGAAGCGCCAGCCTTGTCCTGGGCTTTATTGGGGTGTTGCCGAGTTTTAAGAAGGGCGTCTTCATGTGTCAGTTGCCTCTTTGAGGTAAACTTAGAATGAAGATGAAAAAGGCTGGATTTACAGACAAGAGGAAGTGCCCTGGGGGGCTTATTCCAGATCAGGGAGGAATTAGCCCCTCAAGGCCACTTCAAATTTTCAAATTTTCACTGGAGGTCGAGGGGATCCATCATCTGCTGGCTAATTCAAGCAAGTACTCTGACAGATATTTGGCGAAAAGGCTCAAAATAAAAGGAGAAACTAAAGACCAGTGCCCAGGAGAGTTGGAACGCAGTAACCCCGTCTCTGTTAGCTTGTTTCCCCTTTCTCCTTCTGCAGAGTTACTAGCAGATGAGTTTGTGCACCTATATTTGGGAGCAGCAAAGAGGGAGCTGGTCTCATTCCCAGGTCAGGCGTGGGAGCGGGGGAGGAGAAGCTCCTCTGAGGGTGACGTGGGTGATGGCAGCAAGTGAGGAAGAGAAAAGGGGAGGCAGGGTGGAGAAGAAAAGCTATGGAGTGGTGGGTGACCGCAGGGAGAGGCGGGGTGTTGGTGGGAGGGTGGCTCCCAGGCTGAGAAGCCGGGAGCGGACAGCTCCATTCAGAAAAAGGGGGAGGGTACAAGAAATGGAGCTTGGGTCTGGTCACGGAGAAAGTTTAGAGTAAAGGGGGAGGGGGAAATAGGAGACTGTAGGCTGGGAGGATTCCCAGAACTAGTGGGGTTTTGGAAGATGAAAGAATCTAGAGTGTGGTCCAGTTAATGAGCAGCCATGGGTAATGGAAAGATATCTAAAGTCAAGGAGGTCACAGAACTAAGGCCCAGTGTGGGAAGGCCCCTCACAGGGACATGAAGTGGGATAGAGAAGGGGCCTGGGCCAAGGGCCAAATCCCTCAGTGAATTTGGGGTGTGTATATGTGTCGGGGGAATGACCTGGAGGCCAAGGATGTGAAGATGAAGGTGTCTGAACTGAGTTCTGAAGAACAAGCATGATGAGGAAGGGCTTCCAGGCAGAGGGAAGAGCATAAGCCAGGGCACAGAGGCATGCAGGAAGATGTTGTCTTCAGGAATGGAGAGCCAGAGCATGACAGACCATGCTAAGGAGTTTGGATCTGTCGTCAAGGAGATGGGGACCTGCTCATTCCTCCTCTTCTCCTGTATTCTTGTACATAATGTGGAGGTGTCTCAGGGCTCATATTTGGATCTGTTCTCTACCTGCAGTCATTTCTTTGGGGACCTCGTCCATTCTCACTGCTGACAACTCCCAAATTTACATCTCCAGACATATATTTGTACAAGGCTGCAAAAGTAGGAGGGAAAGGAAAATGGCTGATGGGCTTTACCCATCAGGGTCTGGTTCTCAGGTTCACAAATTCAGAAACTAAGTTTTCTTAATTCTCTATCCCCGTCCTCCCCACTAGATGGTAGAAAATCAACTTGTACTAACTAAATGTGTCAAGGTTTATCTATTTTTTTTGCCGGTTTTCTGTTTTTAAAAAACGCTTCTTGGTTTGATTCTGATTATACAAATAATACGTTCATTACAGAAAATTTCAAAAAATCAGAAAAGTATGAAGAGCAAAATGGAAATCATCTACACCACCAATAACAACACTTCACATCTACCTATTTATATCTGTGGGATATAATTTTAACAATATTGGGATCATACTGTATATACTTTTGCATTCTACTTTTTCTTACTTTTATATTGTAAGCATTTGGCAAAAAACCTTTAGACTGTCTCAGTTCCCAGGACATATTTGTTTTTATTATCCTGGGGCCTCCATTTTGCAGTATCAAGGCCCATTATCAGAAGGTTGCTTTGAGCATGAAATCAGAGCAAAAAAATATTAAAAATCGGGCAGTTGTACGAACAATTGTATCCAGGCCAGATTACTGGGAACATAAGCCCCCTCTCCAAGCATCTTTACGTGCCCGCAATGCCAAGAGGGAGCCCGGGCCCTGGGCAGGGGCTTAGAGCCAGGTAACCGCGGTTGGAGGCCCGGGGTCAAGGCTATGGCCGAGTCCTTGGGACAGGCGTTCCGGCGGGGCGCACGCCACTGGGCATGGCAGAGGCTTCGCCTGGGCTCACCGGGTGTCCGGCAGGCATAAGCGGGTGAACGTGTCTCAGGCCGGCCTTCTCGAAGAGACGCGGGGAACCCGGCCACCTCCCGGGGTCCCGCTGTGGCCCGCGGCCTTGGACCGGCCGCCCTGGGCGGGGCAGTCCCGGAAGGGAGGGCGGGGAGCGGGTGTTGACCGCGCGGTCGGCCGGGGATGGGCCTCCGCCCTCCGGGGCTGGGGCGGGAGGCTCGGGTCCCTCTCCCCCCGAGGCGCCCGCGGGCTCTCTGCTGGCCAGCCGCCGCCGCCGCCGCCCGCGGGCAGGCAAGCGGGAAGGCGAGCAGGCAGGCGGGAAGGCGAGCAGGCGAGCAGGGCGCATGCGCCGGAGCGGAGGGCCTCCCAGGCCGGGCGCTCGCCTTCCACCCAAGCGGCGCGGGAGGCCTGGGCCGGGGCACGTGACCTCGGCGCCGCCCCCGGCGCCCTTTCCAGCCCCGCGGCTGGCGGCTGGCGGCGAGCGGCCGCGCGGGAACCATGGCCCGGGGGTCGGCGGGGGCTTGGACCGTGCTCGGCCCGCTGCTCTGGGGCTGCGCGCTGGCGCTGCAGGGCGGGATGCTGTACCCCCGGGAGAGCCCGTCGCGGGAGCGCAAGGAGCTCGACGGCCTCTGGAGCTTCCGCGCCGACTTCTCCGACAACCGGCGCCAGGGCTTCGAGCAGCAGTGGTACCGCACGCCGCTGCGGGAGGTGCGGGCTCCGTAGGGACGGGGCGCGGGGCCTGGGCAGGGAAGCTCCTAGAAGCCAGGTGGGGGCCGTGGGGAGCTCCCCCTGAGCCCTCGGAGCTGCCGGCGAGGAGGAGGTTAACGATGAACGGGCTTGGAGGCTGGGGCCGGCCGACCGAGAAGGAGGAAATGGGCGGAGGGCCAGGGCCTGGCGTGTGTGGGGCCTAGGGCAAGGGCCCCCGCTCGAGCCCCGTGCAGCGGGGGAGGCCGAGCCCCAGTAGTGTCCGCGGCGCCCAGCGGCTGGGCAGCAGGGCAGCAAGGGGAGGCTTTGACATCGTGGGGCCAGCTCTGCCCTGGCAGGAAGGACCTTAGGTTCCAAGGCTTAGGTAGACGACGGGGCTTGGCACCTAGCCAGCCAGGGGCCCCACTCCAGGTCTCCTCTCTGACTTGGGTCAGATCGACTGAGAAGTGGGGCTGGAGCAGGCGTGTGTGCCCATCCGGTACTGGCCTCTCCTAGATCCCCTTTTTGTGTGTGTGTGCGAGGAAGGTTAGCCCTTAGCTGACATCCATTGCCAATCCTACTCTTTGCTGAGGAAGACTGGTTCTGGGCTAACACCCGTGCCCATCTTCCTCTACTTTGTATGGGACGCCGCCACAGCATGGCTTGACAAGTGGTGCGTTGGTCCGCCTCCGGGATCCGAACCTGCAAACCGCGGGCCACCAAGGCAGAGCGCGCAAACTTAACTGCTATGCCACCAGGCCAGCCCCTAGATCCTCTTTTTTCTGCGCCACGGGGCCAGCCCCTAGATCCTCTTTTTTTGATCTTTGCCGCCCAGCATTCAGCAGGGAAGGAGAAAAGTTGGGGGCTGGGTGCCAGGCATGTGCCCCACTCACAATTTCCTCAGCAAAGCAGCTCCTGCCCCCAGCCAGCCTTCCTCTGTGGGGCAGTCATCTGATCATCTTCCTCTTAGACGGAGTCTGGTCTCTGCAGGTGCTTTTTGCCTCAGCTTTTTCCTGGGCTCACCCCTTTCCGTGGAGACCCTGGTTCCATCTGCCCTGAGAAAGAACTTCTGGCCCCACCAGCCCTCAGACACAAACACACACCGTAGCAGTTGATCTCTCATCAGCAAGTTATCCATCCCTTCAGCCAGTGTTTATTGAGCCCCTACTGTGTGGCAAGGCTTGTGCCAGACACTGGCGATACAGCTGTGAAGGACAGAGGGAATCCCTGCCTCCTTGGAGGTCACACGTCACACGTACAAGATGTCTTCAAGAAGCTCTTCCCCAGGCTGCTTCCATGCTCACGGGGCTATCTGCCCTGCTCCTGCCTTGCCTTCTCTCTGATTTGTTGAGGGTCTAGAGGTTCAAGGAATTCCTTTCAGGGCTCTGGGTCACCCAGTTCTGCCAGGATGTCCGGAGGCAATATCTTGTGGGCCCTGGCCCCAAAGGCCGTCCCTGACCCCTAAGATGGTCCCCTGTCACTCTCCACACTCTGACCAGCTTTATTTTCTTCATAGCACTGATCACCTGACAGCAGAGGCCTTCACTGGTTTCTTCCTAGCGCCTAGAACAGTGTTGTAGGTGTTCAGTGTACACTGTCAGTTGAATGAGTGAGTGACTGGTGGCTGCTTCGTGGGGTTATGAGAATTCACTGAGCTCCGTAAAAGACATTAGTCAGTTGCTGGCAAAGAATAACAATGGTGGGTGGCCTGGCATCCCAGGATCTGGAAGTCATTTTGTCCAGCCTTCTTCCTGCAGGCAGGGTTACTGTGGGACCTGGCCCTTGGGGAAGGGGGCTGCCTGGGCCCTGGTCTTAGATTCCTAGGTGGTCTGGACCTGATCCTGGCCCTTCTTTCCACAGTCGGGCCCCATCCTGGACATGCCAGTTCCCTCCAGCTTCAATGATGTCGGCCAGGACGGGCGGCTGCGTAGCTTTGTCGGCTGGGTGTGGTATGAACGGGAGGCGACCCTGCCCCAGCGATGGACCCAGGACCTGGGCACTAGAGTGGTGCTGAGGATTGGCAGCGCCCACTACTACGCCATTGTGGTCAGTGCAGCAAGCAGCAGGCAGGGCGCGCGGGCAGGTGCAGCTGCTGAGCACGCACGCAGCTGCCTTGGGGTGCCTGGTTCCCAGCTGTCACCTGAGAGCATGCCTCCTGGGGTGGATGATGGAGCATGCTCATGCCCTCCACTGAGGTCTGTGCCCTGGGTGGGGGTGGGTTGCCTGATCTGCTCCTTTGGGGCTCCATTCCTCCATTCCTGAGGAAGATGGCAGCTGGGAGGGCCCCCAGCCCCCACATCCTGCACCTCTGTGTGAGGGAGTGCCTGAGATGGCAGGGCCCCCTCCTCATGCTCTGCCTGCTGCCCCTCCCCAAATCTGTCTGCAGTGGGTGAATGGGGTCCATGTGGCAGAGCATGAGGGGGGCCATCTCCCCTTCGAGGCTGACATCAGCAAGCTGGTCCAGAGTGGGCCCCTGTCCTCCTGCCGCATCACCATCGCCATCAACAACACGCTCACCCCCCACACCCTGCCGCCAGGGACCATCCTCTACCAGACGGACACCTCCAAGTGAGCAGCACCTGCTCCCTCCTCTCCCCGCTCCCCACCCTGCCCAGTGGTTTTTCCACTAGGGGCAGGTGGCCTTAGCAGAGGTGAGGTTGAAGGCCCCAGAGTAAGGCCCCAGTTGACCACTGTCCTCCCACCCTAGGTACCCCAAGGGTTACTTTGTCCAGAACACAAACTTTGACTTCTTCAACTACGCGGGACTGCATCGGCCTGTGCTCCTCTACACCACGCCCACCACCTACATTGACGACATCACCATCACCACCAGCGTGGACCAAAACACCGGTGAGGGCTCCCGGCAGGATCTGCCTCGGCCAGGCCCAAAGTGGCTCTGTGCCCTGTTTGGAAAGATCCCCCAAGAGAAAGGCTCTCCCAGCATCTCTTAATCCTCACAGGTTCCCGTCCACCTAAGAAGCTACAGTCCAGCCTGTCTGAGCTGGCAAGGGCTTCAGAAATACCCATGTGGTCTGACTTCATATTTTGAGGAAATAAGGCCCAAGGAGAAGTGGGGCTTGCCTAAAGTCACATAGTTCAGGATGAATAGCTCAGGATTCGTGGGAATCCCTTGTCCCAAACCCATTGTACCACCCTCATTTAATCTCTCCTCACTGCAGACTGAGCTCAAGAAATAAACGGTTGTTGGCTGGAGTCTCAGGGCCTAAGCAGACTCTGTTCAGTACGACCTGGGTCATGTCCCTCCCTCTTCTCTCTTGTCTGATCTCTCTTGTCTCTTGCAGGGCTGGTGAATTACCAGATTTTCGTCCAGGGCAGTGAACACTTCCAGCTGGAAGTGCATCTTCTGGATGCGGAAGGCCAAGTCGTGGCCCAGGGGACAGGGGACCGGGGGCAGCTGCAGGTGCCCAGTGCCCACCTCTGGTGGCCGTACCTGATGCACGAGCACCCTGCCTACCTGTACTCGTTGGAGGTAATGGTGGTTAGGATGGGCTACGGGAGGCCTTTTGCCCCCATCCAGCAGCCCTCCCTGGCTTCAGCAGGGGTGTAGGACAGGTAGACAGGCAGGCATGGTCCTCTGAGCTTCCTAATCAGTTGGATTGAAGTGTTCCCAGCCTGATTTTTTCAACCCTTGGTAGGGAAGTCCAGTTTTGAAGAGCAGGCCCCACAGGCAGAGTGGGCAAAGATTCTCCCTTGCTAATGGCAGAAGCCTGTAAGTTCTGCATCTCTCTGCTTATGGTCCCAAAGGCAGGCCGCTGTGCTTTATGAGGGGCCTTCCTGCTGAAGGATGAGCTGCATGGGGCCCAGGCCATCAAGGAGACCTCACGCCCAGTGCTTGGCTTTCCTAGGTGAGGCTGATTGCACAGACGGCAGCTGGGCCCGTGTCTGACTTCTACACTCTGCCTGTGGGGATTCGCACCGTGGCCGTCACAGAGAACCAGTTCCTCATCAACGGGAAACCTTTTTATTTCCATGGAGTCAACAAGCATGAGGATGCCGACGTGAGTTGAGACTCCTGGGTCCCTGTGGGGGGCGTTTCTCATCTTTGCCTTCCCCGTGCCCCCTGAAGTGGCTGAGGGCAGCTCCGAGCAGTTGAGCAAACTGCTCAAAACCACTGCCTGATGGAACCTGTGCTTGGGCTGGATAGAGGGCGAATGGGGTGACTCCTGAGGGTCCAGCTCTAGAAGGAAGTGCATCTTGGACAGGGACAGAGTACATGGGGTCACTCTGCTCTGCTGTCCCCTAGATCCGAGGGAAGGGCTTTGACTGGCCACTGCTGGTGAAGGACTTCAACCTGCTTCGCTGGCTTGGTGCCAACTCCTTCCGCACCAGCCACTATCCCTACGCAGAGGAGGTGATGCAACTCTGCGACCGCTATGGGATCGTGGTCATTGACGAGAGCCCGGGCGTGGGCATCGTGCTGTCGTGAGTGCCCACCTCCCACAGTGCTCAGCCCGCCCAGCTTGGCCGGTAATGACACGCTCCCTTTCCTCTCCCTGCTCCACAGGCAGAGCTACAGCAACGTGTCTCTGCAGCACCACCTGCAGGTGATGGAGGAGCTGGTGCGCAGGGACAAGAACCACCCGGCCGTTGTGATGTGGTCTGTGGCCAATGAGCCTACTTCCTTCCTGAAACCTGCTGGTTACTACTTCAAGTGAGTGCCCCCGCCTGCCCCGGCTGGGCCAGGGATGAGACCTCAGCCCTTTGGCCCGGTCAGCCTTGGCTGGCAGCCATGGGAGAGCTGAGGTCGGCTCTGGGGTGGGCATGTGCTGTGAGAGAGTCAGCATCCGCTCCCAGCCCAGATTTGAGGGTGCATCCATACTTGGTCAGTTCAGGGGACCAAACACCTACCCACCCAAATTGTGATTTCAACCCAGTGAGAGCCAGTGTCCCCTTTCCATGCCTGAAATGAAATCCGGAGTTAATCTAACCTACTTATACACATAACTTCAAATTTAAAAAAAAATGGTGGCATGGCCTAACTGTGATATAAGGGAGGGTCATTTATGAAATAATACATGAATGCATGGGCTGACTCCCCAGAAGACCCAGTGAAGGGGTCAGCTGCTTGCACCTCGACGTGGGATCCCCTGAACGCACAGCTACAGAAGCTGATGGCAGGGCCGCCATGGTGGTCACTGACACCACAGGTGGTGTTTCCTTCCGAGCTGCGCATTTCTAAAATAGTAAAGTTCCAAACAAAACCGAGTATAGTCTTTCCTCACTTTTTATGGTATCTCCATTCCTGCAAAATTTAGTGGTGTTAAAACTCCAAAAAAACCCACTTTGTGATGCTTTGGGTTCATCTGTAAAGGAGTTAGGCTTTATGAAACCAGCTTATCTAGGCACGTAATTATAAACAGGTTTTTCAATGACATGCATATTCCAACAATTCTAAAGTTACACTGTTGACAGGACCAGGCCATCTAAAGTTCGTGGTCCCCTTCACTAAATGCTGGTAGCTCCCCCCTACCCCCCCATGGCAATGGACAGAAACACCACTTGGGCGCAGTCTTCCCGCAACGGAGGGTTCACTCTGAGGGAGGCTGGCTGTGTTTCTTTCTCTTACAATCGTGCAGTTGTAGCTTAGCCTGCAGAGGGGAATTAACTTCACTTGCTGCAGATGCAGCAGAGACTATTGAAACACTCCTCTCCCTGAGGCAGGCCCTGCATCCCAGAGTCGCAGAGTGCTGTGAGCTGAGCCCCGTCTGCAGAGGACGGAAGGCTCTGAGGAGGTGGAGAGAGGGAGATCAGTGATTTCTGGAGCAGCAGGGATGGGGGCAGGATATGGAGAGAGCTGCCTGGGCCGAGGAGCTCAGCTAGGCTTCGAAGCTTCCCGTTTGACAAACAGGCTGTTGCAGAGTGGGGGTTTGGGACTGGCGGGTAGGGAGTACTATTTTGGCCTGCAGAAACCACAGCCTTCAAATGAGAAGAGCAATGATGGGGAGAGGGTGTAAAGGAAACTAGCTGTGAGGAAAGAAAAGAAAAATAGGCTTAAACAGTGAATGAGGGTTGACCTGCACAGTGGAGGCCTCTGACAGGTCCCCGGGCCGAGCCTGACCATGGACTTGTCCCTCCTCTTGCCATCCCTCCTTGGTTAACGCAATTCAGCATAAATGAATTGCTGAAGAGAGGTTGTTACTGGCTCTCCAATCTCGATTACGTGCCCTGTTATTGTCTCACAGAGCCCTAACTTCTGCTACCGCTTGTCGTTCAACTTGTAACATCTGTCTGTGCAAGTGTCTCTGCTCCCACTGCTCCATGAAGTTACGGACCTGGCTGTGAGCGCCCAGCACAGAGCCCGCCTCCTAGCACACACCCCCTAATTATTTGTTAAATTAGCGTCCATCCTAATCCACACTCCATCCATTCCTACTTTCTTTTTTTTTTTTGTGGGGAAGACCAGCCCTGAGCTAACATCTGTTGCCAATCCTCCCCTTTTTGCTGAGGAAGACTGGCCCTGAGCTAACATCCGTGCCCATCTTCCTCCACTTTATATGGGACGCCGCCACGGCATGGCTGACAGGCAGTGCGTCGGCGGGCTCCCGGGATCTGAACTCGCGAACCCCGGGCTGCCAAGCGTGGACTAAACCGCTGCGCCACCGGGCGGCCCCCCATCCATTCCTACTTTCAAGAGCTTTTTCAAAGGTTCAGAACCTAGTTTTTGGCAGCGCCCAGCCTAAGGACCTCAGCTCTGCATGCCTGCGTGTGCCTGCAAGGATGGCCTCTGCTCTGCGGGGCAGGATTTAGGGAGGGAGAAAGAATGATGCCAGGGAACATGATCTAAGACCAGAGGAACATGTTTGCTTACCTAAAATATACTTCAAGGTAGGGAGGAGAGCAGTGGTTTTGTTTTTTGTTTTGGGTGGGGAAGATGGGAGGGAGAGGATGGGAGATGGGTATCTGAGAGCCCTTCCTAGACTGATGGAGCCCATGTCTTCTGCCCTCCGTGGACAGGACGCTGATTGCCCACACCAAAGACTTGGACCCCTCCCGGCCCGTGACTTTTGTGACCAACTCCAACTATGAAGCAGACCTGGGGGTGAGCCTAGGGGTCTCCATACCTCCTCTCTTCTCCTCTGCCTGTCCTCTAGTCTGTCCTGATGCTTGTTCAGATGAACTGCGGGGAAGAACCATGAGAGCCAGTCCAACCATTTTCATAGATGGTCTTTAGGTTAAAGATAACTACCTGCTTTTTTACCAGGCAGTGTGGCTCCTAAATCCAAGGAAGCTGGGCACAGGGAGATTGAATCTGTTCTTAGTTCAGACTCAATGTTTCATGCACCTCCATTTAATTTTATGTACCTCGGTTTAATATGCTCATAAAATGGCAAAGGTTTAAGGGAGCTTAAAGTTGTCATTGTCTACTGTTTCTCACACCTGGCTGATTGTCAGAACCACTAAGGGAAGGTTTTTGAAAGTGCAGATGTCTGAGTTCTGAGACTCTGATTTAGTAAGTCCAGGGTGGGAATCTGAGTTTTTAGAGAGCTCCTCAGTGATTCCAGTTATCAGCCAGCTTTGGGAGCCACTGACCAGATCCAGCCCCTCAGATGGAGAATGGAAGGGACAGGCTCATACAGCCACCGGACCACACAGCTCCCCTCACCATCTCTGGGCATAGCAGTCCCTCAGAAACTGTGTTCATTTGTACTGAAGCTATAAAACATGGGAGCAAGAAAATGCTTCTTCACTAGAGAACTGAAGGCCAGTACTTAAGAGGAAAGTGCTACACAAAGAGCAGTCATCTAAAGAAAGAATGCATGAGGAGACACTATATACAAATCTAAATTTCCGAACACTGTGATTTTAATATGGATGGAAAAGGATTGCAGCCTTGGTGTTCCTTCGCCATCTCTCGAGAACACCCCTTCAAAGAAGCGTCAAGACTGTGGTAAAACACCAGCGTGCATACGCAGCCCTGGACGTTCCGGAGCCGAGGGGCAGCTCTTCCCACTCTAGTCTTCTGTGTGGATGGGATGCCTGTGCCTGGCCTGCTCAGAAGGTGGCCAGACTCATCTGGGGGGATGTGAGGTCCATGTCCAGGTGTCCATCCGAAGGCCTCTCCCCCAACTTGCTCTTCCTCCCGTCTTTCCACCACAGTCTGGAAAGGGGCTGCAGTCACTTGGGAAGACAGACCACCTCAGTCCCAGTGCAGGCTTTGGAGATGTGCATGGGTTCAGGTGACATTAGACTGGACAGTTGGGCTCTCTTGCCTTTGCTGCTCAGTCCTGAGCACCTCGTTGTTTAGGCGCAAGACAGTCACACTCCATCATTTTGGCCTCCCTCCTAGGAGGGAATTTTCCAGCCACTTTGTGGTCCACAGCACTAGCCCACGAATGGCATGATGAATCAAGATTCTTCACGCAGAGAAAAACTGCATCTGTCCCTCAGTTGGGAACATTTCTCCAGGGCCAGACGAGGGAAGACCAGGGACAGGAGTACCACCTAGAGAGGAACAAAATCCAATGGGCTGTTCCCTGGGCTTCCACTGAGGCCAACTCGTAGGGCATCTGCTCTGCCTCTCACCAGAGCCCAGCTCACCAGAGCAGCCGGGTCAGCAGCGTCAGCCCAGAAATATAGACTTGCTCCATTCCGGGTACTTCCTGACTAGATTTCCTACATATGTGAGCATCTAAATAATTTTCTGCATCCCCTTCTTACCTTCTCTGCCAGAAAACCCCCTGAGTATGAGTCCTGACACTGTTATACAATCTTCTGGTTTGTGAACAAGTTTTAACACTCTTGTCCTAGGCGCCATACGTGGACGTCATCTGTGTGAATAGTTACTACTCCTGGTATCATGACTACGGGCACATGGAAGTGATCCAGCTGCAGCTGGCGACTCAGTTTGAGAAGTGGTACAGGACCTACCAGAAGCCAATTATTCAGAGCGAGTATGGAGCAGAAACGATTGCAGGGTTTCACCAGGTAAGTAGTGTAGAACATTGTTGAATTTTTCACTCTCTTGGACGGTGACGTCACTCATTGCTCCAAGCTAGAAATGTGCCTCTTCCCCATCCCTCACTTGTGCTGATGATCTCTCTGCCATTCTCCAGACTCACCCCAGCCTGCCCTCTGCACTCACAGCAGCCCAGGACTCAGGCTCTGCCTCACTTGCTTGGTCTTCAGAGGCAGTCCCCTTCTTGGCTTTGTTTCCCGACAGTCTCCTACTGGCTGCCCAACTAGTCTTTCTAACAAGTCCTGTCATTGGCTTCCTCTGGCCCACAGGATGAAGCTCTAATCCCCGGTCAGGGCAGTCATGTCCTTTGCTCTCTGCCCTCTCCCAGGTCTTCTTCCTCCTCTGCCTCCACTCCTGGACACCAGACTGTTTTTTCACGGTGCTCGTTGGCTCCTGCTCTGGCTTGGGTTAGTCCTTCTGCCTGGAATGTCCCTGTTAGCACTACAGTCGCCAACTAATGGATTCTTATTCAGTGTTCAAGTCTCAGCTTAGATGTCCCCTCTTTGGTGAGGTTTACCCCACCTGCCGGAGGCAGAGGAACCTGTTCCCTCTACTCGGGCTCTGTCTCAGCATTTCTCGCCGTGCGCTGTCGTTACAGCCATGCATTGCTTAACGATGGGGATCTGTTCTGAGAAATGCATCATTCGGTGATTTGTCACTGTGCAAACATCATAGAGTGTACTTACACAAACCTAGATGGTTAGCCTACTACACACCTAGGCTGTATGGTACTAATCTTAGGGGAACATAGTCTGATATGCAGTCCATCATCGACTGAAACGTGGTTATGCAGCGCGTGGTTGTATTTCTTTGGCTCTCTCCTTGACCAGCTATGGGCTCCAGGAGGGAGACCATTTATCATTGCTTCCCAAGCACTCAGCAGTGTCTGGCACACAGCAGGTACCTAATATTTATTGAGGGAATGAGTCGAATCTTGGAGCAGGGTTTAATCACTCATTGTTTTGTCCATTTCCTCACCAAAAATATGCTGCTTTGTCTTGTGGGGATTTTTTTTCATGCCATCCTCTTATCCCCACCCTAGCCAGCCACTCGTCTGTCACAACTGCTGGGATTCTTTGTTGACACACATTTCTTAATTTGCTTATCCTTGGTATATTGAATAGCTGTCCACAATGGACCATATTATTCTGTTTACACCCTTCAATTCATCTTGCTTACACAGAATGCCACTTCTACAAACTGGTAAAGTAGGGGGAAATGTCTTATGAAGACAGAATATGTGCACATTTGTTCTCCCTCTTTGAAAAGGTAACCAATTTTGAATTTTTATCTCTGGAAGAGTCTAGGTCAGGGCTGTCTGATAGAACCTTTTGCAGAGATGGAAATGTTCTATATCGGCACTGTCCAAAAGGGTGGCCACTGGCCACACCTGGCTATTGAGGACTTGAAATGTGACTGGTATCACTGAGTTGATTTAGTTTTTTTTTTTTTTTTTTTTTGTGGGGAAGACCAGCCCTGAGCTAACATCTGTTGCCAATCCTCCCCTTTTTGCTGAGGAAGACTGGCCCTGGGCTAACATCCGTGCCCATCTTCCTCCACTTTATATGGGACGCCACCACGGCGTGGCTGACAGGCAGTGCGTCGGTGGGCGCCCGGGATCCGAACTCGCGAACCCTGGGCTGCCAAGCGCGGACTAAACCGCTGCGCCACCGGGCGGCCCCATGAGTTGATTTAGTTTTAAATTTAAATAGCCACATGCGGCTCGTGTTAGGCAATGCAGGGTTATTTCCATTGAAACAAAGTGAGAAAATCTACACCTTGCTTTGTCCTCACATTTAACTTTGGATTGTACAGTCATATTTTCAGTGTATCCTATACAGCATTTTAATCCTTCTTGTTGGAAAGGAAAGCCCAAGCCAATAGGGTTTTGTTCTCTCAGAAAGTGACTGAAATGCTGCATCCTCGAGCATCTGAGACTTGAGCCCCCACAAAATTCCCGTGAGATGAAAACTCAGACTTTATGAGCCAGGAACATCTAAAAGATCATTCTATCTTAGTACCCAACACATGGAGCTCTTCACCGAAAATTGAGTCCACAGATGGGGCCTGCTTTTATCGTGGATGGCCTTCTTACCTGGCAGGTCTCAGCTTACATATTTCTTCAGGGAGCTTTCTGTGCCCCTGTCTCAATCGTCTCCCTCTGCTAAACATCCCCCCCAGCTCCTGCTTTGCATGCTCCCTGTTCATCCTCATCACACCTCTAACTTGTGCCTTTCTTGCTAGATTGTAAAGCCTGTGAGGACAGGGACACTTAATTTTCTTGTTTATGGCTTTATCTCCAATGCCTGCCATATAAGCAGATTCTAAATAATTATTTGTTGAACAGATGAATGTGCTAAACCACAGCTACTTACCCAGACCAAATACAGATGAATCTGAGGGGAGTTAAATCTGAGTCACATCAGTTCTCAAATTATGCACCTGCAGCTACTTAGAACTTGAGTTTTCAATTTATTATTCAAAGACATATTTTTACTTCCAGTGTAGTTCAGCTTTAAGACTGCACTGGTAAACAGAGATGGAAAAGTAAGATAAAGCAAATACCACATTCTGTTTATAAATAAAGCAGTTACTAATTAAGATTTTTGGAAAAAATCTCTTTTTTTACTCTGGGCTACGTCATACCCTAGCTGTCTCGACACCAGCACCAGCAAGTCTTGCAGTTACTACAGCCCACCGTGAGGACACAGATTTTGGTCATAATCATGTGCATCTTTATTTTTATCTAACATTTACAGATCTGCCAGTTCTGACTCTTAAATTCTCTCTTTGCCTTGAATTCCAGGATCCACCTCTGATGTTCAGTGAAGAGTACCAGAGAGGTCTGCTAGAACAGTATCATTTGGTTCTGGATCAAAAACGCAAAGACTATGTGGTTGGAGAGCTCATCTGGAATTTCGCTGATTTTATGACTGACCAGTGTAAGTGGCAGTTTGGTTTATGGAATGTACCATTTTTAATTTTCTTCACTTGGCTTTTCAGTTCAGGACATTGGGTTGTAAGAACACTGGACACAAAGGGAGAAAGCTAATGTAATCCATGTAGGCTACATAGAGAATTTCCTGGGAAAAGTAAGTTGTGTTTAGCAAGCAGCAATCACTTGCCTGCTTCTCAAATCATTTTATGGTAACAGAGCAAATGGGAGAGCCTAACTTGCCTTTGTCTGTTTCACAGCAGCGTAAGGAAAAAATGGACCTCATATTGGATTTACTTGTGGGATACACTCATTATTCCAGAGTAGGGTACAAAGCCCGAGAAACTTAAGATGTTTCGGTCTGTTTTATATTTTTCACTTGTAAAAGGCAGGTTCATTCATTGAATACAGGTGAGTTTTGAATGTGGGCGCGCGTAAAGGTCTTCAGAGAGAATATGATCTGCACTCTCCCTCCAGCGGGGATAGATGAGGGCTACTTCAGTTAAGTTCCAGATGAGTGTTCCCCATTTCTTTCTACACTTGTAGGTTACTGGTCTCTTGATTTACTGGTGAACTTAGGATAGCAATTTGGGGAAATGGGGAAAGATTTGGTAGTAGTGGGAATTAGATTATTTATGGGAAAAGGTAGGTCTTTGGAAGGTTAAAGTTTAATCAAAAATTAGAATGGAAAAAGGTAGAGAGAAAAAAGAACAAGAACATGAGTCTCTGCTCTGCTTGGCAAACGAGATTAATGGCTTCTGGAAGTATCCTGGATGGCAATCTCGTTTTGTGAATAGGTCCACCGGCTTTGTGTAGTAAGAAGTTAGCCATGTGACCTTGGGCGAGTTCCCTAACCTTTTCATAAGCCTGTGAGGTGGGGATAATGCCCACCACCTTGCAGGTCGGTGGAGGGATTCCATTTGATGATGTGCTTGGCACAGTGCCTGGCATTTGCTTGTCGTGGGAGAAATTATTATGGTCTTGAACTCAGTGGGAAAGACCTCCTTTCCATTGAACAAGCTGTGGTTTCACTGGGTGGTGGAGAGATGGTGCTGAGAACGCAGCCCTGTCTGGTGCCAGCTTTGCCCCCTTTCCAGCTTCAGCTCTGGCAGACCCCCCGCCAGCGATGGGGACCCAGGAAAGTCCACCTGGGAGGGCTTTGAAATCTAGTAGATGCCACCCCGCGCCCTTGACTTGTCAGGACTTGAGCTCCCACCAGGAGAGTTGTCTCTTCAGAAAGGCCCAAGCCTTTCTAAGGGTAACTCTGTTTTGGTCCCACTCTAGTTATGAGGCAGCTGGTACCCATAGTGTTTTAAACTTTATTTTGCAAGTAAAAGATAAACCATTTTGGATTTTTTTCCCCTAACAGGCGAAAAATTGACACACCAGGGAGCTGAGGTATTTAAATCTTTAGCCCATTAAGTGGTCACTTCAGATACCATTTCACACAAAGCAACCCTAAACTGTAAGAGGACATTTCTATTTAGTGCTGCCCAGCTTGGCTCCGGGTTGGTTCTGATTTGGTCCATCAGGAGTCATCTGAAACACCTTCTGCCTTGTTTTTAGCACCGCAGAGAGCAATGGGGAATAAAAAGGGGATCTTCACTCGTCAGAGACAACCAAAAGGTGCAGCATTCCTTTTGCGAGAGAGATACTGGAAACTTGCCAATGAAACCAGGTACCACCAGTCAGCTGTGAAGTCCCAGTGTGTGGGAAATGGCCCGTTTACTTTTTAAAGCAAGAACTACCTCTCTACTGACGCCGGCTCTGTGAGCCCCTCCTCCCCAGTAAGGGGCGACTTCCACAGCAAACAGAGCAGTGCTTCCTGGACTGTGCGTGGCAGACTGGAAAGATTCTGGTCTGGATCTTGTAGTAATCTGCTAGAAGGGAACATTAGAGGTGAAAATAAAGGCTTTTGTAGTACGGGAATAAAGAGTTGGCTTGAAAGTGACCATCCGTAAGTCTGTGTTGCTGAAAAGCACCTGAGGGCCGTTTTCACAGCATTCACTGAGGACGGCTTCCTGAGGAATCTCTGCTTCAGCAACACACCACATTCAGAGATGCTGGGCACACACTGCACGCGTCCATAGGGACGGCCCACAGCCGTAGGGCCACCCGTGCTCGTGTACCGAACCGGGCCAGCCTTGACTGAGAGTAAAAGACAACTGCTGTGAAACTCCACACATGAGCTCAAGTCCCAGCAAATTTACAGACCGTGATAGCATGCTGGATTAATGAACAAGGTCTGTGTACCAGTTTCCACGTAGTAGGCTGACAAATAGGCATAAGAAAGGTACAAGTTGAAAAATGTCTGAATCAGAAGGGAGCTCAGAGGTTACCAGTTTTCCCAGGACATTGTTCCAACCTCAGCACAGTCTAGTCTTGACAGAAATGGACAGATGGGCATAAAAGCCCGTTGGCCCAATCACAACTGACTCCACTGGACGTGACAATACGTCTTTAAACAGGCTGAGTCTGCAGACAAGTACTCCAGGCCTTTGTACCTTTAGGTGACCCCAACCTGCCCTGCTCCCGGAGGGTGAATCCTTCCTCCTGCTCTCCTTCCACAGGCTCCATTAAGGCAAGTAAGGTACATTATGCCTAAGATTTCAGTATTTCTCAATCCTGGTTTAAAACTGAATGCTTTGGAAAAATACTCCTTTTGGTGTCCAATCAAATGGAAGACCATAAACCAATACAGTTAATACAGAACTTGATTCACTTCACTTGTGGTTGATGCCAAATGTCTCAACACATCCTTTTTTAGCCTTCTTTCCCAAGCTCCATGAAAGAAACAGTAAAGATAATTTAACCTCATTTTAGTGGCCTTTAGACCATTTTTAAGAGACTGCAGTCAGCTCAAATAATGTTAGGAATTCTAGGGGTTACATATTTCTTTTGTTACCACTGAACTTAAAGTTCCTGGATGGAATCAAGTTTTGTGTCACAGTTTATTGCCAAGGAGTAATATATAAAACTCTTGATAAACATTTAAAAAAATTAAGCATAACAGACACTTAAATGTTTTACAAATTAGGGGTAAGGTCTATTTCTTAAGTCCTAAGGATCTAGCACAGAACACATTTATTCTATTCAATAAAATATGACTAAACTATTTCAGATGGAGTCATCTCTCTTGCAGGTGTTACTTTATTTTTATTTATTTTACTTTATTTTTTTGTGTGTGAGGAAGACCAGCCCTGAGCTAACATCCGTTGCCAATCCTCCACTTTTTGCTGAGGAAGACTGGCCCCGGGCTAACATCCGTGCCCATCTTCCTCCACTTTATATGGGACGCCGCCACAGCATGGCTGACAAGCAGTGCGTGGCTGCTGCCCGGGATCCGAACCCGCCAACCCCGGGCTGCGAAAGTGCAAACTAAACCACTGCGCCACCGGGCCAGCCCCAGATGTCACTTTTTTAGAAGACTATAAGAGTGGAGTATTCAAGGTGAGCTAAAGCAGTAGAAAAACAGCTGATTCGTACATTCTGTGCGCTCACAGAACTGTAAGCAGTAACACCTTTTTCATTAATTCTTGACAACCACATACATCATAAATCCACAGGAATTCCAAGAACTAGAATCTCTTAAGAACTCTGCTTGTGTCTTCTGTAAGTTACATATTATTGAAGAGAAAGAGAATCAACTCCGTACACTTGTAGAAATAAGGTTACAGTATCAACTTCAAGAATATAAGACTGAATTCATTTCAGCTTCTTTTTTGAAATGCAATACTGCAGTATAAGAATGATGGCAGCACAACTTCCACAGGTAACTTCTACATTTATTTTATACCAAAAAAGTTATGTGCAACAAATAAACATTCTTACATATTTACATTTGTTTTTACCAGTTAGCAAAACTGTGTCCTAAATCTCTGATAAAGAATATTTCTATCTATATTAAAGGGGAAATCTGCCCAGTGAACTCCATTTTAAATGAATGTTTACTTTGGAGCTTAAAGCACTAGTAATAAATATTTTTGATGGAACATACTATACAGATCATACACCTAATACTTAGGCCATGCTTAATACAGTTTTATAACAAAACATTTCACTTTTTCTGGGCAATTTGTTGAAAAAAGTGTTTAACCAACTAGCCTGGACTTCCACCCTCACCCCCTTTTGTTTTATTGAAGGGTAGTTCTCACAAATTAGGAATCATAAGTGCTGCCTAAAATGTCTGAATAGAAACGTTTCACCAATGCTTGTGTGTTGGGGGAAATACAAGGACAAAGGTTGCCTATTAGATTTTCCTTCCCATATAGGTTACCAAAAATCATAGTGGGTTTCTTGTTGGCATTTATCTAATACTGATTTTCAAGACAAGATCAGTATTTACTGGTGTCAAGCAGCGGTACCAATCTAGGTTATGGCGTGATTGCTGAAGATAACTGCACTTTTGCTGATACTCTTAAAGATAAATGAAATATAAGCAAACTAAAACCAACAGTTTTAATTTCACTGTAGTCTTGGTCCTATATCCTACCTAGTAGGTCCAAAGATCTCTTGTACCAAATGACAGACCTTTGTCTCTTTGTATGAAAATAGTCAATGCTCTCAACATCTTTATAAAGGATTTAAGAAGAGGCTACATATATCAAGTAAAAGTGATTCCTGGCACACAGCTAGTTAAACCTGAGTTATTTCACCAGAGGTTTACCCTCACTGACAGCAACTAGCTGCAATGAAAAACCAAATGAAATCCTCCAAACCATCTAGATTCCCCAGAATTTATCATCTAACCACAACTTCTTTTATTTCTTCAAATGATATGACTATCAAGTAAATAAGAGGCTTTATTTGTCACAAACCATTTCAAAAACCAAGCAGCATGGAATTACTGCCAAAAACAGAAATTCAATTTTTTCCCTAATCTGTTCTTCAACGTTGGTGGCTAGTAATGTCACAATGTTTAAATAGTCAGTCTAAAATAGTCATAACAATCCTCAAATTTTATAACACGGTGTTTTCCCCCTCTTCTGGGGTGGAATAGAGGATGTAGAGGGGAGCCTAAATTCTCCCAGGGCAAAAATACCAAGTAACACCCACCAGGGTTCTGTTGCTTGCTGAGATACGGGCATTACAATGCTGTTATTTCAGGCAGCACACGTTCATCACTCAGTGAGAAAAAGGATATTAATTTACTAGGGTCATAGGAATGTGGCAAAAATTTTTGTACAACTGAAACAGTGGTGTTTTCCCCAAGGCTTAGGAAAGCAAAGGAAAAACTTGAAGGGTCTGGCTGAACATTTTTACATTTTCTCATGTAAGAGTTGAAGACATTTGCAAGAATGCAACATCAAGACAAGCTTTAACTATACTCTGCTGATTGATACAAAATATGATGAAAGACCATTTTAAATTGGGACACGAGGAACTTGTTTAGCACAACCAGTGTTATATATACCACAGAAATCTTAACTGTGAAGCCATTTCCACTCTAGCTTAGAAAAAAGAATCAGTAAACTGCTTGCTGGAAGTGGAAGCACTGCTACAAGATGCTCTCATTATACAGTTCTTCAACATTAGGACTTATTTCTCCATAAACACCAGACGTCCAATCAACGCTTTCTAGAGTTCTTTTAACTTTAGAAACAAGAACAATACATACATAATAACACAGGCATTGAAATATTCACATTCATGGGAAAACATAAGCCTTGTTGAAATCTGAATTAAGCTATCTTTTACAAAACTGGTTAAAACTGGTTAAGAGTGCATTACAATTCAGATTTTATACCTGCCTTGGGCCAGAAGAATACATTGCATCAATTACGACAGTTAGTAGGAAACTGCTGAACAGTTGCTGACTCTACACCTTACGGTTTACAGAGCAGAGCCTGTCCCCTCCCTTCAAAAAGAAGGCAAAGCACTCAAAAGTTAGCAGTCTGACTACTTTTAAC
This sequence comes from Tapirus indicus, assembly GCA_031878705.1. Lineage (NCBI taxonomy): Eukaryota > Metazoa > Chordata > Mammalia > Perissodactyla > Tapiridae > Tapirus > Tapirus indicus. The sequence goes on along the minus strand of CM062922.1, from coordinate 122,425,487 downwards.
ATAACGATTAATCGAATTGGAAGCAAAAACATTGCTACTATTTCTCAATCTAAGGAATAAAATGATCATACAGAACCTTTCTAATAGAATGCAAGTTTTCTACTTCATGGTAAGAAAGGAAGGAAGGACACTTCTGCCCAAGTTCAACACACAAAATATTTGGTTTGAGATTTAAGACAGAAGGCACTTTTAACATTCTGATATAAGATGTTGACCATAGAAACATACTGTCACAATTTCATTTTGGTTTATTCAAATCACTTTTAAAAATTCTGCATTTGTGCAGTTATTAGAAAGAGGAGTGACACCATTACTGTATTTCACTTTCAGATATTTCTACCTGTAGTACTCCTCCTGATTAAGCAAACTGAGCAGTGTGTCAGCCCTAAAGTTTACAAATCCAATATCTGACTCTAAAACAATTAAACTAGACATCCAATTAGTTAGTGCAGAAAGAAACAGGCAAAACACTACGGAGCTACCCAAGAGCCATCCTACTCTGGAGTGACTGGGCGTACACTAGGTATTTCAAAGTCATAATACTGTTTGGTTGACTGGCACCAATGTTAAGGAAAAATATCTGCGTGAAAATTCAACTGTTGTAAGAGACTACCAAAAAATACCATATTAATATTTCCAGCTTTTCTCCAAAGAAATCTATGCTTTTCCCCATCTTTAGTGTCCTTAAGGCCTTGGACTTGAAGGTCTGGTCACATGACTCATTCTGTAAGATTATAATTGATCCAGTTTTATGACTAGACACAAGTTTGACTTGAATGTCCAAACTTAGTTTCTTCCTTTCAGAGGAAGGAGACGAAAGGGAACTATCATCCTATTACTTTTGCCGTCAATGCTGGACCCACGGCTATCAGTACTTTTCACAAGATGCGCTGTATGGACCTACTATATTCACTATTTCTTCAGTCAACATTGAGCTGACAATTCTTCATCGCTACACTTCAACTAATCTGTACAGTAAGTTCTGCAGGGATGGATCCAATATTTCTACCTTTATTTACAAATATCACATAAACGGATTCTAGTAGAATCTACATGTTTAAATCCATCAGCTAAAAACATATTACATATTGTAAACATGGCAATATTTAATACAGTATCTATTCTAAAATATTTTCATGTCATGATCACATTTGTTATACCTGAAATTGAATTTATACACATTAGAGAATTACTAGCAATGGTTGCTCACTTTACAGTTGAGGGAAGGGGGTTAGGGCTACATTTTATTATTTCAGAAACATCTTCAAAGTAAAGTTAAAGCTTGTCTTTAATTGGCTCGGCATATCCTTTTTTTTGTATCCACATTTAAAATGAAGATTGACACGAAATAGCTAGGGCCCCTTCTAATTTACAGGATATTTAAAAATCAGTTTAAGATTCTTAGGGAAAATGTCTGTTGTGAAGAATAAAAAAAAAAAAAAACTGCTGCAAAATAAACTTAATGGAAAAAGGGACTTGAGACTGTCAGTTAAGAGTTTGTCAGGTTGTCAGTCCTGCTTGGGCTGCAGCTGCCGTTTCCAGGCCTCATTCAAGTAAACTAGTCGTTTGTAGTTGATGATAAGAAGAATGAAGTTCAGCATATATGTGACGACGCAGATGATGCAAAACTCCTTCAGCACAAAGTACAGAATGTAGGCCAGGTACAGAGACCCAACGACAGACACAATGGAGGACGTCATGAGGATTAAAGCTGCAACTGCACTTGCCGTCATGCCTGCAAGAGAAAGAGACACTTGGCTCAACCTTGACACTGGAGAGAGTTTCTGAGTTAAAAGATAACATTTTGTGATTTGCTGCAGTATTGGAATACTGATCTTAATGTAAAACACTATGAAATTTGAGAACAAAAACTACTGGTCTGTTCTGTTAAGATTATGCAGGTTGACTTTGCACACAGGATACCAGTTTTACAGCTGCAATGTTTTTGACTTGTCAATATTCTAGATGAAATATTACTTATTTCATAAACTAGCCTTAGTTAAGGCCCGCAAATAAAATATGCAATCTTGCAATCACATTATGCAATGAAGCTGATTTGTAAAACTGACAGGCCCACCTCTCCTAATGAATAAAGGAACGTGAGGATCACAACCTTCTCTTCCAGGAAGGACACATTTGGTGAGACCCTCCCCTAGGTTCCCCATCTGTGGAAAGTCAAAGTTGTTTTCCCCTGTTTAGATCAAATTTATCAAAAATCCATAATGGGAGATGATTACACCAATATGCTGCTGAAGAAGGAAAAAAAGATCACAATAAACATTTCAGAATGGGCTCACCATGGAGGATAAGGGAAACCACATGTGGCCAGTTGGCCTCATGTGGGTCAAACCAGATCAAGAAAAAAGGCAGTTAAGTGTGCTAACCTGGGGCTCTCAAGACAAAAACTTGCCTGAATTCTTGATGCTATCTGACATCTTCACATGTATTGTTTTGTAATTTCCTGTAGCCAACAGTATTGTGAACAGTATTTATTTTCAAGGACAGAGGAGACAGCAGAGCATATTAAATTACTCTCAGACCCAACTAATGGATTAGGATACCAGAATCAGGAAGAAATAAGAAGAGGTGGTAGTAGATCTGAAGAGGTTAAGGAGCTGAAATGCCTGCTGCCTGTTGAATGTGAAGTTGCTGGTAGGCTGCAGTCTAGCCACAGGGGCCTGACTTGCCCCCGTGACCAGTCAGTACTGGAGTAGGATGCTTTAACAAGGCTCTTCAAGACTAAGATGCTGTTGGATTACTTATGCCAGGGAATGGCAAATCTGAATGGCCACCTGCTTTTGTAAATAAAGACTTATTGGAACCCAGCCACGTTCCTTCATTTATGTAATGTCCATGGCTGCTTTTGCACTAGAATGGTAGAGTTGAGTAACTGCAACAGCCAGCAAAGCCTAAATTATTTTCTATCTGGTACTTTCCTAAAAAAGTTTGCTTACTTTACCTATGCTAAACATCTAAAACTTCAAAAATGAATGCTGTCACCTTAATTTTATCTAAGCAAGTTAGTTTCAAAATGATATGGACAAGTTATTTTCTCCATGCTGTTCTTTTCCTTCACTGTAAAATTGGGATAATAATCATTTCTACCTCCTAAGACTGCAGATTAAAACAGCTAATAGGTATAAAGTACTTAGAATGCTCGATAAATACTGGCTATTAGTTAAATACTATTGTACTAAACCTATCTTAATGTAATGTAACTGGTAGCGTGAGATAAAATTCCCAATGGAATTTAAAATGTGCAGTAATTCTAAATAAATGATGGTACAATCAAGCAATGGAATATTTTGCAGCTGTAGAAAAGAATGAAGACACTTAAAGGACTGGTATGGAAAGATCACCAAGATACATCAGTCAAGTTAAAAAAGAAAAAAGACAAGTAAGTAGTAAAAATCTAAAAAAGTAAAATAGTATGTAGAACAGTGTATAGTATCTGACTTTTATATTTAAAAAAGGAGGAAAATTAAGATTATATATTTGTATTTTCTTGTATATGCCTAAAGAAACTCTACAACAACAGCAAGAAGCTACCAGTCGAGGATGAGAGGCAGTGGGAGGTGGACAGACAGGGACGAGGGTGGGACAGACTTCACTGTATTTTATATTTTTTTACTTTTGAACCATGTGAATGTATTATCTATGGAAAAATTAAATTAACAATGCTATATTCTCAAATAACTTAGAAGGGAGTGAAGATGATATGCTCTGGAAAACTGTGTTAGATGAGTTCAAATGTGCCTCCAATGGTAGACACTGACATTAAAAATGTGAATAGAAAAAAATACATGATTTAAAATATGTGTAATAATGAAATTAACAAATTAAACATTATAAATAGACATTTGTTCCACCACTACCTCCAAAAATTAACAGCCAAAAGTGTTTCTTAGGCTATTTTAATTTGGGCTTATACTTTATATTCTTCTTTAGAAATCCAAACAAAACAAATAAAGGGAATAAAAAGGGAAAATCTCACTGCAGCCCCTAAATACCAGACCCTTTTTTATGCATTATACACATATATATAAACATATAGTTATCCTATACCTATTATATCACAATTTGCTTCTTTCACTAAGCTTGATCTTTCCAGGATATACAAGCAGACCGATTTTTTTTCTTTAATGGCTACATAGTGTTTTCTAGTATGGTTGTAACCTAATTTATTAACCATTATGGTTTGCTAAGCTACTTCCAATTTTTTTGCGATTTTAAACTGTACTGCTATGAATATCCTTGTATTTTTGTATTTCTGCAGGATACAGAATTGGGCAAACTTGATAGGATACTGAGATAAATTTAGATTCACAATTTGCCTCATAACAAATCAACTTCAGTTAAACAGAAGAGCACAGAAGAGCTGGCAGATAATAGGATAAAATATTAACAACTGAATGCAAGGGCAAAAATGGAGGGATTTGACTCTAAAATTATAAAAACTTTTGTACAATCAAAATCCACAAAACTAACAGAAAGGGATAAAGAATGGGTAAAATGTTTGTAACAAATATGCAAATGGACTATTATCAGGATCCCAATAACTGAATTGGCAATAAAAAGAAATTAAAATATAGGAAAATTAAAATAATGGCTACTAATATATAACTATTAAATTAGAAATTTTACAGAAAACACTTTTTAAAAATGAAGATGGATGAAGCTTTGGGGAAACATGACAACTGAGGGAAAAGCAGTTTGGTAATACCTATTAAAACCCATAAAACTATATTTTTTGACTCATTCGTCCCATATTTGGAAATTTACTTTGTGGCAATATTTCAGAGGGAAGAGTGGGTGTGAGCGGGGCTTGTTAAACAAAGTTGATCGCCACAGTGTTATTTAGAACATAAAAAATTTGAAACCTTGATGTCAACAATAAAAAAACACTTAAGAGGACAGACAACAGTTCACATAAAATTAAGTGAAAAAAGCAGAAGACAATGGGAATAGTGGATATGTGCAGGTAATGGAATTATGAATATCATTTACTGTTAATGTTTACTCAATGCATAATATTTTAAAATAGCTACAGTGTATACAAAATAATAAGGAAAAAGTTTTCCAGGCAAGACTGTTTGGAGTAATAATTTCCCTGAATGGGACTGGTTCTCCTGGACATCATGGGATGCTGCTGTCTCTGATTAAACTCCAGCAGACACCAAGCTCAGCATTAGTATCATCAAAATCTTAGTGAATCAAGTTTTTACAACACAAAAAATGTGCTACAAACTAGTGGTTCTATCATTAACATATACTTTTATTTACTATAAAGACCCTTCAGGGCAAAGACCCAAAGTACTAAATGGAATATAACAAAACAAACTTATTTTTATATTGCTGTATAAATACTTACCAAGTAATAACTGTAGTATATAAAATATAAGTCCAAAGACACTGTTTGGCTGGTTTAATACACCATCCTTTCCAAAAATGGAACCCAAAAGACCAAATCCTCGACCCCATCTGTAAAATAAGGAAAACCAGTAACCCTATATTTGAGCTTTCCTATTTTGAAAATGTAAAATTATCTGAGAATGTTATGCCGATATACCCATCCAAATCTCTAAGCTGCCTATTTCCATATAGTCTCTTTTCCCAAAGGTAGGACAAAGTATTCTTTTTCTGATGGCATTAGTATTTGCAGAGGACAGGCTCTCTCAATTTAAGCCAGGGTCTCTTAGCAGCGGCACCACTGACATTCTGGGCTAAATAATTCTCTGTGGTGGGGGGCTGTCCAGTGCGTTACAGGGTGTTTAGCAGTATCCTTAGCTTCTACTCACTAGATGCTAGTAGCACCCCCTCTGCCAGTTGTGACTACCAAAAATGTCTTTGGCCATTGTCAAATGTCCCCTGTGGGCAAAAATCACCCCCAGTTGAAAGTCACTGATGTAAGCTGCCTTGTTTCTTCATTCAAATTATGTAGACTGAAATGCTGCTTCCTGACAAATTTCACCAAGATATTCATTAGGAAACATATCCTGGGAACATCTTTAAATGTAGAACAATATCAGAAACTATAGGTCTTCCTATAATCATATCTTAAGAGTAAAAAATTGATACGTTATTTGCCCCATCAGTGTTTATTTGCAATTTAACTTCAAATTTTGTATTGATTTAACATTTTCAGAATCTTTTCTTATTTTTTAAAAAGATTATTAAATTGTGATATAAAATTTGATATAAGTATCAAACTAACATTTCCTTAGGATAAAAACCTTAGAAGATAACATTAACTCTGAATAAGAGTGCTTTTAAAATACCAAAAAGAAAACAACCAGTCAAGTCTGTAGTGAGGCATTAAATAAAACCTAAACTTTGGTTCTGAAGACAAACTACCTGAAAACAAGGATAAATAAGTGATTATTAGTCACACTACTTTAACAGTACTCAGTGTCCAAGAAATAGAGTGAAATCTCTTCAAAATGATGACATTGGGAGACAATAACAACCCTAATTTTACAAGCAAGCGAGAGCCATGAGGGTTTTTATTGTACAGATATATATTTCAAGGAACACAAAGTCTCTATCATATTCGTGTATTCTTTTACACATCAAATACTTATTGAGCATGTTCTAGGTGTGGACAGTGGGTCAGGTGCTGGGGGTCCAGCAATGAACAAGTCAGACCAGGTGGTGTCCTCGCGGAGCTCATATTCCATTTAGGGAGAAGTAATAAACAGGCGAACAAATGACTAAACTACCTTCAGAAATGGACGAGCCTATTAACACAGATACACAGGAAAATTGAGGGGAGAGGTTATTCTACACCAGAGCTTCTGAAAATTTAAAGTGCATACGATTACCTTGTTAAAATGCAGATTTTACTTCAGCAGGTCTGTGGTGGGGCTTAAGTGCATTTCCAAGCAAAACCAAACAAAATGCTCCCAGGTGATGCTCATGCTTCTGGTCTGAGGCTCACACTCAGCACCACTGCTCTAGATGAAGTGGTGGAGGGAGCCACTCTAGCTAGATGGTCGGGGAAGGCCTTTTTCAAGAATTAAATCCTGAATGATGAAAAGCAATAAATCTCATGCGGAATAGCAAGTACAAAGGCCTTGAGGCAGGAATGAGCTATAAGTGTGCAAGAGAAGGCCATCAAGGCTGACACAGCAATGAGGGGAGACTGACAAGAGAATGAGGCACGAGTCCAATCACTTACATTCCTTATGGCCTTGTTTGTAGGCCATGAGGAAGAGCTTGAACTTTATCCTAATTGCAATGGGAAAACATTCAGTGGCTTTTAAATAGGAGAGTAATATAAGCTTATTTATGATCACTTGACTGTTGTGTAAAGAACATACTTCAGGAGGGTAAGAGTACAGACAGGGAGAAACTATACGTAATCAAACTTCTTAGCCTTATTCATCTGATGTAGGAATTCAAATGTAAGTCACCACCTTTGGCAATGGAAATAATTGGGCATAATGCCAAAATTATCATGGACAAACAACTTTTATATCTTCCAAGCACTGGTCTATGCCTAATTACTCACATAGGATCATGTAGATATTTTCCTTGAAAACAATGCAGTAATCCACAGAATGAATACATCATTTTATCAAAATAATATATGCATAAGGTTTAAAAATCAAATAACACAGAAAGACTTATAAAACAAGAGATGCTTCCTACTTTAGCTCTCTCCACAATCAGTTCTGATCCCCAGAGGAACCACTGTGATATCTTTTAATTGTTTTTCTCTCCTATTTACTTCCACATTTCTAAATAATACCCTTACATTTCTAGTTCTTGATTTATGAATTCTAAATATTATCTTTCAATTTTCTAATATGGTAGACCAGAATGTTGCTTTAAGAAAAAAACATAACATTTTGTTATGAAAAGCTTCAAATGTATATACACAAAGTGAACAGAACAGTGTTATAATAACCCATCACCCAGCTTTGAAAATTGTGCCTTTCTTATTTTATCTCCACCTCTACCACTTGATGATTATTTTTAGTTTTTTTTAAGGTAAAATTTACATACATTAAATGCATAAATTTTAACTGTATAATTTTGACAAATGCCCAAGTAATCCTGGTATACTAATTGTAATCCTGGCATAGTAATTCTGAAAAATCAATAGTGAGAAGTGAGAATTTAAGTACCTTTCGTAAACAAACAAACAAAAACACCCCAACACCATATAGAGTGCTTCCATCTCCCAAGTTAAACCATTAGTCCCTTCCCATCAATCCACACTCCTCTCCACCCATGAGCAAGAAGCACACTGCTGGCCAGGCTTGTAGGAATCCAGCCCCGGAACCAAAGTTAGATTTCTGGTCCCCTGGATCTCAGTGCTATGCTCTTTCCCTTAGGTCACATTATGTTATAAAATGCAATTACCATTCCAGCATTTTCAACCAGAGTAATCGCTTAATTCCTTGATAAATACAATTAACAAAGTTTAATAAACTTTGATAAAGTTGATGTAATAACTTAGCTAGTCAACTCACAAGCAAAGTAGACTGGCATTACACGAGATTATTTTCCTTGGAAAGATGAATAAGAGCAGATTTTCATAAATGACAATATATTTTAAAATTGCTCAGGGTGGTATGAATTTAAAAACCTTTTAGTGAATCTTTTTTTCAGGTTGGAACATTTGAAAATACTGTAGTTTTCCCCCACTTCTAAAATCCATACAGAACTATATGAAATATATTTTATGTGCTAACTTTATTCCTGGCTTTATCTTAGTTTCTAACCATTTTCTCCTTGTCCCATCTATATTCAAAATTCTAATATACTTATCTCCAGGGCTGCCCCAAGTAACTTTTGGAACAAGATGAAATATTAACCAATTGAGCAAAAAGAAATGTTTTCTTAAAGTAATAGACACTTATACAGATGTTCATTTTGCTTCACTATAGTAATATCAGTGAAATGAGCATACAAAAGAGAATTTCTCTTCAATCTTTGTTTCTAAAAAAAAGTTTATTTTTGACTCAAATATCCCTTGAATATTTTGTATTTGGTGGATAAACAATCAACACCCCTTCCCTAGGGTATAAATGAGAAATTGTTAAAAGGTTTCTAAACACTCCTAATCTTGCCAGAAACAACAAATCTTAAAACCAATAGCTCCCCAATTCCGGTCTCCTAGGTCCCTGAGGATAAATCTAAGACATTATTTGCCTCTTTCACTCTCATTTGCTCATAAGTGTATAGAGTTTTTCAAAGGCTACATGCATGACATGTGATACTGCAATAGATGGAATGCAGGAGTTGATGTGAGAATTCAACAGTCTTCTATGATGGCACACACTGAAGAGATCTGCAACAAGAGACAATGCCAGTCTTTTCACTAGTGTGTGTGCATGTGTTTGGGAAAAGTTATTTTTCATAAAAATATTTTAACATGTAATGGGTTTACTGTTATTTTTAAATGGACAAATACATATTTAAATAACTTCTCAGTTTTTAATTTCTAATACAGTAATTTGCCAAATTTGATTAATTTTCAAAAAAAATCACATCACAGTTCAGAAAAAATTTTTAACACTGGGGTGGGATTAAGTAGGGAGACTTCAAAAAAATAATTAATAGAAATAGAACAAACAATCCTAAAATTTGTATGGAACCACAAAAGACCCTGACTAGCCAAAGCAATCTTGAGAAAGAAGAACAAAGCTGGAGGCATCATGTTCCCTGATTTTAAACTATACTACAATGCTATAGTAATCAAAACAGTGTGGTATTGGCATAAAAACAGACACATAGGTCAGTGGAACAGAATAGAGCCCACAAATAAAACCACCCATATATGGTCAACTAATTTACAACAAAGGAGCCAAGAATATACAATGAGGAAAGGATAGTCTCTTCAAAAAATGGTGTTGGGAAAACTGGACAGCCATGTGCAAAAGAATGAAACTAGACCACTATCTTACACCATGCACAAAAATTAACTCAAAATGGATTAAAGACTTGAATGTAAGACCTGAAACCATAAAACTAGAAGAAAAGAAGCGGTAAGCTCCTTGACATCGGTCTTGGTGAAGATTTTTTGGATTTGACACCAAAAACAAAGGCAAAAAAAGCAAAAATAAACAAGTGGGACTGCATCAAACTAAAAAGTTTCTGCACAGCAAAGGAAACCATTATCAAAGTGAAAGGCAACCTACTGAATGGGAGAAAATATTTGCAAATCATGTATCTGGATTAGGGGTTAATATTGAAAATATATAAAGAACACATAGAACTCAATAGTGAAAAAAACAAACAATCTGATTTAAAAATGGGCAGAGGATCTGAATAGACATTTTTCCAAAGAAGGCATAGAGATGGCCAACAGGTTCATGAAAAGGTGCTCAACATTTCTAGTCATCAGGGAAATGCACATCAAACCACAATGAGATATCACCTCACACATGTTAGAATGGCTATTATTAAAAAGACAAGAAATAACAAATGTTGGTGAGGATGTGGAGAAAAGGGGATCCTTGTACATTTCTGGTGGGAATGTAAATTGATGCAGCCTCTATGGAAAACAATATGAGGTTCCTCAAAAAATTAAAAGAACTACCATATGATCCAGCAATTCCACTTGTGGGTATTTATCTGAAGAAAATGAAAACACTAATTTGAAAAGTTATATGCACCCCACGTTCACTGCAGCATTATTTACAATAGCCAACACATGGAAACAACCTAAATGTCCATCGATGGCTGAAAGGATAAGGAAAATGTGGTGTGTGTGTGTATGTGTGTGTGTGTGTGTATATACACAAACAATGGAATGTTATTCAGCCATAAAAAGGAATGAATCTTGCCATTTGGTAACAACATGGATGAACCTCGAGGGCATTATGCTAAGTGAAATAAGACAGAAAAAGATAAACACTGCCTGATCCCATATATATGTGGGATCTAAAAAAAAACAACAACAAAAAATTAAGCTCATAGATATAGAGAACAGATTGGTGGTGCCTGAGGCGGGGGTGGGCAAAATCAGTGAATGGAGTCAAAAGGTACAAATTTCCACTTATAAAGTAAGTCATAGGGATTAATGTACAGCATGGTGACTATAATTAATAATACTGTATTGCACATTGAAAGTATCTAGGAGAGTGTATCTTGAAAGTTCTCATTACAAGAAAAAAATTCTTCCTAACTATGTATGGTGACAGATTTTAACTGGACTTACTGTGGTGATCATTTTGCAATATATACAAATACCAAATCATTACATTGTACACCTAAAACTAATATGTCAATTATACTTCAAATAAATAAATAGTATACCTTATAATAAATTATCTTTTTAAAAGATTACATGGCTATAATATTTTTAGAAAAAGAAAAATAAATGTTGGTGAGGATGTGGAGATACTGGAACTCTTGTACATTGCTGATGGGTAACATGATGCCACTGCTGTGGAAGACAATTTGGTGATCCCTCAAAAAGTTAAACATAGAATTAACCTATGACCCCAGCAATTCCACTCATAAGTATATACTTAAAAGATTTGAAAACAGGTACTCAAGCAAGTACAAGTACTTGTTCATAGTAGCACTGTTTACAATAGCCAAAAGATGGAAACAACTCAATGCCGATCAACTGATGAATAGATAAACAAAACATGGTATATCCATACAATGGAATATTATTCAGCCATAAAAGCATGTATCTGATACATGCTACAACATGGATGAACCTTGAAAACATTATGCTAAGTGAAAGAAACCAAACACAAAAGGACACACATTGTATGATTTTGTTTATATGAGAGTTCCAGAACAGGCAAATCAATAGAGACAGACAGTGGTTAGTGGTTGCCAGGGGCTGGGGGAGGGGGCCATGAGGAGTGACTGTTTAATGAGTAGGGTATGTCTTTGGGGGTAATGATAATGTTTTGGAACTAGACAGCAGTGATGGTTGCACAACACCACAAGTGTACAAAATGCCATTGAATGTACACTTTAAAATGGCTAATTTTGTGCCAATCCTTCTCAAACTCTTTCAAAAAATCAAAGAGGAGGGAATGGTCCCAAACTCATTTTACGAGGCCAGCATGACTCTGGTACCAAAGCCAGAAAAGGACACTACCAGAAAAGAAAAAGGTCAATATCCCTGATGAATATAGATGCAAAAATTGTCAATAAAATACTAGCAAACCAAATTCAGCAGCACATTAAAAGGAACATTCACCATGATCAAGTGGGCTTTATATCTAGGATGCAAGGATGGTTCAACATATACAAATCAAACAATGCAATACATCACATTAATAGAATGAAAGAAAAAATCATATAATAATCTCAAATAGATGCAGAAAAAGCAGTTGACAAAATTCAACATCCATCCATGATAAACACTCTTAACAAATTAGGTACAGAAGAAATGTACCTCAAATAATAAAGGCCACGTATGATAAGCCCACAACTAACATCATACTCAATGGTAAAGGTTGAAAGCTTTTCCTCTAAGATCAGGCACAAGACAAAGGTGCCCACTCTCACCACTCCTATTCAACACAGTACTGGAAATCCTTGCAAGAGCAATCAGGCAAGAAAAAGAAATATAAACTATCAGATTTGGACAGGAGAAGTAAGACTCTCTATTTGCAGATGACATGATTTTATATACAGAAAATCCTAAAAGATTCCAGCAAAAAATTGTTAGATCTAATCAGTGATTTCAGTAAAGTTGCAGGATACAAAATTAAAATACAAGAATCAGTAGTGTTTCTATACACTAACAAACTATCTGAAAAAGAAATAAAATGATCCCACTTATAATAGCATCAAAAACAATAAAATACTTAGGCATAAACTTAACCAAGGAGGTAAAAGATCTCTACTCTGAAAACTACAAATATTGATGAAAGAAATAGAAGAAGACACAAATAAATGGAAAGGTATCCCATGTTCATGGATTGGAAGAATTAATATTGTTAAAATGTCATACTACCAAAAGTGATCTATAGATTCAATGCAATCCTTATCAAGATTCCAACGGTATTTTTCAGAGAAGTAGAAAAAACAATCCTAAAATTTATATGGAACCACAAAGACCCTGAATAGCCAAGGCAATCCTGAGAAAGTAGAACAAAGCGGGAGACATCATACTTCCTGATTTCAAGCTATACTATAAAGCTATAGTAATCAAAACAGTATGATATTGTCATAAAAACAAACAGATCAATGGAACATAATTGACAGCCCAGAAATAAACCCAAGCATAAAGGGTCAACTAATATTTGACAAAGGAGCCAAGAATACTCAATGGAGAAAAGACAGACTCTTTAATAAACGGTGCTGGGAAAACTGATATTTACATGTGAAAGAATGAAACTAGACCCCTATCTTACACCACTCACAAAAATTAATTCTAAACGGATTAAAGACTTAAATGTAAGACCTGAAACCATGAAACTCCTAGAAGAAAACATAGGAAGAAAGTTCCTTGACATGGGTCTTGACAATGATTTTTTGGATATGACACCTAAAGCACAAGCAACAAAATAAAAAATAAACAAGTGGGACTGCATCAAACTAAAAGCCTCTGCACAGCAAAGGATACAATCAACAAAGTGAAAAGACAACCTGTGGAATAGGAAAAAATATTTGCAAACCATATGTCTGAAAAGGGGTTCATATCCAAATTATATAAAGAACTCAAACTAATGGGAGAAAAAAACCCTCCAAATAATCCAATTAAAAAATGGGCAAAATGGGGCTGTGGCATGGTGGTTAAGGTTTGGTGTACTCTGCTTCAGTGGCCTGGGTTTGTGAGTTCAGATCCCTGACGCAGACCTACACCACTCATCGGCCATGCTGTGGCAGTAACCCACATACAAAGTGGAGGAAAATTGGCATGGATATTAGCTCAGGGCCAGTCTTCCTCAGCAGAAAAAAAAAAATGGGCCAAAGACCTGAACAGACATTTTTCCAAAGAAGATATACAAATAGCCAACAGATACATGAAAAGATGCTCAACATCACTAGTCTTAGGGAAATGCAAATCAAAACCACAATGATGTATCACTTTACACCTGTTAGAATCGCCATCATCAAAAAGACAAGAGATAACAAATGCTGGTAAGGATGTGGAGAAAAGGGAACCCTCATGCACTGTTGTGGGATTGTAAACTGGTACAGCCACTATGGAAAACAGTAGGGAGGTTCCTCAAAATATTAAAAATAGAACTACCATATGATCCAGCAATTCCACTTCTGGGAATATATCCAAAGGAAACGAAAACACTAACTCAAAAAGATAGCTGCACTCCCATGTTCATAGCAGCATTATTTACAATAGTCAAGACATGAAAATAACCTAAGTGTCCAATGATGGATGAATGGATAAAGAAGTTGTGGCATATATATACAATGGAGTATTACTCAGCCATAAAAAAAAAATGAGGAAATCCTGCCATTTACGACAACGTGGACAGACTTGGAGGGCATTATGCTAAGTGAAATAAGTTAGAGAGAGAAAGACAAATACTGTATGATTTCATGAATGTGGAATCTAAAAAACAAAAACAAAACCAAACTCATAGAAAAAGAGATCAGATTTGTGGTTACCAGAGGTGGAGGTGGGGGAGGGAAAACTGGAGAAAGATGGTCAAAAGGTACAAACTTCCAGTTATAAAATAAATACTAGGGATGTAATGTAGAACATGATGACTATATATATATGAAAGTTGTTGAGAGTAAATCCTAAGAGTTCTTATCACAAGGAAAAATTTCTTTTCTTTTTATTGTATTTATATGAGATGATGGATGCTAACCAAACCTACTGCAGTAATCATTTCACAAACCATTATGTTGTACACCTTAAACTTACACAGTGATATTTCAGTTATATTTCAATAAAACTGGAAAAAAATTTAAATGTTTAATTTTGTAATATAAATTTCACCTCAATAAAAAAAGATTTGTGTAGTGGTATGACAAGTAATTTTTATTTTCATTATTAAACTTATATGTATTTTCCTAATTTTCTACAAGCAACATATATAACTAGGTAATCAAAAAAAGGATAAATTATTTTTAAAAAGAAAATAAATACCACAAATTTTAAAATATCAATTGTTTCTGAATTTTGGGGAAGAGTTTAATAAGGGTACTTTTCCCCCTAGACTTCTACTTTGTTGTATTTTGTAAATTTTCTTTAATGACCAAATTTTACTTTTATAATGACAGCAGCAAAAAAAGCATGCCATATCAAGTTCATCAGTCACATTTAAATTAATGAATAATGAACTTTATGTCTTCCCAACTCAACTCTTTTCCCCTCAACCAAACTTAAATTTTCCTGCAATCTCTTTCCTCATGGAAAATCTACTGAGGTCCTAATATTATAACTAAAACGTTCAGGAATACAAAATTAGTAAAGAGAGGAAGTGAACTGCAAGATAAAAGTTTCCCTGATATTTTCCTTACTCTGAGGAAGAATTTGTTGAGATGCTTGCTTACACATACCACTTACAAATATATGTAAGACCCCTGGATTCTTGCTTCTCTTTTTTTCCCTCTTAAATTCAAGCTTGGCCAAGGAAATATATTTTGCCTATAATTTTCTAATTTTAGATTATATGAACATTTTATAATGATCTACTGGTATAATAAATCTATTCAAACATTTTAAATTGTACTGTGTTTGATGGTTATAAAACTCTGGGAAGTACATTTTACTTAAAAAACAAACAAACAAATCTATATAAACTGCAACCCACAGAAATAAAAATCCAGTTGGCTTCCAAAGTTGGTTGAGGGCAGTATGAAGGGGCCTATAGATGCAGCAAAAAATTTGGCATCTTCGAGAAAAATAAGATTATCTTATAGCAGCTTTAAGATGATTCTAAGAATATAATTTACACAAAGGAAAAATCTACCCACTGTGGACTAGTTTCCTGACAGAGACACGGAGACCTAGAAGTGCTAGAAGTGTGGACTATGGAGTCAGACAAGGCTGGTTCTGCTATTAACGGGCTGTGTGACTTTGGGTAAGTCACTTAACCTTGGACCCTCAATTCCCTCCTTTGTAAAATGGAGAGGATTATGGCAGCCAATTCATAGGACTGTTGTGAGAAATAATTGTGTTAAGAATAATTATGTTGGGAGTGACGTCAGCATCATGGCAGAGTGAGATTCCCTCTTTGAATCTCTGCCCCCTACGACACAACGAAAACATCATTCACATTCCAACAGAGCTCAATCAAACACTACGAAGGACTTCTAAGAAACCCCTGCTGCCATACATCGGACGGTGGAGGCGCGGAAAGCCCAAAAGGACGGGAGGAGAGGTAAGAAGTTTTATTCCCCCTCCCCAATCGATCGGCAAAGACAGCGCGGTTCGCAGACAGAGGGGGGAGGGGCGGCCCACAGCGGGGAAAACTATTGCCATCCAGGTGCTCTCACAGACTGTCACGAGATCCCCACTGGGAAGCGACGACAGACTGTTTAGGGGGTGTAGCAAACACCCTAAGAGAGCAAGAAAGGAAACCCCCGGGTCAAGCAGGAGAAAGAGAGGACCCCTCCCCCCACACACCTGGCGTTTCAGCAGAATCCCTCCGGGGGCTGCAGCCGCCTCAGAGCAAACCGCTCGTGATCTCCATCTAGTGGCAGCAGGGGGAAACTGCAGGACCAAATTATCATGAGGGGAAAAAATAAGGATGTCCCCGTCGGATCCTTGCGACAATTTGTCAGGGCTACGGACCAAAAGGAAAATGACAAACACCCAGAAACCAACCCTGAAGGCACAGAATTTGATAACCTGAATGACGGAGAATTCAAAATAGCTATCATAAACAAACTCAACGAAATACAAGAGAACACACAGAAACAAATCAACGAATTCAGGGATTATGTCACAAAAGAGATTGAAACCCTAAAGAAAAACCAATCAGAATTATTGGAGATGAAAAACAAAATCAACGAGATAGTGGAAAAAATGGAGTCTTTAAAGAGCAGAACTGACAATATGGAGGAACGAATTAGCACTATTGAGGATAGCCACGCAGAAATGGTCCTGATAGAGGAGGAGAAAGAGCTAAGACTAAAAAGAAATGAAGAAATTCTTCGAGAAATATCAGACTCAATGAGGAAAAGCAACATAAGGATAATAGGTATTCCAGAAGGAGAAGAAAGAGAAGAAGGAGCAGAGAGTTTGTTCAAAGAAATAATAGCTGAGAACTTCCCCAACCTAGGGAATGAGAGGGAAATAACAGTGAATGAAATCAATAGATCACCTAAATATATAAACAGGAATAAAAAAATCATCTCACCACATAGTAGCAAACTTGAAGAATACCCGTGACAAGGAAATAATATTGAAGGCAGCTAAAAAAAAAAACAAAATAACATAAAAAGGAAACCCCATCAGGGTCTCAACTGATTTCTTGACAGAAACTCTACAGGCTAGGAGAGACTGGAATGATATATTCAAAATCATAAAAGACAAAAACCTTCAGCCGAGAATACTTTATCCAGCAAAAATATCCTTCAAATACGATGGAGAAACAATAACTCTCCCTGATAAACAAAAGCTAAGAGAGTTCGTCACCACAAGACCCCCACTACAAGAAATGCTCAAGAAGGCCCTTAGGCCTGAAAAAAAAAAATGAGAAAGGGGATACAAAGATTTCAGCAAGGAGAAAAGCAAGAAGACTAAACCAGAACAAAATACAGTTGGAAAACATCAAAAATTAATTCAAGCTCATCACTGGAAACACACATTCATGACACAATCTGGAATAAAGAGATAACAAATAAGGAGGGGAAGAGGTAAGGGATTGAATCGACCCAGCCTCAGGAAAAAGGAGGCATCTGAAAATGTACTTTCTTATCCAGGAGATCGCTTATATAAACCGCACGGTAACCACTAAACAAACAACCAGAAGAGAACCACACCTGACAAATAAAGAGAAAACCAAGAGAATGAGCATGCAGAAATACCAAATTGATTTTGCAGTCAGAAACACAAGGGACAAGAAACGAAGGAAATGCAAAAGAACCAGAAGATGAACAATAAAATAGCAACATTAAACCCTCATATATCAATAATCACTCTAAATGTAAATGGATTGAATTCTCCAATCAAAAGACACAGAGTGGCAGGATGGATTAAAAACCAAGATCCAACAATCTGCTGCCTCCAGGAAACACATCTCAGCTCTAAAGACAAACACAGACTCAAAATAAAAGGATGGAAAACAATACTCCAAGCTAATGGCAAACACAAGAAAGCAGGAGTAGCCATACTTATATCAGACAAAGTAGACTTCAAGATAAAAAAGGTAATGAGAGACAAAGAAGGGCAATATATAATGATAAAAGGGATACTTCACCAAGAAGACATAACACTTATAAATATCTATGCACCCAAAACAGGAGCACCAAAGTACATAAAACAACTGCTAAAAAACCTTAAAGGAGATATTAACAATAGCACAATAATAGTAGGGGATCTTAATACCCCCCTCACATCAATAGATAGATCATCCAGACAAAAAGTCAATAAGGAAATAATGGACTTAAACGAGAAACTAGACGCAATGGATTTAATAGATACATACAGAGCACTCCACCCAAAAAAAGCAGAGTACACATTCTTCTCAAGTGCACATGGAACATTCTCAAGGATAGACCACATATTAGGAAACAAGGCAAACCTCTATAAATTTAAGAAGATTGAAATCATTACAAGCATCTTTTCTGATCATAATGCTGTGAAACTAGAAATCAACTGCAAGGAAAAAACTAGGAAAGGGACAAAGATGTGGAGACTAAACAACATGCTACTGAACAACCAATGGGTCGTTGATGAAATTAAAGGAGAAATCAAAAGCTATCTGGAGACAAATGAAAAGGAAAATACACCATACCAACTCATATGGGATGCAGCAAAAGCAGTCCTGAGAGGGAAATTCATAGCAATACAAGCTCACCTTAACAAACAAGAAAAATCCCAAATAAATAACCTTAAATTGCACCTAACAGAGTTGGAAAAAGAAGAACAGACAAAGCCCCAAATCAGCAGAAGGAGGGAAATAATAAAAATCAGAGCAGAAATAAATGAAATTGAAACCAAAAAAAACAGTAGAAAGGATCAATGAAACCAAGAGCTGGTTCTTTGAGAAGATAAATAAAACTGACAAACCCTTAGCCAGACTCACTAAGAAAAAAAGGGAGAAGACTCAAATAAATAAAATTAGAAATGAAAGAGGAGAAATTACAACAGACACCACAGAAATAAGGGATTATTAGGGAATACTATGAAAAACTTTACGCCAACAAATTGGACAACCTAGAGGAAATGGACAAATTCTTGGACGCGTACAACCTCCCAAAACTGAATCAAGAAGAAATAGAGAATCTGAACAGACCAATCACAAGTAAAGAGATTGAAACAGTAATCAAAAACCTCCCAAAAAATAAAAGCCCAGGACCAGATGGCTTCCCGGGAGAATTTTATCAAACGTTCAAAGAAGATTTAGCACCTATCCTTCTCAAACTATTCCAAAAAATAGAGGAAGATGGAATACTTCCCAACACATTCTATGAGGCTAACATCATGCTGATACCAAAGCCAGACAAGGACAATACAAAGAAGGAAAACTGCAGGCCAGTATCACTGATGAACATAGACGCAAAAATCCTCAACAAAATATTGGCAAACCGAATACAGCAATACATCAAAAAGATCATACACCACGATCAAGTGGGATTTATACCAGGGACACAGGGATGGTTCAACATCTGCAAATCAATCAACGTGATACACCACATTAACAAAATGAAGACTAAAAACCACATGATCATCTCAATCGATGCAGAGAAGGCATTCGACAAGATCCAGCATCCATTTATGATAAAAACTCTCAACAAAATGGGTATAGAAGGAAAGTACCTCAACATAATAAGGGCCATATATGACAAACCTACAGCAAACATCCTACTCAACGGGGAAAAACTGAAAGCCATTCCTTTGAGGACAGGAACAAGACAAGGGTGCCCACTCTCACCGCTCTTATTCAGCATAGTACTGGAAGTTCTGGCCAGAGCAATTAGGCAAGAAAAAGGAATAAAAGGACTCCAAATAGGCAATGAAGAAGTGAAACTCTATTTGCAGACGACATGATCCTATACATAGAAAACCCAAAAAATTCCATCAGAAAACTACTAGAAACAATCAACAACTACAGTAAAGTGGCAGGGTATAAAATCAACTTACAAAAATCAATTGCATTTCTATACACTAATGATGAAACAACAGAAAGAGAACTCAAAAAGACAATCCCATTTACAATTGCAACAAAGAGAATAAAATATCTGGGAATAAATTTAACCAAGGAGGTCAAAGACCTATACAATGGAAACTATAAGACACTATTGAAAGAAATTGAGGAGGACATAAAGAAATGGAAAAATATTCCATGCACATGGATTGGAAGAATAAATATAGTTAAAATGTCCATTCTACCTAAAGCAATCTACAGATTCAATGCAATCCCAATCAGAATCCCAATGTCATTCTTCACGGTAATAGAACAAAAACTACTGAAATTCGTATGGGGCAACAAAAGAGCCCGAATAGCTAAAGCAAGTCTGAAAAAAAAGAACAAAGCTGGAGGCATCACAATCCCTGACTTCAAAATATACTATATAGCTACAGTAATCAAAACAGCATGGTACTGGTACAAGAACAGACACACAGATCAATGGAACAGAATTGAAAGCCCAGAAATAAAACCACACACCTATGGACAGCTAATCTTCGACAAAGGAGCAAAGAACATACAATGGAGAGAGGGAAGTCTCTTCAATAAATGGTGCTGGGAAAATTGGACAGCAACATGCAAAAGAATGAAAGTAGACCATCTCCTATCGCCATATACAAAAATCAATTCAAAATGGATCAAAGACCTGAAAGTGAGACCTGAAACTATAAAACTCCTGGAAGAAAATATAGGCAGTACACTAACTGAGATTGGACATAAAGGGATCCTTTCAGATTCCATGTCTACCCAGACAAGGGAAACAAAAGAAAAAATAAACAAGTGGGACCTCATCAGACTAAAGAGCTTCTACAAGGCAAATGAAACCAGGATCAAAATGAATAAACAACCCACCAGCTGGGAGAAAATATTTGCAAATCGTTTGTCCGACAAGGGATTAATCTCAGTAATATACAAAGATCTCATACAACTGAGCAACAAAAAAACAAACAACCCGATCAAAAAATGGGCAGAGGATATGAACAGACATTTTTCCAAGGAAGAGATACAGATGGCCAATAGACACATGAAAAGATGTTCAACATCACTAATCATCAGGGAAATGCAAATCAAAACGACACTGAGATATCACCTTACACCGGTTAGAATGGCTATAATCACAAAGACAAATAACAACAAATGCTGGAGAGGTTGTGGAGAAATGGGGACCCTCATTCACTGCTGGTGGGAATGCAAACTGGTGCAGCCTCTATGGAAAACAGTATGGAGAGTCCTCAAAAAATTAAAAATAGAAATACCGTATGATCCAGCAATACCACTCTTGGGCATCTACCCAATGGACATGAAATCAACCATCACAAGAGGCATACGCACCCCTATGTTCATTGCAGCATTATTCACTATAGCCAAGAAGTGGAAGCAACCCAAGTGTCCCTCAACTGATGATTGGTTAAAGAAGATGTGGTATATACATACAATGGAATACTACTCAGCCATAAGAAAAGACACAATTGTCCCATTTGCAACAACATGGAAGGACCTAGAGGGTATTTTGTTAAGTGAAATAAGCCAGAGAGAGAAAGACAGACACTGCATGAACTCACTCATATATGGAATATAAGTGAACACACGGACAGAGAGAACTGATTAGTGGTTACCAAGGGGAAGGGGGGTGGGAGGGGGCACAAGGGGTGAAGGGTTACATCCACAAGGTGACGCACAAACAAAAATGTACAACTAAAACCCCACAGTGTTATAAACTAAGACATCAATAAAAAAAATGGAAAAAAAAAAAGAATAATTATAGTTTAATACTAAAGTATAAGTAGAAGGTATACACAAGACATTCTGCTATCTGGAATTATCTCTTCAAGGCCCAATGGTTTTGAAATAGCATGCATTTATATAAAACTTTTTTTTTCTTCCACAAACATCAGTACACTTTATTAGAACATTTTAAATTTTATCTTAAATGTTATATATTTTATAGAAATACTAAAATTAACTGAATATCCTTGTTGGTGAATATTAGGCTGTTTCTACTTTTTATGATTATAAAGCATTAAATGAACATATTGTGCAAAACGTCTGTCTGCATAGTACATTATTTCCATAGGATAAACTACTAAGAGAGAAGTGACTTGATCTAGTGGCATAAGCATCTTAAAAACTATTGTGTCATTGAGCAAAATATTGTATAAAAAAGTTATACCAATTTATACTTCCACCATCAGTCCCTGAAATGTCTTCTTTAATAGCTAGAACTGAACAATGTAAACATGACTTTACACTTAAATGGAAAAATATATTCACAAGTTTAAATTTCTGATTACCTTTATTTACTAGCTTTATTTATATTTTGGAAATCATTTGTTTTCTTTGGTACTTAAATTTTTGTTACCAATAAAGGTGCAATTATCTTGCTTTTACCATTATATTTTAACAATATCAAATTTACTCCTTAATAATAATTTTAAAATTCTCTCTCTATACACACACATAGATATTTGAATTATGTGTGTGTGTCTGTGTAGTAAGTTTGCAGGAATTACTCCCTATTCCTCACATTTCCACGTGGAGAGACCTCACTTTGAGCAACACCCTTTACCTCTTGTCCCATCCCTTTACTTATTCCTTGCTAGGCTTGGAGCAAAAACTTACCTGACTGATCAATTTACAAGAAGGAACTGAACATCTGTGGATTGACCCTTCTGGATTCCTTGTTTGATATCTGTCTACCTGAACAAAGCTGCATCCTGGATTAAACTTTTTTAAAAAAAATTGTGGTAAAAAAAACACATAAAATTTATGGGGCCGGCCTGGTGGCGTAGCGGTTAAGTTCACATGTTCCACTTTGGCGCCAGGGGTTCACTGGTTCGGATCCTGGGCGCAGACCTACTCACTGCTCATCAAGCCATGCTGAGGCAGTGTCTCACATAGAAGAACTAGAAGGACCCACAACTAGGATATACAACTATGTACTGGGGCTTTGGGGAGAAAAAAGAAAAAGAGGAAGATTGGCAACAGATGTTAGCTCAGGGCCAATCCTCCTAAAACACAAAAAATTTTACCATCTTAACCATTTTTAAGTGTACAGTTCAGGACTGTTAAATATATTCGCATTGTTGTGAAACAGATCTCCAGAACTTTTCATTTTGCAAAGCTGAAACTCTATAACCCGTTAAACAACAACTGCCCTTTTCTCCCTCCCCTCCCCCCAGCCCCTGGCAACCACCTTTTCATTTTCTATTTCTATGATTTGACTACTTCAGATATGTCATATAAGTGGAATCACACAATACTTGCTCCTTTTGTGACTGGCTTATTTCACTTAGCATAATGCCTTCAAGGTTCATACATGTAGCATTTGGCAGGATTTCCTTCCTTTTTAATAGAAGGCTGAACGATATTCCATTTTATATATATATATATATATATATATATATATATATATATATATATATATATACCATGTTTTGTTTATCCATTCATCCATTCATGGACAGTGGGTTGCTTTCATCTCTTAGTCTATAAAGCTTGTTTGATATACATATATATGTATTTTTTCTAGCGCTCCAACCAATTGCAACTGCTCTTATAATTTTTCACCCATTTCCCTCATAGAAAGTTTCAGGTAAAACCCAATGTCAATGCAAATCAAAGGAGACGAGGTCCTTGAACAAGAGCTAGAACACCCTCTCCTACCATTTTGTTGTGAAACAGCACGGTTCATGGAAGGGGGGTGGCCCTGGGCGAAGAAGAAAAAATAATCCGTATTTCTTTCATTCATCAATTTAGTAACAACTTTTCAGAGAAAAAAAATTACTACATAAATACGTACATTGATCCAGATGGTCAAGTAAAATAACAGTGGACAGAGAAATCATAGAAACATAGAAGTTAATGTTTGGGTTATAAAACCTTTGTCAGTTTCTTTTGTGGAAATGACCAGCTTGTACCAGGAAATGGCCTAATTCCTAAGTCATTTTGGACACTACGTGTGGAATAAAATTTAAAAATCTTTCAAGTCAAAGGTCTGTGTTTTCAAGTTATCTCAAGAACCCGAAAGAGTCATAACCACTAAAAAGGAAGACTGGATCCTGAAAAGTGTACGAAAGTGGGACAATACACGTATCGAGCTTAGCCTGGCATCTGGTAATATGTTTAATAAATACTTGTGATTACCATTATAAAAATTTCTGATGAACTTGGTAGAAGACTTGTATACTCATTTGGTAAGATTTTTTGTTTTCATGATATTAAATTTTATTAAAGTTATACATACATAGTTTTCAAAATCAGATAGTAGGGCCAGCCCTGTGGCATAGTGGTTAAGTTTGAGTGCTCTGCTTTGGTAGCCCGGGGACTGTGCGTTCAGATGCGGGGCGCGGACCTACACACCACTCATCAAGCCATGTGTGGCAGTGTCCCACATACAAAATAGAGGAAGAGAGGCACAGATGTTAGCTCAGGGCCAATCCTCCTCACCATAAAAAAAAAAATCAGATAGTACTATAAGACTTAAGAAATAGCAGTCCTCTGATCTCCGAGTCACCCTCTTCATAGGCAAGCATTTAACTCATTTTAGTGGTTTCTTTTGGTATTCACCTACAAATTTCTTTTCACAAAAATGCTTTATCATTTTCTGACAATCTATTCATTAATTTGGTAAATAGACTATGATTTAGTACTCTTTCACTTTTCCCTCTCCCCACTTCCTAAACTCCCAATTATATCACACTTTTTAGTTATATCACAATTTTTGGTTAAATCAATAGACCCTGTTTACACTGTGTTGTTTGACACTGAGCTAGGAATGGTCTATTCTGTTACAAGTTTCTGTACAGTAATCAAGTCATAGGTGATTAGTAAACAGGAGAAGGACATCAACACAACACAAAGTTAGCTGGTATACACAGGATTTTCCCTAGCATGTTACAGTTTTGCACCACTGAATAAAAGTAACTGAATGCAAAGTCCATGAATAAGTCTGGATGCAGCAGGCCACAGAGAAATATAGCCCACACCATGGTCTGGTCTCATGCTTTCTTGAAATTGCTTAGTGTGTGATTCTCCTCAATCATTGTTTATTTTACTGCTGTCTCCATAATTCAGCTGCCTCAGTCCTTCCTTATACCCTCCATCCATCAAGCTTTCTTTACTTTTCTTCCCTCCACCCACAAGGTGAAGTCCTACACCAACCATATTATTTATTTAAAATTTAATGTATCTTTTAACTCTGCCAGTATTTTTATCAGGCTCACTGTTGCTTTCTCTTCATCATCTGGTTACAAAGTTACATAGGTTTTGAATGGTCTACCCTATCCCTTGTGTTCCCATGAGCCCTGGTATTTTTTAAAATACCTTTCATTGAAGCATCATTTACATATAGAAAAGTACACGAGTGTATAAAACTCAATGAATTTCCATGAGCTGAATATACTTGTGCACCAGCACCTAGATCAAGAAATAGAGCAATATTAGTGCCTCAGAATCTCTCTTATGCTCCCCTTATAGTTACTCCTCCTCCCCGGATAATCACTGTCCTGATATCACTTTTAAAAATAGAATTATTATACCATATTAAATTATAATATAATTTTAATTATTTAATAATACATTAAAGTAAAAATAAAATATTTAATAATGTATTATAAAAAACGAATTATTGTAAGTTGAACATCCTCATAACCACCACCTAGGTCAAGAAATGGAACTTTACTACCCCCTCCATATGCCCTAATCTAATCAAACAACCCTTCTCTCCAAAAGCACTAACCACCCCGACTTTTATCACTGAGTTTCTATATGGATTTATCACAAGTAAGCATTCCTAGTTACTATAGTTTAATCTTGTCCCCACTCCAGTTTTCTTTTATTTGATATGTTGTTTACATCACTTTTAAGCTATAAGTTCCTAGTCCTGGTATTTTAAGGTTCAATTCCATAGAAAAGGAGTTTTTCCAGGAACATGTTATATCAGAAATGCCTATAATTAACGATGATTATATTTCCTTTTGTGTACAAATCCCTTTTCTTGGAGTTTATAACTCATATTTTGTTTCACTTTCTTTTTTTTACTGTATAAGTTTCAAGTAAACAGTTTTATAATTCGACATCTGTATACACTACAAAGTGATCACCACCACAAGTCTAGTTACCATACAATTGACCCCTTTCACCCATTTCGCCCACCCCTCAACCCCCTTCCCCTCTGGTAACCACTAATCTGTTCTCTATATCTATGAGTTTGTTTTTGTTTTATTTTGTTCATTCATTTGTTTTTTTTTCAGATTCCACATGAGTGAAATTGTTTGTTTCATTTTCTATGCCACCAACCTTAATTTTCCAAAATCCTTCTGACCTATATTTTTAACAAGATTACCCGTATCAAGAAATCTATGAGTTGCCTTTTTTCCCCCTGGAAACTTCAACCTTCCTGATCCACTCTGAATGACTTGATTCAGGCTGGCTGTTCTCTAGGTTTGCTGCACAGCTGTCATCCTAAGACTTCCAATCCCTTCCCTACACTAGATCTTCCACTTCTTTCTTTGGTATCTTCCTTTTCCCCTTGGTTTAATCACTTGTTTTAGTGAAACAATCTTCTAATAGCTTCTTTCAGAAATACATACTACAGGTAAAATTTCTGAAATATCGAAAGTCTAAAAATATCTTTCTTCTACTATCACACTGGATTGAAAGTTTGAATATATAAATTATAAATTAAAAATAATTTTCCCTCAGAATTTTTAAAGATATTGTTTCACTTCCTGCTTCCAGAGTTGGTCCTTGAAAAATCTGACGCCATTCTGAACTTTTTATATGACCTGTTTTTATTCCATCATGAAGCCTTAAGAAACTTCTATTTAATCCTAGTGATCTAAAATTTCACAAAGGATGTGCCTTGGTGTGGGTCTTCAGTTATTCATTGTGAAGGGCTCTTGGTAGGCCCTCTCAATGTAGAAATTCATGTTCTTCAATACCAGAAAATTTGTACCTATTATGACTTAGCCAAATGTCGGACCTCTTAAACTGAATCTCTAATTTTCTTTTACCTTTTCTTCTATTTGCCATCTCTTTTTCCTTTTGCTCTATTTTCTAGGAGATTAACACAATGTTCCCTTCCAAGCCTTCTATTAAATTCACTTATTAAACCTACTTTGCTACCATGTTTAGTTTCTAAGTGCTCTTTCTGATTCTCTGATTGTTCCTTTTACATAAATAGCATCTTGTTTTGTTTAAGGATAACCACCATTTTCTTAGATCTAAGGAGATAAAACCATTTATGTTTATTTTAAGTTTACTTCCGGCAGCTTCATTTTCTGTTTCTTCTGAGTTCCTTGGTGTGTGTCGATATGTGTCTGTCTCTCATATTGGAGACTTTTCTCAAATGTCGGAGGACCCTTAACCGTCAATTCACTTTTAAGACCAAGGGACTAAATATATGAATGCCAATTCCAGTGTTGGACAAAATGGAATATGCCCACTACAGCCTCTCTCTTTCACTGATTACAGTTAAAAATTGGACAGAATACAAAAAGCAACTACCTGAAGACTCTAAGAAGTAAAATAGCAGGTGGAGAGGAGAGAGAAGTCAAAACTTGAAGAACAACCAGTACAGTGGAATTTCCTGGGGGGGGGGGGTTTCCTCCTTTATCTTCTGCTTTGAACCAAGGGTGGCCCAAGTTGCAGAATTGCCCAGAAGGAGTAGACAGTGAAAAAGCTCCTCTTTCTGGCCAGAGGATGAGGAAAAGGGACCCATGTGAGCTGAATGAGTATGGGGGTAACCACAGTTTGTTTTCATATTTATTTTTTCTCTCTTGGCCTTGCCTAAAGGTGAGCAAGAGTTCTGGAACTACACCTCAGGGATGGCAGTCCAGACACCGCAAACCCTGAGAGAAAACCTGTCTCTGCCTGGAAGAAATGAGAAAAGGGGCCCCCTGTGGTCTCATTTCATAAGCATGTGGGGGAAATCCTGTTATTTTTTTCTTCTTTCTCTCACTGCTTTACCCTGAGGGTGAAGTCGGTCTCATGGAACTGTGCAACAGTGAGGGAAGCTAAAATGCTCTTGTGAGAAACCTGTCCGGCAAGAGGAAGCGTGAAAAGGGCCACTGGGAGCCAGAGATTGGGGAAAAAAATCCTAGGAATGAGCGAGCTGAAGGAGGGATCTCCTAATTCTGTGTAAGAACTAAAACAAGTCCCAGACTCACCCCTGAGCTGTACGTGCATGGAACAGACCCACAGAAGCACAACAAAGTCTTTGAGAACTAACTACAATATAAAATATAAACCACCACTCAAGCTGCAGACTAACTACTGAGTGGGGCACTTGAGGGCAAACTCAAGGAGGACAGCAAAGGCTTTGAAAATGGAAGTGACAGTGAAACCATCATTCACAGAGGGAGAGACAGAACTTGTAGTCTGAATCTCACTGGGTTGACTGCCTGTTAAAATAAAACAAAAATCAACATTCTCCAGAAGTTTTAACAGGACTCAGAGCCCAACAGCATAACACTGAAAATACATTAAAGATACACTCCAAAATCACACAACATACAAAGAACCAAAAATATGTGACCAATTCTCAAGGGAAAAAAACAATTAATGTCAACCCTAAAATGACACAGATTGTTGAAATTATCAGAATAAGACTTAAAACAGTTATATCTTCCACAAGGTGAAGGTAACAAGAAATGACTGGGAAGATGGAAGTTCTCAGCAGAGAAACAGTAACTTGAAAAAAGAAACCAAATGGAAATTGAAGAACCAAACAATATCTGAAATTAAAAATAGCAGAACTGAGATGGCAAAGGGAAGATTCAGTGAGCTGAAAGATAGAAATTATCCAATCTGAAGAACAGAAAAAAAAAAACATTAAAAAAATGAACCAAGACTCAGGAACCTGTAGCACAATATCAAAACGTCTAATATTCATGTCACTGGAGTCCTAGAAGAGGACAGAAAAATAGATTGAAGCACAAAAAAAATTTGAAGAAATAATGGTTAAAAACTCGAATTTAGTCAAATACAAACCTTTATAGATTCAAAAAACTCAGTGAACATGAAAGAGTTGATAAACTCAAACAGCACCATACCCAGACACATCATAAACTGCTAAAAACCAAAGATAGAGGGGAAAAAAACTCTTGAAAGCATCCAGAGAAAAATGACACATTACCTATTAGGGACTAATAATTCATATGACTATTGATTTCTCATCAGAAACCATGGAGGCCAGAAGACACTGAAACAACATCTTTAAAATGCTGTCAATTTAAAAGAACTGTCAGTTGAGAATTCTACATCCAGCAAGAATATCTTCCAGGGATCAAGAATAACTAAAGACATTTTCAGAAGCAGGAAAACTAAAAGAACTTATTACCAGCAGCCCTGCACTAAGAGAAATGCTGAAGGAAAACTGATACCAGAGAGAAATATGAAACCAGCGATGAAGGAAGAACGACAGAAATGGTAAATATCTGGGTAAATATAGACTATTTTTCTCCTTTTGAGTTCTTTAAAATATGTAAGACTGTTGAAAGCAAATGTTATAACATTGTTGAGTAAGGTTTTCAATGTATGTAGATATAAAATACATGACAACTATAACATAAGGGAGGAGGATAAAGGGACCTTTAACAGTTGTAAGATTTCTACATTCCCTTGAAGTTGTTATATATTAAGTCTAAATAGAATACAAAAGGTTATGTATGTATATTGTAATCTCTAGAACAACCAGTAAAAAAATAATTCAAAGAGATATAAACAAAAAGTCTACAGATAAATTTAAATGAAATACAAAAAATTCAAATATCCAAAAGAAAGTATGAAATGGGAAATGGATGAGCAAAAAGGGAGAGGGTACAAACAGAAAACAAAAAATGAAAAGGTAGCCTTAAATCTAAGCTTATCAATAATTACATTAAAAGTAAAAAGTCTGAACATGTCCATTAAAAGACAGAACTTTATGTTGTATGCCTGAAACTCATGTTTTATGTCAATTATATCTCAAGAAAAGAAAATCACCCCCCCAAATTTTAAAGATAATAACATAGGTTAAAACTAAACAGATGAAAAAAGATATACCATATAAACACTACTCAAAAGAAAGCTAGAAAATGGTTAAAATGGTAAACTTTACCATGAGAAAAAAAAACACAAAAACAAAAAAACGAGTGGCTGTATTAGCATAAGAAATAGTCTTCAGAACAAGGCAATTTATCAGGGAATAAAAAGAGACTAAGGGTCAAGTAGCCAAGAAGACAAAACAATCCTTACAAGAGAACTCCAAAATAAATGAAGCAAACAGTGACAGAACTGAAAGGAGAAATAAATGAATCCATAATTACACTTAGAGACATCAACAAATCTCTCAATAATTGATAGAACAAATAGACAGAAAATCAGAAAGGATATGAAGACCTGAATAGAACAATCAACCAACATGATCTGACATTTATAGAACACTCCACCCAATAGCAGAATACATATTCTTTTCAAATACACGTGGAACATTCACCAAGATAGCCCATGCTGTAAACAAAACATAAACAAACATATTGTAAACAAACCTTAACAATTTAAAATAACTGAAATCATACAAAGTATATTCTCTCACCAGAATGAGAATTAAACTAGATATCAGTAACAGAACGATATCTGAAAAATGCCACCAACTATTTGGAAATTAAACAACACACTTCTAAAAAAAATCCACAGATCAAAGATGAAATCTCAAGGAAATTAGAAAATATTTTGAACTGAATAAAAATATAACATATCAAAAGTAGTGGTATGCAGCTAAAGCATGCTTAGAGGGAAATTTATAGGATTAAAAGAAGGAGAAAAAACTAAGATTAGAGCAGAAATCAATGAAATTGAAAACAGGAAAACAATAGAGAAAATAAATTAAATCAAAAGCTGGTTCTTTGAAATTATCAATAAAATTGACAAACTTGTAGCTACACTTTACAAAGGGAAAACAAAAGAGAGAGAGAAGACACAAAGTATCAGTATTAGAAATGAAAGAGTGGGTATCATTACAGACAGGTAGAGACATGAAAAGGATAATAAGGAAATACTACAAATAACACTATGCCCATAAATTTGACAACTGAGATGAAACAGACCAATACTTTGAAATTCATAAATACCAAAACTCACTCAAGAGGAAATAGAGAATCTGAATAGTCCTCATAATAGTTTAAAATCTTCCAAGAAAACAAAACCCCCAGGTCTAGATGGTTTCATTGGCAAATTCTACCAAATATATAGAAAGAAATAAAATACCAATTCTACACAATCTCTTCCAGACAACAGAAGAGGATGGAACACTTCTCAATTCAATTAATTTGCGAGACCAGCATTACCCTGACATCAAAACCAGATAAAAACATTACAAGAAAAAAACAAAAGAAACAAAAAAACACTACAGTCCAATATCACTCATGAAAATGACACAAAAATCCTCAACAAAATATTGTGTATCAAATACAGCAATATACATAAAGGATAATACATCATGACCAAGTGGGATTAATTCTGAGAGTGCAAGGCTGGCTCAACATTCAAAAATCTATCAGTGTGATTCATCACATTGACAGACTACAGAAAAACCACATGATGATCTCAGTAGACACAGATAATGTAACTGACAAAATACAACATCCAACCATGATTTTTAAAATACTCAGCAAACTAGGAAGAGAAGAGATGTTCTTTGATCTGATAAAGGTCATCTATAAAAAACCTACAACTAACATCACTAAATGATGAAAGACTAAATTCTTTCTTCCTAAGATCAGGAACAAAAGCAAAGATGTCTGCTTTCACCACTTCTATTCAACATTGTACTGGAAGTCCTAGCCAGTACAAGAGAAAAAAAATAAATCAAAGACATACAGATTAGAAAGGAAGAAATAAAACTCTATTTGCAGACCACATGACTGTCTACATAGACTATCCCAAGTGAGAGACTGAATATACAAACAGACAATAGCCAGACCATATATAAACACAGAACTCTGACCCACAACCTCTGCAGCAACCAGTGCAGGAAGCCAAACTACAACTTCTGTAGCAATCGATTCCAAACAGCCAGGACTTGATCAATAACTATCAGCTTCCCTAATTTTTGCCCCTGCTTCCAATTTAGGACCAACCAGAGAAAGCCAAATATGCTCCCCTAACCAATCACATAGGATGCCCTACTTCTAGTTAGTCCTGCTTCTAGATTTCCCATGCCATCAACTTCCAGTTAGGACAACTTGAAGCTTTCTCTTTTTTCCTTTTATACTCTCCTTTTAGATTCTTTTTTGAGTCTGTGCCAAATGCAAGTAATAGTGGCTGACCCTCCACTTGTTCTCATTTGGGTGGTCTTCACTTATTTCCATACAAGGAATCTACAAAAAAAGCTCCTAGAATTAATAGGTGGGTGAGTTTATATGGTTGTACAACACAAGGTCAATATACAAAAATCAACTGTATTTCTATATATTAGCAATGAGTTATTGGAAATGAAAATTTTAAAGTATCATTTACAATAGCATACACAAACACAAATAAAGAGAATACATAGGTATAAATCTAACAAAATATATGTAGTATCTACATACTGAAAATTATAAAACACTGATAAATCAAAGAAGACCTACATAGATAGAGAAAGCTACTGTGTTCATAGATTGGAAGACTCAGTAGGGATGGGATATTAATTCTCCTAAGACTGATCTATATAGATTCGATGCAATTCTAATCAAAATACGAGTGGGATTTTTTTGTAGATAGTAACAAAAACTTACATAGAAAAGTAAAGGAACTAAAAAAGCCAAAACATTTCTGGAAAAGAATATAGTTGGAGAACACACACTAATTTCAAGATATTCTAAAGCTATAGTAAACAAGACAGTGTGGTAATGGCCAAAGGACAGACACAGAGATCAACAGAGCAGAATACAGAGCTCAGAAATAGACACAATTGATGTTTTTAACAGAAGTGCAAAGACAACTTAATGGAGAGAAAACAGTCTTCAACAAATGGTGCTGGAATAATTAGACATGCATATGCAAAAAAACCCCAAAAAAACAAAACCTCGACCAATATCTCATACCTCAAACACGATTCACAATAGAGAAAATCAGCAAAGTGGACTTCATCAAAAACTGAAACATTTGCTTTTCGAAAGACACTGTTAAGAAAATGAAAATAGAAGCCAAAAACTGGGAAAAAATACTTGGAAATTACATATCAGACAAAGGACTTTTATCCAGAATATATAAAAATCTCTGAAAACTCACTAAGAAAACTCAATTGAAAAAAAAGCAATAGATTTAAATAAACACATCACCAAATATATAGAGATGGCACATAAGCACATGGAAAGATGCTCAACATCTTCAGTCATTAGAAAAACGCAAATTAAAACTCCAATGACAAAACACTGCACACCTACCAAAATGGTAAATAAACAAAACAAAACATTGACACCTAAGTGCTGGTGAGGATGTGAAGCAATTGGAACTCGCATACATTGCTGGTAGTCATGCAAAATAATGTTATAGCCATTTTAGAAAACAAATTTGCAGTTTCTTATGAAGTCAAACATACACTTATATGACGCAGCAATTCCACCCCTGTTCACCCAAGAGAAATGAAAATTTATGCTCAAACAAAAATCTGTTTACAAATGTTTATATTAACTTTATTTATAATTGCCAAAAATTGGAAACAACCCAATTATCCTTCAATGGTAAATGGATGAACAAACTGGTGCACAACACAGAATACCACTCACTAATAAAATGAAAGGACTACTGATACATGCAACAACATGGATGAATTGCAAATACATTACGGTGAGTTAACAAAGCCAGACTCAAAGACGAGATACTTTAAAACTTCATTTAAATGATATTCTGGAAAAGGCAAAATTATGAAGACAGAGAACAGATAAATGTTTGCCAGGGGTTAGGGATGGTGGAGGGCTGACTACAAAGGGGAACTGTTTTGATGTTGATAGTACTCATGGCTATCTGACTGTATGCATCTTCTAAACTCGACAAACTGTAAACCAAATAGTAAATTTCACTGTATGTAAACTGAAATTAATTTTTTAAATTAATCAAGTTTAAAAAGCAGAACGGAATTTCTATTATTGGGTATGGTTTTGTCAACATTAGATGTTACCATAGGTGGGTAACTAGGCAGAGAGCTAATCATATCATTAAGAGTCCCTGAATGTCAGTATCTACACATATTTTTTCTAGAAAAAAAATATTTCTCTAGAAACAAAAAATTCCCCCAGTCTCCTACTGCTAGGGGTAGGGATATGGATGAAGATGCCTGGCTGCTAGTGTTCTTAAAGCTATGTCTACTTTCCCATTCTTTTTGTCCTTGTGGTTTTATACAATTTCTTTACTCCTTTATTCTCATTTCCTTGGGGTTTCCTGAAGGTATAGAGATAAACACATGCATAAAATCCATTATGTTTACCTGGAAATCTAAAATTCACTTACTCAAATTTTATCAAACATATATATGCCAAGTGGTAGTTGTTTGAAGCAGTAGGGGTTGTGAAGTTGGACATATCAATGCATGAATCACAATCCCTACCCTCAAGAAGCTTATAGAGAGAAAAATAATATTCAGAAACATAATGCAAAGTAATAAATACTGTAAAGTACCTATGTACCTAAGTGAAGAGGGCTTAATTTTGCCTGAGAGGGTTAACAAGTAATTGTGGCATTGGTATACAGGATAGATTGATGAGAGGGGTCAGAATTGGGAAGAGTGAGACCAATTAGGAGACTACTGTAATAGTTCAGGTGAAACACGAAGGTATGAACTAGCACTAAAGGCACTAAAGATGGATTCGAAAGATATTTAGGAAGTAAAATTGACAGGATTTCATAACTGACTGAATTGTGGAGGAAGGATGACTGACTCCCAGGTTTCCAGGATGACTGCATAGATGGTGAGATGAGACCAAGAACACAGAAGAACAATAGATGACTGAATTTACTTTTGACATGTTGAATTTTCACAGATCTATGAACCACACAGATAATTATGTTCAATAAGCAGCCAAAAGTAAAAATCTGAAGGTTTATACATTGGTCTGAAATGTGGATTTAGAAGTGTGGTTCTAGGGGCCGCCCGGTGGCGCAGCGGTTTAGTCCGCGCTTGGCAGCCCAGGGTTCGCGAGTTCGGATCGGGGGCGCCCGCCGACGCACGGCCTGTCAGCCATGTCGTGGCGGCGTCCCATATAAAAAGTGGAGGAAGATGGGCACAGATGTTAGCCCAGGGCCAGTCTTCCTCAGCAAAAAGGGGAGGATTGGCAACAGATGTTAGCTCCGGGCTGGTCTTCCCCACAAAAAAAAAAAAAAAAAAAAGAAGTGTGGTTCTAAAAACTGTAGCCATGAATAAGAGCTCAGGGAGAGTATTCAGAAAAAAGATTATAGAGAAGGAATCACGAGGGAAAATGGGCTAGAGCAGTAGAAGAACCAGGAGAGAGTATAATAATAGGAAGGCATGTGAGAGAATTAAGGAAGAATACAACATTAAATATCAAATCCTGAGAAAAGATTAGTAAAATAGAGAGTAAAAAGTACTTCTTAGATTGGGCAATTAAGTTCATGATCAACCATGACTTAGAATGGGTAGGCATAGCTGTCAATCACTGCCCACCAAATTCATATAAATAAAACTAAGCATTTGAACATTTGTCTATTGCCACATTGGCAAAAATTGCTAGATAGATTTTCACAAAATTTGAAGACCATGTGGCATGCAAAAAGTTTACTATGGAGTACACTGTCCAAGTCTAACCATGGTCCCAGTGAAAAATATCCTGGAGGTTTTATTTGCCCAGAGGTTGGCAAGCTACAACCCATGGGCCAAATTCAGCCCCCTGTCTGTTTTTATAAATAAAGTTTAATTGGAACACGGCCACTCTCATTCATATCGTTTCTGGCTGTTTTCACACTATAATAGTATAGTCAAGTTAGTTGGCACAGAGATCATATGGCCTGCAAAAACCTAAACTATTTGCTATTTGGCCCTTTAAAGAAAAAGTCAGCCAACCTCTGTAGCTGACCAGAATAATGTCACTATTGATAAAGAGTGTGCAGTTATAGTAATGTAAAGACAGAATGTCCAGATTAACAGATGGTAAAGACTAGCCCCCCCAAATTACCAATTGTGAGGCCACTGGAGGCCTCACAAATTGGTATTTAACTTGGTGCATTTGCCATCGTCCAGGGTCAACAGCTTTGGGTTTTAAAATCTCAAAACCTTGAAAAGCCTTGAGAAGCTGCTATGGAAAGCCTTAGTGAGCCATGTATAAAGATACTAGAGCATACTGAGTCCCTACTGGGAAGCCTGCCTGGCTAGATCACCCTATCCAATAGGCTCATGAGCACCAATACATTAAAGCTTTAGGAGGGCACCATCTCATGCGCTCTTGTACCTGAAGAAGGCTTTGTAACCAGGGTAGAAAATCTGATTGCCCATCTTTACCTTAGAAACTATCATTATGTCTCTCATCTCAAACTAACTCATTATGTCTCACATCATCTCTTTTATCTGTTACTGCCAGAAGGTCAAACTCCCTAAGTCATCCATCATCACACGAGTCTCACATTGCTCTGTACTTCCCATTAAAATCTAATTTCTCATTCCTCTCCCCTACCTCCCAAACCTCTCAGTTATGCCCTCTGAAATTCCTAAGCATTGATCAATAAGCTCAACTTTTAAAAAACTCTTTTCTGCCTTCTTTAGCTTTTCCCTGACACAAATCCCCTGCAGCCCTTTCAAATGGAGATACTTTCTTGTCTCACATCCCTCATTTGTCAGAGCCAGGAAGGAAAATGCCCTCCTTCCTTCTCATTTTTGCTTTCAGGGCTTTGCTCTTCTCTTCCTCCTGTAAAACTCCCTGCTCCTTGCAGGTGTGTTTCAATATAACTATACATGCCCTAGCCACCACTCTTGCTGTTGCCGCCTACAAACCTTATATTTACACTTACAGTCATACTCTCACACTCTTTCATTCAAGGAAGCCTTTAGCCCCTGGTTCATTGTCTTTCTCTCCTCCCCAAACCTATCATCTTTTCAAAAGACTTCAACAACACAAAGATGAACCATCCAGCAACATCAATTACCCCATTAATAACTCTAACTCAGTTATCCATTCCTATGATCAAAGCTGCCACTTTCTTGTCCCAGAAGCAGAGGAGAAATGGGACAGAAGCAATATTTGAAAAAATACATAATGGTTAAGAATTTTCCAAATTGAAGAAAGACATGAAGCCATAGATGCAAGAAATGCTGAAGCCCAAGCAGGACATATAAAGGAAAACACATGCAGAACATCCTAGTAAAACTCCAGAAAACAAAAGAAAATTAGACATCTTAAAAAGCAGCCAGAGAGGAGGATAAAAGACACATTACTCTTAAATCAGCCATAATAAGACTGATAGCTAATGCCAACAGAAAGGGAAGCCAAAAGACAACAAACTGCCAGCCAACAATTCTATCCTCGTCTAGACAGCATTTGAAAATGAAGGTAAAATACGTTTTAAGATGAATAAAAACTGAACTTGTTCACTAGTAGACCTACACTAAAAGGAGTTCTTCAGGAAAAACAAAAATGATCCTGGACAGAAGCACTGCAAGCTGGAAGGAATGAAGATGGAAAGGAGAAATATGAGGGAGAGCTAAATGAATCTTGACTATACAAAACAGTGCCAATGCCTTGTGGGGTAACAAATATGTAGAATTAAAATAAATGACAATAATGATACAAAAGGTAGGGGAGTGGTAGATGAAGCATAAATATTCCAAGGTCCACACACTGACAGAGAAGTGATAAAATATTAATTTATACTAGACTTCAATAATCCAAGGATGCATGGTATAATATGTAGGGTAGTGACTAAAAGAATATTATTGAATGTATATGAATAAGTAAATGAATGAGATAATACAGTGGGAAGAAATGGAACAATAAAAAACGTTTGACTAATCCAACAGAAGAAAGAAAAATGAACACAGAACTGGTGGGAGAAACGGAAATTGTTAGACGCTATTTTTAAATCCAAATATATCAGTAATTAAACTATGTAAAATGTCTATAAAAATATCTACTAAAAACGCTACTATCAACACTTGTGGGATGTAGCCAACACTGTGTTTAGAGGGAATTTATAACCTATAAATGCATGCAGTAGTGATCTAAGTATCAATCTCAAAAAGTTAGAAAAATAACAGCAAGTTAAACCTCCCAAAAGTGGAAGAAACTAACGAATGTAAGATAAACAGTCAATGAAATAGGAAACAAAAGTATAACAGCAGAAATCAAAGATTAATAAAAGGGATCAATGCCTAGAAAGACCCATCTTTAATTAAAAAAAGAAAAACAATATCAAGAATGAGAAAGGGCATGCCACTTACAGAGCTACTTATATTAACTTTCATCTTTCAGATCCCAGCTTTTGATACTTAGCCAGGGAAGAGCCTCCCCACCCCTCCTGTCAGCTTCCTAGGTTTTATACTCTCATACAACTAAGCTCCTTTCCTTGAGAGCTTTTATCTCTCAGATTCTGTCCATATGTGTATGTGTTAGTTAATTACTGTCTCCTGTACTAGTCTATGCTCCATGAAGAGAGGGCTCACTCACTACTGACTACCCAACGTCTAGCACAATGCTAGACCTAGCATTGTAGATACAGCTGCATACTAGATCCAGCACATGGCAGGGTAGGGACTCAATAACCATTTATTCAACCAATACTGAGTGGCCACCATGTGCTGGTACTGTTTTAGGTGCTCAGAAACAATAAACAAAATAGACAAAATTCCATGCCCTCATGGAATTTACATTGTCATGGAAGGAGAGACAAGCAAACAAGTAAAATATATACTACGTCAGATGGGGATAAACAGAAACAAAGCAGGGAAAAGTGAGTAAAGGGCTGAAAGGACTGTAATTTAAATACATTTAAAATTTAGTCAGGTGGTCAGAGAAGGCCTCACTGAGGTGAGAAAGCAAACCATGCCCACCTGGAAGGTTTAAAGAACAATCAGCAAGTATGGATGGAACAGAGTAAGCAAATGAAAGAAGGGGAGACTAACAGGAGATAAAGTCAAAAAACATCAGGGCTAGGGTAGTGGCAGATCATGTAAGGTATTTAGGTCATTACTGTGACTTTGACTTTTACTCTGAATGAAATAGGGAGCTAATTTGTGATTTTGGCCACTGGTTGTATTTTTAAAAGATCACTCTGGCTGTAGTGTTGAAAACAGTCTATGAGGGAAATAAGGAGTCCAGTTATGAGGCTACTGCAATAATCCCAGAAAGAGATTACGATGGCTTGGACCAGATGATAGCAGTGGGGGTGGTGAGAAATGGTTAGAAATGGTTAGACTCAGGGTAAGTTTTGAAGATAGAGCCACCAGGACTTGCTTACAAATTGGATGTGCAGTGTGAGACAAAGAAAATGGTCTAAGCTGTTATCAAGGTTTTGACATGAGCAGCTGGAAAGAAAAGTTGCTATTTTCTGAACTGGCAAAGAGAAGGCTTTAGGGAGATGAACAGAGAGAGAATTCAGTTTTGGACACATCAAGTTTGAATTGCCTTTTAAATATCCAAGTGGAGATGTTAGGTAAGACAACTGGATATATGAGTTTGCAGTTTAAGCTAGAGATAAAAATTAGGGAATTGTCAGCATATAGGTGGTATTTACAGTCATGAGACTGAATGACATTACCTAGTAACCTTTGATAAATGAATCAATTCGTCAATCAATGATTAATAAACATCTGACTATTAGCCATCAGAGCTCTCAAGGATAAAAAGGTGGTGTAGAACTTTGGGGACTTGAGCTTCTGTTGGAGTGAAACCACAACTACGCTGTTTATTTTGTTTTTTAAAGAATCTCCCTTTGCCTCCAGATATTCTCAAATACCACCTTCAAGAAAAAAACTCCACAGCCAATATTAAGGCAAGTTTCCTCTCATTTGTTCTCCAAAGTTGGTAGATTTCCCATTAACTGGCATACAATGTTACCTACACTCTATACATACTTTGAAATGGATGGTGTACCTGTCTTATCAAGTCCTGGCTAAAAAAAGGATCCTTTGTGGACAGTGTTTGGAGATCACGCCAACCATTCAGTACTAGGTGTTTTACTGTAACTTGAAATCAACCTGGACCATCAGAAATCTTTGCTTTTGGACAATATTGTCTCTCCCATGTAAAACTGCTTGCACTGAGTTTCATGCTGGCATTATGTCTTGGTAATTTCTAAAGGAAACAGTCATATGAACTCCTTTACTTTGTTTGCTATAAGAATATTGCTGACAACATTGTGTCCTTTATGTGAAACCCTACAAGAGATTTCTTTTATAATTATAGGAAAAATTTTGCCTTCCCTTAAGAGTTATAGGCAATGTTTCCTTTTTAGGCAAGACTGCCATTAAGTATATAATGTTTGATCCCATAAATATGATATTCTAGAACAAGCAAAACTATAGTAAAAAAAAAAAAAAATCACAACAATGACTACTTCCGGGAGGTTAGGGAATTGACTGGCATGGGGCATGATGAAACTTTCCAGGGTTATGGTAATGCTCTATATCAAGATTTCTCAAAAGTGGCACTATTGACAAAGAATTGTGACTGAACTCTACCCACTAGATGTCAGAACTACCCCACCCTTACCCCACCCAGTTGGGACAACCAAA
The DNA here is from genome assembly GCA_031878705.1 of Tapirus indicus. Classification (NCBI taxonomy): domain Eukaryota; kingdom Metazoa; phylum Chordata; class Mammalia; order Perissodactyla; family Tapiridae; genus Tapirus; species Tapirus indicus. Next base: position 122,384,534 of record CM062922.1, on the reverse strand, counting down.
AACTAAATATCTCCAGGCATTGCCAAACATCCCCTGGGAGGCAAAACTGCCCCTACTTTAGTACCACTGCCCTATATCTTGACAGAGTTTTGGCTTACACAGGTGTATGCATTTGTCAAAACTCAAAGAACATACACTTAAAATCTGTGTACTGCATTGTATGTGTTTTTAGCTCAAAAGATAAACTGTAAACAAATAATGAACTCTAGTTAATGATATACATGCTGAAATACTTAGGAGACAGTTTTTAGTGATGGTTGGATAGAGGGGTGGATATTTGTATAGGCACATAATAATGCAAGCACAGTAAAATGTTAATGCAAGAATCTAAGTAGTGGGTATACAGGCACTCTATAAAACTGTTTACACTTTTCTGTATGTTTGAAAATTTTCATAATAAAATGTTGGGTTATTCTCATTGATCCATTACATAAATCAGAAGACACCCTACGAAGCCAGTTCAGAAACCTGGGAATACATGTGCACTGAGAAGTATCAGCTATTAGCACTGTAATCTTGGAAAGAGCCACAAGTTACACCACACAATATGTGGTTCTTAATGGCTTCTTGGAGAAGAAACAATACTCTACAGCTCCACCATCACTAATAAGTTACATTTGTAAATTCATACCTCATAAACACTTAAGAACAGTTCACGTCTACTTTAAATGTTCTGAAATTAAAACAGTAGATGCCTGCAGACTGTTTCACAAATGCACTGTCAAATATCTGAAAATTAAAGTGCAATAATGACTAAATATAAGTTATGGTATTTTTTACTGTTTCTAATAAGACATTCTTTTACCTTAATATTATCTTATTATGGAATTAATTCTCAATAGTGTGTAATGTGGTCTGTTGTGTCACATAATAGGTATCAAATAAATCCTTTTCAACAATGCGGAGACAGGGCTGGCCCACTGGCGCAGCAGTTTAGTTCACACTTTGGCAGCCCGGGGTTCGCGGGTTCGGATCCCAGGCACTGGCCGATGCACTGCTTGTCAGCCACGCTGTGGCGGTGTCCCATATAAAGTAGAGGAATATAGGCACAGATGATAGCCCAGGGCCAGTTTTCCTCAGCAAAAAAGAGGAGGATTGGAAACAGATATTAGCTCAGGGCTGGTCTTCCACACACACACACACACACACAAAGATGCAGAGACAGCCCTGCTAGCCTAGTAAAGTTGGCACACTCCACTTTGGCAGCCTGGGTTCGGTTTCCAGGCGCAGAACCACACCAGTCGTCTGTCAGTAGCCATGCTGTGGCAGCAGCTCACATAGAAGAACTAGAAGGACTGGGGCCGCCCAGTGGCGCAGCGGTTTAGTTCGCGCTTGGCAGCCTGGGGTTCGTGGGTTCGGATCCCGGGCGCCCGCGGACGCACTGCTTGTCAGCCATGCTGTGGCAGCGTCCCATATAAAGTAGACAAAGATGGGCACAGATGTTAGCCCAGGGCCAGTCTTCCTCAACAAAGAGGATTGGCAATGGATGTTAGTTCAGGGCTGGTCTTCCTCACAAAAAAAAAAAAAGAAGAACTAGAAGGACTTACAACTAGAATGTACAACTATGTGCTGGGGCTTGGGGAGAAAAAAAAAAGGGGAAGATTGGCAACAGATGTTAGCTCAGGGCGAATCTTTCCCAGCCAAAAAAAAAAAAGAAGCTGCTGCTTCTGCTAGCTTCTTAAAAAAAATAAATAACTAAAAGATGTAGTAAAACTGGTTATTTTCTATAGACTTAAGTACATGTAAAGCCTACATCTTTATTGAGGGTGATACAATCATCTAGTCCACTGCCATTCAAAAGCATAGATCACAAACCAGTGATGGTCTCTGAACTATCTGTTATGGATCCATGATGAGATCAGTTCAGAAACTGAAAGCAAGCACTCAGAAACTTTTATAAAAGTTTGACATTGCCATGACATCAAAGTGCATAATCAGTGTATTTTTCTTGTTGAACAGATTACAGACAGATCCAAGTATTGTCCAACTCATGGTGAGTTGCATCTAGCACGGTGTGTGCTAGTCAGACATAGCAGAATCAAGTCACATGTGATATTTTAAGGTTATTTTGTCAACTACCTAAAGGTATATAAAAGTCTGAGAAAATGCATAAGTTTATTCATTTCTTTTTGCTGAGGAAGATTCGCCCTGAGCTAACACCCATGCCAGTCTTCATCCATTTTTTATATGGGTCACCACCACAGCACGGCCACCAAGGAGTAGTGTAGGTCTGCATCCAGGACCCGAACCTAGGCTACCAAAGCAGAGCATGCCGAATTCAACCACTAGGCCATGGGGCCAGCCCTGGTTTATTAATTTTTTATGACTAGTTAATTTTACAAACATTTTAATCTTAATCAAACCTGTTATTTAATTTATAATTTAACATTAGCTAAGTTAGAGAAGCAAAATTTATACCATCTTTAATCTAATTTACATGTGGACAAACAAGCTTCAGTGGACTTTCAGCATCTTTGTAGTGGAAAAGACACACTTTTTGTGAATGTACCAGTAGCAGTAAATCAAATCTAAGTGTGAAGGAAGTGATTCCTGAACAGGTAAAGACCAAAAGAAGCCTACTTTCGCTCGGGAGTAGGATTCCTCATATACTGAGTTCAGTTTGGTAGCCATCATTGGTGGTGAAGTGCTAACATCACAGTGTATTAACTGCAGAGATACACTGGTTAATGGAGCAACAAAACCATCAAAATTTAAGGAGTATTTACATAGAAAATGTATACAAAAATAAGCTCAAAACCAAAAGACTTCTTCGAAAGAAAGAGCACTGAATTAATACGCTAACAGAGGCAGATATTCTCGTATTTCATCCATAAATGTTTGTTTTACAGGCTTCCTATCCTAACACTTTTGGATTGCTAAGACTAAAGCGCTAAATACAATTATTACGAAAGAAGTGAACAATTACATCAAAGATATTTGCTTGGAAATCTTGGCTAAATCTGCACTTTCCAATGATACCACAACTCATCACCATTAGTTAGAAACTAATGATATGAAAGAACAATTTACAAAACAATACTTGCAAATTATTTTTCATTGCACCTTGACAAATGCACAGATACTGCTAATGTGCTATTTGAACATGATGGTGATCTGAAGGAAGAATTCTTGTTCTCAGTTTTACAGCCAACAAACACAATTAGTTTTGAACTGGGTAAAACTATGAAGAATTACACTGTCAATAAAAGTGGTCTGGAGTTTTGTAGAGAAGAATATTCTGATGGCACAGCTGCACAGACAGGAGAACATTCTGGAGTAATTTCTCAGATTAAGGAGGTGCACAGAAAATAACACATTGCTGCTTTCATTGACAAGATCTTGGTACAAAAAAAGTAAGTTGAACTAGACAGCATGTTTAGCATTGTAATAAAGATCATGAAAATGTAAATGCTAAAGCAATAAATCAGAGATTATTCTCCTTATTATGTAATATTAGTGTAACAAAAATGTAATATTTTATGTAATAAAGATATTCTGTAATAATATAGAAGTATCTTATAAGTGACTGCTAATGAATTAAAACAATGTCAATGTTAAAGCATTAATTGCTATTGCATAACTTTATTTCATTATAACTGCAAAATAACATAGAGAGAAAGTCATAGTAGCAATTGACTATACAAGTAGTTTTTATAATTCTTCTATTATTTTACAGATATTATTATTATTATTTTTGTGTGTGTGTGAGGAAGACCAGCCCTGAGCTACTATCCGTTGCCAATCCTCCTCTTTTTTGCTGAGGAAGATTGGCCCTGGACTAACATCTGTGCCCATCTTCCTCTGCTTTATATGGGATGCCACCACAGCATGGCTGACAAGCGGTGCGTCTGTCCTCACCCGGGATCCGAACCTGCGAACCCCGGGGCCCTGAAGCGGAGCACGGGACTTAACCGCTACACCACCAGGCTGGCCCCTACAGATATTATTAAATGTAATTTTGTCAGCTGAATAAACCACTTGAGCTTGTATTTAGCATGTCTATTGTTTTCATTTATTTTTTAATAATTCATTTTGCAAACATATCAGTCCACAATAGATGGGAAATTTTAAAAACTCTTCCTTTACCACATTTTGAGAAACACTGGGCTGGCCTTAAGTAGCTACTTATATCTTGAGTTTGTGTCAACACAGTAAAATCCACGTAAATCCTAAATAAATCTCCATTAATAGAGATTCTCGAACACTCAAAGTAAACTTAAATTTTTAAGTATTTGGAAATTTGAAGGGTATAGGAAAATGTCTTAAGTTGTTGGTATTCATATGCAGAATAGTTGTGGCTTCCACGTATCAGAGGAGTTAACAGATCTGACACATTGCTTGCTTGTTTTTCAGAGTAAATAATGAAAAGCCAGATAGAGTATGTTTTCATATTTAACTAGTGTTCTATCCATTGAAATTGCTGTCTCTGATAGGACAAAAAAAATTGATGAAGGAAGAGTTTCTTAAAAACAAAACCTATCTAGCTTAGATTAACAAGCTGAACAAAATTGTCTCTGGAAATATCAAAAAGTTCTGATTGTAATCTCAGACTCCCCGAAGTTCAAGTAAACTTGAATTTAAAAAATAATTAAACACTTGGCTCAGAGATCTGTAGATCATTAGTCCCACTAATATCAATGAAGATATTAGATCTTTCCTCCATGATTAAACAAACAAACAAAACCAGAATTCACAGTGGCATATATTGCCAGTAATCAAAACTGAACACTGGGAGGTCTACTGTGGGTCATTCTGGAATGTGAAAGCAAATCTAAACCACTCTTTCAAGATGGTAATCAGTGTTGGGAAAGAGGATGCCTGAGGCCATCAGAAATATTGCTACCATGAATAGTTTTCAGGTATGAGGAAAAAGTTTTAAACCTCAATTTTAACTTAAGGTTTTCATGATTAATTTCACATTAAATATGAAAAGTAATGAGGATTCTAGCAGGTATATGCACAAAACCAAGGCTGATTGTCAAGCACTTCATTGCTCAGTCCCATTTTCCTTCAAATCACATATTTTGAGTCAATACATTAGTTTTATTTTCCACCCCTATATAAGGACTCTTACTTTGAGGAAAAAAACCCTTAATTAAGCCTTTTTTGTAATTTTGTTACTCATCTTAGGTTAAAGTCGTATATCACTCCAAAATGTAATCGCAAATCTCCATTCTGCATAAACCTCTGCTGGCCTCTCTCAGCAGAAAATGTAGACCATGAATTATGGATCTCTTTCACGTTCTGGTACACCACTACCACCAATATTTTGTTGTACTTATTTTGCTTATATCATCTGTTTGGCATTAGACTGGACACTCCTTGAGAATAGGAGCTCTCATTCATCTTTGGGTCCCCAGGGCAAATTTCAAAGTGTGAATAATTAAGGAAAGGAATAATTCCAATTCTTTCAAGTTCTGAATCTGTGGTCCTCTCAAAAATAGGTAGTTTGTATTCAAACTTTCTTTGATTACTTGCTTGTTTCTTTGATCCAGTTCACCTTTTGCGGGTCTCAAAAAATAGCTCAAGGAGTAAATATTGTCTAGAATACGCCCACATGGCAACCTTTGCAAATAAAAACTCTTGAGCCCTAATTTTCTACTATGAAAAATTTTGTGATACCACAGTTTTATTGTGTGTCAAGGTGGTTGAAGTATAATAGGAACAAATGACAAAACTAATAAACAGATGGACACTCCATTTTCTTTTATTATTTCCCAGCCCATGTTTTACAAGGTACTAAATATTGAAGTTTAAATACCCTAGAGCTGAAAAATAGATATAAAAATCTGACAGTCTCAAACAGCTGGTATAAATTGAGGGGAAAATAATAAAATGTACAGTACTTAATGTTTAAAAAGAATCTGAGAGAATTCTGCACATATAAACTGTCATGAAGTGGGAATAATCTAAGATGAGGAAAGATTTCACAGAGATGAAAAGATTTTCAGAGATGAAAAACATGATTTGCCAAATGTAAAACAGCAACAGAAGCAGTGAATGGCATATGAAATATTACCAAACAAAAATTAGTGACATAAAATAAATGGATAAATTATCCCACAACTCTAATCAAAAGGACAAAATATATTAATAAAATGAAAGAAAAAAATGTTAGAAATATTATACAGATCAACCTTACCAATAATAGGAGTTGTATAAAGAAAAAAAGTTATTCTTTTGAGAAATTTATTGAGCATCTAGTATACTACAGCCAGGCAAAGAGGAGACAGTGAACAAGACAGACATGGAAAAGTTCATATTCTAGAACAAATGAAGCTGAAGTAATAACCAAAGAAATGAAGAAAACTACACTGCTGAAGGAAGGAAGGAACGAATGAACGAATGAAGGAGAAGGAAAAATAAGTGAACACATTTTGTGTTCTACCCGAATTTAATACAAAGATTCTGACAGAATTTTCAAACTTCAAAGATAGAGTATCCTACAAGCATTCAGGGGGGAAATTAAGTTACCTACAATTTTTTAAAAATCTGGTTTACAATGTTTAACTAATACTACATGTGGACGAGGACAAGGTTAAATTGGCACTCCTATACACTGTAGAGGGGGCATAAATTGGTATAATTTTCTAGAGATAAATGGAACAATTTCACTTTTATGAATGTAGCCTAAGAAAACAACGAACGTAGCCTAAGAAAACAATCACTGATATAAAGATTTACATAACAATGTACAAGGATGCTCATCACAGCATTATTTAAAATGGCAAATTAAAAAACAACCTATCTAGGATGACACAAATTATATAGTTTGGCCATTCAGTGGAATATTATACAGATATTAAAAGCTGTTTTCAAATATTTTATTACATGTTAAAATGCTTATGGTTTAAAGTTAAATGAAAACAAAAAGCATGGTCTCAATTTTGTTTCTTAAAAAAACATATTTATGTGTATACATATACATTTGTATGAATATACATATACACATATATAATGTATACATACATATGTACAGACAAAAATCAACTGGAAGGAAGTGCACTAAAATGTTAATGGTGGTGAGATTGGAGGTAATTTTTATCTTCTCCTTTACTTTGCAAGTTTTTTTAACCAGAATGAATTTTTCAAGACCATTTATATTTAATGTAATGATAGATGTGTTTAAATCTACCTCTTGCTGTTTTCTATTTGTCCCATCTGTGTTATGTTCCTTTTTTCCTCATTTCCTGCCATCTTTTGGATTAATGTAAGTATTTCTTTAGGATTCCATTATATCTCCACAATTAGTTTATTAGCTATACTTCTGTTTAATTTTTCTAGTAGTTGCTCTAGACTTTACATTATACATCTTTAACTTATCATTCTGCTTTCTTATAGTACAGCCCTTCAAGTATAGTGTAAGAACTCTACCATAATAAACTTCCATTTCTCTCCCTCCCATCCTTTGTGCTGTCGTCATTTTACTTCTACATGTGGTAACCCCACAATACATTATTTTTGTTTTAAACAACCAAGTATCTTTTTTAAGCTATTATTTAATACACGATGTGCAACCATCACCACTATCTAATTCCAGAACATTTCCAACACCCCAAAAAGAAACCCCATACCTGTTAGCAGTCACTCTCAATTCAATTGTCCCTTAAAGGGATTAAAAAATAAGAATAAATGCTTTATATTTACCCCTACATTTACCATTTCCAGTACTTTTCAATCCTTTGTAAAGATCCAAATTTCCATCTTAAATAATTTTCCTTCTGCCTGAATAACTTCCTTTAACATTTCTTGTTGTGCAGGTCCGCTGGCAACAAATGCTCTCAGCATTAGTTTGTTCAAAAAGTCTTTATTTCACTCCCACTTCTGAAAGGTATTTTCCTAGGCAAAAAATACTAGGCTGACAGTTTTTTTCTTTTAAAGCACCTTAAAGATGTCTCTCCACTGTCATGATGTGCTAAACTTCTGATGAGAAATCTGTTGATGTTCTTATGTGTCTTTTCTCTGCTTGCTTTCCAATTTTCTCTTTGTCACTGGTTATCAGCAACTGGATTATGATGTGCCTTGGTGTGGTTTCCTTTATATTTATTCTCCTTGGGCTTTCTTGAGCTTCTTGGATCTGTGGGTTTGTAGCTTTCATCAAATTTGGAAATTTTCCTGTTATTGTTTTTAAAAATTTTTGTCCTCCCCTTTCCCTCTTTTCTGGGGCTCCAATATATGTATGTTACACTGTTTTTGTCCCTGACTACTGTCCCTGTGATAGTCACTGATGATCTATTAATTTTCCTCCCATTTCTCTCTGGCTCATTTTGGACAGTTTCTATTGTTGGTCTTCAAGTTCACTGATCTGCTGTGCCTTATTTGCTGTTAATCCCATCAGTGTGTTTTTCATTCCATTTCCACCTCTAGAAGTTCTATCTAAGTCTTTTTTATATCTTCCATTTCTCTCCCCATTGTGTCAACCATTTCTTCTACCTGCCTGAACACACAGAGCACATTTATAATAGCTGCTTTCACATCTTTGTTTGTTAATTACATCATCTCTGTTATTTCTGGGTCTATTTCTATTGATTGATTTTTCTGACTATAGGTGGTATTTTCCTGGTTCTTTGCGTGCCTGGTAATTTTTGATTGGATGCCAGACATTGTAAATTTTATGTTTTGGTGCTGGATTTTGCTGTATTCCTTTAAATAGTGCTTGATTTTGTTCTGGTACAGTTAAGTTTATTGGAATCAGATGGATCCTCAAAGGCTTGCTTTTATGCTTTGTTAGGACAGGTTCAGAGCAGCTTTTAATTTAGGGCTAATTTAGCCCTATTACCAAGGCAACACCTTTTTGATGCCCTGTATATACTGCGGCAGTGAGAACACAGACTATTCCCAACTGTATGTGAGTTCAGTCTACTGTCTTCCAGTGGGGTTCTTTCTCTGGCCTCAGGTTGTTTCTTCTCATGCATGTGCAGACCAGTACTCAGCCAGACTCAACAGGATACCTCCACATATCCCTGGATTTCTCTGTGCAACTTCCGCCTCTCTGGTACTCTGCCCCACAAAGTACAGCTGCCTGTCCCCTCAAACTCCTGTCTTCTCAACTCAATGAGACCAGTAGGCTCTATATGGGTTTCCCATGCCTGCTCTGCAGCCTGAAAACTACCTCCAGACAATAAATTGGGGCAACCATAGAGCATAAAAGGTTTGTTTCTCTTCCTTCAGTGATCACAGTCATGGGTTGCCTGTTATCCAATGTCCGCAAACTGTTATTTCATATATCATCTAGTTTCCCAGTTGTTTAAGGTAGAAAGGTACATTTAGTCCTTGTTATTCCATCATTGCTGGACAGAATAAATTTTGTAAATCAACTAGTGATTTCACAATTTCCTATGTAAAGCCTTTGTCTTAGACTTCATCAAGCTCTATCTTCTTAAAATATCTAACAATGCTAATTACTCCTTTTTTGTTGGAATTTGCTCCACTCTTAGTTTGACACTAAACTCTTTTAATTCTCCTACTTCTCTGATTATGATTTCTGATTCTTGAATCCTCAAATACAGGCAAATTTCCAAAGTTCTGTCATTGCCACATTTTCTCATCCATCTGTGCAGGATCTCACTGTGCATAATTTCAACAAGCCCCACAATTTCATTTATGACCTCTTTTGCTGCTGACTCAACACAACAGAAGCACCATACACAACTGGCCTTGGACTGCTTCCTTCATGAATAGAACACAAAGAAAAAAAGCAGAATACAAAAGGAAAAACGTCAACTACATTTTAAAATGTGAGTTTATATATGTACTTTTATATGCATGCAACCAGAAAAAAGAAAACCAGAAGTTAATTTAATTAAAATGTTAAGAATGATTATCTGTTTTATAATTTTTCTTCTTTTACTTTTCTGTGTTTTCTACACACACAGACACACACTAGAGTTATAACGAGAAGTTATTTTCTAAATTTCTATTTCAAGCTCACAGCTCCAGTTGTTTCGCAGGCCAGCACCTCAAGCCAGTATTTTCAGAAACCAGTCAAATATCTTCTACCTGGAGTCTGCCTGTCCCGCTCTGTTCTAGTTACTGGTACAAAGCCCACCCACAAACTTCAGAGTTATTTCAACTTTTCCTGTCTCCACATCCAGTCAACAATCCTAATGGAAACAATGAGTTTCAATTTACAGAAAATAATATTACTGCAGAAGGCTCTAGAATAATGATCTCAAACAGCACCGAATAGTTAGCAGAATGAAAACCCCTTTTTTGCCCAGGTCAGAGATACAGGAGAAATTGGCAAGAAGGAAGCAATGTCCTTGGCATGGAGCCAGATAGTGCCAGGGGTAAAGACGTAGATTGTGAGGAGGGGGCCAAAGTTGGACAATAAGCCCAAGGCAAAAACTACTGCGCAGACCGAGGGTCGAGAGGCTGGGGACTTGATAAGCCTGTATTTTGGTTGGCACCTACAGACGAAAAAAAGGAGAAATGCCTAGTAAAATAAGGCTTTAAATGGCATTTAGGCTTAAAGTTGTTGTGCTGCCAAAACTGGCATTAAGTGTTGGTTGAGCTGAATAATACACACTATCAACTTTTTACCATAAAATTAATCAGTTCTGAATGATAAGGTCAGACCTTTTTATTCTAATGCTCTTTTAAAAATAGGTAATAGGAGTGACGTCAGCATCATGGCGGAGTGAGATTCCCTCTTTGAATCTCTGCCCCCTACGACACAACGAAAACATCATTCACATTCCAACAGAGCTCAATCAAACACTACGAAGGACTTCTGAGAAACCCCTGCTGCCATACATCGGACGGTGGAGGCGCGGGAAGCCCAGGAGAACGGGAGGAGAGGTAGGAGCTTGTACTCCCCCTCCCCAATCCATCGGCAAAAACAGCGCGGTTCACGGACAGAGGGGGGAGGGGCGGCCCACAGCGGGGAAAACTATCGCCATCCAGGTGCTCTCACAGACTGTCGCAAGATCCCCGTGGGGAAGCGACGACGGACTGTTTAGCAAACACCCTAAGAGAGCCAGAAAGGAAACCCCCGGGTCAAGCAGGAGAAAGAGAGGACCCCTCCCACCACACACCCGGCGTTTCAGCATAATCCCTCCGGGGGCTGCAGCCGCCTCAGAGCAAACCGCTCGCGATCTCCATCTAGTGGCAGCAGGGGGAAACTGCAGGACTAACTTTAATCATGACGGGTAAAAATAAAGCCGTCCCCGTCGGATCCTTGCGAAAATATGTCAGGGCTGCAGACCAAAAGGAAAATGACAAACACCCAGAAACCAACCCTGAAGGCACAGAATTTGATAACCTGAATGAGAGAGAATTCAAAATAGCTATCATAAACAAGCTCAACGAAATACAAGAGAACACACAGAAACAAATCAACGAATTCAGGGATTATGTCACAAAAGAGATTGAAACCCTAAAGAAAAACCAATCAGAATTATTGGAGATGAAAAACAAAATCAACGAGATAGTGGAAAAAATGGAGTCTTTAAAGAGCAGAACTGACAATATGGAGGAACGAATTAGCACTATTGAGGATAGCCACGCAGAAATGCTCCTGGTAGAGGAGGAGAGAGAGCTAAGACTAAAAAGAAATGAAGAAATTCTTCGAGAAATATCAGACTCAATGAGGAAAAGCAACATAAGGATAATAGGTATTCCAGAAGGAGAAGAAAGAGAAAAAGGAGCAGAGAGTTTGTTCAAAGAAATAATAGCTGAGAACTTCCCCAACCTAGGGAACGAGAGGGAAATAACAGTGAATGAAATCAATAGATCACCTAAATATATAAACAGGAATAAAAAATCATCTCGCCACATAATAGCAAACTTGAAGAATACCCGTGACAAGGAAATAATATTGAAGGCAGCTAAACAAAAAAACAAAATAACATACAAAGGAAACCCCATCAGGCTCTCAGCTGATTTCTCGACAGAAACTCTACAGGCTAGGAGAGACTGGAATGATATATTCAAAATCATGAAAGACAAAAACCTTCAGCCGAGAATACTTTATCCAGCAAAAATATCCTTCAAATACGATGGAGAAACAATAACTCTCCCTGATAAACAAAAGCTAAGAGAGTTCGTCACCACAAGACCCCCACTACAAGAAATGCTCAAGAAGGCCCTTAGGCCTGAAAAAAAACAAATGAGAAAGGGGATACAAAGATTTCAACAAGGAGAAAAGCAAGGAGACTAAACCAGAACAAAATATAGTTGGAAAACATCAAAAATTAATTCAAGCTCATCACTGGAAACACACATTCATGACACAATCTGGAATAAAGAGATAACAAATAAGGAGGGGAAGAGGTAAGGGATTGAACTGACCCAGCCTCAGGAAAAAGGAGGCATCTGAAAATGTACTTTCTTATCCAGGAGATCGCTTATATAAACCTCACGGTAACCACTAAACAAATAACCAGAAGAGAACCACACATGACAAATAAAGAGAAAACCAAGAGAATGAGCATGCAGAAATACCAAATTGAATTTGCAGTTCGAAACACAAGGGACAAGAAACGAAGGAAATGCAAAAGAACCAGAAGATGAACAATAAAATAGCAACATTAAACCCTCATATATCAATAATCACTCTAAATGTAAACGGATTGAATTCTCCAATCAAAAGACACAGAGTGGCAGGATGGATTAAAAACCAAGATCCAACAATCTGCTGCCTCCAGGAAACACATCTCAGCTCTAAAGACAAACACAGACTCAAAATAAAAGGATGGAAAACAATACTCCAAGCTAATGGCAAACAAAAGAAAGCAGGAGTAGCCATACTTATATCAGACAAAGTAGACTTCAAGATAAAAAAGGTAATGAGAGACAAAGAAGGGCAATATATAATGATAAAAGGGATACTTCACCAAGAAGACATAACACTTATAAATATCTATGCACCCAATACAGGAGCACCAAAGTACATAAAACAACTGCTAAAAAACCTTAAAGGAGATACTAACAATAACACAATAATAGTAGGGGATCTTAATACCCCCCTTACATCAATAGATAGATCATCCAGACAAAAAGTCAATAAGGAAATAATGGACTTAAACGAAAAACTAGACGCAATGGATTTAATAGATATATACAGAGCATTCCACCCAAAAAAAGCAGAGTACACATTCTTCTCAAGTGCACATGGAACATTCTCAAGGATAGACCATATATTAGGAAACAAGGCAAACCTCTACAAATTTAAGAAGATTGAAATCATTACAAGCATCTTTTCTGATCATAATGCTGTGAAACTAGACATCAACTGCAAGGAAAAAACTAGGAAAGGGACAAAGATGTGGAGACTAAACAACATGCTACTGAACAACCAATGGGTCATTGATGAAATTAAAGGAGAAATCAAAAGCTATCTGGAGACAAATGAAAAGGAAAATACACCATACCAACTCATATGGGATGCAGCAAAAGCAGTCCTGAGAGGGAAATTCATAGCAATACAAGCTCACCTTAACAAACAAGAAAAATCCCAAATAAATAACCTTAAATTGCACCTAACAGAGTTGGAAAAAGAAGAACAGACAAAGCACCGAATCAGCAGAAGGAGGGAAATAATAAAAATCAGAGCAGAAATAAATGAAATTGAAACCAAAAAAACAGTAGAAAGGATCAATGAAACAAAGAGCTGGTTCTTTGAGAAGATAAATAAAATTGACAAACCCTTAGCCAGACTCACTAAGAAAAAAAGGGAGAAGACTCAAATAAATAAAATTAGAAATGAAACAGGAGAAATTACAACAGACACCACAGAAATACAAGGGATTATTAGGGAATACTATGAAAAACTTTACGCCAACAAATTGGACAACCTAGAGGAAATGGACAAATTCTTGGACACGTACAACCTCCCAAAACTGAATCAAGAAGAAATAGAGAATCTGAACAGACCAATCACAAGTAAAGAGATTGAAACAGTAATCAAAAACCTCCCAAAAAATAAAAGCCCAGGACCAGATGGCTTCCCTGGAGAATTTTATCAAACGTTCAAAGAAGATTTAGCACCTATCCTTCTCAAACTATTCCAAAAAATAGAGGAAGATGGAATACTTCCCAACACATTCTATGAGGCCGACATCATGCTGATACCAAAGCCAGACAAGGACATTACAAAGAAGGAAAACTACAGGCCAATATCGCTGATGAACATAGACGCAAAAATTCTCAACAAAATATTGGCAAACCGAATACAGCAATACATCAAAAAGATCATACACCACGATCAAGTGGGATTTATACCAGGGACACAGGGATGGTTCAACATCTGCAAATCAATCAACGTGATACACCACATTAACAAAATGAAGAATAAAAACCACATGATCATCTCAATCGATGCAGAGAAGGCATTCGACAAGATCCAGCATCCATTTATGATAAAAACTCTCAACAAAATGGGTATAGAAGGAAAGTACCTCAACATAATAAGGGCCATATATGACAAACCTACAGCAAACATCCTACTCAACGGGGAAAAACTGAAAGCCATTCCTTTGAGGACAGGAACAAGACAAGGGTGCCCACTGTCACCGCTCTTATTCAACATAGTACTGGAAGTTCTGGCCAGAGCAATTAGGCAAGAAAAAGGAATAAAAGGACTCCAAATAGGCAATGAAGAAGTGAAACTCTCACTATTTGCAGACGACATGATCCTATACATAGAAAACCCCAAAAATTCCATCGGAAAACTACTAGAAACAATCAACAACTACAGTAAAGTGGCAGGGTATAAAATCAACTTACAAAAATCAATTGCATTTCTATACACTAACGATGAAAAAACAGAAAGAGAACTCAAAAAGACAATCCCATTTACAATTGCAACAAAGAGAATAAAATATCTGGGAATAAATTTAACCAAGGAGGTCAAAGACCTATACAATGAAAACTATAAGACACTATTGAAAGAAATCGAGGAGGACATAAAGAAATGGAAAAATATTCCATGCACATGGATTGGAAGAATAAATATAGTTAAAATGTCCATTCTACCTAAAGCAATCTACAGATTCAATGCAATCCCAATCAGAATCCCAATGTCATTCTTCACAGAAATAGAACAAAAACTACTGAAATTCGTATGGGGCAACAAAAGACCCCGAATAGCTAAAGCAATTCTGAAAAAAAAGAACAAAGCTGGAGGCATCACAATCCCTGATTTCAAAATATACTATAAAGCTACAGTAATCAAAACAGCATGGTACTGGTACAAGAATAGACACACAGATCAATGGAACAGAATTGAAAGCCCAGAAATAAAACCACACACCTATGGACAGCTAATCTTCGACAAAGGAGCAAAGAACATACAATGGAGAGAGGGAAGTCTCTTCAATAAATGGTGCTGGGAAAATTGGACAGCAACATGCAAAAGAATGAAAGTAGACCATCTCCTATCGCCATATACAAAAATCAATTCAAAATGGATCAAAGACCTGAAAGTGAGACCTGAAACTATAAAACTCCTGGAAGAAAATATAGGCAGTACACTAATTGAGATTGGACATAAAGGGATCCTTTCAGATTCCATGTCTACCCAGACAAGGGAAACAAAAGAAAAAATAAACAAGTGGGACCTCATCAGACTAAAGAGCTTCTACAAGGCAAATGAAACCAGGATCAAAATGAATAAACAACCCACCAGCTGGGAGAAAATATTTGCAAATCGTTTGTCTGACAAGGGATTAATCTCAGTAATATACAAAGATCTCATACAACTGAGCAACAAAAAAACAAACAACCCGATCAAAAAATGGGCAGAGGATATGAACAGACATTTTTCCAAGGAAGAGATACAGATGGCCAATAGACACATGAAAAGATGTTCAACATCACTAATCATCAGGGAAATGCAAATCAAAACTACACTGAGATATCACCTTACACCGGTTAGAATGGCTATAATCACAAAGACAAATAACAACAAATGCTGGAGAGGTTGTGGAGAAACGGGGACCCTCATTCACTGCTGGTGGGAATGCAAACTGGTGCAGCCTCTATGGAAAACAGTATGGAGAGTCCTCAAAAAATTAAAAATAGAAATACCGTATGATCCAGCAATCCCACTCTTGGGCATCTACCCAATGGACATGAAATCAACCATCACAAGATGCGTATGCACCCCTATGTTCATTGCAGCATTATTCACTATAGCCAAGAAGTGGAAGCAACCCAAGTGTCCCTCAACTGAAGATTGGTTAAAGAAGATGTGGTATATACATACAATGGAATACTACTCAGCCATAAGAAAAGACACAATTGTCCCATTTGCAACAACATGGAAGGACCTAGAGGGTATTATGTTAAGTGAAATAAGCCAGAGAGAGAAGGACAGACACTGCATGAACTCGCTCATATATGGAATATAAGTGAACACACGGACAGAGAGAACTGATTGGTGGTTACCAAGGGGAAGGGGGGTGGGGGGGGCACAAGGGGTGAAGGGTTACATCCACAAGGTGACGGACAAACAATAATGTACAACTAAAACCCCACAGTGTTATAAACTAAGACATCAATAAAAAAAAAAAAATGCAAAAAAAAAAAAAATAGGTAATAAATGAACAAGTTACAGAATTCAAAGATCATGAAATAGTATGGATGAACCTCGAGGACATTATGCTAAGTGAAATAAGCCAGTCACAAAAAGACAAATACTGTATGATTCCACTTTTATGAGGTATCTAGAGTAGTCAAATTCACAAAAACACAAAGTAGAATGTTGGTTGCCAGGGGTCAGGTGAAGGAGGAAACGAGAAGTGGTTTAATAAGTATGAAAAAGTTCTGGAGATTGGTTGCACAACATACTTAACAGTACTGAATTGTACACTTAAAATGGTTAAGACAGTAAATTTTGTTATGTGTATTCTGCCACAACTAAAAATTTTTAAGTCACAAAATAGTATCCACAGGAAGTGCCTCCCATTTTGTCCCCCAGCCACCCACTTCTCCTCAGAGAGCCAGCATTAATATATTTTTCTATCCTTCCAGAGATATTCTGTTTACATATGCTTGTACATACATGCCTTTAAAAAAATACCCACACTATTTATTGTTCATGCACCTTGGTCTTTTCATTTACCTTAGAGACGTTTTTAAATTAGTTCACATAGAACTGCCTTACTCCTTTTAAGAGCTGCTACTAATTCACTGTACGACTGTACCATTAGTTATTTTACCAGTTCCCCACTAACAGATAATTCAGTTTTGTCCAAAATTTTGCTATTACAAACACAGCAATGAATGTCTTCATACTATCTAAACCCCGCATATATCAGTGTGTATGTACATGTATGTGTGTGTTTACAAGCATAGAAGGGAATTGCTAAAACAAAGGGTATGTGCATTCTTTATGACTGTGTATATACACACTATTTTTATTTAAAATTGTTATTGAAGTATAGCACATATTCAGAAAAGTACACAAATCCTAAGTTTATCTACAGCTTGATGAATCTTCCCAATGTAAACACAACCATGTAACCAGCACCCACATCAAGATACAGAATATTACAAGTCCTCAAAGCCACTCCTGTGCTCCTTTTCAGTGAGCTCCCCCAACGGTAACAATGCTCTGACTTCTAACACCATAGATTAATTTTGTCTATTTTTGAACTTATATTTTTGTCTCTGACTCTTTCACTCAACATTATGAGAATCATCTACATTGTGTGAATTGTAATTCATTCACTCGTTCTCTATAATATTCCATTGTGTAAATAAATGATAATTTATTTATCCATACTACTCTTGAGGTATGTGCATTAATTTTAATGGATATTGTCAACTTGCCCTCCTTAGTTTAGAATCCTACCATTACTATATGGAAGTAGCTATTTCTCTACATCTTAGCCAAGTTAATCAAACTTTTTGATCTTTGCCAATCTGATATACTAAAAATGCTTTCAAAAGAGTTTCAATTTGTTTTTCTCTTATTATGACTGAAATTGAGGATCATTTCTATTGAAGGACTATTGTCTTTAGCTTCAACTGTCTTTGAGTGTCCTCTGGCCACTTGTCTATTGAGTTGTTGGCCTTTTCCATATTGATTTAAAAGAACCCCTGGGTTCTTTTAAAGGAAATTGGTTCTTTGAACACGATGCATGGCAATTTTTTTTTCCCAGTTCATCTTTGGAGTTCCAACTTTGTTTATGCCAGTTTTTGCCATGCATAGGTTTTGTTTGTCTTTATGCAAATTCATCAACTTTTTTTCTTTATGGTTTCTGGGGTTTTGTAAAACTTAGAGCAACTAGAACTCTCATTAATTGCTGGTGGGAGTATAAGCTGGTACAGTCACTCTGGAAAACTGGCAATATATACTAAAATTAAACACACATATATCCTAGGACCCAGCAGTTCTACTCAATTCTGACACAATATACGTACTTATGCCCACGAAACACGTACAAGAATGTTCTTTGTGGTTTTACTCATTTTAGCCTAAAAATGTAAACAACCCAAATTTCTATCAACAGTAGAATAAAGTGTGGCATATTAACACAACATAATACTACACAATAAAAAAGAACAACTGCTACATGCAACATGATAAATCTCATAGACATAATTTTAAGCAAAAGAAACTAGGCAAAAAAGACTATTTGATTTATTTGAAGATCAAAAACAGGCAAACCTAGTCTACGGATGGAGGTCAGAAAGGTGATTAACCTTGGGGTAGTTAGTATTGACGGGGAGGAGCATAAGGGAGAACTTCGGGATGCTAGAGATAGTCTGTATGTTGATCTAGGTGGTGGATTCTTTGTATACACATACATAAAAATTTATTGTTGGTCCCTTAAAATATGCATACTTTCCTATCTATGAACTGTATCGCAATAAAAGTTTTTCTTCTTTTATAAGTGAGATAGCAAGCTAGATTTCTTTTTTCCCAAACAGCTCAGTTGACCCAATGTTATTCATTGAAGAATTCATTGTTTTCATCTTTATCACATATAACATTTCTATACATGAGGCTACTTCAGTACTCTCAACTCTGTTCCAGCAATAACCTGTCTACTCTGGTGCTCTTAATTACTTTGGTTTTAACACAGACTTTAATAGCACTAATCCTCCCTTGGTGAATCTTGGTTTTCATAATTCTTATGAAAAATTCCACTTTTGTTCTTTCATATAAACTTTAGAATCAAGTTTTGAAAAGCCTGTTGAGATATTAATTGGGATTACACTGAATTTACAGACTGTATTGTATCAACTCTCAGATACTTTCAATGTAAGATGTACAATTATTTTATGTAGCACTAAAAAAAGAGATACTGCCACACTATCACATACGCTGCCTTATGACTGAGGATTTCAATTTTACGCCTATTTAAAGGGCTCTTTTAGACTTAAATACTGTTTTGTCTTTATATCACGAGTTGTGATTATAATGAAAGACAAATAAGTAAAATAAATTTGTTACGACGTTCCTAAAACTTCTTTACCACTACTACATGGCCAAAAGTGAATGAAAGATGTCATCAATTTTAAGGCATATCTCAATTTTAGAAATGATAAAATGCAAAAGTGTATCTAATGGTATAAAATATGGGAATTTAGAGAGGATAATGACATCTTTCCAATGTGAGAGTTATCCTATCCAAGAACAAGTTATGTTTCAGCATTTATTGAATTCTTTTATGTCCCTCAGTCAAGTTTTACAATATTTTTCAGAGGTATCTTTCATTTTCTTGTTAAATTTATTTGTATTTTTCTTCAAAAATTTCCTTAGGAAGATGTGTAAAACCTTTATTTAGAAATCCATAAAATGTCATTGAGAAAAAAATTAAAGACCAAAACACATGGAAAAATAATGCTCATGAATTGGAAGACTCAATGGTATAAAGACTTCAATTGTCCCTAAACTTATTCAGTGCGATTTCAATCAAAATCCTAACAGGTATTCTTGTGGAACCTCACAAGCTGATTTTAAAATGTATATGCAAATGCAAGGGGCCACAAATAATCAAGACTTCTTAGCTACTGGATTTCAAGATGTATAAAACTAGAGTAGCAATTCCCAAACTTTTTGGTCTTATACTCCTACAAATTATTGAGACTCTAAAGAGCTTTAGTTTATGTGAGTTTATCTAGTATATTTATCACATGCGACATTAAAACAAAAAATTCTGAAATATTTAAAAATAGTAAACAACTCATTCATTACATGCTAACAGAAATAACATTTTTTAAGAACAATAACTGTTCTCCAAAACAAAAAAATTTAGCAAGAAGAGTGGCACCATTTTACATTTTTGTAAATCTCTTTAATATCTGGCTTAACAGGAGGCAGCTGGATTCTCACCTCTGCTTCTGCATTCAATCTGTTTCAATATCACGTCATGCAGCCTCTGAAAAACCCACTGTACAGTCGTGAGAGAATGAGAGAATAAGGCAAATACCTTATTATTACTATGAAAAAAGTTTTGATGTCAATGACCCCCTGAAAGGGTCTCAGGGACACCACGTGGTTCCAGGAGAACTACTGAAATAGAGTACTTAAGACAGTGGCACACTGGCACAAGGACAGACAAATAGAATAAAGGAATAGGAGAGCCCAGACAAATCCTTATATATACAATCAGCTGATTTATGACAAAATGACTCTACAGAGCAGGAGAGAATGGTCTTTCAGTAAGTGGTGGTGCCACTATAATAACTGTCATATAGGGAAAAAATTCAATTGACCCCTATTATCTCACACCATTAAAAAAAATCCACAGATTGTTGATCTAAATGTGAAAGGTAAAACAACAGAAGATAATATAGACTATCTTCATCAGCAGGATACAAAAAGCTTTAATTATAAAGGAAAAGACTGATATATTTAACTACATTAAAATTAAGAATTTCTGGGCCAGCCCAGTGGCATAGCAGTTAAGTTCGTGCACTCCGCTTCGGCGGCCCAGGGTTTCACAGGTTCAGATCCCGGGCGCGGATAGACACACCACTTGTCAAGCCATGCTGTGGCGGCGTCCCATATAAAGCAGAGGAAGATGGGCATGGATGTTAGCCCAAGGCCAGTCTTCCTCAGCAAAAAAGAGGAGGATTGGCAACAGATATCAGCTCAGGGCTAGTCTTCCGCACCAAAAAAAAAAATTAAGAATTTCTGTTAATCAAAAGATATCTCTAAGAAAATGAAAAGGCAAGGCAAGCCACAAAGTGGAAGAGGAAGAGGAGATCTGCAATACTGATATCTGAATAAGTGTGTGTGTGTGTGTATATATGTGTGTGTGTATAGGTATGTGTGTGTGTGTGTGCATCTTTCATATGAATAAGATAAAGACAGAACACCAGTTTAAAAAATGGGCAAAAGACTTTAACGAGCCTCTAATGAACCTTTCAAAGAAAAGATATCCAATGAGGAATAAACATATGAAAGGCTGCTCAACCCATTAGTAATGAGGGAAATGCAAATTAAAACCAAAGCAGAGTGTTAAATAGTACAACAACTTTGGGAAAATGTTCTGTAGTTTCTAATGAAATTAAACACCTACTCTATGACCCAAAAATCCACTCCTCAATATATACCCAAGAGAAATGAGTGTATATATGTAGAAAGATTTGCACAAGAATGTTCACAGCCACTTTATTCACAATAGCCAAAACCTAGAAACAATAATCAATAAGAAAATAATACTCACACAATGGAACTAAGCAATAAAAAAAGAGTAACTGATAAAACTAACGACTTGAATGAAATGCAAAAAACATTACGTTGGGCAAAAGAAGCCAGACACAAAAGAGTACATACTGTTATAAGCCCATTTACATGAAGTTCAAGAATAGGCAAAATGAATTTATAGTGGTAGAAGTCAAAACAGTATTGTCAGAAATAACAGCTTCTGACTGGAAAGGAGCATGAGAGAACTTTCTGGGGTGATGGAAATGTTCTATATCTTCATCTGGGTAGTGGTACACATATATGTAAACAGTTCTTCAACGAGTTAAGTTCATGCGCTCCGCTTCGGCAGCCCGGTGTTCGCGGCTTCAGATCCCGGGCGCGGACCTACAAACCACTCATCAAGCCATGCTGTGGCAACATCTCATACATAAAGTAGAGGAAGACTGGCACAGAAGTTAGCTCAGCGACAATCTTCCTCAAGCAAAAAAGAGGACCGGCAACAGACGTTAGCTCAGGGCCAATCTTCCTCACAGACACAAAAATTCTTCAAGCTGTACGTTTAAGATTTTAGCATTTTATTGTATATGAAATATACCTCAATTACAAAAATCCATTATATATATGTGTGTGTCCACATATGTGTGTATAAATATATGGACACACACATATATATATATACACCAGATTGGTTAATAAAATTTAACAGATTGACAATTCCAAGGCTTGGCAAAGAGGTGGCATAATAGGAATTCTCATACATTGTTGGTAGGAGTCTAAACTAGCACAACCACTTTGGAAAACAGTTTGGCATTACCAACTAAAATTGAAGATACACAAAAATGTTTATAGCAGCATTATTCATAATTGCTGCAAAGTGAAAACAATTTAAATGTCCCTCCAAAAAGAGTAAATAAATCATGATATATTCATATAATAGAATATTCAGCAATGACAAACTACAACTCTATAAAACATGGATGAATCTCATAAAATAATGTTGAGTGAAAACAGCCAAAGTAAAGAATACAAATTAAATGGTTCCACTTATCTAAAGTGGAAAAGCAGGCAAAACTAAACTATCAAATTTAGATACAACCATAGGTAGAAAAGTAAGAAAGTGGTTATCATAAAAGTCGGGACAGAGGTTACTCTTGAGGGAGAGGAAGAGTATAGTTCTTAAGGAAAGAGTTTAGGGAGGGCTTTTTGGAGCTCTGACAATCACCTATTTAATGACCCGAATGTTGGTTACAAGGGTTATCCTTTGTAATTATTACATCAAAAAAAGATACACAGCTCAATGACTTTTTTGTATATAACAAATCAAAACAAAAAAGGTTAAAAATATCAATTGGACCTGATGACAGACTGGATTTGGTGGTGGAGGGGAGAATGGAGAAACAACCAAGGACAACTCCCAGGTTTCTGACTTGCACAACTTGCTCACCTTTCAGTGAGACAGCAAACAACATTTTTAGGGAAAGGATATGAATTAATCTTGGACATGTTGAATTTATAGTACTTTTGAGACAATCAAGTAGAGATGTCCAGGAGGCAATTAGATACGCAGATCTAGAGCTCAAAGGAGAGGTCTAGGCTAGAGATATACCTTTTGGATTCATCCATAAGTGAAGCTGTAGATATGGATGTGATTGTTTAGGGAAAGAACACTGACAAGAGGGTGTAGGGCTGATCCCTGCCCTACATTTCATGGGCAGGTACAGGAGGATAAGCCAGCAAAGAAAACTGAGAAGAAACCAAGTGGTAGGAGGAAAATCAAGAACATGTCATGAACCATTAAGCAAGGGAAGAGTTGATGCATAGTTAAGAAAAGATATGGGTTATGTGCAATACTCAGCAAGCCAGTTTTTACTCCACCTCTTTCTGGTTGATCTGAGACAAGCAACAACCCAAGAGAAAATCAGTGCTTCTGAGAATGGCTGAAAGACTTTGTGTTATCTTAAGAAGTGAGGAATCAAGGCCCCTCTCACTCTTTCTTTCTCCCTGACTCTCAGGAAGGAAGACAGATCTGACAGCACTGATTGGGTCTGTGTGCTACTGGGTAGAATCACCATTAAAAGGTGAGTACACAAGTGCGGGCTCACTTTTCTGCTTCTTCCATGTGACTGAAGTGGTATGAGAAACCTTCAAGAGAGGGCTTTCTCTTCTCCAAGTGGGAGCCCGGGGCCAAACCTACTACTTGGGCAGAAAAGGCCTGAGGCAGGTGGCCAAGGCCAGATCAGCAGTCAGCCAGGACAAATGGGCTCTCTCTGGTTACATGGTCCTGAGCATTGATAGGAATGAGTTAGAGCAGGCTTTGCTCACATCACAAGGGAAAGAACTAGCTGTGTTTGAGAATGGGGAGATGGGGGGGGGGGTCCATCTTATGGCCTGTTCAGTTTGAAAAAAATTAAGTTTATCTAGATTGAAAAAACCAGCATCTCCACATGAACCAGCTGGGCTCATTCCAGTATTTTGTCTTAGAGTTTGGTGCCCAAGTCCTAGTTAAGAATAAAATACAAAGCATTTTGGTTTTTCATTTGCCAGTACAAATATTTAATACAAACGTCTCCCTTAGGGACCCTATAGACTTGAAAACAGTGGCTGTAGACTGGAGAGAATTCTAACATTCCTAGGATCCCTGATTGGAATATCATCACAAAATTTCTCAATTTCCAGCACCACATAAATCACATAGGAAACAAACCACAATGGGCATCTAGGTTAAAATGGTATCAGATTAGCAACTCCAGAATAAACATAAAGATACAATATATTTGTTCCTTGATGGGAAGATCTGAGTGAAGATGAACTCCTTCCCAAATTCACCTATAAATTCATACAATTCTAATCAAAATCTCCAGGGTATTTTTTTTTACAGCTCATCAAAATAAATTCTAAAATTCACCTGAAATAGTAAATGCATAAGAGTAGCCAAGAAAATTTTGAAAACAAGCATATCTGTCCTATCAGATATCAAACTTATTACACGAAGTCACAGGGGAGGGGAAAGGGGGACGTGTGGTAATGGAACTGTGTGGAAATGGACAGAAATCACTGGAACAGAAATGAGGATCCAGAAAGAGACCCTACATATATAAGGAATTTCTGTGG
Organism: Tapirus indicus; assembly: GCA_031878705.1. NCBI lineage: Eukaryota > Metazoa > Chordata > Mammalia > Perissodactyla > Tapiridae > Tapirus > Tapirus indicus. The sequence goes on along the minus strand of CM062922.1, from coordinate 122,359,816 downwards.
CATTTCAAATATGGACAAGTCAGTAAATGGAGTTAAGCACAAGCCTATCAACTGAGAAAAAAGTAAGTTAGATCCCTACCTCAGACCAAACACAAAAGTAAATTCCACGTAAACTAAAAGAGCTAAATCTGAAAAAAAAACTTCAAACAAAACATATGAGTTAAAAAAAATAATCTTGGGATTGCAGAGATTTTGCTGAACAAGATTAAAGAAAAAAAAACTCAACAAGCTACAAAGAAGCCAAAGATGGGACCACATAAGTTTCAACTTCTATATGAATAAAGGATACCATAAATGAAATTAAAAGACAAGTGAGAAACTAGGAGAAAATATGTGTAATACTTATAACAAAGAATTAACTACTGTGATATCTAAAGAACTCCTGCTAACTAATATGAAAAAAGGGAGAAACAACCCAAAAGGGAAAAAATGGGCAAAGGTATGAACAGGCAATATCCAGAAGAAACATAAATGCCCACTCAACATATGTCTGTACAAAAATTAGGTTACAGATTCATCTAACACCTGATGTTACATCCTAAATGATTAAGGAATGAATTTTTTTCAAAACTAAAAGAAATTATTACTACACACTCATGCGATATCAGAATGAGAAATGCGCTTCTAAACTTAAAACCCATGGAAAAAATTACAAAGAAAAATAATTAAATTTTTCATATACTTAAAAAAAACCTACGTACCATAAAAATTAATGAAACAGAACATGGCAAAAATATTAATATAACGAAATATTCATATCCTTTAAATATATAAAGCATTTGTCTAAATCAATATAAAAAATTCTAAGATCTATATAGGCAAGACTCAAGAGAAGAAATGTAAACAGTTAATAAAAATGTGGAAACCATTAAACCTTGCTTATGCTTGGGGAAAAAATGCATATCAAAACAATGAGATGACATTTTTCATATATCAAATTGATAAAGGTCTAAAAAATGAGAATGCCCAGTACTGGCAAGGGTACAGGTCACTTGACATTCTCTTATATTACTGGTGCAATTTTTAATGACATGAGAAAATAATCGTGACACGTTCAATGAGGAAAAGATATAAAATACATACAGTCTGATCTCAACCACGTTTTAAAATAATAGTGAAGTTTTATGAGCAAGTTTCTTTTGTGGCAGGCACTATGCTAAGACTGTTTACAGGTACTGGTGCATTGGTGCACTTCATATTCACAATAATCCTTAGCTAGACACTAATATTATCCTCATTATATGGAGGAGGAAACTGAAATGAGAGAGATCAAGTTATGGAGCTAAGATTTCAACCCAGGTACTCTTGTGCTCTAGAGTCTGTGATCTTAACTATTAGCACAACGTACAGGAGGAAATAAATCAGACTCATAAAACACAGTGGAGATGAATATATTCCACTTTGACTCCTATTTTGTCATGGATCTTCCACTATTTTACTTCTCAAATATACAACAATCGTTTCTAAAAATCACACAACTGTGACAATAGTGTCCTTGAAATTCCCCTAAGTTATAGATGTTAATAACAAAAGAAACTTTACAGATCATAATCCAATGGCTTTAAAAATTTTTTTAGCAAAAGAACTTTTTTCTAAATGAAGTTTTATGTGGATCTGTAAAATGAGAACCAGACTAAAGCAGTATTTTATTCCATCAGTGTATTTTAAAAGTTCAGATTTATAACATTTACAATGAAGCTCTTCTGATGAACACAAACTTTAAATTATGAATGACTGGGGCAAATTTGTTTTGTTTTGATTGCACAGTATCAAAAAAACCTGATTCACAGAGATTAGCAATTGCAAATGACAGTTTTTTGCTTTTTGAAAAAAAAAAAAAAACAGTACATAATGCTATCTAAGGATTTTATTACACCTGTCCAGAAGTCTCAGAAGTAGAACATTTCTAAGTTAAATCTCTAATAATAGTTAAGGAATGTGAAAACTTGGTAATCATAAATATTTTGGTAAAAAATAATCTTAAAATATATACTAATCATGACATCAGGATATTATGCATAAGGCAGTCACACTATTGCACAATGCAATGAGAGTTCTATAGTAGTGAATTTGCTTATTTAATTTTACATGAGCAAACAAGCACTGCCCTGAATTTTAAAAACACCAATATAAAGCTACAATCTTTCTAATCAATAGAATTTTTAAAAATTCAAGTATATGAATAAAGAAACTATTACAAGGATTGTTATCCCAGGTGTTGGCATTATGGATAATATTTTTTTCCTTTTGCTTATTTTCCTTCAAATATTCTAAATACATTGTGTTTTGTTTTGTTTTACTTTTTAAAATAATTACAAATCATAGGAATTTGCAAAAAATGCACAGGAAGGCCTCGAGCACCCTTTACCTAACCTCCCCCAATGGTAACATCTTGCATAACTCTAGTACAATATCACAACCAGGAAACTGACCTTAGTACAATCCAGTTTATTCAGTTTTCACATGTTTTACATGCATGCGTGCGTGCGTGCGTGTGTGTGTGTGTGTGTATTCCCTCTCCACAAGGCTCTGTGTGTGTCTGTGTGTGTGTATTTCCTCTCCACAAGGCTGTGTGTGTGTGTGTGTGTGTGTGTGTGTGTGTGTGTGTATTCCTTCTCCAAGGCTCTCTCATGCTACATCCTTAACCATACCACTCCTTCCCACATTCCTAACTCCTGGCAACCACTAATCTGTTCTCCAAGTCCATAACTTTATTTCAATAATGTTATATAAAGGCAATCATATAGTATGTAATCTTTTAAGATTGGCTCTCTTTTTTTCCGCCTAGCATAACTCCTTTGAGATAACCTGGCAGTACAAATCAGTGGTCTTTACTGTGTTAAAATTTAGCCTAATATACATTTGAATGGATATAAATGTTTATAGTGTTTTAAAGTTCAAAATGTGAATCAAATGCTTATGAAATCCCTGTTGTGTTGCCACATTACTAGGATTCGGGGGAATAAATTTTGAAAACTGATAATCTAGTACAAGTCTAATGCAATCTAGTACAAATACTGTATAGAAGAGAAACCCAAGGCTCAGGGCTTACAAATCTTATCTATGTTTACAAGAACACGTGGTTAACAAGAATGCCTGGTTTTGCATTTTTCTGGACAATCTAGATTCCAGTCCTTTCCCAACCCAGGTGAGTCTATGTTACATTCAAATATGACCACTTACTACTCCCCTCAAATGGCCACCATTTTCTGCCTTTCCTCATGCCGGTCCCCAGAGTTCTTCTGAATCATCAAGGAAACGAATTCTTCTTAAATTCCTAGTTCTGCGTGGTGAAGCAGCTAGCACCACACCCCAGGCTCAATTCTCCTGTCTCTATGTGCAGTAGGTGCACATGACTCAAGACCTCTCTCAGAAAGGTCTACCCCACCCTAGTACAAATTCAGACTAACTCTCTTGTCCCCTCCTCACTTCACCTCCAGGCGCCTAGACCCACTTTATCTTTCTTCCCTTGGCTATTCTGTTAAGTCTTCCTGATAGCTCACCCCGCTACATATCTGTTCACTAACTAGGCGTGACAAATGCCTTATTTTCACAAGTTTAGGCTTAGAAGGCAAACACTCCAGGAACTTACTTCTTCCTGAATACCATGCCTTCACAGTAACGTCCCTGCTTTTCCAAAAAGATTGCTCCAAACAAGCAAAAGCTATAATACAAACTCTAGGCATTTTTGGCATACACACGTTAAAAAACAAAAGGCACCAATGTTTGCATATTTTTAAAAATTTAGTCAATATGGGTATGACTATATTAATATTAGATCTAAACGGAATTTAAAATTGTGGTAAAGAGCTTGAACTCTTTAGTCAGACTGGGTTAGAATCAGGCCTCTGCCACTATATTATCTAAATCAAGTTTCGCTTACATTCTGTGTGCCTGTTTTTTCATCTGGAAAAAGGTGATAACAGTCCTCATAGGGCCGTTATGAGAATGAAATAATATACGTAGAGTATTTAGAACGCTGCCTAGCACATGGTGAGCATTACCTAAGTATTAACGGTCACCTCTACCACATGGCAGATTAGATTCACCTCTTTCTGATATCTCTCTATTCCTCTTATACTCTTTGCATTCACACTTCTGAAATTTCCTTACCAAGAAACAATGGTAACATAAGAATCTATATTTTATTTACTAAATTCATCTTAGTCGAAACTAACTACTAGAACAACTTTATTTTTACTAGCACTTATTCTTTCTTTTACTAGCAGTGAACATTCCACCAAATATGAATATAAGCACTTAAAAGTATGCTGGTGATGGAAAGAATGCCAGCAAAAAGGTACAGATCAGAATATATAATATGATAATTTTACGTTTAAAAAATGGGGAGAATAATATGGTCATATTTGTGCTTGGATGTGCATAAAACAGCTCTGGAAAGTTTCATGACTGCTATGGAGAGGGAGAACTGCATGTCTAGGGGAAGGGGCAAGAAGGAGACTGTTCATTGTGTATGCTTTAGTATCTTCTGAATTTGAAGCATTTTCAAAAAATGCTTGAAAAAGGGAGGCGGTGGCAGGGGGGACAGTAAAGAAGTTATCCGGAAGCCAGGCTTCCAGCCCATGTGCCATGGCACATCATTTAACCTCCGAGTCTAGCTGGACAAAGTGAGGAACAGCAAAGACTTCCAGGTCCTAGTCTAAATCTAAAAATGTATGATCTCAATGAAGGAGGGAGCAAAGAGATGGTACTCTTTTTTTTTTTTAAGACAGGAGAGAGGTACCAGTCCAAGATTTTGCAAAATAAGGCAGCTTTTTGAGGACTTGGTTTTCAAATACTATTTTTACAGTTTTAAGAACGGTAGATTTGTCAAGCCTATTAATCTTCCAAGATCATTTGTACTATTTTTACACAAAAACCCTTCTCAGAAAGCACCTAATGTAACTTACAGGAAATACCTATACAAAATATAGGTATTTTGCATGTTATTTTCTCTTGCCACACTTCTGAAATTGTTTTAAATGGACTTTAAGTATGCCATGGAGTGAGCAATAAAGTACACTAAACAATTTACATTTAGAATACATAAATGACTATACTTAAAACAAGAAACTTATACTACTTAAAGGTGCTTATTATCAAACACTGCAAAAAAAGTAACACCTCCAGTCAATGACAATAGCTATAACCGAGTACCTGTTTTTTCCAGGTATCACCCACGTATTTATTTATTCGGTGTATCACCTTTAGTCCTACCTTCATCTGGCAAAGCAGGTTTTAACAGCCCCATTTAACATAAGAAGCTGCTGAGGCTCCATGAAGGTAAGTGACTGGTTTGAGCCTACAATCCAACAAGTGGCAGAGCTAGGAGCCCACCCAGAATCTTTGGATCTGAGCTCAGTGCACCAGCCAGGGGTTACTTAATGTTGGCTGGCAGGCTGGTGCAGGTCTGCAGCAGAATTTTTACTAATTTAGACAAAAATAAGGAGAAGAAAGTAAACTTTTTAATAAAGCTGAATGATTCAACTTAAGGTCTTTTATTCTGAGATTCTGTTCTTTCAAATTATTTGAGTTAAAATATCCTTTTTTTAATGCAATGATGTTGACAGTAGATAGTGGTGTGGGTTACTGTTGCTGTTTTTATTGGCTATACCTGGCAAAACAAAATAATTGGCAACGCTATTGCAGCCTCCCAATTTGGGGGGAAATAGTTCTCTTGAAATTCCAAAGTCTGGGAACTACTTCCTTAGACAATGATGCCTCCCAAAACACACACACAGCCCCACCAACCCCCTCAAGATTCTCTCATTAGTCTCCATCCTGCTTAAGGACTGAGAAATGAGAATAGACTGAATTTCAAGAGTCCAAAGTCACATGAGTCAACACTGGGTTCTGGTAGAGGACTTTCCTCACGATTCTTTTCATTGGTTAACTTTTCTCATCCTTTATGTTCATTCGTACTCACTCAACCCTGGACTCAAACTTGCTTTTCCTAAAACAGTCGCATTTTTTTAATACTACTGAACAGCAATCGCCAAATAAAAAGAACTAAAGGTCTTCAATAACCTGCTCTTATTTAAAGGCTTTTTCACTTTGACAACGTAAAAACTTTTAATCATGCTTATTCTACCTACTTCCAAAAGAAAATTGGTTGATAAATCAGACTCAAGCCACTTTAATTTCCAAATTTCTGTATCTCCATTAAATATATATGGTTTTGCAATAAGTTTATAAACAGGCTGATCAAACTGGATAAATTCCTTGAAAATAATTTTATTGTGTACATGGCAAATAAGCTATTTACTCCTTTTATTACCATGTCTTAGTTCTTACCTATCCTCCTTTAGGGGGCATCAAATTTAAAATATTTTAAGTACACAACTACACAATTAAACATTAGCTTCAGTCACAACATTTAACTTCACATTTACAACTATTAAGAGATCCAGTTATTTTCAGTCTTACATACACTTTTAATATACTACTTTGTTATTTATATTATTTTATGGTGCTTTATTTATTATTTATTTTTTGTGAAGAAGATTGGCCCTGGGCTAACATCTGTTGCCAATCTACCTCTTTTTGCTTGAGGAAGATTGTCCCTGAGCTAACATCCATTACAGTGCTTTACTAAAAAGGAAAAAAAACCAAAAACCAGGATCTTGCAGCATACATAACTGAAAATATTTATAGTCTATACTTATTACATGGTTCACAAACACTCTTTTCCAAAGGACAGTTAATTTTAAGAACTTAAACATACAGTTTGGATAACATAAAGCACTCTTTCCATGCCCAAATGTTAAAAGGTCCAGTTAAATTTATTACAGACTATGATGTTTCCAAAATCCAAAATCGGTAATAATTTTGCCTAAATTCCCTATTAATCTATTATGAAAAGTTATTTTTATTTCTTTTTTAAAATACTTGAAATATACTGCTAGATGGTCTTTTCCTTATGTATTTATTCAACTAACTTTGGGAACAAGGTACTTTTAAGTATACAAGTCCTGTCCAATGGCTAGTGAAAATAACATCAAAATGTTGGCATAAAATATTCAGTAGTTCTCAAAAGGTATCTGAGAGTTTATTAAGTCTATTAATTTGGTTCAAAATACCCAACAACAAATGTGAGCTTTCTGTCACATTGACATATTTTAACTTTTAACTGATACCTACGTTTTAAATGCATTATGTTCAACGTAGCAATAACGACTATTTTCCCGCTAAAAAGCTACAAGATTTTGGTTTAAGGGCAAGTGAGTTAGAGCACCTGGTCCATGCAAAAGCCTGTCTAAGTGGAAAAGACAGGCAGCCTGAAGTTTGTAAATAGTAACAAGACAAACTCCAGTGCTAGCATGTTCATGTAATCACCGATATGTAGGTCAAAATAAACTACTAAGCTATACATTACTGTCTACCTAGCAATTTACAGATCAACAGAAGAAACTGCTCAAATGTGACTGTTTAACAAATTCAAAATATTAGGTATAGTATGTCTCTATTGAAATTGTAACTAACCCATTTCGAAATCATTTCTTTCACTTTTGCTACCCTTTTAAATGAACCCTCCTCAAAAAAAAAAAAAAAAAGTAGCCACTTTTACGATGTAAATTCCTTTTTTTTTTCAAAGTAACTTGCCTAGGAAAATCTAATGCAGAAAATAAAATGTAACAGATAAATCAACTACATTTTAAAAAACCTAAAATTATCAGTAAAACAACCAATCCCTCCAGTTTAGCAACGCGTGTATTTTTAATCTGTGGGTATCCAAAGTCACCTAATGCCCAAAATATCATCACTATACATGACCTACTCACATTTTACTCAAATTAAGCTTAAATTGGACCCAAGCTCAGGCCATTTCCCCCTCCTGGGCACACTGAAATATACGTGGGGGAATCTAAGAACTCAAATATGTTAAGTCCTGGTACCTTCTTCCAGAGTAGGGTCAAATTCGTGTTTGCCCGCAAATGTCACCGTTTCAAGAAATCTGCAAATTCTCATCGGCGCTATAGAGTACAAAAAGGCCTGACCACGGAAACACCTGTCCTAGCACCGGGAAGACAGTGGGAAATGCAACCCCGGTGCCCACGCCGGCCGCACAGCCTCGGGCTGCAGCGATCCGGGACAAGAGGTGGTCACTGACCTCGCTACTCCCTCTGGCAGGGTCCCACAACCCCGACCCGCCTCCCCAGGCGAGAACTAGGAAATCCGTCAAGCTGGTCGGGACCCACCCTCCGCGAACCCCTCTCGCGCCTTCCCAGCCCGGCCCCAGCCTGCTCAACTGCTCCCGGTCCGCTCCGGCCTCCCAGCTGCACTCTGCCACCTCATCCCTCCTCGCCGGTCTCGCGGCCCCGCCACCTCCGCCCCGGCGGCCTGTACTCGGGCAGCCCCCCGGACCGGAGCTCCCGGCCGCCGCCCCCCGGCCAGGCTCGCAGCGCCGTCGGTCCCTCCGCGGCCCGGTCCCCGCCGCCCCCCAGGCCCGAGCTCCGGCCGCGCGCTCCCCACCCCCAGCCTCCGCCCTCGCCGCGCTTGGCCGCTCCCGGCCCGCTCCCCCCAGCCGGGCTACCTGGAGGCAAGGGCGGCAGAGCACTTCACCCAGGGCCCCAGGTCGCAGAGGGCCCGGTGCTCGGGGTCCCGCTCCTTCTCCCGCTCCACGTGGTAGGCGTAGATGGAGAGCAGGATCCCGGCGGCGCACACTGCATAGCGGGCCACCCGCTCCCACCGCGGCACCGACACTCTCAGCAGGACGGGCGCCGCCATCTTCCCCCCTCCGCCGCCGCCGCTGCCGCCTCCTTCGCCGCCGTCGCCTCCCTCCGCCTCCACCTCAGCCGCCGCCGCCCGTCGGGGCCCGACCCAGCCGCCGCCGCTACCGCCGCCGCCTCCGCCGCCGCCACCGCCACCGCCGCCGCGCCCCATTGGTTCGACCGCCTCCTCCGGGCCCCGCCCCCACAGGCGCGCGGCCCAACCGCCCCAAAAGCAGAGAGCCCGGAGGGCCAGGGAAGGCGCGCGCGGGCGCGGAGGGAGAGGGCGGAGCGCGCAACCGCCGGAGAGGCCGGGCCCGCAGGCGGAGACAGAGGCGGCGCGGCGCGCGCGGCGGGCGGGGCCGAGAGGAGGGGCGGGTCCAGAAGAGGGGAGGGGCGGGGCTCCGGGGGAGGGGCGGGGCTCCGATGAGGGGAGGGGCGGGACTCCGGGGGAGGGCGGGGAGGGGCGGGGCGGGGTGGCGGGGAGGGGCGGGGAGGGGCGGGGCGGGGTGGCGCGGGAGGGCCCTAGGGGACCCGGTGCAATGAATAAATTTCAAAGATAGCACAGTGTGTGACTGGGTAAGCTCTTGGCCCCTCCCCCTGAGGATGGTGATCAATTGCCATCCTTTCTTCCTTTTTTGTCATTATCATTTGATGTTTTCTGACCCAATCCAAATTAACCCTGGCCAATGCCCAGAGCTCCAGAGCCACGCTTCCATGACCTGATCTTCCTCACTACCACCTCCAGACACTTCGCTTGCAACAGGTGCAAACTTAACTATCTTTTTAAATTATTTATGAATGCCTTGCTTCTCTGTAAGTTGAATTTGAGATGGCTTAAAATAATTCATGTAATATAGAAAAATATAAAAATGAACTAAAACCTCAGGTTTTAGGAAAGGAAAGACCAGGTGTAAGAACACAGATAAGCAGATCATAGGGTCTTGCATAATTATTAAAACTGAGCCATAAATTTGGCTCTGAGCTTCCTGTCACCATGCTGCAACACTAAAAGGAAAACACCTGTGTGTTATTCTCACTGTCCCTGACAAGAAAGAAACACACCATTCTTGGAGAGTGCTAGCTTTTTCCTGGTTGCAGCTCTCAGAGAGTTCAGAAGCTTTATATAGTGATTTTGAGTAATCAATCTCTGTGTATTAATCTATTGTTAGTCAACAAATTACCCCAAACTAAGCAGCTGAAAACAAAAAAACCCTTGTTTTCTCAGTTTTCACAGGTCAGGAATCTGGGTGCCATTTAGCTGGGTCCTCTGGCTCAGGGTCTTACAAGGCTGCCGTCAAGGTGTTGGCAGGGCCGCAGGTATCCCAAGGCTGGAAAATCCTCCTTCAAGCTCGCTCACATGGCAGTTGGCAGGCAGGCCTCAGGTCCTCTCTGGCTGTTGTCTGGATCCATCAGTTCCCGGCCACTTGCGCCTCGCCATAAGAAGCTGCTATCTTCCCCTAGAGCAAGGGATAAGAGAGAGAGGGAGATGAAGGTCACAGTCTTTTTGTAATCTAGTCTGGGAAGAGACAGCCCATCACTTTTACATATTCTATTACTTAGAAGCAGTCCACAACCTAAGTGTCCATGGATGGATGAATGGATAAAGAAAACGTGGTATGTCCATACAATGGGATGTTATTCAGCCATAAAACAGAAGGAGATGCTACCTTTTGGAACAACATGGATGAGCCTTGAGGGCATTATGCTAAGTGAAATAAGTCACACGGAGAAAGACAAACTGATCTCACTCATATGTGGAATCTAAAAAAGCTGAATTCATAGAAACAGAGAGTAGATTGGTGGTTGGCAGGGAGTTGGGGGGGGAATGGGAAGATGTTTATCAAAGGGTACAAACTGCCAATTATAAGATGAATAAGTTCCAGGGATCTAACGTGCAGCACGGTGACTACAGTTAATATAGTCAGTACAATATGTTATTATTATACAATAATAATACTTTATTGTATACTTGAAAGTGGCTGAGAGTAAATCTTAAATGTTCTCACACACACACGCACAAAAGGTAATTATGTGAGGTGATGGATATGTTAACTAAACTTACTGTGATAATCATTTCACAATATGTATGTGTAGCTCATCGTCATGTTGTACATCTCAAACTTACACAATGGTATATGTCAATTATATCTCAATAAAGCTGGAAAAAAAAAAAGCTAGTCCCTAGGTCCAGTCCCTGCTGAAAGGGAGACAATTATACAAAGACATGAATACCAGGAGAGAGGATCACTGGGAGCCAATTTAAGGGTGCCTACCACAGTCCTCACAAAGATCACCACTCTAACTCTCTAATGGTTTTCATAAATCTAAGTGGACTCATTCTCCTACAACCACCCTCCTGGAATCCTTTACTCACTTAATGAGATCTATTGATCATCTGGCTTCTTTTACTCATCAATATGTGAGGTTTATCCATGTTATTGTACCTAGCTATTATTATTTTTCATTGTTGTGTAATAGTCCATTGTATGAATAATGACCATTTTATTTATCCATTCTATCCACTGTTGATGGACATTTGACCTATTTTTAGCAGGCCAAACTTCTTTTGGTGGACATAAGCATTCATTTCTATTGGAAATATAGCCAGGAGTGGGATTAGAGTCAGACTGTATTAGTAAATACTGCCCCTGTCAATTCAGGTCCTTCAAGAAGCAGATGCCAAGGTGGAATGAGATGTGCAAGAGAATTACAGGGAGCAATGCTTGTGAAGGATAAAGGAGAGAGGGAGCAAGAGCAGGCATGGAGATCCTCCAGACCACAATGCAAGTCTGACCACTGTGAAAGCTCTGCAGTCTTAGGCAGGCTGACAGGGAGTCCAGAGTAAAGACTGTCCATTATAGGAGCTGTTTGCAAGGCCGGAATGGCCCAGATCTAGTGTCCCTGCCATGCACAGTCATTGGCTGGGAACAGCCTGGGGAGAGCATGGCCTCAGCATGAACACTGTGGTAGATCCAAAGGTGCAACAGCTGGAGGCTATTGGCCAACTAGCCTCCTTGCAGCAGGCTTTCTTGAGGGGAGATCTGAGTGGTGTACCACCGGGGCCATCACACTGCCAAACAGTTTTCCAAAGTGGTTGTACCAATTTAAACTCCCACTAGCAAAGTATGAGAGTTCCCGGGACTCCACATCCTCACCAACCCTTGGCAATGTCAGTGCTTTTAGTTTCAGACATTTTGGTGGCTCTCTAGAGGGATCTCATTGTGGTTATAAAATCACCTTTCCCTGAAGATTAATGAATTTAAGCACTTTTCATACCCTTATTGACTACTGCAATGGTCTCTTATGAAGTGCCTATTCAAGTCTTTTGCCCATATTTATTGAGCACCCACTATGTGCCGGGCACAGTTGCACTTTTAAAATTAGATTGTCTGTCTTTTTCTTATTGGTTTACAGAAGTTCTTTATATATTCTGGATATAAGTCCTTTGTCAGATATGTATATTGCAGATATCTTCTCCCACACTGTGGCTTGCCTTTTCCCTCTCTTAATGGTGTTTTTTGGCTGAATAGTAGAAGAGATTTCTTTGAATTCCTCATACACATTCCACTGCCTCTCACCTTGGAGCTTTCAAACTCGTACTTATCCACAGCTTAGATATCTCTTTCTCCTGGAAGGCTTTCCCACCTCTATTGTAATAGTTAGGACTCTGGTGACACAAACCCAGCTCACCAGGCCAGGGACTCAAAATCTGTCTACCTCCCATTTCTCTATGTGTTGGTTTTGTTCTCTCAGGCCAGATTTTTGCATACAGAAGGAAAAGGACTGTTCTTCTGACTTGCATTTTTGTTTTCTTCTACCAGAAAGAGACTGCCTCTCATCCCTTAAATCCAAATTTTAAAATCCTGATGGAGAATTCCAACAGACTGACCAGCCTTAGATCACTCGTGGGCCCAGGAGCCAGAAAGAAAGAGTGCTGGGGATGGCAGTCCCCCACCCAGACCCACAGGAGATTCTATGAAGGAGCAGTCTTCCCAAAGAACAAGAAAGTGCTGTTCCCAGATGCAGGCAGGGGTAACTGGGCAAACAAAGCAGGAGCTAATCCATTCATTTATTCTACAAATATTTATTGAGCACCCACTATGTGCCAGGCACAGTTGCAGGGGTTGGGGCCATAGCGGAGAAGATGATCGACAGCGCTTGCCTCACAGAGGAAAGCTGGGTGAGGCTGTCCCTGTTGGGGGCTCACAGAGAAGAGTGCTTGTTGCTGTACAGAAGAAGCTTCTCTGCTCCCAGGCAGGCAAAGCTGTTCATCAGCCATTCTGTAGTGCCAAGGGGCAGCTAAGGCCTTCTTTGGCTGGTGGGCACAGCTCTTGGAGGTCACTGTGTCAATCCAAGAATGTAAACTTCAAAATTTGTACACAGATGGAACCTTCATACATTGCTGGTGGGAATGTAAAGTGGTGCGGCCCCTCAGAAAACAGTTTGGCAATTCCTCAAAATGTTAAACGTAGAGTTACCATGTGACCCAGCAATTCTACTCCTCGGTATATACCCAAGAGAATTGAAAACGTGTCTACACAAAAACATGTTACATGAGTGTTCACAGCAGCATTATTCCTAATAGCCAAAATATACAGGAACTGCTAAATGGATAAACAAAATATGGTATATGCATACAGTGGAATGTTATTCCACGTAAAGGAATGAAATACTAATACATGCCACAACATGGATGAACCTTGAAAACATTATGCTAAGCGAAATGAGGCAGACACAGACACAAAAGACTACATATTGCATGATTCCCTTCAAATGGAATGTCCAAAATAGGCAAATCCCGAGAGCCAGAAAGTATTAGTAGTAACAAGAGGCTGGGGTGATGGAAAATGTGGAGTGACTGCTAATGAGTACGGGGTCTCTTTTGGGGGGAATCTAATGCTCTAATGCTCTAGTGGCGGTGGAAGCACAATTCTATGAATATACTAAAACCACTTTAAAAAGTTGAATTTTTTGGTATGTGAATTATATCTCAATAAAGCTGTCATTTAAAGAATGTGTACACAGAGGAGCTTTCACGTTGTAATTGCTCGCTTAGTGTCTGTCTCCACCAACTGCAAATTCCATGAGGGCAGTGGCTGGGTATTTCATATTGCCAGCAGTTGGTGCAGGGCCTGGCACAATGGCAGGTGCTCAGGAATTACTTGGTGAATGGGTGAATGAATGAATGGATGAATGAGACCAGCTTAAATGCCACCTCACTCAGGAAACCTCCTCTGTGCTCCTAAAGACCGTCTCCCCCTTTTCCCTTTCATGGAGAGCCAGACTCAGTCTGGTGGGGGTCTCCACTCCAGCTCATCGCCCCAGTTTCTGGGGCCAGTATCCAGGCCACCACCCCCTGGGCCTCTGCAGCTTCATCACTCCTTTCCCTGTGCTGGTTTTAAGGTCTCTTTTTCATTGACACCTTTCTTCCCGCCAAGCTCGGCTATGTGTTTAAGCTTTTTTTCTTAGAATATTTTATCTGGTATTTCTGTACTTTCTGTGTTGGCTTAATCCACCATGCCAGACCTAGAAATCCAAAAAGGTTTCTGTGAGCTTGTTTATGACCTTAAACTTGCTTTGCTGAGTTAGAACGCTATACTCTACATTTTCTGCCAAAGTTTTGGGAAAAGTCACAGCAAGGCTATATATAGCAGGACCCTCGAAGTGTGGCAGTAGCTTGTCAGAAATCTTTCTACAGCAGAGTCTGTGACAGCCCAGGCTTCCCAGGGCCCTTCAGGAAAACACCACTCAAAGTGGATATCCTATTGATGGATGTGTCATTTTCACATTCAATGATTCTGATATCATTTCATTATTGTCAGTACAGAGGAAATGCTCATTTTTAAATACTGGATGAGGAGTGGGCCGGTAACAACCTGTGTACACAGATGACCTGCCGATCCCCCAGGTGAAGAAGCCATCCACTGAGCACACTTCTACATGCTAGGCACTGTGTCATCACCAGGTTCTCTTGATATGTTGTATTTAAACTTGTCGGTATCACTATCCCCAGTTTTCACGGGAGAAAAGTAAGTCTCAGAGAGTTAAGTAACTGACCCAGTCACTGTGAGAGGTAGAGCTTCAGTTAGTAGCCAGACTTGTCTGATTCACATGCTCTCCCTCTTTCTGCCAGCCCATGTGCCTTCCCTCTGAGAAACCACCACTCAATTTTATATGGATGCTCTGTTTGTTACCAGAACGTAATGAGTGAATTATTCACCAACCTTCCCCTTCCTTTCCACTCTATCAGTGTAACCAAGTTCCAAGGTCTTTCCTCGTTTCTGCCTCAAGGTGAAAACACATATTTCCCTGTGGTCTTAGTAGGCTGGACCCAGGGTTAAATCCTGAAGTCTGCTGTCATCCCAGACACTACCTCAGGTCTGCTTGAGGCCCCCACGATGTGTCTCCACTGGGGTCCTTTCCTCCCAAGATCCATGAATCCCAGCCTGGGCACCCTGAGCACCAGCCTAAGCTTGGTCCCAGAGCTCCAGGATGAACTGTGAAGCCCATGACTTCCCCCACCAGGCCCCACGCCCCTGTCATCGTGTTCTAAGTTCTTTACCTGTATGAACTCATGTAATCCTGACAACAACTTTTGATGTAGGAACTATTATTTTTTATGTTTTACAGATAAGGAAACTGAGGCTCAGAAAGGCTAAGTAAACTGCCAAAAACCATATAGCTATTAAGTTGCAGAACTGGGATTCAAGCTCCAGAAGTCTGGCTCCCAGATTCATGCTCTTAATTCCTGTTCTATGAACTAATATGCACAGAGAATTTGGATTTTTTTTCTCTTAGCATTTACCACCATATAACATAATATGTATTATACTTTTTTTAAAAAGTCTCTTTTAGGGGCCAGCCCGGTGGTGCAGAGGTTTAGTCCGGCTTGGCAGCCTGGGGTTCGCGGGTTCGGATCCCGGGCACCCGCGGACGCACTGCTTGTCAGCCATGCTGTGGCGGCGTCCCATATAAAGTAGAGGAAGATGGGCACGGATGTTACTCCAGGGCCAGTCTTCCTCAGCAAAAAGAGGAGGATTAGCAACGGATGTTAGCTCAGGGCTGGTCTTCCTCACCAGAAAAAAAAAAAAAAGTCTCTTTTATGCCTCTCTTTCTCATTAGAATATAAATCCCACAAGGGCAGAGATCTCTGTCTGCTTTGTTAACTACTGTATCAGCACCTAGAACAGGACCCGACCACAAAGTAGTAAGTACATTTTGAATGAATGAGTGAATGAGCACTGAAAAAATGTTAGTTACTAGTATCTTTGCAAAAACAATAGGCCCATGGCAAATATCTTTTCCCAAATAAAAGAGAAGTCCTCCCCACAGAGATTACTTTTTTCACCATCCCAGAACAAAAGGCAAAAACTCAGAAAGCTTTTATAATAGCATTTGCCCTCTCTGCCTTCACCACACCTCTCTCAAGTCCTCTGCTTTCCTGAGGATGTCAGCGTCCATGTGGACAGCCATGCCATTCCCATGACTCATTGTCCCACATCTTTCTCAATTTTGATGACCTTTGCTTTCATTCCACTTAAGCTGCTCACATGAGTGGCCCTTGTGAGCCTTTTGAGTGGCCAGATTTCTGAAATCTTAACCTCCAATATTCTGCTTTTGTACTTACCCTCTATGGTAGATTGCATTTCCCAAGATGGCTGCAACAAGATCTCCCATCCCATGTATTCTTCTTCATTGCGATGTTGACCCTGCTCCCATCAAAAGGTTGAGTCTATGTTCCTTCCCCTTGAATCCGAAAGGGTCTGTGACTGTGGCAAAAGTGATCCTCTTTACCTTCCAAGGCTAGATAATAAAAGGTGATACCACTTCTCCGTGGTCTTCTTGGGATGCTTGCTCTCTGAACCCAGCCACCACGCTGTGAGGAAGCCCACTCCACATGGAGAGGCTGCATTTAGATCTTCCAGCCAACAGCCCAGGTCTCAGCTGACAGCCAACATCAGTCACCAGACATGGGACTGTTGAAGCCTTTGAGATAACTCCAGCCCCAGCCATGGCAACAGCATGAGAGACACACGCGAGTGAAAACCACCTAGCTGAATCAGGGCGGCTCCCAGAATTATGAAAAAAAAAATTCTCATTTTAAGCCTCTAAAGTTTTGGGGTCAAACATTATGCAGCAAGAGTAACTGAAACACTCTCCTTTCCTTCTAGCTCTCTGATTCTCTTACTCACCAAACCTCGTCTCTCCCTGGAGACCTGTTGTGCCCTAATCAATGTTTTCCCTGTAGTCCTAGCAGGAGACAAGTTGGGGCATCTCCCTGCTCTTCAAAGCTATTTCCAGGCCATTTTTCATCCTGCTTGGCTAACCTAAATGTCTCTGTATTCTCTCTCATTCTATCACCTTGAATACTCAATCTGTGAGACTTCAGCAAGCCCTGACTTTACGGGGTTCTCTCCCTAAGGATTTCTGAGATCTTTGAGGAGGCTCATATGCCACCCATAAAGAGGTGAGTTAATTTGCCCATGGTCCACACTCCAGCCATCAGTGAAACCAAATATCAGCTATAACTGGCTCTCTCTGCACGTCACACTTTCTTTTCTTGCATACATTTTCTTACCTATATGAGAAAAGAACACTTCTGAGCTAATCAGAGTGCATGCTCTCTGTTTAGAGTAAAACGTAATAAATAAACTCTTGCCAAGATGTTGAATTCCTAGTGGGACTGTATGTTAAAACAGTTGTCTTCAAATATAACTCCTATAAATGTTTATCATTTTGTTTATTTTAAAACTTCCTAAAACAGTTGTCTTCAAATATAACTCCTACAAATGTTTATCATTTCGTTTATTTTAAAACTTCCTAATGAGACTTCCCAAGATACTTTATGCAACTTCTCAACAATTCACAGGAAGTCCAAGAATAAATTATTCACAAATAATTAACAAAAGGCTTTACCTTCTTTCATAATTTGGTTGGTGATCTTTTCTCATTGGCATAGAAAACATTTTTTAGAAGAGGCCTCTGTGTATTAGGAGCAAGACCTCTTCTAGCAAGCTTTCTGCTATGAGTTGCACACAGCACAAGGTAAACCTTCTCTTTTATATAAGAAATACATTTCACAAAAGCATATTGAATGAAGGCACATTTTGAGCATTGGAGGAATTGGTCTGGAATGAGGGCTGAGAGGCAATATTGCGTTGGTTAAGAACACGTGTTGGAGTTGCAGCCCTGCCTCTTTACTATCTGCATGTGTCTAGAAAGATATTTAACCTCCCTCTGCCTCAGTATCTTCACCCACAAAATGGGGATGGCAACAGTACCTGCCTCAGAGGGTTTGAGGAGGATTAAATGCACGGTGCCTGTTACATAGTAAGTGCTCAATAAATGCTAGCTCTTGTTATCTTAATCCTTGTCTCTATGGGTAAAAGAAAAATGCAGCATTTGGTGAAATTAAATTCTTCCAGAAGCAATGGCTTAAAATAAACTGCTATTTGAAAACTAAAATTATCATGTTGGGTAAATGCTATCCAAAATTTAACTGATCTATATTCCAATAACTCCATGCAACACCTCGATTTGTGTAGTTACTTAGAAGAACATTTAATAACTAACTTAAAATGCAGATTCTTGGGCTTCACTTCATACCTGATTCCCACAAGAGAAGAGGCCTAGGAAAGTGCATTTTTTCAAGCCCTCTAGGTGATCCTTATGATCAGGCAAGTTCAGGTGGTACATTGATTGAAGTGTTGGTGAGAGCAGGATTTTCCTGGGGAGGGTTATTAGAAAGCCCTGCCTCAAATATTCTCCAGGTTAAATGATGTTGGCTATAGAGCAGCTGTTTTCAAATTCTAATGTGCTTAAGAATCAGCTGGAGAGTTGTTAAAAATTCAGATTCCTAGTTCTACCTCCAAGAGATTCAGATTCAGAGATCTGGGTGGTAGTCAGGCATCTGTGTTTTTTAACCAGCCTCTCCACTCCAGGGTGAGTCCTTGAGAAGCACTTTTGACTCTTGTCATTCACATGCTAGAAAGAAGCCAGACGTATTTTTTAAAAGAAAACGTCTGACTTGGCTGTGTAATTTGAATATCCCAGACCTCATCAACTTGTCGGTACAAATAAGGTCACTTTAAAATTATAACTGAATCTTACGAATTTTGAACACCAGATGATTACGCAAGAATCAGTTCCCCTCCCCAGGTATATCTGGAGATCGCAAAAAAAGTGTCTTCATGTATGCATGTACTGTCTTTTTGTTCGCCAGATTGACGATTCAAATCTCAGCTCTACCACTTACAAGCTGTGGGTAAGTTACTTGTCATATATCTGTTGCTGCATTACAAATTATGCTAAAACTTAGTGGCCTAAGACAGCAACAATCATTTTATTATTTCTCGTCCTTTCTGTGGGTTGGGAGTTTAAGAAGGGCTTGGCTGGCTCAGTGTCTCTCATGTGGTTGAAATCAGACAGTGGTTGGAACTAGAAGAGCAGGTGGGTGGAGCAGCTGGGGCTGGCTGGGTATCGCTCTCTCTCCCTTTTCATGTAGTTTCAGGACCTCTCTGTGTGGTCACTCCATGGGGGTTAGTTTGAGCTTCCTCACGGCATGGTGGTCTCAGGGCAGTCAGACTGCTTCTATGGCAGCTCAGCACTCTAGGGTAAGTATTCCAGTAAACAAGGTGAAAAGCTCATCTCCTTTTTGGACCTAGCTTTGGAAGTCACATTGCCTCATCTCCACTGCATTCTATAGATTACAAGAGTCAGAAGCCTGCATGGATTCAAGCGGGAGGGAATAGATCCCATCTCTCAATGGTAGGAGGATCAAGGTCATGCTGGAGAGTAACATGTGGGTTAGGAGATATTGTGGCAGCCATCTTTGGAAAATGCAATCTGCCCCATAACAACCTATCAAGCCTAAGTTTCTCATCTGCAAAAGGTGGATAATAATAATATCTACCTAACAGAGTTGTAGTGAGGACTAAGTGAGAAAATATATGGAAAGCACTTAAAATAGTGCATGGCATGCTACATAAATACTAGCTATTTTTATCACCGTTACCATCATCAATCTTTTCACTGCTCACTGAACCAGGACCGTTCAGTCATGGCCCCCAAAGGCCCTCAGAAGTGCTTCTCTGAGCCCAAGTACAACACTCCTTCTGTCCTCTATTTCCCTGATTCAGCATCACTACTTGTAAATCTTTCACCATTGCTAGTGTCCCTGCTGACTGAGCCAAGATCCTGCAGCCGCTGGTCCTCACAGCTTCTCAAAGATGCCAATGAGTGGACCCCACACTGACTGGCTACAATCCACTGCTGCCACTTCCTCAGCCACCAATCCCAAACTCTGGCAGGCAGCCCAACATTTCCCCAGAGAAGCCACCTCTGAGCTGACCTGCCCCATATCCTGCTGTCACCCCACCCCTGAGGGGCAAAAGCCTGCTGATTCCCCCAGCCATGAATGTCCATAAAAAGCAAGTAAAACATATAAACAAACAACTCCCTCCCTCAGTACTATGCTCAGTTGTGGAGGCTGGGAGACTCTTATCTGGGCCCGAAACTGATGGATTGTAGTAAGCCCATTTCCTCAACTGACATAGAAGGTTCTTCTTTTCCCTGGAGCAAAGACTCTCCCAGGATGGGTTATGACCTCAGACTTGGTGCTGTTCCCCCTGTAGGCCTGCTTCTCCCTCCTCAGCCTGGCCCGGTTGAAACATCTGGCTATCCCACCAGGTGCCATTAGGAATATGTAGACTCCATAGTCTGTTTCCACTTGTCCCCTCAAGTCCTTCCTACACACTCATATAGTACTAAATTGTGGACAGGATTGAAGTTGGTTTTCCCCCAGGAAACCCCATATAAGTCAGTAGATGCATATGGATACTTGGGAGGAAGGGAGCCACTTAGGCCCAGACACTGAACAAATTTAAGTCTCAGCTCCCACCTGCCAGAATACCCTGTCACACCTACCAGGACCCCCTCAACCACTTCCCTGTTCAGGAGGTAGTCGTGTATTTGGGAGAGAGTTTTCATGATTTATGACTTCTGCTGTGGTGGGAGAACTGTCACCCTGGACAGGTAAGATGGCCCCACCAAGAACAGAGTTCTTTCATAGGTGTTTTGGAGGAGGCAAGGAGGGGCATGAAGAGATCACCAGGAGTCAGACTCGGCCATGGGCAAGGATGGGCCACAGCTGGAGGCTGAAGGAGTAGTTCTTACAAGTGGTCCTATGGCCACTGGGGCTCATACCGTGCACTTTGGTGCACAAATCTCAGTGTGACTCAGAGGGGTTGGGGGGACTCACAGTATCAGGGGCATCAAGGAATCTAGCCCCACTACTGTAGACATCTGGTCTCTCCTAGGTACCAGGATCTAAACCTCTCCCATATTTGGGCAATCTCCCACCTAAGAAGGCAGAGCCCACCTCCCCACTGAAAGAGCTGAAAACACCAGACACTTGCTTTTCCCATTTCTGCTGGTGGCAGGGTATGCAGAGACTCACAGGCCTTGTGTTAGGGAGGGTAGATGTAGTGACAGCATTTCCATCTAGTTTCTGGAGGTGACAGAGACAGGGTTCTGGCACCAGTGGATGGGAGCAGGCCAGGTGTCCAGCGAGGACATCAGGGAGGGGTGTCTTCACCAGAGAAGCTCCCAGATGGAATCTCAACCTTTATTGCTCTCTATAGTGCTTTTCATTATGTTTCCCTGACCATCCAGGGATTTTGTAAACGATCCAATAGTCTTTCAATTCTTTTTAAATTGGCCAGAGTTGATTGTGATGCTTGCCCATAGGGCCTTGACCAATACTAGCACTTTAAGCATTTCTTTAACTCCCGAAGCTTCAGAGCACAGTGCCCTCAGCAGGAACACCAGTGTCTATGAGGATGCCACTGGCTCAGCAGGCGTAAGGCCTGCCAAGGGGCTGTGAGCATCAACCAAGGAGGCCAGAGCAGGGGGGAAGAACATGGCGGATGTCCTGGGGTGGCAAACCTGCCAGTTCTCAGGAGCATCAGTAAGATACTCTAGAAAACTCCCTTCAAGGGCAGGAGGAAGACCCTACAAGAGCAGTGAGGGTAAGACCCAGAGACATTTGAAATATTCATGACTATTGACATGACCTTCCATTCACTCAGAGGCTGATGCAGCCCCAGGAAACCTGTTACTCCACCACAACCTCCGCTATACACCAGAAAACCTGTTGTTCTGGCCCTGGCCACAGACTGTCCTCTCAAAATGGGGGCCATCAAGGCTTCTTAGAATGCCTGGGCTGAGAGGGAAAGAATTCTTCAGTTTGTTCTTTGTTTAAATTTTTAATTGAAGTATATCAATCTGTTTTTTTTTTTTTTTTTTTTTTAAACCTCTTTTAATGTCTTTACCTATAGCAGGTGATATAGGAAGGTGGTATGAAGAGAGGGAGAAAGGGGCAGAAAATAGGGAAAATAGAAAGAAAAGGAAAGAGGGAAAAGAGTTTAAAGCTGATGGTGTCACCTTTGTGCAACTCTAGAGAATTTAGGCAGTGGCATGAAATGTCCAAGTCAGGAGATTCAGGATGTGCTGGTAGCATTGTCACCATTCTAAAGGGGGCCTAAGGTTCATTTCCCAATGAAGGTACTTCAAGTTTAGGGACGCCCCACCACACGGAGGAAGGAATCCAGGGTCTGGCCAGGGGTGGGCCACTTAACCTGTCTTTGCCTCAACGCCCTCGAAGGAAAAATAGAAGGGAAGTCTCAGGTACATTTTTTTACTATAAATTCAATTTGTTCTTGAAAAAGAAACAAAAAAGGCATCCCAGAAGTATCTTTAATGATGCTACGTGACAGAAACCAAAATAAGGACAAACCATAAGTGTTTGAGTCAGAGCCCACCCACAGCGGGAGAGGGGTGGCTGACAGTGAGGACCCTGAGCTTCTCCAGAGAGTGGAGGTGCAGAGGAGCTTGTAGGGGTCATGGCTGCACACCTGCCCCTGAATCCACTCACACCAGCAGCCTTCTGCACTGGTATGAGACCAGTTAGTCTTGTGCCAGCAACTGTGTCCAATTAAGCCTTCTCATTTCATGAAGATGAAGAAATTGAATGATCATTTTTTGGAGCAAAGAATTTGACTCTGATATTTACAGCTAAAGGGAACTTTCAAGATGGATGAGTTGAACCCCTTTGATAGCAAATTTCAGTAAAATTAAATCTGTAAACAAAATAATTGACATGTTAAAAGGCATTCTGGTAGATAAAGCAATGTTAAGAGAGTGAGAGTTCTTGACAATCGTGGATGATGTATTGGTTATTTATTGCTGCATAACAAATTATCCCCAAACTTTAAAACCTTTAGTAGCTTAAAACAACAATATTTATTATCTCACCATTTCTCTCAGTCAGGAATCCAGGCTCCCAGGAATCCACAGCTTCCTTGGGTCCTTTGTCTCAGGGTTTTTCACAAGGCTGCGTCAAGGTGTCAGCCCAGGCTGCAGTCTCATCTAAAGGTTCGACTGCAGATGGAATCTGCTTCAAAGCTCCCTCCCTTGGTTATGGCAGGATTCACTTCCTCGCTGGTTGTGGGACTGGGGGACCTCAGTTCCCTGCTGACTCTTGCCCAGAGGCCACCCTCAGTTCCTTGTCATCTGAGCCTCTCCATATGGCAGCTTGCTTCCTCAGAGTGAGCAAGCAGAGAGAGCAAGAAAGAGTGCCAGCAAGAGAGAGGGCTAGTGAGACAGAAGTCCCAATCTTTTGTAACCTAATCATGGAAGTGACATCCCATCACCTTTGTGTATTCTATTCTTTAGAAGCAAGTCACCAGGTCCAACCCACACTTAAGAGGAAAGTATTATGGAAGGAAATGAATACCAGGAGGCAGGATTATTGGGAGCCATGTCAGAAGCTGCCTACCACAGATAGTGTATAGAAGGTAGGGAAGGGATCAGAATCACAGAAATATAGAATTTTCTGGTTGAAAAGAAAAGGCCCTGTAAATCCAGTCACCCACATGGTGCCTGAATTCCTGAGGTAGCCCCCTGCCAAGTGGCTTTTCATTCTACATCTGCACAATGACATGATTAGAAACGGTATCCTAGTTATACTGGACTAGAAACCATCTGCCTGTAACATTCACCCATGCCCATGCAGGCACCCTATAACCTGTGAAAATGGTGGAAAGGTCAGAAGATTCTTTTCTCTTTAAATGATGGTTAACTGTTTTGATGAAAGCTGAAAAGTAAATCGTAAATAAAGATTTGGTCTAATTTTTTTTTTTTTGAGGAAGATTAGTCCTGAGATAACATCCATTGCCAATCCTCCTCTTTTTGCTGAGGAAGATTGGCCTTGGGCTAACATCCATGCCCATCTTCCTCTTCTCTATATGGGATGCTGCCACAGCATGGCTTGACAAGCGGTGCATCGGTCCGTGCCCAGGATCCGAACCTGTGAGTCCCGGGCCGCCAAAGTGGAGCATGCAAACTTAACCGCTCTACCACCGGGCCAGCCCAGATTTGGTCTAATTTTTAAAGTAACCTGGAACATGTAGAATGTTTCTGCAATTCTTAGTCCACATATTTTGACATGTAAAACACCAAAAATCTCTCTAAGGAGCTAGACAAATCAGCAAGTTTTAAAGAAAAAAGTATGGAAGTGTCTAGTACAACCAAAACCAGGCATCAAAGTCAGCAGTTAAAAATTATGAACCAAGGAAATAAACAGATCAAAAGAAAGAGAAGGCCCTAGTGCTTTACTTCTTTGAAATTAAAGACATTTTTCATATGCAATTCCAGATTTGGCAAGAAGAGTGAACTGTGGCCTGGTGACGGGCAGACAGCATTTCAGAGTTCACAGCTGGCTCTCCGGGAAACGTTTGTAGTCGAGATGTGGCAGCAAGCTTCACCACTCACTTATTCACAAGACCTGGCTCAAATGGCTGTTTATAAGTGTCAACTCTCACCTCAAAAGACAAAAGATTGTAGAAGGTAAATAAGAGTATAAAAAAGCAATGAAGGGGCCAGCCCTGGTGGCCTAGTGGTTAGGTTCAGCTCCCTCTGCTTTGGTGACCTGAGTTTAGTTCCCGGGAGTGCACCTACACCGCTCTGTTACCAGCCATGCTGTGATGGTGGCCCACATACTAAAAAATATATATATATTTTTTTCCTTTTAAAATATATTTATTTACATATATATCAATGAAGCTAGGAAAGAAGGGAAGAAGGAAGGAGGGAGGGAGAGTGGAGAGGAGGGAAGAAAGGTCCCTTCCCTCAAATACTCTCCCCTCATTTTGAGTGATTACAACATTATAGGAATACAAGTAAGGCCTACCTTGAGGACCATAGCACTGTTTTGGGTGTGTGCTTATTGAAAAACAAATCTCATTAATTAACTCATAGAACAGCCAAGATGAAAGGATCTTAGGAAACATGTAGTCTCACCCCTAATTTTAAAGTTGAGGAAATTGGGTTCCAAAGAGGCTGAGTAACTCACCAAGTAGACAGAGAAGAGTGACACTTAGCCATTCCCACAAGGGGTCCAATATGGAACAGCTAAAGCCAACACAGTAACATCTTCACCTCAGGGGACAACCAGTTCGTCCTTTGCCTTGTGCACTCTCTCCAGGAAGCAGTATTTCTCAACTTTGTGTTTGTGCAAACCCTTGAGCAGCACAAACTCTTGAACTAAAAGACATTCCACTTTGTTTGCAATTGAGGGCAAAGGCTAGGAAGGTTTGGCCCCACTTCAAACTCCTTCCCAGATGCCCGAGTTGACAGAAAAAAAAACATTTATTTTTCCTTGTTAGGTGAGCAGAAACCAGGCTCATCAATTAGGCTAAAAGTTACTTTCCTCTTGAAGTAAAAGAAAAGCATCCAAACCTGAGGAGAGCATTGACTGTTACTACTCTGTATAAATTGTAAAGAGTTACAACAGTTGGCAATTGGCCAATTGACAGGGAACAGGTGGGAAAGAGGATAAACCCGAAAAGATATTTGATGTTAATGCTAGCGGAGATTGAAATAATTTGTCTGTTTTTCTGTATGTTTTCCCTCAGCCCAAATAAAATTTAACTTTTAGTTCCAGATAAAAACACAGAAATGCAAGACAGCACATTGAAAAGACCAAAGAGTCAAAGGAGGAAAGTTGTAGCCAGAGGCATTCAATGAAATTGGATGCTAAGAGATAAGGAAAGGAGAAAATGAAGGGTGAAAAGAGTGACATTTTGAGAGTTAAGCAGGTATTTTTATCAGAAATAGTGTTTATTGGAAGGTCCTCCATTAAAATACTGCCCATGGAAATGAGACTAGTATTTATTCTCTATGGTTTCCAGAATACCAAAAAAAAAAAAAAAAAAAAAAAAACTGGAGGAGAGAAAGACAGAGGAGGAGGGAGAAAGAGATGGAGGACTTGAGTGAGAACTAGGGAAATCTCCAAGAAAGTTGGGGGCGGGTCCAAACTCTTGCTTCACTGCTCTCCCCTCCAATTCTATATTTAGCACAAGAAAGGATTCCAAGCCCTACTTTGGCTTATCTCTCATAGTTCTAAATCCATGCCTGTTCCTCAAGTATTTAGTTAGTGAAGAAAGCAATGAGTTAGTACAATGGGCTCCCCACCACCTCTGGAATTTTCCCCATGGAAATAGGACACAATAAAGTCAGACAATGCAAGCATTCACTCCAGGGCAGCCAGGGATGCCTTTGTTCTGGTGAACCAGAATAAAGCTTAACTAAATATGCCAGGGAACAACTTAAACAAAGTGGAAATGGAGAATGATTTTCTACTTCTAGATATAGGAAAATACACTAGCAATAGCTTTGGGGTCTAAGAAAATCCAATGAGTTACAAAGGATCATTTTCATTATGGCCTAATGAAATCACTTGAAGTAAGTTAATAATGATTAAAGTTAATGAAAAAGGTACCTACATTTTGTTTTCTTTAAAGTTGTGTTCCCCCCCGCCCCACTTTATTGAGGTATGATTGACATATAAAAAGCTGTACATATTTAATGCATACCACTCGATGAGTTTGGGGTCAAATTGTGTCCTTTTTTGAATCATATGGTAATTAGAACGCTTAAACATTTTAGAAATACAGAAATGCTACCTGGATCACTTAAAAGGCAGTGTGTGATAATACTAGTAAGTGTCTAAATTGAGCGATTTTGTAGAGAGCTCTATCTTTGATTAAAAGACTCTAACTAGGAGTTATTGCAGTGCTCTAGGCCAGAAATGATTATAGCTAGACTGAAACAACGACGGTGGGGATGAAGGGCAGGGGAGGCAGACAGGAGAGATAGTCCAGAGGTACAACCATGAAAGACTTGAAGAGCAAGTAGATATGGTGGTGAGGATGCAGAAGAACCAAAGAAGGCTCCCAGGTCCCCAGGTTAGATGGCTGGGTATGACACATGGCTGTGCCAGTCACTGAAGATAAAGGAGGAGGAATGCATGCCACCATGCAGCCAATCAACACACTCTGACCAAGTGCCTGCAGAGGGCCACAAGGTTGCTGCCAGATTGTGGACAACTCACCCACCCCGGCTGCCTGTCTCCACGAATTACAAAATAAACCTTGTTTTAAGAATTCAATAACAGGGGCTGCCCGGTGGCGCAGCGGTTTAGTTGGCGCTTGGCAGCCCGGGGTTCGCGAGTTCAGATCCTGGGCGCCCGCCAACACACTGCCTGTCGGCCATGCCATGGTGGCGTCCCATATAAAGTGGAGGAAGATGGGCATGGATGTTAGCCCAGGGCCAGTCTTCCTCAGCAAAAAGGGGAGGATTGGCAACAGATGTTAGCTCAGGGCTGGTCTTCCCCACAAAAAAAAAAAAGAATCCAATAACAGTATTGGTATAGATAACAGTTGGTGTTGATACTCAGAAGCCCTCAGATAATTGCTCTTTTAATGAATTTTATGAGTAAATAAATTAAAGTAACTGCATGAAGCCAAGAATCATGCCTTTTGGATATTCCAGTTGGTAATCCCTCCTTCTGCACACCATGCCACTTAACAAGCATGCTGGGAGAGCAGTCCTCTGGGGGGAGGGGGCAGGGGACTGAGGAGGTGGTGAGGAGCAGAGGGACACAGCCACAGTGACACCCTCTTCTCCCTTGCTGCCAGTCTTGTCCATTCCTTTTTGTAATCCAATCATTCAAAAATGGTTTCCCAAGTATAAAATATTTGCTTCATTCAATGACAGAATAGACACTCAACATTCGAATTTACTGAGAAGGAAAACAGTTTAAATACCATTTGAAAACATTTAAAAACATAGGCAATTCAAAGAAACTGAAGAAAAGGTCAATCAGAGGTATCAGGGGAACTAAAACCATTTTTAAGAGACTTTGTGTTTGTATAGGCAAGCCTGGTTGGTTTCTTGGCCATTTCTCTTCCCCATTTCTTTCTCCCTCTCAAAGTCTGGGTTTCATTTTCAAATCTGGGAAAAGAGATATATGGGGAACTTTCATCATGTAGAACCCCACTGTTGCCAAAGGGCTGTTTTGAGTCACAACTAAGACACATTGAATGGGAGCCTGTGACAATGATTTCTGTTTGTCTGAACTCTTGAGCAGAACGCACTCCTGAACTAAGAGACACTCCACACTGTTTGCATTTGGATGGAGCCAATGTATGAGGAGAGACAGGCCATTGTCTCCACTATCAAAGGAACGAATCAAGATGTTGATTTTGAGGAGCCAATGATTTCCCAAGAAGCCTCCACAGTGTGACCCCTCTGGCCCTCCACAGACACTGAATGTGAGGATGAAGGGATCTGGGGCTGGGCCATATCTTCTCAGAGGCCCTGCTCAAAACTTGGCCTGGAGTGGTCAAGGGAAGCTGAAGTGGTAGCTCCTCATTGTTGTCCCTTGAAACCCTTCCTGACTGACCCCTATGACCCCTCTGACCTCACCTTCTGCCTCTCTGTCCTGCTGTGGCCACACTGCCCTCCCTGCTGTTCCTCAGACACACCAGGCTACTCCTTTCTCAGGGTCTTTGCACTTGCTGATCTCTCTGCTGGAGGACTCTCGGATCTGGGATCTTCACGTGGCTCCATATCTCACTTCATTCAGGTCTTTGCTCAAGTCACCTCCTCGGAGAGGCCTTTTCTGACCGTTCTGTCTAGAACAGTCCCCCATCAGTCTCTATCCCTTTGCCCTGCTTTATTTTTCTTTATAGGCTCATCACATCCTAACACTACATTATGTCTTTAATGCTCATTATTTGTTTACCCCCACCTTCTGGGAGAAGGAATCTTGTACTTGATAAATGAATGAATGAGAAAAAGAGTGATGATAACCACCGAAAGTTTCTTCCCTTTTAATTAGTTCAGATTCAATAATAGGAAATGCCATCAGATGGAATATTTCAATGTTAGGTAGGATTTCCACATAAAGTGGCAAATTACAAAATCTCCCTCCCTTGATATTCATTCTAAAGACATTCATTTATTGTGTGTGTACTATGTGCCAACTACTACACTTTCTGAGAAAGAACAAGATGAGACTCCTGCTATATGCAGCTTATGTTCTAATTTGGGGAGAAGGACATACAATTTTAACAAATAACAAATAACACGCTAATTTTTGAGTGTGATATCTGCTCTGAGGGAACTAAGCAGTGTGATGTGATGGGGAGGAGGATGAGTTCCTCCTTTAGGCAGGATGAGAGAGAGAAATCTGCAGAGGTGATGCTTGAGCTGAGGCCTGAAAGGTGAGAAATATTCAGCCATGACAAGAGGTATGGGAAGGCCATTTCATGTGTGGTAACAGCATGTGCAAAGGTCCTGAGGAAAGAAAACACTTGGTGTTTACAGGAGCAGAAAAGGAAGCCCATGCAGCTGGAGGACAATGAACAAAAGGGAAGGGATAGAAGATGGCAGGCAGGGCCAGATCATGCTAGGATTTGGTTTTCATTTTATTTTAAACTTAATTCTAAAATATTAAATGCGGTCAAGTGGGAGAGTAACATAATATCATTTGTATTCGAAAACCAGTCTGTGTATCAGTTATCTATTGCTGTGCAACAAACTACCTCAAGCTTAGTGGTGTAAACTAACAGCAACACTCATTATCATTCTCACTAGTCTGGAGGCTGACTGTACTCAACTAGGTGGTTCATGCTCAAGGTCTCTAATGAGTTGCCTTTAAACAATGGCTGGAGCTGGAGTCATCTCAAGGTTTGCTCAGTTAAATATCTGATGGTTAATGTGGGCTGTCGGCTGGGACCTCAGCTGGGGCTGTCCAGTGGAACACCTACATGTAACCTCTTCACATGGCCTGGCTCTCTTAAGGAATGGCAAATGGGTTCCAAGAGTAACCATCCCAGGAGAAAGAGGCATGTGGAAGCTATATCATCTTTTATGACCTAGCCTTGGAAGTCAGGGGCATTCTATTTTTAGAAGCATGTGACTAAGTCCATATTCAGGGGAAGGGGAACTGGATTCCATCTCTTGATGACAGAAGTGTCAAGGGATTTGCAGACATGTTTTAAGCTACTATATCCTCATTCCTGAGTGGCAAATAAATTATAGGGGAGCAACAGTGGAAGAGGGGAGGCCAACTAGGAATCAGTGCAGTATCCAGGCAAGAAATGACAATGGAGTGGAGATGAAAGATGTGCAGAATGCTAGGACACACTTGGAAGGTAGAAATAACAGGTCTTGATAGTGGATTGGATATGGGGTGTGAGGAGAAGGAGAGGCCTTTGGCTTGAGTAACAGTGTGAGTATCGCTGCTATTTACTCTGATGGAGAAGAAGAAAGGAGGAACAGGTGACTGAGAGGCAGGAGATGAAAACCAAGAGTTTCCTATAGGACATTTGGATTTTGAGGTGCATATTAGATATACAAGTGGAAATGTCAAGAAATCAATTGAAATTTAACTTGAGTTTATGAGATAGGTGTGGGCTAAAGATGTAAATTTGCCAGTTGTTAGCATATACATGGCATTTAGTCATAGGATAGAAGAGATCACTTAGCCAGAGGATGTAGACAGAGAAGAGAAGAGGACCAATCCTAGAGAAGCTACAACATTCAGAACACTGTTTGGAAGAAAATGTAGCCCCAGATTAGAAGAAAATGCCCCTACAAGCACTTTGCAGTATAGATGAACCAGGAAGTAAGAGCACAAGGACAAGAAAATTACACGCAGAATGAGATGAAAAGGGCGATGATAGAACTAAGGAAGCAAAGAGAGGACCAAAACACCACCATTAAAATCTAATCAATTAGAAACAAGGAAGAGAACCAACAGGATCAAAAATCAAAATTATTAACAGAGGAAGTGCTTGAGATAATTGGAGTGAATCCAGAGGATAAAAATAATTAGACAAAAGCATCTGAAAAAAAATTAATTATGGGGATTAGAAAGAGACAATCCAATACTGGGTTGTCACTTGGTGACCTTGAGGCAGAGAACCTAAAAAATGGAACAAGAAAAGTATGCAGAGATATAGAAGAACGTAATCAGTAGTCAAAGGGCATGCCAACCACCTGGAAAAATTAATATAGAATGACTGGCCCAGAGCCAATCCTGGCTAAGCTATTGAACTTCAAGGATAAAGAAAGCATTCCACAGGTCTTCGGGCAGGAAAACATGACTTACACCTGAGAAGAACCTTCAGCAAGCCTCAGATCTTTCCATAGCCACAGCTAGCACCAGGTAATAGTTGAGCCATAGCTCAAAGGAAGGGCTGAAGAACAGGAAAGTGAATTAAGAATAGCCCACCCTGGGGCTACGGTTAAGTTCGCGCTAGGCAGCCCGGGGTTCGCGGGTTCAGATCCCGGGCACCTGCCAACGCACTGCTTGTCAGCCCTGCCATGGCGGTGTCCCGTATAAAGTAGAGGAGGATGGGCACGGATGTTAGCCCAGGGCCAGTCTTCCTCAGCAAAAGGAGGAGGATCGGCAGTGGATGCTAGCTCAGGGCTGGTCTTCCTCGCAAAAAACCCCAAAATAAATAAAAGAAAAATTAAAAAAAGAATAGTCCACCCAGAAAGATGTCATCCAAGTATAAAAGCATTGTGCAGAAACTCTCAAACATGCACCAATTCAGGAAATAAAGCACGTATGAGTTAAAATGGAAACTTTAGATTCAAAAGAAGCATCATATTTTTATGATCTTTTTTCATAACCTTAGTGGATCTTGGAGAAACAAATATTGCTTGTACATAAGCATTTATCTGAAGTTCAGAAAATCTTTCATTTTTAGTTTTGTTAGCTTCTGTTATATCAAGCAAAATTAAAGTTAATGTATGTATTTAAAATACATGTAAAATGTATAAAGTTATTTTTAATCCATTCATTTATCCAACTACCTATTTGCACAGAAAGAGGTATGAAATGATTATCACCTAACGTTAAAAACAGTTATTTCTTGGTGGTAGGAAATTTCATGATTTGTTACTTTCTTCTTTGTGCTTTTGTATATGACTTGAATTTTACACAATTAAAAATTATTTTTACAAAAACAATAGTCATTCTAAAATTTTTTAAATTAAACAGTCATTAAGAATGAGCTACAGGAAATAATATTTATTCAGCACCTATTAGGTACTAGATATTTTGCACATATTCGATCGTCTAATCCACATATAACTCATCGAGGTAGGAATTATAATCTTCATTTTCCAGAAGAGGAAACTGAGGCTCATGGGTATTTGTTAATTTTCTAGTCACACAGCTAGTAAGGGCAGGGTCAGAACTTTGCCTGATGCCAAGGCCAACGTCCCTCCTACCAACCTGCCTCCTGCTGGTTTTATCCAGTTCAACCCCCGACCCCCACTCCCACTTGTGTGCACACGAGTGTTTGTGCACACGAGTGTTCGCACACACACATTTCTGCAATACCCCATCTGCCCAGTCCAGGAACTTGCTATGACAAGCCAAATGCAATACCCATTTCCTGACCAAAGCTGTTATCCAATATGTCTATG
Source organism: Tapirus indicus (assembly GCA_031878705.1). NCBI lineage: Eukaryota > Metazoa > Chordata > Mammalia > Perissodactyla > Tapiridae > Tapirus > Tapirus indicus. The sequence goes on along the minus strand of CM062922.1, from coordinate 122,327,258 downwards.
ATCTGAGAAATAGCTGCTGATTTCACCCTGACAAGGGTCATACTTAGGTCTGAAGAGAAGTAATCATTACAGAGCCTCCTATCTATGTGGAAGACCATGATGTTCAGATATATCCAGCCCTTTGAGATGCTCTGCTGGAAGGTGGTTGAAGTGCAAAGTACTATTGACACACGGTCATCTCTGTTCACTTTCGTCGACAATGATACTTTGTACTTCTTTAGTGTTTGTTCTAAGGGTGGTTTCAAAAGCCTGAGGAAGCCTATCAATTTTTAGGCATTCAAATATCTCTTTCACAATGAATGTTTATATATATTCACACTTTATAAATCAAAAAGTAAATTCTTAATAATAGACAAAAAGCAAATGGCAAAAAAGGTGTAATCCATGTTTCCCAGGCCATCACTAATGCTAGCCTGGAGGTGAAAACTGAGGCCGCCATCATAGTCATGAAAGGATGTCTTAGGCTTTGCTCCTACCCTACCTGCTCTCTGGGAACTCTGTCTCCTGTAAAATCCTGAGCTGCCTAGGGTGTGTGTCACTTGTGTTCTTGGCTACCCCATCTGATCTTCCTCTAATGTGACATGCACTTAATCATGTCTCCTGGCATTGTTGGGGCCCAGTATAGCAATGACTGCCAGAGCCATGGCCCACCTGAAGCCCCATTGTTGCCACAGAACCCACACAAAGCTGACCGTACTTCCACTTGTCTCTTTACAATCTAGTTTCCACAAGACAGCTAGAGTGGTGTATGTAAAAGGTGAAGCATACTATATAATTCCCTGGCTCCAAACCCTACAGTGGCATGCCACCACACATCGTAATGGCTCACCATGGCCCATCCAGGGTCTCACCCCATCTGCCTCTCTAACGTGGCTGTGGGCTAGAGGATGATAAGAGGAATAGGCTGAGCAGGCCTCTCAGAACCGCTTTTCCCTTGACCCTGACCCATCACTCTTGAACCAGACATGTGTGCCTTGGTGCTGTTTCCTCCCGATGAGTCCCCTGTAAACAGACCCTGACAGGCTCCACACCAACCCTCTAGATGTGGCACGGGGTGGGTACTGGGAGGCTTCAATATCCCCATCAACACCCCTACTAAAGTCACACCAAATAAGTCCCTACAATCTAAATAAAAAGCGTGTATTTGGCAGTAAGACAAGTGAGGTGGCTGCAACCTCCTCCAAACCCATCTACTCTAACCAAATTGTTGTCTCTACGTCTTCTAGGTGGAGATTCTGGAGCTGCCCCTAAGGAAAACTGCTCTGGTAAAAATATGAAAAAAGGACCATGGGATCTTGGACAGAAGTATCCAACTTCAACTGGAAAAGTGAGAGAAGGTGGCACGGGCGAGGTAGTTTTTAAGCCAAGTTGTTTTTTTTGTGTGTGTGTGCGGAAGACCAGCCCTGAGCTAACATCCATTGCCAATCCTCCTCTTTTTGCTGAGGAAGACTGGCCCTGGGCTAACATCCGTGCCCATCTTCCTCCACTTTATATGGGAGGCCACCACGGCATGGCTGACAAGCAGTCCGTCGGCGGGCGCCCGGGATCCGAACTGGCGAGCCCCGGGCTGCCAGGTGTGAACTAAACTGCTGTGCCACCGGTCCGGCCCCTTAAGCCAAGTTTTAATATCAAATAAAAGTCATCATGAGGGCTTTGTATGCCAAGGTAACCAGTTCTTTTGTCCAGTTAATTAGTGGTACCCAAAGTGAGCAAATAATCCCCAGGAGATTCCAAAAGTAACTATTGAGATGTGGAAAGAAAATACTTGAATTTCTACTTATTTTTACCTTGCTCACTTTCATTCCTCTTTTTGTATATATTTAATTATATTCATAATTTTAAGTAGAGTAGAACATGTATATAACTTAACACACATATATTGTGGTTGCACACTCAAAAATGTTTTACTGATGGAGGTGCAGGGACAAAGTTTGGAGACCTCTGTTATAAACAGTGAGAACCCACTTGAAGAATTTAAGCTGGGGAACAAGATCAGATTTTGTTTTAGTAAAATCACTTTGTCTGAAGTGTGGAGAACGAATTAATCTGAGGTGAAAATACAAGCAGAGGCTGTAGGCTAGGAGCTATCTGAACCCTCCAAACAAGGCTTGAACTGAAGAAGTGGGGTGGGAATGGAGAGTGGGGTGGGGGTGGGGGGCAGAAGGAAGGGAGGATGAGAAATATTCAGCAGACAGAATTGACTTGACCTGGTGATCAACGTATAGGAGATCAGGGGAAACAGAGAAATTTCAGATGACTCTCTGGTTTTTAGCCTACCTGACTGAGTAGATCCAACATCCAGGATAAGGAAGCCACCCACGAAGAAAGAGCTGGGTACTGGAAAAGCTGCCCATGCCACGGGAGTCTGCTGACAGGAGCACATCAGAAGCAGGAAGGAAAACTTCTTTCTCCTGCAATGTCTCCCCAGTTACCCTCTACTGACAAAGCTGGACATCATACTAGCTGGCAAAGAAAACATATTTAAAGGACCCATCTTTATTTTTGCAGAGCAGGCATTGAAGGACAGATTTGGAGCTGAGAAGCAATAAATTAATAACTGGCATAATCCACCCCTTTGGTCTCTCAGCTTCCATGAGACATTGTCAGTTTCATCTGGGTCTTAATATATGTTCCCATTTCAAGTTTTAAGATCCAATTCTTTACCAATTAATGCCCTAACTTTCACATGAGAAACTTGGTGAGACTGTGAATTCAACTCTTGTTGTAATTCAGCATCCCACATTCTTAAATCTGTGTTCGATGTTCAACTATATCAACCCTGTGGATACAAGAAATAGGAGATTCTTTTAGGCCTATCATGGCAACTCTCGAGTTAAGCTAAGAGTTAAAGACCTGAGCTTGTTGTTTTCCTCTCTGTAAGGGCTCAAGCACACTCAGAAGAATCCATCCCACACCACAGTCTTCATAGTCATCATGAGTGTCATAACTGTCAAGTGCAGTAGCCACTAGCCTCCAAGGCATGTGCGTCAGTTGGCATTTCATCACAATAAACAAGTGGTGGCTTGATTAATTGTGATGTGACTTCATGTCAGAAATTATCAGCATTCCATTTTCCATTGAGAAGGAGCTCAGCACTGCACTCAAAGCCAAAAGCATGACAAAACCCATCCCCAAATCCCATCTTTGTGGGTCTATCTCATGGTACCAATTCTGTATCTGTCAGAGTCCAATCAGGAGACATAAACCACACAGAAGTTGAACAGGTAAAGTTTAATATAAAGAATTATTATAACAGAGGATCAGAGTAACAAGGGACTGACAAGTAAAGAAAACTCAAAAGAATATAAGATTAGCAGATATAAAGAGTATCCCTAGGTTGAGATAGAGTGCCCAAGGAAGGGACCCCTTCCTCCTCCCCAGGGCTGAGATCCAGACCTCCTTGGAGGGGGCACAGTCATGAGAAATTGAAAGGCAGAGAAGTCATTGTGGTGCAGCACTGGTGGAACATGCTAGAAATCCCCCCTCTGGAACTTGCTGGAAGTCTACCTTTCAGGGTCCTAGATTAAGCTGTTAATGAAGAGATGACTCACTAGAGGCACTGTACTACAAAATCACCCAAGAGAGGTACTGGGGAAAGCTGCTGGCCACTAGGTGCTGCTAACCACCATGTGCTGCAGGAACCTGGTGCTGGGAAGCTCTGTGCCTGTGGAGATCAGAACACAGAACCAGAAAGAAAAGCTCCTTCCTCTTGCAATGTCTCTCCAGCGCCCTCTACTGACAATGTTTAATATTGGGTCAGAGGGCAGAGGAAACCTTTAAAGGAATCATCTCCACATTTGCAGAGCAGGCCATGAAGGGTGGATTTGGAGCTCAGAGGCAATCAACTGATAACTGGTACATGATACATCATTTCCACCTGCCAAGGGAAGAAAGAAGAAAGGGAGGGTGGAAAGAAAGAAAAGGAAACTGGCCCCTCCAGGTTTGCAGACCCAGTCTGAGAGGGACGGGAGAAAGGCCCCTGTGACCACAGGTTAGGGCCAACTGTAATTTCATGACTGCAACCCTCCACTGAACCCTTGCTGCTTCCAAGGAGTTGTCTGTATGTCTTGAGCTAGCTTTTATCTCCCATGTTCCCCAGATGCTTCTCTGTGTTCTTCATGTCCCCAACCCCAGGCATCTGCCCCTCACTTGCAGACAACAACCCCATCTCCTATTTCACAAAAACTCAGAAGCCGTTACAGAAACTCCCTCAACTTTTTGTCCCTACTCTCCATACCATCCCATAGTCCACTTTTCCTCTTTCCCTCAGGTTCTAAAGAAAGTGCTAACCCCCCATCTGGGGGATCTCCTCTCCTCCAGCCTCCTCTGGAACCTCACTTACCAACTTTCTTCCTGCTTTCCTGTATTGTTAACCTGTCCTTCTTTTTTCAGTTCCTTCCTATTAGCATTTAAACTACTCACAATTTTTCCATTTTAAAAAGCCCTCCCTAAACTCAGTGCATTCCTCTGTGGCCACCCCTTCCTTTTCTCCTCTTTATAGCCAGATTTCTTCAGTGAGTTGTCCGGGCTCACTGTTTTCACCTTCTCACTTCCCATTCCCTCCTCAACCTGCTCAGTCTGATTCTCACCAATGACCTCCAAGGGCTTGACTCCATCAAACCCTTTCTAGAATTTACCTTGCTTGTCTCCTCAGTACTAGTCAACATTGTTGACCACACCCTCCCCATACATTTCTTTCTTTTGGTTTCCACTCTACTTCTTAAACTCTTTCCTATCTCTAGCCCCTCTTGGTTATTTATGCATTTGTTAATTTACATTCTACTATATAAAGAAGTTTCTCTTCTCCCCATTTATTTGTTCATTATTTAGATCTGTGTGGACTCGTGAATTCCTATATTTTTCCATTGGTTTTAGCCAATTATTACCATTATGTACTTTGATGGTCAAATTGTCCCAGATTTGGCAAGTGGAAGCTCCTTCAAATTACCTTCTTGGTCTTTTGACATGTTCCCATCATTATTTGGACATTTTCTTCACAACAAAATTTTCCAGGTCCATTTTATACATTCTCTGCCCAAGCCTCATGTGAAGTCAGTCATTTCTCAAGGAGCTTTGGTTTCTTTTAGTGGAAAGTAGTATTTAGAAGCCAAGCTCTGGGCACTAGGCGTGCTCATTGCTATTAGGTGTCACTGCTCCGAGGTCCTCTCAGTGGACAGAATAAAGAATAAATGTAAGTATATACCCCCCCACTTTTATATCAATACTTCTATCTGTCTCTCTCTCTATATTATAAAGCATGAATTTACACCAACAGTTCCAATTCCAAGCCAGCACCACAGGGCTCATTCGAGCTCCCCCTTTTCACATTTGTACCTCTCTCTCCAACATTGAGAAACCTGGCTCCCAGGATCCTTAATATATATATATATGTCTCTATCTGCTCAATCCCTTGTAAGTGGCCAATCGCTGCCCCTTCCACCCCACTCCTGTGCTGTCCTCACATAAGCCACCATTCCCACCTCATTTGAGCTTGTCAAGCCTAATTTTGGACTGAATTCGAATGAAAGAAAGGAAAGGAAGAAAGGGAAGGAAGCAAGGAAGTGGAAAAGAAAGAAAGAAGCAAAGAAGGAAGTGAGGAAGAGAGGAAGGAAGAAAAAGAGAGGGGAAGGATGAAAGGGAGGAAGGAAAAGGAAGCTCCCCTCCCCCCCAGCTACAGGAGGCCTCCCCTGCCTTTCCAGCCCCTCCACCGTTTGTGCTCCTTACCCTGTGACTTCTTGTCTTTTCACTGCACACCCTCTCTCTGGGGGAAGTCATCCCCTCACATGGCTTTCATCTATTTGATGATCACACCAAAACAGGCATCTCCATCTTATACTCTTCTGAGCCTCTAAACTTGCATGTTTATCTGTCTGCTAGAATCTACACTAGAGTGGCCACAGTATTTCAAATTGAACATGTCCAAAAAGCCTCTTATTACCACTCTCCCTCAAACATGACCCTATTTCTGCATTTCTGTCTCTATGAAAAGAACAGACAGAAGCACCTGTTGCCCAAACAGAAACCCAGGCATTACCTTTAACTCCATTCACCAACCCTCATGATTCTGTCTCCTCAGGATCTCCTACCTCCACTCATCCTCTCCGTCTCCACTGCCTGTCCCCTGCTTTGGGTCCCCAGCACTTCCACCAAGCCATCTGCTCCTATCAGTGCCTTCTCTGCACAGCAGCCTGAGTGATGTCTCCACTCCAGGAATCTGATCAGTCGCTCCCCCATTTAAATAGCTTCCCCTTGCCTCTGGATAACAGTCCTTGCTCTGTCCTACCTCACAAAGCAGCATCACTATTTTCCCCTCTCCATTTTACCTCCTGTCTAGCCCTATGGAATCTCTTCTGCCCCCCAAATACCCCAAGCTCTCTCTTCAGGGAGCCTCTGGAGTGTGTTATCCCCTCTGCTTGAAACATTCTTCTTAAATCTCTACTTTCAACTGGGCTAACTTCTGCTCATCTGACGCTTGTCAGCTTTGACATCATCTCCTCCTGGAAGCCCACCCTGATTCCCCAAACTTAGGTGGGGTGCTCCTCCCATGAATGAATGGAGATTAGGGAGCACATATTATTCATGCTTAATTTCCCAGTGCTGAGCTTAGCACTTGGCCTTGTCAGCACAATGACAAAAATAGTCACTGTGGTAGGCAGAATAATGCCCCCCCACCAAAGATATCATGTCCTAATCCCCATGTCACTATGTTATGTTACATAGGAAAGGGGAATTAAGTGTGCAGCTGGAATTAAGGTTGCTAATCAGCTGACCTTAAAATAAGATTATCCTGGTGGATAATCTTATCCAGGTGGGCCCAAAGTAATTACAAGGATCCTCTAAATGTGGAAGAAAGAGGCGGAAGAGGCAAAGCCAGAGAGATGGCATCATGAGAAAAACTTGAATAGCATTGCTGGCTTTAAAGATGGAAGTGGGCCACAAGCCAAGAACACGGGCAGCGTTTAGAAGTGCAAAAGAAGAGAAAACAGATTCTTTCCTAGAGCTTCCAGAAAAGAATGCAGCCCTGCCAACACCTTGCTTTTAACCCAGTGAGACCCGTTTCGGACTGCTGATCTCCAGAATTGTAACATCATAAATCTGTGTTGTTTTACGCTACCAAATAAGAAACTAATACAGTTACTCATTCGTTCAACAAATATGTATGGAGCTCCTACCCTGTGTCGGGTACTGTTTAGGCATTGGCATTAGCAACGAACAAAACAGGCTCACATTCTACTGATAGACTTAGTAGAGTTCATTGAACTGAATGGAGAAGGGATTGGGCAAGTTCTACCAGTACAGACAGAAAGATTATTCTTGGACAGAATAGAACAGCACCAATTTTTTTTCTTCAGGCTAGAAGTAAAAAGTTAACTTTAGCAGTTCCTACTCTATGAAATAGGACACAAGCGCACCCACTGGAGAGTGATTCCTCAGTTGGGAGTTGTACAATTGCAATGACAGAAAACCCAATTTACAAAAGGAGGATGAATTGGCCTAGTAACCAAGAAGCAAGGACTGCTCAGTGGTTCAAAGTACCTTTTCTCTCCATCTTTCCGCTCTGCCTTCTACAGTGCTGGTTTCATTCGTCCTCAGGCCCCTCATGGTGATGACCACCCCCCCACCCCCTACATACACACAGCCAGTCAGACCACCTCAGCTGCAGCAGCTGGACCTCATGCCCACTGTCTAGGAAGAGAGAGTCTGGTTCAGGAGCCAAGCTCTCTCACTAGACCAAGCTGGGCCCATGCTCATTCTTGAACCAATCATCGTGGCCAAAGGGATAAGATATGCCAACTGAAAAATGCCCACTGCAGGGGAACTCGAGAGAAATGGAGGCCTTTCAAGATAGGCCATATGAGTCATGGAGAGAGAGCTGACCAGGGACCCAGGGAAGGCTCTCTGAACAGGCCGAGGAAGCACAGAGGCTGGAAGGTTGGCTGATGCTCCTGTCTGTTTTTCTCAGCCACTGTAGGTTGCCCAAGGAAGGCACGTAGGTGATCTGATCCAGGGTTGGGAATCTCCAGAGCAGGGGACTCAGGAAGACCAAGGAAGGGAAGAGTGGTGGCTCGTGAGGTGAGGTTTGGTTAGGAAAGGGAGACCAAAAGGGGACTAATGGGCCAGGCCAAGGAGGTTTAAAAGTAGGTAGGATAAAGGAGTCAGAGAGGAAGATATAGCTAGAAAATAAGATATTAGAGTTCAAGGCTGGGGTGGAGGGGCAGTTCCACTGGAAGGTATGACTCAGGGTGTGGCACGGAAATGGGTTGCTCAGAGAATTACAGATGGAAGCTGTTGAGATCATAATCGTCATCGTGATGTAATAAGTACCTATGAGGAATTATTTATTCGTTTATGCCCAACTTTGAATCAGAAAGGATTTAAGGTGGCTCACAAGGATACACACAACATGTCAAGATACAACAAGCTAAGGCGGGGTGAGACAATGATAAAAGGAGAAAATAAGGGTAAGCAAGTAAAAAGGAGACAAGGAGTGAAGTTAGTACGCAAAATCCATGCCATGAATTCCTATATAATCTGTACGGAGGGCCACAGTTTTGACTCTAAGCTTTCCATTAGCCATTGTGTAGAAGAGAACGAAATAAGCAGCTTCCTAAGTGTCCTAAAGATAAAATATACCAGCAAGCAATGAGAAATATAACCAGTGCTGGTAGTGACTTCAGAAAGTTTCCTGTGTTGGTCCTGGAGGGGAAAGCCCCCATGGCATCACAGGGACTTGAGAGTCCAACAGGCCTTACTTCATCACATCCTGGTTCTAGCACTGACACAACTTCAATAAGCTCTGTAAGCCTCAATTATCTCTTCTGTTAAGTGTAATAACTCCCACCTTCCTTGGGCTGATGTGAGGATAAAATGAGGGAATGTGTAAAGCACATTGTATGTGAGCAATTCCTGGTAGCTACTGTGAGTGTCCCCAAAACAACAAACTGATCAGTTCTCAGGTCTGTGTCTTACAGCTAGAAGTTTACAATCCATTTACACTGACCTCTATTGCACTTTTTGAAAAATAGCAGCCTTGGTTCATTTTGGGCTTTGAGAAAAATCAGTCTGGCTACCATGGACAGACTTCACTGAGCCAGAACCTCACCTGGGGGTGAGTCTTCTGTATTGGATAGTGGGTCCTCCCGCATCCAATTGAGTCTTCCCAATTGCGGGTCTTCCATATTGGATGGTGACTAATGAATCCAATCAAAACCCAAAAAAAAGGTTGATGATGGAAAGTAGAAAGAGAGAAAAAGACCCCAAGAACAAAAGAGTAGCTGGCTGGAGACTAGGATTCCTTACAGGAAGTCTCCCAGTTCTTCAGGTTGCCCAGCTGTTCCTTGCAACCTGAAAGGATCATAGAGAATCAGTCCCTCAGAGACAGGGCACTGCCTTCCTCAATCACCAAGCCACTGTCTGTGTCGGGGAGGTGCACAAGGACACATCAGGAGCCAGGCCTTGTGCAGACAACTGTGCATATACCCCCATTTCATAGATGAGAAAATTGGGGCTCATAAAGAGTAGATGAAAGTGGCAGAATCCAGATTTATGCAGTTAACACCTTGAGCTGTAAGTATAGTATTTGTTTTTATATCCTTCGCCTCCACAACACTGTGAGCCAGTTGAGATCAAGATCAGTCCTACTTAACTGTGTTTCCAGCTCCTGGCACAAAGAAGTCAATGAATTAACTAATGATGATATATCCCAAACAGATACAATATCACATAATCACACCCAACACAAACACACAAAATCTAATGACCCTTGGAAATCGCCCCCGGCCCCACTGCAGCTTATAAAGAATCCTAGGATCCCATGGAGCAGTCTAGAGACTCTTGGTGGAAGAAAATGCATTACTAAGAATGTCAGTCCATTGCGTTGGGACCTTCAACATCATTTCAGTGCATTGTATGCCTAAATCATTCAGGTCATGGAACAGTTAAGTAGATTCTTCTTTTCACCTAAAATGATCCCCTCCCTTCCAATAGAGTCCATCATAATTGTCATATATGATTTGAGTGTTTAGGGATTGTCCCCAGTGAGAAGTATGATTTTTTTAGGTCCCAAGAATCAAAGTGTTTCATGACCACCTGATGTGCTGTGTTTTGTGCCCTGCTGGAAACCAATAACCCAGCTGCTCCTTGGTGTTGGTTCAATGCTCCTCCATATCAGAGCTGATGAGCTCTGCTCCTTCCTCCCAAGCATTCCCAGAGTGCACTGGTGTATATATTATGAAAACATTAATATTTTAAACTATGTGCATGTTCCTATAAAGGCCCAGTATGTACATTTATAATTTTCCGGTTTTTTGTGAATTCTGAGGAAACCAAAAACACAAATCAAAACTGTGTTTTATTTTGTTTTGTTTTATGATTAGCTACTTTTAAAAATAAAAGTTGATACCTCTGCATTAATTTATTACTTTATGGTTTATTGGAAAGTATTATCCTACATAGTGGTTTATTTGGTCCTTAGAACAACCTGCGAAGTGTTATTATCCCCATTTTACAAGTGAGAAGTCAGAGGTTCAAAGAGGTTTTATAATTTGCCCAAGGTCACACAGCTAATAAATGGCAAATCCAGGTCTTTGGATAGCAAATACCATTTTCTTTACACTGGAAAGAACCTTAGTCATATTTAACTCTGAGCCCAAATGAGAAACTATAGCTCAGTGAGGCTAAATTAACTTCTCCAGGTCATGTGTCTGGCAGGTTCATTTGTGGCAGAGAAAAAGCATTCAGTCTCCACTCTTCATACTCTGCCTGAAGGATCTGCCATGTTTGGAATCACACATATACCTAGAGGTATAGAAATGACTTGAATTAATAATCATTTAGTGATTAGGCTGAGTAACCTGAAAGATACAGGTCACATTCCTTTATTACAAACCTCCAAGGGATTCTCCAAACATCTCAGCTGTGCTAATATACTGTACTGAACAATGCTTAAAAATCTTGGGCTGAAACCATCTTTGGACAGTACTGTGATATTCCTGTGGTGCTCAAATAGTATGTATTTTTCTGTAATTTGGACAATGAAATTGATACTACAAAGATTTTGGTCTGCTATGCCTGATGCAAGGTAAATATGGTCTAAGAGTAAAATCTATGGACGCTCAGAAAAGGAGAGACCTAAAGAAACTTCTTTGATAGAAGTACAGGGAGTATTATTTTGATGTATGCTATGGAAATTCAAGAAACATCACATTACTCCATTTGTCCTGAAGGGCAGCTACCGCTTGTACAGCGCCTACTTTACGCCAGTCACTGACCTAAGCACTTTAAACGTATCAGATAAATCCCATTTGCCCCTGTTGCTCCCTCTCTTGGGTCATACAGCAATCTAGGATTATCTGGCAGGAGTTTGGGCAGTGTACTTCCCAGCCACCACGCTGTGTTCAGTTTCCACAACACCCACCCCACTGCCAGCTCCATGAGTGGACTGGACTTTGTTGGGAGCCACACGGTAGTAAAGCATGGGCCCCAGACCCTCACTAAATCCAACCCAGAGGCCATCCTCACTACTCCACCTTGGGAGGTTGCCCGCTCCACTTCCTCTACCTTCAGTAGAGTCTTTTTGAACTGATCTGAACTCTCCCAAACAAAAGCCTTATGGGTGGGGGGAAGCAGGGTGAGGGCTCCTGCTCTACAAATTTTACCCTCCACTTAGGGTTGTCAGATTGAGCACATCTAAATAGAGGATGCCCAGCTAAATCTGAATGTCAGATAAATAACAAATAATTGGGGGTGGAGGGCACACTTACACTAAAAAATTATTGGTTGTTTATCTAAAATACAAATTTAACTGGGCATCCTGCATTTTATCTGGCAACCCTACTAGCACTCCCCCGTCCCCCAGCTTTGCAACATAAAAGCCATCAGGAACCCTCTAAGGAAGGGGAGCCCAAACTCAGAACACAGAGGCCTCTTGGATGGGGAAGCAAAGAATGTGAACATATATCACCTTTGTTTGAGTTTCCTATGGCAGTGAGACTAAAGCACAAATGACTAGCTCAGTGATTACCCTGCCACTAAAGCAAGGTGATAGTTAATGGCAAGATTTTCAGAATACTGTCTCTGTGACAAGGCAGATTTGGTATTCTAACATAGAGTAGACTCTTGAAATTCACAAGTCTAGTCCTGAGACCTTCATAAATTCCCAAATTCATGAATACCACTGTAGTGTAAAGTTTAGTTGAAATTTTTAAGTTAGCTTTCATTCTCTTAATGATTCCTATACATACAGGAGTCGAAAGTCAATTATAAAATAGCCTTCTGGCTATAAAGGATTAGATGCCACTTAGTTTTTCTTTAACTTCAGTCACCAGGTCTAGCACTGACTTTCATTTCAGGCCATTTTTCATTAAGAAATATGTTTTATCACTTCATACCACTAGGATTACTATAATAAAAAAGACAGATAACAAATATTGGGGAGGATGTGGAGGGATCGGAATTCTCATACATTGCTGGTGGGGACACAAAATGGTGCAGCTGCTTTGGAAAACAGTCTGGCAGTTTTTCCGAAGGTTAAATATATAGTCATCATGTGATGCAACAATTCCACTCCTGGGCACATACCCAAGAGAAATGAAAATATACGTCCACACAAAAACTTGAACATGAATGTTCATAGCAGCATTTTTCATAATAGCTAAAAACTGGAAATAAACCAAATTCCCATCAACTGATGAATAAATAAACAAAATATGGTATATCCATACAACAATACAATATTATTCAGCCATAAACGGAATGAAATACTGATACATGCTATAACATGGATGAACTCTAAAAATATTATGTTAAGTGAAAGTAGCAAATCACAAAAGACTACATACTATACAATTCCATTTATTTGAAATGTCCAGATTGGGCAAATCTATAGAGACAGAAGTAAGCTAGTGGTTGCCTAAGGCAGGGCGCAGGTAAGTGGGGGAAAGAGGAGGCAATGGCCCAGGGGTGTGGATTTCTTTATAGAGTAATGAAAAAGTCCTAAAATTGATTATTGTGATGGATGCTCAACTAGGAATATTCTAAAAACTACTGAATTGTACACTTTGAATAAGTGAACTGTATGGTATGGGAATTACATTTCAATAAAGCTGTTATAAAAAAGCAAAGCAAAGCAAGTTATCACGTTGTGAGAGTGACCAAATTTGAGGAGGAGTAGAAAAGAACACAAGAGCACTGAGAGGTGATGCTGGGTGGCTGGCTGGTTAGGCTCAATCACCAGATAAGTGGCTTCTGAAACTTCACTAGTAAAATTACAACTCTGGAGCACAGTCATGCAGTCAAACTATGAATGATAAATCCATTACAAATTCCAGTAGTCTACTTTTTTTCTGTGTCTTCTAATGAAAAAATTCAAAGTGCCTAAATAGCAAGTAGTCTGAAATGATAGCACCTGTTCATAAAGACTATTTTAAAAAATGGCATCTTCTTCAATAATGACACCCAGAATGTTCCATGCTAAAGAAGCTCTAATTTCACATTTGCTCAAGTATTGATTTGATTTAGCCAATACGACAGTAATCTTGGATAAAATGTGCAAACAACATAATTTCATTTCCTCATTAATCAAAACTGATTCGGGAAAAAGTTAATTAATGAGGGAACCAATAATATGTTACAAGCTGTTCAAAGAATTAGAAAAAACCATGTGTACATAAGACTATCAAGAATGATGAAATAAACCTGATTAATAGATGAAAAAAAAACCTGATTAGATGGGCAATGACTGTGCACGGGTCCCTTATCCTAGCAACACAAACTCGATTGCATGGCTGGGGTGTTGCAAGGGCTGTGTAACCAAAGACGGACTGGTCTGACTCGAGATGTCTTTAATCTAGCTTCCCATGCTTGGTAGGATTAGGAAAGGTAGTGTTATTTTTAAAAATCATTTAAGAATTTCACAAGAATAAAACTCAACCTTGACCCCTGTCTTTCTTCACACGCCACATCCAGTCTGTCAGGAAATCCTGTTGATTATCTTCAAAATGCATCCAGGATCTGACCACTTCTCACCACTGCTATGACCCCGGTCACAACCACTATCATCTTCCACCCGGACGTTGCTACACCTTGGTCTCTCTGCTTCTACCCAAATCTTCTTGCAGTCTCTTCTCAGCTCAGCAGGCAGAGGATCCTTTTGACCGAGGACACAGATAGTGTTACCTCTCTGCTCAGCACCCTCTTGTGATTTCCATCTTAGTCAGAGTAAAAGTCAAAGTCCTGGCAATGACCTCCAAGGGCTCACGTAATCTGCACTGACCCCAGCTGGACAACTCTCTGGCCTCCTCCCCTACTTCTCCCTCTGCTCCACTGGCTGCCTTCCTGAGCTACAGACACACCAGACAGCTCCCTCTTAGGGCCTTTATTCTGCTCCTTCTGCCTGAAATGCTTTTCCCCCAGTTAGCCACTTGGCAGGTTCCTTCACTTCCTTCAAGCCTTTGCTTAATTTTCACATTGATGAGGCAAACCCTGACCACTCTATTTTATATTGCTGTCTGTGCCCATTCTCACCGTTAATTTCCAATTGCTGCCGTAACACATTAACATAAACTTAGTGGCTTAAAACAACACAAACTATCTTACAATTCTGGAGGTCAGAAATCCAAACTAGGTCTTATGGGACTAAAATCAAGGTGTCATCAGGGCCACATTCCTTCTGGAGTACCACACTCATGTCCAGATGCTTTCCAATCTTATCCAGATAGATGCCATGCACCTCCAAGATAACAGCTCCCCAGCTAGACTCATTATATGCACATACGAAACAGATTCCTTTTTTCTCATCAAGAGCTCTTACTCTTTCACCAACCACACCAAGCCAGTCATCACAAACCTTATTGATTTTACCTTCTAAGAATCTCTGGATGCTTTCTCTTCCATTCCACTTTTAACATCTGGGCTATTGCAACTGAAATTGTGGAGTTCAATGTGTGACAATTATTAAAAACTTAGTAAATAGTAACTATCTAATTTCCTCCCTTCCTCTGTTTCCCTCCCTCCCTCCCTCCTTCCTTCTTTCTCTTCCCATCCAATCCATTGTCCATGCTGCCACCAAAGTTATCTTTCTAAACAGCAGATTTGGTTGTTACTCCACCACTTCAAAATCTCTGGTGGACCCCTGTGGTCTCTAAGAAAAAGTCCAATCTTAATATTGCATACAAGTCCCTCCTCCATCTGACTTATCTACCTTCTTCACTACAGGAGAGGCAGTGCCTGGTGCAAAGCAAGCTCTAAAGTCAGACCAGACCCTAAATTTGACTCAATGTTAAAATCTTTATGAACTTGGGCAAATCACTCATTATCCATAAGTCTTAATCACCTCATCTGTAAAATGGGAATAACTGTGGCACCTATCTGTGGTTTTTTTGTGAGGATTAATGAAATATTATGCTTGATATTATTGTAATGATTATCATTACTCTCTTTCCAAAGCATTCCAGGCACACTTAACACATCGTTCCCTGAACAAAGTGTGCCATCTTAATTGTCTAGGCCTTTCCAGTACTGTTTTCCCTACCTGGTTGGCTCTCTCCACTCCTCATTCCATTTCCTCTCTGCCTCCATATATCGCTTCCTTACCCTTCAAGACCCAGCTTAAATGTCATCTTATCTGTGGGGCGTTCTCTCACTCTCCCAGGCAGTTTCCAATAGCACTTGATTTATGCACTGTTATTTGATCATTCCTGAGTTACTCTCATGAATGGCATGTTGCCTTGTCAGTCTTTCTTCCTAGACTGTGAAGCCCAGGATAGAGCCAGCTCAAAGTGATAAAAGACATCCTGAAGCAAAAGAGGGAGTACACAGACAGGTAACTACTTAAAAGTTTTTAATGGTATGTGAAAAGTTACCAAAATTCAAAGCCTTATGGGGAAAACTTAGGGAGGAAAATGTTATCAGGAAATGTGATAAAGGTTTACTTTTTAATTATGTAAAAAGTTCACAGCAAATTTGAGAAGAGCCTAAATGTCTACAGGGGCTGGTTAGTAAATTGTGATACATCCATATTATGAAGCACTATATGACCATGGAAAAGATTAAAGTAGGTCAATAGGTATCAGCATAGATGTCCACAATATATTAAAGTGTAAAAATATGAGGTGAGATCCACTTTGTGAGTGCGTATCTAGAAGAATATGCTCCAAATTGTGAATAGTAATTATTTCTTAAAATAAGAGTATGGAGCTAAGGAGTGGAGGAAAATTTTCACATCTTTATTTAAAAGTAAGCTTTTACTATTTTATAATTTAAAAGATTAAATAAATACATACATCATCAAACTGGCAAAAGATACGTTAACTCTATAAATAAATGGGGAAAAACATGGACAGATGATTTAGAAAAAATTGAGCTAATATGCTAACATAAGGAAAAAGATTGAATTTTGACCAAGTAGAAGTAATGATGAGGTCTTTTATCTATTAAAAACAGTCAAACTGAAAATAACCTACTTAATTATAATACCCCATGCTGGCAAAGGTGCACTGAAATGGACACTTTCTTGTACTATGGTACAAATTTTAATTTAATTTTTAATTAATTTAAATTTTATATAAGCCTTTAGGAATAAAGCTTGGCAATTTGTGTATATGTTCATGTCATATGACACAATAATCTCACTTATGGAAATATAATTTTTGGAGATAATTCAACCTAAAGTAAAGGTCACGTGCACAAAGACAGTGAAAATCTGGGAGCAATTTGAGATAGAGTGGTTAAATAAAATAAGGGACAGTTGTTGTGGGAATTTAAACATTCAGTGGTATTTATAGGCACCTAATAAAAGTTCAGTACATGTTAGCTATGGCTTTTATTATTATTATTGTGGAAATTCCACTCCATTAAAAATATTTATCATTAAAAAATTATCATTGTCAAGTCTATGGACAACAATGGGTCCTAGAGTATAACCACATGAAAACATATATAATATTAAAATATTGGAAATGAAAATACAAAATGCTCATGGATGTGTTAGGATATCAGAGTAGGGGTGATTCTTTTTATTTTCTCATGTTTTCCAAACTCTTGATAATATTGCTATATACATCTATAAGTTTAAAATAAATTTTAAAAATATTTCAGCCTATTATTCACCCAGCCTCAAGCCCAAGTTTTAAAAGTCACATATATCTCCTAAAGTGAATATTATCAAAATGTTCAGAACCTAGTAAAGAGATGTTTAGAGCTATACTGAGTTTGTCACACACTCAACTGTGGCACTCATAATATGAAGAACACAGTTAAATTCTAAGAATTACACCAGTAAATGTTAACACAATGAAAGATATCTATTAAAAAACCTAGCTTAGGAGACTCTTTGAAATTTTAATGGTGGCTTGAGAAACACCTGAATCCAAATAAGGTGACTAGAAACAAGTCAAAAATGTAGATGAAAAAAATTGTAGCTGAATTAACTTATTGAAATTTGGAAAGACTAGAATAGCAGAGATGTGTGGGCTAGGTTAGTGGTTCAAACGTGAGTAATACACTTACGTCTTATAAAGGAAAAATTATGACCCTCAAATGACCTATATTATTTTTTATTATGATATTACCTAAATATGTACAAACGGAAACCTAAATATAAATGCCTTATTCTTATAGCTCCTCATACAAGTATAAAACCAAAGCAAATTTTAAAATTAAATATAATTATACAAAACCAGTAAAATTTAAGTGAACAGCATGAATTTAATATGCTGAATGATGTTTTCTGAAAAGGAAATTCAAATTAAACCCACGAGATACCATTTCCTACCCATTACAATGGCTAACATTAAAAACAATGACAACACCTACCACTTGTTGGCAAGGAAGTGGAGCAACTGAAACATTTACACATTTTGGAAACTGTAAAATGGTAAAACACTTGGAAAAATTTGGTACTTTATCATCAAGTTAAATATCACCTACCATATGACTCAGCAATTTCACTCCTAGATATTTTCTAAAAGAAAAATGAAAATATATGTCCATAAAAAGACTTATACAAAGTCTTTTTATTCATACCATCTTTATTCTTATTAGCCAAAGATTGGAAACAACCCAATGTCCATCAACAGGTAAGTGAATAAAACAAGTATGGCATATTCATACAGCAGACTTGTACTCAGCAATGAAAAACAGGAGAATACCAAAGCCTGATAGTGCAGAGCCAGTTCCTGACTATCTGGAATGATGTCTTCTTTCTCATTGGTGTGGTCACCAATGCACCAATGCATTTGTCAAATGCAACAATGTATTTGTCACAACCCAATGAATGCACACATAAACTTCTTGCATGTTATTGTATATAAATTGTACCTTAAAATATATATAAATATAAACATTAAGAAATAGCATTACAGGGCCAGCCCAGTGGCATAGTGGTTAAAGTTCACATGCTCTGCTTCGGTGGGCCTAGGTTCACAGGTTTGGATCCTGGGCGTGGACCTACACACTGCTCATCAAGCCATGCTGTGGTGGCATCCGATATACAAAGTGGAGGAAAATTGGCACAGATGTTAGCTCAGGGACAATCTTCCTCACCAAAAAAAAAAAGAAAATAGCATTACAGAAAGTCTGAATGAAACTAATGAGCTGAATGTTTATTGTAATTGTCACTGGAAGACAAGTAGCACTGGCAGCATGGTTGACCAACTGAAGGGAAAATGGATTGCAGAATTCAAAGCTTTTCACTATTTGACAAGGACAGTGATGGACATCAAAAGGTTGGAAACTCTGATGAGGTCTCAGGCAAAATTCCATAGAAGCAAAGTTTCAGGATAAATTAATGAAGCAAATGGTAATGAAAATAGTACAATTGACTTTCTGGACTTTCTGACAACGATGGCCAGAACAGTGAAAGACAGAGACAGAGAGCAAAGAAGAAATTAGAGAAGCATTTCTTGTATTTAATAAGGATAACTTGGCTATCTTAGTGCACCAGAAGTATGTCACATGATAAAACACCTTGGAGAAAAGTTAACAGATGAGGAGGCTGATGAAATGATCAGAGAAGCAGATATTGACAGTGATAGTCAAGTAAACTATGAAGAGTTTATGTAAATGATGTCAGCAAAGTGAAAGAACATTGTACAAAAGGTGTTGAAGTTCTTACACAAAAATGTTTGCCTTTTTTTCTTTGTAAAAGGTTCCTCTTGCTATCAAACGAAAATGCATGCGTAGTCATTAAGACTTATTCCTCTATGTTTTTCTTCCTTATCTTACTATCATTGTCTGATACCTTATTTTGGAAAGTGCATCAAGTAGCAAGTTGCACATGGCTTACTAAATTAGTGGTTCTCAAACTTTTTGGGTTCAGCGTCCCTTTACATTTTTAAATTTTATTGAAGACCTCTAAGACTTTTTGCTTATATGAATTATATGTGTTAAAATTAACCATATTAAAAGTTAAAACAGAATTTTAAAATATTTATTTATTCCTTACAAAATAATAATAAAAACCATTACATGTTGACATAAATATTTTTTAAATAACTATATTTTCCAAAACAAAAAAAACTGGAGAGAAAAATGAACTCATTTTACATTTTTGCTTATCTCTTTAATGTCTGGCTTAATAAAAGACAGCTGGATTCTCATATCAGCATTCGATTTGTTGTGATATCACACTTCATGTAGCCTCTGGAAAGTTCCACTCTACACTAATGAGAGAACAAGAGTGAGAGGCAGATAACATCTTTAATATTATCAAAAACGTTTTCACCTTGTGGGTCCCCTTTGCTCACACTTGGAAAATCACTGACCTAAGCCCTTCGATACATCTAAACTTAGAAGGAGCTGATCAAATAAAAAAACACCTAGGTTACGCCTTTATAAAAAGTTTTCTTTAGGAACAGTCAACCTGTTGTTGAAATGTAGAGTTTGAATTCTGCCTGAACTACGGAGAACTTACAATATACACTTAAAGTTGTGCTGTTGCAAAATAGGTTTATTATCCAGGTACTCATGCAGCATTATTTTGTACTGCTGGTCTTATACCAGAATCTTTGTCTTCTGTTGTTACTTGCTTTTTAAGCTTTGACTTTTAAAGCAAATCTGCTTATGGCACTATTTACCTCAAACAAGTTATATAGTTGACTTCCAGTTTAAAAATTACAATTAGTTTTGTAAGAAACTGCTATACTGTCTTCCATAATGACTGTACCATTTTACCTTCCCAGCAGCAATGAATGAGAGTTCCTTTGCTCCATATCCTGGCTAACATTTGGCGTTGTCAGTGTTTTGAAATTCCGCCATTCTAATAGGTGTGTAGTGGTATCTCATTGTTTTAATTTGCAATTCCCTATGATGTTGAGCATATTTTCATATGCATATTTTCCATCTGCATATCTTCTTTGGTGAGGTGTCTGTTCAGGTCTTTTACCCATTTTTAATCAGGTTGTTAGTTTTCTTATTGTTGAGTTTAAAGAGTTCTTTGTATATTTTGAATACCAGTTCTTTATCAAATATGTGTTTTGCAAAGATTTTCTCCCAGTCTGTGGCTTTTTTGTTCATTCTCTTAACAGTGTATTTCACAGAGCAGAAGTTTTTAATTTTAACGAAGTGCAACTTATCAATTTTTTTCTTTCATGGATCATGCTTTTGGTGTTGTATCTGAGAAGTCATCATCAAGACCAAGGTTACCTAGATTTTTCACCTATGTTATCTTCCACAAGTTTTATAGTCTTGTCAGTGGTTGGGGTGAGGGGAAGGATAAATAGGTGGAGTATAGAGGATTTTTAGGGCAATGAAACTATTCCCTATGATACGGTAATGATGGACACATGTCATTACACATTTGTCAAAACACATATAAGGTACTATACAAAGAGTGACGCCTAACGTAAATATTGGACTTTAGTTAATAATAATGTATTGATATTGCTTCATCAACTATAACAAATGTAGCACTTTAATTCGAGATGTAAATGTAGGGGAAAGGGGGAGAAGGCTGTATGTGGGAACTCTCTGTACTTTCCAATCAATTTTCCTGTAAACCTAAAACTGCACTAAAAATAAAGTCTATTAATTTTTTAAAAATTACAATTACCTCCAAAACTACTACAAAATAAACATTACAAAATCAAATTAATAAATTCAAGTGAGGCTTTGTTTGTTCACGATTATCAGAACTCATGCTTTACCAACACTGCCCACAGGCAATTTCTGAAAGCCCATTTGAAAAGATCAATTCTTTATCTCAGTAGAATTGTTCTGTTCACTTGAAGATATGGTTAGGATTGTGACATATTAAAATCTGCATGAAAATGATTATCCAGTCCAATTCATGCTGGAATTGGGAACAGAGAGTTTGTTCATAAAGTGTTCACTACTTCATTTACTATCATGAAATATTGCCAGTTGGTACTCACAAAGCAAAAGCCTTACCTCAGAGCTACCCGCAGTGCAGGGTGGCATCTGGAGCACAGGTGTTGAGGTCAGCATGCATGGGCTATGGGTGCTGAATGGAACACATTTGTCCATCATTTTTCTCTATTCCAGTTACTGGGAAACTTTGGTTCATCCAGCTTGATAGGGTACCATTTAGCTTTCACTTGGCAAAAACCACAAATGCAAGAACGGCCATGAAAGCACAGGATACTACTTGCTCTTAAGGGAATCTTGGACCTAGGTGGAGTTTTGTAAAAGGGGAATTAAACTGTTAAAAACTCATCCCAGCCTGTCCAGCCTTGACTAATGGAGAGGGTCTTCTGGTCATTGAAGAGGTGTGTTCTTTTGTGGGCTAGGAATCAATCATCAAGCTTGTTTATGGCCTCTTTCTGATCATCAGCTTAGTTTTCCAAAAGCTTTTACATTGGGAAAGGAGTCCTCAGAGAGTGGACCTGAATTTTGAGGTTAATACAGGGGTAATGCCCACTTTGTAAATTAAGAAATGGAACACACGGCTTAAAAACCAAGGAGTTCTGTCAGAATCTTTCCCTAAGACCCTGACCTATGATGGGAACATGAAAAACTAGACTTTCTGGACCCATGACATTGCAGGCCATATTCTGTATTGTAAAGACCTCACTGAGGGACAGCCCCTCCCACAAAGCACTGTCAAAGCACCAGCCCACTGTCTCTCTGAGACACTGTGTGTGTCTGCGGCTTTCATTTCCCCCAGGAGATGCTATACTGCAGCTTTCCCTTCCATTTTGTATCCCGCCCAGCTCCTGACATAAGGCCTTGCAACATGGCAGGCTGCTGAGTCAATGTTGGTCTACTGCAGCTCTAACTTCAGATTCCATCAGGGCAGTTTATGTTCCAGAAAGCAAACAGGAGGGTGGACCCAGCCCAGCACAGGCCAGCTTAGCAGTCTGAAGGTACAAGCTGTTCAAAATGCGGGCAATGCCTCTGATTTTCTGGGGGCTCTTTGCTTCCAGGGCTCTTTGGATAAAACAAATTCACTTCTCCCAAGGAACCCTCAAAAGCACACTCCCCACCGAGGGTGGCTCTATCTATCTTTCTAGAACTCATATCTTAAATCCTCCTCCTTAAGTCCTCCCCCTCCTTAAATCTCCTCCTACCCATCTGCAAGGATAGCAAACACAGATCTCAGTGGGGTAAGCGGCCAGCTTAAATGAGGGAAGGAGGCTCATGTAATGCAGGGACTGGTGTTCCCTGCAAACTGTGGGGCAAACTGAAAGGCATTTACATTTGAAGGTTCTTAAAACTGTGCTGGTCAAACCAAATGCATGAACAGGAGGCCAGTTCAGTTACCAGCAGCCAACGTGCGATGTTCGATCTACATTCTACAGTACAAACTGCTTAGCATGAACAACAGGACCCTTCCCGATCCGGTCTCCAACAGCCTGCCTCAAGTCCAGCCACTTCTACCCAAGTCCCTACCCTCTGCTTACGTGGCATACTTTCACACATACTCTCCCTGTCACCTTTGCTTTTTCATTCTTTTTCCCCAACAAACATATATTGAGCACCTAATATGTACAGGCACTATAATAGGTGCCGAGGAAACAATGGTGAACAAGAGTTTCTGTCCTCATGGAGCTTATAGTGTAGTGAGGAGACATATATTTTAACAGACAATTACCAGACTGTGATAAGCATTATGAGAGAAGTACAGGGTGTGACTGAAACATACACAAGGAGCACCTTGCCAGATCACAGAAAGCAGGCTTTGTGAAGCCTTCTTAGAGGAGTAGATATCTCAGCTGAGGCTAAGGATAAGCTAAGGAAGCAAAGATGAGAAAGGGTGACGGTGGGGGTAGGGAGAGGATTTCCTGGAAGAGGGAACAGTACTCGTACAGGTCCCTAAGGAAACTGACATTCCATGTGGCTGGAGAGTAAAAATGTGGGGATGGGTGGCTCAAGACAGAACTGGGAAGGTAGGCAGAGAATAGATCTTTCCAAGCTTTAGGGTCAAATAAGGAATTTAGATTTTGTGCTAAGGGCAATGGGCAGCCACCAACAATTTTTAATCAAGGACCATTTTGACCCAAATTTGCCTTTTAGAAGAATCCCTCTGGCCTCAGAGAACAGGCTGAAGTGAGCAAGCCTGGAAGTAAAGAGGCCCTCACAATCAACCAGCCAGAGAGGACAGTGGCCTGGCCTGAGAAGCGGCAGTGGGGTGGAAACATGGACCAGACTTGAGAGACAGAACTGACATAACTCAGAGATTGACTGATTGTGGGAAGAAAGACAAGAGGAGGTGTTAAGGATGAACTTGAAGTGCCTTCATCCCCTACTCTTTCTTTTGGGTTAATTCTCTCCTTAGTCCTCACGGACCCTCCAGGCACCTTCTTACCCGCTGCCCCCAGCACTCTGTCCCACTGCTGGTTTAGCACACCGTATTGTACTATGGTGAGAGGCTGGGTGTCCTTCTTCCTTGGTGTTGGGCAGGGGCCCTGTATCAGTCAGGGTCAAAGTGAGAGATGGAAGCCACACAGTAATTTGAACAGCTTAATTTTAATGTATAGAATTATTAAGTATAACAGGGGACTTGAGTAATGAAGGATAGGCTAATAAAAAGTAAAGAGAACTCTAGAGTATAAGATCAGCAGATATAAGGTGCATCCACCTCGTCAAAGGCTGAAGTAGAGGACCAGGGCGGAGATCTAGACCTTGTTGGAGAGGACATGGCCATGGGTAATTGAATGGCACAGAAGTCACTTGGTGCCGTGCCAATGGTATTTTCTGGAAAATTTTCCTCCAGAATTTGCTGGAAACCTACCTTCTGGGGTGCCAAGGAAAGCCATTCATAGAGACATATCTCACTGGAGGCACCCTACTACAAAGCTAACCAAGGATGGGGTGGTGTTCAGGGGAGAAACTGCTGGGTGCTGCTGGCCACCATCACTGCAGAAGTGGGGCTCTAGAGGAGCTATATGAGCTGCAGAAATCTTGTGCTGGAGAAGCCATCTGCACTGCAGAAGCTGGGCACTGAGGAATCCATGCACGTTGCAGGAGCCTGCTAAAAGAGCACACCAGGATGAGAAGGAAAATCCCTTCCTCCTGCAATCACTCTCCAGAGTTCTCTGCTGACAAAGCTTAACATTGTGTCAGCCGGCAAAGAAAAAAAATACTTAAATGGTCCATCTCCATTTTTGCACAGCAAGAAATGAAGGGTGAATTTGGAGCCAAGAGGCAATATTGGCTCAGGCCTTGCATAAAGCCTTGGAACAGACCTTATCCTGTTTATCACAGCTGCTGGAGTACCACAGGGGGCTAGAAATCAATGTGGCAAAAAAAGGTTCAGAATGGAGAAATGTATACTCAACTCCTCTGCCCATTTTCTTTTTTTCTTTCTTTTCTTTTTTTTTTGAGGAAGATTGGCCCTGAGCTAACATCTGTTGCCAATCTTCCTCCTTTTTGTTTTTGTTTTTTTTCTCCCCAAAGCCCCAGTAGATAGCTGCATGTTATAGTTGTGCATCCTTCTAGTTGCTCTAGGTGGGAAGCTACCTCAGCATGGCTTGATGAGCAGTGTGTCAGTCTGCACCCAGGATCCGAACCAGTGAACCCTGGGCCACCCATGTGGAGCGCACGAACTTAACTGCTACCCCACCGGGCCAGCCTTTGATACACAAAAGTTTTCAATTTGATGAAGCCCACTTTATCTATTTTTTCTTTTGTTCCCTGTGCTTTTGGTGTCATATCCAAGAAGTCATTGCCAAATTCAACATCATGAAGATTTTCCCTTATGTTTGCCTCTAAGAGTTTTACAGATTTAGTTTTTATGTTTAGGTCTTTGATTCACTTTGAGTTAATTTTTGTGTATGATGTATGGTAAGGGTCCAACTTCATTCTTTCCCATGTGGATATCCAGTTGGCCCAGCACCATCTATTGAAAAGCATTTGACTATATATGCAAGGGCTTTTTCTGGGCTCTCTATTCTATTCCATTGGAATATATGTCTGCCTTATTCCAGTACCACACTATCTTGATTACTGTAGCTTTGTAGTTTGTTTTGAAATCAGGAATTGTGAGTCTTCCAACTTCATTCTTTTTCAAGATTGTTTTGGCTATTTGGGGTCCCTTGAGATTCCATATGAATTTTAGGATGGGCTTTTTCTATTTCTGAAAAAAAAAAAGTCAGTGGGTTTTAATAGGAACTGCATTGAACCTACAGATCATGTTAGGCAGCATGGAAATGTTAACAATATTAAGTCTTCCACTCCATGAACTTGTCTTTCATTTATTGACATCTTCTTTAGTTTTTCAGCAATGTTTTGTAGTTGTCAGTGTACAAGCCTTTCACCTCCTTGGCTAAGTTTATTCCTAAGTATTTTATTCTGTTTGATGCTATTATAAAAGTAACTTTCCTAATTTCCTTTTCAGATTGTTGTTTGTATACAGGAATGCAGCTGATTTTTCAATATTGATTTTGTACCCTGCAATTTTGCTGAATTTGTTTATTAAACAGTTTTTTGTGTACATGTGGAATCCTTAGGCTTTTCTACATATAAGATCATGTCACCTGCAAACAGGGATAATTTTACTTCTTCCTTTCCAATATATATGTCTTTTATTTCTTTTTCTTGACTAATTGCCCTGGCTAGAACTTCCAATACTACATTAAATAGAAGTGGTGAAAGGAGGCATGCTTGTCTTGTCCATGATCTTAGGGGGAAAGTTTTCAGTCTTTTATCATTGAGTGTACTATTGATATTAGCTGTGGGCTTTTCACCTATGTCCTTATTATGTTGAGGAAGTTTCCTTCTATTCCTACTTTGCTGGGTGTTTTATCATGAAAGGGTGGTGAATTTTGTCAAATGCCTTTTCTGTATCAGTTGAGATGATTATGTGGTTTATCTCCCTTCATTCTGTTAATGTGGTATATTACATTGATTTCCTCATGTTTTCTTTTATTAAAGTATAATTGACATATAACATATATTAATTAGTTTCAGGTGAGCAACATAATGATCTGATATTTTATACATTGCAAATGATCACCACAATAAGTCTAATTAATATCCATCACCATACATAATTACAAAAAAATTTTTTTCTTGTGATGAGAACTTTTAGATCTATTCTCTTAGCAACTTTCAAATATGCAACACAGTATTATTAACTATAGTCACCATGCTGTATGTTATATCCCTATGACATTTATTTTATAACTGGAAGTTTGTTGATTTTCTTATGTTGAACCATTCTTGCATTCCAGGAATAAATCCCACTTCGTCTTGGTGTATAATCCTGTTAATATGCTACTAAATTTTGTTTGCTAGTATTTTGTTGAGGATTTTTGCATCAATGTTCATAAGGGATATTAGTCTGGAGTTTTCTTTTCTTACAGTGTCTTTGTCTTGCTTTGGTATGAGGGTAATGCTGACCTCATAGAATGAATTAAAAAGTGTTCCTTCCTCTTCAGTTTTTTGGAAGAGTTTGAGAAGGATTGGTGCTGATTCTTCTTAAATGGTTACTAGAATTCACTAGTGAAGCCATCTGGTCAAGGGTTTTTCTTCGATGGGAGGTGTTTGATTACTGATTCACTCTCCTTACTAGTTATAAATCTATCCAGCTTTTTATTTCTTCATGATTCAGTCTTGGTCAGTATGTATTTCAGGAATTTTTTCCGTTTCATGTAGGTAATCCAATTTGCTGGTGTAAAATTATTCATAGCTCTCTCTCATAATCTTTTTAATTTCTGTAAGATTGGTAGTGATGTCCCCATTTTAATTTCTGATTTTAGTAGTCTGAGTCCTCTCTTCTTTTCTTAGTCAATTTAACTAAATGTTTGTCAACTTTGTTGATCTTTTCCCAAGAACAAACTTTTGGTTTTATTTTTCCTATTGTTTTTCTATTTCTCTTTTTTATTTATCTCCACTCTAATATTTCCTTCCTTCTGCTAGCTTTGGGCTTAGTTTGCTTTTCTTTTTCTAGTTCCTTAAAGTGTAAAGTTAGGTTATTGATTTGAGATCTTCCTTTTTTTTCATGTAAACATTTACAGCTATAAATTTCCTTCTTAACACTGTTTTTGCTGCACCCCATAAGTTTTGGTATATTGTCTTTATGTTTTCACTTTTCTCAAGGTGTTTTCTAATTTCCCTTGTGATTTCTCCTTTGATCCATTATTTGTTTGTGTAGTTAACTTCCGCATATTTGTGGATTTTCCAGTCTTCCTTCTGTTATTGATTTCCAGTTTTATTCCACTGTAATCAGAAAAGATACCATGTATGATTTCAATCTCTTTAAATTTATTAAGACTTGTTTTGTGGCCTAACATATGGTTATCTTGGAGAAAGTTCCATGTGCATTTGAGAAAAATGTGTATTCTGCTGTTGTTGGTTCAAGTGTTCTATACATGTCTGTTAGGTTCAATTGGTTTACAGTGTTGTTCAAGTCTTCTACTTTCTTACTGATCTTCTGTCTGGTTGTTCTATCCATTACTGGAAGTGGGGTATTGACATCTCCAACCATTATTGTAGAGCTGTTTATTTCTCCTTTTAATTCTATCATATATTTGCCTCATATTCTTTGGATCTCTGGTATTTGCTACATATATATTTATAATTATTATATGTTCTTGCTGAACTGACCTTTTTATCAATATAGTGTCCTTCTTTGTCTCTTGCAACAGTTATCGACTTAAAGTCTATCTTGTCTGATATTAGTATAGCCACCCTAGCTCTCTTCTGGTTACCATTTACATGGAATCTCTTTTTCTGTCCTTTCATTTTCTATTTGTGTCCTTAAATCTAAAATGAGTCTTTTGTAGACAGGCTATAATTGAATCATTTTTAAAAATCTATTCTGCCAATCTATGCCTTTTGATTGGGAAGTTTTATCCATTCATATTTAAAGTAATTACTGAAAGGGTAGTACACACTTTTGCTATTTGTTGTTTTCTGTATGTCTTATAGATTTTTGTCCCTCGTCTCCTTTATTACTGCTTTCCTTTAAGTTCAGTTGATTTTTCTGAGTGACACTTTTGATTCCCTTCTCCTTTCCTTTGTGTGTATTCTATAGATATTTTCTTGTAGTTGTTTCCTTGTGGTTACCATGCAGATTACATATAACATCCTAACAATCTGTTTTGAGTTGACTTCAATCATGTACCAAAAAACATTCCTATACAGCTCAGTCCCCCCCCACTTTATGTTATTGATATCACAAATTACATCTTTATGTATTGTGTATCCATTAACATAGATTTATAATTATTCTCATGCATTTGTCTCTTAAATCCTGAAGAAAATAAAAAGAGGGGTTATAAACCAAAATTGTAGCCATACTGGTTTTTATATTTGGCCATGCATTAACGGAGCTCTTTATATCTTCATATGGCTTCAAGTTACTGTCTAACATTCTTTCATTTCAACCTGAAGCATTTCTTGTAGGACAGTTCTGGTGGTAATGACCTCCCCCCTCAGCTTTTGTTTATCTGGGCATTGTGGTTATATAAGAAATGTCTAGTTTTTTAGAGCTGTATTTTGAGATATATAGGGATGAAATGACATAAGGTCTGTGATTTGATCTAAAATGCTGCAGTAGAGGAAAACAGGGATACATAAAGCAAATGTGACAGGATCTTGATAATTGTTGAATCCGACGATGGGATACGGGAGTCCATTGTTCTGCTCTTTTCACTTTTGAGAATGTCTGAATATTTTCATAATGACAAATTCTAAAGAGATTTTTTTTTTTTTTTTTGCTGAGGAAGATTTGCCCTGTGCTAAGTCTGTTGCCAATCTCCCCACCACCACCCTTTTTCTTGCTTGAGGAAGATTAGCCCTGAGCTAACATCTGTGCCAATCTTCCGCTATTTTGTATGTGAGTGGCTGCCACTGCATGGCTGATGAATGGTGTGGTTCCAGGCCCAGGATCCGAACCCGGGCTGCCAAAGTGGAGCACGCTGAACGTAACCACCACAACACAGGGCAGAGATTTCTTAAAAAGACATAATGTATGGGAGAGTAGTATAGGGATAAATACTAGTTTCTCTCTTTCTCAAGAGCAGATGTAAGACGTGGGCGGAAGAGAAAATCCCCTTGGAGTTTTATTAAAAACACTCTCCTGGGACTTGTTCAATTAAGGAACCACCAAAATTGCCCTCAGAGCGTGGTATGTAGGCCATGCCCCACCAGGGATACACTTCAGAGTGCTAAAGAAATAACTCAAATTGGCAACTTGTTCCCAGACAGAAACTAAGCAAGATCAAACGTCTGAGAAGGCGTTTTTTTTTCCAAGTAGGGAATTATTCTGATCGATAAAAGGAAAATACCCAAGGGAGTAGCTGCAATTTTTGTGAGAAGAGAATTATCTGTGCTAGTTAAACCAAACCAAAATAAAGGCCTTCTTCGCAATAACTCCCTGAGAGCGCCTAGGGAGGCAGTAATTAGGTAATTAGACCCGGGAGTCGCCGCAGAGCCTCGGCTGCCGCGGGATGTAATGACTCCTGCTCGGAGGCGCCGCAGCCCTGGGCGAGAAGGTAGACCCGGCCTTTTCTGGGCGCGGCTCTCTCGTCCAGCACCCTTTCCCCCACGCCCAGGGGCGGGGCGCAGCCGGGATTGGCGGGCGGGACGCTTGCCTCGCGCTGGTTGTCCCTCTCGCCCCTCTGCGCCGGCACTCCAGACTCTTGGGCGTCAACCCAAACTGCCGGCGCACGAAGTTATCACGCTTAACGTCTCCTGACCCAAGGAGTTGGGCACCCGCCGATAATCCGAAATCGCGCGCGGTTCCGGGCCTTGCAGCAGGCAGAGTGACTTTTCCTTCTTAATCGCTCACTTAATATGATTAATTCATACTCCTTATAAAAAACATGGATTGTGGAAAGGAAAAAGAACTAATGTATGTATGGCCCTACCAGTCAGAAATACCTTTAGCATTTTGATGAATTTCCTTTCAGTTTTTTATATAGACAGATGTTTTAAAAACACGTTACTGAGATACCCGAGATATTTCTTCAGAAGGTAATTTTTCACTTTACATCATTATTGAGCACTTTCTCATGTCATTAAATAGTTTGTTTTTTGCTGATAAAAGTCCTCCGGAGGAATGCATTTTCAAGTAGTCCCTCACTGTTGACCCTTGGATAGTTTTCCATTTTTGACCGACGTAAACAAAGTGCTCGGTCGGATTCTGCCAAATGGCCCTCTCGCGTCAGTGGCGCAGGAGCCCCGGTGGCAGAAGGGGCCACGGTTCCCGGGACTGAAGAGAGAGGGCAGGGCACCATCCCGGCTCTGTGACGTCGACCTTAGGCCCCGCCCCCGCCAGCGGAGCCAATCGAAACGCGCGGCGGTGTCCTCCAGAAGCGCGCGCACGCCCGGCCGGGGGGCCAGGTGGCCCGGCGCTATGAATCCTGCCGGTCCCAGCGCCCAGTCTCGGGCCCAGCCGCCGCCACCCGGGGCGTGGCCGGCCGTAAACTCCGAGGAGGAGCTCTACGATTGCCTGGATTACTACTACCTGCGCGACTTCCCGGCCTGCGGGGTCGGGCGCAGCAAGGGCCGGACGCGGCGCGAGCGGGAACGGCGCACCAACCGGCTGGTGCCCGGCGGCCACGAGCGCAAGATCGCGCAGAAGCTCGTCAACGGCCAGCGCAAACGTCGCCAGCGCCAGTTGCAGCCCCGGCCGCGCACTCGCCTCGCCTGAGCGCCGGTACGTGCGGGCTGCGACGGGCCGGGGCCTAGGGAAGCCCCGCGAGCGCCCCGGGCCACCGCGGCCCCGCTCCCGTCGGCGCCCTGCGACTCGAGCCGGGCAGAGTCGCCCCCTTCTGACGCTGCCCCGCGTTAACATAGCTGAACCCCTAAACCCCCAATTTATCTCCCTGCTGCGGGTGGAATAGTGAAAACTCTACCTCCTGGAATTTTGTGGTTGGGTAGAACTGGCTAGAAAACATCTTCTTAAAAAGACAAGTGAGGGATTTACTTTCAGTACTTATGCAGGGACTAAAGAGAATAATTGATTTTTGTTTTTGTCTGACTCTACAGGATACCCGAAGGAGCTGATAAAAGTATTTTCTCTAACTCCAGCTGTAACTGGTCCTAAGGGGGAGAGAATCCAAGTTGGTCAACAGAACTTCTTTTCGACGTCGCTTAAGTTTACTGCTTCAGTATCTTTTCCTTACTGATTATTAAGTAACATCCAAGTGGGTATGCCTTTTTAGGGTTTTTAATTAAAAGAGAGCAGCAAGAATGGCATTTTAACTTTTTTTTCAGTTGCTATGGTAACTCTTTTCAAGTCCACAAATATTTGAGTTCGTATATGTAAAGAAGAGGTCACAAAGATGAATAGGGGGAGAACAAGAAAGGAATTTGTACAAGATTTCAACCCAGGTGTCATAGATTACTGGGCAGGTTTAATATTTGTTTGCCAGAGTAGGAATATTTTAAATTGTCATTGTGTATATTGGAACAGTTGCTAGGTTCTCTGCACTACTCATAACAATCCTTTGAAGTAGATGCTGCTATCTCCATTTTATAGAAGGGATTCTGAAGCACAGAGAGTTCAAGTAACTTGCCAGAGGTCATACAGCTGTTAGGAAGAAGACCAGGGCATACCAAATACTCAAAAGCATTCACTGTTTCCAGCATCACAGTTTTCCCCAACTGTAGACAAGTTCTGTGGTTCAGAACTACCCACAAACTCCATGTCCAACGACAAGAGTTGAGGTATAGTTTATGCAGAATATGGCAGGGTAGCTTCCCTTTCTCTTCAGTCTGCATTCAGTCAGGCCTCTGTGCCCAGCAGTGAGTCCTTGGTTAGAAGAGAAGGGTGGTGTACTGGGAGGAGCAACCTGAATATTAATCCTAGCTATGACTGTTCATCACTCTGGCATTCAGCAAACTCATGAGTTTCAAGTTCCACCAAGCTTCAGGTTTCTCATTTGTAAAATGGGAATGATATTGGATTACCTTGCTGAACAGTGAATTATAGATAAAATATATTAAACATCTGACACAATTAAGGGCCTCACACATAATAGGTGCTCAATACATGGTAACAATTTTTAAGTTTACAGAACACAATCCCTCCTCTCCTTCCTCTCTAGTCATGAAGGCTTAAATTCTTTCACTACATGAATTCTTTCAAAATGTCTCCAAAATCCAGGCAGTGTGGTACAGTTTGGCTTTGGAGTCAGACACCTGAATGGACTTGGGTAAATTGCTTAAACTCTAAGCATCTGTTTCTTTACCTATAAAATGGGGATAATACAGTACCTATTTCAAGAGTTCTTGTGAGGTGTAAATGAAATAATGCATGTAGCACTCTTAGTGCCTGGTATATAGCAGGCACTCAAACAATTTGTAATAACGTTCCCTTTGCCACTGTCATAGCCTTCAGGATTTTTTTCCTTACCCCAGTCTCCCTCTGCTATGTCTCAGACCCCATGTCCAGATTAATCTTCCCGAAGACCATTTTAATCATAAAAACCCTCAACGACTGCTCTAACCTTGTAGGATAAAAAGCCTAGATTCCTTATATTGGTTTTTTTGTGAGGAAGACCAGCCCTGAGCTAACATCCATTGCCAATCCGCCCCCCCCTTTTTTTTTTGCTGAGGAAGACTGGCCCTGGGCTAACATTCGTGCCCATCTTCCTCTACTTTATATGGGACGCCGCCACAGCATGGCTGACAAGCAGTGCATCGGCCGGCACCGGGGATCCAAACCTGCAAACGCTGGGCTGCCAAAGCACGAACTAAACCTCTGCGCCACCGGGCCAGCCCCTAGATTCAGTGCTGGAACTCATCTACTGAATTTTCTTAAATTTGTTTCCCACAACTTCCAAAAACACTCTGGTTTTTGACACAAGTCTTCTGTCCTCTAAACTCACCATATTCAATTCTACTTCTTCATTTGAATCTGTGATGTCTTACTTAACATGCCCTTTCCCCCTTTACAACTATAATCTTTATGAAACTAACTCCACCTGCACTTACTTAAGTCCCACTTTCTCTCTCAAGCCTTCATCCACATTTAATGTCCATTCCTTTGAAATCCTCTGTAGAACTTAACACAACCTCTTGTTTATATAGTATTTTGTACTTTCATTCATTCCTTTCTTTAATTCTCTTTTTGTCTGATATGTGCAAGGCACTATATTCATATACGTATGTCTTAGTTACCCAAAGAAAAAACTACATTTAGAGTGTTAGAACCTTAATGTCTTAAACATCTCAGTTCATACACAATTCCTGCTGTAAAGTACAGCATACCCAGACAGGCATAAGCCATGTTAAAGCAACATTCTATAAGGTGTTCTAACTAGATTTTGCTCATTTTAGATACTAGAACTTTTAAAATTTAAAATGGTCACTGTAGAAATTATGTGTATTGGTTACCTATTGCTGTGTAACAAATTACTCCAAAACCCAGTGGCTTAAAACAATTACTTATCTCAGTTTCTGTGGGTCAAGAATTTGGGTGTGGCTTAGGTGGGTGGTTCTAGCTCAGGGTCTCTCATGAGGTTGGAGAGGAATGAGGCTCCCCCATTTGAAGGGAGTGCCACAGAATTTGTGGATATACTTTATGCCACCATGGTATCTTTAATTATTATAAGTGTGTTCATTGTAGACAAATTGGAAAATATAAATAAGAAAAAAAAAAGGGAAGAAAGAGATCACTAGCCAATGGATAATATCACTATTCGGGTGTATATCATTCCAGTCTTTAAAACATATATGAACTTTTTCAAAATATAAACATTCTATGTATACTATTTTGTAACCTGCTCTTTCACTTAATATATTGTGAACATACTTTTCATGTCAGGTATTCTTTCAAAACATTTTAAATGGCCGCATAGTATTTCATCATTTGTATGTATTATAACTTATTTAATTCTAATTGTAGAATATAAGTTATTTACAGGTTTTGCCTATTTTATACATTTTGTTAAATGAACATCCTTATAGCCAATTTCTTTCCACATTCATGACTGTTTCTTAAATTCCTAGACATGGAATTTTTGGAACAGGGTTTGCACAATTTTAAAACCTCTGATATCTACTACCTAATTTAAGTACAATTTTTATTGCAGTCATCAGGAGTCCATTCAGCCAAATATCTGTAACATACCTGTAAGAATTCTTTGTTCAAATTTTGATCATCGTAAGTGAATTTGTTGAGAATGACCAAAATCACTATGGAACGAGAAGTTCTTTATCTTTACCTTTCATATCAATATATAGAGAAGCTTCTTGATTCTTTTTTATAGCTGCATATTGTGTGACTGTGCTATAATTTTTTTTTTACCAGTATTCTACTGACAGGAATTTAGGTCGTTTCTAATCTTTTACTATCACAAGATAACCTTGTAGAAACATCTAATATTCTCTCTTCAATTTAGGAATTAGTAAATTAGCCAAGTATGATTGAAATTGTCTCTGTTCTGGTCTGTCTCGATTGTCCAGAGTTCTGCTCACTATAAGCTCTTCTTGTGCCAAGATGTCCTTAATAAGGTTCCTTTTCTCCATCTCTGCTTATCCAAAGGCAAGTACAAACGCTTATCATTTGTAAATCTTTCATTTCTTTAAAAAGTTCTGTGAAAATAAAACTTTGTTTTTCACAAAAGGTTTTTGCATATTTTACCCCTCGGTTCCACAAACATTCTGCTGTTGCTGGAAAGACTGTGTTCACCTCTGCTAAGTTTTGTGGAAGGGCGAAATATCTGATTGACATCCAATTAGCAATGGAGGCTCCACCTCTGCTTTCTCTCCTCCGGAAATATCACCCCACCCCCAAGAACTTTCCCATGAAGCACCCCCCCCCATGATATGCCACTAGTCAACATTTCCCCTATTGCAGAGGCTCTAAAATGTTACTGTTAAAAGCATTTCACACCAAGTATCACTAAAGCACTGACCCTTGGGGCCTTTGCAATTGCTGTTCCCTCTGCCTGGAATGCTCTTACTCTTGATAAACACCTGGCTTGCTTCCCCACTTTTTGAAGGACTCCGTTCAAATGCCTCTTGAAAGAGTCCTGCCCTGTCCGACCTCTAACTCCCTATCTCCCTTACTCTGCTTTTGCCTCATGTCGTCACCATCTGATTTATGTAAGAGTTGTGTCTCCTCTCCCTGAATTTAAACTCCATGAAGGTAAAGTTTTATTTGGTCCTGTTATCTCCAGAACCTAGCTAACATTTGTAGATTATTCAAAACATCTTAATTTAATTATCAGTGAATGAATACTATCCCAATTATGGGCACAAATTCTATAGTATATATGAAAAGGGGTTGTAAATGTATGGTAATAACATAAATGTAAGGCATTATCACTGTCTGAATTTAACTTTAGTTGACTGGCTCCACAGACAAGAAACACAAAATAGAGCCGACTCAGCTCTGTCGATCCCGGCCTCCTAAAATACCCAAATAAGTAACTTAATGCTGAGAAAGGTTAAGTAACTTGCCGAAGGCCCAGTGGCAGTCACGCCACAAACCCGACTCACTCTCAAGGTTGGATTTGACCTACTCTGTTAATACAACAGTTTGAAGGAGGCAGCGATGGCCCTCGCGCCCTAGGAAGCAAGCAGCTAAAGGCGCCGACTCACACTAGGCTGTGAGGACACGGTTTGCAGAGCAACCACAGGAAGTTCCGGTTTTCTAAATAGCTCGGCGCCGCGCTCGGGACGCAAACCGCGTACAACGAGGTGCCGCCGTGACGTCCTGCTCTTCCAGTGACCTTCGGGGCCCGCGGAGCCGTCGGAGACCGGAAGGCCTCTGCCTGTGTGCTGATTGGTCGCGCGCTGAGGCCCGCCCCGCCCCGCCTCTCGCCTTCCGTTCTCCTGCTCCGCAGAAGCCGCGGGGTCTCCGCCGATTCTCTCCCTTCTAGACGCCGAGCCGCTGCGCAGTTGCGATGCCTCGTGGAAGCCGAAGCCGCACCTCCCGCATGGCCCCTCCGGCCAGGTGAGGCCATTGCGGGGTTTGGGGTCCTGCCGGCGCCGTGATGCAGAGGGCACTTAGGCCTCGGTGCGGCCCGGGTCGGCTGGCGGAGGCCGCGGGGGGCGGCCGAAGGCGCGGGCGGCGTGGGCCCGCCTCCGGCCGTAGAAAGCTGGTTGTAAATGGGCTTTGGCTTGATTTCGCGTTAGTGGCAAATTTCCTAATTTCGAATGTCCATAAATTATTACTTAAAATACTTTAAAGCTCATTTTGAGTTAAATCAGGAAACTTTTAGAAAGAAGTGGACTTTGTAGGTGTAAACGTCAAAAATAGCAAAAAAAGAAAAAATGTAGAAGAAAGGTAATGTAATCGGGGAAATGAGTGTATTTCAATTCAGTGAATAACGTTTGCGCACCTGCCATGAGCATTGGGCGTTCGGCCCACTAGGGGACACAGTCGCTAAAGCCTCCCGTGTACATGACGTTTTCTAGTTCATAAAATACTTGAAAAATACTCTGCCATTACACCTCATGATAATCTTAGAGACAGATGTTATTCCTATTTTACAGAAATAAGGAAACTGGAAACTCAGAATAAGTGACTTGTCCAAGGTCATGCTGCCAGAAAGTAGGAAAGCCGGGTCTCAGACCCGAGTCTCCCGATCACAGATTCAGGACATTTAGCACAGTACCACGTTGTTTCTCTGGACGACGGTGGATTGTGTTCAAACAGTATGCTAGTATTGTAGGGATGGAAAGAAACTTCTATGTAAAGGATGGGAAACCACATTTTTATAAAGTTATGCTAGATCCCACGTGATAGGAAATGAGGTCGTAAACTTTTGACCTAGCCTTATTTGAGAGAAGCAGACTCAAGGAAACAATCTAGGCACGTGTGGGTGGAGATGGATTTTAATTAGTATTTGGGTGGTGAACATGATGTAATCTCTGCAGAAATAGAAGTATAATGATGTATGCCTGAAATTTATACAGTGTTATAAACCAATGTTACTGCAATGAAACCCCCCCCCCAACAAAAAGGTTATTTAAATATTAGATTATAGGGCCAGCCCCAGTGTCCTAGTGGTTAAGTTTGGCATGCTCCACTTTGGAGGCCTGGGTTTGGTTCCCCGGTGTGGACGTCTGTCAGTAGCCATGCTGTGGCAGTGGCTCACATACAAAAAGAGGAAGATGGGCAGCAGATGTTAGCTTAAGCCAAATCTTCCTCAGCAAAAGAATAAATAAATAAACATTAGATTATAAAAAGAAAAATAGAAAAATTAAAATGGGCAGAGGGAGCATAATATATGTGAAGATTTTAAAGCAACCCTGGATACGTTAGTGAAATGGTTGAAAGCATCCATATGTCCTATAGATGAGAAATAGTTGAAATTAATTTTTCTGTAACAGTTCAGGCAAGTCACTTCACTTCCATTTACTGGGCTTCAGTTTTCTAATTTGTAAATGAAGGAATTGGACTGGATTATATCCCCAGGTGACTATCTGCAGGTCTTCCTTCAAATGTTACCAGCTCTGTGAGACCTTCCTTGACTATCCTAAAATTGTGATGTCCCACAATGTGCTCTCCTCTCTTGATATTTTTTCCTTAACACAATACCATATGATGTATTTTACTTATTTGATCCCTCAATAGAATGTCAGCTCCATGAAGGCAGAGCTTTTTGTCTCTTGTTAACAGTTATTTCCAGCACCTACAGTGATATTTATCCGTAATATTTGAATGGATGAATTCTCCAAGGATCTTTTAAACTCAATATTTTATAATTTTTATGAAATATTGGAATAACTGTGTTCTTTAAAGATACTATGGCCTATGTGAATACATAGAAATAGTTCCAAAAAAGCAGGAGAAGGCAGTTTATACTTGATTACAACCTTAACAAAAGGTTAAAGAAAGAAAATGATGTAAATAGTTCGGGGAATTGTGTTCTCTCAGGTTTTCTTGTATGTTTATAGTATTTGTGTTTAATAATTTAAAATGAAAATGCTGAGATTTATTTTAATATATGAGTGTTTTTAAGTTGACGATTCCCAAACCTGGTTGGAAGTGGGAACTTCATACTTTTTGTTCTTTTCTTTCATAGCCGGGCACCTCAGATGAGAGCTGTGCCCAGGCCAGCGCCAGCGGCTCAGCCACCAGCAGCAGCTCCACCATCCGCTGTTGGCTCAGCTGCTGCTGCACCCCGGCAGCCAGGTCTGATGGCCCAGATGGCAACCACTGCTGCTGGCGTGGCTGTGGGCTCTGCTGTCGGCCACACGCTAGGTCATGCCATCACTGGGGGCTTCAGCGGAGGAAGTAATGCTGAGCCCTCAAGGCCTGACATCACTTACCAGGTAAGATTTTGGGCATTTCCCTTAAATGGGTGTATTTTATGAAAAAAACATACCTTTCTGTAATTTTAGAATCCACGGTGCTGTTAACAGAAAATGGTTCATCAAAAGCCACATTTGGGGGCCTCCTGGTGGCGCAGCAGTTCGGTTCGCGTTTTGGCAGCCCAGGGTTCCTGGGTTTGGATCCCGGGCGCCAGCCGACGCACTGCTTGTCAGCCATGCTGTGGCGGCGTCCCATATAAAGTAGAGGAAGACAGGTACGGATGTTAGCCCAGGGCCAGTCTTCCTCAGCAAAAAGAGGAGGATTGGCAACGGATGTTAGCTCAGGGCTGGTCTTCCTCACACACACACACACACAAAAACCACATTTGGCAGTTGAGTTAGTGCCTCAGGCCAGCATCAGCAGATACTATACAAATTGTACTCCTTGGGAACAAGGAGTAGACTTGTAGCAATTCAACCTGATATTTTCCCCTTATTTTAAATATTTTGTCTTGGTGACTCCTTAATTCAGTCTCAATCTTAGTTAAGTACAGTCATGAGTCACTTAACGATGGGTATACGTTCTGAGAAATGCAACCTCAGGGGATTTTGTCATTGTGCAAACATCATAGAGTGTACTTAAACAAACCTAGATGGTATAGCCTGCTACATACGTAGGCTGCATGGTACTAATCTTATAGGACCACTGTTGTATATGTGGTCCATCATTGTCTGAAACGTCATTATGTGGTGCGTGACTGTATTCAAAACTCTCTGGTAGCTCTCTGCTCTCTGATCTCTCACCTGATATTTGCCACTGCCGGTCTTTCTGAGGTATGGGAATTTTCTCCTCTAATGAGCATGAGTGTATATTCTGTTGTATTTATGGTGTACTTGAAACTCTGCCCATCTTTTCTTTTCTTTATGGCTGAGGAAGAGTCACCCTGAGCTAACATCTGTTGCCAGTCTTCCTCTATTTTGTACGTGGGTCGCCATCACAGCATGACTGCCAGTGAGTGGTGTAGGTCCGCACCTGGAAATTGAACACAGGCCACTGAAGTGGAGCGTGCCAAACTTAACCACTAGGCCACAGGGCTGGCCCCTCCCATCTTTTTTTTTTTTATAATAGTCCCTTTTTGTTATTGTTGAGGAAGATTGGCTCTGAGCTAACATCTGCTGCCAATCCTCTTTTTGCTGAGGAAGATTAGCCCTGAGCTAACATCTGTGCCCATCTTGCTCTATTTTGTATATGGGATGCCGTCACACATGGCTTGATGAGCAGTGCATAGGTCTGCACCTGGGATTCGAACCTGCAAACCCCGGGCTGCTGAAGTGGAGCATGCGAACTTAACCACTACGCCACTGGGCCTGCCCCTAATAATCCCATTTTTTCCTCCATGAAATTTTACTGAACTACTGGTCTTTAGATGCCCAGATAGCCATTTCACTTTATTTGCATCTTTGTTCTTGAATCTTTCTAATTACAACTGGAATTTTGTTAAAGCTCGTTTGCTTTCTGCCTTTAAAAATTTTCACTTTCCATGTTATTAGATGGAAACTTACATTTGCATCTGGGTTTAGTTCTGTTTCCCCAGTTACTCTCAAAGACAATGGATACTGCTCTTTGTTCAAGTGTAAGTCTGATTTCCTTTCTCAGCGGTCCTGAATTTTATGCCTTTGCAGGAGCCTCAGGGAACTCAGCCGGCATACCAGCAGCAGCAGCAGTTTGGCCCGTGCCACTATGAAATGAAACAGTTTTTGGAGTGTGCCCAGAACCAGGGTGACCTTAAGCTTTGTGAGGGTTTCAGTGAGGTGCTGAAACAGTGCAGATTTGCAAATGGTAAGTGATATGTCAATCCATGATTGAACTTGGATCTGCTCAGTTCACTGAATGGTATTTCTGAACCCTGTAGAGCTTAGAGAGTCTGTGTTTAATAAATTAAACTGACAAGTTAGAGGAGATTTTGTTCAAATTACTCTAAAAAGGAGCTATTCCAGAGACTTCTGGTCATTTATCTTAAGCTTTTACCATTTATTTTCTGGATCTGATTCTTCCTTAGCAGGTATAGGTTAATGTGCCAAATCTTTTGCAGTTACTGCATGTGAGTGATCTAGCCTTAAGGCTATGAATATAAAGTTACATTCCATTTTCACTAAAGTCTGATATATTATTGGCATTCTACGCATCTTATATGAGAGAGAAAAGTTTATTAAATCCCTCAGTGAAACTCTGAGATTTAAGCTCTCTGGAATATTAGCAGTTAACTTCCTCCTGTCAACCTAAGAATTCACCATCTATTTAAATGTTTATTTTCATTTTCCCACCTTTATTTAGGTAGGAAATAAGGGAGAAATTAATCCTTTCAGGTGGTTGAACTGAAATTAAGAGATTTCATGTCCAAGATTATCAGAAGTCTTTGATTAAGCTGGTACCAAAGTGGCTGTGTTTCTTCTTCAGGACTCTGTCCATAGAAGTACCTATGCCCTGTCTTTTCTCAGTTGTGGCAAGGGTAGAGTTCAAGTTTTGTTGATTACAGGATGCCTTCAGTAGCTTATGAAAGAAACTAAAAACCTTGGGCTGTCATCCCTCCTTTCATAATTTGGAGGGCTTCTGCTTTGTTAAATATACAGCTGATGCTCTTCTAACTTAGCTTTTCTGTTTGCAGGATTAGCCTAATCAAGAAGTTCAAATTGAAGACGTGGAAAATCGTCTCTCATGACCAAGTTAATTTAGCATAAAAATATAATTGATAGTGAAGATATAAAGTGTAAAACCATCAGTTAAATCTCTCCTCTGTGATTAATAGTTTATTTGCTTCTGAATTGTAATGGAAGAGGGTGTTGTCCTGTATAGAAGTTCATCGAGAGGGTATTGAGTTTGGGACTGGGCAGATATTTGTGTGGCCTCCTTAAACCAATTTCTGTGATGTTATTGTTTGTGAATTAATTAGAATAAAGTGATTTTCTTCCAAAATGTGGCGTATTTTAAGTGTGAGGTCATAAATTAGATATAGTATATGCATGCTAAACATAGGCATTTTGCAAAAGAACACAATTGTCTCAACATGTCTTTATCTAGTTTATAGTCTCTGGATATTAAATTGGCACCCACCCGGAGGATCTGGCAGAGCTCCCTGAGGAGTTTGTAGAGAAACAGTTATGTAAGGAGTAGCTCACTAGCAAACATGCTCCTCATTAAAAAGGTTCCAGATGTTCCAGGTCTTTGGAGCCAATGCTCAGCCACTGTTACTGAGCAGTAACAGTAAACTTTGTTTAAAAAACTGTTCAAATCAGGTGAGTGATAAAGGAAATGTGGGAATAGACCCATTACGTGGGTGGGTTCCCTGTGGCCAGGTCAGCACTACATACCACTGTTCCCCTAGTATATCCAATTAATTGGTTGGAGATGAACACCATTCTCTTAATGTAGGCAGTTCACTTGCAAATGTTCTACTTAAGGCACTGTAGCTTCCTCTTCCTGAAAAGACTGAAACTAACTGCAGTTGTCCCACTCCATGTTGTCGTAAGGAGATGGACACAATTTGGGGTGCATCATTTCTTTTCAAATGAACCCAGCTCCATCCCTCACAACTCTAAATCTCATTCAGTTCTGGGAGTTGTCCTCCAGGCTACGTTATGCTCTGTTATGTTCCTCCTTTCAGAGGTTCTGTTACCTGATGTTTTTCCCTCTAAGTTTCAGAGACCTCTGTTACTGCAAGGTGACTGAAGTGCTCTTGAGTGAATTACTCAGTTGCTGCCTCCTGTCCTCAGCTGTGTTCTTAGAGTGCCCCACTCTAGGTAATCATTCAGTTCCTGAAAGGGGCCAAGACTGCCTTTCCCTGAGGACCTGAATGACCACAGACAGTTCACTTCTGGCCAGTTCCCCAGCATATTCCCTCCTAGGTTCATCACTGGGCTCCTTTGCCCATTTCCCTGGAGGCTTAGGATCTCTGAGTTTATAATGTTAATGCCCCTTATGTCCAAGATGTGATGGTGTGTGGTGGGTACCCAAATATTGATGAATCAACGAATCAGAGGAAAATGAACCACTGACATCAATAAAGTGCAAGAGTCTGGCTGGCCTGGCTTCTCCCTGGTAGGAGCCATGGCTACACAAAGAAGGGCACAGGGAATAATCTACCGGATGCACTGGCCTTTTGCCCTAAGGTCAGAAGGGATTTTGCCATTCACTGAAAGCATAAACCAGCACGAGTCAAATCTACAGTTTAGAATCAGAAAAAAATAGGCTTCAAGACAGTAAGTAAAAGGAGATTGAGGTGTTTTC
The DNA here is from genome assembly GCA_031878705.1 of Tapirus indicus. Classification (NCBI taxonomy): domain Eukaryota; kingdom Metazoa; phylum Chordata; class Mammalia; order Perissodactyla; family Tapiridae; genus Tapirus; species Tapirus indicus. The sequence goes on along the minus strand of CM062922.1, from coordinate 122,284,357 downwards.
ATCTTTGGAGCCAGCATCTCAATAAGCTGGAGGCCTCTATGCATACAGCCAAGTTGTTTCAACTCCTTTCTGTATAGCAATTCAGTAAAGTACTTCCTCAGACTAGAAGAAATGGTCAGCATGATGAAATGGAAAGAGCACTTGGGCCCACATCTGGGGTTGATCTAGGCCCTCTTACTTGGTGACCTTGAGCAAGTCACATTCTCTCTAAAACTGGCTTAGTACCAGAGTTTTGGGGTCCACGGGATAGTGTATATGAAGTAGTTTGTAAAGTGTTCCTAAAAGGAACATTCACACAGGGGCTCAGTGTCTGTGTGAAGCACTAACCCCTCCCTTCATTTGGTGTATTAGAATTAGGGGTTTGAAAAAAGGTAGCTTTAGAATGAGAGAGAGTATGGGCTGGCCCAGTGGTGCAGTGGTTAAGTTTGGCCCACTCCACTTGGGCAGCCCAGGGTTCATGGGTTCAGATTCGGGGTGCAGACCTACACCATTCATCAAGCCATGCTGTGGCGGCATCCCACATACCAAATAGAGGAAGATGGGCACAGATGTTAGCTCAGCGACAATCTTCCTCCAGCAAGAAGAGGAGGATTGGCAACACTAGCTCAGGGCCAATCTTCCTCACCAAAAAAAAAAAAAAGCAGTAAGTGTCTATTGTGCCAGCATGTTACATACATGATTTCTAATTCTGTCAACCTTTTAAGGTAGAATCATACTGATAAGAACCCTCACCCCAAAAGCCCAAAGTCGAACACAGAGCCCATATGCTTTTCCTGACACATGGAACTCCTCCCAGTGGAAACTGTAGGCTGAAAACAAAATGGGTTAAGGATGAAATCATGGAGGCAAATCAGAGTTAGATTCCTGAAGATGTTCCCTAACCTTTAAGGTCTGCATTTTGTAGGGCAGCCACACAAACTGTTCTGAGGGGCTCCAGAGATCCGGGTCCCTGTGGCAGGCAGGTCTGCAGTGTGAGTGCACCAGCACGCTGAGGTATCCCCACAGCCCTGCTCTCAGCGTGTACAGACATGGCTCCCAGAGAAGTGAGTGCATTCCCTGCAAGGCTGGCTTTATCTCCTCCGGGCCTGTAGGCCAAGTGAGTTTCAGAGGGAAGATGGGTCACCTCATGCTGTCCTGCCTGCTTCCAGGCCACCTGAGCTTCCCTCACCCTCCGCCAGAGGTCACCCCTAGTGAGACTTGGCTGCATGCTCTGTCCCTGCGGGGCCTTGGCCTGCATCCCAGGTTTGCAGCTGTGATTTATTTTTGGCACGTCAGCCTTCCGTCATCAAGTAGCAAAGCCCGAAGGAAGAGCAGCAAGATAGCTGCTCGGGACACACTTCAGCCCTCTGTTGTCCCCTCTCCCCAAGAGGCCCTGGGACCTTTAGGATTCTTGTCCAGTTCACTCAAGGGCCTGTGAGGACCTAACGGTAAGTAGGTGGGCCACTGATGGAAAAGAGCCAGGCAGCAGGCGGGGAGAGGGAGAGGCTGTGGGGTAGAGAAGACAGAAACCCCCAAATCCCTTAGACCCACTTATCCTCCCCTCTGAGGGCAGATGGACCTGCAAGAGTGGCAGCATTGACTCTTGAAGCCCCGCTCCTGGGTATTTGTCTACAGAAAGTGGGGCCCCGTGACTGTGTTTTTGAACTCTCTGAGGAGGGGAGGGATGTTATGCTCCAAAAAGGATCAGGGTACCTACTCCCACTTGGGGACTGTTTCCAAAGGGGTCTTGAGAAAGGCATGGGGAATGTGATTGGGGGCAGTGGACAGAGGCACAAAGTTGGCCCCAAGTTAGTCCTAGAACAAGGGGATGGGGCAAGATAAAACTCCCCTGCCCCACCCCAGGAGAGGTGAATGCAGCCAGAACTCAGGGAAGCTGGTTGTGCCAGGGAGTGGAGCCTCCAGCTGGAATGGCCTCCTGGGGTGGGTGCAGATATATCTCTGTCCATAGAGGGCTAGTGGAAGGGAGAGACCTGGTGCTACCCAGCTTTGGGAGGTGGGGGGAACTTAGAAGGACTTGCCAGGAAATGAGCTTGTTTTTATGGGGAACAGACACTTCTGTGCTCAGCTGGTGTTGCTGATGGGGTGGAAGCAGCCTACGAGCAGCCCAGGCGCCTGCTGCTGGCAGAGGAGACGGTTGTTATTCTAATCCTTTCTCTGGTGACCAGGGACCCAGCAGTGGGGACATCAGGCTTCCTGGAACAGCCAGCCCGAGTCCTGAGGCAGCCAGGGCTGCTGCTTGGCCAATCAGCAAATTGGCCCCTTTGACGGGCCAGGCCTTCTTGGACCCAGAAGGGGTGGTAGAAGTAGGGCTAGAGGCAGCTTTGGCTCTGCTGAGTGGCAGTTTGTACCCATTTTCTATCTGCCTCTCCTCCCGTCAGTAGATGATTTTCTCCATTCCTCAAATCCTGTTCAGTACCCCGGTGGCCTCTACATAGCTGAAGCAAAGCTGGCAAGTTCAGCTCCTCTGTGTCCAGGCCTGAGTATCCTGGCTCTGTACTGCCCCACATTGTAGCAGGACTACTCAGGGCTAACCAGCCATCATTAGGTAAGACATGGGACATTCTGGCGGCAAGACCCTGGAGTCCAACCATTGACTCACATCTAGGGAGCAGCACCTGCTATGTGCCTGCACTGGGCACAGAGGAGGGATGGCTGGGACATCCTAAAGAAGATCACAGTCTAATGGGGGAGATGATAACACACACGACAAGTGATACCAGAGGCTGGGACCAGGACTCGCCCATCAAGCTCTGCATCCCTCAGAGCACCTGGCACTGTGCTTTACAGAGTGTGAGAAAATGCATGAATGAGAGAGTGATTATGAAAGTCCTGGTTAAGGACAGAATGAGTGAGGATGGAGCAGTGGGAAGCACCGGAAGCATGTCCTGGAAGGAGGGGTGTTTCCAGGGTAGGACAGTTATGACTGGGGGAGATAAGGAGAGACTATAGGAGCAGCATATTAAGAAGATGAAATCAAGAAGCTTCTCACCTTTCCAGTCCAAGTCCAGAGAGCAGGCAGAGGAAAAGCAGGACCAGTGTCATCACCTTAGAGAGGAAAGAAAACAGCACTTAAATTTGTCCTCTGTGGTTTTTTCTAAAGTCAAGGGTGTGCCAGCCTTGTCAGAGATAACCTTGGGCCCTGATGGCTGAATCTCCTGCCTCAGGACTGGGCCTGGGCCTGGGCCTGTCTGACCATCTGCCCTTCCTACCAGGGGAGCAGCAGCTTACAGTGAGAACATGCAGGGAACCATATGGCCACCTGGGGGTCACAAGAGTTTATAGCCAGTGGGAAGAAGCAAGCTGGGCTCTTTCCAAAGCATTTTTTCAATTCACAAACATTTTTTGTGTGTGTGAGGAAGACTAGCCCTGAGCTAACATCCGTTGCCAATCCTCCTCTTTTTCGCTGAGGAAGACTGGCCCTGGGCTAACATCCATGCCCATCTTCCTCTACTGTATAGGGGATGCCGCCACAGCATGGCTTGACAAGCGGTGGGTCTGTCCAGGGTCCGAACCTGCAAACCCCGGGCCACCGAAGCAGAGTGTGTGAACTTAACCACTATGCCACTGGGCCAGCCCCCACAAACATTTACTTTTGAACACTCACAATAGGCCAGCCCTGTGCCAGGAGACACAAAGATAAGTGAGAAATGGTTCCAGCCCTCAAAAAGAGCACATCCCCTAGGTCAGGGAGGCTGACAGCTTCTTTCTGTTCCCCTCTCAGAACCCCTCAGAATCACCCCTGAGGAGCTGAGCATGACCCGGGACGAGGCACTGCCAGACTCATATTCTGCACAGGGCTTCTACGATAACTATGAGCCCAAGGAGATCTTGGGCAGGTAAGGCCTAGACCTTCCCCATGAAGTGCTGTCCTAGGCTCCAGCTGGCTCTGTGGGCTGGAGCAATCTCTGCTTGACCCTGAGCACTGATCCCATTTCTACCCCCAAAGAACTGTCCACTTGGAGAATCCCTCAATTTGGGTCCTGCCCTCCTGAACCAGGACAGATAAGGGGGTATTAGATTACCCAGATCAGAGACCTCTCCCAGCAAAGAGCTCCCCCACTGCTGCTGACAAGCTTATCTAAACCCAGTTTTTGTCCAGAGTCAGGGATCAGAGGGCAGAGGGAAGATTATGGCCCTAAGAGTGTATGGCTTCTTCCTATGTGCTGAGAAAGAGCACTGAATTAGGACTCAAGAGGCTTGAGGCTTGTTACTCATCAGCTCCAGGCAAATCACCCCCTCTGTGCATTCTTCATCCTACTGTGCCCAGAAGCTCATGGGGAGTTGGGGTACAAGGCAAGACATCTCTGCTGTGGCCTGGACCTGGGACTTTCCCTGGGGTGAGAGGCCCCTGGGACCATCTGTCCTCTGCACCCCTAGGGGAGTTAGCAGTGTCGTTAGGCGCTGCATCCACAAGCCTACATGCCAAGAGTACGCCGTGAAGATCATCGACATCACCGGTGGGGGCAGCTTCAGCTCCGAGGAGGTGCGGGAGCTGCGAGAGGCCACGCTGAAGGAGGTGGACATCCTGCGCAAGGTTTCAGGGCACCCTAACATCAGTGAGTGATGGCCCTGAGCCACAGCACGGTGCTCCGCCATGATTCTGCCGCCATAACCCAAGTCAGGGAGTGCGGCCCCACCAGAACCATCCAGCGGGTCTCCTGCACTCTGAGACCCTGCCAGCCCCAAGGCCCTGAGTTGTGAGGTTCCCAGCTCCACTCTCACTGCTCTGGGGAGTCCGCTCTGTCTAAGCCTTCTCTTCCAGCCAGAAAGAAGGGGTTACAGGCAGGGCTGGGGCTTGGTGTGGGTCGGGGAATGGGACTGTGAAGTCCCTAGGCCTGCCCCTCCCCTGGTGCGCCTCCTTTGAGCACTATCCTGATCCCCCTCCAGCTTTTGAAGTCAGCCCACAGCAGCTTTAATCCCCTTGCCCCTGTGCCCCCATTGCCCCTGCCCAGGCTCCACTGCTACCTGAGACGAGTTAGCCGTTTCCATTTCAGTACAGCTGAAGGACACTTATGAGACCAACACTTTCTTCTTCTTGGTGTTTGACCTGTAAGTACCGAGCCCTGGAGCCAGCCACACCTTGGGGCCTATCGGAGAACCTCCTATTGTGGTCCCCCACCCAGTGCTTCCTGGAGACCAGCAGCCAGCCCCCACACTGTGGATGCCAAATAAGATCACAAATGCTCTTCCAGGCAGATTAGCTCCTGGGGTCAGGCTGCCGGGTTTTGAATCCTGGGTCCGCCACTTAGGGGCTGGGTGAGTTCTTTAAGTATCAGTTTTCTCATCAGTATTACAGGTGTAATTATAGCCGTAATGCTAATAATTATTAACTACAGTGTAAATGCTAATAATTATTAACTACAATGATGATGACAGTGGTGGCCATTCAACACTTATTCTAGACACTGAGGACACAGCAATGAACAAGACAGATAAGGTCCCCAATTTCATGTAATCATTTTCACAGGGAGTGGACAGAAAGCAATCAAAATAAGTCATAACATATACGTGTAGTTACGTACATGTACATATACATAAAGCAGAACAGCCGTTAGAGAGAGGTGGGGCTTCTTTAGATGGAGTGGTCAGGGACCGCTCTCCAGGAGGTGATCTGAGCAGAGATCTGGATGAAGTGAGGGAGAGATCAGAGCCAACACCTGGAGAAGAATAATTCCAGCAGAGGGAAGCGCCAGAGCAAGGGCCCTGCTGGATGGGATTGGCGAGTTCCAGGATCAGCAAGGAAGCCAGGGTCAGGGAGCGGAGCAAGCTCCTGGAGATGGCAGGATGCAAGGTTGATCAGCACCAAAGGGCAGATTCTGCAGGCATTTTAGCCATGGTAAGGACTTTGGAGGGCGGAGAGCAGGAGAGTGATGTGATCTGATTTACTTTTGAAAAGGATCCTGCTGACTATAAAGGAGGCAAGAGTGGAATGGAGAAGGCCAGCAGTATTGAGGGCAGGTGGTAGAGGTTGTATTTGGGGTATGGTTCAAAGATTGACATCATCATTGTCATTCTCAATGTCACTATTCACCTACTTCTGCACCAACAGGGCTATTGAGATGAACTCCTTGTCACAGAGCCCACTGCCCTCAGGGACCAGTGGGCCTTCTAGCTCTGAGAGCCTCTGTTTTCTCAAGAAAGGAAAAACGATACCGGCCACTCGGTCCATCTCACCAGGCTCTAAGCATTAAATTTGAACAACACCAAGTACCCTGTGAATGGTGCATTCAGACTTATCATTCTCATTAGAAAACGTTCCCAGGGGAGGGACCTCTCCAGCTCCTTGTTCCCCCGACTCCACTGAGTCCTCACTAAAGAACATGTCTCTGCTGCACGAATGTTTGTTGTAGAGGTGTCTTGATTTCTCCATACCTAACAGCTAATTTAGGGACTCGATTTACCTGAGAAAAGTATTCAAGTAGATTTTGTATTGTTGGAACATTTCATAGTGTAGCCATACTGCATATGTGCAGTGTTCTTTTACTTGGAGACACAGTTTAACTTGGCGTGTGTGTACAATTACACCGACCGCTGTGGGAAGACAGGAGCCTGCCAATGCACCCTGTACAGTCCCCAGTGTTTACTGGTAAATCTTTTTGCTGCTGCTGCTAATGGCAAGTTCTCCTAGCGTCTTTAAAATGGAATTAAAATGATAAAAATTGGATTCACACATTGCCTCTTAGGAACATAGTACAGATATTGCATAAGACAAAGCTCACCTTTGTAATTTCTCGGTTGTCTCCCCAAACAGAACCCTCATCCTCGCCCTACCAGCCTAAGCCCAAGGGTTTTCTTGCCTCTCTCTGACTCTGGCCAAATCCCTTGTGCCCTAGGAATCCCACTGCTTTCCCTGGAGGGGTGGATGGGAGGGGGCAGGATGCACTTTTCCTATTTAATCAAGGGAGACTTTCAGGACCCCTCCAGACTTGACCAGCCACAGCTGTCCCAACTCTGCTCAATGGCACTGTCCTGTAGAGCCCTTGAGGGAAGCTCAAATGTCACTAACCTTTGAAGAAGTTGCTTGGGGAAGCTATTTTTAATACTGCCCTGAGTTGACCTCCAGAGACCTCTTTCTAGATCATCTCAAGAAGTGATAAGACTGAACCACAATTCTTAATCCTAAAATAGGCGAAACTGCTCCTCCAACTGGCACTGGTCCTTCTTCCATTTGTTTCTGAAAAAAATCAGTATACTCCTGTCCTTCTGATCTGGGTCTAGGGCCTTGGGCCAGTGGCACAGGGTCCCTCTCTCCCCTCCCAGCCCTGATTTTGGCCTTGATAGATCCCTGTCTATGCTGTTACTTCCACAGATTGGGGGGGGGGGACCCTCACACTGGCGCCATCCCACCCCTCCAGTCTCCCTTACTCTTCTTCCAATCTCCCTAGACAACCTCTCCACTCACTTCTTCAGCTCCTCCCCACAGACCTTGGTCCTTTGTGGGGAGTGGCCCACTTTGCCTTGCAGGTATGAGGGTGGGAAACAGCTCTCCGGGGGCAGGGTAAGGAGGGAGTGGACTTGGGACCAATCCAGCTACAAACCCTCCGTCCCCACAGGATGAAGAGAGGGGAGCTCTTTGATTATCTCACTGAGAAGGTCACCCTGAGTGAGAAGGAAACCAGGTGAGGGCCCCTTTGCCCCTCTCCCCACTCCCCGCCCGAGTCCTAGTGCTACAGGCACTGAAGTCTTGGAGGGGCCTCACTTGCAGTCTGGCTGTTTTGTGGGCTTTGCTCTCCCTACCTGTCACCTCACCCTGCAGAGTAGGAGATAAGAGTAACATGTGCCTGTCCCACCCCAGAAAGATCATGAGAGCCCTGCTGGAGGTGATCTGCTCCTTGCACAAACTCAACATCGTGCATCGGGATCTGAAGCCCGAGAACATCCTCTTGGATGATAACATGAACATCAAGCTCACAGACTTTGGCTTTTCCTGCCAGCTGGAGCCAGGAGAGAAGCTGCGAGGTCTGGTAACGTGGCCTTGGCCCATGTCAGGGTCTCAGGCTCTTTCATCAACTCTCCCAGGAAGAGATTGCCTGGGTTTCTCCCCGATTCTTTTTTCCCCCAGGGTAAAAATCCTACCATTTCAGGCCTGGGTGTCTCTTCAGGTAGGCCCTCTTCCCAAGACTGAGCTGAGCCGGGTTCCCACTGCCTGAGTTCCCGGCCAGGATGGCTAGATGTGACCAGGGAACCAACAAGTGGGTGGCCTAATGAGCCAGCACCTGGCCCCTGGCCTTGGCCCTGAAGTTGGCCAGTGTTAGGAGAGTCCCAGCCCAGGCACCATTTCGGTTCCATCTCAACTGTTTCTTTGGACCTTCCTCTTCCAAGTGCCCCCTGCTGACTTATCCTGATGGTAACTTTTCCTGCAGAGGTCTGTGGGACCCCCAGTTACCTGGCCCCTGAGATCATTGAGTGTTCCATGAATGATGACCACCCAGGCTATGGGAAGGAGGTGGACATGTGAGTGTGTTGGGGGCAAGGAGGTGGCCCATAGGGACAGGGATGCCCCTATGGCCAGGAGCACCTGGCTTGGGAGGGGAGGAAATGGCGGGAGCTATAGCTGGCCCTCCTGCCTTCCTCCCCATCCACCTGGTGCCAGGTGGAGCACAGGGGTCATCATGTACACCCTGCTGGCTGGCTCCCCACCCTTCTGGCACCGGAAGCAGATGCTGATGCTGAGGATGATCATGAGTGGCAACTACCAGTTTGGCTCACCCGAATGGGATGATTACTCGGACACTGTGAAGGACTTGGTGAGAAGGCAGGCCTGCTGGCTGCCGGCCTCAGGCGATGGGAAAAGTCCACAATAGGGGGAGGGAAGTAGCATGCCACAGGATGGAGGAGTCTGCCAGGAGTGACCCCACGTCTTGCGAAGTGCCAGAGGGGCCCCTGCCTTGATATTTTCAGTTCCCCATCCTTGTTCTCTCAGGTTTCCCGCTTCTTGGTGGTGAATCCCCAGGGCCGCTGTTCAGCAGAAGAGGCCTTAGCACATCCCTTCTTCCAGCAGTACGTGGTGGAAGAAGTACGTCACTTCAGCCCCCGGGGGAAGTTCAAGGTACTGGAGCTCCTCTCCCACCCAGGGCCCTGGGGCAGTTGCTGCTGGCCCCTGAAGTCCAGGCTCCATGTCCCCTTCCTTCCCCCAGGGACTCCTTACACCCACAGTTTTCCAAAACACCTGCCCTTCCCCTCCCACCACCCCTGTGATGGTTCCAGCTCAACTTCTGGCTTCAGGGAAGATAGATGTCAGCCAACTAGCTCTGACAGCCTAAATCTCTGCAGTTGCTGGTGGGGTGGAATGAGGGGAACACTGGGAGGGGCCCAGCAGAAGCCACACAAGACTTCATGGCAAACAAGCTCAGGGCCTCCCTGCACTGCAGGGGGAAGGAGACAGGACTGCAGGGGCCAGGTCCAGGTTCTCAGTCCTGGCCCTCCGCAGGTGATCGCTCTAACAGTGCTGGCTTCAGTGCGGATCTACTACCAGTACCGCCGGGTGAAGCCTGTGACCCGGGAGATTGTCATCCGAGACCCCTATGCCCTCCGGCCTCTGCGCCGACTCATCGATGCCTATGCTTTCAGAATCTATGGCCACTGGGTAAAGAAGGGGCAGCAGCAGAACCGGGCTGCCCTCTTTGAGAACACACCCAAGGCCGTGCTCCTCTCCCTGGCTGAGGAGGACTACTGAGGGGCTGGCTGGGGGGTAGATGGGGTTAGGGGCAGGCAGGGAGGGAAAGCCACAGAAATATAAGTCAACTGAAGATTATGTGCAGGCCTCTGTCCAGAGGGGGAACTTGGCCCTGGCCAGAACTCCTGGAACTGGGGCCACTATACCCTCTCAGAGGCTCTGCACAAGAAGAGCAGGCATTCCCATCACAGGATGGTAAGTGCAGTCAGGGCTAGGCCCCACCACGGGGGGACCAGATGTGGTCTGAGAGCCAGAAACCCTCCTGCTTCTCCAGTCCCCAGCTGTACCACCATCTCAGTTTCTCCTCATGGGAGGCCGAGTTCCTGACACTTGGACGCACTTGCCTTAGGGTTCCAGAGTGAGAATAAAAGAGAAGAGTCTGAGATACACAATCACAGGAGATTTTACTGACCTCACAACATCCAGTAACACCATGGGAGCAGGTTTTCCCTGGGGACATGTTTTTAGAGGCATACGGAAGCCCTTACATAATTAACAATAGAAAGGGAAGCTTCTGATATTTGTCTTTCTGGAGTATTATTTACTTTGTGACTTTCATGATGCACAGTTTCGCCTGGTAAATCATTCCGTTCTCCTAGACCCTTTTACAACTGACACTGTACTTTAAGGAGCCCCGTTACTGCATTTTTACATACAGACAGTGGAAATTAGGTTCTTTCAGAGGTACACGAAACACCACAAATGAGTTAAATGAAAGAAGCATTTTCCTTCTGGAGCAGTTTTCTGGGAAAACAAGGAGAACCTGGGAAATTTTGCCTTGAGAAAACAAAGTCAGATCCCTGAATCAGGGAGAAAACAGAATTTTTAACACACTGCCTTTAAGAGCACTCTGCCCCAATTGTTTGAGTATTTGGCCCCTATGTGGTTAATAGTTGACCTCCAAGAGAAACACCCAGCTCCCGGCCACAATCAGTAAGTGGGGCCCCTTCTCCAAGAGACAGTGGCACCCCTCCTCTGATGTCAGAGTCCTCTCCTACCTGGTGAGAGGTGCCTGCCATAGAAGGATGGGGGAAAGGGAAGGAGGACATTCCTGAGGCTGAAGAGCGTGGGGTTTGGCGTGTTTGGAATGTGGCCAGGGAGTGACACGGACACCATGGTGGACTCTTCTCCTTGGCTCTGCATGGCTGCTCACAGCTCTCTACGCAGTTGGCCTGCATTGGAAGCACAGCGGAAGCCTAGGTTGTCTGAGGCTGAATCTGGAGTGTTGCCCATCCTGCCACCAGAGAAGGGGAGAGAGAATGGACATTTGTTGAGAAAGAGGCCTGGGTGCCTTACCTAACTTTCCTGCTGAACCTCCCAAAGCCTGCTGTGTCTGGGGCCCTGAAGACTGGGGAGGGCGTGGTCTGGAAAGAAGCCTGGTTTGAGGGCACTCCTGGGGGAGAGGGGTAAGAAGGGACCTTGGGACTGGGTGGAGGAAGTCAGAGAGGTCCTGAGAGAATGCACTGGAAGGCAGGAAAGGCAATGAAATAACTTCGACTGTCGGCAGTTTAGAATAACTCAGTTGAAAAAAACCTGTCAGCAAGAAGGGAGAACATCATAGTGCCAATCAGTACTTCATACTTCTCAAAGAACTTTCACATATATTTCTTCATTTGTCACTTCCCAACTGCTCTGGAAGGCAGGATTTGTTCACCATTTTACAGACCCAGAATCAGACACTAGAAAGATTTAAATGTCTTGCCCAAGGCCAACCACTGCTTCAGTGGCACAATAGAATCGGTGGCAAACCTAGCTTCCTGGTTCCCAGGCCAGTACTCTCTCTACTACTTTGTCCTAAAAAAGGAGCTGAGGAAAATCCAGGGGCCTCAATGTATCAAGGAAACACCTGCAAACCTGATACCCTGAGGCCACAGAAACAGTGGGCTCTCTACAGTCCTTATGGAACCCTGGAGTAGAAGGAGCTGCATAGAGATCAACCAAAATAATTCTACAGATGAACAAAGTAGAAAGAGTCCTAGAAGGGGACTTGGGAGCCTGGGACTCTACCTCAGGAGCTACCACTAACCATCTGTGTGAAATGAGCAGCTCCCAGGACCTCCCTGAGCCTATTTTTCCTTCATTGTAAAACAAAATGATTGTAGAAAATGACTTTTCAAGTGCCCACCAGTTGGAAGAGTCAATATTTCCATGACCCCTGGCCATGACCTATTGATGTGGCCGTTCCATTTCTCTCCCTCTGCACACCTAGTTATAAGGACAAAAGGAGAAACCCACATAACTAAGATGTTGGACACAAACTCTCCCTTAGTGCTGAGAGCTGGCAAGAAAATGCTCAAGTTGTCCTGGGCTCTTTTGCTTTTCACAGCAAACGCTGCCTGCTTTCTTTTCTGTACGCACAACTCCCAGTGGAGGTAGAGGTGCGGAAGCAGTGCCAACACCAGCTCTGGTGCCACCTGTGCTCTGGGAGACCAGGACCCAGGCCCTCAACCCCCAGCTACCAAGCCCCTCACCTGGTGGTGACCCGTGCCCGGTGATTGGCAGAGCCATCAGCTGTGTCAATCCAGGACGCCCCTCGGAGGACACGCATGTCCTGGTCAGCAGCCTGGTATGGTGAAGCTGTCCACTCCCACACGTTGCCCACGAGGTCATAGAGCCCTGCAGTACAGCAGGCGGGTCAGTCTCAGGCTGGGAAGCACCATACCCACCCCTCCTAGCCATCAAAGGCTCCGGGGGGCAAAAGCTTCCCCAGTGGTGTTTCTCTCTGCCTCATCTATCAGGCAGAATGATCCCACCAACCAATCTGTGAATGCTGACAGCAACTCGATGAGAAATCTTACCATAGTTATTCTGTGGGGGGAAAGCGTTCACTGGGGAGACTCCATGGAAGCCGTCCTCAGCCTTGTCACCCTTGGGGAACTTTCCCTGAGGGGGAGAAATTTAAGACGGTAAATCAAAAGATTTACCATCTGTCCCAAGACAGGTGTTCCTGCCTGCCCAGAAGGAAACTGAGGTCATCTTGTACCATCTGGGGTGGGGGGAAGGGCACGCAGCAGTGACCTGAGGTTTCCATCCTGAGCTCCCAAACCAGCTGGCTCATGTCCTCCACCATCACCTTCCGGCTGGATTAGGAAGTGTGTGATGTCCTCTGCGCCCACAGTGGTCCTTATCAAGCCCATCTCACTCCTACTTTTTCCACTCTCAGCGACTTCCTCCCCTCTGCCTTGAACCCCATGTGCTAAGAGGTTTAGGAAGAAAGGCTCCTCCCCCACCCCGTGCCCTGTACCCCTGCCTTCTCAGGAACCACTGATGCCCATCCTGTGCTCTCCTGTACCATCTCCTTCCCTTCTTCCACCAACAGGTTTAACTCTCCCTCATCCACCCTGACTCTACCTTCCTCATCTTCTGTTCTTTATCTTGAAAAAGTAACCTATATTTGCTGATGCAATTTGTTCAACTTATTCATTCTTCTCCTCCTTAAAATTGGGGTTCAGCTGCCACCACTCTACGGAAGCTGCTCTTATGAATGGGAAGATGAAGGGGCTATAATTTACTCAACACCTACTATGTGCTAGGGCTGCTACATTTATCTCTTTTAATTTAATCCTTGCAAGGTTGTGAGGCAAGTATTTTCTCCTTTTAAAAGACTAGCAACCGAGGCTCAAAATGGTTAATTTATCAAAGATCACACAGTGAATAAGTCAGATCTGTCTTTCTGCAAACTCTGAACCCAAGACCATCTAAAAGGTCAGGCCCTTTTCAATGCCTCCCCTGAAAGGCTGGTGCTGTGCTCCACCTCACTCTACAGAGTCTCCCTGGGGGATCATTCCTGCCGAAGGCATATGCGGGTAACTCCCAAACCACTTGCTCTCACCCAGACGTCTGTCCTAAGCTCCAGACCAATATTTTCAGCCTCTGACTGAGCATATAAATGACCCAAAGGTATCTTAAGCTAAGCTGATCCTAAAGTGATCAAGTTCTATCCCTCTGACCCCCAGCATGCATATTATCTATTCTGGATAATGGTAACACCATTACCCTGCTTCCCAAGTTTGGATTCATGCTTTAATCCAACTCTCTTTCATCCCTCTACTTTTGTTGTTTTGTGAGAAAGATTAGCCCTGAGCTAACATCCATTGCCAATCCTCTTTTTGCTGAGGAATATTGGCCCTGGGCTAACATCCTTGCCCATCTTCCTCTACTTTATATGGTACGCCGCCACAGCATGGCCTGACAAGCAGTGCGTCGGTCTGTGCCTGGGATCCAAACCCGTGAACCCCAGGCAACTAAAGCAGAGTGCAGGAACTTAACCGCTATGCCACCAGGCCAGCCCGCATCCCTCCACTTTTGATTAATCACAAAATCGTGTCTAACTTCTCAGGCATGCCTCTCTCATTTGGCTTCCTCTTGATTCCACTCCTACTTAATTCAAGTGTTCATTGAATTAAGTGGCCCCTGGGCCACTGCCACAGCCTCAAATTCAGAGACCCTCTGCCACCACTGCAGCTCTACTTCCTCTGGTCCTGCACGAATTAGCAACAATTAGCATCCCGCCAAATCAAATGATATTGTTACTCCCCTGTTTAAAAACCTCTGTCGGCTCCCCACTGCTTAGAGGGTAAAATCTAAAATCCTATCTTGGCACATCTGGTCCTTCATAATCTGCCTCCAACCCACTGTCTACTTCATCTCCTACACCTCCTATCTCCCTGTGCTCCAGCCTCTCTGAATCTGTCATGTCTGGAACACACAGTACCCTTTCCTAACACAATGCTGATACTCATGTTGTTTCTTCACTTGGAATGCCCTTTCCTCCACTTCTCACTTGGCAAACTCTTATTCAATCAGCTCAAACGTCATCTTCTCTGTAAAGTCACCCCCAGCACTCTCAGACAGGGATTTACTCCCAAGCACACTCTGCAAATCTTTAACATGCAGCACTACCACATTCTTTTGCTTTACCAGTTTACAGTTTCCAGTTCCATTAGAACACAGAGCCCTCTGAATCCCACAGCCTAACACAATATCTAGCCTATAGTAGGTCTCACTCAATGCTCTGACAAAGGACAGGGGCAAGGAACATATGCCTTACCTGCCACAGGTTGGTGCGGTTCAGCTGAAACTGGTTTCCCCATGGGTAAACCTGACCTGCCAGGACAGCAAGGAGACAGCAGGGGAGGGAGAGGTGAAGAGTTGGGGAAGAAGGGAAAGACAGAAAGAGGGAGGGAATCAAAAGGAAGTTAGAAGGTGATGAGAAAAGAAGAATAAGATTATTTACTTCTCTTTCCCATGCCTGTCCCTTCCACTCACTGTACTGCATTCGGAGCCCTGACCTCCCGATTCGCTCCAGGGCAATGCAATCCTAGGTGTGGTTCTGACTAATGCCAGCTGTAAACTATTTGTTACTAGTTCATCTTACCAGCACCTCTCATGTACTCGTGAGATAAGTACAGAAGTGGAGAGTAAGCATTGAGAAAGTTGTTAATTGGACTTAGACTGGATAAATGAACAAGCAACCTCATGCATCACATCAATAACTTTCACTGTTGGTGTAGCCAGTGTTCATTCAAAGAGTGTGTAGAGGTGTTGACTATGGAGAAGTGCTATTTCACTCTCACAGCTTTTTGTTCAGTTAGGATTGCAGAACAACAAAGTCATGAGCAAATAGTCATTCTTTATATTAATCCCCACACACCTACGAAAAACACATGTAGTTTGGGTAATTCTTTTCTTTTTCTGTGCTATGTTGTTCTGATTATATTTATTGAAATGTAACATGTCTGTGAAATTTCCAACAATAAAAAATTTTACATCTGGTTTTTCATTCCATTTTTCCAGTTATTAATTTTTATGGTATTTTATAGAAATGTTGGTCTGAGATGGATTAGAAAAGAAAACAACAACTGGTCCTTCACCACACAGTTTAAGAAGCACTGCTCTGGGGAGCATGGACCCTTCAGCCCTTTAAAGCCCCCCATGCAGGGCAGGATGGGGAGAAGAATAAAGGGAAATCGCCTTGGCATCTCTATACCCTTCAAGCCTCCTCGGGCAGCAAACTCCCACTCTTCCTCAGTGGGCAGCCGTTTCCCCCGCCAAGCACAGTAGGCACGAGCATCATTCCAGCTCACGTGTACCACTGGGAGCTCCAGTCTCTCTCGGATGCCAGAGCCAGGACCTGCAGGCTGATAGCCAGGATCAAGTGAGACAGGCTTCTGGGAGCTCATGGAAGAGTCTGAGGAAGGCTAGGCTTAGGGTGCCTGAGTTCATCTTTTACCACTAGATGCAGCAAGGAAGTTGGAAGAGAGCCTGGTGAGTGAGGAGAGGTCCAGAGTCAGAAAGAAGAGATTAAACACAAGACTAAAGGGAGAAATGAGATGGGAAAAAGGATTGGGGCAGAGGAAACAGGGTTGCTTGGCCATTCCCTGAAATGTCTCTGTCATCTTTAACTCAGTATTTGTAGATGGACAGGGGTCTAAGGAAGCCAGGCCTCCAGAATGAGAGTCAACAGGGGTAGAAAAGAGGTAGAGGAACCAATTCTTACCTGCCTCCAGAATGCCCTTTCCACTGGAAGCCACCAAAGAACAGACTGCAAAAAAGAAGGAGCATGACTGCAAGACGCTCTGATCCAGCAAGGGCAGAGACTTCAGGCTGAGACTCAGGTGGTCCGAGCGAGGCTATGTCTGCTAAAGCATGACATCTCACCACCCTTAACACAGCGAGGCTTGTCAGGATGTTCTCTTGCCAGTTCAGGGAGTATCTTGAACCCTATATGTATCTGGATCTTTACAGAGTCTCCCTATGCAGAAACCAGCTCAGGGTTAACTTTCTGGGAGTGTGTCCATTTGACTCTTCCAGGGGAGGTTTCTCTTGCTCCTTCCTGCCTCCAGCTCTCACGTTTGATTCTCTACTGTGGCTCAGGTGACCCCCTATCCCATAGGATTCTCTGTCCAGGTCCCACTCCCATTCCCTCAGCTGCAAGCCGAGGTTCTCTCACCTCCATTTGCCGGGTCGCTTTGTTTCTAAGCTCATCGGAAACAAGGTCCTCAAAGACAAAGCTCCATCCAAACATCTCAGCTTCTGTCCGGTACTTTCTCTCCCTGACAAACTCCCTGAAAAGAGATATTCCACTTGGTTCAGCTGACAGGGTTCCATGCCTCACCCTCACCTTCTCCTGCTCCAGGAAACCTCACATATCCTTACCCTATAAGTCACACATCACAGAGTTTTCATGAACTCCAAGGAATTAACCTAAAAGCCTGGCAGAGGATTTTCTTTTAAAATCTGTTGCTGTATGTATAATTCACATACAGTAAAAATCATTCTTTTTAGTGTATAGTTTTGTGAGTTTGGACAAAGCATACAGTCACTATTACAATTAAGATACAGAGCAGTTCCATCAACCCCCAAAAATTCTCCGGTGCCCTTGCCCACTGACCTGTTTTTTGTCCTTATAGTTTTGCCTTTCCCAGAATGTAAATTCACATAAATTGAATCATACAGTTTCTTTCACTTAGCATAATGCTTCTGAGATACATCCATGTTGTTGCCAGTATCAGTAGTTTGCTCCTTTTTAATGCTGAATGGGATTCCACTGTATGGATGTACCATATTTTGTTTATTCACCAGTTGCAAAACTGGGTTATCTCCAGTTTGGGGAGATTAAGAAGAAAGCTGCTGAGGGGCCAGCCCAGTGGCGCACTCCACTTCTGGCAGCCTGGGGTTTGCAAGTTCGGATCCCGGGCACGGACTGACGCACCGCTTGTCAAGCCATGCTGTTGTGCTGTCCCATATAAAGTAGAGGAAGATGGGAACAGATGTTAGCCCAGGGCCAGTCTCCCTCAGCAAAAAGAGGAGGATTGGCAACAGATGTTAGCTCAGGGCTAATCTTCCCCCCCCCCCAAAAAAAAGGAATAAAGCTGCTGAAAAGATTTAAGGGTGAGGAATAGGTCTCTTTTCTGAAAGATCTTCACATATCTAATCTCACAATAATCATGAGAGGACGGCAGAACAGGTGTTATTATCTCCATCTAACAGGTGAAAGAAACTCAGTCGAACAAAGAAGACTTACTGAGATTTTAGAATGGATTTTCATATAGTTTGGTATGGCTTAGCAAATTTCAGCAAGCAGATTGCCAGGGTAAGATGGATTGTTTTCATTGGGCTAGTAGTACCCCATCTGTGCCAGTCCTCTGATATGAGGAGACATTGTTCACCCATCAAAGGGGCATTGAGAATGGAAGCAGTAATCAGATTTGGTAGCAGTAGCCATTTACCAATCTCAGAGCATCTAAACAGTATGAGAATCTTTTACCAGAGAGGCAGAGACAAATTATGGATCCTAAGCAAAGTTTAGGGGCTTGCTGGAGGTAACATATTTCTATCACACAATAGGTCATAATTTGAAATACAAAAGAATGCATACTGTGCATCTATCTAGCTATTTCTGGTTGTCAAGATACCGTGCAAGCCTGATCAGAAGAGATTTCTCCTTCAATTTTAATAACTTTACTGTTTAAAGATACTTCAAAAAAGCATATACAAGCAATGCACATTGTATTGTAGAAAAAGGAGAAAATACAGGTAGGTAAAATGAAAATCATCCATTATCACACCAATTAATATCCTTCCATATTCTCCCCCGCTTCCCACCATCAAGAATTTTTAAATAGCTTTAATAAGGTTCTTCCCTGGAATTACTTTCATTTGGAAGTCAAAAAAACATGGGCAAAATCCATCAACTAATGCAATGTTGTATCTTCTAGTTCTTTTTGAATGTTTATACATTCTATATACATAGTTCTAAAAAATGGGATCATACCCTATATATTATTTTGTAAACTACTTTCTTCACTTAACATCTCATAACTCTCTTTTTGACAACAGGATTTTTAATGGCTGCTAAGTATTCTGTTATATTGATACAATATATTAAGTGATCCTTAATAGTTAATATTTGTTTACAATGTCATCTTTTTAGCTACATGTTTTTGTACAACCTTAATTCTTTCCTTAAGACAAATTCCCCTGAAATCACTAAGTCAAAGGGCCTGAGGAATATATGAACAATCCTTATGCTTATTTCAGTCTGTGTCTCCTGAATCAATTTTTCCCCATAATTTTTTATTATGAAAAGTTTTAAGTCCACAAATGTAACATTTAAGTCATTTCTTACATTTACTTTATTGTTTTTTCTCTTCTCTCCCCTTTCTTTGCCCCTCCTCTCTCTCTGTTGCCCCCGTACCATCTGAAAGTAAGTTATAGATATCTTCTGGACCATTTTTTACTTTAGTTTACCCAAACCATATCACCTTGAGGAAACTGAGGCAGCTCAACATGGCTTCTTAGATTGAGCTAGAATCACAATGTTTGATTCCTAACAAGGCCATTTCCCTAAGTGGAATTCAAGGGACTCTCAACTGGTTATGATCCTTCTCCCAATCTTTTCTCCCTGTTGAAGAGGTTTCTGTTGAATATTTGACTCTTGCCCATATTTCTCAGTGCTGTGTCCTGTGTAATGGAAAATCCACTGGCTCAAGAGTCAGGGGATTTGAGTTCCAGGCCCAGCTCTGCCACTAACAGAGAGTGAGGTAAACCTCTTTGGATTTCAGATTCTTCATCTGAAAAATGTAGATAACACTTATCCCATAGTACTACTGCAAAGATGATATATGAACAAGCTCGTTTCCTTTTAGATATTAGAAATGACAACTAGTAAGAGCCTTTATTCCTCCTGGAAGAACATCTGATGTACCTGAAATCTTTGTTGGTGACAGGAAATATATCAATGGCAAAGGGTTTTACTGTCACCTCCCGGACGGGGCCTTCACCATCTCTGCCATCTGGTGAATTTGTTCCCATCTGGAATCTCCCACCTGGTAGCTGGACCATGCCGGTAGCCTGCCCATTCCCTGCAGAGAAAAAGGAGAGTCATCAGTAATACATGAGTATATATAAAACAAGTGGCAATATCTGGATCATATATAATACTTATAATGGTATAATGAAAAAAATGGAACCTTAAAAATTTGGCTTTAAATTCTTGTTCTGCCACTTAATTTGCTGGGTAATCTTAGGCAAATAACTTAATCTGAGTTTCAATTTCTTCATCTGTAAAATGGAGATAATATCTAACTATCTCATAGGCATGGCTGTATGAATTAAAATAACTTGGGCAGAATGTTGAGCACATGGTAGGTTTTCAACAAATGTTTATTTCCTTTCCTTACCTCTCTATTCCTCTACACAACAATCCTTTGTCCCAGGTAGGTAATCTAGACACCACACCCTGAAATACATCTAGCACCTTTCTACCCATACTTCTGCTCATGCTGTTTCTCTGCCTCTTCTTCTTCACTTGCTGAACTCTTATCAATTCTTAATGATTTTCACCATTATATCATATGCTCCAGACAGGAAACGACTACATCTATTTTGCCAGTGTATCCCTGGCACCTAGCACAAGTGCACAATAATTACCATCAAATAACTGAATGAGCTCCTTCATACTTGCTGTTTGAATGCCTCAGAAAATCACAGACTTAAATCTTTAACCCCCTTATTTAACAGGAGGAAACCAAGACCCAAAAAGGAAAATGACTTAAAGAGCTTAGCAGGAGCCAGAACTAGATCCAGGTCTCTTTACTTCTAGGTCAGTGCTGTTTCCAACAGGCCACACTTCTCTGGCTTGATGTACTACTTTGTGTTGTTTCTCGGTAAGGATGTCTAAGTATCGTAAGTTCCTCAAAGGCAGAGTGCACTTCTTTTCATGTTCCTCAGGATCCTATCTTTGGCCCTCTTCTCATTCTCATTCTGACACACTCACACTGATGATTTCATCCATTTCAAGGGAAAAAAAAAATGGAGCAAGCAGGGAAATCTCAGATTAAAAGGGAATTAAGAAACAACATACAATTGCAACGTATGAACTTTGATATTAACTCAACAAGTAAACTATAATTTAACAACATCTATAGTAAGTGAATTTGAACACTAACTGGATGTTTAACGATATTAAGGAGTACTGTTAATTTTTTAGGTGGGAAAATGGTATGGTATTTTTTTCGTAACTTCTTGTCGTTTTGGCTATTCAACCTGAACATTTACGAATAAAACTGTATAATGCCTGGATTCACTTCAAAATGTTCCCAGGAGAAGGGAAAAGTGGGAGGCATACCAAAAAAGCAAGATTAGCCATTAACTGCCAATTTGCAACTGTTAAACTGGGCGGTGAGTGGGTGAGGGGGCTTATTATATTCTTCTTTTTTACTTTTTTTATGTTCAAAAGATCCCAAAATTATAAGTAAAAAGGTGAGATACAACGATATGAGCTGTTAACCACCTCGCCAAGTTGGCCGCCTCTGAGAGGCGCCTCCAGCCGCTTCCAAGCCCGTCCAGGAAGAGGGCATAGATCCCAGTCTCTTTCCCCACCAGGGCAGAAAGCCCCACCTGTTTCCTGATGCCTCCTGGGACAAACGACGTCAGGGGAAAGCGCGCAGGCCAGCACACTGACCTAGCTCGAGCCACGGGCCGGATAGGAGGGACAGCAGGGTCAGCAGCCGCAGCGAGCAGCCCATGCCGGGAACACGAGCCCTGGGAACACAACCAGCAAGCTACACACACTGTGCGGCTCTGCTGCGCATGCGCCGCGCACGCACCACGTCAGCAGACCTCCCCTCTGCGCTCACGCACGCGCACTGCCCCCTCCAGCATCCCCGTTTCCAAATTGCAGAGCCTGGTCGGCCCAGAGGCCAAGGTAGCGCCTAGTGCCTGAATTGAACCAGCGTGGGGCCACTTAAAGCAATTTTCTCGGGTTAGCGTTGACTGCCAGACCAGAAGCCCCTTCATTATCTTTTGAACATTTGGACTGATTTCCTTCCCTTTTATATAGATTCCTTTGTGCCCTGGAGTACCATAACAAGATCACAGAAAAGGTTTCAACTTAACATTTATTGCACACTCACAATTGCCAAGTTCTCAAAATACAAAGCTTAGCAACATAAAACTTCACCTTCAAGGGCTGCGGAGATATATACCAACTGTATAAAAACAATTTTGTGGGAACATGTAGGAGAGAACACTAATTGGGTGAGAAAAACAAACTGGAGGGTTTTGAGATGGATGTTTCAGCATAAGCAAAGGTTCAGAGGTATGAAAATATGGTCCGTCTGAAAATTTGTCTCTCAGCCCTTAGTCGTCATCCTTCAGCCGTCTTTTTACTTCTGCCTCTTTTTCCATTTATGCCACTTTATACTTGCAGCTTTTTCAACTCCCTTGCCTCTAGTTCACCCATCTTTCTACCCGCAACTTTTCTGGGGAGCATTTTAGCAATGCTCCTTCAAAGCATGAAAAATCTGACTGATCCAATAGTTCTACTCATAGGAATTTATACTAAGCAAACAGGGATGCTTTCAAAACCTTAAGTTACTTAAGTATTATTTACATTAGCATAAAAATTTTAAACTTAAATGCTTAACAATAGGAAACTATTGGATAAATTAAATTACATCCATTAGAAGAAATTATTAAACCATTAAAGTTTGCTTTTCAAGGAATATTTAATAACAAGGTGGATTAACATATGCTTATCTAACATGTATTTTTTATCACTAAAGCTAAAGCAAAACATCCTGTTCATTGGGTAAAAATGGCCCGCTTTATGTGTGTACACTGCAGTGCAATTAAAAAAAAAACGTGTAACTATAATTTCAGAACTTCAGAATTTGAATAGGTGCCAATGCTCTCTCCTTTTTTCATAAGGGAAAAAAAATTTCTTTCAAGATCATTTGAAGCGTGGACAAAAATTCCATAGCTATATTCTTAGGTTCACTGTAGCATCTTCATGATTCAGATGATACAAAGGAAGCTTCAATTCAACCTTTTAGAGAAGACATTCCAGCTCGCATGATCTCATCAACCAGGAGAATGTTGGTGGCAATCACAGTGCTGAAAGGGGAAAAAAAAAACCAGATGGCTCAGATTTGAGATATGAATCCTAATTCAACTTAATTTTCAACTGAACTGTGCAAATTACATCCAATTAAGTTTCCCCTTTCCCCGCCATACGTGGAAAGTGAGTTTCCCCTCTATACTTTCAGTTGATTACATTTTTTCTGGGAAAAAAAAGTAACTAAACATAACATACCAAATTAAGAGTATGATGATTCCCTAAAAGTTATTTTAATTTTGGCTTTCCCAAACTTACCAGGAGTGAAGAAGTTGTTTCTTTACACAATAGTTATCCCATATGCCGACTTCTGCTGCTACCATTGGCTCACCTGAAAAGTAACCCAGTGTTCTTAAAGTCACATATAGTAGGTTGTAAGATCAGAATGCTGTCTAAAAGAATAGTATTTTGTGCTGCTTTGCTCATCACTGGTAACTCATTTCCTCCAGTATTAACTACGAGAACCCAAAGTTCCTCAATTAGTCCAATTTTGTAAAAAACATGACTCCTGTGCACAGTATCTTTGATGAGTGGCTTATCTCTACTTGGAAGACTTTCAGTGACAGGAATGCACTATTTGGTTACCAAATGTTTGAATATCTGTTTTTCTGGATACATTCTTGTCTACCCACATTGAAGTATAGCACTTGAACTATTATCTGGCCAAAATGGGCTTACCAATTCCCTCATTTCAGAAATCTTTTCTATTTACTTGAATGTAAATGATGCTGTTAACAATAGATCTTACACATAATGCATGGATATACTTGTAAAATTTGTGTTGTTATATTGCTCTTAGGCCAGGGCTTTAATCATTTCATTAGATTTGTTCCCCTATTCCAGCAATTATTTGCTATTCTCAAGTCTTTTTTCACCTGTGAATATGGTCATCTAACGTATTTTCTTATCAAAGTCCCTGATAAAAAACTGAGTAAAGCCCAATATGAAATCCTTCAATATTAACCTGAACCACCTACCACTACTCAGCAACATCAACAAATCCATATTCTTTGAAATTATTCAAATGTCTACTCTATTCCCTTAATTACTATATCTAGTCATTCTATTTTTATATCATATTTTAGAACCCAGAGTTCCCTGATGGCACTGGTATCAAACTGCAAAACAACTTTCCAAGATTCTTTCATCTCCAGTTTTGATCCTTCCTGGCTTTACTTCACATATATTATCTAGTTCTCTCCCTACAAATAGCTGCACTCTCTTACCTGTGTTCAAGTCCACACCCACAAGTTGACCTGATTCTGAATGTTCTGCTTGAACTTTAACTAGTGTTTCCTGAAGGTCAAAACCAGAGTTCTGAGCAAGAACCTAAAGCAAACAAGTTTAATCCTTTAGAAAACAGGACCTAAAAACTGATAGTCAAGTGTACAATAAATGAACTATTTCCAATTAATAATTGAAAAGCCCTTTATGAATGAAAACAGACCAGTATTTATGCTCATGTCAGAAAATAACGTTACTAACCAACTCACTAACCCACCCCAAGCCCAGCAATACACTGGTCATAAACTATAACCCCAAATGAGCATACAATAGAAAAGTCATGATTTTGAGCAGTTAAACTAAAATAAGTAAAAACAAAAAGCAATCTTGTGCTTGTATATAATCCCTACACTGCAGACCCTCTTAAAACAGTTATCTCTTGCCATCCGAAACTTCCAGATATTCAAGTCTCCCTTCCAGAGGAACCAAATACATTTGGATGATGAGAGAGACCTCTTCTGATGTTAGGGAGAAAACTGGTTTTTTCAAAATCCACATGATGAAAAAACCCACATTATCAGAAAGCTTTCATCAGTTGAATCATTTTACTCTAGTTTAGAAAATCGACTGTTAAAGTATGCATACCTTGGGAATAATGAGCAATGCATCAGCAAATGCTTGAACTCCAAGTTGGGCCCTGCCCTTCACACTGGGCTTATATTTCATCAGGGCTTCTGCCATTGCCACTTCCACTGCACCAGCACCTGGAACTACACAGCCTATTGGGTAGGGGAAGAGAGAGATGCTAAGCTACAAAAAAACTATAAAATCAATTAGAAGAAAATATATCAATTAAAACACACATACATGAAAAGCCATTAATTTCTTGAGAATTCAGTATAATAGCAATTTTAATATTGCATTTGAAAGCAATACAAGCAATATATCAAATAGCAGAATGATTCAACTTAACTAGCACTTGGAACCTCTTGCAATTCATTTATTTATTTGTACGAATTCATTTATTTGTATCAACTTTTAATAATGATATGCTATGAAAAAACTTAGCATACCATCATAAGCATTTTAAAAGGAAGACTTTACTTTTGCATGGTGTCTGGCTGTGTAAACTACTGATAAAAAGAACACAGTATTCAGCCATGCCTTTTAGACTAGCAAAAAGAATATAATTTAAATACAGTGAGGATCTTACCATCATCAATAGCATTTTTAACAGCCCTCAAGCCATCTCTTATTGCATCCTTGATTTGTGTGAGTGTGTGCTTATTTGGTCCTTTGACCAATAACGTGACAGAGCGAGGATTGTTACACTTTTCAATAAAGGTGAACTTCTCTTCTCCCTATGTGAAGAGATAATATTTTCAAGAATGGAATATGGTTGGACAAAGACTGAACAGAGAGGAGAGGCCTATGGAGAAATAAGTAGCGAATTAATAGGGAACGATTACAGCAAATTATTTCTTAAAAAGTCACATAAAAAAGAAATGTGCTTCTTCCATCAATGGCTTATCATTACTAACACAAACCATCAAAATGTATATAAACAAAGCAAAAATCTGATCCTGAGTTTGAATGTATTTTTACTACTGAGAAATTCATTAACCAAAAAGTATTATTACCTTCAGAAAGAAAATACACTTACCAATGTATACTCATAGACAAGTCCTGCATGTCCCAAACAATCAGGATTTAGGTCATCAAAAGAATTCAGAGCTACGCCACCACAAGCAAGAGTCAGCCTGAAATATTCAAGTGTGTTAAGGGAAATGTATAAGTGATTTTATTATTTACACATTTAAAGAGAAGATTAATAATTTTTAGGAAGCAGTCTTTCAGAATTACATATTAAAACTATATTCTAAAGGGTATTTTAACTTAAGGCTTTCCATTCACCACCAACCGAAAACTGGTCTCTTCCCCCAACTCTCCATTTAAACCACCCTCCCCCCAAGTCAGGAAATACTCCTCTGATATGAAACCTGAAGGTGGACAAGAGCTCTTCATTGTGGTGGGCTCTTTGGGAGAAAGTACTTCTCTGAAACCCCTTAATGCTGTCTCTTTGACATACAAAAATACATACAGTATATATCATGGTTTCAAGATAAAACAAGTATACACCAATGTTCACAGCAGCATTATTCAAAATAGCCAAAAGGTAGAAATCCAAATAAATGTCCACGGACAGATAAATGAATAAACAAGATGTGGAATATCCACATAAAGGAATATTATTCACCCTTAAAAAGGAATGAGATTCTGATACAAGCTACAATATAGATGAACTTTGAAAACATCATGCTAAATCAAATGAGACAGACACAAAGGACAAATATTGTATGATTTCTTTTATATGAGGTACCAAATTCAGAGAGACAGAAAGTAGAAGAGGATTTACCAGGGGTAGGGCAGGGTGAGAGAAATGGGGAGTTATTGTTTAACGGGTACAGAGTTTTAGTTTACAATGATGAAAAAGTTCTGGAAATGCAAAATGGTGATTCACAACAATGTGAATGTAACTTAATGCCACTGAATTGTACACTTTAAAAAATGGGTAAAATGATAAATTTTATGTACACCTTATCACAATAAAAAAAAAATCCAAAGTAAACAGAGGGGAAAAAAGGAATAATCCCAGTTAACTTGCAAAATAAGTAAAATTTGTATCACTCAGATAATCTGCTAGCCGTACCTTTCCATATTTCTTCTTTTAGCTCTGCGCAGAGCTACTATGCCTTCTTTTGCAAGAGCATCTAAGGAAAAGGGGTCAATTCCCTGTAACAACAACAAAAAATTAGTTTCAACATATTCTACTTTAAAAATAAAAATGGCTATCAGACTAGTTTATGAAGCAAAATTTCATTCTCACCTTTTGATTAATAACAACAAATCCTTTATCTGAATCACCACAGACTTTCCTTTTCAGTTCTATTATTTTTTTAACTCTATCTTCAATGAATTTTCTTTCAGCTTTTACTAGTTTCTCTCTTTCTTCTGCACTCTTGTAAAAAAAGCCAGAATTCACTTCCCTATTAGAAAAAGTTAGAGAAAGGGCGGGAAATGGTTATTTTTTGAGTAGAAGCAAAGCCAGCAGCCTCAGAAACTGGGTTAATCTTGAAATTTAACAAAGTCACTGAGCTCCAATCCTGCCCCTCATACTTTTTTTTTTTTTTTTTTTTGTGGGGAAGACCAGCCCTGAGCTAACATCTGTTGCCAATCCTCCCCTTTTTGCTGAGGAAGACTGGCCCTGGGGTAACATCCGTGCCCATCTTCCTCCACTTTATATGGGACGCCGCCACAGCATGGCTGACAAGCAGTGCGTCGGCGGGCGCCCGGGATCCGAACTCGCAAACCCCGGGCTGCCAAGCGCGGACTAAACCGCTGCGCCACCGGGCGGCCCACATTTTCAGGTATATATTTCCTATAATTCTTCCAAACCCAACTGAGATATTATTATCCTTACAGTGGGGAAACTGAGTCTCACAAGTACGTGACTTGCCCAAAATACCAAGTTCCTCCACTGTACGGGGCCATAAACTCACGTTTTTTCATATTCTAATGACACATTGCACGTAAGAATATATGCATCTTCTACTCTTTTTCTCATATCAGGATGCCGTGCCCCGTGGTCCAAAACAAGACCTCTGATTAAGCTGTTAAAACACAAAAAATTATATTGTTATTTATTTCCAGATGGGGTGTAACACATGCTACCAAATTAAAAACACTGAATTGAAACTGTTGATAATTTTCATACAATCAGCTTTATTTTTTGAGTTATCTGAATAAGACTTCTGGGTGAAACTTTGGCAGGTTCAATTGAGAAGAGGCAATATTCCAGATCATGACTAAAACAGGCCATTCAAACAAAAGTAACAACCCTACCTTGTACAGAAAATTCTGCAGAGAAATAGTCTCAACTGGTAGGCTATCAATTGTGATCATCTCCTTTAAAAATTGTTTTCAAACTAGGTCTTTGAAATAATATATATATTTTTAATTCCCCAACAGTCTCCCATTATGCTTTATATCCAACAGTTCAATAAATGCCAAATGACTGATGTAGCTCACTTTTCAGAATCGTCCTGACTATAAACACATCATACCACTAACTTCAAGGGAAAATATTAGTGAGTACATTAAATACTCATTTAGGCAACATACATTAATTCGAAGACAAAAAAAATCAGCCAAAAGATATGTATTGTATAAAGCACCTATAAATTTATAAACACTTTGTAAGTATTTCATAGCATTCTACCACCTACCTTGTATCAGTTTCAGATTTATGTTTCATCTCCATGATCTCAACCATGAAGAGGTCAATAGGTTCATCTTTTTTTTTAATGGCCAAAATGGAGTCCACTACAGCCTACAACAGGAGTATAACCATTAAATGAATTTGATTTGCAGAAGTTGAGACACTTACGTTGCTTGTTCTTCAGGTAAGTTTAAAGCAGACAGCTTCTTAACTTTAAAATCTCTGAATTGATCTAAGTTTTTTTCTATGAGCTCACAGAATACATTATTTGTAAAAGACTGAAATCATTTACATTTCTGAAATCTCAATTTGTCATTACCAAGAATCATGGACATCCCTCCTGTTATTAAAAATACTGATAACAGAAAGCTTTTTAAATAATGAAATCTCCATTTTATAAACCTTTTAACGAAAGCTCTGATTATAAAGGTAAACGCTTTATAACCTGGTCAGATCATTTGATTTTCTCATTTTACTTTTTGGGAACACAGATCAGGTTATTATTGCCACAAAAATGAACCTACTCATTTCACAGTATGATACTATGAAGACTCTAGATAGCACCTATAATTGGAATTGGTAAGTATACTGATATTTCCAGTATCAGGGGTTTTCAGTATAGGTGTACTGTACCAGATATGTTCCGATTTTAACACATACCTCTGTTAAGACATCAGCAAGTTCAGCATGAACTTTGGTACGTAGGGATGTTCTGGCAACATCTATAAGCGTTTCCCTGTCCATCTCTTTGGTTACTTTGACTTGTTCCAAAAACTGAAGTGCCTTTTCCTTTGCAGCTTCAAATCCTTCTGTTATTATTCTGGGATGAAGACCCTATAATCAACATACAATTACAAAACCACCACTAACACTGGAGTTCTTCAATTAGATGCAACTATATAGTTTACAAAAAAGTAAATTTTTGAAGGGATATTCTGGATCATTCCTACCCTTTAATACAATTAATTAATATAATGTCCTGACTTTCTGAATACATTTAAAAGGATAAATAGTCCTTTCAATGCAGAGGAAAAGAACAGACATTGCTCTAGCACAGAATCAAAACCAAGGGAACTATAAAGCACACTTGGGTGTTCACTGTGCAAACTACAAAGAATAATGCCAAAAAATTACAACTATGTCATAACAACTTGCAGTCACTAGAAAGGACCATTATATCCTTTCCACAGGTAATATGAAATTAATTCACACCATTTACTAATAAAAAATAAACAGGGAAACTAAGAGTCAGCTTTCTCTCTCTTTCCAGGAAATTCTTCCGGACATTGGATTAGTACTCACTGAGGTTTGCTTTAACCTTGGAACTACTCAGGGCTAAAAAAGTTGCAGAACTCTTATTAAACTTTTTGGTTGACTTTTCCCTTATAAATATGACTAGTCTTCAATATCCCATTTCTAGATCTCAATTATAAATCTAAGTTATAGACAGATATAAATCACACATGCAATGCAACTTGATAAAAAAAAAAAAACCTTCAGGCCAAGAAATGTTCCTTAACTTGTCCACGATCACAATAAATTTATGTCAGACCAGAATAAAGACTCTGGTTCCCATATTTAATCCCTCCTGCTCGTTACATTCTACTCTATGGCCTCAGTTCCTATTAACACACCGATTTGTATAAATAAAACTCAGATGATTTCCTACACACAATAAATATAACAGAAACATGAGAATCGTATACTTCAGAAATGTAGAGATCCGCCTGTTTCAGCAGCTCTCCAATGATTAGGACATTGGAAGTGGTACCATCACCAGTTATGTCATCCTGGGCTGTTGCTACTTTGGCTATTAAGGAGGCTGTTGGATGTTGAATTTGCTGAAAGCAGAAAAAGAAAAATAATTACTTTAACAACCTAAAATGAAACAGTCCAAATATACCTTAAAGTATGTGAAGGGTCTGCTTAAGTGCTATCCATTTGTACAAACTGGCCAAGTGTTCAGCCACGTATTACTTTAAAAACTCAACATTAGCTATTTTGCATATCAGTTTATGATGACCCAAACATTTTCATATATAAACTTACTTCTCAGATTATTTCCACTTTACTGATGAGGAAACCTGAGGCTCAGTTAACGTTTATTCACGGTGCTGGAGCTAACAAGTAATAGTAACAAATAATTTCAAATCCATGCACGCCTCTATGACAAATCTAGGGCTCTTGTGAGGGTAAACCAGTACCTTCTAAAAGGAAAGCCCAGCAGACTCCGGTATTACTTGGCATTGACCAAAAGAAACAAAAAGAAAACAAAATAGCCCTCTTAGCAAAGATCATTAGTGGATACTAAATCACTGTGTGGAAGGGTTGTAGAAGAACAAGATATTCATGTCTCCAGTATCACCCACAGATTCTTAATTACTAAGAACCCAATCAAGGCTCCTGCGCTGCTTCTGGTTATCTCTCCTTATTTTCCTTTAATCTAGAACAGTTTCCCAGCCTTTTATGTCTTTGGGGACAATGACAGTTTTAAGAATCGAGGCCAGTCATCTTGCAAACTATCTTATTATCTAAAGTTGCCGACGATAACCATTTTCAGCAAGAATACTACATAAGGGGCCGGCCCGGTGGTGCAGCGGTTTAGTTCACACTTGGCACCCAGGGGTTTGCGGGTTTGGATCCCGGGTGCCCTGCGACGCACTGCTTGTCAGCCATGCTGTGGCGGCGTCCCATATAAAGTAGAGGAAGATGGGCACGGATGTTAGCCCGGGGCCAGTCTTCCTCAGCAAAAAGAGGAGGATTAGCAACAGATGTTAGCTCAGGGCTGGTCTTCCTTACAAAAAAAAAAAAAAGAATACTACATAAATGACACGTATACTTCTCACTGTGTTCACTTTATAATTGTTTGTTAAACTATAAATGTTTAATGTGATTCTTTGTATTTATGTTGTATTTCACAATAAAAGATTAAGTAAAACAAAAAAAATCACATAGATATGCTTTCCTGACATCAAGTTTAAACTATGACTCCAATTGTTTTCTGCTAGCACAGGCCACCACTTAGCCCACTAAACACAAAAAAGGACTAGGTTAGCTAGTCCTTCTGAAGATACTTACTACTATCAAAATCCTAAATTTTATTCTGAACTCAAAACACGGGCGTGTCATTTCCTTTTCTTAAACTCGAACTGCTAGGTTTTAGGAACTTAGGGATGAGTAAAACGATTGTTCCTCTCAATAATCTCATATTCTTGGTCACTGCGACTTTGAAAAATGGCAAAGTAAAAGAGTTTTATCTCTCTTCCAGTTGGAGGTGGAGAGATGAGATGCATCAGTATCGCTGTTTCAAAAAGCCAAAAGTATAACTATCCTGTCGCATTTTGCCCACCTGATTATGTCAATTGCCCTTAGTTTTTCAGATTTTATTAGAATTGACTTTAATCATTACAATTCTTTAACCCAGGCATTAAATGGCAAGAGTAGGGAATCAAAAACAAGTTTATCAGACTCCAGAGCTTCTCAGTGTATTATATTGTCACTACTATTATTGATTACATTCCTTTTCCACTTCCTCCAGTATCTGAAAGACTACCTGTTGCCAGCTGATGAATATGATTTTCTCCTACCTTGAGAATGAACATTAAAAATCTCCCCACAAATCAAACGTACTACGGAAAACCGACATTTCTGACTTAGCATAGCAGCCTCTCACCATTTCGTGAAGCAGCACGTTGCCATCTTTAGTAAGCTTGATGTCTCCAGCACCAGAAACAAGCCTGTTCAACGGGCAGAAATGAATCAGAGTGACTTTTTCAAAGGAGGTCAATTTAAGAGCCCCATAAAAATACAGCTTTACCCAGACTCTAAAGAGCCTGGGCAGGTGGGGTTGGTTCTCTCCTCCCGGTAACAGCAACTATGCAGCGCCCACCCCCTCCCTTCAGAGAAACAGTCTGCTGAGTCCTCAGGGTCCCTGAAGTCCCAGAGCGCGGCGAAGCGCCGCGCACGCGGGCAGCTTTGTTCTCCGCGGAAACGGCATCCACTACAAGAGGAAATGGCCCGGCAGGAAACAGGGCCTACCCGGGAGAACACGGGGAATAAGGGCCGCAGCGGCGGGCGCGGAGGCCCGGAAGCGGCGGGCTCGAGGCCGCGGTCCCCCCGGCAGCGCGAGGTGCGCGGCGCCCCCGGCCCTTCCCCCAAGCCCCGCCTTACATCTTCATGGTGCCCTTAGGCCCCAAGTTGGTTCTCAGCACGTCCTGCAGCCCTCGAGCCGCGCTGATGTTGACCGCCAACGCCGCCTGGGCTCGGGCAACCTCAGCCTTGGGGTTCAGGGTCTTCACGGCCGCCATGGCTGACCCCGCAGAGAAACAGGATGAGAACCAAGTCAGAAACGCCTTAAGCCGGCTCAGCGTGGCCAGGAGGCGTTATCCGAGTCTTCTGGAAAAGTCGGGCGCGCCCGGCCCACCCCCAGCGTGCCCGCGCGCTGCCGCCATTGGGCCGCAGGTCGGACGGCGCAGCTCATTGGGTCGCGGCCGCACCGCCGCCTGCGGCCCCGCCCCTCGCGCTCTGGCCGCCGCGCCATGGCGCACGGGAGGAGCCTGTCACCCGGAAGTGAGGTCTCGGCGGGTTCCGGTGTCTCCGCCGACCAGGATTCAGCTTTGCAGACCCGGGACCTGAGGAAGGGGGCGGAGCGCGGTGCGCAGGCAGCTCTGCGCTAGGCAGGGCCTGTTGGCCGCGCGCGTCTGGGCGTGACTGGGGAGCGGGCGCCGCTTCCCGGAGATCTCTGGCCTAGTGGGGTAGTGGGCTTCCTCTTTCCCCCACTCGCGCGGTTTGCCGTGTTTCCTCCCCTTGCTCCTTTGGTCCCTGTCACGAGAGTTTTCTTGACTATGTATGCTTGACGATGTTCTAGGTGCTGGGGGGATACAGAAGTGAATCTGATAAGGGCCCTCGCCCAGTGTCCTAGGTGTTTTAAGCCTAGGGAAGGTGAAGAAATGTAATGGAAGTTAGAAAGTGCTAGATGCCTTTAGAAAGCCGCAGGATTGGTGCGATGGCAGTTGAGGAGAAGCAAGTCAGTCCACCCTTTGGGCTCAGGAAAACTGTTGAGGCCTGAGGCCATCAAGGCGGGTTTGAAAACTCAAACTTAATTGAGCAGTGGTGTCGGCCTTTGACATGACTCCTTTTTAGCATAAAAAAAATTCTGGAAGTTGTCCACAATTGTTTTCTAGTATTAGTCCCCCCAAATACCAGGTATTCAGTAATGTTTTGTATTTTATTTTTATGGATAATAATGAAAATTGTTCAGAATTCAAAAGATGCCAAAGGGCATATGGTGAAAAGTAACTCTTCTCCATCTTCTCGTTTAACCCCCTCCGTACAAGCACAGTTACCTTTAGATACTCAGATGCTTTCTGAATTTATAAATAAATATAAGCATTTTTCCCCCACACAAAATGGAAATTTATGATACACACTATTGGGTGTATTATACTTAAAGTATCTTGGAGGATGTACCATGTGAATACAAATAAGGATTCCTCATTCCTATTAACAGCTGCATGATATTTTTTGTAATAGTGACATAATTCACCAGTCACCTATTGGTTGACATTTAAGTTGTTGCCAGTCTTCTGCTATTCAGGCTGCAATGAATATCCTGGAGAAAATTATAAAATTATTATAAATACGTATATGTGCAAACCCACTTAAGTGGGTTTGTATGTTTGAAAATCACAAAAGCATCTATATACATTTGAGTAATAGCATGAAACAGTAGAGGGAGACTCGTGATTAGTTCTGCAGATTGTACTTGGTGTGCATGCGGGTATATTTAACTACTGTTGGACATATTGGGAGACATGAACAGAAATGAAGATTGTGGCATTTCAGGCATCTGCTTGCAGGTAGGGAAAGGGGGATTGGAGACTTCCATGCTTCTAAGGTGCAATATTAAGGGGGCACCAAAAACTCAGTAATTGAGATCAGTAATATTTTAATGGAATATTTTTTAAAAATCAAAATTAATGCAAAAAATCCACAGTGAACAAGTATCAGAATTTTATTCATCTCCAGTAATATCATACAAGGCCTTAGACAAAGTCTCAGCAAAACAGAAGGATCCACATGATCCCTGTAGAGGCAATCTGTTTGCATGTATCATTCTACTGGTCTTGATTATCACACTTTCAAGCAAATTAATAATTTTCATTATCTGATGCAAAATAGAGTTGCAGGGGAGTGTTGCCTATATGCTAATGCATGTATAGAATGAAAGAACTTGAATATGTCTTTTAGAGAATTTCAAACAAAAAGTCACATTGTGGGAGCACATCCATTTTAGTCCATGATTGAAGAAATTGAGGTGGCAGCGAGTGCTTAGGCATTTGGTTCAGCAGGGATTTCAATATAGAAGGAAATTTTAAGGAAAGAACTCTAATGAGGCGATGAGGCGGGGTGGTGTTTTAGAAAGAATCCTAGAGTCAAAAAATTTGAGTTTGAATTCTAATTTTGCAATATTTACCAGTATGTGACCTTGGATATTACTTAACTTTTTTGAGTCAACTTTCTAATCTATAAAGTAGGGATAAGTGACATCTTAGAGAAAATTAAATGAGATTGCATGTGTAACATGCTTTATAGTGTGTCAGACATGGAAGGTGTTAAGTAAATTGCTACTACTGCATTCATATAATGTAGTTAACTCTATATAATTTTCTTACCACCTTTACATGCAGTGTCTCTTTTGATCCTAATATGAATCCTTTGAAGTGGATAGATCAGGTATTATTAAACCAGTCTCACAGATGATTAAATCAACACAGAGAGGTTAAATGGCCAACTCAAGGTTGTACTGTGTTGTGTTGGGGAGAGCCAAAAACCTAGATTTCACCCTTGACTCCTCTCTTTGCCTCAGTCCCCCATATTCACATACTTCCTGAATGTTTTCACATTTACTTTCTAGCTATTGCTCCTCTCCACTGTCAAAACTGACTATAGTGGAGCCGTTTTAAAATGGAGTCCAAGCTGCCTTTCTAGAGAAACTGCCTTGCCGTTTGAACCCTGGACAGGGCCAGTCCTTTGGACTAGGCAAAAATGGCAATTGTTTTATAGGTAATTGTTTGAGAAGTCAGCAGGAGAACGGACATCCTGATCACAAAGACTGAAGATTATGGACTTTCTGAAGATAGAATCAATAGTTAATCAATGTTTAGCCAAGACTAGCTCTCTGCCTCCAACTCCAATTAAAATTCTTTGTAACACAACCTTCCTTCTTTGCCTGTAGTAGACCCTAGTGGGACACTATTTGGGTTTCTTCCTGAATCTGTGCTCCCTAAGTTGCAATTCTTGAGACCCCAAATACTTTTGCTTCTGTCAATGCAAATAATCCATAATCAATCTATAATTCAAAATTGGGGTGAGTTTATTATGAGCAAGGTCTGAGGACTATAGCCCAGGGCCTTCCTTCCCAAGGAAGGAAGGGCACCAAAGAAGTGGGGTGTACAGAGTAGTTATATATGTGTCTTGGAACAAAGAGCATACACATGTGACAGGAATATCTCTTTTAGTACTGTCACGAGATGCTTAGTTGGCACAGCAGGGCAGTGGTCAGCAGATCAGTGGTCACAAGGTGAGCACAGTAATTAATCAGTAATTAATCCTTAGTTTCCAGGAAATGATGCTTATTCTTAAAGAAATGCTGATATGGGGAGAAGTTACATCCCTATCTTTAAGGGCATCATTCTTGTCTTTGGGACTTAGTAAATGTTTAAAGCAGATGTACAATGCATGCTCAACAGGCCATGTCAGGCCTTTTTGCAAAAACAAGGTCAGGCCTAATTAGTTTTAAACCAAATTGCTTCCTCATATACTCCAGTATATCCTATTGGTTTTCATTTATTTATCATTTTCCCCCTTTTGATCCATAATCTTTCAAATAGAAAGCATTGATGATCAAAATATTATCCCTCAGTGCTAGGGTGGTTGCTGCCTGCCCTGGGTCCAACATGTCCCTCAGTGCTAGGCTTCCATCTCATTTATTTGCCTAGTTATCCACATTGGGGGGAAATAGTGAGACAAGCATAGATGTATAGATTAATAGAGGAAGCATTTCATAGGTTATATAATTTTGCAATTAATTTTAGATTGTTGCACAAACATTGTACACATGCTTTTACATGACTCCTCGTGCTCACATTGTTTACAATTATAGAACAGGTACAGTAACGATGATAATTCAATATTTGAAAAGATTCATTTTAAAATGAGTTCTTTGGCATAGTCTTTATCAGAAAAGAAAATTCATCCAGGGTTGTAAGATCCTTCAACCATCTCAAGTCACTGAGCAGTCATTACTCTAGCCTGCATGCCAGTGTTACAATACTGAGTAAAGAAAATAGTAATTAGCCTGAGTATTAGGACTAATACAAGAATTCCAAGGAGTAATAGAAATAGGAATTGCAATCTGCATCAAAAAAGGGAACCAATACATGAAGGGGGCCAACCAAACAAATCAAGACTGTGTGTAGAATCGCTTAGGGCATTCACCTATTTTTTTTCTTCATGTGCTTTAGCAGAGATGATGCATTGGAAAATTCATCAGGTATAAAAACACAGCATTCTGTTTGAATGATTGTATACGTACCACCTTGGGATGCAGTTAAAATATATAACACCATTCTATTTTGAAGGACATACTTTCTCATTAAAGACATTTCAGTATTTAATAAGGATATTCCTCTTTGACTATCATTAAAGGCTTGTTGAGTAAGTTTAGTCAGAGCTTCTATATTTGATACGACAATCTTCTAGCCCCAAGGAAGGAATAAATTTAGCTGCTAGATGGCCATACCAGTGGAACACTGAACAAGCCCATCTAGCCTTAAAGAGAGGAAGATTGGCAACAGATGTTAGCTCAGGGTGACTCCTTCCCTACATCCAAGGGAAGCTGAGGGTGCAGTGT
Source organism: Tapirus indicus (assembly GCA_031878705.1). Classification (NCBI taxonomy): domain Eukaryota; kingdom Metazoa; phylum Chordata; class Mammalia; order Perissodactyla; family Tapiridae; genus Tapirus; species Tapirus indicus. The sequence goes on along the minus strand of CM062922.1, from coordinate 122,247,363 downwards.
TTTAGCCATCTGGGCAGAGGCTAGGCCAGAGGTTTGTTCCACATAACTGCTGAGTTCCATTAGGAGCCACCCGATAAATGCCTGGCCTTCGAGACTAGTCTATTCCAAATCAATCACTTTCCTTAAGTATGATAGTATTCTGAAAACCTTAAATGGGACGATTATAAAATAGGTATATGGTTTAAGTGTTACAAAGGTTTAAATGAGGAGATATAAGGTTGGGAATACAGGCCTGGTCTGGAGTGTTGGGACAGCTGCCAACAACAGATGCCATCTTCTTCTCATCCTGGTTTGGAGATATTTGCATTGGTCAGTTGAAGTCAGGTATCAGAAATAGGAATTGAAATCCACTAAGGTGGAGAAACCTTTTTTGAATTAGAAATGTGAATCTGTGAGTGTATGCCTTTTGATTGTGCAGCACATGAATTGGTTAAAAGTGACTGGTATGGTCCTTTCCAACAAGGCTGCAAAGAGTCTTTTATATGGTGTCTTTCCCAATAAACAAAATCTCCAGATTGAAGTCCATGATCCTTAAGGTCTTTGTCTCCTGGGAATTCACTGAAAAGAATCAGCTACCAACCTCTCATTTCTTCAAAGTGTCTCAATGAGATCTTGACAATGTAAGATATCTCCTTTAAGCAAAGTTGGTTCATACATTCCTTGGTCTAATTGTATTGGCCGTCCAGCTATTATCTCGAAAGGGGTCAGCTGGTGTTTACCAAAGGGTGTAGATCTAAGATTGAGGAACACTAGGGGAAGAGGTTTTGGCCATGAGAGATTAAATGCTTCTGAAAGCTTTGCCAATTGAGTTTTGATTGTGCCATCTGTTAAAATGTCGCTTTATTGGCCAAATGTCACAAATAAATTTAATTATTTGTTCAGTGAAATGAGTTCCCTGGTCACTGTGTAACTTGGTAGGAATTCCTCAAACAGGAATTATCCTTTTCAATAATAACTTGCCTAAAGCTGTCACTCCTCTGCAAGGAAAGGCCTCAACCCAATGTGAGAACATACAGATCATTACAAGATATATTTATATTCTTGAGATGGTGGCATTTGAACAAAATCCAATTGCCATACCACAAAGGGTCCCTTAAGAAGGTGAAAGTGGCCTTGTGACCCATGAAATAGTTTTCCTAGATTATATTTTGGGCATATAGCACAACAAACATAGGCTTTATGAGCCACTGTGGGGGAAAGTTTCCAAAAGTATTGTTTCCCCCATAAAATCATCTTTTTCAGGTGCCCAATGGGTTAATTGGTGTACATGCTGGAGCAGTGGCAATTGTGCTCCAATAGGCACTATGTGTTTTTGTTTTTGTTTTAAGGCCCAAGCCACATCTGTGTGGGTGGTGTCAAAAATTCCCCCTTTTGTTGCCACCTTTGTTTCTCTTCTTCCATGGCAATTTCTTGAACCTGTAGAAGGGAATCTTTTACTGGATTAGCAGAGTTATAGAAAGTAGTGGGTATTCTTGAGGCTGGACAGCACATCCAGCTTGATAATGCCCTTGCTTATTGTTTAAGAAAGACCCATCTGTAAACCAAATTAGACAATAGAATGCAGTCATGGTCGTTTTCCTCCTGTGGCACTGGAAGCAAGGTAGCAGGGTTAAGATGGTGAATAATATTTACCCTTGCAATATGACCTAAGGAAGTTTATCATCATTTACCTGACAATGCTTCCATTCAATTTAGCACACCAAACAAGCCTAATTAGTTTAGTATCTCCCTCTTTGTAGGAAGAGAGAACAAATTTCTGAGAAGTCTCAGGGGCCCTCTGAAAATCCTCAAAGAAATTTTCAAGTTAAAAAAAAGACTTCATTTAGGATATGAATTTTGGGGAAGCTTGTCAAAAATTTCAAAAAGTTTTAAAACACTTTGTCAAACAAGATCAAGTGTTTGCTGATCTTGTCACTGGGAAACAATTGTTGTGAAACAATGCTTAGTTATCCATTTAACCAAAGTGAGACTCACTCAAAAGTAAAGAAAACCTTTCATAATCTCTTTATCAAGAGCAGACTAAAAGTCCAGGAAAATTATCCTTTTAAGAAAGAGAAAATCAAATTCTAATTTTTTATACCAGCTTACTTTTGCTATCAAAACTTATTCACTTAATTAAATTCATTTTAATCTTAGCCAACTTGATGATGCACAAAATTCTTTCCTCAGGGTTCCTCTTCTACAAACCTTCTATAACTTTCTTTTTACATTCAGAGTTTATCCTATGCCTTCTTTCCTTCCTAATAGTTTAGGACAAATTTATCTTTCTTAACAAAACAAACAAAAATATCTTCATTCTTTAAATCTTCTTTACTAAAAACATACATCTTACTTTCCTTACGTTTTTTTATTTTTGGCCTCCACAAATACTATCTAGAAATGTTCTTTCTCACAGAAAATTTCTCAGCATGGCACAAAAACATGTTTATCAATAAAACTGAAGTATTTTTCCAGTTTCTCTGTAATATGAAAGCAAAGGTAGATAAATCAATGTTCAGTAATTAATCTCTAATATTTTATGTGGAAATGACCTTGAGACTCAATAAAATTTATCATTTAACTCAATTAGCAAGGCTTTAAAATTTTAAGTTACCAAAAGGTTTTGAAATTATTTTAAGTACATACATCATAACACATATTTGTTAAAAACTTTATCCAACACTCTTATCTTTTTTATGTCTATTTCATTTACTTGTTTCCATGCTGATAACTCTGATAACATTTTCATTTTAATCAAACCAACAATCTTAAATAAGCTTTTATTTACCAAAGATTATTTTATATCATGTTAGCTTGAAAGATGTTCAGGTTAGTTTCCACTACTCTTATATAAGTGCTTACTTTAAGCCAATTAAATTGAGCTCTTTAGAAATTATACCATCCAGAGATAAAATATCACACAAATATGACATACTTATAGACACACGTACCCAACAACGCCACAGCTATTGTTTTTAAATTATCGCCATGAGGGGCCAGCCCAGTGGTGCAGTGGTTAAGTTCATTCACTCTGCTTCGGTGGCCCAGGGTCCGTGGGTCTGGATCCCAGGCATGGACGTATGCACCACTCATCAAGCCATGCTGTGGCGGCATCCCATATACAAAATAGAGGAAGATGGGCATGGATGTTAGCTCAGGGCCGATCTTCCTCACACATACACACAAAATTACTGCCATGAATCAGGTACAGTAATAGAAGGCTCACAAGTTATGAAAGAATAATTAAATCCAGATTTAGTTTTAAGCTTTTTCTACTAATATTTGTGGAGAAGACACTCAAAATGCTAGGTTTTCAGAGAGGGTGCTCTTATGGCCACTTTTCTTGCCTTTTTTCCTTCAGTTTAAGGAATTGGTGATGGGCTAGATAACAGTTCCCAGAGAGGCAAGGTATTAATCCTTTTTGAGATAAAGGAAATTGGGGCAGTCTGGACTGCCTCTAGAGCTGCTTTCCAGTTTTGTGAAGGTTTTTAAGTTGAGGACTGTTAATTTCTCAGAATTCGGGGTTGTAACTTAAATGACATTATAGTTCAATCTACCTGTCCAACTACATCACCCTAATTTGCTTCTTTCCCTCTGGGTGTTTAGTTTTATTTTAACTGAGGGACAAAGGCCTAAAAATTCTTATCAAGCTCTGAATATAAGTTTCCAGTTTGGCTGAATTTCTGATCATAAGTTGCTAAATCCTTTCAAATATCTCATCAGGTTTCAGCCAGGACAAACAGTAACTGCCTGGCAGTATTGAACAATTCTGCTAATCTTTAACACAGAGTTTCCCAGAAAATCTCTCAGAGCTCATTAACTCTGGGAGTAGATTATGGAGGTATCTGTAAAGCCACAACCTAATATATTTTTCTTTTAGGTACCTTTATTTTATTTTTTTGGTGAGGAAGATTGGCCCTGAGCTAATATCTATTGCCAATCTTTCTCTTTTTGCTTGAGGAAGACTGTCCCCGAGCTAATATGTGTGCCAATCTTCCTCTACTTTTTGTATGTGGGATGCCTCCACAGCATGGCTTGATGAACTGTGTGTAGGTCCGTGCACGGGATCCAAACCCATGAACCCCAGGGCGCCAAAGTGACATGCGAACTTAACCACTATGCCACTGGGCCAGCCCCTTTTAGGTACCTTATGGTGTTTTATTATTATTATTTTCCCAAGGAAGATTTGCCCTGAGCTAACATCCGTTGCCAATGTTTCTTTTTTTTTTTTTTTTTTTTGGCTTGAGGAAGATTAGCCCTGAGCTAACATCTCTGCCAATCTTCCTCTACTTTATATGTGGGATGCCTGCCGCAGCTCGGCTGGTGAGTGGAGTAGGTCTGTGCCTGCGATCCAAACCTGTGAACCTGGGCTGCCAAAGTGGAATGTATGGAACGTTTTAACCACTTGGCCACAGGGCCGGGCCCTTTAGGTGTCTTTTATAACAATGTTTTATTAGGTTTTTGCAACAACATTTTCAATAAAGTTATTTTGGAATTTTGAAGTTTTTGCTTTTAAATGAATTTCTTTTTTTTTTTTGCAAGGAAGACCAGCCCTGAGCTAACATCCACTGCTGATCCTCCTCCTTTTGCTGAGGGAGACTGGCCCTGGGTTAACATCCGTGCCCATCTACCTCTACTTTATATGGGATGCCGCCACGGCATGGCTGACAAGCAGTGTGTCGGTAGGTGCCTGGGATCCGAACCCAGGAACCCCAGGCTGCCAAAGCGCAAACTTAGCTGCTGCACCACCGGGTGGCCCCTTAAGTGAATTTCTTAAATAATCTTTGATAAAAAATCAATTAATTTTTATTGAAGTCATAATAGTATATCAGTAAATAATCTTATCTAATCAGAACGTTCCTCCTAATGATCAATATAGTTCCCCTGAGGCTGGAAGCAGTTTGGTGGGACCCTTAGCCTCCACTGGAGTGCAACCCACATTTCTGTCTGATCATCTCTGACTGAAAAGTGGGGTGCAACTGCACTTTTGTTTGACCATATTTTGGGACCCCCAACCTGATGATTATTAAGGCAAGCCCTCAGGACACAAAGCAAGCTTGGTAAGATTTTTTGCTGTTCTTTGTAAATATTTACAGCTTCCAGAACATTTAGTCTTGAGCAATTGTGCAGGATGGTGGCGAGCTTGATTTTAAAAATTTCTCTACTACTGACCCTTAAACAGGAGCCCCACAATGGCAACTGTAACTTTAAATTATCCTGAGTTATCTTGCCAGCTGTTTACAGCTGTCCCTATTTTGTTAAGCACTTGCAAGTTTCAGCATGAAGCCAGCCAGAGCTCCAAGGGGAGGCTGCCCATCCGGTAACTGGTAAGCTTTTAGAAGCTCAATTTCCCATTTTTCTTTTAGTTTCACTTTACTATAAAGCCTGAACAGTTTCTAGGGACAGTGTAGTGGGTCAGAAATGTGCTGCTTGTGAGTGTTATTCCCTAAAGAAAGGTCATAAACACTCTCTTATGTGCCTTGGTTTCTCCCACCGGCAGTCTAAAACTGCCATGGGGGCTCAGAGCACTGGAAGACCACTCCTAATATGCTCATCCATGGATAAGCCTTTAATTAATTAACATGAATGATAGTGGAGTTCCTTATGGGACCGCTACATGTCATGATTGGTCCTCTGACAATTCCATAAGTTTCTCAGTCACCTGAGAACACACCTTTTGACTGGAAGGAGCTGGTGCCCCTTCTATTCAAAGCTGAACAAGTTCAGAGTCTCACTTCTCTATCAAGCAGTTTGTTCAGACTTTATAAACACAGTTATTTCCAATTTAAAGCCAAATTAAAAAGATCAGCCTGCCACCTTCACTCCAAAGTTCCCCCTGGGCTCCCCTGGCCTAGGAAATTCCCTTTTGGTTTCTCTTTTCTAGGAATTCCCTGCTAGGTTCCTCTTACCTAGGGTATGTACTGGTACCTCCTTAAGACACCTAGTCTTAAGGCTTGAAACAGCTCTTAAAAATTTTGGACCATCAACTTAAAATAAGGAGGTCTAGGTTTCAGGAGAACTCACTGGGGTCACCTGAAGAATGCAGTGATCCAGGGATGCTCACTGGGCCCCTATTGGTCCAAACACTGGTTCGGTGTAAATTCCAGGTGGTCTCCAGTGGGTTTCTCTGAAATCCTGCCAACTATGCCAAGAAATGTTGACACAAATAATCCATAATCAATCTATAAATCAAAATATGGCTTCCTCATATACTCCAATATATCCTATCACTTTTCATTTGTTTATCACTTCTCTTGCAGTTTATGCCTCTTATTCATTTTACATGGTGTCAAAAATGTGGGATCCAGAGTGACTGACTTATGATTCTCGCACAGCATGGACAGGAGCAAGGCACTTGCGAGAGTGTTTTGTGTTCTATTGTCTCTTCCTGGTGGCTCTGGCTCCTGGGGGTAAGTCCTCCTGGGCCCAAATCTCCCGCCTTTGGTTGAGGTTCAAACTCTTTATTTGGGTGTCCTTTGGTACTGGTTCTCGCTGTCCTTTTGTTGTCAGTTCTTTAAAGGAACTTCTGTTGGTTTCATTCCTTTGTTGAGCCTTTGTTTCTTTGGTAAGTACTTACAAATGGGAAGTCCATTCTTAAGATGACTGCCAAAGGGCAGCACCCCCCCCCCCCCGACTCCTGCTGGTTTAATGTTTAAAGAATATGGACCTTCTACATGTCGATATTTGTCGTGCTAGATTCACATTACTCAGGATGATTTGAGGCTTCACTGGCCTAAATGGGGCTCCTTTGAAATTCCTAAATTGGTTTACTTGCACGCTCAATTGGAAAAAATTATCAAACCAAACAAATTGAATGGGAAGCTTGTTTCAGTTGGTATCTTGAGGACTCTAAATGAAACACCAAAAAAGTTGCTTCCCTGCAAGCTGTTAATTCTAAACTCACCAGGGCCAATTCAGACCTCTCTCAACTTGCATTTTTCTCTCTGTCCTTTGAAGTTCTCAATTTTACCATGTCTTTAGAATGTATAATACCTCAGGAGACAATTGTCTCAAGCCAACTCATGGCTTGTCTGGAAGAGTTTTCCTGTATGGCTGCTGCCTTCTGTAGATTTATTCCCAATCTGGTGAGTGCTCAAATTCTGTCTTTTGTGTTCTTTGTCCAAATGGATGTAGCCAGTGAGTCAGAAGCACAGATATCCACCTAGGGCTTGCAACTGAAACCAGCAAACAGTTAGCCATTGATGATTAAGTAGCTAGGAACTAAAGTTTTTTTTTCTTTTTTGTAATTACTGATTATAACTTTTAGCTTTTTACCCACCCATTGTTAACTGTGCTGCTTAGGCAGTATGCTATCTGACTCCCACTAGGTTCCTGTAGACAACATCTCCCTGGAGCCTGGGTCACCATGGTAATAGGTATTTGAGCTGTTTTTCAGGAATTGGAACCCCTTGTACACTTCAGGCAGATAAGTGAACTTTTGATGGCCAGAGGCTAAAAACTCCACCCTCAGTCATGTTAATGCCACCATTTTGTGAACATGCATTCTATGAAGAGGCGTGAAGTCTGACTACACTTGCGCAGATCATCAATTACCTCACCCTTCCTCACCTCCAATCTTCTATCTCCACATTTCAGACTGCCCTGCCCCCCACTCCATAAATACTGCTGAGTCCTATTTTCAGGGAAGTGGATTTGAGACTCATTCTCCCATTTCCTCACTTGGCTGCCTTGTGATTAAACCCTCTCTCTGCTGCAATCTCGTTGTCTCAGTGTTTGGCTTGCTGGGTGATGGGCAAAAACGAACTTGGTTTGGTAACACAACTAGTATCTGTCCAGCTGTGCTTTAACATGGGAATTTCATCTTGTAAAAGTTCCTGAGAAGTTCCTCCCTTGGGAACTCCAGTTGGGTTTATATTTAAGAACTATAGTCCTTCCTCTTGTAAATTTTTGTCCTGGTGGACCGATAATACAAAAGATCACTTAAAATTACAGTGGCCACTTTGGAGCTCCTTTGAACTTCCAAAATTGTCTTTTTGCATACTAGGTTTGAGAACCTTGGACCAGACAAATTGAATGCAATCTTTAATTTCTAAAGAATCAAGTGCGCCACCTTCTGACACACCTGCTTAAAAACTGTGATCCCAGAAGCTGTAAACATTTTAAAAGAACAGCAAAATTTTACTAATCTTGTTTCATGTCCTGAGAGCTTGGTTTGGTAACTGTCAGGTTAAGGGCCCAAAATATGGTCAGATAGAAATGTGGGTTGCACCCCTTTTGCAGTTAGGGTCCTACTAAACTGCTGCCAGCCCTCAGGGGAATTACCCTGGCCACTAGAAGGAATGTTCCAATTAGATAAGATCATTTAAGAAGTGCACTTAAAAGCAAAGGCTTCGGGGCCACCCGGTGGCGCAGCGGTTTAGTCCGCGCTTGGCAGCCCGGGGTTTGCGAGTTCGGATCCCGGGCGCCCGCCGTCACACTGCTCGTCAGCCATGTCGCGGCGGCGTCCCATATAAAGTGGAGGAAGATGGGCACGATGTTAGCCCAGGGCCAGTCTTCTTCAGCAAAAAAGGGGAAGATTGGCAATGGATGTTAGCTCAGGGCTGGTCTTCCCTACAAAAAAAAAAAAAAAAAGCAAAGGCTTCAAAATTCCAAAATAGCCTTATTGAAAGTTTCATTTCAAAAAAACTAATGACAACTTAAGATATAAGAGGTACCTAAAAGAAAAGACTATACAAAAGTCCATTAATACCTTTACAGAAACCCCCATATCTGCCTTTGAAGGAGGGCCCCGAATGGACCTCTCCCAGAATTAATGAGACTCTGAGAGATTTTCTGGTAAAATCTTCCGTTATTCCCTTAAATGGTCAAAGGGGAACTAAAATTAAAAATTAATGGAGTTGTTAAATACTGCCAGGAATATTTACTGTTTGTCCTGGCTGAAACCTGATAAGATATTTGAAAGGATTTAGTAACTTACATCAGAAATTTGGCCAAATTAGAAGCTGATAGAGCCTGACAGGATTTTTTTTTTTCTAGTGTTTCTCCCAACTAAGCTAAAATAAAACTATGTACCCAGAGGTAAAGAAACAAATTAAGGATAATGTAATTGGATGGGTATGTCAGTCCTTTGATAAGCAACTAACACCCCCTATTTATCTCAAAAAGCTTGTAACCTCTCCGGGAGCTGTTATCTAGACCATCCCCCAATTCCTAAGATGGAAGGGAAAAAAGGGGAAAAGAAACTTTTGAAGATGCAGTCTGCTATGGAAGCACCCTTGCCCAAAAATCTAAGGAAAAATTTAAAATACAGAGGCTATAAGATCTTTGTTTGTATCTGTCTGTGTGTTTTTGTTTGTGTCTATATACGTCTGTTATAAGTATGTGATGTTTTTCCACTTCCAGATGGTATTATCAAGACTAGTTTATGAGAGCTCTGTTTAATTGGCTTAAAAACATGAAAGGACTGTATAAATTGAGTATACTCTCAAAAGAAATACAATAGAAACTAACCCAAATGTTTTTCAAGTTGATGTGATCTAGGATAATTTTTGGTAAGTAAAAGCTTATTTAAGTTTGTTGGTTTGATTGAAATGGGCATGTCCTTAGAGTTATCAGCATTGGGTATGATGCAAACATGCAGCCTTTATTCTACCTGGGTTTATTAGTCAAATGAGCTAATATTACCTCTGTTTCGAAATTTGTCAGCTATAAAAATAATAACAGAATGATAGCTGATTTTGTCTAATGTCTCATGGAGTTTTTGTAGGCAATCTAAGCATAATTATTGGTAACATGTAAACTAAATGTAAGTAAGATAAAAAGGTTTTGGGTGAACTTGTTAACAATCATTATGTGTTATGGGATATGTACTTAAAAGAAACTTTGAAACCTTTTGGAAACTTGAAATCTTAGAGGTTTGCTAAATTAAGTAAAATGATAAAAATTTATTGAGTATCCAGATCATTTCCAAATAAGATAAAATATTAGACATTAATTACTAAACATAGGTTTATCTGCCTTTGGCTTCTTATTACAGAGAAACAAAAGATGCTTTAGTCTATTAGTAAACATGTCTTGTGCCACATTTAAAAAGATTTTGTGTGGGGCCAGCCAGCTGGCATAGTGGTTAAGTTCACGTGCTCCACTTCAGCGGCCCAGGGTTTGCAGGTTCAGATCCAGGGCATGGACCTATGTGCTACTTATCAAGCCATGCTGTGGCAGGCATCCCATATAAAGTGGAGGAAGATGGGCACAGATGTTAGCTCAGGGCTAATCTTCCTCACACACACAAAAAAAATTATGCTATGAGAAAATGTATGTTTTCAGTAAAGAAGGTATAAAGAATGGATATTTGTTTTGTTAAGAAAGTAAATTTGTCCTAAAGTAAAACTGGTTAGGGATAAAAGGAAAGTAATTTTTGTCCTAAGGAGAGGCCAGGAAGGAGGGAAGGCATAGGACAAATTCTGAATGTAAAACAGAAAACTAGAGAAGGTTTGTTGAAGGGTCAAATTGGCTAACATTGGAATGAATTTAATTAAGTAAATGAGTTTAATATCAGAAGTAAGCTGGTGCAAGACTAGAATTTGGTTTTCCCTCTCTTAAAAGGACAATTTTCTTGGACTTTAAGTCTGCTCTTGATAAAGAGATCATGAAATGTTTTTCTTTACGTTTGAGTAAGTCTACCTAAAAGTCAGGGATTCTATATTTTGTCAAAATAATTTCCTATGTTCCAAAAGCTGAGGTCTCCCTATTAAGAGAGCTAAGCATTTTTTTGTTTGAACTGTTTAACTCTCTGTGTTTGCCTTTAACGTTTTCTGTTATCACTTTGGTTAAATGGATGAGTAGGCATTGTTTCACCATGATCTATAATACTATTTGACCAAGTTTGTAAAAACCATTTGGTATCTTTAACAAACTTCCCCTGAATTCACATCCTAAATAAAATCTCACTCTCCCTATCTTTTTTTTTTAACCTGAAAGTAACTTTGAGAATTTCCAGAGGGCCCCTGGAACTTCTTAAAGAATTTGTTCTCTCTTCCTACAAAAAGGGAGATATTGAATTAGGCTTGTTTGATATGTTAAATTACATGGGAAGCATTGTCAAATAAGTGATGCTAAGCCTTCTTTATGGATATCCTTATTTGCATATAGGTTATTAACATGTGTTCTAAAAATTATATGAAATTTCTAAAAATCTGATATGTCCTTGTATAATGTTATCTGTCATAATTTGTTATCTTAAAATGTTATGTCACAGAAAAAACAAACTTCCTTGTCATTTGTATTGTAATTAGATATTTAACCATGCCCCTTTGTCTTTTGTCATTTATAGACAGTTATTTTTTTACTCTGATGCTTTTGCAAATATATTTCATCTTCAGAGAGATTCATGGAAAGGACTCTGATGCTTGCTTTAGAATACAGTTTTCTGATAAAGTTTCAGATCATAATACTGACCTGGGTAAGAAATTTCAGAACTCTAATGGAGAGACTGATGGCTTCATAAAACTGCTAATAAAAGATCAAGATCAAGAATTGATTACATGGAACTGAATGAACTGATGAGGATGATTATAATTTTTATGACTTTTTGTTTGAAATATTGCTGATCTTTTTTTTTTTTTTTTTTGGTGAGGAAGACCAGCCCTGAGCTAACGTCCGTGCCCATCTTCCTCTACTTTATATGGGACGCCGCCATGGCATGGCTGACAAGCAGTGGGTCGGCAGCCGCCCAAGATCCAAACCGGTGAACCCTGGGCTGCCAAGCGCGGACTAAACCGCTGTGCCACCGGGCAGCCCCCCAATATTGCTGATTTAAAAAAAATGTTTTGTTTTTCCAGATTTAAGGAAACTGTTTTCTCTTTTCTCTTAAGCTAACTATGACTTAGAGCAATTTGGAAAATTATACCTTTGTGAACAAAGATGAAACATTTACTTTTTCTCCCTACTTGATCTCTCCAAAATTCTGAAACTTTCATTGAGTATTCTTAATTTTCATTTAATCAGGCCAAGTTTTTAATATAAACAAATTAGTTTTACTGTGATTATCTTTTGGAAAAAAAATTGAGGGTAATTGTAGAGAGAAAAATTATGTTTGCCCCTTTGTGGATATTAGATTCTAGTCTTATGCTGATGACCAGCTGCTGTCAGTCTCTAATGTCTTGTACTCAGGCCTGTCATCAACAGGTTAAGGAAACTTTCTTGGATTCCAATTTAAGGATCCTGTTGGTCACAGTCTAGAGCCTGGTGACTGGGTATTCTGGAAGCATCATCAGTGGAAGACACCCCTCCAACCCCATTGGAAGGGACCTTACCAAGTGCTCCTAACCACTGACACTGCTGTGGAACTAGAAGGCACTCAACCTTGGAGACAATCTCACAGCTAAAGAAGTCTCTACCTGATGTCTGGTCCTGTACACATGCTGGAGACCTCCAAATCAAATTGACTAGGAAGAGAAGCAACTGACATCTGAGGCAGACAGCTTTCCCCACATGGCTGGACTATGCCTGTACACCTTTTACTCACCATTGCTTTTTACCTTATTTTCTCCCTCTCTTTATTGGAAAGACAATACTCTTGCCCATATGTCCCAATCTATTACAAAAGGGAGAAATCTTTCGGACTGTTAAGGTTTGTCATCAGAAACCTCATTCTGTACATGAGTCTAGAGATCTTTTTGTATATTTAATTATCAACCTCTCTGCCATTCCACCCCTAATTCCTTGTGCTGAGTGTTTAAAACTCCTTGCCTAACCAATCAAATCCTTGATTTAGTCAATTTCATTATAATGACTCCATGATTTGTGTTCCCTTAGGGTATATTTTCACTTGTACTTGGCAGAGACCTGTGGGGAACACACTGTTTAAATTCCTATCAAACTAGGGGTCATTATGCAATTGGATTACTGGTTACACTTATTTAGTTATATGCTTAATCAGAAACTCAGCATTGGGTATCACCTTTGAATCTATTTCATAGACTAAAATGTGAAAATAGTTGCACGCATAGTCAAGGGTGTTTAATGCCTGGTGGTATCAACCCCAGTGAAGCTACTAGCTTTGGAAAAATACTTTTTCCTTGAGTAAGCACAGCCCTGAATGAATATGTGATCAGAAATTCATCTAGGGGCTGGCCCAGTGGCTTAGTGGTTAAGTTCACATGCTCTGGTTTGGTGGCCTGGGGTTTGTGTGTTCAGATCCTGGGCATGGATCTACACACTGCTCATCAAGCCATGTTGTGGCAGTGTCCCATATACAAGGTAGAGGAGGATTGGCACAGATGTTAACTTAGAGTCAATCTTCCTCAAGCAAAAAGAGGAGGACTGGCCACAGATGTTACCTCAGGGCCAATCTTCCTCACCAAAAAAAAAAAGAAAAAGAAAAAAGGAAATTCATCTAAAACTCTGGGGAATATTGCTAAATCTGCCACTAAAGCAATAGCTGCCCAAGGTAAATCTTTGGACTTCCTTGCATGAGTTATATTAGATAATAGAATTGCTTTTGATTATCTCCTAGCTGAACAAGGTGGGGTTTGTTCTGTAATAAACACCTCTTGTTGTAAATACCTCTGGTAAAGTAAAAACTGAACTAGACAAAATCTGAGCACACGCCAAATGGTTAAATGCTGTGCCCACTGACACCCCATAGTTCTTTGATCTTTTTGGCTGGCTACCCTCAGGAATTGCCTCTGGGTCCAGATCTATTCTCCAATTTGGACTTAGCAGTTTGTTTCTTATTATAGGAATTCTCACTGTTGTAAAACTTTGTCTCTTCTGCATAGCTTGATGTTATAAAAACACCACTTGGATAACGGTTGCTCAGTGCTTTGAAATGATTGCTAAGGCTTATGAGCCTTCACCTGAGAAACTTCAAGGAACTTCAGATAATGTTTGCTCTTAAAGGAACTTGACTGTAAAGCTTTTCTGTGCTCTGACACTCTTGTTGCTCAAATGTGGTCTAAGGCTCCTAAGGAAACCTCTTCCCCTTGTACATGGGACACGACATACTGGGAATGAGACTTCCTGGTGATGAGGGATCAATGATGCCTTGATGGTTGATCAGCAATGCTTTCAAATGGTTGATCAGTGATGCTTCCAAGGAAAGGTCTTGATCAAAGTGGGGAAATGTCAGAATTGACTGTAGTGGAGCCACTTGAAAATGGAGTCAGAGCTGCCTTTCCAGAGAAACTGCCTTGTTGTTTTGAACCTTGGACTGGGCCAAACCTTTGAACTGGGCCAAAATGGCAATTATTTTACAAGCAATTGTTTGAGAAGTCAGCAGGAGTATGGACATCCTGATCACAAAGACTGAGGATTGTGGACTTTCTGGAGGTAGAATTGATAGTCAATCAATGTTTAGCCAAGACTAGCTCTCTGCCTCCAACTCTAATTAAAATTCTTTGTAATACAACATTCCTTCTTTGCCTTTAAAAGCCCCTGAATTTTACGCCCTATTGGGACACTATTTGGGTTTCTACTTGAATCTATGATCCCTAAATTGCAATTTTGAGACCCTAAATAAACTTTTTGCTTCTTGGTTCTTATTCATTGACACAATTCTATCCACTTTTCTCCATCCCAGTTTAGACCACTCAGGGTTAGGACAGGATCATTTCTTACTTGGATAACTACCATAGTGCCCTAAGTAGTTGCTTTGCCTTTATTCTCCATGTTGCTATTGGAACAATCTATCAAAAGTAAATCTATAAGGGGGCCAGCCTAGTGGTGTAGTGGTTAAGTTCACATGCTCTGCTTCAGTGGCCCAGGGTTCACAGGTTTGGATCCACGTGTGGACCTACATACTGCTTATCAAATCATGTTGTGGCAGGCATCCCACATATAAAGTAGAGGAAGATGGGCACAGATGTTAGCCCAGGGCCAATCTTCCTCAGCAAAAATAAGTGGATGGGCAACAGATGTAGCTCAGGGCTAATCTTCCTTACCAAAAAAAAAAAAAAAGTATATATATTTGATTTTCTTATAACAAAAATAACACACAATCATTGTAGAAAAAGTAGCAAAAACATTTTCAATAAATTCATAATCTCACTACTCAGAGATAACCATTTGTGATGGTTAATTTTATATGTCAACTTGGCTGGGCCATGGAGCCCAGATATTTGGTCAAGTGTTATTCTGGACATTTCTGTGAAGGTGTTTTTTGGGTGAGATTAACATTTAAATTGGTGGACTTTGAGTAAAGCAGATTATCCTACATATATGTGGGTGGGCCTCATCTTCAGTCGAAGGCCTTAATAGAACAAAGAGTGACCTCCCCCCAGCAAGGAGGAATTCTGCCAGCAGACTGCCTTTTGACTCAAACTGCAACTCTTCCCTGGGTGTCCAGACTGCCAGCCTACCCTGCAAATTTTGGATTTACCAAGCCTCCACAATCACATAAGCAAACTCCTTAAAATCAATCTCTCTATTTCTCTCTCCCTTTCACTTTAACGGTAGATAATGCCCTCAATGCCCTCACTTTAACAGCACACATCCTGTAAGGCTGTGTATCTCTATATATCTGGATAGATATATCTAGATAACTACATAGATATAAATATGGATGTATAGATATATCCCATCCTGTTGGTTCTGTTTCTCTGGAGAATCCTGATACAGATTTTGATGCTGAGAGTGGTTGTAAAGGAGCAGAATCTTAAGGACGAATTTTCTGATTTGGTTCTGGGGTTTCTGGAATTGACTCTCTAATTTGATTAGATTTAAAAGCACCAATGATTCTGTTTTCAGTGGTAAAGAGAGTAGTAGTAATGATCTAGTCTATGGCATGATATGAAAATAGAAATATGCAAAATATCACCACTGGATACTCCTAATCACACACCTGTAAGAGGCAAGGATCTGGGTAACCATGTATAAGGTATCTTTGAACATTTTTGTCAAACTAGTGAATATAATGAAATCAGCTGGTTGCTCCTAATGTCACTGGACAAAGTGGGGGAAGAAAAGAAGGAGATCAGGGATTCAAACTCCCAGCTCAAGTGCTGTATAAGTGATCTGAAAGTTTCTATGTCTATGCTGAAAGAGATTTTTACTTCTGTAGCCACAGATCTGAGATTGTTGAAAACCAAACCCAGAATCTCATCCTGTGAGTGGCTGAATTACAATGCACATTAAAAAGTGAGGGCATTGATGAGGAAGGAATGGGATCCTGAAATTTAGAATGGGACATGTGAGAATACCCTGATGAAGTTGGGGACATTGAGCCCCTCAATTCTGTTGAATCTTCTTTGTCACTAGAAGCAGCCTCTCTGCCCCTGTCAGATTTATCCTGCATTGCCCTACAAAACTGTAATATCCTCTCCTGAGTTAGTTGCCTTGCAAGACACTGCTGATTCTCTTCAGGACCCACCCCTATCACCCCTTTTTGCTTCTGTAACTATAACTAGGCTAAAGTCCCAGCAGGCTGTGGAGGCAGAAGTAAGTTACGTGAAGAAGTGGCCCAAATATCCATGGTCTCAACTCCTGCTATTCTACCCTCTCTCTTCCAGCTTGTACCAATGGCCTCATAGGAAGTTCCCTGTGATCAGTTGACAGAGGAAGAGAAAACTTGGGCCTGGCTTACAGATGGTTCTGCAGGATATGCAAGCACCACTCAAAAGTGCACATCTGCAGTATTACAGCCCCTTTCTGGGACATCCCTGAAGGACAGTGGTAAAGGGAAATCCTTCCAGTGGTCAGAACTTCAAGTAGCGCATCTAGTTATTCATTTTGCTTGGAAGGAGACATGGCCTGACAAGTGATTATATCAATTCATGGGCTGTGGCCAGTGGTTTGGCTGGATGGTCAGGAACTGGGATGAAACATGATTAGAAAATTGGTGACAAATCTGGGAAAGAGATATGTGGATCTACCTCTCTGAGTGGGTGAAAACATCAAGATATTTGTGTCCCATGTGAATGCTCACCAAAGGGTGACTTCAGCAGAGGAGGGTAGTAACAAGCGGCTAAGATAACTTGTTTTGTGGATACCAGTCAGCCTCTTTCCCTGGCCTCTCCTGTCATTGCACAAAGAGTTCATGAATCAAGTGGTCATGGTAACAGGGATGGAGGTTATGCATGGGATCAGCAACACGGACTTCCATTCGCCAAGGCTGATCTGGCTACAGCCACTGCTGAATGTCCAGTTTGCCAGCTCAGAGACCAACACTGACTTGATCACTGTTCCACACTATTGTGACTGTGGCACTATTCCACAGGGTGATCAGCTAATTACCTGGTGGCAGACTGACTACACTGGACCACTTCTGTCGTGAATGGGGCAATATTCAGTTCTTAATGGAATAGACACTTACTTTGGATATGGATCTTCCTTCCCTGGATGAAATACTTCTGCCGAAACTACCATCCACGGACTTACAAAATGCCTTATTTGCTATCAGTGTATTCCACACAGCATGGCTTCTGGTCAAGGAACTCAATTCACAGCAAATGAAGTGCAGCGATGGGCCCATGCTCATGAAATTCACTGGCCTTACCATGTTCCCCACCGTCATGAAGCAGCTGGCTTGACAGATGGGTGGAATGGCCTTTTGAAGACTCAGTTACAATGCTAGCTAGGTGGCAATACCTTGCAGGGCTGGGGCAAGGTTCTCCAGGAGGCTTATATGCTCTGAATTAGCATCCAATATATGGTGCTATTTCTCTCATAGCTGGGACACACAGGTCCAGGAATCAAGGCGTGGAAATGGGAGTGGCATCCCTAGTGACCCACTAGTAAAATTTTTGCTAACTGTCCTCATGACTTCATGCTCTGCTATCCTATGGGACTTAGTTCCAAAAAGGAGAAGTGCTCCTATTAGGAGACACAATAATAATTCCACTGAGCTGGAAATTAAGACTGCCACTTGCCACTTTGGGCTTCTCATGCCTCTGAATCAACAGGGCAAAGAAGGGATTTACTGTGCTGATGGTGCTGACTACCAAGGGGAAATTGGACTACTACTAATCCACAACAGAGATATGTCTGGAATACAGGAGGTCCCATAGGGTATCTCTTAATATTATCACGCCCTGTGATTGAAGTCGGCAGAAAACTAGAACAACCCAATTCAGGCAGGATTACTAATGGCCCAGGACCCTTTGGGAATGAAGATTTGGGTCACAACAACAAATAAAGAACAAATGATCAGCTGAGGTGCTTGCTGATCTGCAACCGCATGACCTGTTACAGAAATGAGAACTGTGTTTGTCATGAGTATTTCTTTCTTATTTTGTTATGAATATGTGTGTGTGTGTATTAAGAAAATATCTTTGTTTTCTTCTCTCTCTTATTCCTTTATCATGTAACATAAAAAAGACTGACCTCCCCCTAGCAAGAATGAATTCTACCAGCAGACTGCCTTTGGGCTCAAACTGCAATTCTTCCCTAGGTCTCCAGTCTGACAGCCTATCCTGCAGATTTTGAACTTATCGAGGCTCCACAATCACATGAGCCAATTCCTTAAAATGCATTTCTCTCTCTCTCTCCCCGGATCATATAGTAATTCCAATTTTAATTTTTTGAGGAACAACCATACTGTTTTCAACTGTGGCTGTACCATTTTACATTCCCACCTACAGGGCACAAGTTTCCAATTTTTCTACATCCTCACCAACACTTGTTGTTTTCTGGGTTTTTTTGATAGTAACCATCGTAATGGGTATAAGACAGACATTGCAGTTTTGATTTGCATTTCCCTAATGAATAGTGATGTTGAGCATCTTTTCATGTGCTTACTGCCCATTTGTATATCTTTTTTGAAGAAATAGCTATTCAAGTCCTTTGCCTATTTTTGAATTGGGTTTTTTGCTGTTGAGTTTCAGGAGTTCTCTATATACTCTAGATATTAATCCCTTATCAGATATATGATTTGCAAATATTTTATCCCATTCTATGGGTTGCCTTTTACCTCTGTGGATACTGTCTTTTGATGCACAACATTTTAAAATTTTTATGAAGTCCAATTTGTCTATTTTTTTTTGTTACCTGTGCCTTTGCTGTCATATCCAAGAAATCATTGCCAAATCCAGTGTTGTGAAACCTTTGTCCTACATTTTATTCTAGTTTTATTGTTTTAGGTCCTTGATCCATTTTCAGTTAATTTTTGTGTAAGGTGTTAGGTAAGGGTCCAACCTCATTCTTTTGCATGTGGATATCAGTTTTCCCAGCACTATGTGTTGAAAAGACTGTCTTTTCCCCATTGAATGGTCTTGGCGTCCTTGTCAAAAATCATTTGACCAGATTTGTGAGGGTTTATTTCTGGCTTCTCTATTCTATTCCATTGGTCTATATGTCCGTCTTTATGCCAGTACCACACTGTTTTGATTACTGTAGTTTTGTAGTAAGCTTTGAAATCAGGAACTGTGAGTCCTCCAGTTTTGTTCTTTTTCATGATTGTTTTGGACCTTCAGGGTCCCTTGAGATTCCATACAAATTTTGGGATGAGTTTTCTGTTTCTGCAAAAAATATCATTGGGATCTTGATAGGGGTTGCATTGAATCTGTAGATTGCTTTGGGTAGTACAGACATTTTAACAATATTGTCTTCCAAACCGTGAACATGGGATGTGTTTCCATTTGTTTATATCCTCTTTAATTTCTTTCAGCAATGTTTTGTAGTTTTCAACGTACAAGTCTTTCACCTCTTAAGTTAATTCCTAGGTGTTTTATTCTTTTTGATGCTACTGTAAATGAAATTGTTTTTGTAATTTCTTTTCAGATTGTTCACTGTTAGTGTGTAGAAATGCAACTGATTTTTGTATGTTGACTTTGTATTCTGCTACTGTGCTGAATTCATTTAGTAGTTCTAACAGCTTTTTTTGTGGAGTCTTTAGGGTTTTCTATATATAAGATCATATAATCTGCAAACAGAGATGATTTTACTTCTTCCTTTCCAATTTGGATGCCTTTTACTTCCTGTCCTGCCTAATTGTTCTGGCTAGAATTTCCAGTACGTTGAATAGAAGTGGTGAACGTGGTCGTATTTACCTTGTGCCTGTTCTGGAGGCTAGGAAGTCCAAGATCAAGGTGCCAGCATGGTCGGGTGAGGGCCCCTTCCTGGTTCATAGTTGGTGCCTTTTCTCTGTGTTCTCATATGGTGGACGGGGCTAGGAAGCTCTGTGGAATCTCTTTTATAAGAGCGCAAGTCCTAATCATGAGAGCTTCACCCTCATGACCTAGTCATCTCTCAAAGTTTCCACCTTCTAACACCATTACATTGGGCATTAAGATTCCAACGTGAATTTTTGAGGGACACACACATTCAAACCATAGCAGATATAAACCCAGAAGTGGGAGTGCTGGATCCCACTTCTATTCATTGTACAAATCTTTCACCTCCTTAGTTAAGTTAATTTCTAGGCGTTTTATTCTTTTTGATGCTATTGTAAATGGAAGTGTTTAGTGGTTCAATTTTTAATTTTTTGAGGAAGCTCCATACTGTTTTCCATAACGGCTCTACCAATTTATATTCCCTCCAACAGTGTACAAGGATTCCCTTTTCTCCACATCCTTTCTGACTCTTGTTGTTTTTTGTCTTTTTGATAATATCCACTGTAATTGCCCACTAATTTTAGCACCCATCAAGGATTTTTGCCTGAAACAATTATTATAGTGATATTTGCATTGAGAGAGACAGTCCTCCATGGGTCTCTTCTGCTCCTATACATCTTGCTGTGTGTGCCAAGAATGCAAGGCCCTGACTGCTCTTTACTTGGACCTTTTCTCAGGATTATTTATGCAGCTGGTAATCTTCAGAGACAAGTTAATGTTTCCCCCTGGACAAAGAGCAGGCTTGCCTGCTATTTGCTATAAGAGCAATAGATTTCTTGAGCTCAGTGTTCCTCAGCTGTGATCCAAACCCACTCTGTGTGAGGCATCCATCTGGGCCATATTGTGTTGCCCCCATGGAACTTGGGAACAAGGGAAATAATGGAAATAAAATGATGCTCATGCTGTTTGCTATGCTGCAAGTAATAAAGTCCTTTGTCTCTGACCCAGGAATCTGTCTTTAGCCACCATCCACGAAACAGTATCAGGCTAATTTATTAGCTTTTAAGTAAAGTAAAATCAAATCCCAGACCTGACAGTTTGCCAAATGGCAATTTTCTATTTTCATCATTCTTTATACATTTATTAGTTGAAATTCTACTGCGAGGAAGATCTTTCTCTTATCCCACATTAATGAATAAATTAATCAATTTCATTATTTATAAGTTCATTATTTATATCAGTATGGATTCAAGGATTCTTATTCTATGGATTATAATCAATTATAGTCTTTATTTTGTTTCTCAAATTACGAGCCCTTGAAATTGGCTCCTGTGTTTTTTGACATTTCCCCATCATTTTCTGAGCACTTCTTTACTTTTCAGCAGCACAGTACAAATATTGCAAACTCATCTTGTGCTTTCTCGCCCTCAGTGCTGGAACAAGTCATTTCTCCAAAGAGCCCTCTTATTGAATGGTATTTGAAAAGTAAGATCTGGGTGCTGGGTATGCTCATTACTACTAGGGTTTCATTGCCTCTAGACCCTTTCATCAGAGAGAGCTAGGGAATATTTGTATGAATACACACAAACACACACATCTATATCAATCTGTATATATACAAAACACCATCTGTTTATACTGATAATTTCAATTCCAATCCCATACCACAGGGTTCGTTCTAGTACTTCCCCTTTCCTTATTTGTAACTTCTTTCTACAACAGTGAGAAATCACTCAGTATGGTTTTAATTTGGATTTCTTGTGAGTGCACTTGAGCTTCTTTTCCTACATTTTAAAGCTGTTTGTTTTTCTTTCTTTGAGAACTGACTGTACATATCCTTCACTCATTTTTCTATGGATTATTGGTCTTCTTTTTTCTAGGAGCTCTTTTTATACTGGGGAAATTAGTTCTGCCAATGTTTTTTCTCACTTCATGATTTGTCTTTTAAATTTATGGAGGTTTTTTTGTTGTTGTGTGAAATATTTTTATTTCCATTTGGTCAAATTTATCAATATTTTTAGTAAATTTTGAGTCCTAGTTAAAAATACCTCTTTCACAGCAAAGAAGTTTATTTCTCCTTATATCTTTTGTCATTTATGCTTTATGAATATTGCTGATATTCACATTTTATCTTCATTGTGAATTCTAACTTTAAACAATATTTTCTCATTTAAAGGTTTTTTTGGCCTTTATTCCACTTCACCTGCGATTAAAAATCATTATTCCTGCTTTCTTTTATTTGCTCTTGACCAGCACACCTTTACTCGTCCTATTTTCAACCTTTGGAATCACTTTTAGTTGAGTCTCAGTAATGCAGCACAGAGTTTGGTTTTACTTTTTGATCCAATCTGACAACGTTTTTATTTTAAGGTGAGTCGAGCCAATTTACATTTATTAAAATGACAGAAGAATTCTCAGAGCTTCTTCCAGACACGTGCTTCTCTTGCGTCTGATTCTTGGATATCCTTCACAGCGTGGCCAATTGCCAGAATTCGCTCCCGCCTCGAATGAAGAAACCGAGACTGCCTCCTGCCCGCAAGGCGGAAGAGACATTGAAGACCTCTGTGAACTTGCTGAAGGCAGAAAAAGAACAGCAAGAAGCAATGGAACATATTGATGAAGTACAAAATGAAACAGACAGATTTAACGAATAAGCCAGTGAGGAAATTTTGAAAATAGAACAGAAATATAACCAACTCCGCCAACCATTTTTTTCAAAAGAGGTCGGAACTGATCGCCAAAATCTCGAATTTTGGGATAACAACATTTGTCAGCTATCCACAGGTGTCTGCACTGCTTGGGGAGGAGGATGAAGAGGTGCTGCTTTATTTGACAAGAGTTGAAGTGACAGAATTTGAAGATATTAGGTTACAGAATAGGTTTTTATTTTGATGAAAACCCTTACTTCGAAAATAAAGTTCTCTCCAAAGAATTTCGTCTGAATGAGAGTGGGGATCCATCTTCAAAGTCCACTGAAATCAAATGGAAATCTGGAAAGGATTTGACGAAACGTACAAGTCAAACGCAGGATAAAGCCAGCAGAAAGAGACAGCATGAGGAGCCAGAGAGCTTCTTTACCTCGTTTACTGACCATTCTGATGCAGGTGCAGATGAGTTAGGAGAGGTCATCAAAGATGATATTTGGCCAAATCCATTACAGTACTACTTGGTTCCTGACATGGATGATGAAGAAGGGGAAGAAGAAGAAGATGATGAAGGAGAAGGAGAAGGAGAAATAAGGGGAAGGGGAAGGGGAAGGAAGAAGGATTAGAAGATATTGTTGAAGGAGGGAATGAGGATGAAGGTGAAGAAGATGAAGATGATGATGAGGGGGAGGAAGGAAAGGAGGAGAAAGGAGAAGATGACTAATGGAACACTAATGGATTCCAACCTTCCTTTTTTCATTTTCTCCAGTCCCTGGGAGCAAGTTGCAGTCTCTTTTCTCTTTTCCCCTCTTGTGCTCAGTCGCCCTGTTTTTGACGTCTCTTTTCTCTCCTTTATACCATAGTTCTCAACTTATTTTGGGGGGAAATAACTTGAGCAGAATACAGTGGGAAAAGAATCTATACCCCTTTCTGTTCCAAATTCATTTTTATCCCTTCCTGTCTCAAACAAACTTTATGGAATCAACACCATCGTGCTCTGTGGGAAAAAAGAAAAACCTTCTGCTTCCTTAGCTCTGCTGGAAGCTGCAGGGGGCTAGGCCCCTGGGTAGTAGTGCATAGAATTCTAGCTTCTTTCTTCCTTTCTTTGTATATTGGGCTCAGAGATTACACTGTGTCTCTATGTGAATATGGACAGTTAGCATTTACCAACATGTGTCTGTCTACTTTCTCTTGTTTAAAAAAAGAAAAAAAACGGAGTTATAGAAGGTCAGCAAAGGGTGGGTTTGAGATGTTTGGGTGGGTTAAATGGGCATTTTGACAACATGGCTTCTCTTTTGGCATGTTTAATTGTGATGTTTAACGGACATCCTTGCAGTTTAAGATGACACTTTTAAAATAAAATTCTCTCCTAATGAAAAAAATAAAATAAAATGACAGAAATACTTAGTTCTAATTCTGACATGTTTTGTGTTATGCCTTTTACTGTATTGTCTGCTTGCTTTGGTTTATGTGTGTGCATATGCATGTATATTTATAGTTTTTCTGATATTTAGGAAGCTTTGTACTTTTGTTCTAGTAGTGATATTGATAAATATGCTTTTATTTAATCCTCAAATTTTTTAGACTATGTCTGTTCATTTTTTATCTTCTGATTTTTGTTAATATTATTTTCCTTAATATTACCTTTATTGTTAAATATGTTTTAAATAATACTTTTAACTCTTAGCTACTGTAGATAAAGCAACCAGCAGAAACTTACCCTACTTCATTTCTTCTATAGTCTTTCCCCTCTTAGTTTTTCTATAGTATCATTTCCATATTGTCAGGGTATATAACATTTATATTCTGTCTTTTTTTCCCCAATACCTAAGTTTGTTTAGTCTTACTCTTGCAGTTACATATACTTAATGCTCCTGCTTGTTACTTTGCTGAGGTTTCCTTTGTCATCCATTAGTTGGTAGAAGTTTGCTTATTAGTATAATATTCCTATAGTAAAAATATTCCTATAGGAAAAATGCTCCCAGAGTTCTTCTATGTTCAAAACTATTGTTTATAGCCTTTATGTAAATAATGGCTTGGCTTCTACAACTTTAGTCTGTATCAGAATCATCTGGAGGGCTTGTTAAAACACAAGTTACTGGGCCTCATACCCAAAGTTTCTGATTGAATAGTCTAGGATGGGGCCCATGAATTGGTCTTTCTAACAAGTTCCCAGGTGATGCTGATGCTGGTTGAAGGATCTCACTTTTAGAAACACTATTGTAGCTATTGCTCCAGTGTCTTCTGATATTAAATGCATCTGTGGAGAAGTGTGAGGTCAGCCTATGTTTCTCCCCTTAAAAGTTAATTGATCTGTTTTCCTGGCAGCCCCAAATGATTCTTTCCTTATTTTTAAATCCATCAGCTTTTATTTATATATCTTTAAATACTTATTTTGCTGTAATGTTTTGGTTATCTTCTTTGGGAATTTTGTTGTATGTATGTTGGATCTTCTTTGCCTGTCTTCTGTACCTATCATTTTCTCTTTCATTCCCTTTCCTTATTTTATATTGTTTGCTTGTCTCATTTTTATCCTCTATATTGGTTAATGTGTTTTTCATAGTATCTGTTTTTATTTTGTTTTTTCTGTTTCATTTTTTTAGTTTCATTTCATTTAGTAACCATCTTGTTTCTTGATGGTTATTTTTTTCTCCCTTCTACTTCTTTCCTGGATTTTGTGTTGTGTCTCATCTCTTCCTCTTATTTTGTCATCTCTTCCCTAAATTCCTACATTTGTATTTTTGTTTGTCCTTGATGCAGGCAATCACTGTGTTTTTAAATATCAAGGCAGAATGTATAATCAATTACAGTTTTCATCTTTCTGTGGCCAACAGTTTTCTGGTGTGTATTTTTTATCTACAGGTATGATTTGCTGCTCTTTTCTACCATTTTTATAGTAATTTTGTATGAAAGGTTGTATTAGTTTGCATAACAAAATACCACAGACTGGGTGGCTTAAACAGTAGAAATTTATTTTCTCATGGTTCTGCAGGCTAGAAGTCCAAGATCAAGATGTCAGCAGGTTTGGTTTCTTCTGATGCGTCTCTCCTTGGCTTGCAGATGGCCACCTTCTCAGTGTCCTCACGTGGTCTTTGTTCTGCGCACGCTCACATTTCTGGTGTCTCTCCATGCATCCAAATTTCCCCTTTTTGTTAGACCAGTCAGATTGGATTTGGGCCCAATCAAAAGACCTCATTTTAGGGGCGGCCCTGTGGCACAGCGGTTTAGTTCGCGCTTGGCAGCCCGGGGTTCACTGGTTTGGATCCCGGGTGCCCGCCGACGCACTGCTCGTCAGCCATGCTGTGGCGGCATCCCATATAAAGTGGAGGAAGATGGGCACGGATGTTAGCCGAGGGCCAGTCTTCCTCAGCAAAAAGAGGAGGATTGGCGACGGATGTTAGCTCAGGGCTGGTCTTCCTCACACACACAAAAAAAAGACCTCATTTTAACTTAATCAACTCTTTAAAGACCCTATAGTCACATTCTGAGGTACTGGGGGTTAAAACTTCAACATATGAATTTTGGGGTACACAATTCAATTCATAGCAAAGTTGTTTGTCAGTTTATTTTTCTTTCTTTTTTAAATCCATTTTTAAACTAATTGAATTTCCCTGGACCATCCATTTGCAAGGATCCATAAAAGAAGGGCAAGAGGGACCAAGGTAGTTTTCCAGGTTTCACAAGGCAAAGGTTTTCAGCTGCCACAATCAGACTGTCTCATTCAATATGGCTCTTCTTTCTGGTTTTTGTGTAGCCCTGCCTTCTTTGCTTCTCTGTTCTAAACTGGCCCAGTAGGGCTTTTGCTCCCAGACCTGTGCTCCCTAGCATCATCACTACTCATTACACAAAGGGAACATAGCCCCTAAATTTCAGATGAACTCATCATCTACTTTCTGAGATTTACCATATCTGAGTTTCCCAGACATTCTTTTGGACACACTTTTTGCCTCTTCTTTCTACTATGCTCCCTGTAGCTTCAACCCAGACTCTGTTCTTTTTAACTCTACTTCTCCTCTGATTGTTTAGGACAACAAATTTTTTCACTTTGGCGTGAACTTCTCAACCTCAGGGAGCCTATTTTTGCTGTTGTTTTCTGGGATCTGCTGCTGCTGGTTACCTTAAATACTCCAAGTGCTGTTTCCCATGCAACCTCTGCCCAATATCAGCTGCTCTTGGTAGCCCTTACTCAGGTCTTGGAGTCTCCTGTTGCTTTTTGTCTCCTAATATTGCTAAACTGGGATTTTCAGGGTTTTTTCCCCTGTATCTTCCTATTGTTTTGTATAATTTCTAGGAAGAGGAGGGGAGGAGATTTAAGCATACATTGCTGCAATACTTATAATTCTATTGCTTTGTAATGTAAATTTTCCCATTTTCTCCATTATAAAGATAGCTTTGTATTTTCCCTAATGACAAAGATAATACATAATATATAATCATGTAGAAAATTCAAGTAATACAAAAGAGTACAAGGAAGAGTGAAAATCATTGAGAGGCAACCACTCAACAGTTTGGTAAACCTTCCAAACATCTCTCAATTACACACAGATTTATATGAATAAGCTCATTCTGTATATGCTGTTTTGTTTTCTACATTTTTTATTCAATGATGTGTCCAAAAGTTCTTCTTTGTCAATAAATATAGATATATACCATCCTTTTTAATGGCTATGCTATATTCCATTATACAACATATGTATATACCATAAATTGTTTAATTTATTGTCTAATGACCATCTTAGAAGAGAAATATTTGTACATTGACTGAGCTTTTTAGGATAAATACCTAAAAGTAGGAAAGGTACATGGATTTATATTCACACCATCAATAAGTGCCCATTCGCCCACATCCTTATCAACCTTTTTCATCTTTGCCCATCTGTAAAAAAATTCATTGTTCATTATTTTTCTTTGAATTTCTTTACTAGTTTAATTAGGATTTTTTATTTGTTTATTGGCATTTAGTGAATTGCATGTTCGTGTCCTTTGCCCATTTTTCTACTGGAATTAGTTTTTCTTACTTATTTGTAGGCCCTCTTTTTAATAATCACTGCTGATTCTTGGCCTGTTTTTGTTATATTTATTCCTTGCTCTTGCTCTGCTCTGCTCTGTATGGCAGGGGTCTAACACCTAGAAAAAATACATTTTTCCTAAGGTTCCTATGTTAGCTGGCTTCTAGCTAGATTTGGCCAAGAGAAAGCCCTGAAGAGAAGAAATGAGAAACCAGGGTATTTCTCCCCCATGCCTCATGTGGCAATGAATGTATCTCCTCTGTGGCTCCTGGTCCAACTGGGGAGGTCACTGTGGTTCCAGCTCCTACCAGATGATCTTGTCCCCAGAGTTGGTAATGGCTTCTTGCAATTATTAATCTCCAAGCTCCTTCAGCATACCCTGTTAGGCTTCTCAATTTTTCCATTAAATGTGTAACCATTTCTCTATATTAACTTACATTTATTGTAAAAACTCAGGATGGTTTTAATTTTCCTGGATAGACTTTGACATCAGTAATAATCCTTGGTTATATATGTTGCAAGTGTATTTTTCCAGTCTGTCATTGTTCTTTCAGTTACATATATGTCTACTTTATATATCTATAGAGATTCATGTATATAATTTATATTTTATCTTTAAAAACTCTAAACTTGATTTTGTCGTACAAGTAATACATGCTTGTTGAAAATACAAAAAGCAAAATATATAGATAAGCATAAAGAAAGAAAGAAAACAAACCTCCATTTAATATACATAACCATAAAGAAAAATTTTTAACCATTCTTAATATTTTACTGTATATCTTTAGATATTTTTGCATATATCTATATATGTATTTTTCTTTTTACAAAATGGAGTTATATGTATTTTACTATAACTTATTTTTTTAATATGTAAAGACTTTATATTTTTAAAGCAGCTATATATTCATAGCAAAATTGAGAGGAAGGCACAAATAGTTTTCGTATACCTTTTGCCACCACACATGCTTAGCCACCCCCATTATCAATATCTCCAACCAGAATGGTATAGTTGTTACAACTGATGAACCTACACATTTAATCACTCAAGTCTGTAGTTTACATTAGAATTCACTCTTGGTGTTGTACATTCTTTGGGTTTGGACAAATGAGTAATGACGTGTAGCCATCATTACAGTCTCATACAGAGTGTTTTCACTGCCATAAAAATTCTCTGTGCTCTGCCTATTCAATTCATTCTCCTACCGCCCACCCCAATGCTGGTAACCACCACGGATCGTTTTACCCTCTCCATAGTTTTGCCTTTTCCAGGATGTCACATAGTTCGAGTCATATAGTGTATAACCTTTTCAGATTGACTTCTTTCACTTATTAACATGCATTTAAGGTTCCTCTATGTCTTTTCAGGCTTGATAGCTCACTTCTTTTTAGCACTGAGTAACATTCCATTGTCTGGATGTACCACACACAGTTTATTTATCCATTCACCTGCTGAAGGACATCTTGGTTGCTTCCAAATTTTGGCAATTATAAATAATTGTATGGATATAAATTTTCAATTCATTTTGGTAAATACCAGAGACTGAAATTACTGGATTGTATGGTAAGAGCATGTTTCATTTTGCAAAAAACTTCCAAAATCTCTTCCAAAGTGGCCGTACCATTTTGCATTTCTGTCACCAATTAACAAGACTTCCTGTTGTTCCACACCCTCTCTAGCCTTTGGTATTGTTAGTGTTTTGGATTTTGGCCATTTCAATTGCAGTGGTACCTCATTGTTGTAATTTGCATTTTCCTGATGACATATGATGTGGAGCATCTTTTCATATACTTCTTTGCCATCTGTGTGTCTCCTTTGGTGAGGTATCTCTTGAGATCTTTGGTCCACTTTTTAATTGGGTTGTTTGTTTTCTTATTGTCGACTTTTAAGTTCTTTGTATATTTTGGATAACAGTCCTTTGTCTGATATATCTTTTGCAAATATTTTCTCCCAGTCTGTGGCTTGTCTTCTCATTCCCTTGACATTGTCTTTTGAAGAGCAGAAGTTTTTAAAATTTTAATGAAGTCCAGCTTATCAATTATTTCTTTCATGAATTGTGCCTTGGCAATGTATCTAAAAAGTCATTACCATACCCAAGGTCCTCTAGGTTTTCTCTCATGTTGTCTTTTAGAAGTGTTATAGTTTTGCATTTTACATTTAGGTCTGTGATCCATTTGAGTTAATTTTTGTGAAGGGTGTAAGGTCTGTGTCTAGATTCACTTTTTTGCATGTGGATGTCCAGTTGTTCCAGCACCATTTGTTGAAAAGACTACCTTTGTTCATTGTATTGCCTTTCCTCCTTTGTTAAGGATCAGTTGACTATATTTATGTGAGTCTATTTCTGGGCTTTCTATTCCGTTCTGTTGATCTATTTGTCTATTCTTTTACCAATACCGTACTGTCTTGATTACTGTAGTTTTATAGTCTTAAAGTTGGGTAGTGTCAGTCCTACAACTTTGTTCTTCTCTTTCAATATTGTATTGGCTATTCTGGGTCTTTTGCCTTTCCAGATAAACTTTAGAATCAGTTTGCCGGTACCCAAAAAATAATGGTAGGATTTTGATTGGGATTGCACTGAATCTATGGGTCAAATTGTGAAGGACTGACATCTTAATAATATTGAGTCTTCCTATCCATGAACATAGAATATCTCTCTGTTTATTTAGTACTTCTTTGATTTCATTCATCAGAGTTTTGTAGTTTTCCTCATATAGATCTTATACATATTTTGTTAGATTTATACCTAAGTATTTCATTTTTGGGGGGACTAATGTACATGGTATTGTGTTTTTAATTTCAAGTTCTACTTGTTCATTGCTAATATATAAGAAAGTGATGGCTTTTGTATTAAGCTTGTATCCTGCAACCTTGCTATAATTGCTTATTAGTTCCAGGAGGTTTTTTTGGTCAATTTTTTGTCAGATTTTCTACTTAGATGGACATGTCATCAGTAAACAAAGACAATTTTATTTCTTCCTTTCCAGCCAGTGTATCTTTTATTTCCTTTTCTTGTCTTGTTGCATTAGCTTGGACTTCTAGTACAGTGTTGGAAAAGGAGTGGTGAGATGGAACATCCTTACCTTGTTCCTGATCTTAGTGGGAAAGCTTCTAGTTTCTCACACCATTAAGTGTGATGGTAGCTGTAGTTTTTTTGTAGATATTCTGTATCAAACTGAGGAAGTTCCCTTCTATTCCTAGTTTACTGAGAGTTTTTATCATGAATGAGTGTTGGACAAATGCTTTTTGTTCAAATGTTGGACAATTTGTCAAATGCTTTTTTTGCATCTATTGGTATGATCATGTGATTTTTATTTTTTAACCTGTTGATGTGATGATTACATTAATTGATTTTCAAATATTGAACTAGCCTTGCATACCTTGGATAAATCCTACTTGGTTGTGGTGTATAATTCTTTTTATACACTGTTGGATTAGATTTGCAAATATTTTATTGAGAATTTTTGCATCTATGTTCGTGAGAGATATGTTTTTTTGTAAGGTCTTTGTCTGGTTTTGGTATTAGGGGAACGCTGGCCTGTTAGAATGAGTTAGGAAGTAGTTTCTCTTTTTCTATCCTCTGAAAGAGATTGTAGAGAATTGGTATCATTTCTTCCTTAAATGTTTGGTAGAATTCACCAGTGATCCCATCTGTGCCTGGTGCTTTCTGTTTTGGAGGTTTTTAATTATTCATTTAATTTCTTTAATAGATATAGGCCTATTCAAATTGTCTATTTCTTCTTGTGTGAGTTTTGGCAGATTGTGTTTTTCTAGGAATCGGTTGATTTCATCTAGGTTATCAAATTTGTGTGTATAAAGTTGTTCATAATATTCCTATATTATCCTTTTAGAGTCCATAGGATCTTTAGTGATGTCCCCTCTTTCATTTCTGATATTTGTAATTTGTGTCCTCTCTCTTTTTTTTAGGTAGCCTGACTAGAGGCTTAAGGATTTTATTGGTCTTTTCAAAGAAACTGTTTATCATTTTGTTTATTATCTGTTTTCAACTTCATTGATTTCTGCTCCAATGTTTTATTCTTTCTTTTCTTCTGCTTCTCTTGGATTTAATTTGCTTTTCTTTTTCTGGTTTCCAAAGGTGGAAACTTAGATTATTGATTTTTGTGTGTGTGTGAGGAAGAACAGCCCTGAGCTAACATCTGTTGCCAATCCTCCTCTTTTTTGCTGAGGAAGACTGGCCCGGGCTAACATCCGTGCCCATCTTCCTCCACTTTATATGGGATGCCACCACAGTATGGCTTGACAAGCAGTGTGTCGGTCAGCACCTGGGACCTGAACCTGCGAACCCCGGGTTGCCAAAGCACAAACTAAACCGCTGCACCACCAGGCCAGCCCTAGATTATTGATTTTCAATCTTCTTTTCTAATATATGCATTCAGTGCTATAAATTTCCCTCTAAGCACTGCTTTCACTGCATCCCACAAATTTTGATAAGTTATGTTTTCATTTTCATTTAGTTCAAAATATTTTAAAATTTCCCTTGAGAGTTCTTCTTTGACCTATGTGTTGTTTAGGAGTATGTTGTTTAATTGGCAAGTATTTTGGGATTTTCCAGTTATCTTTCTGTTATTGATTTCTAGTTTAATTTCATAGTGGTTTGAGAGCAGATGTTGTATGATTTCTATTGTTTTAAATTTGTTAAGGTGTGTTTTATGGTGCAGAATGTGTTCTAGCTTGGTGAATTTCCGTGTGAGCTTAAGAAAAATGTGTATTCTGTTGTTGTTGAGTAGACTAGTCTATAGATGTCAATTACATCCAGTTGATTGATGGTGTTATTGACTATGTCCTTATATAACTTACTTTTTCACTTAGTAAATATCATGAATATCTTTATCAGTAGGTGTATTTCTATACCAGCATTATTAATGAAAGCATAATATTTCACATTGATGAAATATATGATATATTTAATCATTCTAAATCTTTTGGACCTTTAGTTTGTCTTTGAATTTCTTTTATTATAAAAAGTGCTATGATAAAAATTCTTGTAAACAAATCTTTTAAAAAAATGTCCTTAGGATAAATTCCTAGAAATAGAATTGGATCAAATGATGTACACATTTTAGAGACTTGATAATTTTTAAAATTTTTATCCAGAAAGATTGCATCAATTTACTCCTGCCCATTTAGCCTCCACTCTGTACCAACACTTCTCATTTACATTTCTTACATAAATATTAGTATGCCATTTGTTTGAATTTGCATTCTTTTTACTAAAGCCAAGTGGACTTTTTTCGTATACTTATTATTTTTCCATTTCTTCTTCTGTGACTTACCTGTTCATGTCATTTGTTAGAGGTTATTATTATTGTCTTGCTTGAATTTTGAAGAAGAAAGGGATGTCAAAGTGAAGCAAAAGGAGCAGTAGCATATGCTGAGGCTCAGAAGCATGAGAACAGATGATGGACTCAGGAAGACAGAAACAGATATTTCTGGGAATGATGAAGCAACTCAGAGAAGTGGCAAGAGGTGAGGCTGGGCAGCTGACAGGCCAGATCATAGAGGTCTGTCATAAAGGTATCTGAACTTGATCCTTCAAGAGCCACAGAAACATTTAAGCCTATGAGTGGTATGACTAGGGTTGTCTTGTAGAAAGTTCATTCCAGCAGTAATGTGGAGGGTGGGTTCAAGGGATTCACAACTACAGGCAGAGAGACCAGTAAAACCAATAAAGAGAGCCTAAATTAGGGCTGGGGCAGAGGGGCTGGAGATAAATCTCACCCTATTTAGAAAACAAGTGGGACCACATTTGAAATTGACTAAAAAAAATACATTTCAGAGTAAAAAAGTACATTGCTTTCCTGACAGTAGATAAATAGGAGTGCCATCTTTTCTGTTTTAATTTTATCAACATTATTAGTTCCTACAGTTTAAAGAGAGAATTATGCAAGAATTGTTAATATCTATATGGATCTCTATTTGTATTGCTACTTCTTGATTTTTCAGTTTTAGATATTATCTATTTTACTGTGGAAGATAAAGCTTTAGTGGACTTTCTTTCTCCCCTCATTTTCACTATCTTTGAGCATACTTTCTATCCTCCATCCTCCAAATGCAGTGAGGTTGTATCATAATTTTGGTTAAGTCAGTATTCAGTGTTTATATTAGTATGGCTGTGAAAATACTATTCATACTGGCCCATATAGTAATCTATGATTACTTTTCCTTTTCTGTATAACTTACTGTTTTTCCTGGATTTTGTTTGTTTGTTTGATTGGTTTGTGAATATTAATTCAATCACAAACTCCTTTCACATTGTATAAATATATGAAGACAGATACATCGATTTCATTTTCCTGAAGAAGCTGCTACCAAACCCTCTGTTCCAGTCTGGAGTG
Organism: Tapirus indicus; assembly: GCA_031878705.1. Lineage (NCBI taxonomy): Eukaryota > Metazoa > Chordata > Mammalia > Perissodactyla > Tapiridae > Tapirus > Tapirus indicus. Next base: position 122,213,427 of record CM062922.1, on the reverse strand, counting down.
GTTGTCATTTATCTCTGTGGCAAGGCTGTCATCATGGGATTTCCCTTCATCATCATACTGAGGATTCCCTTAGCCTCTCTTTTGTGTTGGACCTCCTGTTTACATTATTTCATGCCTTCTTTTTTGGTTTACTTCCTCATTTTGTGCCTTCCAAGAAAAGTATGGATAGGGGACATTTTTTGAAACCAAGAATTTCTGAAAATGTATTTTACCATGACAAGTGATTGATAACTTGGATGTGTATAGAATTCTAGATTGAAAATAATTTTCTTTTAGAATTTTAAAGGCATTACTCTATTGTCTTTTAGCAGCTGGTGTTGCTTTTGAGAAATAAAAAACTTCAATTTCTAACCCTAGGTATAGATGACCTATTTTCCTTTCTCTCTCTCTGAAACCTTGTAGGATCGTTACTGTTCTCAGTATTCTGAAATTTTTACAGTGTTGTGCCTTGGTGTGGGCATATTTTCACTGATTTTATTGGGCTCTCAGTGGCCTGTATTAATCTAGAAACAAATCTCCTTGTGTTCTCAGAAATTTTCTTTAATTATTTAGTTGATTATTTCTTGCCTTCTGTTTTTTCTATTCTGGAACTCCTATTATTTTATGTTTGGTCCCCTAAATCTCTTGTCTTTTCTTCTCATCTCTACCTTTTTGCTTTATTTTTTAGAAATTTGTTGTCATTTTATTTAAAAATTTTAAGAGTAAAATTGACTACTTCTTGTTCTGCAGTTCTGTGAATTTTATTACACATATAGACTTGTGTAACTACCACCACAATCAAGAGAATTTTTCTATCACCACGAAAACTCCCTCCTGCTATCCCTTTGTAGTCACATCCTCCTCCTACCCTTCACCCCTGTCCTTTGCTACTATATTTTGTCTTTTCCACAATGTCTTATAAATGGAATCATATCATATGTAACCTTTCGAGATTGGCTTTTTTACTCAACAGAATGCCTTGAGATTGAGCCAAGTTGTCACCTATATCAACTGTTTGTTCCTTTTTATTTTTTTAACTGAGTAGTATTTCATTGTGTCGATATAATACAGTTTATCCATCCACCTGTTGAAGGATATTTGAGATATTTCCAGTTTGGGATGAGTATAACTAGAGTTGCTATAAATATTTGTGTATAAAGTCTTGTGTGAATATATGTTTTCATTTCTCTGTAAACAACTTGGAGTGAGATTGCTTGGTCATATGGTATGTATATTTAAATTTAGAAGAAACTGCCAAACTGTTTTCCAGAGTGCCTGTGCCATTTTGCATTCTGAGCAGTAACATATGACAGTTCCAGTTGCATCATATCTTTGCTTGTACTTGGTATTATCAGAATTTTTAATTTTAGCCAATCTGATAGGTGTGTAGTTATACCTCATCATGGTTTAAATTTGTGTTTCACTAAAAAATAATGATGTTGAACACTTATTCACATTCTTATTTGTCTTCTGTATATCCTCTTTGGTGAAGAGTCTTTTCAAATATTTTGTTCATTTTTTACTTGTTGAGTTTTGAGAGTTCTTTACACATTTTGGATATACGATTTTCAAATATTTTAACCCAGTCTGTAGCTTTTATTTTCACTTTCTTAACGGTGTCTCCTGCAGAGCATAAGTTTTTTTTTTTATCATGGGAAAATACACATAATATAAAGTTTACCATCTTAACCAGTTTTAAGTATACAGTTCAATAGTGTTATTCACATTGTTATCGTTAACAGATATCCACCATTTTTCATTTTGTAAATCTGAAACTCTATACCCATTAAGCAGCTAAGAGCATAAGCTTTTAATATTGATGAAGTCCCTTATCATTTGTTTTCTTTTCTAGACTGTAGTTTTAATGTCATGTCTAAGAACTGTTTGTCTAACCCTAGGTCATGAAGATTTTCTCCTACACTTTTTTTTTTCTAAAAGTTTTGTAGTTCAGTGTTTTTATTTAGATTTATAATCCACTCTGAGTTAATTTTGGAAGGTGTGAAGTGTAGGTTGTTGAGGTTCATTTGCTGTTTTTTACATGAAATTCCAATTGTTCCAATACCATTTGTTTAAAAAGACATCCTTTCTCCCTTGCATTGCCTTAATATCTTTGTAAAAAATCTATTGGCAATATCTATTTGGGTCTGTTTCTGGATTCAATTCTGTTCTACTAATGTATGTGTCTATCCTTTTCTAATACTGTCTTGATTATTGTAGCTTTACACTAAGTCTTAAAATCAGGTACTGTGGTTCCTCCAACTTTATTCTTCTTTTTCAAAATTGTTATAGCTAGTCTAATTTTTTTGCCCATTTATTTAAGTTTTAGAATCAGCTTGTCAATATCTATAAAAATATGCTGGGAATTTGATTGGGATTGCAAGAAATCTATAGGTAAATTTGGAAACATTTGATGTCTTTAGTATGTTGAGTATTCCAACTTATGAATATGGTATGTCTCTTTAGTTACAGTCATGCACTGCACAATGATGTTTTGGTCAATGACAGACTACATATACAACAGTGGTCCCATAAGATTATAATGGAAATGAAAAATTCCTGTCACATAGTGACGTTGTAATTGTTGTAAGGTCTAGCATTACTTATGTGTTTGTGGTGATGCTGGTGTAAACAAACCTACTGCGCTGCCAGTCATATAAAAGTATGGCACATACAGTTATGTACAGTACATAATACTTGATAATGATAATAAACAACTATGTTACTGGTCTATGTATTTACTATACTATACTTTTTATTATTTTAGAGTGTACTCTTTCTGCTTATAAAAAAGTTTACTGTAAAACAGTATGCTGTGTTACGCTGGCAGCAGCCTCATACATCTCATGTTCACTTCATCTCTTGATTGCATCATTTTCTCTTGTGCTTGATTTAATCTCATGTTGTTTTGTTCATCATGGCCCCTAAGCAAACAAAATCCACTGCTAGTGTTGCCAGTAAGAGGCCATGTTAAATGATTGACCTGGAAACAAAATTAAAGTGATTAAGGGCTACAAAAGTGGAAAATCAGTGATGGTTATCACTCACCAGTCAGGCATGTCTCAGTCCACCACAGCTGTGATCCTGAAGTACAAGAACAAAGCAACAGAAGCTGTTAAAGGATTTGCTTTATTGAAGGCAATGAGACTAACATAAATTCAATAAGGGCCTATATTAGACATGGAGAAACTTCTAATGACTTGGATTGAAGACCAGACACAGGAGCATATCCCTCTCAGCACCATGATGATAACGGCCAAAGTAAAAAGTTTGTTTGTGTTGTTGAAGGAAAAGGCTGGACCCAACTATGATGTTGAATTCATCGCTAGCCCTGGGTGGTTTAAATGATTCAAGAATCATTATTCATTACATAATGTGAAAGTGAGTGGTGAGTCTGCGAGTGCTGATGTGAAGGCAGCTGAAGAATGTTTGGAAACTCTAGATAAACTGATTGTGGAGAAAAATTACTCTCCAGAGTAAATATTCAATATGGATGAAAACTCCCTATTCTGGAAATGGGTGCCTGAAAGGACTTTCATCCATAAGGAGGCCAAGTCAGTGCCAGGTTTCAAGGCTTTTAAGGACAGGATGACAATCTTGCTTGGGGGGCACTGTTGCAGGCTGCAAATTGAAATCCTCTGTGACCTGGCACAGTGAGAACTCCAGGGCCTTCAAGTATACCAATAAGCACACACTGCCAGTGGACTACAGGAGCAATAAGAAGTCATGGATGACCCAACTCCTCTTCCAGGATGCCCTCCTGAATTGCTATGCCAGCAAAATGGGGAAGTTCTGTTTGAAGAATAACATACCTTTCAAGATTTTGCTTATTATTGCTAATGCTCCTGGACATCTTCCTTTTACTGGTGATATTTACTCCAATATCAAAGCTGTATTTCTCCCTCCAAATACCACCTCTTTGATTCAACCAAAGGATCAGGGAGTTGTAGAAGCTTTTAAGGCCTACTGCCTGAGGAGGACCTTTGCTCAGGCTATTGCTGCAACTGAGAAAGTCAGTGATGCAATTCTGGAAGGATTACAACATCCATGACTGCATCAAGAACCTTGCTTGGCCTTGGGATGATGTCACCAAGGAGTGAATGAATGGCATCTGGAAGAAGACACTCAAGAGGTTTGTCCTTGACTTCAAAGGATTTGCCAAGGATGAGGAGGTTGCAAAAATCAACCAGGCTGTGGTTGAGGTGGCAAACTTTAACCTGGGTGTGGATGAGGGTGACATTGAGGAGCTCCTAGAGGTGACTTCTGAGGAATTGACTAACGAGGAGTTGTTGGAACTAGAACAGGTACTCCCAGCTGAAGGAGAGGCAAGAGAAAAGGAAACTACAGGAGAAGAAGAAGAAGAACCTCTAAGAAAATTCACAGTAAAGTATTTAGCAGAAGCTTTTGCAGATCTCAACAAGCTCCTTAAAAAATTTGAAAACATGGACTCCAACACTGAAAGGTTTTCATTAATAGAGAAGAATGTTCATAATGCATTATCTGCTTACAAGGAAATCTATGATGAAAAAAGCAACAAACCAAGCAAACCACCACGGACATATTTCTGAAAAGAGTGACAACTCCTCAAGAAGAGCGTTAGGCAGGTCCTTCAGGAGGTGTCCCAGAAGAAGGCATTGTTGTCGTAGGAGATGACAGCTCCATGCATGTTATTGCCCCTGAAGACCTTCCAGTGGGACAAGCTGTGGAGGTGGAAGACAGTGATATTGATGATCTTGACACTGTGTAGGCCTAGGCTAATATGTGTGTTTATGTCTTAGTTTTTAACAAAAAAATTTAAAAATTAAAAAAAAATTTAAAAATAGACGAAAAATCTTAGAGAATAAGGATATAAAGAAAGAAAATATTTTTGTACAGCTGTAGAATGTGTTTGTGTTTTAAGCTAAGTGTTATTATGAGTCAAAAAGTTTAAAAAATTAAAGTTTATAAAGTAAAAAAGTTACAGTAGGCTAAGATTAAATTATCATTGAAGAAAAATATTTTTTTATAAATTTAGTGTAGCCTAAGTGTACAGTGTTTATAATGTCTACAGCAGTGTACAGTGATGTCCTAGGCCTTCACATTCACTCACCACTCACTCACTCACTTACCCACGGCACCTTCCAGTCCTGCGAACTCCATTCATGGTCAGTGCCGTATACAGGTGTATCATTTTTTTATCTTTTATACCATATTTTTACTGTACCTTTTCTATGTTTAGATATGTTCAGATACACAACTTCTTACCATTGTGTTACAGTTGCCTACAGTATTCAGTACAGTAAACATGCTGTACGGGTTCTGTACGGGTTTGTGGCCTAGGAGCAATAGGCCAAGTGCATAGTAGGCTGCACCTTAAATATGCTCAGAACACTTACATTAGCCTATAGTTGGGGAAAATCATCTAACACAAGCCTATTGCATAATAAAGTGTTGGATATGTCATGTAATTTATTGAACACTGTACTGAAAGTGAAAACCAGAATGGTTGCACGGGTACAGAATGGTTGCACGGGTACAGAATGGTTGTCAGTGTATCGGTTGTTTAGCCTCATGACCGCATGGCTGACTGGGAGCTGCAGCTGCTGCCACTGCCCAGCATCGCAAGAGACTATCATACCACGTATTGCTAGCCTAGGGAAAGGTCAAAATTCAAAATTCAAAGTATGATTTCTACTGAATGTGTATTGCTTTTGCACCACCATAAAGTCAAAAAATTGTAAGTTGAACCATTGTAAGTCAGGGACCATCTGTACATAAAAATATGATTGACTTCTATATGTTGACCATGTATTCTGTGACCTTACTAAACTTATTTATTCATTGTAGGAGTTTTTTTGGGTTTTTTTTTTCAGATCCCTTGGTGTTTTCTATGTAGATAATTATGTCATCTGTAAAAAAGGACAGTTTCATTCTTTTCTTGTCTTATTGCACTGCCTAGGATTTCCAAAATAATGTTGATTGGGAGTGATGAGAGTGGACATCCTTTCCTTATTCTCAATCTCAGAGAGAAAGCATTCAGACTTTCTTCATTAAGTCTGATGCTATTTACGTAGATGCCTTTCACCAGAATGAGGAAGTTTCCTTCTATAGCTAGTTTGCTGAGAGCTTTTGTCATGAATGGATGTTGAATTTTGTCAAATGTTTTTTCTGCATTGATTGATAAGATCATGTGGTTTTCCTTCTTTAGACTGTTAATATAGTGGGTTATATTGACTGATTTTCTAGTGTTGAACCAGTCTTGCATACCTGGAATAAATCCCACTTGGTCATGATGTATAATTCTTTTTATACATTGATGGATGTGACGTGCTAATATTTTGTTGAGGTTTTTAGTGCTTAAGTTCCTGAGATCTACAGTTTTCTTATACTATCTTTGTCTAGTTTTGGTATCAGGGTAATACTGACCTCACAAATTGAGCTGGGAAGGGTTTCCTCCTTTTCTATTTTCTAGGAGAGTGTGTAAAATAGATCTTAATTCTTCCTTAAATGTTTGTTAGAATTCTCCAGTGAAACCATCTTGGCCTAGAAATTTTTTCCTAAAAGGTTCTTTCTTGTTTTAACCTGCAAATTAAATTTCTTTAATTAATATAGGAATATCTAGGTTATCTATTTTTCCTATTGGGTGAGTTTGGTAGTTTGTGATTTTCAAAGGAATTGGTCCATTTAATGAAAGTTGAAATTATGTGTATAATATGTTCAGAGTATTTCCTTACTATCCTTCTAATGTTTGTGAGATCTACAGTGATATCTCCTCTTATTCTTTTTTTTTTTTTTTTTTTTTTTGTGGGGAAGACCAGCCCTGAGCTAACATCCGTTGCCAATCCTTCCCTTTTTGCTGAGGAAGACTGGCCCTGGGCTAACATCTGTGCCCATCTTCCTCCACTTTATATGGGACGCCGCCACGGCATGGCTGACAGGCAGTGCGTCGGCGGGCGCCCGGGATCCGAACCCACGAACCCCGGGCTGCCAAGCGCGGATGAAACCGCTGCGCCACCGGGCGGCCCCTCCTCTTATTCTTAAATTGGAAATTTGTGTCTTCTCTCTTCTTCTTTATGATTATTGTAATTAGCGTTTATCAATTTTACTGATCTTTTCAAAGAACCAGCTTTTGGTTTTATAGATTTTCTCTATTTTTTGTTTTCTTTTTTTTTTTTTTTTTTTTTTTGGTGAGGAAGACCAGCCCTGAGCTAACATCCGTTGCCAATCCTCCTCTTTTTGCTGAGGAAGACTGGCCCTGGGCTAACATCCGTGCCCATCTTCCTCTACTTTATATGGGACGCCGCCACAGCATGGCTGACAAGCAGTGCGTCCGCGGGCGCCCGGGATCCGAACCCGCGAACCCCGGGCTGCCAAGTGCGGACGAAACCGCTGCGCCACCGGGCCGGCCCCTCTATTTTTTGTTTTCAATTTCATTGATTTCTGCTCTAATAGTCACTATTTCCTTCCTTCTGCATGCTTTGGGTTTATTTTGCTTTTCTTTTTTTTTAAATTATATTGAGTTTCTTTTCCCCTTGAAATAAATTCTCAGTTACTGTTTATACTTATATACAAATATTTGGTGTTTAATATCTTGTTTCCTTTATCATACTTATTTCTAAATTACTACAAAATATAAATAGGTTCTTGACTAGATTGTTATTTTTTGACCCCCTTATTTTGCCCTCCCCCGTTAATTGTATAATCTTTTACCTCATATTTCAAAACATCAAAATTCATCCTCTCCATCCTTCATCAGAACCATCTCAGACAGATCTGGGAGAAATTAAACCGGGTGTGCCCTAAACCTGCAACCATTTTCTTACAAATAAATCCGAGAATATTGAACTTCAAAAGTACATCTGACCAAAGAGCATCAGGACTCTTGTTTCTGGGTAGAATTGTGTTTTTTGAGGGGTTCTGTAGCAAAGGGCAGGGATACTGTGACCAAGTGTCCTCCTCCAGCAATTGCATCCCCTCTGCCTGAGAGACCAGCTCGGAGGGAGCCTGCAGAGCTGACTGTCAGCATCTGAGTTTTCAGGCTGTGTTTTAGGATAGGACCTCATTGCCCAGCTCCAGCCGGCTGCGCGCAAAGGTAAATGTTTGGGGGCAATCACCCCTTATTTATTGTCGTCAACATCAAAGTAGCTGGGCAAGTGACACCTAGAAGAAAACAAGATGACTAAAGAAAGAAGAAACAAAGTGCAAAGACTCATTTTGTCGCTTATGTTTTTTTGCACTTTTAGTTGAGAATATAAGTAGTTTTTGAAGTTCTCTTGGGATCTACATTCCTACAGGAGAATAATGTCAAACACGGTTTCAAAAAAGGCCCCTAAGTGGCTTTCGTTAATTGCAAAATCATTGCAGAGATCCCTCGCTTCTCTCATGCACACTTATCCTAAGTGGTGGTGGCGGCGGGGAGCGCTTCTGAAGGTCGAGAGCTGTTTGTTTCCCCTCTGCAAACTGGAGGTGGTGAGGCTCCCGGCTTTGCCGCAAAGCGTCCACCGCTGAGTGCACGTTTAGGTCCGCAGGCAATGAGCGCCAGGAGGAGGAGGGGCGGGCTCAGGGAGCCCCTCCCCCGGGGGCGGGGCTAAGGTCTTCTTCCCAGCCCAGCTCTGCAGACCGCAGATCTGCAGTCTCCAGTTTAGAAAATTACATGCAAAACCGACCAGAAGCAAGCGAATTTCTCAGCAGATCTCATAAGATTGTTTGGTAAAGACTCTGCCGGTCCGCACAGGTCACCTGGCTCGGAACTCCGCGACTGAACGTTGGAGCCAGCCCTCGGCCCCGCTGCCGTCGGAGGGTTACAGCCGCGGGAGCCCTGGCGGCGGTGGCTGCGGCCCAGGAAGGAGCAGCAGCGCCCGGGTAAGTCCGGGCATTTGTTATGTCTCCGTGTGCCCAAACTTTCTGATTTACCGGTCTGCCTTTTCCACATCCAGGGCCTCTGTGATTTCTACATTTATTTTTCTTCATGGGGATAGGTAAAATATTTCATGGAATTTAAAGGCTTTCTTTTCATCAATTTACTTTTGAGTAGTTTTCAGTTGTTTTATTCCACTGCTGCCTGTTACCAAACAGCATGAATGAATGATGCAATCCTGTATAGGAGAATCATCTGTACAAGATTAGGAAAATCTCCAAAATTTAGCGTTGCAGTGTCCCACTTTGTCGTCTTCTTTCCTATTAGAACAAAAATTTTAAATAAATACTTGCCAGATGCATTGTGGTAAAGATAGAGCTTCAAGTTGGTAATTAAAGAATTCTTTCATTCATTAAACTTATTTACTGTATTTTCTTTATATGTGACTTGCACATTATGGTTACTCTTTAAATATTTGACTGACTGGTACTGGTATGAGGATCAGGGAAGAAAATAATAAAATCCAAGCTTTCTATATTGTTTTACAACTCCCTGGTGGGTTTTCAATATAGTAGTGATCATAGGCCTGTCGCTTTCCTGTTGATGAAACAAAGTAGTTGGGACGTTTTAAATTTTCAAATAATTTGATACATGCCTAATAACTTCTTTTAAGCTAACGTTTTCTTGATGTATAACTTAGGGCAATAATATGCACCCATTTTAAATATACATTTTAATGAATTTTGACAGTTTTATACAAATTTATAATCACCACCACAATAGAACACCCCTAAAAGTTTCCTAGGACTTTGCAGTCAGGCTCTCCAACCCTAGCCCTACTGACATGATTTTTGTCATTATAGAATTTGTATTTTCTAGGGTTTCATATATAAGTGGAATCATATTATATGCACTCTTTTGTGTCTGGGTTCTTTGGGTCAGCATAATGTTTTTTATATTTATCCATGTTATAGCATGTATCAGTAATTCATTCCTTTTTATTGCTGAGTAGTGTTCCATTGTAGGGATATACCACAATTTGTTTATTCATTTATCTGTTGATGGACATTCTGGTTTGAGGCTATCACAAATAAAGCTGCTATAAATATATTTTCATTTCTCTTGGCTAAATCTCCAGGAGTGGGATTGCTGAGTCTTACGGTAAGTATATGTTTAACTTTATAAGAAACTGCCAAACTGTTTTCCAAAGTGGTTATACCATTTTACATCCCCACTAGCAATGTATGAGTTCCAAGTATTCCGTGTTCTCACCAATACTTGGTATTGTCAGTCTTTTTAATTTTAGTCCTACTTTTGAGTTTATATGCATATCTTCTTTTTGGAAATGTCTATTCGAATCTTTTGCTCATATTTTAATGGGTGGTTTGTCTTGTTATTGAATGTAAGAGTTCTTTATTCTGGATACAAGTCCTTTGTCAAATATGTGTTGTGGATATTTTCTCCCATTCTGTGGGTGCCTTTTCTTTTTTTCCCATAATTTGAAGAGCGGAAGTTTTTAAGTTTGAAGTCTAATCTATCACTTTTTTCTTTCATTATTCATGCTTTTTGGGTTTTATTTAAGAAATTTTGCCTACCTCATGGTTGTTATATTTATCTGTTGCTGTGAGTCAAAAATCTGAGAGCAGCTTAGTTGGGTGGTTCTGGCTTAGGGTCTCTCATAAGAGGTTGCTGTTGGCTGAGGTCAACTTATCTGAACGCTTTATTGGGGGAGGATCTGCTTTGTAGCCCAATCCCATGGTTGTTGGCAGGATTCAGTTCCTTGAAGGTTGCTCGACTGAGGGCCTCAGTTTCTCACTGGCTGTTGGCTGGAGGGTCCCTCCATTCTGCCACATGAACCTCTCTATAGAGCAGCTACCAGCATGGCAGCTGCTTTCCCTCAGAGCAAGTAGGGGGCAGGGGCAAGATGGAAGACATTCTTTTTTGTTGTTTTTGAGATTAATTCACTTTAAAAAAACACTTTTATTTTGGATTCACAAGAGGTTGCAAAGAAATATACAGTGAAGTCTCGTGTACTCCTTCTTCCCCCATATCCCTTCCTCTGAGACCAACCTCCCAAGGAACTGACGCTGGCACAATCCGTAGAGTTTATTCACGTATCACAGTTATGCATGCACTCATTTGTGTCACAGTCTAATCTTGCAAGTGATTTCACGAAATCCAACTCACGATCAAGGGCAGGGGGTTACAGAAGGTTCAGAGGCAGGTTCACTGGGGGCCATTTTAGAGGCTGCCTACCACAGTTGTGAAAGTTTTCTTCTATGTTTTACAAGTTTTATCGTTTTAGCTTTGTGTTTAGGTCTTGATTCATTTCAAATTAATTTTTGGCATTACACTGCAGATTGGGGAAGAATATAAGTGCCAAGATTTCTGTATTTTATTACAACTACCAGGTAGGATTTCAGTATAATAATGATCATAGTCTTGTCATTTATATGTTGGTGAAACAAAAAAAGTCAAGTAGCAATGTATGAATTCCAGATTAGAAGAGAAATAGTGCAGGTCTTTATAATTAAAACAATTGTCTTTTAGATGTAAATGGCATCAGAGGAGAAAGAGTAAACTATATTTGTTGTCCTGCCATTCTGGGCAGTGAGTCCTCTCTTAAGCTGCAGCTCTCCCTGGCCTGTAGGGGAGTGGGATTCAGAACACCTGCCGAACCCAGTCATGCTCAGCAGAGTGGGAAAAGAAATGCTATCCCCAGGTACAGAGCTTTGAGTAAACCTTGTACTCTTCCTCTTTCACAGGAGTATTGTCCCATGTGACTCGGGTGAGAGTAAGGGTGCACTGAACCCTTTCTGAGTAAGGACTGTATTTGAACGTTCTGAATTATGTATTTCCTTTACTGATCCTTTTCAGTCTCTACTTTGCTTTTTCTTGCCTCATATTCTTTATTTTTTTTAATCTTTTTTTTCTTCTTTCTGAGATTTAGCACCTTTATCCAAGTCTATTTGCAGTTTTAATTATGAGAATTATAATTCAAAGTTGCTGGCTTTGTTCCCTTGTTACTGGGCTGCAGGACTCTGTTCTTGGAATGCTATTGACTTTGTCTCTTCATTTTGAAGGCAGCAGGGACTGTTTTGTGGACTCTGTAATGTACCTGAGTCAGCTTTGTATTTGTGTTTTGTTCTCGCAGTAGATCCTCTTTTTCTTTCTTCGCGCCTTTGCGCCCAGCTAATCAGGTGTAGGTGATTTCCCATCAGACCTGAAGCTTTTGCAGAATCAAAGCCGCAGAACAGAGCGTGTTTACTCTTCTGCAGCACCTGAAGGAGGTGGAAGTAGAGTGTGTTCCAGGGGACGCAGTCTTAGGAAACTTTGCATCTAACCCTTCTTTGTGCTGGTCCTACTGGAAGGGAGAGTGAAGCCAGACTGTCTTCCTCTTTCTTCTCATGTATCTGGACCTTGATGTTCATTTCCTTGTTTTCTCTTTCTAGGCTGTTCTTGCTTTTGCAGAACTCACAACATCTCTCTTAAAGAAATTTGTAGTCAGAACTTTATGCTGCATTTTTATTCAGGAAAGAAGTGGAAAAGAAGAGTGTCATCTCCTAGGAATCCAGCACTGGAGAACCGTGAGTCTTGTGTTGTTGTCATTGTCATTGTCATGTTTGTTTGTCTATCAGGTAGCAGTTTACTTTTCACCTGAATAAAAAAAATTGTCGGCTGTAACCTGTGTGGTATGCATAAAATCCCAGGTTCTCTGAAGAATAGCTGTTCTTTTTTTGTGTGTGAGGAAGACTAGTGCTGAGCTAGCATCTGTTGCCAGTCCTCCTCTTTTTGCTGGGGAAGACTGGCCGTGGGCTAACATCCATGCCCATCTTCCTCTACTTTATATGGGATGCCTGCCACAGTGTGGCTTGACAAGCAGTGTGTTTGTCTGTGCCTGGAATCAGAACCTGTGAACCCTGGGCCGCCGAAGCAGAGCGCGCGAACTTAACCACTATGCCACTGGGTCAGCCCTGAATAGCTGTTCTTTTTTATCATAAAATGTACTATAAATGCGTTGGCCAGGAACCCCAGTCCTAGTTACAGGGAGGCTCTTTTGACTCTCCTCTGATCCAGAAGCTTCTCAGACTCCACTGTGAATTGTTTCAGTGACTAGAGGGCCTGAAACAGACTTGCCTCTACTACCAAAGCTGCCGCAGATGATGTCTGTCTAAGCCCAGTAAGCTTTGTTCTCTAGGCTGTGCTTGACCTCCACACCCTCTGTGCCAGCTTATATTTGTTCCTACACTGGTGAAGGTGAGAGGTCAGTCCTAACAAAAGAGGAAGTTGGTGAAGTTGATCTTAAATGCCTCTTGCGAGATATGTAGATGGAGAAGTTGGAAGAGAGTTTGTTTGGGTGAGGAGATTTTTTTCTTAACCAAAATCAGAGCTCCTAAGGCTGGCCCTGAAGGAAAACTTGCTTTTGTACTTTTGGAGCTGGGGGTGAGAAGGGGTTGTCAGCAGTGGCGTCTTTATACCAGTTGGCCCTCTGCTTCCCCAGGATGGACCAGCTGGGGGCAGGCAGGCTCGAGTTCTGTTCTGAGCTGCAGAAGGCAGTGGTTCAGTGGTGGGAACTGGGCCTGGGAGCTGCCACATCTAAGCACAGAGGCTTCCACCACGACTTCTTCCACCCCCAGTACTGTCCTCCCACCCCCGCAAGGGCCAGATGTGAGGGATCCAGAGTCCATTCAGCAGCAACGATTTGTCTTTCCGTGAAATTCTAATGTACACAATTTACTTTGAAACAACTGAACTTACTCAACTGAAATTTTTTCCCCCTATAGCTATGAGAATTTTGAATATGTATGAATTGTCATTCTTGGGGGAGACAATGAAAAAAGAGAACCAGAAGTGAACAAGGAGGCAGAGCATTTTACAGGGCAGGTTAGGAAACTCTAAAAGAAGCTGAGGCTGTTTGCTCTGCAGTTTAACCAGGGAGTTGAAATTCCTGTAACCCTAGGAGTGGAGGGCATATCCCCTGGCATGAGCATTCTTGGGCAAAGTTAAGGTCATATAATCCAGCTCTGTCTCTTAGGAAGGGCCTGGAGAAAGAATCAGCCTTCCCAGTAAGTTCAATGTAACATTTGTCTCAAACATCCTATTTGTCTTTGGAACAACAGTGCCACCAGGGCGGCAGGTGTCAGCAATTCTGGGTCATAAGTCAGGACTAGTGTTCTTCTGGGGATGTGGAATTCACTCCTCACTTTGAGGAAATGTACGTTCCTTTCACATGTGAGGCTGATGGTCTGATTGAAGCTATTGCTGGTATTAGTGTTTGGAAAGAGGCTCAAGTCTCTGGTTTTTCAAACGTGAGCAATAATGGTTTGTCTAATCATGTCAACAGACTGGGAGCCTTGCCCGTTCTGTACTTCCCAGGACTTGCGCTGGGCATGGGGTGGCACTGCGGACTGACTGTGTCTTCTTACTAGCTTTGAGGCTTCAGGAGCCTGAGCGTTGTTCTCAGGAGTATTGGCCGTTCTTGATTATATTGTACTTCCTCATGCACATTCTTGAAAGGTTCTTTAGCCTGTCCCATTTATCTCATTTTAGTTCTTTTACATCGTTTGTCTGTCTGTTCCTGGCTTTCTCTCCATTCACCTATGGCTCACTCTCCATGCTCAGTGTAATTGCATTGCATTAAGCACTGCTTCTCTGCTGATAGACAGCTGTCTTCTGGACTTTTATAGTGAGCCTGCCTAGCCCTATCATATGAATTAGGTTAATTCTCTCTGGGCTAGAGCCAGCTTGGTGGTTTCCGAGCCACAGAGTGAGTGGGATATGGAGGTCCTTGGAGTTCCCTGGCTTGGTGGGAATTTGATAATTTATGAAACCTGTTTCTATTTGCTGGTCTCCCAAAAAATGTGTGGACTTTCTTCTTTCACTGTTAGTGAATTATCACCCATTGTGTTGTCCAGCTAGCAGAACTTTGGTCTGAATTCTTGATGAAAATCTTTGACATTTCCTGGGTCCACGTTAGGTTCTTATCAATTCTTAACCTTATTTAGTTCTGTTTAATTTATCCGGCTCTTTTATGTTGTCTCTGTGCATTTGAGATCCAAGTTTTAGTTCTTTAGCCATCTCTTAGGAACTGTGTGACTTTGGGTAAAGCACTTAACTTCCTTATACCTCTATTGGTTAATCTATGAAATGGACACAATATAGTTCCTACAGAAAGGCGTGGGATGAGACCCAGATGATGGCTTTGAGGTTTCTTCCAACTTCAGAAATGTGATGTTGATTCTGTTTCACTAGGGTTGTCATCACTGCTGGTTAAGGATTTTAATTTTAGGCTAATAGTGCACTAAATTGGAATTGTTTTACTGAGAACAATAGTCTACTCAATTCTGTGTTAAGTTCTCAATAACTGCTTAGATTCAACTCTGTTTAATTCATGAAACACCTTACTTAACACTTACTGGGTGCTGGAAACAGAGATAGAAAGATAATTCAGTCAGGGTCCCTATTCTGAAGGAACTCACATTCTAGGAGAGGAATGGGAGTGATTAATTAATTAATTCTCTGGGAAGGGGGAGGAAGGAGATAGTGTAGTATAGGGAAGGTCATTTAATCTGTACCTTGAAGAATAAATAGGAATTTGTCCATTAGATGTGAGGGATTAGGTTATTTCAGGCAGAGAGAACAGCATTTGCAAAGGTATAGAGGAATAAAAAACCGTGACATATTTAAGGAACAAGAAGTACTCTGTATTCTTTAAGCATAAGTTGTGTGTGTATGTGTGTATTTGTTGGAGAAGAGTAATGGGGAATAGATTGGTGAAACAGGTAGGATCCGAATCATAAAGGGCATAAACGAACTGAATAACAGACATTGTGTTAATTTGTATGCTAATGATGGGGAATGGATTAGCAAGGGCATCTGATATGATTAAGAACCTGATTTGATTCCAGAATCCTCAACAGCCTGAATACAGGCAGGTACAGTATAATTAAAATTAAAATGCAAATGACCATGTTAAAAAAATATCTTTACCTTTTAGAAATATAGTGAAATATTTTTATATGAAATGATATGATTTGCTTTGAGATAATGAGGGAAGGTGGAAGTGTGTGGTATGATATTGTGATTTAGATTTATAATAAGAAACATATATTTGGTCTTCATCTCCATGTCTGGCACAGAGCTCCCAAAACTCCTGGAATTTCCTGTGATGAGAGTGATAAAGGTGTCTCTTGCTGTGTTGAGTGACTTTTGGACTGGACCTACGGATGGGGGCTGTTTGTCAGGAGAACCAACCATGTGATTAGAGGGTTGGAACTTTCACTCTCACCTCCTGACCTCCGGGGAGGGGAGACGGGCTGGAGATTGAGTTCAGTCCCCAATGGCCAGTGATTTAATCAACCATGCCTTTGTAATGAAGCCTCCATAAAAAACCCAAAAGGATGTGTTCGGAGAGCTTCGGGGTTGGTGAATAGGTGGAGATGAAGGGAGAATGGAGCACCTGGAGAGAGCGTAGAAGCTCTGCGCCCCCTCCCACATACCTTGCCCTATGCCTCTCTTCCACTTGGCTGTTCCTGAGTTATATCCTTTTATAATAAATCAGTGATCTGTAAATAAGTAAGTAAAATGTTTCTCTGAATGCTGTGAGCTGCTCCAGCAAATTAATCGAACCTGAGGAGGGGGTCTTGGGAACTTCCAATCTATAGCTGCTCCCTCAGAAGCACAAGTGACAACTTGGGCTTGCAACTGGCATGTGAAGTGTGTGTGTGGCGGCTCAGTTTTGTGGGACTGAATCCTTAACCTGTGGAATCTGATGCTATCTCTGGGTAGATAGTGTCAGAATTGAGTTGAATTGTAGGACAACGTGCTGGTATCCTAGAATTGCTTGGATGTGTGGGAACCCCTCGCCCCCACATTGGAATTGGGGTGCAGAACTCTTTTAAGTGGATTGTTGATGAAGCCAGATTTGCTATGGTTGTTGAAGCAGGATGATAAATACATGGAGTTCATGTATTCATTCTATTTTTGCATGTATTTGAAATTTTCCACAATAAAACGTTAAAAAATGGCTCGTTGTGGGTATGTAATTCACAATTATATCATTTTAATTTATTCATTCACCCCTCAGAAATTAATTGAGCATCTACTCAAAATGGGTGTTTTGGAAAATTCTAGATCTTAGTATAAAGATGCAATCCAGGAATGAAGGTGACATGCACATAAATAAATTTGAGATAAGTTGGAATATTATGAGTTCTATATATTAAAAACAGGCCTACATAAAGTACTGGGGAAATTCTGGGAAGAGATTTTTTTCCAGCTCAGGGGAATCAGGGAAGACTTTATAGTGAAGATGGCATTTGAGCTTTATTCATTCACTTAATTCAACAAATATTATTGAGCCCTACTATGTGCCAGGTACTATTCTCAATCCTAAGAATCCAGCAGTGAACAAAGTTGATAAAGATCATAGTCTTGTGAAATTTATATCTTAATGAGGACAGATAGACAATACATAATAAACATAATAAGTACATTTTATCATATGTTAGAAGATGATAGATGTTACAGAAAAAAGAAAAAGTAGGGCCTAGTGAGGGAGATTAGTAATCTTGGGAGTAAGGATAGGGAGGGGGAGGTTGCAGTGATAAACAGGGTGGTTAGGGTTGGCTCATTGAGGAAGCTGGTATTTGGGCAAACTCTTGATGAGGGAATTGGACAAGTGGCTATACGAGTGAAGAACGTTCCCACCGAGGGCACAGCTGGAGCAAAGGCCCTAAATGGGGAGTCCACGTGGTGTATTTGCAGAGCAGCAAGAGAACCAGTGAGGTTAGAGCAGAGTGAGTGAGGGGGAGAGGTGTAGGCAGTGAGGTAAGAGATGTAATGGAGAGGGCATGGTGGTGGTGGTGCCAGTGTTGGAGGGCAGACCTTATGGGTAATCATAAGAACTTTGGCTTATACTTGTAGTAAAATGAGGAGCCACTGAAGGATTTTGAGCTACAGGTGTGACATGATTTGGCCTACAGCTTACAATGATTACTCTGGCTGTTATGTTGAGAACAAATACTGGGTTGGGGGGTGGGGGTGGGAGCTTTTAGGAGACTATTGATACAATCTTGGCAAGAAACATTGGCAACTCAGGCTAGAGTGATAGCAGTGGATATGGTGAGAACTGATCAGATTTTGGTTAGATTTTAAAGGTAGAACCAACAGAATTTCCTGAAAGATTGGATGTGGGATTTGAGAGAAAGAGAAATGTCAAGGATGACTGAAGAATGGAGTTGCCATCAAGGGAAAGAAGAAGGCTGCCAGAATAGCAGTTTTTAGGAGTTCAGTATTGGTCATGTTAAGTTTGGGATGTTTATTAAACATCTGAGTGGAAGTCAGGTAGGTAGTTGGAGTTTAGAGTTTGGGAGAAAGGACTGGGTTACAGGTATACATTTGGGAGTTACTGTCATAGAGATAACATGAACCTCATGAATTCATCAAGGGAGTGAGTACAGGTAGAGAAGACCAAGGATGGACTGTGGGTTGTTAAGAGAACAGAAGAGAACCAACCAGCAAAGGAGCTCAGCTTCAAAGAGGGGACAATATGTGAACCTGAGAAGTCAGTCCTCTGAATTGAGGAGGAATTAGCTTGAACAAGAGCATGATGGTGGGGAGAAAAACAGATTGCAGATAACCAGTAGCATATGTGTTTAGTATTTATGTATTTTTTTATAGTTTTCTGTTGAATGGAAACTTTATTCACATTTAGATTGATAATGCAGAGTTTAAGATTTTGCTATCTAACTGGATTCATTAATTTATCCTCTTTCTGCTTTGTAGTGGGTCTCCAGTGAAACTCATGTTTCCTTTTTGGACTACTCTCTTGTAAAGGCTCAAAACAAGGGTTGGCAATTTTTTCTGTAAAGGAACAGATAGTAAATATTTAGGCTTTGCATGCTGTACGGTCTCCGTTGCAGCTACTCAACTCATCTGTTGTAGTGCAGAAGCATCTATAGACATGTAAACAAATGAGCATGGCTGTATTCTAATAAAATTTTCTTTAGGGACACTGAATTTTGAATTTCATGTAATTTTCACGTCACAAAATATTCTTCTGTTGATGTTTTTCAACTATTTAAAATGTAAAAATCATTCTTCATTAACTGTACAAAAACAGGTGGTGGGCTGGATTTGGCTTACTGGCTGTAGTTTAACCCCTGGCTTAAAAGATTTTTTTCCCAGGTCAACTTTGAGCTGGATCATTCTGCCAAATGTACTGGTTAGAAATCAGTTATGAAGTGGGTTGGCCAGCTCCTTTGAGTCTCTGTTTTCAGCGACTGTCTCTTCTAAATATAGTTAATTGGCATCATCTGTGTGGCCTTGTACATGATATATTAGTCTCTTTGGTGGGAGACTAGTCTAGGTGACCTCTAGGATCCCGTTCACCCCCATGATTCTAGTCCAATGATTTTCTAAAAACTAAACAACTCAAAATTCTTTTTGAAACTCTGTCCTCCATAGCTTCTGCAGCACTGAGGTCTCCCCGAGTTTCTTCCTGTGACCTTTCCTTTTCATTTTCCTTCCCAGGCTCCTGACTTGAAGGTTCCTTTCCTGCGGGCTCTGTCCACAGCCCTCTACTTTTCTCCTCCCTACTTTCTCTTGTGACTTTCATCAGGCCATGCCTTCCTTTACCACCTCTACACTAATAAATGTGTATGTTTAGCTCTGATCTCTCTTCCGAAGTGGAAAGCCTTTCAAGGTTTCTCATTACTTAGAAGTTAAAATCCAAGCTCCTTAGCCTGGCCCAAAGCTCTGCTAGGTCTGAACTCCTCGTGCACTGCCCAGCAGCCGGTCTGAGCCATTGGGCAGCCTCCAGCACATCATCCATCATTCTTCCTTCTTGCCTTTGCCCATGCTCTTCCCTCTGCCATCACTACCTTCTTTCCTTCCCGCCATCTCCCTCCCCACTACTCCCAGCACATCAAATTGATACCCTGCCCTTTGAGAACCCACTCAGAGGGCCACTTATCCTTCAAGATTCAGCTCAAATGCCTGTGCCTCCTGGAAGCCCTTTTCATAGACAAGGTTAAACATTTTCTCTGTGTGCCCATAGTATCATATGCACATTTCCATTATAGTGCTTGCCTTATTGCTATAATTATTAGGGCAAAAATAGTCGAATATTGGTTACACATCAAATATATTTACAAGTCGGTACCTTCACTGGACTGAGTTCCTGGGGGCAGAGTTTGGTCCTGCTCATTTTTGTAACCCCAGAGCCTGACATTTAGAAGTTGCTTAATTTGTGTTAAAAAAATGAATGAGTCCGTGCTTACATGGGCTACACTGACTCTGAACCAAGTCAAAGTATGTTGGCATGAGTAGGTAAAATTAGACCTTTTTATGATTATATTTTATGTCTGTAAATATATTTATCTTCTTCTGTTGTAGGAGGAAAATTCAAGGATGGTCTCCCACTCAGAGTTGAGGAAGATCTTCTGTGCAGCTGATGCGGTATGCTTTGATGTTGACAGCACAGTCATCAGAGAAGAAGGAATTGATGAGCTGGCCAAATTCTGTGGAGTTGAGGATGCTGTGTCAGAAATGTAGGAACAGTATTTATTCACTTTATGGAATGATAAGGAATTGCAAAAGAGAGTGACTTTTGGATGACATGCAGGACCAGAGCCACAATTCCTTGATTTAGTCCCTGGCTATGAAACATAGGCACTAGGCTTTCTCTTCCATCGCTTAGAGCTGAGTTTGGTAATGTACATTATCCAATCATCCATTTATACAAATATTTATGGCAAAAAAACACTTGCCTCTGACAAACAAATATGGATAAGACACGCTCTTAGCTTGGTCAGGGGAACAATAACCATAACTAACCAAAGAAGATGGCCTGGGAGGGTCTCCAAGTGTCCAGTGCCTTGTGTCATGGTTGAGAGTGTGGCCCTAGTGGTTTGCTGGGAAGCTAGTTTTGGTTCAGAGTCTCTCAGTGGACGCCTGGGTGAGAGCCCCTCCCTCCCTCCTGTCCTCCCCAGTACCACCTGCATTCACTGGTCGTGGACCATTTCTTGTTCAGCTGCATTTGATGCAAGACATGGTTCCAAAATATTAACATGATTCTTGAGCAAACCTTCAATAGTTTATTCCCAGGCCTCGCTCCCATGGCTTCGTAGCATGTCTGTTGTGGAGTGGGCCTCGAGGCAGCACCTTCCTCATGGGTGGACATTGTGAGGAGCTGGGAGTTTAGGCATATAAACTTCAAGGACAGCTGACTTGGCTGGCCTGAATGTTGGGTCTTCCTCCTAGGACACAGCGAGCCATGGGCGGAGCAGTGCCTTTCAAGGCTGCCCTCACGGAGCGCTTAGCTCTGATCCAGCCCTCCAGGGAACAGGTGCAAAGACTCATAGCAGAGCACCCCCCACACCTGACCCCCGGTATAAGGTAAGAGGAGCCCCAGTCTGGATACTGTCTCCCTAGCAGCACTTGCGTCCTCCTGAAAGGATCTCACTATTGCTTAAGAGCTCCCTTCTGTGTGGTTTTTCAGCACTTATATATGGTCTTGTGTGGCTGGTTGGTCCTGCCCATGTCTACCCTCCCTCTCTCCCCAGAGAGAGCTTAAGCCGCCTCTTCATCTTGTGTTTCTAGGTCCATGGGCAGAATAGAGTTGTGGAATGGTTTCCTAAAGCAGTCAAGCCTCACCCATTAATTTCTAATGCATTTAGAAAAACATATATAAAACATTAATTCACCAGGCAGTATACCTTGTCCAGTGTACCTCGGACAGATGCATTCAGGAGAAAAAAAATAGTTTCCTTTTCATGTTTCATGTTTTCTCTTTTGTATTAATCAGTGTTTGGTATTTTATGTTTCTTTTTTGCAGGGAGCTAGTAAGTCGCCTTCAAGAGCGAAATGTTCAGGTTTTCCTAATATCTGGTGGCTTTAGGAGCATTGTAGAGCACGTTGCTTCAAAGCTCAATATCCCATCAACCAATGTATTTGCCAACAGGCTGAAATTCTACTTTAATGGTAAGACTTCAATGGTAACATTTTCCCTTTCTTATCAGTTTTAGTATTCAATATCCTAGGTAATGTCTGTTGTAATACAACTTAAGCGAAGTGGCTTCAGAGTTAAATATCGAGATAAAGGATTCTCTTGACTGATGTCTTTTGCTCCTTGGTATCCTTTGCTCTGCAAAATAGACTCAGGTCATCATCTCTCCTAGCTTTAGTATCCATATAGTCATCTATCTGTATATAAATGTCTGCACTTAGTAAAATGTTAATTCCTGTGTAACCCACATGACTTATTTTGCTATGCATTACATTTCAGTTTTATGAGAGCGTTCATGTATTTGAACCAGTTTAGACTCAGGAAAGAGAGTTAATTTGTTAGCAAGTCACTGCACTGTAGCTGCCTTTAGAGATACCTCCTGGCCCATCTGGACCACCACAGAGCCATAGCTGTAGTTTTCTGTCATCTCAAGGTGTCTCCAGTTACGTCAAAGGGTGGCTGACATTCTTAAAACCAAATAATATTAATTTAAAAACTTTAAGTGTGTTAATAGAACACTTTTGAAGGAACTATAGATAAATTTTAAAAAGTAGAGAATGAATGTGGTAATTACTGTAAGAATGGAAATAATCGATTAAATATAAGTTGAAATCTTCTCTTAGATGAAATTACATATTAACTTATTTTAAATTTAATATATTACTATTTCATGGTGTTCTACCACCCAACAAGGTTTAAGAATTGCTACACTGGAGGCTTAAAGAATAAAACTAATTTACCCCAAGGTGTTTATGACCTAAATGAGTAACCTCGACAAGAGGTATTTGTAATTTAAAAGAAAAACTTGTTTATTCTGAGGAATAGGTGTGGAAGTCCGGGCTGTGTCACTTTACTAAGGGCCATTTTTAGCTTTCTCAGTGACATTTGAGTGATGATATCATCTATGCAAGAAGCTGGCCCTACTGATATAATTCTGAGGATCTTTAACACTGTTTTAATTGCTCTTTTGAGGTGAATATGCAGGTTTTGATGAGATGCAGCCAACAGCCGAATCTGGTGGGAAAGGAAAAGTTATTAAACTTTTAAAGGAAAAATTTCACTTTAAGAAAATAGTCATGATTGGAGATGGAGCTACAGACATGGAAGCCTGTCCCCCCGCTGTATGTATGAAGTATACTAATATTTTTCCAGTTGTACTTTTGTTTTAGACAGGTGATACAGAACTCAGTAAGATTTATGAGTTAAAAACATCTAAGTATCACTGTAAAACAAAAAAACAAAATAAAAAAATCCAATCTCAATATTGTCAATTGACTTTTTGCAAACCCAGGAAAGGTTGCAAATAAGGAACTCAAAACCTTTAAAACTTTCAGTGACACTTGTCTCTGCAGTATGGCCACCACTTCTTTAGCCCAAGTGTGTGTTCAACAAGGTTCGGTTTCATTTCCCCAAATAGTACCACAAATAATAATGCAGCTCTTATAACTGTAACCAAACTTCAATATCCTTTTAAATTTGATAAACTATTTCCTCATACGTTATCTCATTTAGTCCTCATAATAGCCCTGTGAGGTAAAGTATTATCTTCTCCTTTTTACTAATTGGGGAACTGGGGCTCATGGAGGTTCAATAACGTGCCTATATTAAAGCATTTTATTCTTCTGAATAGTGTTGTTTTCTGAGACTAGCAGGAAGCAAATACTGTGTAGCAAGTGTCCTCAATATCAAATGTGTTCATTTCACGTAGGACTTGGCCTTTATCGTCTCATTCTAACTTAAGAAAAACTGAACCGAAAATTTAGTGGTGAACTTTTTACTTAGTTTTCTGAGATCTAAAAATAGTAATTGTCTTTATAAGTGATTAATCAAAAGTGGTTAAAGAATCTTTTTGGATCCTTTTGACATTACTTGAGTCAGTTGAAGATAACACGTCCTTAGATGATTTACAACCAATGTTGGTTGACTAAGTA
The DNA here is from genome assembly GCA_031878705.1 of Tapirus indicus. Classification (NCBI taxonomy): domain Eukaryota; kingdom Metazoa; phylum Chordata; class Mammalia; order Perissodactyla; family Tapiridae; genus Tapirus; species Tapirus indicus. The sequence continues at coordinate 122,189,675 of CM062922.1, read as the reverse complement.
ATGAACACTGGGCTAGTTTAATGAGGAGTATACAGACGTATAATGCAGAGTTCTCTCAGGGGGCTCCCAATCCCAGTGTTGAGAAACGACAGTTATAAATTCCAGATGACCCTACCAGTCAGAAGATGATATAGCCTGACTGAGCCAAGAGAAGGTGGCACGCGTGCAGGTGTGTAGCCCTCAAAGTTGGTCAGAGGAATCTGTGAACTAGAGGAAGGTTAGCAGCCACCACGTGAAGGCCTGGCAGCTCTTAGGGGAGGAAGTTTCCAGAGGGAGGGGAGGTAACAGAGCAGAGTGGGATGTATGTACTAGGCACAGTGCCTTCCCTTCAGCAACCACTGAAGACTCCACATAGTAGCACTGTGGTGTTATCTTTAGGTCACAGGAAGCCCTGGAAGGCTTCTGGACAGAGAAGGAATGAGTCAGTGTGTTAGGACAGCTGAGTTGGTGCTGGCATGCAGAAAGGGCTGCCACAAGCAGGAAGCTCAGTTAGGAGGCTAAATTTCACTGGAGGGTAAGAAATCTAGTTATTTTTTCCCCCTGTGTGATATGAAAATAAAAATGAAGAGAAAGGGGCAAGAGAATTTTGTACTTCCAAATTAGTGTATATTGTGTCTATATTCTGGCAGAAAAAAAATACCATTTAAAAAGATCATTGATTAAAAGAAGGTATCATTTAGTAGAAATTAATGAAATGATGTAACTTTAAATAATTTGAATGATGAAAAGTAGAGTACTGCCAACACATATTGGGGTTGTCATCTCCTTCAGCCCAGAATAACACACCTCCCTGCGGGGAGGTCCCTCAGGTTCACCCAGGGCGCTAGTCAGGAGATGCCCGCTCTGGTCCCGATTCCAGGCACAGGGGGATTTCCACTGCACCACAGGCTTCTCTTTGATTTTCCCCCTTTGAACCTGGCCTGGATGCGATGACCACCCAGTTTAGAAATCAAACATTTACCACCTGATGTCGCTTCATCTTTGTAAGCAATGGTCTTGGTTTTAAGAGGGCTTAAATTCTCCTGAAGCCCACAGCGTCCAGCCGAATGGAACTGCAGTACTGGTGCGCTCGCTCGTTCACAGGGCAGGAGGCTCGCAGGGAGCTGGGGAGGCACCCCGGCTTAGGTTGGGCTCACCTCTCTTTGCACAGTTTATTCTTTCAAACAACACTTATTGCCCTAGGCTGCTGCTGCATCTTTTTTTTTTTTTTTTAAACTATTTCTCTTTTTTTCCCTTAGGATGTGTTCATTGGATTTGGAGGAAATGTCATCAGGCAACAAGTAAAGGACAACGCGGAATGGTACATAACTGATTTTGTAGAGCTTTTGGGAGAACTAGAAGAATAATATCAATTTTTATACAGTTCATAACTTCAGGTTAACTTTAAAAAGTATACAGTTTGATATTGTTTGCTTACAATTGCCTATTACAACTTGATATATAAATTTGGTATTGATTATCTGTACTTCCAAGTAAACTATAGTTACGGCTCCTAGAAAATTGCTTTTTTTAACGTAGTTCCAGTATTATTATGACCATTAATTATCTGGAGAGTTTTATAATCTGAATTCTTTATGTATTTTCCTGGCTATATTTTATTTGAAGCCTTTTAAAGATGGATAGTAAATTAAACACCTTCACTATTGGAAATATGGATTAGGCAGTGAATTTAAGTGAATATTGGTTTTCCCTTTGGCATATAAATAAAAGTTTATCCATGTATCAACAGATTTGTAGAATTGTCAGTTCTATCATGTATTTCCATAGCCAATATTTCAAGTACTTTAAGTGTTTCAGTAGAAACAACCTCCAGGCAAGGAACCAAGGAGTCGAGACCCTTCCCCCACTCCAGCACAGGGCACAGTGCTTGTCACAATGTACCCGTCACTGCGCCCCCACTAATCCTCGCACTGAGTGAAGTGCTGGGCCAGAGGGATGGAAGTTCTTTTAGTACCTCTTGGAATTTGTTATATGGGGCATGCTACAAAAGCTTTTTTAAAAAATAACAATGGAGCCTTAAACAAAAGTACTGACCTTAAAAGATGGATATTTGATAATCACGTGAAGTAAAAGAACTAAAAACAAGTTTTACTCATCCCAAATGAAGATCAGCATTTTTCCCTAAATGAATTAAGAAATAACTCCTAGTAGCAATATATGAACCAATTCTTTCAGATGACTTGGAAAGACGTGAAAGCTAGGTTCATGTTTATTCTGAGCAGTGCCAAGGAAGGGAAATTTCAGAACATGCTTTGAAAGTCTGAGATTATATACCTTCCCTGGTGGAAAAATGGCAGAGGATAAAGACACAGGTTTAGGAAGAGGCATGCAATGAGTGGATACAGTTGGATAATTTAGTAGAAAAGACCAGAAGGGTTTAATATTGAAATTATTTGGAAAATTTGTAATTTAACCAAATAATCATTTAGCTAAATAATCAAGTCAGATGAATCAAATTTCTTTCAAAATCAGAGTGTCTATAGGAGAGACGTGAAATAAGTTTGGCAACATTTAAATGAGGCCACAAACAACGAGGTGTTTCATAATTGTGAATGCATACAGGCAGTTCTAGAAGCTGTTTAGCAGTGCTGGTTTCTGGGCAGGACCAGGCATGCCAGGTCTGTGAAGAGCGCTGCAAACTGCCTCAGCCTTTGCCACGACCTGGTGTGCATGAACTGGCGCAAGCCATTGGCGGGCAGGTGGAGGACTAAGGAACTTTTGGCCTCCTTCAGTTCTACCTGCCAGGCCGTCAGAGCCCGCCATCCACAAGGCAATGGCCTGAACAGGAGGTGCACACGTGAATTAGGCTCAGAGGAGTCTGATCTGCTGAGAAATCGTGAGGCATAGAACCTTTTATACCAATTACACAACCCCTCCTTTGGCCCACAGGCTGCCCAGCTCTCAGCAGGCTGCACAAAGGCAGCATGCACAATCCCTTCTTTGTTGTGTTGGAGGAGTGAGTCTAAAATGATGCAAGAACTGCACTAACCTCTTTTATGCTTTTCTAATTCTGGACTCACTGGGAACAGCTACAGAATCGCTCTCTCAGGAGTTATGTACACGGTTACACTAGGACAGGATTCAGAAAACGGTGGCAGTGTTTATATGGCTTCCTATCCTTGTGACACTTTTTCATTTTGATTATGAACACTGCTTATGTAAACACAGAAAGTTAAGAATTGGGGTCATAAAGAATTGAAATTTGCCACGGTATTAAGTTGAAATAGAAGTCCCTCAAAACTTTTATATGCCTAAAAAAAAAAGGACAACCGTATGGCCCTCATCACCTACCCCCAACCCCTTCTCCTCTGGTTTGACTGCTGCTATAGTGATTCTTCTCTCTCTCTCTCCTACTGAAGACAAGTGTTTCTCCATGACACCTAGGGAGGCCACTTGGCTGCCATTCCCAAGAGCAGGGGACAGCATTCCAGACGTGGGGCAGGAGTGTAGCAAGAGATTTCAGAGATTCAAGTGGGTGGCCTCAGTAAGTGGTGACACAAGCATGATGGCTTTTGCCTCTGTGAGCCTCAGAATCTTTATGCTCATGTTCAGAAAACTTGGGGAGTGATCTGACCACAAGTCACACTGCTTATTTACACATTTTCCAAGGTGTTTTCACATGTTTCCTCATGTGATTCTCACAACCCTGAGGTCAGCAGTATAGATATCGTTGTCCTTTTTAACAGATGGGAAACAAACTCATAAAAGTTGACTGCTCAGAGCTGGAACGCAGGCCAGTGATTTCCACGGCACTCTTCATCTTATGCATTACTAGAGTTAAAATTTACTGGGGCCAGAATCCACCCTAAGCTAATACTTATTTGTGATCACAAGTGTTAACATGTATTAATACAGTACATGAAAATTTACTCCCTTAGATGGAAAAACTGTTTTGCAAAAAATTCTAGTGGTTTCATTTTTAGTGGTCACTGAACTCTGGAAAAAGTACTGATTTTAGTATTAGTTAATAGACGACTGTTCAGTATTTTGCTAATCACATTTTCCAACTCTGAATGTATTTTTATGTTTATTGTCTTCCTTTTGTTTTTACTAAGCTTATTCAGGCATATCAAAATAATTTCAGAATAATTTCTAGAATTTGCATCAAAAATAGTATGAATAAAGACCTGCCCTGCTTTCAAAATGTATTTTCTAGTTAGAACGGAAAGTCTCCATACTTTTCTCTTTTCCTTCCTTCCCTTTCTCTCCTTTTACTTCCTCCCTCTCTCCTGTCGATTCATCAAGCACATTATTGAACATCTACTATGTCCCAGCCAGATACTGAAAGTATAAATTTAATAAGAAATAAAGTATAATGTAGACTTGAAGAAAAGAATCTTTCACAGGTAGTTGTGAGAATAAGGGAAAAGCAGGTTCTATCAAGTGCTAGTCTGGAGGACAGCAAAGTGTGGGTCCAAGAGGGCTTTTAAAAAGTAGGAGGAGTGATATCACATGAATGATAATTATGAGATGGCTTGTATAAGTAATATTCACCAGATTTATACCCAATGAATGGAAAACAAGTTTGGAAGTTTTGAATATTGCCAATGACAATTAATGGACAAAATAATACAATTTGTTTTATAGGAGTTTAATAAGAGGATTTGACAAATTGGGCAGGAATTGCTAAAATAAAGTGATAATTTGGTAAATTAGCTTAATAATAGAATGTTCTTGTCAAAAGTCACCAAGTGACCACCATGTTGCTAAATGATCAGTTTTCCGACCTCATCTAACCCAAGCTCAGAGCAGCATTTGACTCAAGTGATCTCATCTTTGATGGACTTTCTTCACTCGGCTTTCATGACATCCCACTTCCTTGAGCTTATTTCCCTGGTGGTTTCTCACTCTCCCTTCCTGGTTCCTCCTCACCTTGGTCCTCTTCTCTATCAACACTCACTCCTCATATCACTTTAAATTCTATATGCAGACAACTCACAGATGTGTATCTCCAGGCCAGACTGCCCTCCTGAATTTCAGACTCATATACCCACCCAATTGCCTACCTGGCAGCTCCACCTGGATATCTGCATAGACATCGCAAACTCAGATATTCAGAGTCAGATAGTTGGTAAAACATTTGTGGGTGTGTCTGTGAGGGTGTTTCTGGAAGATTAGCATTTGATTCAATAGACTTGAGTAAAGAGATCCATCCTCACCAATGTGGGCACACATCATCCAATCCATTGGGAGCCCGAATGGAACAAAAAGGCGAAGGAAGGGTGAATTCGCTCTTTCTGCTTGAGCTGGGACATCCGTCTTCTGCTCCCAAGACACCGGAGCTCCTGGTTCTTGGGCCTTTGACCTTAGACTGGGAGTTACACCATTGGCTCCCCTGATTCTCAGGCCTTTGGATTTGGACAGAATTACACCATTGGTTTCCTTGGTTCTGTGGCTTGCAAATGGCAGGTTGTGGGACTTCTTGGCTTTCATAACTGTGTGAGCCAATTCTTACAATAAATCTCCTCTTATATGTATCTGTACCTAGATATCTTACTGGTTCTGTTCCTCTGGAGAACTCTAATACACCAGTGAATGACAGAAGATTCCTGACTTCTGCAGGGTCCATTTCATTTATAAGTCCACACAATTTGTAAGTGAAAATTTCCTCTGTTCCCAGCATTTTTTTTTAAGTTCTGAACAGCTAGATTACCTTTACTAATATTGATTCTACCATTTTTCTTTAAGTAGTTTAGAAAGCAGTTTCATATAAATAGTTCTTTCATTCACATCCTACAAACATGCTCTGAGCATCTAATCAGTAGAATTGCTGGTGCTAAAATGCAGGTTTTCTATGCCAGAGCTTGCTATACCCTCTCTTCTACTGTTTCCCACGGCATCGAGAAGAGGTAGTTACAGAAATTCAGAGCTGAAGGGACCGTAAAGGTCATTGGATTCAACCTCCCCATTTTATAGATTAAGGAACTCAACACCAAGGAGGGGAAGTACCTCATCAAGGAGCAGAGCCCACACTTGAGCCTGTTCTGCCAGCAGCCCAAACACCACGACACTATGCACTGGTACACAAACAAACACCCATTCCCCATAACTGTAACACCCTAACAAATGGCCAAAGGGAGAGGCTGGTGAACTTATTTAATATTTAATATAATATTCTGTAGACTCACATATGCCCACTAAACTGGGACAAGCTATTTTTCAAGAATGACAGGGTCATTCTCAGCACAAGTTCATAAAAAAGATTGCGAACATGTAATATGCGAAAATTAAGAGGATTTTATTGATTTTTATATGTTGTTGGAGAAAACCATTCACATGTAAAAGTTTGACATTTGATATGAGATTTATTCACGCTTTATTTTACACACAAATTCTTTAATTTGGGGATCAGACATAATTTTTCATTTTAACAGGACTTTCACATGATTACAGTCACAAAGTTGGCACACTATATGAAAAAACTAAACCAAACAGAGCTAGACAAAGTATGCAGCTTTATGCCACTTTAAATCTCAACATGCACCACCCCTCATCCATGATCTTGGAAGAATCTGCTGTGAGCTTACTAAAATATTAACTAGAGAATGTCTGAGGTCACAAATGATTGTTTACAAAATAAAACCTCTTTTCCTAGTGCTATTTATTTTGTTATAGAAAAATATTACAAATAAAAATTAGTGCTATTCGAGGTGTTCATTTCAAAATCACATATGATACACAGGTTCAAGCCTTTTTTTCCTTCATATGGAGACATTATAATACACTATGTAAAGACTGAACTACTGAGTAAATGTACCTTGGCAACCACTACCAGCTTAGTAATGACATATTGTTTACTATGCTGACTGATCAAAAATGAGTGAATTAAAACATTTTCAGGTATTGGGTACATTCATAATTTGTTCCTAGTCTGAGACTCAGAAAAACTGCCAGAGAAACACGACAAAATTTGTATTTCTTCCTGATACAAGAAATTTGTCTAAAAATCTGTAATTATAAAACAGATTTGCTTCTTATAAAGAAATAGCTAACTTTTTCTTCATGGTTAGATTCTTATTTGGAGATGATTCAAATTTTAATTTGGGCCCTCTTTTCCTGGAGAGTGGGGAGGGGTGGTTGAGTATTATAAGGTATATTCAACAAACATAGGGATGTTTCAAAGAGGACTACAGAGCACTGTTATAATCAAACTGTAAGTTTCCTTTCCTGTGATTATGTAAATTTTAAAGAAAAGAGGTCTCTCATAAGCTATATACAGCAGTTTACACTTCAGTGTTTCTTCTTCACTTGATATACAATTAAAATTAATTTATGACAAATACCTGTCGCATAAATTTATGTAGGCACATCTAAATTCTGTAGCTTTATTGGAGGGGCGAGGTCTTCAGTGGGATCATGATTCTGGATTCCATTTCTTGAATAAGTGGGACTGAAAACAAGGATCAAGATTACTGTGCTTGTTCTTTTCTAAACAGATTATAACAACTACACAATAACAAATAGGTTGCTGAGAATGTGCTGCTTCAAATCAGAATAGAATAATGGAAAACATAGGACTGATCTCAGGGGCAGAAATATACAAGCTAATGATAGATCAGCCAACTTCCTATAAGATGTAATTAAAATTAAAATAGATTCTGTTTGGGGCCGGCCTGGTGGTGTAGTGGTTAAGTCTGTGTGCTCCACTTTGGTGGCCTGGGGTTCACATGTTCAGATCCCGGGCGCAGACCAACATACTGCTTGTCAAGCCATGCTGGGGGGGCGTCCCACATAACGTAGAGGAAGACGGGCACAGATATTAGCCCAGGGCCGGTCTTCCTCAGCAAAAAGAGGAGGATTGGTAATGGATGTTAGCTCAGGGCCAATCTTCCTAACAACAACAAAAAAGATTCTGTCTGGAGATGTGTTTCATTTGCAGGAAATTAGGAAAGTCCATGTTGTGAGAAAAATGGTGCTTTCTCAAAAGGTTCTTTGAACTAAAATAAATTTATATAAAAATCAAGTAATATTGCATTTGACTGTATCCTGTATAAAGGAATAGATACACTGTACATGTAAAACTGTCACTGCTGAGTAAAATATGCCTCTGGGAACTCACAAAAGTGTAAGAATAAGCAGCAAAGTCACATGCAATTATATTATTTTTTTGAACTAAAAGACAAGATAATACTTATTTTCTACAATGAATTACTCTTTGATTTTCTTGGTAGTGTATGGGCTTAAATGTACTTGACATGCAACATGGTTGGTACTTACATGTATCAGTATCACTGGGTTGTATTCAGCCTGAATTCTCATTTTCATATAAAAGTCAAGCAACTAGGATTTCACAGTATATATGTATGTGGGTATAATACATGCATGTATAGGTATACACATATGTATACATGCATACACATAAATATCAAATTAATTTTAAAAATTACTTTTTAATTGCTGTATTAAATTGTAATGTTTTTGGGAATGGACAATTGTGATGAGAAAGGGAAAGCTTAGAAAAAAATTTGTGTAATAAAATTTCAGAGAATATAGAAGTGTACAAAAAAAGGTCATGATGTAAAACTTACAACATACAGGAGTCTGAAAACTGTACCAGGCAACATATATAGTTGAAAGAATATTCTTTATTGAAAAAAAGTCTGTAACTATTAAAGAAAAATTTGACTATTTCTCCATCCCCCCAACCTTAAAATTCAACATCCTAGAGCAACATACTATTTTTTAAAATATACATATTAGCTTCAGGGTGAAAGAACATAAAACAATGAGGCAAGAAGAATGAAATGTTTTATGCCTGTTAAAATATTACCTGTATAATACACCAATTCTTCCCAGCCATGTTTATGCCATGCTGCATTTCGTATATCTTCCCTGATCTGAAGATCCTTATAAGCTTAAAAATAACCACAAAGAAGCAAGACTTAAACCAAATATAATGCCCTATATTCCACTAACACATCCATTAAGTATTGATTCAGCTGCTTGTCTAGTTTTCTCGAAGAGACTACTTTGGGAATTTAGTACTAACCTGGGTTAACTGTGAGCTGGTTATTCTGAGCAAAGTTACAGTAGGCCTTGTAGGAGAAGCAAAACAACCTGCTCTGAAGTTTCACAGTCTAGTGGTTCCAAAACATACTTTTACAAACCAAGTGACCTTCCTCAATAATATGTTAAATTCATAATCAGAAATGGCCAGACTATAGATAAGCAATATTAGTTTCAATTTTGCTCAACAATTATAAAGCACTACAACGATCTGGATGAGAGACTGTGTTCAATGCAGTGAAGAACAGAAAGACAAGTAAAGTCAACCCCTGCTGAGTACTGTGGTATCCTCCAGAACGGAGTCTACAAGGAGAACAGGGAGGACACCAGAGACAGCTGCCTGGAAGGTGTGATTTGGTTAGATGGGTCTTGAAGGTTGAAAAGGATGTCATAGACGTATAGGAACGGAATAGAAAGACGCTCCAGGTGGAAGGAAGAGCATGGTCAAAGGCATCAGAGTCCTTGATGTCAAATGGTACAATTCACAGGTATCTCAACTGGGTACCTCTGTTTCTGCTTCCCAACCTGGGCGAGATCCTTCCAACTACTTACCAGGGAAATGCCCCCCAGGCATCTTGACATGGTGTTGGTATTATTGGTCGGTCAAGACTAAAAGATCACCCAGGGCTCCCTCCCTCAGTTCTAGTTTCTGTTTTGGGACACATGACTGTTCCCCAAGGGACTTCTTTCTTCCTATGAGAAGACCTACCCTTGTAGGCCTAGCAATTTAACCATCTCAAGACAAAATTTCCCTCTACTAGAAATGGAGTAAATTTATTACCTAAAATTTTGAAGATACTGAACAACAGAAGGAAAAGAAAACTTTTACCTCCCGCCACCGGAGAAAAACAGTTAACCTTCATGTGACAAGCAGGAGCATTCTCACAGGGGTCAGGTGCACGACTAGTACACTGTGTGACTCCCCTTGTAGGGACACAGCTTGGAGAGGCCTGCATTCATTTTTAATTTTCTTCATTAAAAATTTTTTATTGTAAAATATAACAAAACATACTATTTTAACCAATTTAAAGGTATTAAATTCAGTGGCATTAGGTATAGTCACATTGTGCCATCATTACCATCCAACTCTAAAACTTCATCATCCCAAATTAAAACTCTGTATCCATAGAACAATAACTCCCCATTGCCCCCATCTCCCAGCCCCTGATAACTTCTATTCTACATTATGTCTCTACAAATTTGCCTATGCTAGGTACCTCATATAAGTGGAATCACAGAATATTTGTCCTTTTGTGTCTGGCTTATTTCAATTAGTATAATGTTTTCAAGGTTCATCCATGTTGTAGCATGTACTGGAATTTCATTCCTTTTTATGGCTGAATAATGTTCTACTATATGTACATACCACATTTTGTTATCTGTTCATCCATCAATGGACATTTGGGTTTGGGGAGATTTTTAAAGATGGGAGGCCCTTGAGCATGTTCATATACTGAGGGAAGGAGCCCATAGATGGGGTGGGGGTGGAGCAAATGGATGGAGCAAGGCCTTGAGGAGGGTGGGGGATGGATGGCATCAAGCACAAGGGTGAAAGGAAGGTGCCGTGTTGTGGAAAGACGTGCCGAAGCCAGACGTGCCGAGGTCTGAGCCTGGGTAAGTTACTGAATAGCTGTGAGTTCTGGATGATTGATTTACTATCTGAGTCACAGGTATCTCATTCGTGGCGTGTGGTTGTAAGGAGTAAAGGGAATGATGAGTAAAATAACCAACATGCTAGAGGTGCTTGATAAATGCTGGTTCTCCTTCCCTAAAAAATATGGAAAAGTGAGGGTTAAGTTTTGGGGGCAGGCAACTGAAAATTCATCTATGCATATCTTAATACTTTTTCCTATAAAGTAGGAAGTGCGCAGTGGACATTTGGGACACTGGGGACAACAAAGGTAGGTGGAGAAGGGCACTGCCTAAGAAAGACACGTGCTGCAATTTGGCCACTTTCAGATGCCAAAGCACCATGTTGTTCCTGGCTTCTGCGTCTCAGAAGACTGCTCCTCATCTGGCTGCTGCTCTGTGAAGCCTCCTGTCCGCCCCACAGGGCAGAGTTAAGGGCTCTGCCCTGTGCTCCCTACAGCCTGTCAGAGCTCTGCCACTCACATGGCCGGTGCCTGCCTGTCTGCGATTCCAGGCTCCTAAACCTGGGAGTCCCTATCCAGACGTGCTGCAGGCTCTGCTGTGAAGGGAGCGTATGCATGGCTTGACCTCTGCCTGTGAGCCAAAGCACATGGTGATCCTGACCTGTCAAGTCCCTGTGCTCACTCAGGTGCAGAGGATGTCTGGGAAGGAGTGCAGAGGACACCCTCAGAGGCCTCTCCAGGCTGAGAGGAAGGGGAGGGAAGAGGAGGAGTCTGACTCTTCAGTTTGTATCCCCTGAAGAAACCATACACACTATTTAAAAAATCATAGAATCTACTTCACCTCTACCTCAAACCCATAAAGATTAAATTACATTTAGTATAATCTCAAAAGGACACAGAACACATTTTTTAAAGATTTGTTGCCAAATCTACTACATTTGAAAACTCTGATACTTATGAGGTCAAATCTCAGCTAGCTAGAAAACTAAGCTCCCTAGGACAATGCTGCCCTTGACGTTCCGGGAAGCTAAGGGTTATCTGTGGCATCTATCATCTGATGCAGGGTTTTCGATCTCTTAAATGCCAGGGAAGCCCAGTGTGTACAGCTGAGATGAGCACCTTGTTGAAGCAGTGATTGCTGGGGGTGAGGATGGGGGTCTCCTCCCCAGACACTGAAGGTTTGTGGGGAGGGTTCCAGGAGCACAATGTAAAAACTACTTTTCTTGCCTCAACTTACCCATTCAGGCTTAGGTCCCTGGCAGATAACCTACCATTCTGCACTATACCATACTAAACTACCATTCTGCACTATATGTAGTTTTCTGAGCACTTTTTATAATTTCTCATGTTTCCATCACTGTTCAGCTCTTCCTTCCTACCTTTACCTGTCAGCCCCATCTAGATCCTGAAGTCTAGCTCATACTCCACCTTTTATTGATTTTCCTCCAATACGTGTAACTTTATTTCCCTTTTAAGTGTTAGCAGTACCCTGAATATAACTCCCTATGTTACTGATCACACGCTGTCTTGTGGCACGTCATTCATGTTTGCTTTATCCCTCATTCGACTCGTCACCCTATCCTTGTAAGCCTGCCGAGCTAACACGGCAAGCAGACTGGGTGCAGCACTTAGTGGGACCAAATAAGTCAAACCAATGCCTCAGTTAATTGATATGGTCTGGAAATGAGTAATGCTTTTCATTTTTTTAACTTTCATAACCATTTACAAATGTGCCCAGAATGTACCAAGCTATTACTGAGACCCAGTTCCTGTTCTAGCAGGGAGACAGACACAAATAGCCACAACTGTGACAATCCCCACAACACTGGGCTCTGAGGGGCTCAGGAGGAGAGTGATGTTCCCTTGGGGGGAGGGAGAACATCTAAGTTAAGCCCTGAAAGACACCAAAGATGGTGCCAAACCAAAGTGGGTGGGATGGAAAAGGTGAGAGAAGGGCCTCTGGGACGAAGGAACCAGACTCAAGGCAGGCAGTGAGTGCGCGTGAGGGGAGCTGCCTCTTGGGGTAAAATGCAGGATTGTCTGAGGGAGCAAAGGGAAGTGTCTAGAGAGGGAGGTTGGGACCACTCTGTGAAAGGCACTCAGTAGCTTTATCATCTTCCCTCTCCCACAGTTGCTTACTTCACCTCTCTAATTCTTTTCACCATTATCCCCACTCGCACGATCAGCTTCCAAATGTGCCATGAATCTATGGATAGCCCACCACTTACCTTCCATCTGTGATGTCTGGATTTGCTACAGTGTTCAAGGTTAATGACTTGAGACGTGCTATACTGCCTTGTACAACTTATTTAGTAATGAACTCTGAAATCCCAGTAACACAAAACAGAAGGAAAAAACTACACACCCCAAAGATGATGCACCATATATAGCTGCCCAATCTGAGAGAAGAATCCTCCAACAGCTTCATTACCATCCTGTCTAAAGCGAATTGCACGAGCCCTATGAGAAAAAAACACAATGTTCAGATACTGAATTACGTATGCTAAAAAGAATCAGTAAATTTCTTCCATACTCAGAGCAAGTTGTTCAGAATGAAGACTAATTGTTTTTTAATTATCAAATGCAATCAAAAGTTATTTTAATGTATATAAGATGTAAATGTACCTTTCTGTAGCTATACTAGTCATTTTTGTAAGAAGTGGACAGTAATTAATGTTGACTATTAAAATAAAAATGTGAGGATACATGGTTACACTGCTGATTCTTGACAGAAAGTCAAGAAAATTGGCAGAGTATAGGACCAGTCAACTTAAAAAGAATTGCTTCTCCAAGAGGGAAAGTGAGGGAAACCTGGATACTAGACCACCCAAGATGCCACAGGTACTGTATCCAAGGAAGACAGGGAACACCCCTCAAGGATGAGGTTTACAATAGAGATGAAGGGAGCACACCTTCAAAGCAGTTGCAGACGGTGAATTCTGAGAAACACGCGAGCTCTCTGAACTCTAGGAGGGATTCTGCAACCTCCTGGACAGCACAGGGAAGACCCACGAGAGCAGAGCTTCCTGGAGACACACCGTGACCACCATCACTATCAACACTGAAGCTGCCTCCTGTTTTTTTTTTTTTTCCTTACCAGAGCAAACCATTAGGAGAATGAGTGCCAAATGACATTCATTATGTATATGCATGGAGGCAAGTGTGTATATATGTTATGTCTATGCGTATAACATGAAACTATAGTTAAATTCATTAAAAATTGGCACTTAAACTTTCCTTTTTAAGATTTCCTGCTGCAAAAGATATCAGCTCTTTAAACACCTTCTTTCATATCTGCGCTAGGTACTTTATATTTAGTGATGCATGTGAAATCCTAAAAATATTTTTTAAATGCATATATTTTTCCAAAAGCAGTTTCCTACAATCAAAGTTGAAAATGGAGGAAGCGACTTCAAGTGACATAGGGAAGTTACCGGAAGCACAGGTGGAGTCTCTCAAGAGACTCCATACTCCAGATTTTGCAGTAAATTTGAATCAACACTGCCCAGGCTTTGGCCTAAAGTCTGCCGTATCAGGGTACCAGAGTTGACTTGGGAAAATGGATTCATTCTAATTCATTTAAAAGAGGTAGAGGCTATGAACAAGGATACTAATCTACTAACATCTATGGTGAGAGACAACTCTCAAGGGACAAGAGATTTGAGTGGGCTTGAGTGCATTCTCTTCCTGGAGGCAAACTTCACAACAACTGAATTAGAACACCACGAAGCAGGCAGGGAACCAGAGCAAGGGCAACTTGCGGTGGGAAGCCAGTCTCCTTCAGACCCCTCCGTACACCTCGGTGCTCATCCACCATGCACTCAACCCCACGAGGCTGACCTAAGCTTTCAGGTTCTTTTGTGGTGAAGGCGGGATCTCTTGCTATTGCCCCCACGGGTTACCCCCAAATGACATTAAATTCTTTAACCTTACTTTTAGAATTAAGTGATCAATAGTTTCACAAAAATTACAAATCTGATTGGTAAATTATTAAAATTAAGCAAATCACTTTAATGTGCATTCTAACTCCACTCAGAAAGGGAAAAAACTGTCTTTCACTGATAGTGATAAATATTCAGGATTATTCATTCCATTCTGAATTTTTCTCATTCAGTTAGAGTAGGCAAAGAAAACATACTTGCCTTAGCCTGGTAAAAATCAGAAGCATGTACTGAAGAGGAGATCACCATCTTATATAGTTACCTATGTGCCAAAATATAAATTGAATGCTGAACTGGCTTTATAGATAATTTTTAAAATAACTGAAGAATAACCTCAGTACTTCCTTGTGGACTCCATGGTGGGCAAGTCTTAATTAGTAACCTGCAAAAACAGAACTGCTGAGCGATCCTATTCTGTGGGCAACTAAATTATTACATCTACAAGCAGCCCCCCCCAAAAAATCCCTTAATAAGATGGTACCTATAATAGTAGTATACAGTCAAATATGTATTTCTTAGTTTTCAAATTAAAAGAAATTCTAACTTGCATTATTTAGCCTCTGATCACCTAAGAAGAAAAGATTCATTACAAATAAAGATCACAAAACCATTTTTTGGAGGTAGAAGAGATCTTAGAAATTATCTAGTCCAAAGCAAGAAATTTCATAACTGAACAAAGAACATATATAAATTGAAAGTAAGTAAAAAGTCACAGGTTCTCATTTAAAGATAAAGAAACCAAGGGTCAATAGCTGACCAATGGCCAATAATCTATTCTTGTACCCTTCTTAATTATTGAGACTTTATCTTATTATATCTTCTGTTTTTTTCTCTTATTACAATAGGATTTACAAAAAGAATACAAAATTATAATGGTGAAAGTTGGTATTTTGCTATAATGGTAATGAGCATGCTTCCTGTGTTTTACCATTAAGTTTAATGTAGCTGTTAAAGTGGGGAAAATGAAGTTTTATCATTTAAATCAGGGCCAGCAAACTAGGGCCCTCAGGCTAAATCCCATCTTCTGCTGCTTGTTTTTATGGCCCAAGGGCTAAGAATGGTTTTTACATTTTTAAATGCTCGGGGGAAAAAAAAATCAAATCAAAAGAATAACATTTCATGACACATGAAAGTTATGAAATTCAGATTTCATTCTCCATAAATAAAGTTTTGTTGGAACATAGCCACGCTTACTCATTTATAAATTGCCCGTGGTGGCTTTTGCACTAAAACAGCAGAGTTAAAGACACAGACACAGTGTGGTCCACAAAGCTTAAAATATTTACTATCTGGTCCTTTACAGAAAAGTTTACCAACCTCTGATTTACATAAAATATTCTCTAGTACCAATTTTTAAAATGTTTTTTATTAAGAATTAGTGTTAATAAAACTGGTGTAGAATCTTATCAAATGCCTTCTGAACATGCATTAAGATGATTTTTAAATTGTTTTACTTATGAAATATTTCAAACATTCTAATCACTTAAAATTTTAAAACATTAATACTTTACATTTTGTTATATTTGCTTCAGATCTTTTCCTCTCCCCGCATCAGTTACCACTCTTTGGAAACAGTTACCTCTCTTTCGAAGACAAGAGTCTTCCCATCCATGTTTTCTATTTCTACTTTGTATATATGTATCCATGAACAGTAGTTGTATCTTTTTATATAACTCGTTACATCTTTTTACAATTTATATAAGAGACAACATATTGTACATTTTTTTGTGTGTGTGTGAGGAAGACCAGCCCTGAGCTAATGCCTGTTGCAAATCCTCCTCTTTTTGCTGAGGAAGACTGGCCCTGGGCTAACATCCGTGCCCATCTTCCTCCACTTTATATGGGACACCGCCACAGCATGGCTGACAGGCAGCGCGTCGGCAGGCGCTCGGGATCCGAACCCGTGAACCCCTTGCTGCCAAGCGCAAACTAAACCGCTGCGCCACTGGGCTGGCCCCTTGTACATATTCTTTAACTAGCTCTTTCTCCTCAACTTGGTGTTTTCAAGATTTATCCATGTGCAGACATTGTACTTTAACCACTGCATAAGATTCCGCTGCATGAGTATACTATAATCTATTCCCCTAAGGCATATAGGTTGTTTACAGTTTTGGCAACTACAATTGAGCTTTTTTTTAATGTAACCACTATTTTCTGCCATCCATTCATCCATTCATTTAACATTTACTACCACCCTATGTGCCAGACCTGGTAGATAGTCACAGAACTGGAAACTGAAGACTCCCCTGGGGTGTGATAAGTGCTCTAACAGAGGCATGGAGGTGATGTATACGGGGGTGCAGAGGTCGGGCACCTTTAGAGAGTGTGTGTGTTAGACTCCAGCCTTGATTGTATATATTAATCAGTTTCTTCATTTTGAATCATTATTGGATTTATGGTATAAATTCTCTTTAGTGAGGTCATTAGCAGCTTTACTGAGGTATATTTTATACACCATAAAATTCACTTAAGTGTACAATTCCATTTTTAGTAATTTACAGACCTGTGCAACCATCACCACAATCCATTTGTGCTAGAAGATCCCTGTGCCCATGTGCAATCATTCTCTGTTTCCACCTCTAGTCCCAGGCAAACACTAATCTTTCTGTCTCTATAGATTTGCCTTTTCTGGACATTTCATACAAGCGGAATCATAGCATATGTGCTCCTTGTATTGAACTCTTTCATAATGCATGTTTTTGAGGTTCATCCACATTTGTAGCATGTATCAGTAGTTCATTCCTTTTTATTGCTGAATAGTATTCCATTATATGGATATACCACAGTTCATTCATTCATCCACTGATGGTCATTTAGGTTCTTTCCACTTTTGGGCTATGATGAGAAATGCTACAATTAGGGCAAATGTGAAGCTGGATCCTAGTGAGGCCAAGGACGTCCAATCTCATTGTCTTCATAGCCTTTTGACCCTTCCCCAAAGCCCATCAATAAAAATTTGAACCCTCCCCTCTCAAAAAATCATTGTATACAAGTTTGTATGGATGTATGCTTTCCTTTTCTTGGGTATATACATAGGAGTAGAATTGCTGGGTCATATGGTCCCTCCGTGTTTAACATGTTGATGAACTGTCAGACTGTTTTCCAAAGTGGCCGCACCATTTTACATTCTCACCAGCCATGTATAACGGTACCAATTTATCCACAACCTCACCAATACATGTCTTTTTAATTATAGCCATCCTAATGGGTATGAAATGTGGTTTTACTTTGCATTTCCATAATGACTAAGGACATTTTTCATGACCAGTTTTTCATGTGCTTACTAGGCATTCATATCTCTCTTTTGGTGAAATGTCTATTCAAATCCTTTGCCCATTAAAAAATTTTTTTTAATTTTATGATCTTTATTTTTTACTGTGGTAAAAAAACACCTAACATTAAATTCACCTCAACAATTTTCAACTGTATAGTTTAGTAGTGCCAAGAATATTCACTGTTGTGCAACAGATCTCCAGAACTCTTTCATTTTGCAAAATTCAAACTCTATACCCACTAAATACCAACTCCCCTTCACCCAGCCCCTGGCAACCACCTTTTCATTTTCTCTTTCTGTGATTTTGACTACTTTAGATACTCTGTATTAGTGGAATCACACAATATTTGTTCTTTGTGACTGGCTTATTTTGCTTAGCATAATGTTCTCAAGGTTCATCCACACTGTAGCATGTGGCAGGATTTCCTTCTTTTAAATGGCAGCATACGTTATATGTATATACCACGTTTTCTTTATCCATTCATCTGTAGGTGGATATTTGGGTTGCTTCCGAAATCTCTTGGCTACCGTGAATAATGCTGTCAATGACCAGGGGTATGCAAATATCTCTTTGAGATGCTGCTTTGAATTCTTTGGAATTATATACCCAGAAGTGGGATTACTGGATCATATGGTAATTCTATTTTAATGTTTTGAGGAACCTCTGTACTGTTTTCCATACTGGCTGCACCATTTTACATTCCTACCAACAATGCATGAGGGTTCCAATTTCTCAGTATCTTTGTCAACACTTGTTATTTTCTGTTCTTTTGATAATGGCCATCCTAAAGAGTGTAAGATAATACTGTGGTTTGGATTTGCATTTCTCTTACAATTAATGATGCTGAGTATCTTTTCATATGCTTTTTGGCCATCTGTATATCTTTGGAGAATTATCTATTCAAGTTCTTTGCCTATTTTTAAATTGAGTGATTTGTTGTCTTATTTAGTTGTAGGATTTTTTAAATATATCCTGGATACAAGCCCATTATCAGATATATGATTTGAAAATTTCCTCCCAGTCTGTGACTTGTCTTTTAATTTTTTAAATGATGTCCTTTGAATTACAAAAGTTTTTAATTTTGATGAATTATAACATCAATTTTTTCCTTTTGTGGATTGTGATTTTGGTGTTATATTTAAGAACTCTTTGCCTAACCCTAGGTCACAAAGATTTTCTCCTATGTTTTCTTCTAAAAGTTTTATATTCTAGCTCTTACATTTAGGTCTACAGTCATTTTTGGTTATTTTTTGTATATAATGTGAGGTAGGGGTCTAAATTCATCTTTTTGCAAGGATCTCCACTTGTCTCAGCACCCTTTGTTGAAGAGACTATCAGTTCCCACTGAACTGCCTTGGTACATTTGTCGAAAACCATATGCTCATATACGTGAGAATTTATTTCTGGACTTTCAATTCTATTCCATTGATCTGTATGCCTGTCCTTATGCCAGTACCATACTGTCTTGATTACTCTAGCTTTGTAGTCAGTTGTGAAATTGAGAAATCTGAGTCTTCCAACTTTGTTCCTCTTTTTCAAGGTTGTTTTAGCTATTTTGGGTCATCTGCATTTCCAAAGCTTGCTGGGATTTTGATTGTGATTGTGCTGAATCTATAGAAAGTTTGGGGAAAAACTGGTATTGTGCTACTTAAAATAAGAAAAAAAAGAAGCAACTACCATTGTGGTGCTCTGTTCATGTGACAAAAGCAATATTTCAGAAAAGATAATATCCAAGAATAACCTCATGTAACATTGGGGTTTGTTGAAGAAAAAAAAAAAAGAGTCCTTATCTCTTAGAGATATATACTAAAATATTTGTGGATAAAATAGTATGTTATCCAAGATTTACCTCCAAATAATCTGGGTTGGAGGAGTTAGACCTAAACAAGATTTGTCATGTGTTGATAATTACTGAAGATAAGTAATGGGGATGGAAGGGGGAATTCTTCTCTCTAGTTTTATGTATGTTTAAAAAGTTTCATAATAAAAACGTCAAACAGAAAAACAGTCTAGTATCGAATCATGGCATTATTCCCAGATTTTATTCTTAGAATTAATATTATGGCCTAAAATAATCTATTAATAAGACTTACAAACTCACATTTGGTAATATACTCACCAGTAATTGCCCCATTCAATCATAGTTCCTGGCTGAAAAGAGATTGGGATTTTGGTTTGTTAGTTCTTCTGTCAAGAAATATGGAAATAGCAGTCACATTCCTCTACTTACTTGACAAAATATCAAGTCACAAAACTAACTTAAAAATTAACTTTTAATAATGTGAGATGTAACAAATAAAAAAAAATAAGAAAATAATATTATTCACTGTGTTCATACCTATCCCGTAGTGGGAGTAACATTCCACAGCATCATACAATAGGACAACATATATACGATGTAAGAGTAAGTCATCCAATTATGGTTATCAAAAGCATAGTTAGGCCCATCCTCCAGATGTACTGAAGTCACGATTAAATTGTTGGTACCCATTCAGACTTTATTGTGAAATTTAAAAAGAATTCAGTTTAAATAAACTTAACAAGGACATCCCTTGTTTTTTTTCCAGAATAATGGTGAGTATTAAGACAACTGACATCTACTGCTATGTATTCCTTCTAACAATGTTGTTATCTGGGGCTTTGTTTCTAGTAGTCACTTAGTAGGGAAACATCTAGAAAGTCTTACAAAATATTATTCCCTCTTATTCTTACAGTGCTGTACAATTTATCCAACAGACAAACATTTATAAGTTGCTCTAGTTCAATTACAATACATGTCAATATATTGTAACTAGTCCTGCATTTTAGGTTTTTCCTCTTAAAAACAGAAACACTGTATGGAAAAATGTCAAATAATAAACATTATGTATAAGATTATGAAAAGCAAAAGAGCTTAGCAGAAGGGAAGGAATGAGAAAGAAAGAAGAAGAAAAACGGAAATAAGAGGAGAAGGACTAGACAGGGGAGAAAACAAGCCAATCAAAATATAATGCCAAACACAGGTCACAGAATGTACTTTCAACTTTTGTTGTCAGCATTAGGGGGTGCTCATGTTTCTTCACAGAAGAATGAGGGGATAGTTAACTCATATTTCGGTACTTACTCGGAGTTGGTAAGATCTGAGTTCATATATATTAGGTCCTGACCGTGGGACAGGCTCATTCCAGAAACTGAACTCCAATAGCAGCTGATTCTTCCTAGAGAGAAGCATGTTGTTTCTGGCCTTACGGAATTCCACAAAGTCCTTTGAGCGAAAAAATGTGCTCATGAAATCTTCAAATATTTATATATAAACCCACTTTAGTAACATTTATGTTCCTCCTATGATAGAATACTATTAAAGTAGGGTCCCAGTTGGCCTGAAAAAGTCCCAGTTTACATCTTATATATCTCAGTTTAGATGACAAACTACATGATCATCCTAATTATCTAAATGACAATATAAATAAATCTAATTTTTAATATTTTTAGGTTCTCCTAACAGTATGTGACAGCATATCAATAGAGGTGACATGACACCACAAAACATCAGGTAATCCAAAAGCCATTTATATTTGGACTGGGAACCTATACAAAAGGTTTTCTTTCCTAATAATGTATGGCTATTAAAATTCTTTCCACTAACATGCACTTACTAGTGAAGGGAGGGGGCGGAGAGTAAAGTCAGCCCAAGGTAAAGAATATGTGGTTGGCAGTTCCTGAAGCAGATCCATGTTAGGTAGCCCACGCTGCGTCTACTATGCTGACTTACTGGTTTCAAAGCACTAGCTTATCAGTTTCAATGTCAACTGACTTTTACAATACGAACTATTATTTTAATAGTAGTACAACTGGTTACTTTATGTTTTAATACAACTTCAAGAATCCAAATAAGAAAATTTTTACTACAAAAAACTAACAAAAATTGATGACAGAAAAGAGTCATTTAATTCTGTACTAACATGTACTATATCATTAACCTGAATAAGTAAACACTTTCAAAATCATTACCTGATTTTCCCTGAGCTTATTCATGACCTCCGTGAGGGCTGGATAGCCCCCTTCATACCTCCAGAGGTGGACTGAAATATATTTTAAAAGATAACACACATTTAGAGTTTCATGATACTCTTACCTTGAAAATATTCTAGATACGCATAATGTTAATGCAGTACTAACTGTAATGTGCCGTGTGTTGGCCCATGGGTTACACCATAAAGTTTCAATAATAGATTCAAACATTAAAAACGATTAAAAAAAGTCATTTTTGCAATGAATTACTGGAGAAACTACTTTAACCATAAAACTAGTTTGAGACTTGGAAAGCTCTGATTATAAAAACAAGAAATAAATTTATTGAAGTTGTTACAGTAAAGCCTTAAAGAACAAATGTTTATTCCAAAGACTTCTGCTTCCTACCAGCTTGATCCTGCTCGCCATACCACGTGTTCCAAGTCCCCACCAAAGTACAAGGGTAATGTTTATCTTCGTGAATCTTTGGCAACACCTCTTGACTTAAAGAGAAGAAATAGCAACACAAATTAAACCAACAAAATTAAGCCGGGTGGACAACACATGAAAAAGGCCATTTACTCTGTGTTCTGACAACGGACCCCAGACTATATTTACAATAAAATGACATGCAGAATTAACCTTTTAGCTGAATTCTATTGTACTCTAATATTCCACTTATCAGAAACTTAGGTTTCTGATACCCCAACTATCTAGAATAGTTGTAAGCAACTCAAGTATAGTGATAAAAATGATAAAGAAGAGCCAAAGGTCCCAAGATTCCAGGAAATATGGGGCTATCATTTGCCATTTCAGAAAAAAAAGGTACTTAGGAATGGTGACGTTTATAAAAGCTGGTTCCAAAGATAGGAAGAATGAGAGAAATGGGAATAGTAGAAAAAGAATATGGAAGAAATAAGAAAGAGAAGAAAGTAATATTTAAGATAGGGGAAACAACAAAAGCAGCACGAGCAGGCAGAGGTAGCAGGGCAGAGAACAAGTCGGTCTTAAGGAAGGAGGAAGAAGACACAGCTAGCACACGACACAGCCTAGAAGCAACCCCAAATCCAACAGTCCCAAAGGGCATCAATGTGGCAGAAGAATCCAAATTAAAGATACAACATGAAGCATAAATTAGGTTCTACTCAATTCAACTAGCTGAGGGGATTTGAGAGGTACCGCATAATCCCATATTGAAGACACTACGCACTTCATTACCAGTGATTGTACAGGAGCAGTGGCAAAGCCATGACAGTGTACACATGGCAGTGTATTCATTTAACAGAGGTGTCAGAGCCTGGGTCCATGGAAACCTTCCTATAGTACAGATTCAAACAGGGAAAGGCAAAGGGAAGAGGCATAACTGTGCCATACCAAGAGAAAAGCTAAAACCTGCACATATTCTGAATAGAAAAATTATGATGAAAAAGTACAATACATATTCAACAATGGATGCTAGAAGATATCAAGGGTCAGAAATGGAACCTGTTCAAATTATTTGCTGACACTGAGTGATATTAAGCTAGTGATCACCACCAGATGCTGGGGCACCAGGACTGGGTGTATATGAATAGTTAACAGAGAAAAGCTAAGAATGGCTTTATGTCTAACTGAAAACCCACACATCTTTACAACCCAGTATGATGACCATACCATGTGTATTTTTTGAAGGGTGGCATTTACTTTATTTATTTATTTATTTTTTGGTGAGGAAGATTGGCCCTGAGCTAACATCTGTGCCCATCTTCCTCTATTTTGTATGTGGGACCCTGGCACAGCATGGCTTGATGAGCAGTGCATAGGTCCACACCCAGGATACGAACCTGCAAACCCTGAGCTGCCAAAGTGGAGTGTGCGAACTTAACCACTACACCACTAGGCTGGCCCCTGGCATTTACTTTTAAAATTAAGATCTGATATTAAAAGTAAATGCCACTCTTCAAAAAATATACATGGTGTGGTCATTGTACTGGGTCATAAAGACTTATGTTTAGAAATAACATGGAATTGATGAAAATCAGAGGTGGAGAAAGATGGATTATGTTAGGGAAATGAAAATGAATTTCTTTTTGCCATATGACATGAGCAGGAAGTAAACAACCCTGAATTGGAGCCAATGTGGAAGAAGGAACCCAGCTGACCCAGGAGGGGTCCAGAAAGGGGCCAGGACCTGACAATGGGGCCTAGGTTTTTCACCAATACAAAGTCATATATGGATTTGTAGCCAATCCTCTTTTTTGGGGGGCCCCAAACCTGCTCTTGGAAGCCCTGGCCTTACCTGAATGGAGGTTGTAAGGTAGGCAGTACTTGTACCCAGAACTGGATGGGTTGGGCAGAACCTCATTATTGGGGCCCCTAAAAACCAGGCAGGAGTTAAGTCTTTATGTACTGGAAACAGGGAGCTGCTGAAAGTTTCAGAGAAAAGAAAAAAAAACATGATGAAAGAGAAAACAGAACTCAAGTGAATCAATTTGACAAACTTTTTTGTAATAGACTGCAGGGTGGGATGGAGGTACAGGTATAGCTTCGAGCCTGGGAAGGCAGTCAGAAAGGAGGCTACTTGGAAATGGAGCTCAATAGGCTGGGAGAGGGAGATGGAGAAGGAAACAAGCAGAGAGAACCAAAATACATGCCAAATAAAGAATGCACAGCCCTTAATGATTAACTAATCACAGAACTAAGGAAAGGGTTAAATAAAACTATGGTGAGTGACACACAGGGAAGTTGGAAGAGTGAGGTGATTCAACATGTTGAGTTTGAAGGGAGAGCAAGACATCCAAATAGAAATATGAATAGACAGAAATCTGAGACAGATGAAGTGGTAAAACAGGACAGGAAAGATAATCCAAGGAAACATCTGCATAGAGGAAAAATTTCATTTTCCGAGAAAAGATTTAGAAACAAGCATCTGCTTTGTGTAGAGCATTTTTTAATAAAGAGAACTGTGCTGAGGTAAGAAATCCTATGCTAATGTTACATTTCACAAACCATCTCCAAACACAAAACAAAAGATTTTTCCTTCTGAACATTATGCTGACTCTAGTGACAAAATCATTTGCTTTCTCATGAAAGTAGCAGGTATTAGAGATAAAAAAATGCTTTTTAGTTATATTTGCTCAAAATTGATCACTAAACTATTTCTGATAACTTAATTAAGAACTGATGCACTCAATTCTCTCCTCAGTCTTAAAGTTTACAAATTCTATAAGAGCGTATGCATCTCATATCATATGAGAATCTGCTGAAGGGACTTGAATCCTGGCGAATGGAAGACTTGGGAAGAAATGGCAGCTACATTCAAATACATACAGGACTTGCATGTGGCAGTTTTACTTAGGAGTCAAATTGGAAACAATGGAGGTCACAGGAATGTGAGTTCTAATTCCTAACAGTCAAAGCTGTCCAGAGATGGAACGTATGAATGTATTTAAGCATGGGTAGTCGGGATAGTCTGCAGAAAGGACTCAAGCACTAGAAGAGCAGATGGACTAGACAGCCTTGTAAGGTTCCTTCTAACTGTACGAGTCTAGTAATATCCTCAAGTCTGATAGCCAATGTGATGATTTGGCTATATGAGTGCTTAAAATCAAAATGCCCTTGGTAATCCTATACAGAGCTCAATTTAAGAGCTTCTGAACATTCAGCTTTAAGAAGAGGAAAGAGAGATGTCATTCTGCTATCAAACGTTAGCTGACCAACAGATATTAAAATCACTATTTTTCCCCAAGTAAAAGATAGTTTGGTATACACACCAAATTTTGTTGTATTCATCTAGGTATTCCGGTTTAACATTGTGAACTGAAACAAAAGAAAATTCAACAATAAACTTATGCACAAAGGGAAAAAAGTTAACTCTCTGAAGACAGCAAACCTATCACTCACATTGTAGTTTGTATAGACTGCTTGTTTCCTTTTTGGCTAGGAGATTAGAGTGAGCATCTTTTCTTGGATCAACCTTCCGGACAAATAGGGATTTTAACCAGCTGTCTTCTCGAGGTCTGTTATTGGAAGACGACAATCTCCTATGGAATAACAAATATAAAAATTTGAGTCTCATCAGAGGTACACAGATGTCTTTAAATAGTGTCACGTAGTACACTGTTTTCATAAATTCATCAATCCATTCAGCAAACACGCCTTGAGTACCTATTCTAGGCATTGTTCTAGAACCTGGGATACCACAAAATGTCCACTTTCCATTATGATAGCATGCACTCTAAACAGCAGGAACAAAGTATAAAAGATGTAACTTGTGGCTCTTGAAAGAGAGTTCTCATGTTTATCTTTGCAATTTCTGCTATGTGTTTTTCCCTCCTCCAAAGCCATTTTTTGACATAGAAAAAATACACATGGAAAACTAGAGTAATCAAATTCATAGGGGAAGAAAGTAGTTTGGTGGTTGCTGGGAGCTGAGGGGGGGGAAATGGGGAGTTATTGTTTAATAGGCTTGGATTTCAGTTTGGGAAGATGAAAAAGTTCTGGAGATGGATGGTGGTGATGTTTGTACAACAATGTACTTAATGCTAATGAACCGTACACTTAAAAATGGTTAAAATGGCAAATTTTATGTTACATATACTTTACCACAATAAAAAAACGTGAAAAGAAATATACAGGGAAAATGAAGTAAATTCTTTCTTAAAAAAAATTATTTTACAGGGGCCGGCCGGTGGCGTAGTGGTAAAGTTTGCATGCTCTGATTCAATAGCCCGGGGTTTGCGGGTTCAGATCCCGGGTGCAGACCTACGCACATCAAACCACTCTGTGGCAGGTGTCCCACATATAAAGTAGAGGAAGATGGGCATGAATGTTAGCCCAGGGCTACTCTTCCTCACACACACACACACACACACACACAATTATTTTACAGGGGTCTAAATTAACCTTAGAATCAAGATTTTTAACTGTCACAAAAACCTAAGAATACAACTTCATTAACACAGAAATAATTTGTTAATTTTCATCTTATAACTGAATTTCTACTATATAAGCTGTCAGAAAGTGAGGATAAATTTGACTGAAGTAACAAACTATACTTTAACCATGAACTTTACAGTGCATGTTTAACTCCCATATACTTGCTAGTGGGCTTACAAATTTGCATACCTTCCCTAGAGGGCAGTGTGGCATTATCTATATCAAAATTAAAACTGCGTAGGCCTTTTGGCCGTTAAGTGCAGGACATAACTGTACTTGTAGTTATGTCCTACAGGCAGCTATATTTAGACAAGTGCATAAAGTTGAATGCACAAGATTGTTCACTACTGCCTTGTTTCCAATTTTATCCTGGTACAGGCAATTTGGATATCCATTAATGGGGACTGGCCAAATAAATTAGGGAATATTCAAAATCAGAACAGACTGCAATCATTAAAAAGAGGTAGAGCTACATGCACTGATATGTTGCTATCTCTGAGATAAACTGTGTGGAAAAAGCAGGCACAGAACAGTATCATAAAGTGAACTGTTAACAGTTATGACATCCGGGGAATGTGACTGGACATGGGGTGGGAGTAGAGATTTTTCCTTTTCATTGTATAACCTGGACTATTTGAAATTTTTCCATATACATACATTATTTTTATATTTAAAAATTAGCTAAAATATCTAAAAGTGCATGTTTAGAAACTCCTTTATGGATAAGGTATATAGGTACACATAACCTGAAAACAAGATTTTAAAAATTAGAACCTGGTTGAGACTCATTCTCTTCCTAATTTCACATAACCACATTCAAATGGCAAATTGTGTCTCTTCATTTTCTTCATTTTAATTCAAACTTACATACAGTAAAATTTACTTTTTTTGGCATGCAGTTCTACAAGTTTTGACAAATGCATAAAGTCATATAACCACCATCACAATAAGATATGGAACAGTTCCTTTACTCCCTAAAATTTCACCTTTTGTAATCAACCCTTCTCCCTACTCTCAATTGCTAGCAACCATTGATATGTTTATTTACCTATAATTTTACCTTTTCCAGAATGTCTTATATATGGAATCATACAGAATGTAGCTTTTTGAGTCCGTGTCCATCTTTTTGCACAATCCCTTTTATAACTGATGACGATCATCTCTGGCCCAGGGCTATTACAGTATATTCTTCATAGTTTTGATCTTAACTGATATACACATAAATGATCTTTTCTGTCCTTTGCTAGATCATGCCAGGAGCAGTAATGTGCTGAGATTCCAAATGGCCAACCTAAATGCTTAGGATCGGATCCAGTGCTTCAAAACAAGGTCAGGACGCTGACAGGCCAGTATGAGCCTTTTCTGGGGGATCTCTATGGAAACCCTAGATGATTCCTACAGACAGTCATCCCTCGGTGTCTGCAGGGGATTGGTTCCAGGATTCCCTGTGGACACCCCAGACCCTTATATAACGTGGTGCAGTATTTGCATAAAACCTACGCACATCCTCCCCTCTACTTTGAATTATCTCTATATTACTTATAACACCTAATACAATGTAAATGCTAATGTAAATAGTTGTAAATGCAATGTAAAAACTGTACTGTTCAGGGAATAATGACAAAGAAAAGAAGTCTGTACATGTTCAGTACAGATGCAACCACTGTAGGCCTTTGAACTCATGGACATGTGGCAAGGAACCTGGGATACCGAGGGGCTGACTGCTTTTCCAATCTGCCTAGCAGGCCTGCTTAAGGACACAGATATCACAAAGCAAATGTAAGAGGAAAAGAACGAGTGACCCCAGGTATTAAGGAAGGGGATGTGGAATTTAAACAAGAGGCAAGAAAAACTCATGAGATGCAAACTCCCATTGCCTCATGAGATGAACATGTAGATTCTGCATTACAATAATACAAATTCCTCTTCTTATGCAACTATGGTGCTTTAGACATAATAAAACTCTAAATTTCACGTGTCATAGTGGCAGCCTTTTTCCTTTTTTGCTTAAAGAGTAAACTTGCTGCTTTAATGAACAAATATTACAGAGCAATTTTCTCCCTGTAAGATGTTCTTTTAATTTAAAAAACAATTCATGGGATATATCACAAATAGCTAGAAACCAGATAAAAAGACTTTTAAATGATGTAACCTTACAAACATAAAATAAACAAATATAAAATTAACAATAAAATGTTTTCTATTAATAATGATCAAGAAATATAAAAGTATTTTTTCAAATTCTTCAAAGATTAAAAAGCGGCAAGCTCATACTAAGCAAGCAAAATAACAAGTTAATACCAGTATATGCAATTTTTCTTGTAAGTGCATAGGACAAAAATATATAGTCCTAAAAACGGCATTTGTAAAAAGATGTTGCAAAATCCCCCACTTTGCTTTTATTATATGTTAAAATTCCTTAGAATTAAGAAAGTTTTAATGGTGGTATCCCTGAGCGAAGGATAGAGAGTTAAGACAGAAGACACACAGCTTTCCCCGTGTGTCTACACTGTTTTTCACTTTTGCATATTATTAAGTACATGTCTAACCCCATACTCCTAGTAAATAATCTTAAAGTACTTAAGACAGCACCTGATAGACGGTGAGAGGTTAAAAAATTAAGTTTTTAAAACTGCTTTTTCAATAAAATAAACTTTTAAAATTAAAAGAAAGAAATTATATATAAAAATAATTAGTCCTTTAGCAAAAACCAAAATCATATGCTATTTGTTTCTGTTTTCAGTTCACTCTTTGATTATACAAATAAACTAATTCTGAAGAAGGCAATTTTCCAAATGAATCATGGTAAAATTTATTTCACTAAAAATACACTTTGTCAATTTGTTTGAAGTGTTCTAAACACACCACATTTTGTGATATTTGCTTAATAATTTCATGAAGCAAAACAGCAAGCCTATAAAATCAGTGATACACAAAGTAGAAATTTTTAAGATTTGTTAATGGGACTTTGTATAACTCCTGTTTTTTCTTTATTCTAGATTTTAAGTTCACTAAACAGAAATTGTGTTAAAAATTTTAGGGGGGGTTAAAAGATAAACTCTTAAGCCTTTTATAACAATTATGAACCACTAAGAAAGTGGTACAATGAAAATTTCTAAAAATATCAGCACTAGGGAATTTCATTTAAAATAAGAAATACTCACCAAAGCAACCACTACTAATAGTTTTTAATGTATCCTTCCAGAAATGCATATATCATGTGTACATATATTGATATTTAATTTCTATGGCATTTAATACTTTATAAAATAAGAAAGCATAATAAAGAATTATTGGCAAACTAAAATCTGGAGGGGAGAAAAATCCCCAAGTAATTTTTCTCCTTCTCTTTAGAACTTAAGGGGATTACAGGTTAACATGTACATACTTACTGCTAGGCACTGGACTAGGAAGTTTGTCAATGTCACCTCACTTAATCCTCAGAACAATATAGCAAGGAAGGAATTATTGCATTTTAAAGATTGATTCAGAAAGGTTAAATGATCTGAGCTAAAAGGTGGTAAAATAAAAATATGAACCCAGATCTAACTGTGAAGTTCAAAATATTTTCACTGATAAGGATACCTCCCAAACACAAATCTCCCCAATTGAATATTTGTTCCAGATTTTAATAATACCAAAGGCAACATACATTTATGATAAAAACTCTCAACAAAATGGGTATAGAAGGAAAGTACCTCAACATAATAAGGGTCATATACGACAAACCTACAGCTAACATCCTACTCAACGGCGAAAAACTGAAAGCCATTCCTTTGAGGACAGGAACAAGACAAGGGTGCCCACTCTCACTGCTCTTATTCAACATAGTACTGGAGGTTTTGGCCAGAGCAATTAGGCAAGAAAAAGGAATAAAAGGACTCCAAATAGGCAACGAAGCAGTGAAACTCTTATTTGTAGACAACATGATCTTATACATAGAAAACCCCCAAAAATCCATTGGAAAACTACTAGAAATAATCAAGAACTACAGCAAAGTGGCAGGGTATAAAATCAACTTACAAAAATCAGTTGCATTTCTATATGCTAATGATGAACTAACAGAAAGAGAACTCAGAAAGATAATCCCATTTACAATTGCAACAAAAATAATAAAATATCTGGGAATAAATTTAACCAAGGAGGTGAAAGACCTATACAATGAAAACTATAAGACACTATTGAAAGAAATTGATGAAAACATAAAGAAATGGAAAAATATTCCATGCAGATGGATTGGAAGAATAAACATAGTTAAAATGTCCATACTACCTAAAGCAATCTACAGATTCAATGCAACCCCCATCAGAATCCCAATGTCATTCTTCATGGAAATAGAACAAAAAATACTGAAATTCGGATGGGGCAACAAAAGACCCGGAATAGCTAAAGCAATACTGAAAAAAAAGAACAAAGCTGCAGGCATCACAATCCCTGATTTCAAAATATACTATAGAGCTATAGTAATCAAAACAGCATGGTACTGGTACAAAAACAGACACACAGATCAATGGAACAGAATTGAAAGCCCAGAAATAAAACCACACACCTATGGACAGCTAATCTTCGACAAAGGAGCCAAGAACATATGATAGAGAAAGGGAAGTCTCTTCAATAATGGTGCTGGGAAAATTGGACAGCCACATGCAAAAGAATGAAAGTAGACCATCTTCTATCGCCATACACAAAAATCAACTCAAAATGGATTAAGGACCTGAAAGTGAGACCTGAAACTATAAAACTCCTGGAAGAAAATATAGGCAGTACACTAATTGACAATGGTCATAAAGGGATTCTTTCAGACTCCATGTCTACTCGGACAAGGGAAGCAAAAGAAAAAATAAACAAGTGGGACTTCATCAGACTACAGAGCTTCTACAAGGCAAATGAAACCAGGATCAAAATGAATAGACAACCCACCAGCTGGGAGAAAATATTCACAAATCGTATATCCAACAAGGGATTAATCTCCATAATATATAAAGAACTCACACAACTGAGCAACAAAAAACAAACAACCCGATCAAAAAATGGGCAGAGGATATGAATAGACATTTTTCCAAGGAAGAGATACAGATGGCCAACAGACACATGAAAAGATGTTCAACATCACTAATCACCAGGGAAAAGCAAATCAAAACTATGTTAAGATATCACCTTACATCCGTTAGAATGGCTATAATCACCAAGACAAAAAACAACAAATGTTGGAGAGGTTGTGGAGAAACGGGAACCCTCATTCACTGCTGGTGGGAATGCAAACTGGTGCAGCTTCTATGGAAAACAGTATGGAGATTCCTCAAAAAATTAAAAATAGAAATACCTTATGATCCAGCAGTCCCACTCTTGGGCATCTACCCAACTGACATGAAATCAACCATCAACAAGAGGCTTATGCACCCCTATGTTCACTGTAGCATTATTCACTATAGCCAAGACGTGGAAGCAACCCAGGTGTTCCTTGACTGATGATTGGATCAAGAAGATGTGGTATATATATACACAATGGAATACTACTCAGCCATAAAAAAAGACAGAATTGTCCCATTTGCAACAACATGGATGGACCTAGAGGGTATTATGTTAAGTGAAATTAGCCAGAGAGAGGACAAACACCGCATGATTTCACTCATATGTGGAATATAAATAAACACACAGACAGAGAGAACTGCTTGGTGGTTACCAAGGGGAAGGGGGGTGGGGGGTGGGCACAAGGGGTGAAGGGATGCATCTACATGGTGACGGACAAATAATGTACAACTAAAACCCCACAACGTTATAAACTATTAAGACATCAATAAAAATGAAAAAAAAATAATAATACCAAAGGGGTTTACTTTAGGATGGGTAAAATGAGGTAAGGGATATGGAAATGCTTTGTAAACTAAAGATGAGCCTAAGGAATAGTCAATATCACGGACACATAACCAGAACCTGAGTGGCGTTTGCTTATGAACTTTGGTAGAAATAGTCTTGACCAATGAAAAACAGTCTGGCCCAGCATTACCCCCAATGGACTGTCAAACTCTGAAATCTTTCCAAGTGCCAGGTGATCAAAGCTGCCTAATGTGCCCAATCCCTCTAGCAGTCCAAGCTGAATCATGGAAGGGGGTATAAGCAGCTATGCCACCAGCTGTCGGGCTGATAAGATCCGGGCTGGGGTTCTTCACTGAGAGTGACAAACACCACTATCAGTCTTTATAATATCATAGATATGTTGTTGTGTGGCACTTTACAGAGGGTTGGGTAGGGGGTAGCGCATTCCACAAAACACTAGACTTTAAATGGAATAAGCATTATGTGCCAGGCTCTGTGGATAGAAAGATGAACCAGATACCTAGCCTGTTCAGTCTCATGGGAAAACCAATCAGGAAACAGCCAGAGTGGTCACGCATACTGTAGACTTACACCAACACACACTGTGGGAGTTCAAGGGAATGAACTTGGCTTGGCCTGCAAGAAGCGAGAGAGACTCCAGTGGAGACATTCCGGCTCTATCTTGGAGGACAAGAAAGACAGGTGAACAAGGCAGGGGATAATTCCAGTCAAAGAGAACAACACGTCCAGGAGAAAGAGTCATGAAACTGTATGGCATATTTCTGGAGCAGCAAAGAGTTCAGTAAGGGTGTGGGAGGATGGCAACAGAGAGAATGGGAGGACAAGGGGGGCAGGGTGCTCTTGTGCACCATACCTATCAGCTGGACTTTATCCTGTGCACAGGGCAATGCTAGCAAGTTTTCAAAAAAAGATCTAGGTGTAAAAAGCAGCTTGGCAATGATGTGGTGGATGGACTGCAGCAACAAAGGCAAGGAGCATTTAATACTCACTGGATAGACCGAAGGATGGTCCTGGGTTAAGACAAGGGCAGTGGGGATGAAGGGGAAGGAATATATTCAAAAGACACTCCTGAGGTGAAAAGGAGAAGACACGGGTCCTGATTAGGTGTAGAAGCTGGTGGTGTCGGAGGAAATCACAGAAGGGAAATACATTTAACGCTGAGACCACAGGATGAGACAGCAGTAGTGTAATGAGCTTTGTTCATATGATCATCAAATATCTACTGACTGTGCACTGCACGTGCCAGGCACTGGGCCAGGCTGGGGATACAAAGATGAACAAACCTAGCCCTGACTTCACAGAGCTCAGTTTACCATTGGGAGCAAATAGACACACATGATTTCGGCCCAATGTGAGACAAGCTCTTAGATGGAGACATGGGGGGGGGGGCGGGGGGAGGAAGTGGAGTCTAGGTGTGCCTGAGGTAGACATGGACCAACTCTCTGAGGAAGCACTCGTTGAGCTGTTGACTTGAAAGATGAGGAGCAGTTTGTCAGGAAGATGCCCATGGGAAGAAGGACATTCTAAGAAACAGAACTATACCTGCCAAAGCCAGGAGTGTGCGAATACTACGGAGGTGAGGGGGAGAGAGAAGGCTGATGGGCCCAATCCAAAGAAGAGTCCTGCATGAAAGTAGCTCCCCAACTCCACTCCCTACCACTCAACCCCAATAAATCTGTCTTCCACACTGCTGCTATAGAGAGCTGTTCTCCAACTTTTCATTTCGAAAAACTTCACAGAGCAGGGGCCGCCTGGTGGCGCAGCGGTTTAGTCCGCGCTTGGCAGCCCGGGGTTCGCGAGTTCGGATCCCGGGCACCCGGAGACGCACTGCCTGTTAGCCATGCCGTGGTGGCGTCCCATATAAAGTGGAGGAAGATGGGCACGGATGTTAGCCCAGGGCCAGTCTTCCTCAGCAAAAAGGGGAGGATTGGCAACAGATGTTAGCTCAGGGCTGGTCTTCCCCACAAAAAAAAAAAAAAAAAAAAAAACTTCACAGAGCAGATGAAAGAACAGTATAATGAACTCTATGCCCTGCATCTAGATGAAAAAAGGAACATTTTATCATTTTAAATCTTTCTCACTACATATATTTGCTTTTTTATTTTTACCAAACCATTTGAAAGCAGAGTGCAGACATTATACTTCATCCCTAAATACTTCAGCATGCGTCTCCTAAGAACAGACAAAACCACGATATTATTGTCACATCTAAGGAAAATAATAATCCTATAATATCTAATCTCCACTTCATATTAAAATGTCCCCAATTGTTCCCAAAATGTCTTTTATAGTTTTTCCTGGTGGGGGTGGGGCAGGGTGGAAGTGAAGAGGGATTAGGATCCAGTCAAGGTTCTGTCATAGAGATCTTTCTAACAGGAAAATGTTCTGCTCAGAATTCTTTACTTGTCCACTTCACCAACGGGTTCGAGTCCATACTCTTCCTAGGAATCCAGACACGTGCTGCCAAGAGTTGAGCTAGGCAAGTGGCGATAACAGAAGACAGAGCCAAGAAGCACTGGAAACAGAACTGACAGATTTGGCAACTGACTAGATGGGAGGGAGCAGGAGGGAATGGGCTTGGGGAAGACCTTCTGGTTTCTGGCCTGGGCTACTAAATGGAAGATATTCTATTACTGGGGAGAGAGAACCCAGAAGGAGCAAGCAGTCTTTGTAGGAGGAAGATGAGTTAAATTCTGGGTACATAAGCATCTCAAGCACCTGTGGGACACTAATGCAACATCCAGTAAGCAGCTGGAACTCTTTGCTGGCAAGTAAGTCTCCCAGGAAGACTTCCTCCTTCCCCTCTGAAAACGCTCTTGCAAGGTCACCCACAACACCCCTGTTGGCAAATCCAGTTTTCTTCTGTCATCTTACTTAACCTTTTAGCAGCATCTGGCACAGCTGACCACTCCCTCCTTTAAATATCTCCCCCTGGGCACTGTCACATAACAATGACCTCACTAGCTGCTCTTTCCCAGGCTCCCTTGCCCCCTCTCCTCCCTATATCCAGCCTGAAAATGCTGACACATCCCAGGGCCTGTTTCTCAGCCCCTTCTCTAACCACACTCCCTCCTCAAGCAATCTCGTCCATTCTTATGGTTTTAAAAAATGTTTTATTATGAAAAATTTCAATCAAATATGAAACATATAATGAAACCCATGTATCTATCAACATTTAGCATTCCTATATGCTGACAACCCCCAAATGTTACCTGTAGCCCAGACATTTCCTGAGGAGTCATATAGGTCAAGTAGGTCAACTGCCTACTTGGCCTTTCCATCCAAACAGCTCACAGCCATCTCAAACTTGACCAGATTCAAAACTGCTCTGGATCACCCCCTCCACCCAGCACCTGTCCCTCCTTCTGAGTTACTAGCAAGCTCCTGGATGGCAAGGACCTTGTGTGCCTTACTCACTGATGTTTCTCAACAGCGCCCAGCACATGGTGGGCACTCATATACCCATGGAAAAAATGACTCTCAGTAAATGGCACCAGCATCTATCCAGTTGGCCAGTACCCATGATTCTATCCCCATCCTAAAGTCAGACCGATCTTTTAAAAATGTAGATCAGTTCATGTTACACTCGAGTTTATACCTTTAAATGTCTTCCATGGCTCCAGAATAAAATCCAAGCTCTCTAAGATGGCCTGTAAGGCCTGGAATTATCTGGCCCTGCTCCTTGCCACCTCTCCTCCAGCCAGTCCTCCCTTCCCTCCTGTGCTACAGTCTCCTAGACTTTTCTGGGGTTTCCCAGTATTCATGATTCCTTCCTAGTCAGGGCTTTCATGTACGCTGACCCTTCAGGTCTCAGCTTAAAGTCACCTTCTCGCAGAGGCCTTCCATGATCTCATGTGGGAGGTTTCCTGGTTTTCTCTCACAGCACCTACCTCAATCTGTAAGTGTGTACGAGTCTTTACTTCCGCCATGGTTCCCTCGGGATAGTGACTATGGCTATTACGCTCAGTTCCACGGGGCTTCGAAGACAATGTATACATTTAATATTTGATAGAATTAGTGACAACTTCAGTTACTAGCTTTGTGACCTTGGGCACTTGAGGTGAAATCTTGGGTGAACACCTTCAGTCTCAGCTGTCTTTTCTGGAAAGGAGAAACTACGAATTTCATGGGTTTATATCACTTGTGTGAAAAAATAAGACACTATCTGCTCAATAACAGAATAAAAATAAAAGGAAGTTGATGTGCTAATCAGCTTGGAAACATAAACACCAAATTTGGAAATACAAGTTGAGCATCAGTCCTAGGAAGGGCGCTGGGCCTGAAGCCTGACAAACTTGGGTTCAAATGCCTTTTCGAGCTATGTGTGAGGTTCCATTTCATCTCTAAAATGCAGATCCTATTCCTTCTTAAGATTGCTACTAGGATTAAATTAAATAAACCGTATTATATAAAGCTTCCGGGCCCATAGGAAGAGTTTAACAAACAGGTAGTTCCTTGCTCTTTCACTTTTAAGCGCCAAGTATACTTTCCAGAGACTGTTTAGTTAAAAACAAACAAAAAGGCCGACATTTCAATTACTCGATGTAAAGAAAACGATAAAGCAAACCTACGGGTAAGCTAGTACAGGCTTTGGCTTTTGAATGTGGAAAACGGGACATGGATATGTCAAAGTGATGGATTCAGAAAAACCAAACATTTAATCCAATGAGGCTAGGAAAAAAGTTTAAACATGAACCCAACGCCTACTCAGTGCTGATAACTATAAATACTTTTTGATCCGCTACCTATTTTAAAATGCAAGTCAAAGACCGTTCATCGTGCTGAGACCTCAGTACTCCCTCCCTCTCCAGTGAGGGCTCACCGGGGACAAAGCGTTCTCTCTTCCTCACAACCACCTGAGAGGTAAGTAGTGTCACTACTGCCATTTACAGATGCAGACCCCGAGGCTTGTGTGGGAGGCCAACTTTCTCGCGACGCCCGGCGGGACCCCGCAGGCCGACTCCAGGGCCTGCGGCCTCGACCGCGCGGCCGCCGCTCCGGGTGGCGCCAGGTCAGGTCTCGGAGGCCGGGCCCGCACGGCGGGCGGACGTGGCCTCGGCGCCGAGCGCCGTCCCCGCCGTGACCTTGAGTCCGGCCGGCCCGGAAGGCGCTCCGACCCTGTCGAGGCTCTCGCCCGCCGCGGCCCCGCGGACCGCGACCTCGGCCCCCGCCGCCCCGCCCCGAGGGAGCGCGGCCAGGGCAGAGAGCCGCGCCGGGGACCCCGCGCCCTCCGCCCCGGGGCAGCCCCTCCCCGGCCGCTCCCGGAAAGGGTGGCGCTGCTCACCGGAGCCCGGGCAGGAGGCTGCAGGGGGCGGCCCGCCGCAGGAGGCCGCCGGCCGAGGCCGCTCCGTGGGCGCACAGCACTCGCGCCGCCATCTTGCTCCGGCGCCTCGGCTCCCACCGCCCGGGCCGCCGCTGACGCCGCCGCGACCCCTCCCCCGGCCGGGCCCGCCGAGGCTGGAGCGGGGCGGGGCGGGGCGGGGCGCGCGGCCGCTGCAGCGAGGGGGCGCCGCCGCCAGGGGGAGCAGGGCGCGCGGCCGCGGCGGCGAGGCCCGCAGGGCGTCCGGGCGCGGGGAAGCGCGGCAGCTGCGAGAAATAAGCGGGAAGCCCGAGAGGAACCGATGGAGAGACAATCTACAGCGAAAGGAGTTCTGTGTCCAGAACAGGCTGCGCGAAAGGAACATGGGCGTGGCTTCATTGTCCGAGGAAAGATCCACAAGGAAGGAGGGACATTGTTGCTAGAGAATCCAGGGCCTGGAGGGCAAAGCTGGGAGGCGGCTTCTCCCCGAATGCCTTTTGAATTTGTACCATGTAAATATGTTGCCTTTTCAAACATAAATAACGCTTTAATGAAAGCATTCTGGGTGGAAACATACTCAAGCTGTCACGTAGTCACCGGACTACGTTGTTTTCCTGTTCATTGCAGCACTGGTTGGCGCTGGCCCCATCCCTGCCCTCAAGCCGTCCCCGTCTAGGGGGCAGGATGTGAAATGATGGTCGGATCGGGTGTGTCAAGTGTCGAAATGAAGAGGTTCACAAGACGGGAAGGGTGTACGGACGGGAGAGCACGTAACGCGTAGTGGCTGTGAAATGGAGAATAGACCCCCAAGGAGCTGACACAACAGCCCAATCCCAAGGGAAGAGGAATTGACCAGTGTAAGGGAGGACATCTCCCTCTGACTCAGGAAACAATTTAAACAAAGCCGTGGGTCAGGATGGCACTGGTTGGGGGAAAAGTATGCTGTGGTAAGATAAAAGAGCTACAAATGTAACCAGGAAAACTGCGACCAAGACAAGGTGGGCAGAAAAGGGCTAGACAGGGAGGAGCAGAGGCCCCAGCCACCAAGGGGGACATTTCAAGGCCAGTGCGGGTCTGCAGAGGCTAAGAGGAGGAGGCCCTCAGGACTGGGTAGCTGGGAGGTCTCTGTATAGAAGGGGTAGGGCAGGAACTGGGCTTGTGGACTGAAGGGTTCTCCGAAGCTGGTAATCTTGGAGGTGAAGGAAGCATCGGACCTCAAGGAGTGCAGTTTTCTGCCTGGAGCAATGTTTGAACCCATTAATATGGCAAGGAGCCACCAAGGAGGACAGAAATGGGTCTTATGGATGCTGGAGTGGCAACAATGATTTGCCCCAGACCAGAGAGATGCATTTGTACCTGGTAGGCCAGTGGAAAGAAGGTCAAGGAACACAGGGACAGGAGGTCAGAGGCTGTGTGGCTGAGGGAGTTCCTGATGTCAACTGGCTTATGTTTAGTGAGGCTGTAGAGGCTGGATAGACCCAAAAGGGAGATTGAAGTGAGCTCTCCCCAGGGTGGAAAGAACATGTCCCAATCCTGCACAGTGGGAGGCAGGGCCTCTTCAAGCCAGTGGTGTCGATGTGCCTTTGTGACTTTCTCACATATTCCCCAATTTCTCACCTCTATTTCAGGAGACAAACTCTTTCAAATCTATTTTTGCTGAAATGTAAACTTGGTAGACATTTGTTTGCTGACCTTGCTTTTGTGTTATTTAGTGTTAGGCTGTTTCCGGACACATAACCCAGGTTCTTTACCTGCCACACAACAGGGGCCAAATAAAACTGGAACACCAGGCTTATGGCAAGGAAAGAGTTTTTATTTCGGGTGACATCAGCCGGGAGACGAGTGTGAGCCCTCAAATTTGTCCTGTCTCCCCGAAAGATGGGAGGCATGGGGTTTTAAAGGTTGGGAGGAATGCAGCTGCTTGTAGGGAGGGGTCAGCGCTTTCCCATCAGCCTGCGTTTGGTCTTGTGAGGCTGCTGGCAGGGAGGGGGGCTGGTGAGATAAGGGAATCGCAGGTGGGTGTCCTTGATTGTCTCCATGGTGGACAGTGGATTCTGGTGCCAGTAAGCCAGTAAGTTGAGGTCTGAGCAGCTTTAGCTTCTCGATATTCTTTGGATATCAGTTTCCCTGTAACTAAGCTCAAGAACTGGTAATTAGCCAAAACTTCAGTATGAGCCCAGCGTGAGACCATGGGGGCTCTAACAATTTATAACTTCTATCTGCCTTATGAAGTTCAGGGATACAAAGGTTTAAAAAACTGATATTTACATGTGAATGTAACTTGGAGAAGCAGGGAAAGCAGATGAGTGCTTTTGGGTTTAACCCCATATATGCTGGGTTTAATGTAGGGGAACTGATACCAGGGCTGGCATCAAGGCCACTCATTCTGCATTTTTCCTCCACTGTCATTTTGCTGTGGAGTTCCATTAACCCAATGCTTTCTACTGGGGAGAGGTAGTCTTATTTCACAGATGTGTGGCTTACTCAGTGCCATGGAATAGATATGGGGCACATTCCTGGAGTATAATTTTTACACCAAGATTTTCAGGAAAAATATCTTAAAATGATAGACTATATGTAAACATTTAAAATACTTATGCATTTAGAGATGGCTTGGACAGGTGTCCTGTCTCTTCCAGGATAACTGGTACCACACAGCCCCACCTGCCAGAGACCTAGACACTTCTTAGATGCTTCCTTTTTGCTCACCCTCCCTTGTACCAGGCCCTGAGGGTTCTACTTTAGAACATCATCTATCCAACTTCTTTCCATCCTCCCTGCCCAACACAGTTTAGGTCTTAGGACTAGTTTTTGAACAGGTCACTGTCTCCCTACCTCTAATCTTTCCTCTTCCAGTCCATTCTCTACACTGATGCTGTTACTTTTATTGAAATGTGAAGCTAATTATATCACTCTTTAAAAATATTACATAACCCACTACGATTTACAGTATAATTCCTGTTTCTGAGTTCCACCCTTGTTTAAAATGTCCCAGCAATCATCACCAGCTTCCAGAACCACTTGGTCATGCTCCTTTCTCTCATACTTTCAGGACTTCATCCTGTGCCTGGAATGCCCTTTCCACACTCCTCATCTACTAGCCTGGAGACTCTTTAAGATTCACTTCTAGCATCATCTCATCTCTTCTGGGAAGTTATCCTAATTTCTCCCCCACCTGTGTGCTCCTGTTTGCCATGAAGGCACCTGTACGTACCTCCCCCAGTAGATTATGAACCCTGAGAGGTTGGGCAGTGCCTGTGGTCCTTGTTGAAACCCTGTGCTTGTAGAATACACCTACTAGTCTGAGGTTGAAATATACTCCAAGTCTCTTTTAGGGGCCAGAAGACTGAAATATATAGCTCAATGTGTCATCAGGTCAAAATCTAAGTTATCACAGTTTATTAATGAACAGCAACAAAACTCTGAAACTCTCCAACTCAAATGCATGTGTAAGAAGTTCTACAACTTTATCAATGTATCAGATTTTAAGAACTCATTCCTATTTAATCTAGCCTAGGATACATGATAAAAGTGACACAGAATTTTTATTTTCTATGTGTCAACATTCTTATTAATACAGACTTTAATCTGATAAAGTCTGACCCTGAGCATGTTATTTCTGTTTGGAATTGGGTAGATCAAAGAAAAAAATTTAATTTTGAACATATACCATCAAAAATAAATATTCACTTAATGTGTTCTTATCTGTTTATGATATCAAAAGGTTTTCTCCCAGAATAGAGGTTCTAAGACAAATTCAAGATTCCTTTGAATGAAAAAAACTACACCTTCTAAAACAGTGAGTTTACAAAATAATGCAGTGGATTGCTAGGCACACTGTGTAACAGGAAAGTATATTCACTGAAAAGGAAATTTGAAACATGACTATAAACCTTTATGGAAAACTGTAACAAGCCCTTTATTATTCATTTACTTATAGCTATTTTATAAATACCAGAAGAGAAATTGGACAGTTTGTGATTAAACTCAGAAAAATTTCTTTTTCCATAAAGCAAACTTATAAATCTTTCCCTTTGGCTCCTTCTTCCAATCCTCCTTCACTGTGTTGAACAGATATTGAGTTCTTCCAGATTTTTGGTTAGGTGGGTGGTTTCCAAACTGACTGGACTCTCCAGGTAGGTAGTTCCTGCACAGGGTTTTCCGGTCACTGGATCTATGACTCGTCCAACTTTGAAAATGATCTCAGCCAGTTCATGTTTCACGTGCTTTGTTCGTGGGACAGGTAAAGCTTTGAGAAGCACGATATCCCCAACTGTGCACTGCTGAAGAGCATCGTGAGCAAAGTAGGTTTTTCGCTTATTAAAATACTGTTGGGAGGAGGAGGAACAAATCAGTAGTTCACATCCATGATCCGGCAATGCAGTATAGAATATGAAAAAGTAATGCACAGAAAACAAGCTGGGACTTGGGGGAAAAAGGTAAGATACGTAAGGAGTCTTCCGGTACAAAAATTAGCTGCTTAATTTCTGGGAAACAGGAATGACTTCCAGAGCGGATCCTGTCCCCAGGTCTCCAGCCTATTCCCTTCAGTACCCTTGCTCTATCAACTACAATCCTTCTCTACACTATTTAAACTTTTCCTTCTTAGCGGAGCTTTTTACTCTAGCTTATACACACGCTACTCTCACCACTATCTATGTGATTTGGAACAAGTTATTTAACCACTCCAAGCTCAGGTTTTTTTCCCACCATCAAATGAGGCTCCAATATCTGTACCTCTAGTTATCAAGAGAATTAAATGTTATAATGTACATAAAGCACTTAGCTCCATGCCCCGCTCAAAGTACTGCAAACAAGCAATAGATGATAATTAGAATCACCTGTTCCTCAAGACAACCCTGCTGCAACAGGTATTCCCATTTTACAGATGAGAAACAGGCTCGGGGTAAGTACAGTGCACAGCTAGTAAACAGAGTCAGTATTCAAACTAAGGTCTTCCGATCCTAAGGCCAATGATCATGCCACCATTCTTCAGCTCGCTCCTGTGTCTTTGATCCTAGATAACAAACTGCATTTCTACGTACCTGTGTGCCCAACCTTGAATGCAGAAATGTCCTTGGCATTTCCCCCTCCCTCCCTTGCACATCTAACAAATCAAGGACTCTGTCCCTTCTTTCTGAAATCTACTTTTCCCACTCCATCCCCATTGCTCCAAGGACTGTTCAGGTGCTTATCATTTCCATCCTAAACTTCTGCAATAGTCTCCTTACCCATTTCCTTACCTCCAGTCCTCATCCCTATCCCTATGTCTCCAAGTCCGTCTTTCCTTTGCTTAGAGAATAAAATCCAAAATATAACATAAAAGACCCTTCACAGTCCAGCCCCAATTGCTCTTGCATTCATTCAACAACAGTGCCTACTTAGTGCTAAGCTCTGGGCTCAACTTTGCCAAACCACTTGCTGTTCGTGTAGAAGGCCATGCCCTTTCATGGCTCAATGAACTTCCACAAACTACTCATCATGGCCAGAATGACTTCCCCCCACAGTGGTCCTCTGGATAAAATCCTTTTTGAGATTCAGCTCAGATGTCTTTTAATCGAGGATGCTCTCCTCCAGTAACCTGGGAAGGAAGAACAAGGGGTCCTGCTCTCTGCTCCCACAGTACTTTGCACATAGAACGACTGGCAGTTATCAGATTGAATTGAAATGAACTGTGTGTGTCTGTAGAATGTGAGCAGGAACCATGATCAATTCATTTTGCTATATTCATGAACCAGCACAGCGCCTTGGTTTGAAGCAGATGCTCAATGCATCTCTACTGACAGGGAAGTGTTTTTCTGCTCAGAACCCAGAACATGCTGGTGATCTATCAATCCACCTGAAAACACAGATGTTCCTCACCTTTAATATATAGGGATCCAGAACAAGCCTGGTCACTCTCACTTTAGCAGTTTTTTGCATTGCTGTTCCAATCACCTTCCCCACAATCCACTTGGCATGGACGGATGAACGAGCTATTGACATTGTTAT
Source organism: Tapirus indicus (assembly GCA_031878705.1). Taxonomy (NCBI): domain Eukaryota; kingdom Metazoa; phylum Chordata; class Mammalia; order Perissodactyla; family Tapiridae; genus Tapirus; species Tapirus indicus. The sequence goes on along the minus strand of CM062922.1, from coordinate 122,145,826 downwards.
GTGGCTTTGGACACCTGAAAGACAAATTTCAAAATTTAATATTCTGGTGGTTATGACTTGCCAAATGAATTTTGTCACTAGAACTGCCCAAGTTCACAAACAGCTTTTGTTGGCCTTCTGGAATCACTACTTTAGAGATGCTTACACGTTTCACTATTTCCTTAACTATCCTACTTCCTCTCTTCATACTGTTTACAAAGCTGTAATTTTAACTTCTCTAAGCCTCAGTTTCCCCCTCTGCAAAATGGGAATAACATCAGGGCCTACTCACAGGAGTGCTTTGAGGATTTAGCCTATAAGGCGCTCAATAGCGCGAATAAACGCTGGTGTATAAACCTTTACTGGTGTCCTTTTTCTTTCCATCCCGCTGGGCTGCCTCTCCCCAAAGGCTCACAGCCGGGCTCCTGGCGGCGCGCATGGCCTAAGCGGAGCGGCAGGAGCGTCCTCCCCACTGAAAGAGACCTTGACTTGGGACTGCTTTCGAGATCAGTTAATATTGAGTCCATCCCGTCGGGGCTGGGGAAGGCTGGGCTGATTGATTCCTCCGCCCCGGGCAACCCAAAGCCAGGCGACCCGACCCGCCTCAAGAACTCTCGCGTGACGACGCCTCAGGCCCCCGAAACCACCCCACCCCAGCTGCGGCGGTACGCTCACCTCCTGGCTCTGCTCTTCGGGCGGGCGGCCTACGGAGCGCCGGCCGGGGCGTGACGGCATCACGCCGCACGCAGGTCGCTCCGCCCCGGACCGCCCCTCTCATTGGCCGCGGGTCACCTCAGCCGTGGGCGGGGTTAAAGCCAGGGCTCCGCCCACTCACCCTGAAAGGAGCCGCGGGTCGTGGGTCATCCGGGGACTCTGACCTCTCCTTTCACCCCCTCGCGCATGGCGGCAGGAGCCTTCGGGGGTGGGGGTGGGGATTCTGGCCTTTCCTTTTCTTGTTCCATTTGGTTTCCTCTTCTTCCACTGAGCTCCCAGGCATTGGACAAGGCCTTCCAAATCAAAGGAACTTCATTAATTCATCAAACATTGAAACACTGGGTGCTGCTAAATGCTGAGACAGAAATACTCAAGCATTTCTACCCCTACAGCTACTTTTAAGATAAACATCTGTAGATTTTTATGTCCAGTATGATTTTAGGTGGTTTTTCAATATCTGTGAGATGGAGAGAAGTCCGGTGTGGGTACATATATATGTGTGCCAGTTATGAAGGAGTTAGATGGGCCAGAGTAGGCTGCTTGATGATGCCTTCTTAGGTAGAGGGAAGAGTGGAAATGTATTAGGCTCTTGTTTGGAAATTGCTAAGAGAAAGAAAACAGTAGGCTACTGGCACAGACTATTTGAGAGCCAAAATATGGATGTGGTCAATTGTCTTTGACCATTGAAACATCTTAGCAGCTGGTGAGGGGAGACTGGGAACAATAAGAATTCATCCATACACTAGTCTGTCCAACACTCATTTCTTTCTTAGCAAACATTTATGGAACACTTATTCTCAGACTCTGTGCTAGGCACTGGGTGCAAAAAGACGAATCAAAGGGGACCCCTGCTCTCAAAAAGCCCACAGTCTAGTAGGGACAGGTGAGTAAAGAAACAATTATAAAACTAGCAGGGATAACAGGAGCCTTGAGAAAGAAGTGCTTAACTTTGCGGAGAGACGAGACTTAATCAATACATAGCCCCTGGCCAGGGGCCATAGCTTGGGAAGAGAGGGACATGGGATGTGGGGAGGGCATTTGAGGCAGAAAGGAGAGCAGATACAGGGGTGCTGGGGTGTGACAGAACATAGTATGAGGAGCAGGAGTCTGGTACTGCCACAAGGTAGGATGATGGGAAGAGTAGCAGGGATTGAAGCTGGACAGGGATAGGCCTCTACCCAGGAGGCATTTCTCGTTGAGGACCTCACTTTTTCTTCTAAGTGATGGGGAGCCTTTGAAAAATATGAGTAGTTGGGCTAGCTTTCAAGATCATTCTGGTAGGAGTGTGGAAGATAGAATAGAGGTCGGAGAGATTGCAGGCTGGATGCTTTGTCAGGGGCGGTGAAGACCTAAACTGAAGCAGTGGGAATGAAAGAGAGAAGGTAGGTTGGAGAAGTGACCGGGAAATTGACTGGCTGCATGAGGTAAGGGGACAGAGAGGAAGTAAGTGTGTGTGTGTATGGCTTAAACAACAGAAATTTATTTTCTCATAGTTCTGGAGGCTAGAAGTGTAAGAACAAGGTGCTGTCAGGGTCAGTTTCTGGTGAGAACTCTCTTTCTGGCTTGCAGAGGGCCACCTTCTTGCTGTGTCCTCACATGGCCTTTCCTTTGTCTGTGTATGCACAGGGAGAGAGAGAGAGAGAGCACATGCTGGTGTCTCTATTCCTTTCTAAGGCCACCAATCTCATTGGAGTAGGGCCCCACCCTTATGACCTCATTTAACCCTAATTACCTCCCAAAGGACCTATCTCCAAATATCATTACATTGAAAGTTGGGGCTTCAACATATACATGAATTTTGGGGGGACACAATTCAGTCCATAACAATAAAATCAAAGAAGCAAAGTAAAAGCTTTGTAATCTTAAATTTGAATTGGAAATACAGTATAAACTCATGATTTACTTTTCTCAAAAAAGCCTTTTCTAGAAGGCCTAGAAGCATGACAGCCTAGTAGCAATCAGTATACCAAGCACCCAGATTGTGGTATCTATATACCATTTCTCTCTAAGATGAACCAAGGATCCTTGAGAAATGGCTGACTTCAGGTCTGGAGCAGGAAATGTATGAGTTAAACTTGGGACATTTCCTTGTGTCAGAAATCAAGGAAGCTTTCAAAGATAAATGGGCTCAGGTCAAAAGCCAACCTGAAGGAGCTCTCACTGAACTAAGATGAAATAAGGCTAAAAAGAATAATAACTGCAATGGATTGAAAAACATAAAATATATAAAAATCTATGAGTTCATAATGATACTTAAAAGTAAAACCTTATTGGTTACTTTTGGAGATTCCTAGGGCACCAAGGCAATAGTTTGATAAATAAAAGGAAAGAATCAATATATCCTGAATTATGATACAAAGTACATCTGAGAATGACCAAATAATTGATGCATAAGGAATGACAGCATTGGAAAATCACTCTTTTGCAACCACTAATGAAATAATGAATAATGTTAACAATGGTTAACAAAATCATTGGGTGAAAGATTGATGGGGAACTTTTTAATAAAGGAAGCAGACTAATACCACTTAAACCCAATTAATCTTAGGATCGGCAAAAGTGAGTCAGCTAGACATCATACATCTTTTGATGTAAAAGGAAGTACAGTCATCCTCCCTTATTTATGGGATATACATTCCAAGACCCCCAGTGGATGCCTGAAGCCACAGACAGTGCTGAACCCTAAATACACTGTCTTTTCCTATACATACACACCTATGATAAAGTTTAATTTATAAATTAGGCACAGTAAGAGATTAATAATAACTAATAATTAAATAGAACAAATATAACAATATACTGTAATAAAAGTTACTGTAGATCTTAGCAACCTCAGAATACATTTTTTTTCTTAAGTTGAGAACTTTTACTTTTTCACTTAAAGGTAGCACTTGACAGCTTCTCTTTGGCATACCTGAATCACCAGCAGCGCTACTCTTGCACTTTGGGGCCATTATTAAGTAAAATAGGGTGACTTGAACACAAGCACTACGATACCTGTATAGTCAATCTGAAAACAGAGATGGCTACTAAGTGACTAATGGGGAGGTGGCATAGTGTGGATACTCTGGACAAAAGGATGATTTATGTCCCAGGTGGGACAGAGAGGGTTGGCATGAGATTTCATCATGCTACTGAGAATGGCATGCAATTGGAAACTTATGAAATGTTTATTTCTGGAATTTTTCATTTAATATTTTTGGACCACAGTTGACCATGGGTAGCTGAAACCATGAAAAGCAAAACTGCAGATAAGGAGGAACTACTGTACACAGCACCATATATAAAATATTAATGCATAAAAAGTAATCTGAATCTAATCAATTTTCTAGATCTAGCCACCATTTTATAGGAAGGTTTTGTGTGTGTGTGTGTGTGTGTGTGTGTGTGTGTGAGGAAGACCAACCCTGAGCTAACATCCATTGCCAATCCTCCTCTTTCTTGCTGAGGAAGATTGGACCTGGGCTAAGATCTGTGCCCATCTTCCTCTACTTTATATGGGACACTGCCACGGCATGACTTGACAAGCAGTGTGTTAGTCTGCGCCTGGGATCCGAAACTGCAAACCCTGGGCTGCTGAAGTGGAGCACGAGAACTTAACTGATATGCCACCAGGTTGGCCACGCCACCATTTTATAGGAAATACATGAGTTAGAGGAACAAGTTAAACGCACCAGGAACAAATAATCACTGAAATAAAAACTCTATAGGTGGGTTTAAGGGAGATTCAATAGAGCTGAAGAGAGACTTAGTAAACTGAAAGGTAAACCAGAAGAAATCATTCAGAATGCAGCAGAGAGGAAAATATGAAGAGCAGATTGAGAAGTTCCTACATTTGTCTATTAAAAGTTCCAAAAGGAGAGAAGCAAGAAAAGAGAATGGCTTATTTCTTGACTAAAACAATGGAAGCCAGTGGCCACATTAGTAAGCATGGCTCTACCCCTGCTCACTTCCTTGCCTCTCCCCAGCCCTGGATAATGCCCTGAGATAGTGTGCCTTAGTAGCATGACTATATCAAGAAGCATAGATGATAGGATATGGTAGAAATAATTCATGAGACTTGGACTGGGGAAAGCTTGTGTGAGTTCAGGAGGTCCCCAAGATCATCCTCAGGTTCTATAAATCCCTGGAAGGACTCATAGATGACTCACCCCTATTGGGCAGGACATTCCAAGGGCTTACAAAGTTGCCTCCCAGGAGCGAGGGCAAAGGACCAAACATTTCTTTGAGTAAGATTAATCCTTTATGACACAGGTTAGTATGTCAGAGACCCCTTCTATGGGTATGAAAAGGCTTGTACAGCCTCCAAGAGTTTGTATAATCTCTACAGACCTCCCAAAATTATAAATCGTAAGCTTCCAGACCTTCTTAATGCCTAGGCTGAGAAGTCCCAGAAATCGCTTCTTTTGCATTTCTATTGGATAATGTAAGTCAGAAATCAACCCAGATTCACACAGGGGCATAAATATCAGGAGGTGTTGTTCACTGGAGCCATCTTTGTAGACTGGCTAGCACAGTCATTTCAAAGCAATTCTTATGGTGAGTTAAATGTGAATTATGTTTGTTATCTTTTCCTTCATGTCATACTTATGGGGTCCTTGGCCCTTAAAGACCTGCTCTTATATGACAAGGTTTGTGTTCAGCTTATAATGTCATTTGGATTCATTCTAATCATGCTCCTTTTCATAAATGAGGGTTTTTCTGTGAATCTAGGCAACTTGATCTCAGAATCTGTCACGGTTTTCTTGGGACACTGGATGAATCATCACATTCTAGAATTCTCCCAGTGTGGATTATCCCTGGTGAATCTTTGCATTATCATGCCATGAGATGACTCTTCATGATCAGTTTTGAACTTTGGTGTTTTATTTTCTTTCAATTCAGGTCTAGTCTCCTAGATTTTGAGAAATAAAAAGTTCTTTGGTAAAAGAACAATAAGACTGACAATAAGTTTTATAAGGAATATGTGTTTCCGCCCACTCCCACCCTAACATGGCCCAGTCATGACCCTGAAATCCAGGGAAAGAATGTAAAAGAGGGAAGAACCAGTGAGCAGAGGACAAAAGTGGTTGTAAATGATTTTGCCTTTTAGTTATCCAAAGTGATCATAGAGGGAACACCTAAACAAAGCATTAGATGGAGAAAAAGTTGACAAGGAAACTAAAAAGAGGTCATGGTCCTTGAGTAGCAGAGGACTAGGTTTTGAAAAGACAGATTAGATTCTGGAGTCTGGATCATCATCTCTGATTCTAGGAATTCTCAATCTGAGGTTGGTGTAGGAAGGGTTTTAAGGGGCTTCTGAATTCCACAAAATTGTTTATGTAAAACCTGATGTGTATGTATAGGTCTTTGGGGGGGAGATAGTCTATGACTTTTGTCAGAATCTCGAAGAGGTCTGTGATTCTGCTCCTCCAAAATTAAGAAATTACTGCCTTTTACCTAGATCACTACAGCAGACCATTAATTAGTGTTCTAGCTGCTTCAGGTTCTTGATTTAAATGTATCCAAAACACTGCCATTCAGTTAATCTTTCCATTTTTGTAATAAATCTGTAGCTTCAGCTCTGCCTTCACTCTCACCTTAAACAGTCAGTACTCCTACTTTACATTTAACTACAATTAATTTTTATATATACACCAGTAATCAAGAAGGTCCATACCCTGGAAAATTAAGTCTAGCTGTCTTGGTCTAGGACCAGATTCTCTTCTATATTTTGATTGCTATAATTATTATCTTATTCAACCTGAGTTACTGAGCCATAGCCATATGACCTGGGGTAAATTACTTAATTTCTCTGCCTTCAGGCTTGTCATCTGAAAGATAGGGATTATTTCACTTACCTAAATCTGTAATGTGCCCAGCACAATATCTGACTCAGATTATGTGCTCAACAAATATTAATTGTCTTGTATCTCATACATCATTTGAATGTTTCCCAATAGACATTTAAGAAATCCTCATTAAATGAGTATATAGTAACAGATAATGTTTATAGAATACTTACTATGTGCTAGGCACTATGATACATTTTTTTCATATTATCTCATCTAATCCTTACTACAATTTTGTTAGGCAGGTACTATTATTGTTCCTATTTTACAGATGAGGAAACCGACACTGAGAGAGGTTAAATAACTTGCTCTAGGTTCCATAGCCAGCAAATGAAAGAAACAGAACTTGAACTTAGGCAGTCTGACTACAGAGTCTGTAGTCATCATGATATAGCACCTACCACTATTACAGGAGAGGGCTTTCTCCTTCTTCTGCCTCCTGGTAGTTATAATAAGTCAAGTGTTTGAGTGCCTATTTTGTGGCCAGAACCATAGATAGGAATTGAAAGACACAGATCTTTTCCCTATAAAATTACAGTCCAAGTGTGAAAAAAATAATAAAAAAGCAACATAAGTAGTAGTCAAAGCTCATTATGGTGAGGAATAGACTTTAAAGGGAATGGAAATTTAGAGAAAGCAAAGATCAATGAAGTAGGGGCAGTCAAGGAAGGAAGATTTCCCAGAAGAAGGGAATCCTAGTAGACTCTTAGCAATATGTAGGAAGTGAATGGTCCAAGAATGCCACATCACCAGACGCTCAATTGAAGTACAGCCTGAGTAATGTGAACCAAGGGAGAATGGCAAAGAATAAAGCTGGAGAGAGCCAAGGCCACAATAGGTGGGCCCCAAAGGCCCCAGTAAAGAAGGTAGATTTCATCCTAAGTGCATTTAGAAGCTATTGATGGGTTTTAATAGTAGGGCAACTTGATCCTGTTAACCTTTTAATGTCACTTTAATGGAGAATGGGTTGTGAGGCAAGACTAGAAGCAGAAAGAATAATAAAGTGATAAACTTTCTTAAGACACATAGTAGGATTGCTGCACAGTATAGGGAGTCAACTGGGGTTTTAGTTCATGTATGTAAAGTGAAAACAGTTAACTCTGTTATTTTCCTCTAGCAATGTTCATCTCTTTGGTACAAGCCAGAAGAAGCTGAGCACTAGGCTTTATACAGGGTTGGTTTTTGAGAGAGGGACAAAGGAACATACTACATTATTTGCAGAAGGTTGATTATAATGATGATTACAACATCTGGTTAGACAAGGATGGAAGGAAGATGAGGAGCAGGGTAATGGACAGTAAAAAAGTGGTGCTATCATTAGATTAAAACATGGATTCAAAGAATTAAGGCCAAAGGCCCACTTGACAAAGTCAATTTAAAAGGAGAGATGGTGGTGGGGAGAGAATGAGATGTTTGAAATTTCAGAAAGGAGAGCTAATTTTCAATGAGAGTGGTAAAAACTTTATATGCAAGTTGGCCCCCAGTTTTAATGGCAATTTCACTCAGAAAGGCAGAGCCTTTCTAGTCAGATAAGGGAAGCTCTGAAAAGGCTTCTCTCTGCATCTGCTATATCTTATTTTTATATAAACAAAACCTTTTTCAGGATATCATATTTCCCTCCAGTTATGACCTTAAATTTCTTTCTTTCACAGTCAAGCTTAAAACTTTTGTTGCTAATGACATACCCAGAGTGATTTTTTAAAATGCAAATCAAATCATTTTATACCATCAAAGGTATAATGAACATCATTTGATTTTTTTCAACCCTTGTTGGGAGGAAAACTTGGGGCTGTGAATTAATTGATAACAGGCTAACAGGAGAAAACAGTAGGTTTATTTACACATGCATGTGGGAACATTCAGATGAAGAGACTTGCAGAACAACTAGAAATAGGGGTTTATATATCAACCTATTAGGGGAAAGAGAGGAGGGAGAAAGAGCCTCTATTGGAAAACAAATGGACTTTTATAGGAAAGGCAAATGGGCTTTTATGAGAAGAAATGCAAAGTACAACAGTTTATGATAATGGTTGTTTATGCAATTTCTCATCCTGGTGCCAGTGATTGGTTGGTCTCCTTCCCGGCTGGAATCTCCCCTGAGAGGGATTTATGGAGTTACTGAACCAGGTTCGTTTTGCCCACCACATGATTATGCCAATCACAGAGATGATGAGTTTGCAGCAGAGAAAGAGTTTAATTCACAAGGCAGCCAAGTGAGGGGATGGGAGAACCAATCTCAAATCTGCCTCCCTGAAAAATGAGGATTAGGGATATTTATGGGAGAAATGGGTGAGGTGGTCTGAAATGTGGGAATAGACAATTGGAGGAGAGGAGAAGTGATCTGTGCAAGCATAGTCAACCTTCATGGCTCTTCATAGAATGCATGTTCACAAAATGGTGGCATTACCATGGTCTGAGGGTGGAGTTTTTGGCTCCTTGATGTCAAAGGGTCACCTATTGGTCATCCACCCAAGCCCAAGTGATGAGTCAGTGGTCTTAACCAGCCTGAACTGGATAAGGAGTTGACTTTTCAGTTCCTGAAAACTTAAGCACCCTACCCATTACTATGGTGACCCAAGAGTCAGAGATATTATCTATAGGGTGGGCTTTAGTAATGCACTATCTAACTACTTTTGCAAACAGACAACTAACTGAGTATAGTTAAAGCAAGTTGGCCCCCAGTTTTAATGGCAATTTCACTCAGAAAGGCAGAGCCTTTCTAGTCAGATAAGGGAAGCTCTGAAAAGGCTTCTCTCTGCATCTACTATATCTTAAGTATCTTTGGTTTTAAGCTATCTTTGTACCATTTTGGTGGATCCTAGTGGGCCTCATCACCCTTGGTGTCCTTTCTGTCTTCCAGGGTAAAAACACCTTGATTTGCCTTTGTGAAACCACTCCTCTTTCTGTGCCTGCAATCTTGATTGTTCTGCCAATCAAACTGCTCTATCTTCCTTTAGCACATGACCAAGCTGGACCAATAAGATTCTCTTCCAAGAACATGAATCTTGAGTGTTCTGACTGGAGGATGGGAAGTGGCTGGAGCTATTGCATCATGATGGAGGTGTCCTGAAGAGACTGTCTAACCAGAATCAATGTCTGCTGCTTGCACCTCCAGAAATTAACCTATAAAGAAACTGGCACTTGGAAATTCAGTGTCACAGGGGACCTTAAAACGTGGGAAGGGCTGAGTAGAGATAGGGTGGAGGACAATGAAAATACCTCTAGCTAGGAATTTGGCAACATTCGTTATGTAGAGCCAAAAGCTGATAAATTGCCCCCTGTAGTATCTGGGGTCTCAGACTCCATGTCTCCTGAGACTGGAGTTTTGGAAACTTGGTAGAAACATTAGGATACTGGCATGTGGTTGGCTACTTCTTGCATCTTTTTGGTAAGGTCTTGCAAGAAACAGACAAGCTTTGGTCAAAGCTATCTCATCTGAAAAAGAAGAAAGAGAAGAATATCCATTATGGTTAAGAGAAGCTCTTTTTGCTTGGGGCCAGCAATCTGAGATGGTTAAATTAGCTAATCCTGTGTCTTCAGCTTTGAAAAGCCTATTTCTTTGCCCTAGTAAAATTTTGCAAGAGTAAAGAGAGGAAGGCTGGGAGAAAAGTATGAGAGATAAGATATTGGGACCTAGGGGAAGTGCCTCATTCCCAGGTTCTCTCATGCAATTGTACCCATATGCTGCTGGCCAAAGGCCACAATTAAACAATTTCTTGAGATATCTGTGGGTAAGGGACAGATTGGTAATGCCTTTTCTTTCCAGGATTTTGCTTTACATTGCCCTGAGATGAAGGCTGAGGTAAGGAGGTTGAGCAGAGCCCTGTAGCCTATAGCCAAGTCATTAACACCCGGGTTGAGTTCTAGATTAAAGGGCCATGAGTCAATAACTTCTTGGATTCTGGTTATTAGGTCATGCAGTCGACTGAATACAAATAGAAGAAAAGACTACTACATTTCTAATAGAGTTGTACAGTCAGAACTGCAATCCTTCTACAGTAGTTAAGGCATAGGTCCAGAAAGGAGATTTCCCCCAACACAGTTCTCAGATGTGGCTGTCTTAGTCTGTTCAGGCTGCTATAACAAAATACCATAGACTGGGTGGCTTATAAACAACAGAAATTTATTGCTTACAGTTCTGGAGGCTGTGAAATTCAAAATCAAGGCACTGACAGATTCGGTGTCTGATGAGGACCCACTTCCTGGTTCATAGACAGTGGCTTCTTGCTGTGTCCTCACATGGTAGAAGGGACCAAAGGAGCTTTCTTGGGGCCTTTTTTATTTTGTATTTTTTTTATTAATGTCTTAGTTTATAACACTGGGGTTTTAGTTGTACATTTTTGTTTGTCCATCACCATGTGGATGTAACCCTTCACCCCTTGTGCCCACCCCGCACCCCCCTTCACTTTGGTAACCACCAATCAGTTCTCTCTGTCCGTGTGTTCATTTATATTCCATATATGAGTGAAATCATGCAGTGTCTGTCTTTCTCTCTCTGGCTTATTTCACTTAACATAATGCCCTCTAGGTCCATCCATGTTGTTGCAAATGGGACAATTCTGTCTTTTCTTATGGCTGAGTAGTATTCCATTGTATGTATATACCACATCTTTAACCAATCATCAGTTGAGGGACACTTGGGTTGCTTCCACTTCTTGGTTATAGTGAATAATGCTGCAATGAACATAGGGGTGCATATGCCTCTTGTGATGGTTGATTTCATGTCCATTGGGTAGATGCTCTTGGGGCCCTTTTATAAGGGAACTAATCCCATTCATGAGGGCTCTGCCCTCATGACCTAACCACTTCCCAAATGCCCCACCTCCTAATACTGTCACCTTGGGGGTTAGGATTCAATATATGAATTTTGGAGGGACACAAACATTCAGACCATGGCAGCGACCATAAAGAGTAATGGTTGAGAAAGATGAGAGAGAGAGAGAGATTGAATATGAGAATGAATGATGTGTATGTGGGTTAAGGGACTAGATGGCTGACCAAGAAGCTCATTAAGTGTGGGGAGATGTTACTCCTTTCCAGAAGCATCTAATCCATGTCTTACACCACAGATAACTGCATGTTGTTTTCCATTTTCCTTTTATTTTTCCAAGTGACACTTTCTAATGTTTCCCTCTTAAACCAATGCTCATTGGATGTATTGGGGATTTTTTTTAAATTGAGATATAGTTGACATATAAATTGTGTAAGTTTACGGTGTACAATGGGTTGATGTGATACATTTATATATTGCAATATGGTTACCACTGTAGCTTTAGCTAAGACTTCTATCATATCACATAGTTATCATTTTTTTTGTGGTGAGAACAATTAAGATCTAACCTCTTAGCAACTTTGAAGTTTATAATACATTACTGTTGACCAGAATCACTATGCTGTGCATAAGATCTCAACTCATTTATCTATTAGTTGCAAGTTTATACCCTTAAACAACATCTCCCCAATTCCCTCACCCTCCAACCCCTAGTAACCACCATTCTACTCTGTTTCTACAAGTTTGACTTTTTTAGATCCACACATAAGTGATATCACATAGCATTTATCTTTCTCTGTCTGACTTATCTCACTTAGCATAATGCCCTCAAGGTCCATTATGTTGTCCCAAATTGCAGGGTTTCCTTCTTTCTCGTGGCTGAATAATTTCTATTATTTATATATAATCACATCTTTTTCATCCATTCATACATGGACAGACACTAAGGTTGTTTCCATATCTTGGCTTTTGTGAATAATTGTGCAATAAATATGGGAGTTTAGATAGCTTTTCAATATCTTGTTTCCATTTCCTTTGGATATATGCCCAGAAGTGGGATTGCTGAATCATATGGTAGTTCTATTTTAAATTTTTGTGGTCCTTTTTTTTGGAGATATAATTGGCATAAAACATTATTAGTTTCAGGTGTATGACATAATGATTTGATATTTATATATATTGTGAAATGGTCACCACAATAAGTCTAGTTAACATCCATCACCACACATAATTACAAATTTTTTTCTTGTGATGAGAACTTTTAAAATTTACTCTCAGCAACTTTCAAATATACAATACAGTATTATTAACTATAGTCACCATGCTGTACATTACATCCATGGTACTTATTTATTTTATAACTGAAAGTTTGAAACTTTTGACTACCTTCACCCATTTTGCCTATTCCCTATCCTCCACCTCTGTCAACCACCAATCTATCTGCACCTTTAAGTTTTTTTTTTTTTTAGAGTCCACATATAAGTGTGATCATACAGTATTTGTCTTTCTCTGTCTGACTTATTTCTCTTAGTGTAATGCCCTCAAGGTCCATCCATGTTGTTGCAAATGACAAATTTTCTTTCTTTTTTTATGGCTGAATAATATTCCATTGTGTGTATGTATGTATATATACATACATATATACATACATACACACACAGCACATTTTCTTTATCCATTCATCTATTGATGCACACTTAGGTTGCTTCCATGTCTTGGCTATTGTAAATAATGCAAAGAACATGGGGTGCATATATCTTTTTGAGTTAGTGTTTTCATTTACTTTGGATAAATATCCAGAAGTGGAATTGCTGGATCATATGGCAGTTCTATTTTTAATTTTTTGAGGAATCTCCATACTACTTTCCATAGTGGCTGCACCAGTTTACATTCCACCAACAGTGCACAAGTGTTCCTTTTTCTCCACATCCTTACCAACACCCATCTCTTGTCTTCTTAAAGACAGCCATTCTAACAGGTGTGAGGTGATATTTCATTCTGATTTTGATTTGCATTTCCCTGATGATTAGTGATGGCGAGCATCTTTTCATCTACCTGTTGGCCGTTTGAATGTCTTCTTTGGAAAAATGTCTATTTAGTTACTCTGCCAATTTTTTAATTGGATTTTTTTGTTGTTGTTGTTATTGAGTTGTATGAGTTCTTTACATATTGGATATTAACCTCTTATCTCATATATGCTTTGCAAATATTTTCTCTCATTCCATAGATTGCCTTTTCACTTTGTTGATTATTTCTTTTGATATGCAAAAGCTTTTTAGTTTGAGGTAGTCCCACTTGTTGATCTTTCCTTTTTTTTGCTTGTGCTTTTGGTGTCATATCCAAATAATCATGGCCAAGATCAATGTCAAGGAGCTTCTTCCCTATTTTTTCTTCAAGGAACTTTATGGCATCAGGTCATATGTTTAAGTCTTTAATCCATTTTGAGTTAATTTTTCTGAGTAGTGTAACATAGGGATCCAGTTTCATTTTTCTGGAGGTGGTTATCCAGTTTTCCTAACACCGTTTATTGAAGAGTTTATCTTTTCCCCATTGAGTGTTCTTGGCTCTCTTATTGAATATTAGTTGACCCTAGATGTGGAGGTTTATTTCTGGACTCTCTATTCTGTTCCATTGGTCTATGTGTCTACTTTTATGCCTATTATCATATTGTTTTAATTACTATAGCTTCATAATATATTTTGAAATCAGGAAGTCTGAAGCCTTCAGCTTTGTTCTTCTTTGGATTGCTTTGGATAGCTTTGGCTATTTGAGATCTTTTGTGGTTCCATACAAATTTTAGGATTGTTTGTCTATTTCTGTGAAATGTGCCATTGAAATTCTGATGAAGATTGCATTGAATCTATAGGCAGGTTTAGGTAGTATGAACATTTTTACATTATTAAATTCTCCGGATCCATAAACACAGAACATCTTTCCATTTGTTTGTGTCTTCTTCAATTTCTCTCATCAAAGTCTTATAGTTTTCACTGCACAGATCTTTAACTTCCTTGGTTAAAATTTATTCCTAAGTATTTTATTATTTTTGATGCTATTGTGAATGCGATACTTTTATTTCTTTTTCAGATATTTTGTTGTTAGTGTATAGAAATGCAACTGATTTCTGTATGTTGATTTTATATCCTGCAACTTTACTGCATTGGTTGATTAGTTCCAACAGTTTTTTGATTGTCTTTAGGATTTTCTCTATATAAGATCATATCATTTGCAAATAATGACAATTTTACTTCTTCCTTTCTGATTTGGATGCCTTTTATTTCTTTATTTTGCCTGATTGCTCCAGCTAGGACTTCCAGTACTATATTGAATAAGACTCTTGTCTCGTTCCTAATCTTAGAGGAAAAACTTTCAACCTTTCACCTTTGAGTATGATGTTAGCTGTGGGTTTGTCATATGGCCTTTATTATGTTGACTTATGTTAATTCTATAGCCAATATACTGAGGATTTTTATCATGAAAGGATGTTATTTTTGTCAAATGCTTTTTCTGCATCTATTGAGAAGATCATATGATTTTTACCTTTCATTCTATTAATGTGGTATATCACATTTTTTGATTTGTGTAGGTTGAACCATCATTGCATCTCAGGAATAAATCTCACATGATCGTGGTGTATGATCCTTTTAATATGTTGATGAATTCAGTTTGCTAAGATTTTGTTGAGAATTTTTGCTTCTATATTTTACAAGGATATTGGTCTATAGTTTTCTTTTCTTGTAGGGTCTTTATCTATCTGGCTTTCATTCAGAGTAATGCTGGCCTCATACAATGAGTTTTGGAGTGTTCTCTCCTCTTCTATTTTTTGGAAGAGTTTGAGAAGGATTTGTATTAATTCTCTTTAAATGTTTGGTAGAATTCACCAGTGAGGCCATATGGTCCTGGGCTTTTGGGATGTTTTTGATTATTGTTTAAAACTTCTTACTTGTTATTGGCCTGTTCAAATTTTCTATTCCTTCACGATTCAGTCTTTGTAGGTTGTATGTTTCTAGAAACTTATCCATTTCTTCTAGGATATCCCATTTGTTGGTGTATAATTGATCATAGTAGTTTCTTATGATCCTATGTATTTCTGTGGTGTCAGTTGTAATGTTTTCTTTTCTGATTTTACTTGAGTCTTTTCTCTTTCTTTTCTTAGTCTAGTTAAAGTTATGTCAATTTTGTTTATCTTTTCAAAATACAGCTCTGAGTTCCAATGAATTTTTCTATTGTTTTTCTGGTCTCTTTTTCATTTAGTTTCACTCTGATCTTTTTTATTTTCTTCCTTTTTCTAACATTGGGATTTTTTTCACCCTGGTTCCCTGAGGTGTAAAGTTAGGTTATTTGAGATCTATTTTCTTAATATATGCATTTATTGCTATAAACTCCCCTCTAAGAACTGCTTTTGCTGCATCCTATAGGTTTTGGTGTGTTGTGTTTCCATTTTCATTTGTTTTGAGATTAAAAAAATTTTTCCTTTTTGATTTCTTCTTTGACCTATTGGTTGTTCTGGAGTGTTTTTTTAGTTTCCACATGCTTGCAAAATTTCTAGCTTTCCTCTTGTTGATTTCTTGAGATAATTCAACCTTCTTGAATTTGCTAAGATTTGTTTTATGGCCTATCATATGATCTATCCTGGAGAATGTTTCATGTGTACTTGAGAAGAATGTGTATTCTGCTGCTCTTGGATAGAATGTTTTATGGATGTCTTTTAGGCCCATTTGGTCTAATGTATGGTTTGAATCCAATGTTTCCTTGTTGATTTTCTGTCTGGATGATCGATCCATTGCTGAAAGTGGAGTATTGAATTCCCCTACTATTAATGTATTATTGCCTGTATCTTCTTTCAGATCTGTTATTATTTGCTTAATATATGTTGGGTGTGTATGTGTTTATGATGATTATATTTTCTTGATGAATTGGCCCCTTTATCATTATATAATGACCTTCTTTGTTTCTTGTTACCATTTTTGGATTAAAGATTACTTTTTCTGATATAAGTATAGTAGCTTCCCCCACTTTCTTTTGGTTTCCACTTGCATGGAATATCTTTTTCTATCCCTTCACTTTGAGCATACATGTGTCCTTAAAGCTGAAGTGAGTCTCTTGTAGGCAGCATACAGTTTGGTCTTGTTTTTCTTTTGTTATCCATCCAGCCATCCTTACATTTTTATTGGTGAATTAAATCCATTTACATTTAGAGCAATTATTGGTATGTAAGGACTTACTAATGCCATCTTATTAATTGCTTTATTGCTGTTTTGTGGTTCCATTGTTTCTTTTTTCTTCTCTTTCTGCCTACCTTTGTGAATTGGTGATTTTCTCTGGTGGTATTTTCTGATTCCCCTTTGTTTATCTTTTGTGAGTCTACTATAGGTTTTTGCTTTCTGGTTACTATGAAGCTGACATAAAACATCTTATAGATAAATGTGTGCATTTTAAGCTGACAGCAACTTAACTTTGTGTACAAAAGCTCTACTCACTTACTCCCCCCTTTCATATTTTTGTTGTCACAGTTTGCCTCTTTTTATATTGTGTATTTGTTAACAAATTATAGCAGCTATTTTAGTATAGTAGTCATTTTAATGTTCCTTTCCTTTAATCTTTATAATACAGTTAAGTAGTTAACACACCATCCTATTACAAAATTAGAGTTTTCTAAATCTGACTATTTACCTTTACCATCTGCTGCATATTTTCATATTACTAATTAGTGTCTTTTCATTTCTCCTTAAAGAACTCCTTTCAGCATTTCTTGCAAGGCAGGTGTAATGGTGATGAACTTCCTCAGCTTTTGTTTGTCTGAGAAAGTCTTTATTTCTTCATGTCTGAAGGATAACTTTGCTGGATAGAGTATTCTTGGCTGGTGATTTTTCTCTTTTAACACTTTGAATATATTGTTCTACTCTTTCCTGGCCTGTAGGGTTTCTCCTAAGAAATCCACTGATAGTGTAATGGGGGTTCCTTTGTAGGTTACAATCTTTTTTTTTTTCTCTTGCTGCTTTTAGGATTCTCTCTTTGTATTTGTTGTTTTTTTTTTTTTTTTTTTTTTTTGTGGGGAAGACCAGCCCTGAGCTAACATCCGTCGCCAATCCTCCCCTTTTTGTTGAGGAAGACTGGCCCTGGGCTAACATCCGTGCCCATCTTCCTCCACTTTATATGGGACGCCACCACGGCATGGCTGACAGGCAATGCGTTGGCGGGCGCCCGGGATCCGAACTCGCGAACACCGGGCTGCCAAGCGCGAACTAAACCACTGCGCCACCGGGCAGCCCCTCTTTGTATTTGTTTTTTGACAGTTTCATTATAATTTGTCTTGGAGAAGGTCATTTTGCATTGGATAATGGGATGATCTATTAGTTTGTGTACTAGGATGTCCTAGCCTGTCCTCGAGTTTAGGAAGTTTTCAGCTATTATTTCTGTAAATAGACTTTCTGCCCCCTTTCCCCCATTTTTCTGGAACTCCAATTATTCTGATACTTGTACATTTGATGGTGTCTCATAGAGCACCATCTTTGCTCTTTGCTCCTTTTAATTCTTTTTTCTTTGTTCCCCTCTGACTAGGTTATTTCAAAGTACCTATCCTCTAGCTCACTGATTCTATCTTCTGTTTGGTCTATTCTGTTGTAGATGTTCTCTATTGCATTTTTCATTTCATTCATTGAATTCTGCAGCTCCAGGATTTCTGCTTGATTGTTTTGAATGATTTTTTATCTCTTTGTTAAATTTCTCATTTTGTTCATGAATTGTTTTCCTGATTTCATTGGACTATCTTTCTGTGTTTTCTTGTAGGTCATTGAATTTCCTCAAAACAGCTATTTTGAATTATTTGCTAGCTAAATTGCAAAATCCCATGTCTTTGATTCAGTTACTGGAGGATTATCTTTTGGTGATGACATGTTTCCTGGATTCTTCATGTTCCTTGGAGTTTTGCATTACTTTTTCACATTTGAAGTAGCAGATACCTTTCTTAATCTTTACTTGTTGTCTTCAAATGGAAGATATTTTTTGTTGGTCCTGCTTATATCTAGGACTTTCTCCTACCTTGTATGGGAACACTTGCTCCACACTTCTTGCTGCCTCTTGTAGCAGAATTCTTAAGCTTGTAGGTCTTCTCTGGTTCTTATGGCTCACTAGGTTGGCTGCTAAAAACCTCTCTTTTATTTTCCAGAAGGTGGTACTAACAGCTCAAGTTTGTGGTTTCTTCCTAGCCAACAGACCCAGACCCTGGCCTATTATCTGAGGGGACTCCTTGTTTACTGGAGCTCACTGCTGCACTTGGGAGCATGCACAAGGAGCTGGCCACAGAGTAGGGGAAGGTGTGGGTTTAGCACTTGGGGTATTGGGGGTGCCTTCAGGCCAGGTGGGGGGGATCCTTGTGTGAGGTTCTCCTAATGGCTTGTGAGTTGGCTTTCTTCTGGTGTCCTGAAAGCAGTCAGTTGGGACTGTGTCCTTTTAATGCCCTTTGATGTTCTTATCTCTTTCCCCATCTCCTCCATCCCCCTCACTCATGGAGGTACCACTTCAATGCTCTGGGAGCTGTGCTAGAGAAACAGGCTTGTCCAGCAGCATCCTGCACAGCTGGGACAGCCAGGCACTCACTCACCACTCTTCCTTTCCCTTGTGGGAGAGGTTGCTGCCAGCTAGTTCAGCCCTGCACTGTGCTGCTTGGGGGAACGACAGCACTGGCAAAGTTCCTCTTACCCTCCCCAATGTTCCCAAACTCATATTTCTTTTTGCTCCAACACAGTCCTGGAAATTCTCCTCAGGAAAACTGGGCTTCTACAAAGGCTCTCTCATCCCTAGGTGTCAGCCCAAGTCAACACTCTTCTGGTATTCCCCGACCATGGCTGAGAGGGGCTGTGGCCATTCTCAAGCTCTTGTTGGTTCTGCAGCTTCTCCTGAGGTCTGTCTGCCTATTCCTGGATGCACAGGTGGGTGAGACTCCTTAAAGGTCCCTTGGTGTATGGTGCTGGATCCCACAACTCCCACAGAGGTACTTTTTTCATGGATGGATGCCTAATTCGTTGTTAAAAAGAGGAGGAAAAAAGGAGAGATGTCTTATGCCACCATGATGCTGATGTCACCCTGGGTGTGTTGAGGATTATTAAATTTATTTTCCATAAAGGACTAGTCCAATGTGAGCCAACTCAGGTCAATGAGATGCAGTTCTAGGACTACTACTGGAACTGTTGAGAAAGAGAAGCTCTCTTTCTGCTAAGCCATGAGATTGCCACCACAAGCAAAGAGCCTCTCTAAGAATAAAAGCAACATAGACAAAAGCAGAGTCACATAAGGGAGAGAGACAGCAGCCTGATGAGATCATCTGAGCCATGACTGAAGCTAGGCACAGCTCATTTTGAAGGCAAAACCACTGCAAAACTCTAACATGGTAAAATAAACAATTACAAATGACACACAGGAAAACAAAAAGGCAACTGTTACATTAGAGAAAAAAGTTAAAAAGTGACCTAAGAATGTAAAACTGGAAAGAGGAATGGTCCAGATTATTTTAAAATCTGGAAACCTCTTTTTTTTAATATTTTTATTTCAAAATGTGAAATGCTAATTTCTCAGCCCTCAGTTTATAAAGGCACAGGTTTACCTATAAAATCTCTGTTGGAAGTGCCCTTTGTAGTCTAATGAGACACTGTGCACTAGACCAGTGGTTCTCATGCTTGAGCAAGCTTCAGAACCACCTGGTGGACTTGTTAAGACCTGGATTCCAGCTGGTCCTCCACTTCCCTCCCTATCCTCTCTTGCTCCCCACTTTCTCCCCCTCTCCCTCATGATTCTGATTCAGAAGGGGCAGGATGGAGCCCAAGAATGTGCTTTTCTTAAAAACTCCCAGGTGAAGACCACACATCAG
This sequence comes from Tapirus indicus, assembly GCA_031878705.1. Taxonomy (NCBI): domain Eukaryota; kingdom Metazoa; phylum Chordata; class Mammalia; order Perissodactyla; family Tapiridae; genus Tapirus; species Tapirus indicus. The sequence goes on along the minus strand of CM062922.1, from coordinate 122,125,668 downwards.
TTAACAAACCCCGAATCCCAGCCTAGGAGGTAGGGGTCCTCACTCCAACACCACTAGGCTTGTAATCGTGGGCAAATTACTTAAGAGTTTCTCATCTATAAAATGGGAGATAATAATCCTTGCCCATCCTCTCAAAAATTTTTTATTAGGATCAAATGTAAACATAAATGTTACAGTACTATTCCAGATTTCCTCAAAAGCTTTGGACTCACACAGTCTTGAGTTTTAATGTTGGACCCATAATTTAAGAATTGTGTGAACCTCTGGAAGTCACCTAATGTCTCTGTGCCTTTGTTTCCAAACTGAAAAAATGACAATCATATACTTACCTTGAAAGGTTGTTGTTGAGACTGTGTGGATATGTGAAGGTGCCTAGTCAGTCAGTTGCACATAGCAAGTTCTCAGTAAATGTTAGCTCTTCTTTCCACCTCACAAACCTATTTAGGATTAAAGTACAATGCAGTTAAAGAGTTTGGCCATATGCTGGAATTCACTGCAGTGTGGAAAAAAGTTGCTCTTAATCTGAAATGGATTTGATTCTGGCTTGTTTAACAGGCAACACAATCTGTATACAATTGGAATCCAGCGAAGATCCTTTTTAATAGACCAGATTCCAGGTTATAAACTTAGAAACTGGTATTTATGATTTGGTGGATTGATTAATTGATTTAAAAACATACATATGATTAAATTTAAAATCTTTGCATTGAACATTTGCAAAATAATTAACTCCACTGGTCCAATTCTGAAATGGTCTCATTCTTAAAGAATTATGGTTTTAGTCTTAATGCAAATTCTTCCCCTTAAAGATGATCATATATTTCAACAGATTTCTTATGTTATAGATGTGTTTTGCTTGGTAGTAATTCAGTAATTTGGGTTCTTGTTAGGAGTTGCTTTCTGTACCCTTAGAAAGTAGTCTAAATATATTATCCAAGGCTTTTTTTCTCCTCAACTCACTTGAAATAACCTTGAAAGTATCCCTACTGAAGTCAGGTTTTGTGATTACTGTTTGAATTTGATTTTGTTAGATAATACGAATCATAAATCAGAATATTTAATAAGATCTTAAGAAATCCAGTGAGTTGGCATGCATGTTTTCTCCCAAAGCCTCTAGAAATCAGAGTCCCCATTAAGGAATAAAGATTTTATAAACCTGGTGCAGTAATGGAAACCTTGGCCTAAGTGCCTCTGAACTTGACAAGTACTCTTGAACCTTCTGTACTTTGGTGCAAAAAGACCAACAAAGCTCATGTATTTAGATTTAAACAGCACTGAGTCAGATAATACCCCCACCTTTCTCAACCTGGTATTTAGTTTCTTATCCAAGAAAGTCTAAATCTCCAATTTGCAGAAAAAATGCCACCAATCTGCAACCTCAGGCTGCTGGGGTAGATCAGATCGAGCAAAGCTACTTTCCCAAATAATGATAACATTCTAAAAAGAATTTAGGTCACCATAGAAATCCATAGATCTGTGGCATAGGTCAAGACTTCTCATGTTCCTTTACATGCTGTGAGGCTAGTCTGAAGCCTTCGGCCATAATCATCTTTACAACCAGGATCAGTTGATCTTCATTAATTTGTGGCTTGTGTGCCTTCAGTACTCCCTGTCCATGGCAAACACTTCTAATTGATTATGGCATTCTTCCACATAAAATCTGGACAAGGCCTCAAAATTCTTTTTGCAGACAAATTTATCAAATGATTAGGTCTAGAAGTAGAGAGGACCATCCTTGTCCTTGATGCATCTCTGGTTCTTCTATTTTCAGCCAGTCACCACTTCTTTCCAAACCCTACTTGCATGATATTAAACTCACTTTCAAAAATACTTTATGACTCTCAGCTCTCACTTGGATAGGTTCCAAACAAATGCTTTGGGCATTTAAGATCCCCTGGTTTGGTCTCACCTCATATAGTCATTCTTGCCTCTCACTGTGCTCCCACTTTGGACTCCCCATTCCAGCTAGATTGGCCTCCTCACTGGTACCCAAGGATGCCGTGTCCATTCCAACCCCTGCCTTTCCTTCTGATGTTCTCTCTCCTGAGAATGCTTTCCCTTAGCTGTTCTAATTGGTTAAACTCTACTTCTCTTTCAGGTCCAGCTCATACCTCACCAACCTCAGGAAGCAATCTTTGACTCTGTAAGCCTTCCTATTAGAAAGCCTTAGCACACTGACTATTCCATCACTCATTTTTTTTTCTTTTTTGGTGAGAAAGATTAGCCCTGAGCTAACATCTGTTGCCAATCCTCTTCTTTTTGCTGAGGAAGATTGGACCTGGGCTAACATCCATGCCCATCTTCCTCTACTTTATATGTGGGATGCCTGCCCCAGCATGGCTTGATAAGCGGTGCATAGGTCTGTGCCTGGGATCCGAACCCATGAACCCCAGGCTGCTGAAGCGGCTGCACGAACTTAACCACTATGCCACTGGGCCAGCCCCTCCGTCACTCATTTTTTTTACTCTGCATATCCTTATGTTACTTAAATATTTTTTGAGTGTAAAATCACAATTGTTATTTTTATTTGTGTCTAGAAATTAATTTCCAAAGAGACAGTAAGTTACTTAATGGCAAGGACTATGTCTTAGAGAATTTTTAAAAAATTATTTTATTGAGGTCAAATTGGCTTATAACATTTTGTAAATTTCAGGTGTATATCACTATAGTTCAGTTTCTGTACAGATTGCATTGCATTCACCACCAACAGTCCAGTTTTTATCTGTCACCATACATATGTGCCCCTTTACGCTTTCGCCCTCCCCCCACCCCCTTCTTCTCTAGTAACCACTAATCTGTTCTCCTTATCTATGAGTTTGTTTATCTTCTATATATGGGTAAAATCATATGGTATTTGTCTTTGTCTGGTTTATTTCACTCAGCATAATACCCTCAAGGTCCATCCATGTTGTCACAAATGGCATAATTTTGACTGAGTAGTATTCCATTATAAATACATACCACAACTTCTTTAACCATTCATCTGTTGATGGGCACTTGGGTTGCTTCCACATCTTGGCTATTGTGAATAATGCTGCAATGAACATAGGGGTGAATATATCTTTTTGAATTATTGATTTTATGTTCTTTGGATAAATACCCAGTAGTGGAATAGCTGGATCATATGATATTTCTATTTTTAATTTTTTGAGAAATCTCCATACTGTTTTCCATAGTGGCTGCACCAGTTTGCATTCCCACCAGCAGTGTATGAGGGTTCCCTTTTCTCCACATCCTCTCCAACACTTGTCATTTCTTGTCTTGTTAATTATCACCATTCTGATGTGTGTGAGGTGATATCTCATAGTTGTTTTGATTTGCATTTCCCTAATAATTAGTGATCTTGAAGATCTTTTCATGTGTCTATTGGCCATCTGTATATCTTCCTTGGAAATATATAGACCATTATCTTACACCATACACAAAAGTTAACCAAAATAGATTAAAGACTTGAAACCATAAAATTCCTAGAAGAAAATATAGGCAGCACAGTCTTTGACATCGGTCTTAGCAGGATCTTTTTGAATACCATGTCTACTCAGGCAAGGATAACAAAATAAAAAATAAACAAGTGGGACTACATCAGACTAAAAAGCTTCTGCACAGCAAAGGAAACCAGCAACAAAATGAAAAGATAACCCACCAACTGGGAGAAAATATTTGCAAATCTATATCCGACAAGCGATTAATTTCCAAAATATATAAAGAACTCATACAACTCAAAAATAAAAACAATGAACAACCCAACCAAAACATGGGCAGAGGATTAGAGAATTATTTTCCTGTTTTTGAGTCCAGAGCAAAGTACCCAAGAACTACCGAAGAGCATGTTAACATCCCTTAGTGGCTAGCTTATTAAATAGATGAATGTTGAGTGGATCTGGGGACACTGAGGCAGGGAGAGAAGCTAGGCAAGTGGGCCCTGAGCTCTGTGGAGTCCTTCCTTTATCCACTAGTAAAGGCCCAATTTCCTGGAGCAGCTATCAAAATGGGGCTGTCTTCAGGGCTATGGAAGTGACAATCTGGCTTTGAAAACTTACCTTTAAACAAAAAAAGTAATGTGTCCTCTGTGTAAATGTATTCTAAATAGTGACAATATTGTATGAGAATGTGAACAAATGTGGGAAAGCTCATCTTTACTTTTATGCCTATAAATAAACTAGAAGATGCAGAGAGGACCTCCTTGGGCACAGAAAACACAGATGAAGGGGAACTAGATACTTGCATTACAAATATGTAATTCATCAAGTTCAACAGAGTCTTAACGATTCACAAGTGACTCAACAAGAAACTACAAGTTTCTGCAAGAAAGTACACGGTGCTATAGATTAGTGGACTCTGGATAAACCTGGCATGAAGTGACTTTTATTCATTGATATAGTAATTCCTGAGGTCTTCATCCTTGGGGGACTCCAAAATTTTCCCCAGGCATTCCCCTCCATTACTGGTCCTAAAGGACCTCAATGTCTGCCTCTTGTGCCACACTACACCATGCTTTATACCCGCCTTAATCTACTCATCGTTCTTCAAACAAATCCTATGTGGTAGATAGAATAATGGGTCCCCTAAGATGTATATGTTGGAACCTGTGAATATGTCACCTTACATGGCAAAAGGGACTTTGCGGGTATGATTAAGTTAAGGATCTTGAGATAGGGAGATTATCCTGGATTTTCCAAGTGGCCTCAATGTAATCCCAAGGGTTCTTATAAGAAGAAGGCAAGAGGGTCAAAGTCAGAAAAAGGAGATGTGATGATTCAAGCAGAAGTTGGAGGGATGCTGTTTGACAATGGAGAAAGGGCCATGAGCCAAGGAATGAAGGCAGCCTCTAGAAGCTGGAAAAGGCCAGGAAACAGATTCTCCCCTGGAGCCTCCAGACAGAATATAGCCTTGCTGACACCTTGAATTTAGCCCTGTAAGACTCATTTTGGACTTTTGACTTCCAGAACTGTAAGATAATACATTTGTGTTGTTTAAATTCACTGTTTGTGGTAATTTGTTACAGCAGCAATAGGAAACTAATAAACCCTATCTTTGCTCACTGTTCCTGGAAATGCCTTTTATCTGTTATATCCTCATCCTTAAGAACTAGTGCAGACAACATTTCTTTCAGAAAACCCTTTCCAAAACTTCCAGCCAGAAATAACAGTTCCCTTATGCTCCAACAATACTTTAATTGCAGTCGTTATGACTTATATCCCATGCTGACTGTTTTGTTCTGTTATAGCTTATATCCCATGCTGTTTTGTCCTGACTGTTTACTCTTTGGGGAGAGAAGGACCCAGAGCCCATTCATTTTGATTTCCAAACAGCATCAATCCCAGTACTTTGCACAGACTGGATATAAAAGAAATATTAGGGCATAAGTGAATGGGTTACATACAAATTTTTCTATAAACAGTGAACTCTCTTCATGATGTGTGTATTTTTGAACTGCAGTGCTGAATGGAGTTGAGGCAGTCTGAAATAGTGCAAGGCACTGAAATCTGACAGCTTTGGGTTCACATTAAAAACACACTGAACGTAAGCAGCCAACTTCAAATATCTGTAAACAAACCAAAAAGTGATCTTAAGAAAAAACAGAAGAAAGGAATTCAAGTTGAAAGCAGAAATTAATGAATTACAAAATAAGAGAATAGCAGAATAAATTAATCCCAAATCATTCTAATTTTGTGGAAAATGACTATTGGATAGATATAATCTAATGTGGGGAAAAAATCAATATTTGTAATCCAATCAAGTGAATTAGCCAACATGCACTAGAGGATGGTGTGAACGGTTTATGAACTAACAGGGATTTTGAGATGTGGAACATCTAAACTGATTTCAGTTTAAGGAGGAAGTGTGAACTATATTTAGACTTATTCCTAATCAAGAAGAGACAAATAGGTAAGGGGTAAAGCAGCACACAGCACAGGCTTACTGAAGTGGGGAAGCCATAACAGGAAGAAAGAAAACCTGGCTGTGCTAATAGCTCAGGCATCCTAAGTGTGGTGGTGTAGAAGACTGTCTTTTCTATATCTCCCATCCCACATGCTCTTCTCACAATATGATCTTGACACCCTCCCATCAAGTGGTGGGGCTTATTGCCCCCACTCCCCTGAACCTGGGCTGGCTTTTGTGGCTGCCTGGACTAATAAAATATGATGAAACTCATGCTTTGTGACCTTTGAGACTATGTCATAAAATATAGTGCAGTTCCACCTTGTTCTCTTGAGATGCTTACTCTTAGAATCCAGTCACCATGTTGTGAGGAAGCCCGAAGAGCCTGTGGAGAGGCCCACTTAGAAAGGAAAGGAGACCTGAAAGGAAAGGCTTCTGGCCCACAACCCAGGTTGAGCTCACAGCCAACAGCCAGCACCAATTTACCAGCTGTGAAAGTGAGCGATCTAGCCCCTAGACAGGCTCCTCCTGATGATACTGTATGGAGAAGAGGTGAGTTGTCTCCACGGAGTCCTGTCCAATTTGCAGATTCATGAGCAAAATAAATGGTTGTTATGGTTTTAATCTACTAAATTTGGGGGTGGTTTGTTATGAAGTAATAGTTCACCAGAACAGATGGGAACATCAAAGTCCCTCATGGGTAAATTTTCCTAAGATATTCTAGGAGGGAGCATAGATGCTCCCAGATCCAGTGCTAAGAAGGCTAACCTGTGCTGTATGACTGTGTGTTGCCTAGCTGGAATAGTCTCCTGGGGATCAGCACATTGCAAACTAAAAGTCACTTGATCCCACTAACCAGCCCTCTTACTCTGGAAGTGGGAAGATTTGGGGACCATATGCCCTCTCCCCAGAAGCCTTTCCAAAGTCCAGTGTAGGATGCAGATATTAAGCCATAGAAGGGGTTATCACCATGGGCTGGAGTGGGTTGGGACCACCTCATGCTCGGTACACCTTTAGCAGCAGGAAAGCACAAAATGCTTTCAGAGACTGCAACAGTTTGGCTGCTGAGAAAGCTGCCCCATCGCCTCGGCCGCTCCCCCCCCCCCCCCATACTTTACACACATACAGTATAAAAAAGGCCAGTCTCCACCCTCCCCAGGGCTGCACAGGGCAGTCTCTGGGTAGGGTTACCAGGTTTAGCAAATATAAATACATGGAGATATATACTCCAGGGCCCGAATCTCAATCTCTGTCTTTCTCTCATCCACCAAGACGAAAACCAAAGGTATTAGTTGTTGGGGACAAAGTAACGAATAAGAAGCGGTCTCTTGTTTCATCGCCCCTCCGTGCTCCTGTCTCCGGAGCTTGCTCTCCCGGCTGCGGAGCCCTGGGCGGGCGCAGGGCGCGCGTGGCAAGTCATCATCACAGACCCGCCTAGGTTGGCTTCCGACCAGAGAGCCTCTGAACTACAACTCCAAGAACGCTCTGGGAGCCCCTTCAGCCCCTCCAGGCGCCCGCGGGACCAGGTGTCCTCTGGGAATTGGAGTTTGGCGTTCCTGGCGCGCTTTTAACCTGATGGCCGTTAATTTGGGTCTTGAGTAGACTGAGGTGAAACTTCTGCTTGGGGGAAGTTGCGACGAAGGGTTTTCTCTTTTGCTGTGTCTGAGAAGCCCCCGTGCCATCGGCCAGCCCGGAGACCCAAAACCACTGCCCCAGCCCTTGCAAACTGGCTCGTCTCAAGACCCGCAGTGGTGGGGAGGGGGCTCTCCCAGAGGGCCCGGCTCCTGGGGACGAACAGAAGGGGCTCCTGGCTGCCAGGCAGTGATTTCAGGCCCCCGCGGGAGAAAGGGTGCCAAGATTTGAGGTGCCCTGACTAACAGGGCTGGGTTCAAATTCCACTTCAGCTGCTAGTTAACGGTGACTTTGAATAGACCGGTAGCCTGATCACCTTTCTCATCTGTCAAATGGGGGATAAAAGTTACTTCTCTGATGTGGGTTTCTGGTTTTAGGCCTAGCGCACAGTATGTGCTATGTATACAAAAGCTGACCTTGTCACCGGAGAGACCCACTGCCCAGGCCCCCAGAAAGAAGTGAGGCTCCTGGGAGGGAAGGTGGAGAATGGGGTCTTCTGGAAGTAGGAATCCACCTTGGTAGGAAGTCAACTGCCTGAAGCCTCCCAGAACAGAGGTTAGAGCATCTCAGGAAAAAGTAGATTGTGGAGTGGCTATGAAACCCGGATTAGGGTGAAACTGTGCCTTGTACCCACAAGGTTAATGTGGGAAACAAAATAACCAGTTTCTGAGCTTGCCCTACAGAACAGCAGGAGGACAGCTGATAAGAGAGGAATTTGCTGACAGCCCCCTGCCTGACTAAGCATCTTGCAGGAACATTGAGAAGCTAAAATGACTGACTGTAAACCTTTAGACGTCAAAGAGTAAAAATCCACTGCGTGCAACACATAGAACAGACAGTTACGCCTGTGGGGAGGACTCTTAGAACTTCAGCCCCCAAGGCCACACGCTCCCCCTCCCCTACCTAAAACCCCAAATAAAAAACCCTTGCTTGTAGCTTTTCCGGGAGTTCAGGATTACAGCATTAGCTGCCCCATTCTCCTTGCTCAGCGCTTTGCGATAAAATTCCTACTTTCTTCCCCTACACCTGGTGTCAGATTGGTTTGCTGCGCAACGGGTGAGTGAACTCACTTCAGGTTTGATATCAGCTGGAGCAGAAGAAGATCCTGATTCCCACTAGAGACATGTGGACTTGGTTGGAGACACCTCAGCCATGGGTCATTGAGAATTGGTAGAACTTTGCCCTACATGTTTGAGGACATGCAACCCAAACAAGATTGAGGCTGAGGACATCCTCCTACAGCGGGGGTAAACAACCCAAAACACAGGCCCCTCAGGAGTGGGGCTTTTAGGAAGAGAGTAGGGCAAAGGAAGGTTTTTCTCTTCAGACAGGTTGGCACATCCGCTGGTATCCTACCGTTGAAGACCATGCATGTATCTCTAGATGCAGTTTGGTGACATCTAGTAAATGCTGCCTGCAAACGTTTCTGTCATTAGTGAGTGTTTATCTTCATCTTCACACATACAAACACAATATACTAATAACTGAGGGCTTCCTCTGTGCCAGGCCTTGAGCCAACAATTCCTGTGTTTGAACCTCCATTCCAAAATTCACTAACTCTGAGTTGTGTCAGGTTACTTAACTTCTCTGAACCTCAGGCTTCTAATTATAAAAATACATGTAATACTCATCTCAATGGTTTCTAGTGGGGAGATAAATGAGATTACATGTAATTGAGTTACATTATATGAACATTTAATGAATGTGAATCCATGAGTACTCATAGAAAGAGGAAGAAACTTACCAGTTCAGCAGTGTGGGCAATTCTGGCGGTCATTACACTTGCTAAAACATAAGCCCTGAGAAGAGCAGGAATAAAATATAAATCTGGGCTCCCTAACTTGGTTTCTACCTATCTTCAAAGTAGGAGCATCTCCTGTGCTTGTGGGTGATTTAAGGGATTAAAACAACTTTTAAATTGTGGTATAACACATGCACAGGAAAATGCACAAGATAGAAATATACAGTTCAGTGAGTTATCGCTGAGCAAAGATCTGTTTAACAACCATCTAGGTCAAGAAATAGAGCACTGCTACCACTCCACTCCTCTTGCCTTCTTTGTGTTCTTTCTCCACCCAAAGTAATCACCATCCTAACTTTTATGGCAATAACTTACCTTTTCTACATTGTTTTACCATTTAAACTTACATTTCTAAATACTACAATTCCTTTGAATATGCATACATGGAATGATGCAGTATGCATTCTTTTGTGTCTGACTGCTTTTGCTCAACACTAGGTTTGTGGGATACATTCATGCAGTTACGTGACTTTCATTGTTCTATAGGATTCCATTGTATGAATTGATTTATTCATTCTATTACTAATGAGCATTTGAGTTTTTGGTTATTAGAATTATTGCTGTCAATATTATTGCATATATTTCTTGGTGTATTTGAGCAAACATATCTGTTGGATATATACCTGGAAATGGAGTTGCTGAATCATAAATATGCATATAGTAACTTTATTAGATAACAATAAACTATTTTTTGAAGTTGTTGTACTAATTTATACTCCCTGTAGCAATGCATGAAATTTCCACATCTTTACTAATACTTGTCAGTCTGTCACTTTCTGTCATTTTGTCCACCATTCTGTTGGATGTGGTGTGATATTTCACTGTGATTTTAATTTCCATTTTCCTGATTGGCCGTTTGGATATTGTCTTTTGTGAAGTGCCTATTCAAGTCTCTTGCCATTTTTCTGGTGGTTATTTGTCTTTCTCTTGTTGATGTTTCTTTATCAGTTTTATGTATTGAAAATATCATCTCCAACTTTGTTACCTGTCTCTTGATAATGTCTTTTGATGAACAAAGTTCTTAATTTTATTATAGTCCAATTTGTCCATCTTTTGCATAGTGCTTTTTGTGTTTTGTTTAAACAGTATTTTTCTTTTCTGAGGTCATAAAGATATTCTCCTATAGTATCTTCTAGAAGTTTTATTGTTTTGCCTTTCACATTTACATCTCTTATACATCTAGAGCTGATTTTTGTATATGATGTGAAATGGAGTTTCACACCAACCAAAAACATCATTTTTTTTCCTACATGGATATCCAGTTGTTACAGCATCATTTATTGAAAAGATCATCCTTTCCTCGTTGCTTTGTAGAGCTTTCTTTATCATAAATTAAGTGTTCATAAGTACCTGGATCTGTTTCTTGGCTCTGTATTCTATTCCACTGGCCTATTTTCTATGCTTGGCCAATACCACTGTAACCAGTGGCATGCATTTAAGTGTTTAACAACTAGCTCTGAAAAACAAAGCCTTGATTTACAGCATTTTCCAATTTCTGTGGTGTAAATACTCTCACTATGGCCAATTTTAAGCTACCAATGTGACATCACTGAATACGAAGTTGGGAAGAGATGCATATGATCTGCTCTTGCCACCAACTATAACTACATAATAAGTCTTGATATCTAGTAGTGAAAATCCCCCCAACTTGTTATTATTCATCACATGTCTTGGCCATTTAAAATTTTTTTCTGATGCTTTTAAAAAACAGCTTTATTGTGATACAATTTGTTATGGACTGAAGTATGTCCTCTCAAAATTCATATGTTGAAGCCCTAACCCTCATGTGATGGTATTTGGAGACAGAGCCTTTGGGAGGTAATTAGGCTTAAATGTGGTCATGAGGGTGGGGCCCTAATCCAATGGGGTTGGTGTCCTTATAAGAGGAAGAGGAGACACCAGAGAGCGCTCTCTCTGCATGCACATGCACAGAGGAGAGGCCGTATGAGGACACAGGGAGAAGGCAGCCATCTGCAAGCCTGGAAGAGAGATCTCACCAGAAACCTACCCTGATGGAACCTCCATCTTGGACTTTTAACCTCTAGAACTGTGAGAAAATAAATTTCTATTGTTTAAGCCACCTAGTTTGTAGTATTTTGTTGTGGTAGGCTGAGCAGACTAATACATAATTCATATACCATAAACCTGCCCATTTAAAGTGTACAATTCACCCATTTCAATGTTTTTTAGTATATTCGCAGGGTTGTGCAAACATCACCACAATCAATTTTGGAACATTTTCATCTCTCTTAAAAGAAATTTCTTACCTATTAGCTGTTACTTCCTCTCTTTCCTGCTTCCAACCCCAGCCCAAAGCAATCACTAATCTACTTCCTGTCTCTACAAATTTGCCTATTCTGGGCATTTCACATAAATGGAATCACCTAATATGTAGTCCTTTGTCACTGGCTTCTTTCACTTACATAATATTCTTGAGGGGCATCCATGTTGTAGTATGTACCAGTACTTTGTTTCTTTTTATTGTCCGGTAATATTCCATTACATGTATATACCATATTTTATTTATCCATTTACGAGTCATAATATAACAATTTAATGTGCCTCTTGTATTTGTTCAATTGCCTGGCTTTACGTTCCTGCTGGGCAAATTCCTACATGGGTGACCAGGGTGAGTCATAATCTCTCCAAGACTCTACCTCAATTTTTTCAACTGTAAAATGTGAATAATAATGGAATATACCTCATAGAGTATCATGGTTATACTGTCATAGTAGTTAAGCAGTTACTATGCGTCAAGCACTTTGTAAGGATTATCTAACAGATGTACAATTTACAGATTATGGAATTGAGGCTGGGAGAGTTTAAGTAATCTCCCCAAAGTAAAAAGCTTCTAAAATGTAATGGAGGTAAATGGAAATACAGGCTATCTGACTGCAAAGCCTGCATCATTAACTGTTAATCTCATGGACTAATAAAGTGCTTAGCAAGGGCCTTGCAAAGAGAATGAAATTGGTCAATCATAACTGATAGAACATAAAAATAGAAAAACAAAAAAAAAATCAGCAATTGACTCACCATCCAAGGTATCTGTCACTGTTAATATTTTAGCATATTTCTTTTTTGGTGAGGAAGATCAGCTCTCAGCTAACATCCATTGCCAATCTTCCTCTTTTTGCTGAGGAAGATTAGCCCTGAGCTAACATTTGTGCCAGTCCTCCTCCATTTTGTACGTGGGACACAACTGCAGCATGGCTTGATGAGTGGTGTGTAGGTTCATGCCTGGGATCCGAACCCACAAACCCTGGGCCACCAAAGTGGCGTGCGTGAACTTAACCACTATGCCACCAGTCCGGCCCCAACAGGCCCTTTTACATCTATGCCTTTGCCCATGCTGTTCCCTTTGCTTGGAGCTCCTCTAACCACTAACTCATCTTGCTGAGCTCTCTGAAATGTCACCTCTTGTTTTTGGTGAGGAAGATTAGCCCTGAGCTAACATCTGTGCCCATCTCCCTCTATTTTGTATATGGGATGCCACCACAGCATGACCTGACGAGCAGTGTGTAGGTCCACACCTGGGATCTGAAACTGCAAACCCCGGGCCGCTGAAGCGGAGCATGTGAACTTAACCACTATGCCACTGGGTCGGCCCCTATTTCCTTTTAGTTTTTAAGAAATATTTTGAAAATACGAAAAAGTACAAAATATAATAGATATCCACCCCTCACCCCATCCATGTTTTTTTTTAAGACATAAAATGCAGTAGATCGTGTAGCTTTACCTCCCATACCCTTAGGTATTTTTTTTCTATGCATTATATTTCTTTGGATAATTCAGATCACACCATTTCATTTTGTATCTTTAAAACAATCCCATCTTGAGCATTTCCCCAGCATATCACATATTCTACATATGATTTTTCATGGCTTCATACTTTCATGGTTTCAGTATGGCTGAAACACTATTTTTTTTAAAGTAAACTTTTAAAACAAATAAATGTGTTATTTTTTTGAGGAATTTTAAGTTTACAGAAAAATTGAGCGTAAAGGACAATTCCCACATATCCCTCACCCATGTTCTCCCTGCCCCCTTCCCCTATTATTAACACCTTGAATTAGTGTGGTACATTTATTACAATTGATGAGCCAATATTGATACATTATGAATAACTAAAGTCCATAGTTTACCTCAGGGTTCACTCTCATTGTATATTTTGTGGGGTTTGAAATATGTCTAATGACATGTATCCATCCTTACACTATCATACAGAATAGTTTCATTGTCCTGAAAATGCCCTGTGCTCCACCTATTCCTGGGAACCTTGGCAACCTCCCCTCCTCCCCCTAGCAAACTTTGACCATTTTACAGTCTCCATAGTTTTGCCTTTTCCAGAATGTCATCTAGTTGCAATCATATAGTATGTAGCCTTTTCAGATTGACTCCTTCACTTTTGCAATATGCATTTAAGGTTCTTCCATGTCTTTTCATGGCTTAGTTAATTTCTTTTCATTGCTGAATAATATTCGTTTGGATGTACCACAGTTTATTTATTCATTCACCTACTGAAAGACATCTTGGTTGCTTCCAAGTTTTAGCAATTATAAATAGAGCTTCCATAAACCTCTGTGTGCAGGTTTTTGTGTTGGACATAAGTTTTCAGTGACTTTGGGTAAATACCAAGAAGCATGATTGCTGGATTACATGGTAAGAGCATGTTTAGTTTTGGAAGAAATGGCCAAACTGTCTAGAATGGCTGTACCATTTTGCATTTCTACCAGCAATGAATCAGACTTCTCTTGCCCCACATCCTCGCCAGCATTTGGCATTGTCAGTGTTCTGGATTTTGGCCATTCTATTGGGTGTATAGTGCTATCTCATTGTTGTAATTTGCATTTCCTGGTGACACATGATGTGGAGCATCTTTTCATATGTTTCTTTGCCATTTGTATACCTTTTTTGGTGAGGTGTCTGTTCAGATCTTTGGCCCATTTTTAAATTGAGTTTACTTTTTTACTGTTGAGTTTTAAGAGTTCTTTGTATATTTTGGATAACAGTCCTTTATCTGATGTCTTTTGCAAACATTTTCTCCTGGTCCGTGGCTTGTCTTCTCACTGTCTTGAATGGTATTGCATTTTTAACTTCAAATTCTAATTGTTCATTGCTGGAATATAAGAAAGCAATTGACGTTTGTATATTAATCTTGTATCTTGCAACCTTGTTACAATCACTTATTAGTTCCAGAAGTTTTTTGGGACTTTCTACATAGATAATCCTATCATCTGTGGATGAAGACAGTTTTATTTCTTTTTCCCCCAATCTGTATATCTCTTATTTCCTTGTCTTATCTTATTGCATTAGCCAGGACTTCCAGCATGATGTTGAAAAGGAATGATGAGAGAAGACATTCCTGAGAGGGCCTTGTTTCTGATCTTATCATGAAAGCATCTAATTTCTCACCGTTAAGTATGATGTTGGCTGTAGGTTTTTTGTAGATGTCCTTTAACAAGTTGAGGAAGTTCACCTCCATACCTAGTTTGATGAGAGTTTTTATCATGAATGAGTGTTGGTTTTGTCAACTGCTTTTCTGGTTCTCTTGAACCAGCCTTACATAACTGGAATAAATCCCACTTGGTCGTGGTGTATAATTCTTTTTTATACATTGTTGGATTTGATTCTCTAATATTTTGTTGAAGACTTCTGCATCTACGTTCATGAGAAATATTGATCTGTAGTTTTCCATTTCTTTATCTGATTTTGGGATTAGGATGATGCTGGCCTGATAGAATGAATTAGGAAGTGTTCCTTTGCTTCTATTTTCTAGAAGAGGTTGTAGAGAATTGGTGCAATTTCTCCCTTAAATGTTTGGTAGAATTCAAAAGTGAACCCATCTGGACCCAGTGGGTTTTTTTTTGGAAGGTTATCAATTATTAATTTAATTTCTTTAATAGATACAATACTATTCAGATGATCTAATTCTCCTTGGGTGAGTTTAGTAGATTGTGTCTTAAGAGGTTGGTCCATTTCATCTAGGTTATCCAATTTCTGGGCATAGAACTGTTCATAATCTTCCTTTATTATCTTTTTAATGTCCACAGGATAAGTAGTGATGGCCCCTCTTTCATTTCTGATACTAGTAATTTGCATTCTCTTTATTTTCTTAATTAACTTGGCTAGAGGTTTATCAATTCTATTGATCTTTTCAAAGAATGAGCTTTTGGTTTTGTTGATTTTCTCTATTGATTTTCTGGTTTCAATTTCATTGATTTCTGCTCTAATTTTTATTATTTTTTTTCTGCTTACTTTTGATTTAATTTGTTCTTTTTCTAGTTTCCTCAGGTGGAAGCTTAGATTATTAATTTTAGATCTTTCTTCTTTTCTAATGTGTGCATTCAATGCTGCAAATTTCCCTTTAAGCACTGCTTTTGCTGCATCCCACAAATTTTGATAAGTTGTATTTTCATTCAGTTCAAGTTGTTTAATTTCTCTTGAGACTTCTTTGACTCACCTGTTGTTTACAAATGTGATGTTTAATCTCCAAGTATTTGAGTTTTCTAGTGATCTTTCTAGATCACTAGTGATTGATTTTTAAGTTTAATTTCACTGTGGTGTGAAAGCATGCTTTTTATCATTTCTATTCTTTTAAATTTGTTAAGGTATATTTTATGGCTGAGAATGTGGCTTATCTTGGTGAATTTCCATGTGAGCTTAAGAAGAATGTGCATTCTCTGTTGTTGGATGGAGTATTCTATAGATGTCAGTTAGATCCACCAATTGATGGTGTTGTTCAGTTCAACTATGTCTTTCATGATTTTCTGCCTGGCTGGATCTGTCAATTGCTGATAGAGGGGTGTTGAAGTCTCCAACCATAATAATGGATTCATCTATTTCTCTTTGCTGTTCTATCAGTTTTTGCCTTATGTATTTTGATGCTCAGGAATTCCAGATTTCTCCCTCTGGTTCCTAACATTGTTGTCATTCATTTAACTTATCCATAAGCTATAATCACCTGACACATTGTTGTTTATTATTATTTTGAACAAACTGTTATCTGTTAGATAAATTAAGTATACAAAACATAAAATATTTTCTTTTGCCTTCATTTATTCCTTCTCTAATGCTTTTCCTTTCTTTATGTAGATCTGAGTTGCCGACCTATATAATTTTCCTTCTTTTTGAAGCATTTCTTTTTCTTTTTTTTTTTGTGAGGAAGACCAGCCCTGAGCTAACATCCACTGCCGATTTTCCTCTTTTTGCGGAGGAAGACTGGCCCTGGGCTAACATCCGTGCCCATCGTCCTCTACTTTATATGGGATGCCGCCACGGCATGGCTGACAAGCAGTGCGTCGGCAGGCACCCGGGATCTGAACCGGCGAACCCCGGGCTGCCAAGTGCGAACTATACCGCTGCGCCACCGGGCTGGCCCCTGAAGCATTTCTTTTAACATTTCTTGCAAGCCAGGTATACTGGCAACAAATTCCTTCAATTTTTGTTTGTTTTCAGAAAGTCTTTATTTCACCCTCACTTTTGAAGGATACTTTTGCTATATAGAATTCTATGTTGGTGCTTTATTCTTTCAACATTTAAATATTTTATCCCACTCTCTTCTTGCTTATTCCCTTTAGACACGTTATACCTTTTGTAATTGTCCCACAATTTTTGGATACTCTGTTCTGTCTTTTTCATCTTTGCCTTTCAGTTTTGGAAGTTTCTATTGACATTTCTACAAGTTCACTGATTCTTTCCTAAACTGTGTCCACTGTACTGATGAGCCTGTCAAAGGCCTTCTTCATTTCTGTTAGAGTGTTTTTAATTTCTAGCACTTCCTTTTGATTCTTTCTTAGAGTTTCCTTCTCTCTGCTTACATTACCCTTCTGTTCTTGTATGTTGTCCACTTTTTCAATTAGAACCCTTAGCATATTAAACAGTTGTTTCAAATTCCTGGTCTGATAATCCTACATGTCCGCCATGTTAGACTCTGGTTGTAATGCTTGCTCTGTCTCTTCAAACTCTGTGTGTGTGTGTCTGTGTGTGTGTTTACCACGATTTGTAATTTCTTGTTGAAAGATGGACTGGGTAAACAGAACTTGGTACTTGTTCCCATGGAGGTCTCTGCTCTTGGGCTTCTGCTCTGGTAAATTGTGATTCTCTGTATCCACTTGTTTCTATCTCTATTTTGGGGGGCAGTGGTTTGCCCTGTGACCTCAATTCTCTGATGGATCTAAGAAGAGTTGTTGATTTTTAGTTTGTTTAGCTTTTTTCTTGTTGTGAGGGGAGGAGTGATGACTTCTAAGCTTCTATATGCTGGATTGGAAACTGGAAATCCATAATTTATTTTTTGATTCCCCATTGTTGGGCATTAGGCTATTTCCCAGCAAATGTATCACTACATGTGTATCTTTCCTCAAGCATCTGGTAATTCCCTTTGGACACATTCTCAGAAAGGCCCAAGGTTAGAGACTCTGCCTCATTAAGGCTCTCCATGTTTTTGCCAAATACTTCTCAAGGAAAAATGGGAACGGGTGAGAGGGCGGGGGGCTGAGATTTTAATCACTTTTTAAAAATGTTTCATTCAGTCATAACATACATATAGAAAAGTGTACATATCATAAGTGTACATCTCACTGAATTTTCAGAAACTGAACATGCCCAGGTACTCAGCATCCAGATCAAGAAATAGAACATTTCCAGCTGCTCAGAAGCCCCATTACTTCCTCCCCATCACTATTTTCTGAGAGGTGGGATTTTAAAACCACAAAGGCCTACTAACCTGATTTTGCCTTTGATACCTTAGTTTAGTAATACTTTTTGATAATACCTAGACCACAAAAACACATGATAAGTAATGTCTGCAAAAACTTAATAGTCTGAAGTCTGGCTGTGCAAACTATATTGGGTCCTCTTGGGCAAATTTAATCATATAAGGATTGTTTTCTTCTTCACTTTATTAGCTCAGATCTGTTTTTGGGCTGGAATCTGGCAGTGTGGGGAATAGCCATGCTCTTTTTCCATTCTATTCTTTCCCGGTTCACCTCCTCTCCACTTGTCAGCTACTCTTTCACTTCATACAGGGGATGTTGAAGGGGAGAATCTACCTCATACTCACTTTGGTATTTTGATATTTATTGTATTGGTTCCTCGATCAAAACCAAGGCAGAAAGAGTCCCAGTCTAATATCCTGTTACACTAGTAAAACTCCAACTTGAGATAAAATAATTGTTCACTTTCTCCATGTCTACTCTTAAGTACTTTAACACAGCTGGAGGGAAAAACCCACACAATGGGCAGACTGGTTTCAGGAAGTTTATCTCATAAACCTCAAATTACTTCTGGATATTGTCTAATAGTTCTACTATGTTTCTGCCCCAACCTCTAAATTTGGCAGTGCTCCAGGGCCTAGTCCTGAGCCCTCCTCTCTCTTAACACTCTTACTCTAGATGACATCACCCCTTCTCCATGTTGATGATTCTCAAATTTATATCTCCACCCCAAACTTCTCCTTTGAACTCCAGACTTACATACTGACATACCTACTTGGCTTGGATGTTGTCACAGATATCACAACCTTAACATGTCCAAAACTGAGTTCTTCATCCCCCAACCTTTTCCCCCCATCAGTCTTTCCTCCTTTTCTCAAAGTCATCACCACGTACTCAGTTGGTCAGGCACATTCTGGATTACACTCCCCTTCTTTCTCCCTTCATGAATATTGTCATTTCTACTTCCAAAGTGTTTATTGAGTCCATTTACTTTTCTCCATCTCCACTACCACCATTCTAGCCCAAGCTACAATCCTTTCTGACCCAGACTAATGCATTTGTATCTTCACTTGATTTTTTGCTTCTATTCTTGTTTCTCTCCAATCTGTTTTCCACATAGCGGTCAGAATATGCACATTGGACCATGCCATTTCCTTGCTTAAAAATCCTAACTGCTTCCCACTGCACTTGAATAAATTTCAAGCTCCTTAATAGGGCCTACAAGGTTGTATCAGTTAGGTAGGAGTGCTTTTGCTGCAAGAAGCAGAATGTATGTCTATCAGTCGGTTAAACAAATAGAGGTTCTTAGGAGTTTGTCTCATGAAACAGAATGCCTAGAGGCTGGCAGTCCAAGGCTAATGAGGGGTTCAACAATGTCATCAAGGAGTCACATGCTTTCTATCTCTCATCTGCCACCCTTAGCATTTTGGCTTGTCACTTCATGGTTGCAAGACAGCTGCAGTGGTACAAGGCAGCACATTTGAGGTCATGGCAGAAGAAGATGGAAGGGGAGCATCAGCCTGTCTGTCCTTTTATCAAGAAAGCAAAAACTTCTGCTTATGTCTCCTTGGCCAGAACTATGCCACACAGCTACCTCTTAAAGACTCAGGTTCAAGAGAGGCTAGGAGGATGTGTATACAGCATCTCCACCCTTGTATTGGAGGCAGGCAAAGGAGAAGAGGATTGGGAATGGAGGTTGTGTTAGGTATTGCAAAGTAGCTGCCATAAACATCTGTGCTTACTTCTCCAACTCATTTTGTGTAAATCTCCCCTTTAGCCATTATGCTTCAACCACCCTGTCTCTTAGTTTCCTGTTCAAGCCAAGTTTAGTGTATCCTTTTGTCCTGAGATTCTACTCTCTTTAGCACAGAGAAATTCCTTTCTACCCTACCTTCCTTCTCTCCTTCCTTCCCTCCTTTCTTTCTCCCTCTCTTCTTACATTTCTTTTCTCCTTCATAGTTTCTTCTCTTTTCTCTGTAATCATTTCATTCTGGAATGTCTTGAAGAACTCAGATTTTGCATAAGTTGAAAATGTATGCATTTGCATCTTTTTAAGGCCTTGAAATGCACAGGAATTTTTCAGAAGATTAATGTAATTTATAACCTACTATTTTATTAGCCCTTGGAAAAAGTATATTTCTTACAGCCTTAAAACATATCATTATTTTTTCTCTTTAGATATCTATGTACTATCTGGTATTTCCTCTCCAAAACAATTCAGAATTATTTGTGTTAAAGATTTTTGCTGCAGTTATAATACCTTTCCAGTATTTTTACATCACTTCTGTATGTAGGTTTTCTTATCACACATTTTTATAGATTTTATTTTATTAAGTGATCCATTACTCATTTTTATATTATGTAAATGGCTTGCAAATTTTGAATCTATTAAACCAAACATGACTAGTAAAAACTCTGCATTCATACTCATTCTACTTTTCCTTTATATTTCTGAAGTTTTCCCTTTTTATCTCTAAACAAACTTTGCTTGAATCATTAGACTAAGTGGGACACATTTTAAAAATTCATTCTGTACCAACAATATTAGTAACTATTCTAATTCATTTATTACATCTGAGGGCTGCTTCTGTGTCAACATAAATTTAAAAAATACACGTCTTTCACGTGACTTTTTTTACGTACAATAAAATGTACAGATCAGTTCAATGAGTCTTGACAGTTGTACACACCTATGTAACCATCACTAAAACAAGATATAGAACATTTCCATTGCCTCGGAAAGTTCCCTTATTTCCTAGCCTCCCATCCCCCCCACCTCAAGCTACCACTTTCTGACTTCTATTATTATGGATTAGTTTTGCCTGCTCCTGTACTTTATAAATGGAACAATACAGTATGGATTTCTTTGTATCTGCCTCATTTCACTCCAAATAATGTTTTTGAGATTCAGCCTCATTGTTGCTGTATCAGCAGTTCATTCCTTTTTCTTGCTGAGTCATATTCTACACTGCTGATAGACATTTAGGTTGTTTCTGGGTTTGGCTATTATGAATAAATTTCTACGAACATTTATGTACAAATATTTTTATGTATATATGCTTTCATTTCTCTTAGGTAAATCTCCAGGAGTGAAATTGCTGGGTCATAGGGTGGGTAGATTTTAACTTGATAAGAAACTGCCCAACAGTTCTCCGAAATGGTTCTACCAGTTTACATTTTCACTAGCAAAGTATGAGTGTTCTGGTTGCTCCACATCCTCACCAACATGTATTGTTGTCTGCCTTTTAAGCCATTCTCGTGGATCTTTCACATTTTTGTGTATGTATGCACTATCATTCCAAAATAATTTTCACAGTTGAAACAACCAAATTGAATTAATAGTAAAGGAAGAGAGTCCTATTCCCAATTCCCTAACATTTTTACTTTCTCTTCCAAATTACTAGTCCTGCTTTGATGGGCAAACTCTGTGCTCTTGCTATCACTTTACTTTCTAACTTTGATTAGAATACAGTGAATACCAGCTGATGTGGAGAGAATCGTTATGGTGTTAGAAACAACACCCTTAATGGTAGCTTTTCATTGCTTCCACTTTTGCCTTGTGATATTCATCTGTGCACCAGAGTAATTTGTATATAATTTAACACAAAATTTTCTGCATCAGCAAACATTTATTTTGTGCCTTATGGAGTGATTTGATTAACTTGATTTGGAGTAGGTAGTTTTGCTATTCAGAGAGCATTTATGGATGCATATTAACTCTCTTGGCTCTAGCCAACATATTTCTTATCTTCTATTTTATACTTTCTTTCTCTTTTATTTTTTCCTCTGAGTTTTGAGAGAATTCTTGAAGATGTCTTTAGCTAATTCTATTTTAATAACATCCATCTGCTGTCATTGCTTATATTGGGCTTTTTAGACTGCAAAAAAGTAAATTAATTTCTAAGAAGTTTCTTATTTTTAGGTTGCCTTTTTTATGAGTAACTCCCCTTATTTTATTAATGTTTTCTCTTAAATATTCATAAGAATGTAAATTAGGAGTTTTGTTTTTAAACTTTCTCATGTTTGTAATTGTAACTATATTTCTGGGACCTCTTTACTCTAAAAGCCCAGTTTTGTGCCCTTCCTGGTCGTGTTCATGTCTGGTGACTTTTCTCTCTTCAGCCTTATGGATGGAAGTCCAGTTTTTCCTAATTGGTAATGTAAAGAGAAGGTTAACATCAGATGTGGATCCCTTCCCACAGACCTTGCTCTGCCTAGGAGGATAACCTTGGATCTACCTTCTCATAGCAGTTGTTATTCCTTGGAAACATAGTGAGATAAGATAAACTGTGGAATGCTGGCTATTAGTTTAGTTTACTGTGAAACCACTGATCTGTGAGCCTGCCCACTGATTGCTAGAGCTGTGAGTTAGTGTGTAGGCCTTGGGCCTGTGTGACTGGAATGACATAAAAGACCAGTGAGAAACATAGGCAGCAGCTTCTTTGTGTCCAGGTGAACCATGCACATCTTGACCTCATCCCAAACAACTATGAACACCTCCTACCTCGATGGGGGATGGAGAAGTTGTACATGTGGGTATTTCCTGAACCTCCCAATGAGACAGAAGATGTACATTCTGTAATTTCTTGTCCTCTATTCTATAAAGTGAACTAAATGTAAAGCTAGATTTAAAGAATTTGATTGCCAACCCACCACTTTTGGTGGTAGGACAGTAGCTCACATGGCTTTTGTCAGATATTGTCAAATTTTTTCAGCCTGATAAAATGAGAACAGTTTATTGTATTTTTCTTTGGCACTTAACCAATATTTTATGCAGAATAGGGATGGAGCTGTAGGCAACTGGACATAGCTATGGTGGCAGGGATTTTTACCTCTTTGAAAAATAAAATTTATCATGTTACTCCTCTGCGTAAATCCTCAATAGCTCCTGTGATAGGCAGAATTCTAAGATGACCTCCAAGATTCCTGTGCCCTGGTGTATACACATTGTATAATCCCTTAGCCTTGAGTGTGGGAGGAATCTGTGAATATGACAGCATAGCCCTTTCCTTGATTAGGTTACAGTTGACTTGGCATTAATCAAAACAGAGACTATCCAGGTGAGCCCTTTCCCCTCCTCACCAGCTTTACTGAGGTATAATTGACAAAATTCTATTTATTTATGTTATTGAAGTAACATTGGCTTACAACATATAAATTTCAGGTGTATATCATTATGTTTCAACTTCTGCATAGACTGACTCATGTTCACCACCAAAAGTCTAGTTGCCATCTGTCACTGTACACATGTGCCCCTTTACCCTTTTTGCCCTCCCCTCACCTCCTTCCCCTCTGGTAACCACCAGTCTATTCTCTGTATCTATGTGTTTGTCTCTTTGTTTATCTTCCATATATGACTGAAATCATACAATAATTGTCTTTATCTGTCTGACTTATTTTGCTTAGCATTAATACCTTTAAAGTCCATCCATGTTTTTGCAAATGGCAAGATTTCATCTCTTTTTACGGCTGAGTAGTATTCCATTTATATATACATACCACATCTTCTTTATCCATTCATCTGTTGATGGGCACTTGGGTTGCTTCCACGTCTTGGCTGTTGTGACTAATGCTGAAATGAACATAGGGTATATATATCTTTTTGAACTAGTGTTCTTGTGTTCTTTGGATAAATACCTAGAAGTTGAATAGCTGGATCATATGGTATTTCTATTTTTAATTTTTTGAGGAATCTCCAAGTATGGAGATTTTTTTATAGTGGCTGCAAAAATTTATATTCCCTCCAGCAGTATATGAAGGTTCCCTTTTCTCCACATTCTCTCCAATACTTGTTATTTCTTGTCCTTTTAATAATAGCCATTCTGATGGACATGAGGTGATAACTCATTGTGGTTTTGATTTGCATTTCCCTAAAAATTAGTGATGTTGAACATCTTTTCATGTGCCTGTTGGCCATCTGTATATCTTCTTTGGAAAAATATCTGTTCAGATCCTCTGCCTATTTTTTGATTAGCTTGTTCACTTTTTTGTTGTTGGGTTGCATGAGTTTTTTATCTATTTTGGATATTAATGAGTTATTGGATATATGTTTTGCAAATATCTTTTTCCAATTGGTAGGTTGACTTTTCATTTTGTTTATGGTTTCCTTTGCCATGCAGAAGCTTTTTAGTTTGATGTAGTCCCATTTGTTTATTTTTTCTTGTTTCCCTTGCCTGAGGAGATAATATTAAAAAACGTACTGCTAAGACCAATGTCAAAGAGCACACTGCCTATGTGTTTTTCTAGGAGTTTTAAGTCTTACATTCAAGTCTTTAGTTCATTTTGAGTTAATTTTTGTATGCTGTAAGATAGTGCTCTAGTTTCATTCTTTTGCATGTGGCTGCCCAGATTTTCCAACACTGTTTATTGAAGACTTTCCTTTCTCCATTGTATGTTCTTGGCTTTTTAAATTTTTTTTAATCGAGATCATAATAGTTTGTAACATTGTGAAATTTCAGTTCTACATTATTGTTTGTCAGTCACCATATATATGTGTCCTTTACCCCTTATGCCCACCTCCCAACCCCCTTCCCCTCTGGTAACTACTAATCTGTTCTCTTTGTCCAACTATTTGTTTATCTTCTATATATAAGTGAAAGCATATGGTTTTTGTCTTTCTCTCTCTGGCTTATTTCACTTAATATAATACCTTCAGGGTCCATCCATGTTGTTGCAAATGGGATGGTTTTGTTTTTTTATGGCTGTGTAGTATTCCATTGTGTATATGTGTGTGTGTGTGTGTGTGTATATCACATCTTCTTTATGCACTCATCAGTTGATAGGCAGTTGGGTTGCTTCCATGTCTTAGCTATTGTGAATAATGCTGCAATGAACATAGGGGTGCATAAGTCTCTTTGAATTGTTGATTTCAAGTTCTTTGGATAAATATCCAGTAGTGGGAGAGCTGGGTCATATGGCATTTTAATTTTTATTTTGGGGGGAAATCTCCATACTGTTTTCTATAGTGGCTGCACCAGTTTGCATTTCCACCAGCAGTGTATGACGGTTCCCTTTTCTCCACATCCTCTCCAACATTTGTTGTCTTTTGTCTTGGTAATTAAGCCATTCTAACAGGTGTAAAGTGATATCTCATTGTAGTTTTGATTTGCATTTCCCTGATGATTAGTGATGTTGAACATCTTTTCATGTGGAAAAATGTCTGTTCTTGGCTTTTTTGTTGGAAATTAGCTTTACGTAAATGTGTGGGTTTATTTCTGGGCTTTCAATTCTGTTCCATTGATCTGTGTGTCTGTTTTTCTGCCAGTACCATACTGTTTCAATTACTACAACTAACTGAAATGAAGGAGTATGTTACCTCCAGCTTTGTTCTTTTTCCTCAGGATTGCTTTGGCTATTCAGGGTCTTTTCTTGTTCCATGTAAATTTTAGGATTTTTTGTGAAAAATGTCATAGGGATTCTGATTGGGATTGCATTAAATCTGTAGATTGCTTTAGGTAATATGGATATTTTAAAAATGTTAATTCTTCCAACCCTTGAGCACAGAATATCTTTATTTCTTTATGTCTTCTTCAATTTCTTTCAATAATGTCTTAGAGTTTTCAGTGTACAGATCTTTCATTTTCTTGGTTAAATTTATTCCTAGGTATTTTATTCTTTTTGTTGCAATCATACATAGGATTGTGTTCTTGATTTCTGTGTTTTTTTTTTTTTAACAGAAACTGAGTTTATTCAGGAATAGCAATTCCAGGAATAGCAGAGGAATTGCAATTTGGGATATGATGCTGTAGCAAGCTACAGGCAAGTCCCTTGATTTCCCTTTCTGCTAGTTTGTTGTCAGTGTATAGAAATGGAACTGATTTTTTTATGTTGATTTTGTGTCCTGAAATGTTACCATATTCATTAATTATTTCTAATAGTTTTTTTTTTTTTGCTGGATTCTTTTGGATTTTCTATGTATTAAAATCATGTCATTCACAAATAGTTACAGTTTTACTTCCTCCTTTCCAATTTGGATAACTTTTCTTTCTTCTTCTTGCCTAATTGCTCTGGCTAGGACTTCCAATACTACTTAAATAAGAGTGGTGAGAGTGGGCGCTGTTGTCTTGTTCTTGTTCTTAGAGGGAGAGCTTTCAGTTTTTCACTGTTGAGTATGATGTTAGCTGTAGTTTCGTCATATATGGCCTTTATTATGTTGAGGTACTGTCCTTCTATACCCATTTTATTCAGTTTTTCTCATAAATGGATGTTGAATCTCGCCAAAGGCGTTCTCTGTGTCTATTGAAATGATCATGTGACTTTCATTTTTCATTTTGCTAATGTGGTGTATCACAATATTGGTTTGTGGATGTTGAACCATCCTGCATCCCTGGAATAAATCCCACTTGATCATGGTGTATGAATCCTTTTAATGTGTTGTATTCAGTTTGCTAAAATTTTGTTAAGGATTTTTGCATCTATGTTCATCAGTGATATTGGCCTATTGTTTTCCTTTTTTGTAGTTTCCTTGTCTGATTTTTGTATCAGGGTAATGTTGGTCTTGTAAAATGAATTAGGAAGCATCCCATCCTCTTCAATTTTTTGGAAGAGTTTGAGAAGGATAGGTGTTAAATCTTTATTGATTGTTTGGTAGTGTTCACCAGAGAAGCTGCCTGGTCCTGGACTTTTATTTTTTGGGAGGTTTTTGATTACTGTTTCAATCTCTTTACTAGTGATTGGTCTATTCAGATTCTCCTATTTCTTTTTGATTCAGTTTTGGGAGGTTGTATTATTCTAAGAATTTATACATTTCTTCTAGGTTATCCAATTAATTGATGTATAGCTTTTCATATTATTCTCTTATAATCCTTATTATTTCTGTGGTATTTGTTGTAATTCCTTCTCTTTCATTTCTGATTTTATTATTTGAGTCTTCTTTCCTTTTTTCTTAGTCAGTCTAGCTAAGGTTTGTCAATTTTGTTTATCTTCTCAAAGAACCAGCTCCTAGTTTCATTGATTTTTTCTATTGCCCTTTTAGTTTCTATTTCACTTATTTCTGCTCAGACTTTTATTATTTCCTTCCTTTTACTGACTTTGGGCTTCATTTGTTCCTCCTTTTCTAATTATTTTAGGTGTAGTGTTAGATTGTTTATTTAAGATATTTCTTTTTCTTGATGTAGGCCTGTATTGCTATAATCTTCCTTCTTAGTACCACTTTTGTTGCATTTCCCAAGTTTTGGTATGTTGCGTTTTCATTTTCATTTGTCTCCAGGTATTTTTTGATCTCTTCTTTGATTTCTTCATTGATCCATTAGTTGTTCAGTAGCATGTTGTTTAGTTTACATATATCTGTGACTTTTCCAGCTTTCTTCTTGTAGCTGATTCCTAGTTGCATACCACTGTGGTCAGAAAAGATGCTTGTTATGATTTTAATCTTCTTAAATTTATTGAGACTTGTTTTGTTTCCCAATGTATGTTCTACCTTTGAGAATGTTGCATGTACACTTCAGAAGAATGTGTATTCTGTTGCTTTTGGATGGAATGTTCTATATATATCTGTTAAGTCCATCTGGTCTAGTGTTTCATTTAAAGCCAATGTTTCCCTGTTGACTCTCTGTCTGGATGATCTATCCATTGATGTAAGTGGGGTATTAGAGTCCCCTATTATTACTGTGCTGCTGTCAATTTCTTCCTTTAGGTCTGTTAATAGATGCTTTATATACTTTGGTGTTCTCTGTTAGGTGCATATATATTAATGAATGTTATGTCTTCTTGGTGGATTGTCTTCTTTATCATTATATAATGTCCATCTTTGTCTCTTGTTATCTTTTTTGGCTTGAAGTCTATTTTGTTTGATGTAAGTACGGCTGTACCTACTTTCTTTTGGTTGCCATTTGGTTGGAGCATCACCTTCCATCCCTTCATTTTGAGCCTATGTTTGTCTTTAGAGCTGAGATGGGTCTCCTGGAGGCAACATATTGTTGGGTCTTGTTTTTTAATTCATCTAGCCATTCTGTGTCTTCTGATTGGTGATTCAATCCACTTACATTTAGGGTGATTATTGATATAGGAAGGCTTACTACTGCCATTTTATCTTGTGTTTTCTGGTTGTTCTGTATTTCCATTGTTTATTTTTCCTTGTGTTTCTGTCTGCCATTTCAGTTTGGTGGTGATGTGTTTCTCAGTTTCCTCTTTTATTTATGTATTGTGACACTGCACTGGATTTTTGTTTCATGGTTACCATGAGCATTGTATAAAAGATCTCATAGATGAGATAGTTCTTTTTCTGCTGATAGCATCTTATCTCCATTAGCCTATGTAGGTTCCATCCTTTTCCTCTTCCTCTTGTATGTTTTTGTTGTCACAAATTATCCCTTTTTGTATTGAGTTTATTACCAAATTGAAGTGGTTATAGTTATTTTTAATGTTTCTTTCCCTTTAGCCTTTATGCTATAATTGTTTACTAACCTATTCTGGTATGGATTTGCAATTTTCTGATTCTATCTGTCTATTTATCAACTTGCTTAAAGCTCTGTATACCTTTGCCTTTTTGCTTCAGGTAGGAGAGCTCTTTTCAAGATTTCTTGTAAGGTAGGCCTAGTGTGATGAACTCCCTCTGGTTTTTTTTTTTTTTT
The DNA here is from genome assembly GCA_031878705.1 of Tapirus indicus. Classification (NCBI taxonomy): domain Eukaryota; kingdom Metazoa; phylum Chordata; class Mammalia; order Perissodactyla; family Tapiridae; genus Tapirus; species Tapirus indicus. The sequence continues at coordinate 122,097,067 of CM062922.1, read as the reverse complement.
TTGTCTGGGAAAGTCTTTTTTTTCTGTTTCATATCCAAAAGATTACTTTGCTGGACAGAGTATTCTTGGCTGACAGTTTTTATCTTTCAATATTTTGAATATATCATTCAACTCTCTCCTTGTTTGTACAGTTTCTGCTGAGAAATCCACTGATAGCCTAATGGGGATTCCTATGTAGCTTATTGTTTTCTTCTCTCTGGCTTCCCTTAATATCCTTTCTTTGTCATTGACTTTTGATAGTTTTAATATAATGTGCCTTGGAGAAAGTCTTTTTACATTGAGATAATTAGGTGTTCTATTAGCTTAATGGTATTTGTATATTCAGTTCCTTCCTCAGGTTTGGGAAGTTCTTAACTATTATTTCTTTAGATAAGCTCTTGGCTCCCTTCACTCTCTCTTCTCCTTCTGGGATACCCATTATCTTTATGTGGTTTTCCTATTTGAGTTGGATATTTCTTGTAGAATTTTACATTTTAAAAAAATCTTAGGTCTCTATGCTCTTCCACCTGAATCATTTCTAGATTTCTATCTTTGAGCTCACTAATTCTCTCTTCCATATGGCCTGTTCTATTTCCAATGCTTTCTACCTTATTCTTCATCTCATTTATTGTTTTCTCCAGCTCTAGAATTTCTGTTTGGTTCTTTTTTAGAATTTCAATCTCTTTTGAAGTACTCCTTCCGTTCATTAATTTTATTCCTGAGCTCATTGAACTGTCTTTCTGAGTTTTCTTGTAACTCACTGAGTTTCTTCATGACAGCTATTTTGAATTCTTTCTCAGTTAGATCACAGTTTTCCATGATTTCAAGTTTGGTTTCTGGAGAGTTGTCATTTTCTTTTTGTGATACTGTGTTACTGTAGTTTTTCATGGTGCTTGATGAGCTGTTCCTCTGTCAGTGCATCTGTCATACTAAACACCTTTCTTATTTGGGTAAGGCTTTGTTTATCCTGACTCTGAGCTGCTTCTGGTTGTATGTGAGGGCCTGCACTTTCCACCCTCCACTGCCTCTGCCAGAGGAGTTGTCAGTGCCCTCGTGCTTTTGTGACTCTGAGGTGGCTGGTAGCTTGCTGCTTATGATGTCACTGTTGCCACAGGTGTTGCCAATGGAGTACCAGGCTGTTGAGCACCTCTGCTGCTTCTGTGGTCGCCTAAGTCATGGGTTGCCCCACTGTGGTGGGGGGATGGGGATGGGGTGGGAGCTGTGGTCATGGACACCTCCACCACATCCAGGTGTGTTGGGTCTGCAGATGCCACTTCTACAGATTAGGGATGCCAATGCTGCAGGCACTACTGTAGCTCGGGGGGACTGGGGTCATGGGCTCTGCTATTGCTGTTACCTGGCTCTTCACAGGCTCTCCATGGGCTCAGGAGCTGCAGCCACGTGTTGCTCCCAGGTTTTCATGCGGGTGCTGGCACCACTGCTGCTTGGGTGGCTGGGTTCACAGGTGTCACCATTGCTGCTGGGTGGGCCGGAGTTGTCGGCAGCACTGCCACCACCACAAGGGAAGTTGTACCTGGGTTGTGAGCACTGCTGGCATTCCTGAAGCCTCTGGTCTCAGGTGCTGGCATGGTTCCTGGAACCTCAGGTCACAGGAACTGCTGTTGCTGCTGGGGATACCAGGGCCTTGGATGCAGCCCCCAGTTCTGGAAGTGCTTGGGTTGAAGGCACTGCTGCCAGGAGAGGGGTAGGGGGCTGGTCACAGGTATTGTTGCAGTTCCTGGAGCCTTCAGTTGCAGGCCCTGCAGTGGTTCCTGAAGCCTCTGGGAGCATGGGCTGCCTAGGTTCCTAAGGCCTCAATTCACAGGTGTTAGTGCAGTTCCTGGGGCTTCTGGTCGCAGGTGCAGTTACAGATCCTGGAGCCTCAGGTCTCAGGAGCTACTGCTTCTGCTCCTCTGGGCTTCCAGGAGGCCCAGTTCATCCACATTCAGATGTATAGATGTATGGATCTCTCAGGTGTTCTTGTGCGCTGTGCAGAGAATCCTTTGTTGGTCTATGGATGTCCTACTGGTTGTGACTTAGAGGGGAGAGACAAAGGGAACTCACTCTGTCATGAAGCTGATGTCACTTTAAAATTGTATATATTTAAATTGTACAGTGTGATGATTTGATATATGTATACATTGTGAAGTGATTACCACAACCAGGTTAATGACACATCCATCACTTCACATAGTTACTTTCTTTTGTGGTGAGAATGCTTAAGATCTATTGTCTTAGCAAATTTCAAGTACACAATACAGTATTATTAACTGTGGTCACCAAGATGTACTGTATATTCCCAGAACTTATTCATCTTATAAGTGAAAGCTTGTACCCTTAGACTAGCGTCTCTCCACTTCTCCCCCTGCCCCCATCCTCTGGTAACCACCATTCTACTCTCTGTTTCTATGAGTTTGACTTTTTTAATATTTCACATATAAGTGATACCATACAGTATTTATCTTTCTCTGTCTGGCTTATTTCACTCATATAAAGTCCTCCAGCTTCATCCATATTGTCCCAGGTGGCAGGATTTCCTTCTTTCTCATGGATGAATAATATTCCATTGTATATATATTTTCTTTTTTTCCCCCAGTTTTATTGAGATATAATTGACACACAGCACTGTATAAGCTTAAGGTGTACAGCATGATGATTTGACTTATCTTGTGAAATGATTACCATGAGTTTAGTTAACATCCATCATCTCATATAGATACAAAAAATAAATAGAAAAAAAGTGTTTTCCTTTGCTTGTCATGAGAACCCTTAGGATTTACTCTAACAACTTTCATATATACCATACAGCAGTGTTAACTATAGTTATCATGTTGTACATTATATCCCCAGTACTTCTTTATCTTATAACTGGAAGTTTGTAACTTTTGACCACCTTCATCCAATTCCCCATCCCCCCACCCTTGACCTCTGGTAACCACAAATCTGATCTTTCATGAGTTTGTTTTTTTCTTTTTTAGATTCCACATAGAGATCATACAGTATTTGTTCTATTGTAGGTATGTGTGTGTGTGTGTGTGTGTGTGTGTGTTTATCTCACCCCTTTATCCATTCATCCATTGATGGACAATTAGGTTATTTCCATATATTTGCTATTGTGAATAATATTGCAATGAACATGGGAGTGTAGATATCTCTTTGAGATACTGAATTTTTTTCCTTTGGAGATATACCCAGAAGTGGGATTGCTTGCTCATATAGTACTTCTATTTTTAAAATTTTTATGGTCCTCCATACTGTTTTCCATAATGCTGCACCAATTTACATTCTCACCAACAGTGTACAAGAGTTCCCTTTTCTCCACATCTTTGCCAACACTTGTGATAACAGATACATTGTCTTTTTGATGATAGCTGTTCTAACAGGTATGAGGTGTATCTCATTGTGGTTTTTATTTGCATTTCTCTGATGATTAGTGATGTTAAGCACCTTTTAATGTACTTGTTGGCCATTTGCATGTCTTTTTTGGAAAAGTTTCTATTCAGGTTCTTTGCCCATTTTAAAATTGGGTTGTTACTTTGCTATTGAGTTGTAGATTATTATGTATTTGGGGTATTAACCTCTAATCAGATATATGGTATGCAAATATTTTCTCCCATTCCTAGGTTACCTTTTCATTTGTTGATTGGTCCCATTCTTGTGCAGAAACTTTTTAGTTGACGTAGTTCCACTTGTTTATTTTTGCTTTTGTTGCCTGTGCTTTTGGTGTCAATTCCAAACAATCATTGTCAAGACCAATGTCAAGGAGCTCTTCTCCCATGCTTTCTTCTAGGAGTTTTATGGTTTCAGGTCTTATGTTTAAGTCTTTAATCCATTTTGAGTTGATTTTTCTGTCTGGTTTGAGTCCAGTTTCATTCTTCTGCATGTGGTTATCCAGTTTTCCCAATATCATTTACTATCCTTTCCCCATTGTATACTCTTGGCACCTTTGAAAATTTGTTGACTGTATATGTGTCGTTTATTTCTGGGCTCTCTATTCTGTTCCATTTGTCTATGTATCTCTTTTCATTAGCATAATGTTCTCAAGATTCATCCATATTGTAGTATACATCAATACTTAATTCCTTTTTATTGTTGAGTAATGTTTCATTTTATGGATATAAGACGTTTGGTTTATCTGTTCATCAGTTTATGGACTTTTGGGTTGTTTTCACTTTTTGTCTATTACAAATAATGTTATGAACATAGTTTTTGTATGGATTTATGTTTTCATTCCCTTTGGGAATATACCTAGGAGAAATGCTGTTCATATAGTAACTCCATGTATATCATTGTGAAGAACTGCCATACTGTTTTCCAAAGTGGCTGCATCATTCCTACCAGCAGTTATGAAGGTTTCAATTTCTCCCCACCATCCTCCTCAACACTTGTTAATATCTGACTTTTTGATTGTAGCCATCCTAGAGGGTTTTAAGTGGTATCACGTTGTGGTTTTGATTTGCATTTCCTCAATAGTTAAAGATGTTGGCCATCTTTTCATGTGTTTATTGGACATTTTTATGTCTTCTTTGGCGAAGTGTCTATTCAGATCCTTTGCCCATTTTGCAATTGGGTTGTCTTTTTATTGCTGTGTTTCCCATAATGGACTAATGGTTCTTTACATATTCTAGATACAAGTCCTTTATCAGATATATGATTTGCAGATATTTTCTCCCAGTCTGTGGCTTGTCCTTTTACTTTCTTGATGGTGTCCTTTGAAGCACAAAAATTTTAAATTTTGATGAAGTCCAATTTGTCTATTTTTTCTTTTGTCACTTGTGGTTTTGGGGTTGTATCTAAGAAGGCTTTGCCTAATCCAAGGTTATGAAGATTCAATCTTATGTTTTCTTTTAAAAGCTTTATAGTTTTAGCTCTTACATTTAGGTCAGTGATCGATTTTGAATTAATTTTTGTGTATTGTATAAGGAAGGGGTCCAACTTCATTCTTCCGCATGTGGATATCCAGTTGTTCCAGGATCATTTGTTGAAAAAATTATTCTTTCCTCATTGAATTGTCTTGGTACCCTTGGCAAAGTTAACTGATCATAAATGTAAGGGTTTATTTATGGACTCTTAATTCTGTTCCATTGAGCTATATGTCTATCTTTATGCTAGTACCATTGTGTCTAGATTACCATAGCTTTGAGGTAATTTTTGAAATCAACAAGTGTGAGTCCTTTACCTTTGCTCTTCTTTTTTCAAGAATATTTTGGCTATTTTTAGTCTGTGCATTTCTATATGAATTTTAGGGTCAGTTTGTTAATTTCTGCAAGAAAAAAAACAACAAGCTAAGATTTTGATTGGGATTGTGTTAAATCTGTGATCTGCCTTTCTTAGCCACTGTCCCTTTCCTATGGATGGTGTCTTTCAGTGAAAACTTTCATTCCCTTTTGTATTAAAATATTTTGCTTTCATGTTTCTCCTAGCTGAAATGTTAGAATTATATAACTGATACAGGATTATATCTGATCTTTCATATAAAAGTGATACATATGGACCCAAGAAAATATCTTTCTTTCTTAGGATATTGGGATATTGAGATCTGTCTGGAAACATTTTGGCGCTCATTTTGGCATTTGGCTCATTTGGCAAACATTTTGGCAGATACTGCATGTTACAGGAAGTTATAAGAAAAAGGTAAGATTACTCTAAGGACAAACATTTCCAGGCAAAGGACCTATTAGCAGATTCACTTCTTGTGTTCCTCTTTGTAATACTTCTGCCCTATTTGTCGTGCGATATGAGTTGTTATGGTGTTGGGGGGGTTGTAGTGGATGGAACAGCATCCCCCCCAAATTTGTGTCTACCAGAAGCTCAAAATGTGACCTATTTGGAAATAGGGTCTTTGCAGATGTAATTAGTTAAGGATCTTCAGATGATATCTTACTGGATTTAGGGTGGGCCCTAAAGCCAATGTCCTTAGAAGAAGAAGAGAGGACACAGAGACATACAGAGAAGAGGGTCATGCAAAGTCAGAGGCAGAGATTTTGAAGTGATGCAGCTATAAGCCAAGGATTGCTGGGGGCCACCAGAAGGTAGGAAGAGGTAGGGAAAGATTCTTCCCTAGAGTCTTCAGAGGGAACATGGCCCTGCTGACACCTTGATTTTGAACTTTTAGCCTCTAGAACTGTGAGAGAATATATATATATATATTTTGTTTTAAGCCATTTAGTTTGTGATAGTTCATTATGTCAGTCCTAGGAAACTAATACAGGGGTATATGTGAAATTATGCAGTGTTGTGAAGGGAAGAGATTTTGATATACATAAGCACTTTCAAATATACACCTTTAGGCTTAGTTTAAGGGTCAGCAAACTATGGCCCATAGGCCAGATCTGGCCTACTGCCTGTTTTTGAGAATAAAGTTTTACTGGAATACAGCCATGCCCATTCATTTATACATTTTCTATGGCTGCTTTAGTGCTACAATGGAAGAGCTGAGTAACTGCAACAGAGAACTGTATGTCCCACAAAGCCTAAAATATTATCCGTTCCTTTAGAGAAAAAGTTTGCTTTATCTAACTTAGGTCATCAAATTGCCTACTCACTTCATGCCCACAGGGATCATAAAGACAATAAAACATTTAAAGGTGCTGTTGTATTTGGTAGAATTAAGTTTGTCTATGAACGCAGAATTCTCAAAATAGCAGTGACTTAAAGGAGACAGAGATTTATTTCTCTCATGTAAATTTATGTAGTCCAAAGCTGGTATGGAACCTTATGATCATCAGGAATTCTGCCTCTTACTATCTTGTTGATTTTCCATTCTCAACATACAGCTTCTATAGCATAATCCAAGACAGCTGCTCTAGGCACAGCTGCAGCTAGCACATCCATATTCTAGTCAGTTGGAAAGGGGAAGGGAAAAAAGAGCCTACTTTCCTTTAAGAACTCTTCCAGGAAATTAGTCACCACTTCTACTTATATCCCATTAGCCAGAACTTAGTCACATGGTCATACACAGTCACATGGGAGGCTGAGAAATATTAGTTATTCTGAGAGGTAAAGTACACAGTTAAAAATCAAGGATTCTATTCCTTTAGAAGGAAGGGAAAACAGATCTTAGGGGATGGACTAGTAATGTCTGCCACAGCTGTGAACCAGGCTGGCTTTTGTCCTTTTTGTTACTCAAGGATCCAAGGGAGTCCCCTATATCTCAGAGAAAGTTCTAATAATATTAACACACTTATATATGTTGAACAAGTGACTGTGTACCATAGCGATGCACGTGTGGTTCTGTTTCAGGAGTCCCACTGGAAACAATGGTCAAGGATTTGAATCTACAGTGAATTCAGGGAGGCACAATCTATAGGACTTCGTAACTGATTGCATGTGAGGTGGCGGGTGAGAGAGGGAAATCCAGGGTAACTCTCAGGTATCTGGCTTGAGTGACTAGGAGGACCTTTGGGCATACTGGTATTTGAGAGATGAGAATGAGGAGGAGGAGGCTGTTCAGTTTGATTTACTTGAAAGGTTATTAAAATTGTTAACGTTTATTACCCCTAGGTAATAGTCAATTTCTCCACTTTTGAGTCTAAGTGAATATTTAAACCTCATTTTAGAAATGACTATGTGGGCCTCCAAGACAAGTTGTTATTCCCTTGCATGTCTGTCCTTCTGTGTTATTTGAGCTCCTTCCATGCCACCCAGCCATCTCTCATCTCTTAGCAATTTCAACATGTGTGGCCCTGATAAGTTATCAAAATGTTTCTACTTCTGGACTTTCTAGGTTTCATCTTATTGAGATGGCATCAGGCTATACGTTATAACATTATAATGTAAATGTAAATATGTAGTTGTATATAACTGTTTAAAATGCAGTATCACATGAGTGAAATCATATAGTATTTGTATTTCTCTGCCTGACACTTCGCTAAGCATAAGTCAGGTCCATCCATGTTGTTGCAAATTCAGTATGTCCCCTTTGTGATATTAATCTTTGATTGGGGTAGTGTCTGCCAGATTTCTCCACTGTAATTCCCTTTGTAATTAATAGATAACTGCTGGGAAAATGCTTTTGAGACTGTGTGAATATCCTGTTCTCCAAACAAACTTTCAGCCAATAGTTTTAGCATCCACTGATGATGCTCAATTAATTATTACTGTGGTGGTTATAAAGTGGTGAGTTTTCTACTTCTATCATTCCTACTACATTTTTAGTTGACATTCTTTTGTAAAGAAGAGCTTTCGCCTTTCCCCACATCACATTTAAAAAATAATTTTTAAATGAGATGTAATCCACAGTGAAATGCATATATAGCTTAAGTACTCAATCAGTTTTGATGAATGCACACACACAATTCAGACCACTATGAAAATAGAACATTTCCATAAGTTCCCTCATGCTCCTTCCTAGTCAATCCATCCTCCTCCTGAAGCAACCGCTGATCTAATTTCTATCGCCACACATTAACACTGCCTATTCTAGAACTTCATATAAATGGAATCATACGATATCTATTCTTTTAAGTCTGGCTTCTTTTACTTAGTATAATGTTTCTGAGATAGATTTATTCTGTTGCACTCACACTTTTTTAAAATTTTAAGGTTTTTTGTATTAGTACGGACTAATGGATTTTTTAATTTAATGTTTTATTCCTGTCATTCATTTCAAAGTTCAAACTGTTCTAAAATGGGCCAGTGGGAGCCTCTTTAAACTGATGCCTGTGTCTTTTCCACTTGTCTCCATTAGTTTTTGTGAATTTCCTTACTTTCTGACACAAAAGTATGATCCAGGTTCACCTTGACTTTCCCCACCTCAACTGCAGGATAAGCAGTTTCTCCAAGGAGAAGTTTCAGTGGGGAATGGTACTTAGAAACTAAGATCTGGGTGCTAGAGCACTTTGTTAGGGAGATTTTCTTGCTTCAAGGCCATTTCAGGGGACATAGCTATCTATATCTTGAAATACACAAGCACACACAAAAAGCTCTAAACAACAATTAGTTTCCTCTCCTTCCTCCACCCTTTATTTGCATCTCCTCTCTCCCATAGTAAGAACCCTGGTCCCCATCCCAGCAACATCAATGACTAACTTGCTAAGTCCTACAATACACACCAAATACCTTTGGAATTGTCATAAAAATATTACCACTAAGAACAGACTTGCTAAGTATAGCTCAAGATTTCTTTTTTTTGTCCTTCAAGCATACAATGAGAGCACGTGTTAAAAATTTTCTTGGATTCTTTTTTCCTCTGTGTGGTTATATCAATATTCTATACAATTAGGTTCATTTGTATCTGTTTGTAACAATTTTGTATTCAAGGATAGGGAGAAACCTATCCTTTTGGATTTAATCTTATTTTTTTTAAGGTGCATAAACGATTAAAATGGTTCAAAAGTCAAAACTATAAATGGTATATTCAAGGAAGTTTCATACCCTTCCTATCCCTTTAACCCTGTTCTTGTTTCCCGTAGGTAACCAATTTATTAGTTTCTAGTTTGTCCTTCCTATATTTCTTTTTGCAGAGACAATCAGATATATATAAACTTTTTCTTACAAAAAAGTAACATTTTATATATGCGTTTTTGCATTTGCCTTTTTCATTTAACATATCTCGAAAGAATCACTCCATGTCAGTTCTTAGAAATCTTCCTTGTTCTTTCTCAGATGCACAGAACTCTACTGTGTGGATGTACTGTAGTTTGTTGAGCAATCTTTCTTGTGTGAACATTGTTTTTTCTCAGTATTTTAATGAATAACTCTGTGCATATGTATTTTATTATTGTTAGAGGAGTATCTTCAGGATAAACTTCTAGAAGGGGTTTGCTGGACCAGAGGGTAAGTGCATATTATGTTTTGCTAGATATTGACAAATTCCCTTCGACAGGGGTTGTGCCATTTTGCATTCCTACCAGTAATGTATAGGAGTGCCTGTTTCCTGACAGTATCATTGACAGTTTGTTGTCAAGAATTTGGATTTCTGCCAATTTGACTGATGAGAAATGGTATTTCAGTTGTTTTAATTTGCATTTCTCTTATGAGTGAAGTTGAACATCTTTTCATATAAGGGTTATTTGTATCATTTTTTGTGAACTGTCTCTTCATGTCTTTTACACATTTTTTAGTGAATTTTTGATCCTTTAAAAATTGATTTTTGAGTAGTAATTAAACTTTCATTACCACACATAGGGTTCTTTAAAAGCACACACTTGACATTTCTGTTACATTACCAATACTAACAGGCTTTTTTTCTTCAGCAAGCTGCACATTGCTGGAAGTTAGGAGCTTGCTTTCACACAAAAATTTGAGGGCCACTCAAAGGCAGCCTGGAATCAATTTTAAATGAAGTTATTTAAATGATTTCTGTCAATGGAGGTGAACATCCCAGTGATAAAGAAACCCCATCTTATTGAAAATAATAGGGTACATCCATATAAGCTAAACTAGAAAAGTCTGAGAGAAACCATGGTCTTGTCTTAAAAGACATACTAACTGGCTTTTACTGCTAAAAGTGACCTGATAGCAGTGGCTGTAACAGCACCAGGCCTTTTGCTCACTCTCAATGGTCATGTACATTCCTAATGCCCAGATTTTGGTCTTTACTACTACTCTGCACAAAAAGAGACTAGAATTCTTTGGGCAGGAGGTGGGAGAGGAAGTTAATCTTATGTCTTAGAGAAGGGAAAAATTCGGGATGGGCTTGGAACATTTTACTTCCAAGAATGAGAATGCTTTTAAGGATGACAGATACAGTGCTAAGAGTTAAAGAAGCTAGCTTAATGGAGCTTCCATGGGCTAAGTTGTCACAATTTGAGCATTTAAAGAAATGGTTAGTTGGACCTGCTTGAATATATGATGTCAAGTGTTCAAAATGATACTCAAGAACAAAGTTAATATAATTAAGTGTGTTAAAACGTAGTTGTAAAAGGATGAATATAACAGTATGTTTCATTATTGATCTTAAAAATATGTATAATTTTTCTTGCTAAGTATGTACATATGTATATACTTCATCAGTTAAGAATAAACATGGGGTGCTGGGCAAGCCAAATAATCCTGGAAAATGCTGAACTATATTAATAGGAAGAACTGGATGGTGACTTTGACCAAGTATAATGATGGTTAAACAGTTAATCAGCTCTAATGGTCACATACAATAACCAAGCAGAAAGAGGATTCAACAGTGTGCTCCAAAATATGAAGTAGCCAAATGTTCTATAGAGGAAAACTGACAATAAAACTTGCATTTTAAAGGAAGGAGCTGGATGGTCTCATTAATTATACTAATGAGGCATACAAAAAGCTTTAAATAATGCTAGCCAACAAGATCACTATACCAAAATGACAGGACAATGGGCCTGAGAGTTTTGGGAAAAGTTAGTGTCTCAAAATTTAAAATCTACACAAAAGGAAGGTCTTAAAATGTCCCACGACATAAGTGATATTTTGTTATAAAAGGAGACCAAAGAAAAGTTATTTGGTCTGGGCAACTAGGTTTTATGGATGACCTAAGGATCAGCCAGTTGCTAATTCATAAATTGCAACTTAATTTGTCTGGGACAGGATTATTCTTATTTGGGGTTGTATAACATCACTAAAATCTGAGGAAGGTATACAAATAGTACATGGTAGAACCACCTAAACCTAGGAACATATGAAAGATTGGAACCCTGGGAAAGTGTTCAAATAAGGATGAGAAAAACATTAAAAGTTATTTTTAAAACTAGTTTTGGTATAATTATTTTGATATTCTGGGTACATCTTACCCGTTTCTTAAGATGTTTAAAGCATTCAATAAAATCTAAAATTTTAGGTTTGTGATTTTAATGAAATGTTTAGATGTGTTTAAATCTGAAATCAGTGTTTACAAGACTGGGACTATCTGATTTTAGAAATTCTTCAGTTTTTATTTACTAGTTGCACATCTGAGAGTAATTAGAGGAATGTTGGCTGTTTAAAGAATGTCAGTTGATTTCTTAATTAATAAATAACATTAATCAAAATACAAATAATGATTTTTCTTCCAAGCTCACAAGCCCTTTGGAGAATCTATCAACACAATGATCCTTTAATATTCTGATGTTCTGAGAAAATGAGTCACACAGATTTTGGTGCTGAGCATTAATCTTTCATTTTATTAATTTTAATATATTTATCAAATGTTTTCAGAGTGTTAACAAACACTGTTCCAGGCACTGTTGTATCCACTGGATTAGGAGTAAGATGATGAATGTTCTAGTGACATTTCAGTCTGAGAAACTCTGAGTAATAAATCGTTTATTATGTCTAAGCTTAAGTCTCTCTTTTCATAAAAGAAGGGCAATAACACCTGGTTGGATGGACCAAATATATGTAAAAGGGTAATGTCCTGCCCTCCTAGACAGAAATAAGTTGTAACAAACAGGTTTTTGACTGAGTAGTATTCCTCTGGCTCCCCTACTCCAAGCACCAGTATTTTGATGTAATTAATATATTTAGGGTTCACTCAACTTGGAACATTTTGAAGAGAACAAAGGACAACATGAGAATGAATTCACACCAGAATGACATAGTTTACTGTACAGTTAACATAAGCATAATCACTTATGACCCCAAGGAACATATAATAGGCTTCTAATTTAGGATTCCTAGTTATGAAGAATTGGTGAAAATCCTTGGCCAACTGTGGTCTGGTTCAGTCCAGACACCTCTTTTCTGGGATTGTCCAAATTCTGCTGATCCTCTTCTGAAAAATCTCTATCGTTCTTGTTTTTCACCTGTACTGAGATACAAGGCCTTGTATTGGAGCCCTCAGGACTCTTTGTGGAATACTGTTTTCTTCTTTCCTGGTTGCAAAATTTAAACTTTGACCAAAGCCTTTACCAAATGTAATTAATCATTACTTCCTGTCTGAGACTTCACCTTGGCTCATTCTCTCTCTTCCTAAAATCTGCGTGCCCTATAGTCTGCCTCCTTATGGCAAATGAATGTTAAATATAGCTCCTCTTGGTGAAGAGAGACTTCCAGAACTGATCTGCCCTGACATGGATCTCCACTACACAGTTATTTGAACACAAAATACTATTAGAAATCCTCCTTGACTACAGTAACTCAGGGTTTTATTAACTATTTCACATCCACTGATACATGGGACATAAACGTACTTTGAAAAGATTAACTTCTGTGATGAAATGAGTTCACTTTATTACTTTCTTGGTTTTTAGTGTTTTAATTTTTAAAAGTCTTTAAATCATTTCGGCTTTGACTCAAGGCCTATAAAATCTAGTCCTTCACAGGGGAAAAAAATTAGGGAAGACTTGAGCTGGTAGATATGTTGGAAGAAAGATGAGAAAGCAAAGGGACTACGTTCTTACCTTGGCCTCACAGCTTCTTCAGCCATGCCTAAGAAGACTGAGAGAAAAACAGAAAGCCAAGAAACTGAAGCAGCCCCAGAGTTGCACCTATTTATGGCTTATGACAGCTTACATTTATAACACTTTGTAACATCAAAATGTGAGTTTTGTCAATCAAGGCAGCAATCACAAAAATCACATTAAACCACCTTAAATTCTTTTTTTGGAAAAAGGTGTTACATAAATATATTTCAATAAATAAAATGAATTATTAAGCCAACTAGTTAATGCTTCCTTCGTTGTTTATATAAGCCAGCAAGGGCTCTTCCCTGATTCTTAGCCTCAACATGGCACCACAGCTCACCCTCTGGTACATTCTCCTACTTCTCATCTTCCACAGCGGTGCAGGCAGGCATAGGAATTCTTAGCCCCTAGTCATTATAAAAAAAAAAAAAGCCTCCTCTCTATTCAAACCTGCAAATATAGCAGAAATAATTTCAGTTCAAAAACCCATGTTTGCTACAGGGAAATTTAAAAATAGAACAACAGGATAGAAAAGTAGACCTTTCTGAATCAGTTTTCAAAGTTCATCAAATAACCCTCAGTCTCCTCTAAGACTCTTCTTAAAGTGATCCTAGGACTTGTTTGATGTGAATAATGCGAGGATTGCCAAAAAAAATAACAGAATATTGCCGTATCATAACATATTGTTTCTCAAATTATGGTACAGAAGATTTAGGTGGTACACCGAAGGATATTTTAACTTTCAAGGTTATATATTTATTTTGATGGAAATAAGAAGAAATGTAATTAGCATATAAAACTCATAATTTCCATAAATAGTATTTCCTAGGATAAGGCTAAAAACTCTGAGTCCCTTTAAAGAAAAATATTAAGTAAACACTAAGTATGGTAAAAACTGTAGAGGAAGCACACAAACGACTGAACTTAGAAATAATGCTCTTTGCTGTTTATTTCAAGTTTATGTGACTGGTTATACTACATCATTGCCTTGATTAATCAATATTTATATAATTTAAAAACTTTACCATAAAACTTACAGATGAATAATTACAAGTTATTTCCTATAGGATTTCTGGTCATTAAAAAAATTTTATATCAGATTTAGAACATGACTCCTCATATAATCTTGTTCATAAAATAAATTATTTTCACTGTTTATAACCTCTTCTGGGAATATAATATGCTACTAATTTAAGGTCTAAATTTACTTGGTTTCTATGTATTAAAAGTTTATTTATAAACTTTCTCTTCACTATGAATAATTTGATATACAAATGGGATGAAAATGTCTGACCAAAAATTTTCCTACATTTATATATTCATATGATTTCCCTCCCCATGAGTTACGTGCTGCTGAGTAAGTGAAGGACTGTGGCTTAAGGTTTTCTCATATTTATTATATTCACATAATTTCTCCCGAGTATGGATTTTCCTATGTTGATTAAGGTGTGCACTCTGGCTAAAGGCTTTCTCACATTCATTACATTTATAGGGTTTCTCTCCTGTATGAGTTCTCTCATGCTGATTAAGATGTGTCCTTTGGCTGAAAGATTTCCCACAAAAACTACACTCATAAGGTTTCTCTCCAGTATGAAGTCTATGATGTTCAGTGAGGGACGTGATACGGCTAAAGGCTTTACCACACTGATTACATTTATAGGGCTTCTCTCCAGTATGAATTCTCAGATGTTGAGTAAAGGATGAATGTTGACGGAAGGCTTTTCCACATTCATTGCATATAAAAGGTTTTTCTCCTGTGTGAATTCTCTGATGTTGAATAAGATGTATCCTCTGGCTGAATCTTTTCCCACATTCATCACACTTATAGGGCTTCTCTCCTGTAAGGACTATCTGAGGTTGAGTAAGAGATGAGTTGTGGCTGAAGGCTTTCCCACTGGGTTTCTCTTCAGTATGAATATGATTAGTAAGAAGAATATGTTGATCGAAGATTTTTCCACACTCATTATATTCATAATGATTCTCTCTTACATAGTTTCCCTGATAGTAAACCAACTCTGAATTATATTTGATGCTATTTCCTTGTGTGTCAGAATTAAGAGGTATTTTAATTGAAGGAATTCTCTGATGCATAATAAGGTTTGAGTTCAGATTGTAGTTTTCCCCAAATCTATTACATTCTAGGCTTCTCTCCTGTGTGATCTTTTTGTGGGTGAAAGATACTTGTTCTAAATATCTCTGTTGGTTTTCTTGGTTCAACTCTAATTGGTACTCAAAATCCCAGAGTCTTCCTAAGATGGAGTACCAGAAACTGTCTCCTGTTAGTCTCTCCATTATCATGTCGTGGGTTTGATTTTCATCAGAAATATTCTGATTTGGAGTTGATTTTTTGATTTTGTGTGCATTCTCTCCATCTAAAAGAAATTCACAACATACAAATACTTTGCAGTATTCTCTATGTTTTATAAAAGAAATTGTTGCATAATGAATTACCAAATAAAACTGACAGTAATGCGGACAAGGCATATGTGGCATTTAAAGTTTTAAAATATGGCCATGTAACAAGGGGAAAGACTATAAAAGGATGACAAGAAGCAGTGAGCAAAGGGAAATTTTAAAATGTATGATAATCATAAAAAAAAGAGATCATCTAGGAGTATCCATGGTTGAAAGGAGAATAAGAAATATCAGAGAAAAGTCTGTGTTCAGAGGTGGGAGATATTAGAAAGAAAGACTGTTCATAGAGAAGATAGGCCCTGAGCCCAGATCTTATGCACCTCATCTGTGGATTATTCTATTGTAATGCCAGCTACTTGTTTAAAAAGTATTTCTTCCTATTTTTAATCTTTTGTTTAAAATGATAAAACTAATACTTGATTATATTAACATATTCAAATAATGTGGAAGTGCATAAAGTAAGAGTTCTACTGCCTAGAGGTAATCATTATTAACAGTTTGGAGCCTACCTTGCCAGATTTTTCCTGCTTCCTATATTTACAAATATAAATGTAAACCTTATTTTGAACAAGCATGACTCATGAATTGTGATAAAAAATTTCATTTCAATCTCCTACCACTTCTTTAAACTTTATTCAGTGGAGGAATTCCTCTTCTGCTTCTGGATGAAGATATGGGCAGGTCCCACGGCTTTGCCCATAATTCTTAGGTAACAGACACTCCTGCTGTTATGTTAAGTCACACAGTCTCTATTCAGTAATGAAAATGTTCAGTCATGTGTAATAGTCAAAACTCCAAAATTAATCCCTTCCCCTCCCCTGGGCTATTATAGAGTCATATTCCTCCTCCTCTCTCCCTGCCTGCCTATTCCTTCACTCTATTCTCCTCCTGTTGATCCCTTCTCCCACTCTACTCTCTCCCTGCTAGTTTTTTCCCTGACTCTACTCTCCTTTATTTCCCCACTTAACTATTTCCCTGCTCACCTCATCCTTCGCTCACAAACTGTTGCTTAGTTCTTTTATACCAAGAGTTGGAAGGTAGGAGCTGTGTGGAGGGAGAAGAGACGAAGAGATAGGCCCATTTTTGTATGACTGGGTGGGTTCACATTCTCAGCTTGGCAGATGGTTAAAATGGACTCACTTTGGGGAACTTTTATGACTCTTGGGAGGTTCTTGCTGGACCCCTCTCCCTCCTGTCATTTCCATGATCTAGACAGATACATCTGTATTTTGGGTAGTCCCTTGGGACCAGCTGTAGGACATGAATCCTACTGGACAAGATCCAAGATCATGCTGGCTGACTCATGATACCTTGTCCCAACAAACTTGGGTAGTGCAGACAGATCCTAACTCAACAGCTTCTTTTGGCTCACCCACCAAAACCATTTCATTAGTCAGCTGTTCTTGGGCCTTGGACTGCTTTAGCTATCTCAGATATGAGTCATGCACTAGTCTTGGTCTTCTGACCACAGGTCATGTATGTCAAAGCTATAGGAGTGGTACCCTTGAAGCTGGGACATATGATTATCGTCCTAATTAGGACACTTGAGTAAAGGGGGGCACCATTAATAATCATGCCAGGAACTGTCCTGAGAAAATAAAATGGAATTATACCAAAATACTATTTTGTATTTTGCTTTTTTACATTACTACATAAAATGAACACATCTCTATGTCAACAAATACCTTTCCATATAATTTTTAAAGGATTATAAAATATCCAATTTTATAGATGTACCAAAGTATTTTTAATCAATTCACATTTAGGTTATATTGGACTTATTGTTATCACAAACAGCACAGCAAGAAGAGTTGGCTGAACATGAAATAGAAATTTTAAAAAGAAAAAGTCCAAGTCAGAAAATTGTGAAAAACAGATCAATATGCTTAAAGAAGTACAAAATGATACATTAACAGAACTTACTCTGGTCAAAAATTAAACTATGTATGGAAAAAATAGTGATTTAGAAGATTCATTTTAAACCAATTTATCATTTCAACCAAATTATCAACTAGACCACTTTATTTTCAGCCAAAACACTTTTGTCTTCCGAGGGACTATGGCTCTAAAATGTTTTGAATGATTGGCTGGAGCTCTGAAGACTGTCTTTCACATTCTTTTAGCACCAAAATCCATAGGCTGCTGAACTGGCTCCTTGAACCACAGGCAAGTATGGTGCCCTAGACTCCTACTGCCTAAGCAGTAGAGTTCAGGGCATTCATTCCCTTAGACCTAGCTGCCAGAACTTTTGTTTATCCCTGGAAACATGGAAGCCTGATCAACATGCTCATGGCCACTTTAGTTGATTTCCTTCTTTCCGTGAGGGAAAAGGGAAAACTCCCACTGCTGACTGACAGACTTGCCATCTACTGATACCAGGAGGAGTGCTGGTGCAAGGACTGTACAGGCACTGCTTCCCCACTGTGGATACCCTCAAGGCACATGAGACCTTCAACCAGAAGGTTGCCAAATCTACATCCCAGTGGGATGCCAGGGGACAAGATCTAGACTCCAGATTGAGACAATGATTATCTTGGGCTGCAAAGCAGTTTTAAAGAACAAACTCTAGACCATTTTCCCCCAGCTCCTTACCTAACCTAAGCCCTCATGTCAATAGACTGACTTGCAACTTCTCTTAAAAGGAGAGTGGGCACTGATGAGGATGAACACCCTCATCAATCCATGTGTATGGAAGCATGTAAAGGTGCTGTTCACTTATTATCCACTGTCTGCTTTCTTCCTGGTTTGGCCTTACCTGGCTAGAAATCCCTTCATTCACTGAAACCCCCAAGCCCTACTATGTACTTCTGCCTAATCCCCTATCAGATCTTACACTGCCTACGCCCCTGTTGTCTGAGATTACAAAAAAAGTGCTACTTAGGAAAAAAGGGTTTTCAGACATGAAAGCAGAAGAGCTTCCCCTGCCTACACTGTGAGAATGGCATGCAATCTATCTTGTGCCCAAGTTCTAAGTTAAGTGAGTATAATATCTGTCACAGCTACAGACTAAGACTCTTTAGCTTATGGCAGGGGTTAATCAGACTTCCATTATTCTTGCAGGGGCCTAAGGGCTCTTCATAAAGAAAAACAGATTTGCACAGACTACTGTAGTCTCAGTGTGGTTACTATCTGTCCCCACTGACTTCACATTCCCTGGATCAATTCTCAGGGTTATGAGTCTTTAATAAAATTAGATTTCTAGGGCACCTATGATCTCCTTTTTATCTAAGAGAGGATACCTTCTAGACAGGCCCTGGGTCAGTATAAATATATTGTGACGCCACTGGGCAACTTGAACAACATCTTGCAGGGCCTTCTGCACCACTGCACACCTCACCAAGTAGAAACTTACCCTGCTCAGCCCCACCCATGCCTTTTGAACTGAATTATTCAGGAAGTAGGCAGGAAAGAAACAAGAAAGGAAAGAGGAAGGGAGAGAGGGAGAGGAGAAAGGAGGGAGAAAAGGAAAGAATTCGGGAGAAAGGGAGGGACGAAAACAAATTTATCGTTTCTACTTGCAAAGCATCATGATATTTCCAGTTCTTTGTTAATTTAAAAAAATGTGCCATGATTTATTGTGGATTATGATATTAATTTATCGGGTAGAAATGACTTAAAAACTGAAACAGAATAGGCTAAAACAGAGTAGAAAATATCAGAGTTCATCAGACATAGTGATAAGGATAAATATTATTTGGCAAAACTTTTGTTTCAGTTTTATAGATTATATAGATCTTATGGGTTGCAATAAAATGCATTTCTTAATTACAGTGGTTGTCATAAATAATCAAAAACCACTGCTTTAGTAGAGGTTGGTAAGCTTTTTCTGTAAAGGGTCATTTAGTAAATATTTAAGGTTTTGTGGGCCATACAGTCTCCGTTGTAATTACTCAGCTCTGCTGTTAGAGTGTAAAAACAGCCACAGATAATATGTAAGAAAGCGTGGCTGTATTCCCATAAAACTTTATTTACAAAAACATGTGACTCTAGACTATGTTTTGTTCATCCAAAGAATCTACAATGCTAAACAGGGTATCTGGAAAGGAAGCCCCTTGGTTAGTCTAAGACATTCTTGTGTTGACTGGTGCTTCATCTTATACCGGCAGTGTATGAGAGTGGTTTCTTCCCCATGGACTCATCAACAGTGTGTGCTGTCCAACTTGTGGACTTTTGCTAATCTGATAGGCGAGAAAAGGTAATTTGCTGGTAGGTAGTTTCAGTTTGTGTTTCTCTTATCATGAGTGAGACTAAACATTTATTCATATGTTAAAGGTTTTGTACTCCTTTATCTGAGAGCTATTCATATTTGTGCATTTTTCTATTGGGCTGCTGGCCTCTTACTGACTTAGAGGAGCCTTTTATATATTAATGGGAGATTAGCCCTGTTGATATAAGTGGCAAATATTTTCCCCCATTGCCATTTATCTTTTCACTTTGCTTATTAGTATTCTATGCCATGCAGAATTTTGGGATTTGTGTGTGTTAAACGCATGGATCTTTTCTTTTATAGGTTCTAGATTTTGAATCATAGTCAGAAAAGACTTCCCTATTTCAAGGTTATAAAAGATTTTTCTTATGTTTTCTTTCAGGTCTCTTATGGTTTCATGTTCTACATTTCAAATCTCTGCCCTTCGGAGTTTATCTTGGGTTTAGGGGTAAGCTATGGATCCAATTTTCTCTCTTTCCAGATGGCTACCCACTATTTATTAAAAGGTCTACCTTTTTAATACCAGCTGTCTCGACACCATTAATTAAGATATCTTTTCCCCTCATAATTTGAAATAATGCGTTTATTATAACTAAACTCTGGCATGTACGTGGGTATATTTCTGGATTTTCTACTCTGTTCAGTTGGTCTGCCTTGTTTTAATTAATGAAATTTTACTATATATTATCTAGTAGGGATAATCCCCCTTATTGGTTTTCCTTTCAGAGTTTTCCTGATTATTTTTCTGTTTTGGTTTTTCCATATGAACTTGAGAATGAGCTTATCTACATCCTCCCAAAATCTTGCAGGCACTTTTTATGAGATTACATCACATGTTTGGTAGGGACACTGACATTTTGGTATGTCGATTTATTCAAGTTTATTTCTCTGTCTGTCAGAAGTGTTTTAAGGTTTTCCTCATGCAGAAATGTTACACACTTCTTGTTGAAAGTTTATTTCTAGACGTTTTATCTTTTTAGTTGCTATTAAATGGGCTCTTCTCTTCCTTCTTATTTTCTAACTGGTAGTTTGTGCCTTTACCTTCACTCCACTTCGACAGTCTACTTACCTGGCTATACAGTTATACTCTGAACTTTGTTCCATATGAAAAATCTCAGTGTCACACTCTCTTGCCCTTATTCACATTCTACCTGCTTTCTGACCTCATCCAGACCTCCATTTCTTTGACTCTTCTGTTGTCTTCTAGTTATTCTCTTTAGGCCTTATTTCACTTCTTATCACTTCTGGGACTCTGTCAAATCACTTGAATTAACTCTCTTTCCCTGTTTTCCTCCTTTAGTTCCACCAGTCTAACAGGCCCTCAACCTGGGCTCTATAAACCCTTTCCAGTGTTGAACATAACAGGAGAAATGGCATAGCCATGGAAATCAGAAACCACAAATCTCATTTGGGCGTCAAAGCTGCTCAGTAATCCCTTTACTCATCTTTGGTCAGCTTCCATTGACCTTAGTAAGCTATAGCAAGTGCTCCTCAAGTCCCCTACCTGTCCTCTCGATACCTTTACAGTCAACAGAAGACCCTGCCTCCTCATTTACCAAGAAAATAGAAATCACCATGTGTGAACTCCCCCAAATCTTCCAACAACAAACTTATTTACATACAAAGTAACCCTAATCTTCTCTCCAAACCCACTCCATCACTTCTAGAACCTTGTTCCATCTTTTGTATCTATTTTCTGCTTACCCTCTCTACTGACTCCATCCCTTCAGCATTATAAACAAGTAAAATCATTGCTGCTTAGAACAATCCTCTTTCGACACTATCTGGTATTGTAGCATATATCCTCTTTATTGTCTTCCCTTCTCATTCTAGCTTCTTGTAAGAGTACTGCATTATTTACTAGCTCTACTTTTTTTCACCTCCTGTTCACTCAACAATGTATAAACTGATTGTTCTTCTAATCACTCCCCTGTCATTTCTCTCATTAATTACTAACCTCTTTGTTACTAAATCCATTGGACATTTTCCAGGTTTCATCTTAGCTAGGAAAAGATTTCTAGAAAAATAGACATCAGCAGATGTCAATAACAATGAGGCAAGCAATACCCCAGAGGGCACACCAGAATTAGGTCACATGAGCCAGATCATTCTATCCCAATCCTTGGATCAACAGAAATGTTTTACCACATCCTCATGAGAGGAACCATTGATTGTGTCTCACAGGATAATGCAAAAATGTTAAGTAGTCTCCTTGGAGGAGAGTGTCCCTGACAAAGAGGATGTGAAAAAAATCACTTGTTCAAGCTTATCTGTGAACCAAGAGCCTTGGGCATCCATATACAGCTGCATAATGAAGTCTGGAAATTTTCTTAAGTTAGCAATTATTTCCTCTAGTTGGGGGTCTATGGGTAGGGAGACAGTGTGATCCTACATATCTGTGGGCAAGAACAGCTCTGCCTTCTGCTGTAGGTGCCTACCATGGCAACTGACCCGAAAAGGGAATTTTTCATTTTCTTCCTTTAGCTTCCTACTCTCCAGGTTCAGGGGTGTCGAGGTTCGTAGAAATACCATCATCTACTGTTGTCAGGAAAAGTGCTAGGGGTTCCTGACAAAATGTTTTAATTATCAGCCTCTAGCCATGGAATGCCAGCCCTGATCAGGCAAAATTCAGGTTCAATGAGGCTGAAATAGGAATAAGGTCTCCTACCAAAGGTAACCTAAGGCACTAAAGGCAAGAAGGACAGCCAAGTCCAAGTCAACCTGAAAAAGCTAACGTTTGAATGACAGAAAACCAAGTCCAAATGATGAAACCAGGTGCCAGAGCAAAGAATCAGAGTAGCAACTAGAGACGAGGTAGGTTAGCCTGGTTTAATGAACCACAGTAGAAAATATCTAACTCAGTATCTGGCATACAGTTAGAAGTCAATTATTTGCTAAAATAACCAGGCAGAGCATTGTAGGTGGTATGCCAACAACAGGGAGCTAAGGGGTTTTTGTGGTCAAGAAATGTCATATTTACTGGGATGCTTTCAATATATTCTCTCTCTTTCAAGAAGAGAATATAAAGTCAACAGATCCATGTTTTGAAATAATTAAAATGAGAGCATGACATTCATAAATGAAAATATAATCTAAAATCTGGGAAGTGAATGTGGGTGAAATACTGACGCTAGAAATGTAGAGATGGGAAAATGTCAGAGAAGGGCTATTTAAAAGCATTCTACTACAGATGGAACACCAAGTCCATAGGAATACATGTCTTTAAGAAGAATAGGAGGGAGAGAAGGCAAAGGTAAAGAAACAGGTAGAGATATAGGAGAGAGGTTAGAGGAGACAACAACAGGATGTACCACAGGCCAGGGTGGAAGAAAATTTCAAGAAGGTAAAGTCAATACAATCAAATGCAACAAAATCATAGGAGACAATAAGGCTTTTTAGCCACTGGATTTGACTGGAAGGAAGTTAGTGGTAATCTCCAAGAAAACAATTTTAGTAGTACAGGTAGGACAGTACAGGGGTCATATCACAAAGGCGAGCAAGAGAATTAGAACTGAGGCTATGGGTTTTAGACAAGTTTAAAGAGTTTGATAACAAAAGGAAAAAAGCAAGAATGAAAAGTAGGTAAAAATGGTGAAGATTCTTGATATGGAAAAGAAAGATTTAAAGAATACTGAGAAAGGATGTAAGAATAAAAAACAGAAAATGCTATTTGCAGATTTGCAACATCAAGGTATTTATGGGTGTTCAAACTAACACCTTCAAAATAACTTTTGTGTGGTGTAAATTTTTTTTATAATAAATATATATTATCTGTTTAATCAGAAAAAAAGTAAGAAATTTCCACTTTGGAAAAAAGTCAAATATGAATTGAATTTTTAAAGGGGCCTAAGTATTCTTTCAATCCCAGAGGGAGATATTTGGAACATACTCAGTTGAGTATTTCAAAAGTGACTATTTCCCTTCGTTGAGTAGCAAATACCCAAATGCTTGCTTCTCACCTGGATGAGTGTCTGGTGAGCTGTCTCTTTCCATCATCCACTGCTCCTCTTGCTCCAACTGAGTGATCACCTCTGGCTTATAAAGTTGATGCCCTATTCATGGGAAAAATGTATGTCTTAGGAGTTTATACTGGGAACAAAAATCTCTCCCAGAACTCATTTCCAAAGTTTTTAGTCCTTAGGGTCTCTGGATTCAGAAAGGGGAGACTTCAGAGGAAGCAAAATAAAGCTACCCAACTCAACCTCAACAAAGTCAAGACCTTTATGTGAGGAGAAAGAGCAGGAAACAAAGGTATCTGTCTCCAAAACTGACTAGCATTCTTCTGTCCTGGCCTGAACTACATTCACAAAAGCTTTGGAGGTTTTTGCTACTTAAGGAAATAAACCCATTAGAATGGTTTCCAGTTTTACAGGGATACCATCCTTACCCAGTGCGACCAGATTCCTGTAGTTTTCCAGCATCACGTCTCGGTAGAGGTTCTTCTGAGCAGGGTACAGCTGGTCCCACTCCTCTCTGCTGAAGTCCACAGCCACGTCCTGGAATGTCAGTGATTCCTGAAACATCAAGCATGTCCCTGATCAGCCAAAAACTATTTTTTACAAAAACCCAAGGGGAAGGGGTAAAGGTGCAGCTGTAGACAAAAGCTGGGATGTCTAAGCTGTTGTACTGAGAGTCTTCAGGGCTCTGAGTAATTCAGGTCAACATTTTTGAAACAATAATTAGTACTTGTCTATCATCTTTCAAGTAAGATATAAAAAGATACATGAAATAATGCTTGCTTTTAAGCTTTTTACCATTTGTTGCAGGAGACTCTCATATCATCTAAACAATTAAAACACTATATGGGAAATTCATGCTATAAGATTTCAGAAATGAAAGAATTCAGGATATGCTGAAATAGTGAAAGCAGGTATCAAGTTGGTAGATCTTGTGTAGATCCTTAACAGATTTTTAAGCTTTGGACAGAAGAGGAGAGAGGATTTTCTAGTGGGCTAAAAAAAAAAAAAGAAAAAAGAAAAAAGCAACATGGGCAAACAGGTTGAGAGTAGAAGGCATGTGATACATGTTGGGATCAGTAAAAGAAATTGCCTTGTTATAGGTAGAGATTTCAAATCAAAAGGGTGATGTCTAAATTTCCTCCATTGTCAATGCTTCTTAAACAACCCTTTTGCTCTAAGAGACACAGACACACAGACACGACCAATATATATACCCCCACCCACCTCCCTTACAACTTAACACTTCCCCAAAGTACCACCCACTTCATGCATACAACTCCTCAATTGTTGGGAATGAGTGTCGTGTTCCAAATAAGTGCTTTTCTCTCTAGGTTCAGATTCAATATTTAAGTACAGTACTGGTATTTTATTTAAATTAATTTTCATGCTTTGATAATATATCTTTCTAAAATACGTTTTTTGTGTGTGTGTGAGGAAGACTAGCCCTGAGCTAACATCTGCTGCCAATCCTCCTCTTTTTTTCTGAGGAAGACTGGCCCTGGGCTAACAACCGTGCTCGTCTTCCCCTACTTTATATGGGACGCCGCCACAGCATGGCTTGACAAGCAGTGTGTCTGTCCGCGCCTGGGATATGAACCCGCGAACCCCGGGCCACCGAAGCCGAGCACGTGAACTTAACCACTACGCCACTGGGCTGGCCCCTAAAATATGTTTTGATTCAATGATGTGGGCAATTCAGAAATGAGTCACTGAGGCTAGAATAAATTAAATAATTTATTCAAGGACATACAGCTATTAAATAACAGAAACAAGATTTTATCTTAGATCTTATTCTAAAGCCTATCCTCTTTCCATCATACCTCAAAGATGTCTTTTCTGCTTCTATGAATATCTTCCCTCTTGTGATTTTTATTTCTAATTTCCATTCCACTTTCCGCATGCTCTTGAGAGCAGCACCAGTGGTGCTATGTTGGTAAGGGTGAAGAAAACTATGAATTATAGTCTACATTCTTTAATATCCACATCTGTAGTTCTTTTTGGCTGTTTTAGTCAGTACCTTGCCCAGAGTTGCTCCTTCCTTCTATACCTTCCAATGATGATCTTGGTTACCTGTTTCTTCTCTTCCTTCTTTTTCATGTCCTTCGTTGACTTTTGCTTTTGGGTAGGTAATATATTAATATAGTTTAGAAACAAGAACATATTAAAAAGTATTTAGTAAAAAGAGTCTCTCTCCCATGCTTCTTTCCTCTCTCCAGCTCCTACTTCCCAACAGATAATCCCTGTTTATAGTTTTTAGTGTATATTTCTAGAATTCTTCTTTATGCAAATAATATGGAATTCTTATTTCCTCCCATTTTCTTTTTTACCTCAAAGGTAACATTTTATACACTGTTTCTTAACTTAACAATTAATGCTAGAAATCTTTCCATGTCAGGCATGTTAGGACATAGAAGGGTTTCTCATTAAACTTAAAAATTTTCTGACATCATTTCAGACTTAAAGAAAAGTTGCAATAATAATAAAAAAATTCTTCCTTCTCTTTTTCTCTCTCTCTACAATTTTTCTGGACTGTTTTAAGAGTAAATTGCAGACATGATGCCCCTGAAACCCGAAAAATTTTGTTTATTCCCTAAAAACAAGGAATTCTCTTACATAACAATAGGATAATGGTCAAAAATCAGGAAATTAACATTGATAGAATACTGTTGTCTAAAATATATATTTATTCATATATCACGAAATGTCCTAATAATGTCCTTGATAACAAAAGAAAATTCAAGATCATACACTGCATTTGGTTGTATCTTTTGTCTCCTTTAATCTGCAGCAGGTCCCGAGCCTTTCTTTATATTTCATGACACTGACATTTTAAAAACTACAGGCCAGTTATCTTGTAGAATAAACCTCAATTT
Organism: Tapirus indicus; assembly: GCA_031878705.1. Taxonomy (NCBI): domain Eukaryota; kingdom Metazoa; phylum Chordata; class Mammalia; order Perissodactyla; family Tapiridae; genus Tapirus; species Tapirus indicus. The sequence continues at coordinate 122,070,339 of CM062922.1, read as the reverse complement.
GGGCTTGTCTAATGCTTCCTCCTGACTAGATCCACACTATGCACTTTAGGCAGGAATAGTAAACAAGGGATGCTGAGTTCTCAGTGAACTGTATTGGGAGGCACACACTGTTGATTAGTTCCATTACTGGCAATGTTAACTTTGATAATTTGGTTAAGGTGGTTATCTACTGGTAACTTCTAATGGAAAATTACTATTCCATCCTGTAATTACTATGTATCTTGTGGAGGAGATCCTTTGAGACTACGTAAATATCTTGTTCCTCCTCACACTTTCATCCACTAGTTTTAGCATCCACTGATAATTCTTGCCTGAATCAACTGTGATTACAACGGTTGCTAAATGGTGCTTTTCTAATTCCATCATTCTTTGTACATTATTAGTTGGCTTTCTACTGTGCTGAAGAGGTTTCTCTTCTCATTCATTCATTAATTTATACGAGGTAGATTTATTTACTTATTTTATTCAATGAGGTAGATTTATTTACTTATTTTATTCAATGTTATAATTATTTACTATCACTACTTATTTTAATGCTCATATTGCCCTAGATTTAGTGAGAAGGAGCCCCTTCAAACTGGCTTGTGTCCTTTTGACATGTCTCTATCATTCTTGGAGTACTTGTTTACTTTTTGGGACAGAGAGATGATATTCTTTCAAGGTTAATCTTGTGCCTTCCCTGCCCCAAGCCTAGAATCAGCCATTTCTCCAAGGATCTCTGGTTCCTCTTAATGGTCAAATACTGAGCGGCTTGGCTTCCAACCAGAGGATCTGAAGGGTTGCAGTCTGTCATGTTCTGCTCTGTTGGTGAAATACTGAGTGGCTATGTCTGGTTCCTTTTAGTGGAGAATCACATTTAGAAACCAAGATCTAAGCACTAGCTGTGTCCAATACTACTGGAGTATCATTGCTTCTAAGCCCTCTCAGAGGTCGTATCTGGGAAATAGAGGTATAAATATAATATGATGTATGTATACATGAACACACACACACACACAGAACTCCATATCCACTTTTATATGTAGCTATATGTATTAAATCCCATGAGTTTACACTGATACCTCTAATTCTAATCCGACATGGTAGGGTTCTTTCTATTCTCTCTTTTCACATTTGTAATTTCCATTATGCACAATGTATTTACTTATGTGCTCAATCCTAGAACGTAAAGAAAGTGGTTTCAGTATTGCTAACACACGCCTCTGCACAAAAGAAGTCTACAAATCAGAGTTCAGTTTTTAGAGTTGTTTTGCTTTTGGCCTGAGAGTAGAGTCCAACTATTAGGTTCAAAGGTTAACTCCTTTTCCCAATTCCTTCAGTGTGGTTATGTCAGTAATTTGAAATACAGTTTGGTTCATTTTTTCTGTTTGTATTCAACTTTAGGCCCTTCTCCCATGTTGCCCCCACCTCTACCCCCTGATTCCCTCTATCTTTTCCACCCAAGCCTTGCAGGTAACCAATCTCATCAGACTCAACTTTATCCTTCTGGTGTCTCTTTTGGCTCAAATGAGCAGATACATGTATCTGTATGTTTTTATTTCCTCTTCTTTACAACACAAAAAGTAGCATACTATACATACTCTCTTGCATTTTGCTTTTTTCACTGAACAGTTTATCCTAGAAATCTCTCCACATCAGTTCACAAATATTTTCCTCATTCTTTTTTATAGCTGCATGGTGCTCTATTGTGTGAATGTTCCACAAATTATTTAACTAGTCTATCAACAGATATTTTAGCTGTTTTCTACTCTTTTGCTATTATAAATAATGCTGCAATGAATTATCTTGTATGTATATTATTTTGCACCTGTGTACAAGTCTATCTGCAGAAGCAATTCCCCAAAATGACAAGTCTGGTAAGAGTATATGAACCCATAATTTTTATATATATTGTCAAATTGACCTCTATAGGGCTTGTATCAATTTACACTCTGTAACAGTAATCTACTGCTGCATAACAAACCACCCAAAATTTAGTGGCTCAAAACAATAATCATTTATTTTCCTCACAAAATCTGTGACATGGGCAGGACTTGGTGGGACTAACGCATCTTTGTTCCATTTGGCTTTGGCTGGGGTGGCTCAACATTGGGCTGTAGGATTCACTCTTATGATAGCTCACTCATATGGCTGGCAAGCTGCTGCCGGCTGTCAGTTGGGAGCTCAGCCAGGGGCCTCAGTTTCTCTCCATATGGGCCTCTCCACAGAATGCTTGGGCTTCTTCACAGTGTGGTGGCTGGATCCCAAGTGCAAAATTCCCAAGAGAATCACCTTTGATGACCCAGCCTCAGAAGTCACATAGCTTTACTTCCACCACAGTCATAAGCCTGCCCATCCATCCAAGGGGAAGGAACACAGTCCCTCATCTCTTGATGGAAACAGTATTTAAGTCACATTATAAGAGGGGCCCGTAGGATGGGAGAAATCATGCCACTTTTGGAAAATACAATCTGCCACAGTCTTAACTGAACGTACCCTCTGAACATAAAAATTTATATCCCTCCCACAGGCAAAATACACTAATCTTCTTCCCCAAGACCCCCAAGTTTCATCCTATTACGGCATCAGCTTGAAGTCTAGGATCTTGTTATCTAAATCAGGTCCACAAACAGATGAGGATCTTGAAGTACAGTTCCTCAGGTATGATTGCTTGAATGCTTTCTCTGTATATGATGGTCTGTGAACTAAAAAAATGGTTATTTGGCCCCACTCTCTACCCCCTACAAACTTATAATGGTGGGCAAGGCACAGAAATAACCACTAGAGACACTCCCATTCAAGTAAATGGCAGGCCACAGCAATTCTAAAACGTAGCTGAACTGGGCACATGTTGAGAGGTGTAAATGAGAAATGGTTTTATTTTTAAATACAGTAATTCCTGGTTCCTTTATATTTGACAGTTCTTTAGCTTACTTTTTTCCTCCTAGATTTTACTCTAGGCAGCCAGAAGCTGCCAGTTGGCACTTTCAATCTTCTACCTGACAATCTCCTTAGTTAGATCATTGAGTTCATTAAGTATATTTCCTATTTTACTTGTTACCGAAGGTGACAATGTTGCCCAACATTTCTTCTTTCCTCCAGTTCATAACATTTTCTTTACTCGCCTTTAAGCCCTGACAAAGGTCCTTTAGGCTTCCAGTAACTCTCCTTAAGGACGTTTATTATTTTACTAACAATCTTTTCCTTTCCGTCTTCTGCCCATTGCTCAGTCGGCACTGTTCCAAAGCCAATGCCCTATGTTCTAGGTTTTGTTTTGGCAGCACCCCACTTCCAGATACCAAAATCTGTAGCAGTTATCTATTGTTGCCTAATAAACCACCCCAAATCTTGGGGGAATAAAACATCAACGACCATTTATTTTGATCACAAATCAGCAATTTGAGCAGGACATAGTGGGGACACCTTGCCTCTGATCTATGCGGCATCACCTGGGAGGGCTTTACTGTGGGTTGGAGAATCCACTTTCAAGATGGCTCACTCACATGGTTGGCAAACTGGTGCTGGCTTTCAGCTGAGAGCTCGGCTAGGGCTGTGGGCCTTAGTTCCTCTCCATGTGGGCTTCTCCATGGGCTGTTTGGGTTTCTTAATGGCAAGGTGGCTGGATTTAGAGCAAGCATCCCAAGAGAATAAGGTATTAGTCTTACTGCCCTTTATGACCTGCCTCAAAAGTCATATAGCCTTACTTCTACCAGTCATAGGCTTGCCCAGATTCAACAGAGGGAACACAGACCTCAATGTCTCTTGATGGGATAAATGTCAAAGTCACACTGTAAAGAAAGTGTTTCAGATGGGAGATATTTTGGCCATTTTTCTGAAAATGCAATTTGCCACACATACCAACAGTGTAAGAGAGTGCCTGTTTCAAGCTTTGACAAGAGAGTATGCTATCAAGCTTGTGGAAAATATCAAACTTGTGGCAAATATGAAGCTCGGTGATAAAATATCAAGCTTTCTCTAGTTTAAATTTCCTCTTGTTATGAGTGCAGATGAACATTATTACTGTGTTTAAGATCTATCTGAATTTTCTTTCCTGCAAATTGTCTTTTTATGTTGTTTGTACATTTTCCTATTGGACTCCTAATCTCTTAACTGATTTAGAGAAGGGTTTTATATATTAGAAAGATTAGCCCACTGTAATTTGAAAGTAGCAAAAATATTTTTCTCCATTTGACTTGTCTTTTTACTTTGCTTATAGTTTTGTTATACAAATTTTTTTAGAGTACCAATTTTTTTAAATCAAGGTAACACTGATCTATAACACTGTATAAATTTCAGGTGTACATCATATTTCTCCTTCTGTATAGACTACATCGTATTCCCCACCAAAAGTCTAGTTGCCATCTGTCACCATATATAAGTGCCCCTTTACCCCTTTTGCCCTCCTCCCTTTCCCTTGGTCCCCTGGTAACCTGTTCTCTGTATCTATGTGTTTATCTTCCACATATGAGTGAAATCATACGGTATTTGTCGTTCTCGATCTGACTTATTTCGCTTAGCATAATACCCTCAAGGTCCATCCATGTTGTTGTAAATGGCAAGACTTCATCTTTTGTCGTGGCTGAGTAGTATCCCATTGTGTGTGTGCGTGTGTATATATACACACCCCACATCTTTTCTTTACCCATTTATCTGTTTTGGGGCACTTAAGTTGTTTCCAAGTCTTGGCTATTGTGAATAATGCTGCAATGAACATAGGGGTACATATATCTTTTCGAATTATTGTTTTCATGTTCTTTGGATAAATACCCAGAAATGGAATAGTTGGGTCATATGGCAGATGTATTTTTAAGTTTTTGAAAAATCTCCATACTGAGTGGCTGCACTAATTGACATTCCCACCAGCAGTGTATAAGGATTCCCTTTTCTCCACATCCTCTCTTTCTTGTCTTTTTAATAATAGCCATTATGAAAGGGGTGAGGTGATATCTCATTGTAGTTTTGATTTGCATTACCTAATGCTAAACATCTTTTCATGTGTCTGCTGCCCACCTATACATCTTCTTTGGATGTCTGTTCAGATACTCTTCCCATTTTTTAATTGGGTTGTTTTTATTGTTGTTGAGTTCTTCATATATGTTGGATATTAACCCCTTATCAGATATTTGTTTTGCAAGTATCTGACTTGCAGGTTGTCTTTTTGTTTTGTTGATGGTTTCCTTTGCTGTGCAGAAGCTTTTGTTTTATGTAGTCCCATTTATTTTTTCTTTTGTTTCCCCTGCCTGAGGAGATGTTTTCAAAAAGATACTGCTAAGACTGACGTCAAAGAGTGTACTGCCTATGTTTTCTTCTAGGAGTTTTATGGTTTCAGGTCTTACATTCAAGACTTTAATCCATTTGGAGTTAATTTTTATGTATGGTGTAAGACAGTGGTTTAGCTTCATTCTTTTGCCTGTGGCTGTCCAGTTTTCCCAACACCATTTATTGAAGAGACTTTCCTTTCTCCATTGTATGTTCTTGGCTCCTCTGTCGAAAATCAGCTGTCCATAAATGTGTGGGTTTATTTCTGGGCTTTCAATTCTGTCCCATTGATCTGTGTGTCTGTTTTTCTGCCAGTACCATGCTGTTTTGATTACTATAGCTTAGTAGTATATTTTGAAAGCAGGGAGTGATACCTCCAGCTTTGTTCTTTTTTCTCAGGATTGCTTTTGCTATTCGGGGTCTTTTGTTGTTCCACATAAATTTTAATCATCTTTGTTCTATTTCTGTGAAAAATGTCATTGATAGGGATTGCTTTGAATTTGTAGATTGCTTTAAGTAATATGGACATGTTAACTATACTAATTCTTCTAATCCCTGAGCATGGAATATTTTTCCATTTCTTTGTGTTTTCTTCAGTTTCTTTCAACGATGTCTTGTAGTTTTCAGCATACAGGTCTTGCACTTCCTCAGCTAAGTTTATTCTCAGGTATTTTATTCTTTTTGTTGCAATTGTAAATGGGACTGTATTCATGATTTCCCTTTCTGCTAGTTCATTGTTAGTGTAGAGAAACACAAATGATTTTTGTATGTTGATTTTGTACCCTTCAACTTTACTGTATTTGTCTATTATGTCTAATAGTTTTTTGGTGGATTGTTCAGGGTTTCCTATATAAAAAAACCATGTCATTCAGAAATAGTAACAGTTTTATTTCTTCCTTTCCAATTTGGATGCCTTTCATTCTTTTTCTTGCCTAATTTGCTCTGGCTAGAACTTCCAATACTATGTTGAATAAAAGTGGTCAGAGTGGGCATCCTTCTCTTGTTCCTATTCTTAAAGGGACAGCTTTCACTTTTTCACCATTGAGTATGATATTAGCTGTGGGTTTGTCATATACTGTTGAGGTACTTTCCTTCTATACCCATTTTATTCAGAGTTTTTATCATAAATGGATGTTGGATCTTGTCAAACGCTTTCTCTGCATCTACTGAGATGATCATGTGATTTTTTCCTTCTTCATTTTCTTAACGTGGTGTATCGTGTTGACTGATTTGTGGATGTTGAACCATCCTTGCATCCCTACAATAAATCCCACTTGATCTTGGTGTATGATTCTTTTAGTGTATTGTATTCAATTTGCTAATATTTTGTTGAGGATTTCTGTAGTTCTGTTTATCAGCAATACTGGCATGTAATTTTCTTTTTTTGTGTTGTCCTTATCTGGTTTTGACATCAAATTAATGTTGGCCTCATATAATGAGTTAGGAATTGTCCCCTGTTCTTCAATTTTTTGGAAGAGTTTGAGAAGGCTAGGTATTAAATCTTCTTTGAATGTTTGGTAGAATTCATGGAGGAAGCTGTCCAGTTCTGGACTTTTGTTTTTTGGGAGTTTTTTATTACTGACTTGATCTCCTTACTAGTGATCAGTCTATTTCTACTCTCTATTTCTTCTTGATTCAGTTTTGGAAGGTTGTATGATTCTAGGAATTTATCCATTTTATTCTAAATTATCCAATTTATTGGTGTATAGTTTTTCATAGTATTCTCTCATAGTCCTTTGTATTTTGTGGTATCCATTATAATGTCTCCTCTTTCGTTTCTGATTTTATTTACTTGAGCCTTCTTTTTTTCTTAACAAATCCAAGTAATGTTTATCAATTTTGTTTATGTTTTCAAAGAACCATCTTTTAGTTTCATTGACCCTATTTCCTTTTAGTCTCTATTTCATTTATTTCTGCTCTGATTTTTATTCTTAGCTTCTGTCTACTGATCTGGGGCTTCATTTGTTCCTCTTTTTCTAGTTTAGATGTAATGTTAGATTGAAATTTTTCTTGTTTCTTGATGTAGGCCTGTATTGCTATAAACTTCCCTCTTAGTATCACTGTTGCTGCATCCCATAAATTTTAGTATGTTGTGTTTTCATTTTCCTTTGTCTCCAGGAATTTTTTGATTTCTTCATTGATCAAATAGTTGTTCAGTATGTTGTTTAGTCTCAACATATTTGTGACTTTTCCAGCTTTCTTCTTGTAGTTCATTTCTAGTTTCATACCACTGTGGTCAAAGATGCTTGATATGATTTTAATCTTAAATTTATCAAGACTTGTTTTGTTGCCTAACATATGGTCTATCTTTGAGAATGTTCTGTGTGTACTTGAGAAGAATGTGTATTCTGTTGCTTTTGGATGGAATGTTCTCTATATATCTATTAAGTTCATTTGGCCTAATGTTTCATTTAAGGCCAATGTTCCTTGTTGACTTTCTGTCTAGATGATCTATCCATTGATGTAAGTGGGGTATTAGAGTTCTCCACTATTATTGTGTTGCTGTCAATTTCTCCCTTTAGATCTGTTAATAATGTCTTATATACTTCAGTGCTCCTTAGCTAGGTACATATATATTGATAAATGTTATGTCTTCTTGATGGATTGTCCCCTTTACCACTATATAATGTCTATCTTTGTCTTTTGTTATCTTCTTCGGCTTGAAGTCTATTTTGTCTGATATAAGTATGGCTATATCTGCTTTCTTCTGGTTGCCATTTGGTTGGAGTATCATCTTCCATCCCTTCTCTTTGAGCCTATGTTTGTCTTTAGAGCTGAGATGGGTCTCCTGGAGGCAGCATATTGTTGGGTTGTGATTTGTAATTCATCTAGCCACTCTGTGTCTTTTGATTGGTGAATTCAATCCATTTACATTTAGGGTGGTTACTGATATATTAGGACTTACTGCCATTTTATCTTGTGTTTTCCAGTTGTTCTGTATTTCCATTGTTTATTTTTTCTTATATTCTGTCTGCTATTTCAGTTTGGTGGTTTTCAGTTTCCTCTTTATGTTTCGTGAATCTGCTGTGAATTTTTGTTTTGTGGTTAGCATGAGGTTTACATAAAAGGTCTCATAGATAAGATAGTCCTTTTTCTGCTGATAGCCTCTTATATTCATTTGCCTTTGCAGGTTCTGTCCTTTTCCTCTTCCCTTTCTATGTTTTTGTTGTCAGAAATTACCCCTTTTGGTATTGTGAGTTTGTTACCAAACTGAAGTGGTTATAGTTATTTTTAATGTTTCCTTTCACTTTAACTTTTATATATAATTGAGTGTATACTATTCTATTCTGATACAGATTTGCAACTTTCCGATTCTGTCTGTCTATTTATCACCTTGCTCAAAGCTTTATATACTTTTGCCTTTTTGTTTCAGGTAGGAGAGCTCCTTTCAACATTTCTTGTAAGGCAGGTCTAGTGGCAATGAACTCCCCCAGCTTTTGTTTGTCAGGTAAGCTTTTATTTCTCCTTCATATCTGAAAGATAACTTTGCTGGATAGAGTACTCTTGGCTCACAATTTTTATCTTTCAGTATTTTGAATATATCTTTTCACTCTCTCCTGGGCTGTAGTGTTCCTGCTGAGAAATCTGCTGATAGCCTAATGGGGATTCCCTTAAAATTTATTTTCTTTTTCCCCTGGCTGCTTTTCATGCTCTTTCTTTGTCATTGAATTTGGACCGTTTTATTATCATGTGCCTTGAAGAAGGTCTTTTTGTGCTGAGATAATTGTTCTATTAACTTCATGGAGTTGTATATCTAGTCCCTTCCCCAGGTTTGGGAAGTTCTTAGCTATCATTTCTTTAAATAAGCTCTTTTCTCCCCCCTCTCTCTCTTCTTCTGGGATATCCATCACCCTTATGCTGCCCTTTCTAATGGAGTTGGATAATTTTCATAGAATTGAATTTGTTTTGCAGGGGAAGATTCACCCTATGCTAACATCTGTGTCAATCTTCCTCCTTTTTCCTTCCCCTGAAAGACCCAGTACATAGTTGTGTATAGTTGTAGGTTCTTCTAGTTCTTCTGTGTGAGCTGCTGTCACAGCATGCCTACTAACAGACATGTGGTGTAGTTCTCTGCCTGGGAATTAAACCTGGGCTGCCAAAGCAGAGCACACGAAACTTTAACTGCTCGGCCACCAGGGCTGGCTCAGAATTTAATTTTTTTAAAGTCTTAGTTCTCTCTCCTCTTCTATCTGCTTCATTTCTAGGTTTCTATCTTTGAGCTCGCTAATTCTCTTCCATCTGCTCTGCTCTATTTCCAATGCTTTCTAATGTATTTTTTCATCTTATTTACTGAGTTCTTTAGCTCCAGAATTTCTATTTAGCTCTTTTTTGGAATTTTAGTCTCTTTGGTAAAGTATTCCTTCTGTTCACTGATTTTATTCCTGAGCTCACTGAATTGTCATTCTCAGTTTTCTTGTAGTTCACTGTCATTTCTTCATGACAACTATTTTGAACTCTTTACCAGTTAGATCCAAATCTTCCCTGACTTTATGTTTGGTTTCTGGAGAGTCGTTTTTGTAATACTATGGTACCATGGCTTTTTGTGTTGATTGCTGAGCTGTATCTGCTGGTGCATTTCTTGTCGCAAACACATTTTTTATTTAAGTATAGGTTTGTTTTGATTCAAACTTTTCAATTGCTTGGAGATTAGGAGCCTTTCTTTTGTTTTTCAGTAGGTGGTGCTATAGCACTAGTTTTGATTTCTCTGTCTCTTTCCTGAGCTGCCTCTGGCCATATGTAAGGATCTGCAGCGTTCCACCCTCCACTACCTCTATTTGGGGTGTTGCCTGCATTCTCGGCATGGCTGCCTGCACTTCTGGGGGGGTCAATGATGCCTTGCTGTTGCTGTGGTTGCTGGCTTTGCCACCAGGGGCATGGGGATGGCTGACGCTTCAGCTGCCTCTGAGATTACCGGGGTGGGAAGCTCCGCCTGCTGTGGTGGTGGTGGGAGTGGGCAGGGTGCCGGGTATCTGAGGCGCCATTTCAGCTGTCATCTACTACTTTGTAGCCACAGGCACCCCTGCCATTGGGATGCAAGGTTCCTGTGCGCACCTCTGCCACTGCTACCAGGCTCCAAGCCACTGCCAGGGGGCTGGGATCATGGGGCTCTATGATCATGGTGCTCTGCCTCTACTGCTACTCTGCTTCCCATGGCTGCACACGTTGCTGTGGCTGGCTGGCTGGAGTGGCCCATGTGCCTCTGCTGCTGCTCACCACATTCTAGGGGGCTGGGGGCAGCTGGCTGAGCCACTGCAGCCGAGAATCCAGGATGCTGGGCTCTGGCTCTCCTGTTCCCCGTTTAGCCTCCTCTACGTGTTGCAATTCACCCACCTTTGTATGTACTGTTGTGTGGATCTTTCCAGCATCCTGGTGTGTTGTACAATGTAGGCTTTGTTGGGTTATGGATGTTTTACTCGCTGAAGACTGAAGGGGAGAGACAAAAAGATCCTCTCATGCGGCCAAGATGATGACATCAATTTTTTGGTATTTTTAAGGAGTTGAATCCATCAATCTTTTCTTTTATGGCTTCTGGATTCTCAGTTGTAATTACAAAGTCTTTATTCAATGAAAGCAATAAAGAAATTCTCCCATTTTTTCTTGTAAAACTTTTATGGCTTACTTTTTCACATTAAAATCACTGATTCATCTGAAGACTATTCTGATGTAAAGTATGAGGTATGGATTCAACTTTACTTTTTTCCAAATGGCTCCCCAGAAATCCCAACATCAATTATTGAATAAACCATCTTTTCACCACTGGTTTGAGAGTGACCTTTATCATATGCTAAATTCCTATCTGTTCAACAAATATTCAGTGCTTCCTATGTGCCAAGCATGCTGCTTGAGTTATACCAGTGAACAAAAGAGACTAAAATTCTCTGCCCTTATGAAACTTACATTCTTGCAGGGGGAGGTAGACAATATGATAATTGGGCAAATCATATAGTATGTTCGAAGATGAAAGAAAAGTGGTATAAGAAAGTTTGAGAATGTGGGGGTGAGGCAGTTGCAATTTTAAAAAGGTGGTCAGGAAAGATGTCGTCGAAGAGGTCACAGTTGAGAAAAGACTTGAAAGGTTAACAGTACAAAGGCCCTAAGGCAAGAGTGTGCTTGGCATGTTCCAGGAAGAAGAATGAGGCCAGGGTGGCTACAGTGGAGTGAACAAGAGGGAGAAGTAAATGATGAAGTTTGAGAGATAGGACTGTTTAGGCCATCAAAAGAAATTTGGCTTTTACTCTGAGTGAAGTGGGAGCCATGCATTTTGAGCAGAGGAGTGAAAGGATCTGATTTAACATTAGCCTGCCATTTTCTGGGTTACATTTTTTTGAAATTATCCTTTTCCTTCCTGTCTTTACCCCTCTTGCTAATTTCTGGTGTTTCCCAAAGTAAAGCACTCAAATCCACCTATTTCTCTTCATCTTCTAGTTTTAAGTTATTATTTTCTATCACACAGAATACTGCAATAGCTTCCTAAGTGGTTCTCTTCCCCTTCCATTCTTGCCTCTCACAAATTCATTATTACATTGCATGCACTAGGGTAATTTTTAAAGTGAAATTCAGTTACTTATTATGTTACCATCCTGCTTAAATTCCCTCAAAGGCTTTGCACTGCACTTAGAATAAAACCCAAACTTCTTCTCATGGCCACAAGGCCATGCATACTTAGCCCCTACATGTTTCTCCAAGTTTATCTAAAGTCACCCTCTTCCTCCCTCCACTCCAACTACAGTGGCCTTTTTTTAGTTACTCAGATACCCATGGTTTTTCCATATGATGTTCGGCATATGAATAAAATGCTCTTTTTCACTTTTTATAATTTGTATATACCCTTCACGTCTCACCTTAAATTTCACTTCCCCAGAGAGTTCTTCCCTGATTCCCTAATGCGCACTCACAGCACCTTATTCTTATTTTGTATCATAAACATCTCAATTTGCAACTTAGTATATTTGCTCAATGTCTGTCACTGCTAGACTGTAAGCAACTTGGGTTTAGGACCATGTCTATTTTGCTCACTGATGTATAGCTGATGCCAAGCACAATTCTTGGCACATAGTAGCTGGTCAAAAAATATTTGTTGAATAAATGAATCACCTTCCTTCTCTACACAATAAATGGTTCTGGAAAATTAAAACAAACTCCTCTGGCTAGAATGCCAAGAAGCAGATACACCACCTTCGTTCTCGATGTCTTTCTATTCCTGTCTGTGAGGAGCCTTACAATTAAGAGTAAACCGAATGAATCTATTCCTTGCAACCCCAAGATCCCAAAGAAAACAGATACTCAGCTCCAGCTGACAGTCTCCTATTGTCCCTGCTCTTGCTCAAGTTTTATTTCCTGTCTGCAACGGTCCTGTCTTCTCTAATCTCCAAACCCTACTCAATATTAGCATAATTCAAACTTTGCCTTCTTCCTGAAGTCTTCCCTCATCCCTCCACTCTCAATTGGATTTCTCCCTTCTCTGAGCACCTGTTGTATTTGTTGTCTCTTTGCATTCATAACAGCATCCAGGATTATAATTTTTGAATATTAATTGTGTGATGTAGGCTTTTAAAAATCTCCTCCTATGAGTTTATCGGCACCTATGGATAATGATTATCTCATACAATTTGGAACAATAGAAGGCCTCTAATCTGAAGCAATTGAGACTGGTATCCGGTATGTTAGGCAAAAGAGCTGGTTATGGTGGAGATCCATAAAAGATATCTAAAACATTTTATTTTAATTAAAAAATATAAATTTATATCCATCTTCTCATTTCTGATGTGAAGTTAAGCCTTCTCTATGAGAGTGATTTTAATAATTGAGTACCCATACCCATAATGCATCAGTCTGTTTCATTAAAGTGGAATAAGCAAATGACACTTGGGAAATAATAGGTATAGAATCCTCTGAGATTTGTATAATTTTCCTTCGGTGTTTTATGGTTTTGCTCACACCTAATTTGACAGCAATTTTTAAAAGCTGACTGGCATTCATTGAGTCTTTTCCAAGCATTCAACTAATTTTCATAGAAACAGCTCCTTGTCACACTTAAACCTTATCAGTTTATAGAATACTTAATCAAATCACAGAATTGTAACAACAGGATTAAACAGGTTTTGGATGAGATAAAACAGATTCTTGATAACATTAACTTGTGACAGCAGATGTCCTCAGGCATATTTAATAATCCCAGAATCTCCAGGCAGTCATAGTGACCTGGGCATCATCCATGGTTTACAAAGAGAATGGCAAATATTGTTTAAATACTGGTGAAGGGTGATTAAAAGACAGTCTGAGGCTTCTTTTGTTTTCTTGATAACATCTAGCACAGACATGAGTCTACGATCTGCTAGAAGGAGAGAAGAGCTATAAAGGGGTATGTAAGGTGAATGGGAAACATCCTATAGAGGTTACCATCTGTCACAAGAATCTCAAGGGCTCTGGATCTTGGGGGCTTAGCACTTCTGAGAATTGAAAAATAAAAGTGTCTGCATTCTGGGGCCGCCCAGTGGCGCAGTGGTTTAGTCTGCGCTTGGCAGCCTGGGGTTCACAGGTTCGGATCCCGGGCGCCCGCCCGACACGCTGCTTGTCAGCCACACCGTGGCGGCGTCCCATATAAAGCAGAGGAAAGACGGGCACAGATGTTAGCCCAGGGCCAGTCTTCCTCAGCAAAAAGAGGAGGATTGGTGTTGGATGTTAGCTCAGGGCTGGTCTTCCTCACACAAATAAATAAATAAATAAAAGTGTCTGCTTTCTTAGAACTATAACAGCATTTCAGAAGAGAGTAAAACTGAACTTACCTGGGACCTGACTATCTGTGATCTATCATTCATTTCCTTCTCCTCCATGTTCCCCTCCTGAGAGAGTACAGCATTCTGAGAAGGCATAAATGGGAAAAAGAGAAAAGAAACATCTTGTCAATACATGATATTAAGGCTGACTATAAATCTTAAAGCTTTTTCTTTGTGTTGGGATGGCACACAATTTACGGAGAATCCCTCTAAGACATAAGCTTAAAGGCTGGATGACTTAACTGTGACGTTCTTGTTCCTCTATTATGTTGAGGAATTCAGTGCAGGACTTTCTCCCCTCTGTGGTACAACTCCACTTGTTGTGGCCTATGGGAAGCTCAAGACAGCTCAGTGGTTTTCAGCCTTAGCTACACATTTGGGGAATTTACAAAAGATGCCAGTGCTCAGCCTGTATTCCAAGAGATTTGGATTTAATTGGTCTGGTGTGGGCCTGGGCAACAGCATTTTAAATTCTAAAGTCTCCAGGTGATTTTAAGTGGGAGATGAGAACCACTGAGATGAGGTGATTCAGAGGACACATGTTGAGGGTGTATTCTTACTCTTTAAAGGGAAAAATTCACCCCAAACTCAAACTCCAGAGATCTTCTCTCCTCTACTCTCTCCAAGATGATCCTTCTAATGTACAAAGATTTCATTCTTCTCATTTTTCAGAATGTTCACCTTCCGTTTTGAGGACCTGAATTCAGTTTTCCACCATGGTTACCAACCTCTTTGCATTTCTTTAGCTGTAACGTCAGGAAAGCTTTGTTTTCTTCTAGCATGACAGTCAGGAGATGCAGCAGTACTAACAGCTTCAATATCCTTGTCAGTCCCTAAAAGCTAATTTTCCAGTGTCTTATGGGGAACAGCCACTCCCAGGCATTAAAGGTGCCTCATCTCTGATGAGAGCCTCAAGAGGCAATGGATATCCACAAGAATGATTTCTGCTTCCCAGAGACAAACACTCTCAGAATCTTGCCTTGTTCTTGCAGAGTTGAGTTGAGATGTATGGGCTCCTGAAAGGGGCTATTACTTTTTTTTCCCTAAAGGCATCAATCCTTCATGTGCAGGCTTCACTATGATATTCAAATCTGTCTCCTGGCAGGGATCTTGTAAGATACAATTTCAGGTTGAGCACCTGTAATGAGACGCACCACTCAGCAGAAGAAATCCAACAGTCCCAGTCACCTAGGGACCTACAGAGTGTGTAGAGACATACAAACTATTCATTCACAAAGACAGAGCACAGTAGGGTGTGGAATTCTTTAAAACGATCAAAAAGCATTTTTAGAATTTTCCAGATTCACACATTACAAAAAGCAGAAACATTTATAGATGCATCAACTACAATGAACTTAGCCCCTGTCCTTTCCCACCCGCTTCTCAGAATAGAAAACATGTGGTCCTTGCCTAGTGAAAGACTTTCAGAAATACTTTCTGAGAAAAAAACAGGCCTTTCACCAGCAACAAGACTGAAATGTACTGATTTGCTAATAATCATGAAAGAATACATTGTTTTTCTGTTAACAAAGGTTGACCTGCAAAACTTCTCTCAAAAGCTAGTGATGGAGGGGCCAGCCCAGTGGCATAGTGGTTGGGTTCATGCACTCTGCTTCGGTGGCCCAGGGTTCACAGGTTCAGGTCCTAGGCACAGACCTACACACCGCTCATCAAGCCATCCTGTGGCGGCATCCCACATACAAAATAGAGGAAGACTGGCACAGGTGTTAGTTCAGTGACAATCTTCCTCAAGCAAAAGGAGGAAGATTGGCAACAGATGTTAGCTCAGGGCCAATCTTCCTCACCAAAAAAAAAAAAAAAAGCTAGTGATGGAAATAAAGAATGCAGCTATTTCTGAGAAGCAATACTTTTAAAGAGAGAAAAGTGCACTTGCAGTGGAATGACCCTGTCAGATAAGGAAGCCATTCACTGCCCAAGACATGGCACAAATCTAATATTTTACAACTAGTTTACTAAGAAGCAGAACTTTCACGAGTACTTTAAAAGCACTTTGAGAACCAAGTCCTTATCTCACCAAGTAAAAGCTCTAAAAAGGTCCTACTGTCTGAAGAGCCAGTCAGAATCTGTGAGAACACTCTGAGGTTTCAAACCCAATCACTTTAACACCATTTATTCACAACAACAAAAACCGTATTTACCAAGTTAGGCAGAACAGGGTTTCTCCTTCATATGTGCAAACTGAAAGGGACTCCAGAGATCACCTAGTTGAGGTTTTCCTCAAGTGTGCTAAGTAACATCTCATTGTCTGTTACTCACAAAAAGGGATCAAATCAAGTTTGGAAAATGCTGGCTTCAACAAAGTTAAAAAAGTTTCTTTGCTGCCAATCTTCTCAGAGACGTTTATATGGTAACGTACACTGTGAATCCCAGAAAAACTCCAAAGGGAGGAGGAGCAGGTCAAATTATTATATGTTGTATGCAATGTTTCCCAAATATAGTTAATTTGAGATTTTTTTTATGGCAACTGATGGGGCTAGAGTTCCACAGAACACACCTTTGGAAATGCTGATTTAGTTCTCAGTTCCTTGGTCAATGAAGGATTCTGAAGCTAAAGATCACAGAGCTAAGTGAAAGAGCGGGTTCTAGAACCTAGGTCTCCTGATTCACAGTCCTGGGCTCCTTCTAGTATACTCTGAAGTCCTTCTTAGAACTTGTTCTCTTCCTTTCCGTTGTCTTATTTCATCCCCTTTTTTCTTACAATTTCCCTTTTAATTCCCATATTGGAAAGAACACAAAAAGAAAGCCACTCCCCACACCCAAACTTGTGTGTAATTCTTCATACAATACACATGTGGACCTTTCCAGAGAAGCCTGTGGGATTGCCACAGTCTTTTTCAAAAAAGTAACCATGATAGCCTGGAAAGTAACTAATTCCCTGATCACCTAAGGAATACTAGAATTACAATTAATTCAGATGGAGAATGACTCTGGCCTTAACAGTTTTCCTTTACCTGAAGTTCTTCCGAAAATCTGAGTGAACTGACCATGTAGGAAATCCATGTAGTGGTTCTCAGTTTGAGCTGTGCATTAGACGCAGCCCAGATTTTAAAATATACAGATGTAAATACATACATGTCCAGGCTCCACCCAAAAGCTACTAAATCAGAAGCTGCTGAGGTTAAGTCTGGCATCTACATACTTTCTAAATGCCCCACAAATGATTTCTGATGCAAGCAACAGTTCAGAACAACTATCAGAGCCTTTCATTTCCTTGATTTCCTCAATCCCAATGATTTTCACCATCATTCGACTTCAGTCACCCGCTTCAAGAGCCACACCACTTCTGAAATCTTTCTTAACTTACAGAACACTAGACTGTGAATCAGGAGGCCTAGGTTCTAGACCGGATGGGGAAGACAGTGAAGACAGGGGTGGCTTAGTAGATAGGAGGAAGATAGAAAAAAGAGCAGTGTTTGTCAAAGTGTAGTCTGAAGATCACTTGAATGATGGTATTTGTTAAAAAGAAGATTCACTAGTCCTATCCCAGACCTAATGAAACAGCACCTAGTGGGGTATTATTGGCCCAGGAATTTGCATTATAAGATGTTTCCTCCTGGGAACCAGTCCATTTTTTTTCCAGCCTCCCTACAGGCCTGAAGGTAGCATGTATCTTCTCATTCCTATTTCTTTATCTTTCACTTTTATCAACTCCTTCCTATTATCATCTAAAATAATTTAATGTCTTTCCCAGCATTAAAAACTTTCACTGGCTACACACCCCTTTGCAACTATCATCCTCTCTTTTTTCAAGGTCACAACTCTTGAAAGGATTGTCAATACTCGTCTCTACTTCCTTATTGCCCATTTTTCACTTCTCTGTAATCTGGCTTCTGCTCTTCCCTCAACACTCCACTGAAATTGCTCTGGTCAGGAATACGAAAAACCTTTATGTTGTTCACGCAATGGACCTCATTATTTCTTACTTGAGCTCTGGCAGTAGCTGACACTGCTGACAGCTGTGTCTTGTTTTACTTCCATGGTCTCTCTCAGTGGGTTATGCTCTGCCTTTTCCTCTGCCTATCATTTATATGTAGTCATTCTTCAGGATTTTCTAAAAGCTACTCTTGTTCTCTCTACAGTTGAAATAAAGGGATCTTCAAAAGATACAAACCTGGGGCCGGCCCGGTGGCGTAGTGGTTAAATTCACGTGCTCTGCTTCCGCAGCCCAGGGTTCGCAGGTTCAGATCCCGGGCATGGACCTACGCACCACTTACCAAGCCATGCTGTGGCAGGCATCCTACATACAAAGTAGAGGGAGACGGGCACAGCTGTTAGGTCAGGGCCTGTCTTGCTCAGGAAAAAGAGGAGGATTGGCAACGGATATTAGCTCAGGGCTAATCTTCCTCACAGGAAAAAAAAAAAAGATACAAACCTGATCATGTCAGTTCCTCACTTGAAATTCTTCAGTGGCTTCCTCCTGCTCTTTGGATGGAGTACAAAGCCAAAAAGACTCCTATGATCTGCTTCCTGACCTCTCAAGCCACTCTCCTGTTTGCTTCTGAGGCTTCATCCACACTGTCTTGCTTTTAGGTGCTTAAATGTGCCATGTGTGGTACCGTACCCACTCCACTCCTCCCTCCGGACAATATCTACTTTTCCTTCAGCTCTCAGCTTAAATCAAGGAAGATTGTGACATCACAGACCAAGTGAGGCCCCTCATTTACATCTTCCTTTTTTAGGTAGCACTTTTTATTGTTTTAATTATTTGCAGAGTCATTCAATTTTATTCATACCTCATCATTGTGTGACGTTAACCTCATGAAGGCAGCAAACTGTTCTGTCTTGTTCACCACTCTATATTCAATGCCCAGTATGTGGCTCATAGTGGGCACTCAATAAATATTTGCTAAATGAATAAATGAAAATGTTCTGGTGTTTGCTCTTCTATTTTTTAACTTTTTATTTTGAACCAATTTTAGACTTGCAGTAAACCTGCAAAAGTAGTACCAAGTTCCATATACCATTCACCCTGCTTGTCCTAAGGTTAACATTTTACATAAATATGGTACAAGGATCAAAACCAGGAATTTAACATTGGTACAGTACTCTTAATTCAAATTATTCAAATTTCACCAGTTTGTCCACTAATGTTCTTTCTCTGATCCAGGATCTCACATTACATTTAGTTGTTATTTTCCTTAGTCTCCTCCAAGCTGTTCCTCAGGCTTTCTGGCTTTCATGAGTTTTCAAGAGTAGTGATGAGTTATTTTGTAGAATTTTGTCCCTCAGTTTGGGCTTGTCTGATGTTTTCTGATGACTGGAATAAAGTTAAGTTTTGGCAAGAATACCACAGAAGTGATCTTGTGTCTTTCTTAGTGCATCAGATTAATGGGCTTATGATGTCAATATGTCTTATTAATGGTAACGTTAACCTTTATCACTTGGTTAAAGTGATGTCTACCAGGTTTCTCCACTGTAAGTTATTATCTTTCCCTTTGTAGTTAATAAACATCTTGGGGGAGATACTTCAAGACTATGAAAATATCCTGCTTCTTCTCAAACTGACTAATTTTAGCATCCATCAGTGTATCTTGCCTGCAGCAATTATTAACATGGTGTTTGTCTAATGGTGATTTTTCTATTTCCCTCTTTCCTATTAATTTATTAATTGGAATTTTTCTATAAGGAAAAGCTGCTCCTTATCTCTTATTCATTTATTTATTAGCTTATTTATTTATATCTGTATGGACTCATGGTACTTATTTTTTTCTAGGAGTTACAATCCAATACTACTATTTTATTGCACAAATTGTTCCAGCTTTAGCCATTGGCTGCTCCTGTGTTACTTCAACTAGGCTCTATCCTATTTTGAGCACTTCCTCACTTCCTGAAAACATAAGATGCTCCAGGCTCTAGTATTTTCCCTGTCCAGCCCTGGAATCAACCACTTCTCCAAGGAACCCTGGTTCTTTTGATTGGAGAAGCGTTTAGAAATAAAGATCTGGGCGCTGGGTGTGCTAATTGCTATTGGGGTATCATTGCTTCTAGGTCCTCTCAGCAGACAGAGTTAGGAAATATATGTATGTATGCATATTAACCACATACATACAGTCATGTGCTGCATAATGACGTCTCGGTCAGCGACAAATCACATATATGATAGTGGTCCTGTAAGATTAGTACCTTGCAGCCTAGGTGTGTAGAAGGATATACCATCCAGGGTTGTGTAAGTACACTCTATGATGTTTGCACAATGGCAAAATAGCCTAATGACGTGTTTCTCAGAAGGCATCCCTGTCGTTAAGCGACACATGACTGTACATATTTCTACTGTCTGTCTATGTATTAAATACCATGAGTTCATACTGACACCTCTGATTCCAATCCAGTATCACAGAGGCTCATTTTAATCTTCCCCCTTTCCTTACTGGTAACTTCTTTTTTCAACAGTGAAAAACGATCGGCTCTTGTTATCTACAATATATTTACTTATTTGTTCAGTTTTGGTGTATGTATAAAGTAGTTTCAGAATTGCTAACTCACGCCCTTGTGAGAAACACATTTACTAACTTGATGACAGCATTTCTGTAGAGTTCTCTTTGTCTTTAGCCTTACAGCATCCAGTCAAGATAGTGTTTCCTAAAGTTATTTAGGATAGTTCCTTTTGTTCGCCACTTCCTTCAGTGTGGTTGTGTCATTCATTTGTAATACAGTTAGGTCCATATGTTAGTGTTTGTATTCATTTTCTTCTATTTTTATTCTATTTACTCTCAGGTGGCTTCGCCTATTGCCATGGCTTCACTGATCATCTTTTCTGAGCTACAATGTTCTGATACATACCCAACCAGCTTACTGGACAACCCCACGTAGATGTCTCTCAGAGTTCTCAAGCCTAACATGTCCAAAACTCATTTTCTTTTAAGCCTCTTGCCATAAATTTGCCCCAGAGTAAAGTATATCAGAACACTGACTCTACAGCCAAACTGATTGGGTTTGATTCCCAGCTCCACAACTTACTAACCATGTGCATTTGGTTGAGTTACTCAACTTCCCTATGCTTAAATTTCCTCATCTGTAAAAGTAGGAATAATAGTACCTACACCTACCTCATGGGTTTGTTTTGAGGATTAAGGGAGTGAATATTTGTAAATATTTAGAGCATAATAGCACATAGTTAGCAGTATTTATATATGTTACATATTATTCTTACTCTCCTATTATATTCTCTATCTCAATGAATAGCACTACCAACCCTGAAACCTGAATGCCCTCACTGACCTCTTTCTTTCCCTTAGTCTCTCTACCCAATCAAATGTCAAAACCTGGTAAATTTACCCCCTTAAGTATCTAGTGAATGTTCCATCTTCATTTCCACTACTTGGTTCAGGCCACTATCATCTCTCGCTTTGATTACTGCCAGACCCGTCTAACTGGTCCCTGACCTTAGTCCAATATTTTCTTCATACTGCAGCCAGAGTGATCATTCTCTACACCCCCTCTCTACTGTGGACACTTTCATTTTATTTTCTGACAAATATTAAAACAAAAATTTTAGTAAATATAGAAAAGCATAAAGAAAGTCACCTATAATGTCATTACCTAGAGATAACTAGTTACTTTTGGGGGGATATATCCTTTCAGGCTTTTCTACGCGCGCACACACACACACACAATAATATGGCATATGTTATTATTATATATGTAATTTTCTTTTTTGAAACCTGTATTTTTATTGACAATATTGGGTATATAACTTCGTGGCAGAAAACAAAAACCTAAATATTAAAAAAAATAGATTCATAGTATATTCCATTGCATGCAATGGGGTACCAAATCTATTTAACAAGTTCATTATTAATAGACATTTAGATTGTTTTCTTTCCTTTTTTTTTTTTTTTTTTTGCTATTACAGACAACAGCAAACGTTGTACAGTTTTGGCATAATTTTGTCTGATTGTTTCCTTAGGATAAATTCCTAGAAGTAGAAATGCTGAGTCAAAGGGAAGGCAAAATCTGTTCAGGGAGGTTGTATCAATTTACATATACATCAACAATTTATGAGAGTGATCATTAGCCAACGTTAGGCATTATTCTTTTTAAATCTAATACAGAGAAAGTATTTAATTGCTGCTTTAGTATGCAATTCTTAGATAACGTGTGAGGCAGAACTTTTTATATTTTTAGCTTCTATATTTTTTGTTTTACAAATTACACTTTCATATCATTTGTCCATTTTTCTACTGTATTGTCTTTTTCTTACTGATCTGTAAGAGTTTTTTATTACCGAGTATAGCGTGCAGTAAAGGACTAACTGAGCATGTCTAGGTGGTCCAAACTCTGCACATTGCCTGGAAAGGTTTGATCCTAGCCTGGCTACTGGGAGATAACCTATAAGCCCTTAAAATACCCTGCCTGTTAAGAGTGTCTCTGTTTACCCGAGGCCTTGGGCCAGGTCAGAAAGTTTATGCTAACAATGGGATTTATGGTGGGAACCTTGGACCACAGTATCAACTTGCCTATGGAGGGGCTGGAGACAGAAGGTCAGCAACTTGGGTGGTTAGTCATGCCTACATGACCAACTTTCAATAAAAACTGGACACCAAGGCTTGGATGAGCTTCCTTGGTTGGGGATACTGCATACATATTGTCACACATCATTGCTGGGAGAATTAAGCACCATCTGCACAAACCCATTAGAGAGAACAACTGGAAGTTTCTACCTAGTCTCTCCTAGACCCTGCCTTATGTGCTTGTTTTCCATTGCTGATTTTAATCTGTATCCTTTCACCGTTAATACTCATGTTACTGTGAGTATAACAGTTTTTGCTGAATTCTGTAAGTCCTTCTAGCAAATCTTTGAACCTGAGAGCGGTCTTGGGGACGTGTGAACACAGACAGTAACTAGCAACCTCCTTGTCATAACATAAATACACAAATATAGTCTCCATTTCATCATTTGTCTTTTATTTTTGCTTTTAAAAAAAGAGTTAATTAAAACATTTTCTGCATTATAATATCTGGGTTTTTTCCCCCCTGTATGGGTCCTAAGTGTGTGTAAGGGTTTTGTTTTGTTTTTCTTCCTTACACAGTACACGTCTTAAGTTTTTTATACAAGTTCTACATAAAAATACAAGTACACAAAACATGGGAGTATATGGAGAAAAATGTGAGTGCCCTTCAACTCTTCTACTCCACTTCCCTCTCTGGAGGTAACTTACTGACAGTCACTTGGTGTGTATCCTTTTCTGTGCATTTGTGAACATATATAATGTAACCACATACATATTTAACATAATGCACACCATACTATGTACGTTGTTCTGCAACCTCCTTTATTCACTAAATGTCTTCAGAGATCTTTCTCTGTCTCTTAACTTCATAAAAAAATACCTTATTCTATTTGAAAGCACAGTATTCCACTGTATGGTTTTACCATAGCATATTTAATCATATCCCTAGTGAACGTTTAAGCTGTGCCAATTTCTCACAAACAATAATACTGCAATAAACATCTTTGTACATACATCCTCCTGTACCTAAGCAAGTATTTTCGCAGGACAGACAAGAGAACAGAATTTCTGAGCCACAGAATGAGCTCATTAAACATTTTGGTAGGTAGAGTCAAACTGCCATTCAAGACGTCTTCCTCAATTTTACAACCAGTGCCCTTCCCCACTTTCTTCAACACTTTGTATTATCAATATTTTTATATTTTGCCAGTCTAATGGGTGAAAAACATCTTTGTCTTCGTTTGCATTCTGTGGTTACTTATGAAGTTAAGCATTTTTTTTTGTTGTTGTTTATTGGTTATCTGTATTTCTTCTATGAATTTCCTGTGCATATCCTTTGCCCATTTTTCTTTTTCTGTGGTTAACAGAGGATCGTCACATATTATGGACATTAATCCTTTATGTCTTACACATGTTGCAAATATTTTCACGTCTCTTATTTTTAGGCCTTTGCTCTTTTCACACACACAAATTTAAAATTTTTATATATTCAAATTAATTAATTTTTCCCAGAGGGTTTTGTGTCCTGTTTGAGTAGTTTGGGATGGCTAGAGCATAGTGTAAGGGTGGAAGGCAAAGCAGTATGCAATATTAAGATCATAAAGGGCTTCAAGGGCACTGCTAAGAAACTAGAACATTATCCCGATGGCTACAGGGAACCATGTAAAAGTTTTCAGTAGAGTGATTTTCAACAAACATTCCTCATTTAATAACCATCTACTGAACATCTACTAAGTGCTATGATCAAATCTGTCTCCTAGAAAATGATAATTTTTGTACCTTTTACATTTCTCACAATTTCAAATAAGTTAAATAGAAAGATCATTTTGTCAAAAGACACAATTAAGAGGCATTTGCTCTGCCACATATGAAAACATATTTTAAATTAAAACAAAAAGCTATCAGTGCAGAAACTGTCAGAGCAGTGAAAGAAACAGTCTAGAAACAGACTGGAGTATATATACGCCTGTAGAATATAATAAAAGTATCATTTCAATTCAGTGGGAACATAATTCAATACACGATGGCAGGACAACTGGGGAAAAGGCATATTCCTATCCAACACGTCACCACAAAATTAACAGCCAATAACATATAGGTAAAAATGTAAAAAAGATATTTTTAAAGTCCTTTAAAAATATTAGAAAAAAATAAAGCTTAATGTTTTAATAAACTTGAGATGGGGAAAAACTTTCCAAAAAATGATACCCACTCACGCCTACACAAAAATAATTTGCAGAAGATATTAGAGGAAAATACGTTTATAATCTTGGGATACGGGGGCCTTCCTATCCCAGAAGGGACACGGGGCGTCCGAGAAGGCGGAGGGCGCTGCTGGGGGTCTCCAGGCCGAGCGCAGGGGCGGATTCCGCGACCCGGACACCCTGGGCCGCCGCCCGCCCTTCCCCCGCGCCTGCCGCCCGGCCCGCGGCGCGGCACTCACCAGCCTCCACAGACGAAGGGCGCTCCGGCCGGCTCCGCCCCTTGACGCCGCCGCCGCCCGTCCGGACCGAAGCACGAGAGGGTGAAGAGGGCCCTGATGCCTGAGCCAATGACGCCCAGCGACTGGGCCCTTGGGGCTGGACCAGCCGCCAGCGCCAGGCGGGCTCTGACGAAAGCCTTCCCGTAATGGCGACCGTGCTGCGCTGGCTTCGAATGCCCAGTACGCATGCGCCGGGAGCGCCTTGGGCCGACTGCTTCCCACTTGCAGAGTTGGGAACTTCCACCCGCGCCCGCAGGTCTGCATTTCACCAGGGCCCCGCCCCCAGCCTTCACAGAATTTCGCGTTACGAGAGGGCCGACGAGGCTGAGGCGAGGAGGCTCCCATAGCCCCTGTTAATCAGAAACGTTGGACTGCCAGGCTACCGCGCGGTGTCGCTGCTCCGTCCCCGAGGCGAAGACACAAGCCATCACTCTCTTCAGTCCTGGAATACGCCCTCCACCACCGCCCCAAATTTTATGTTGATGAAACTCAAAATATGATAATAATGATTGAATACAAATTCTTCCGGGTTTGGTAATGCCGGTGTACTGCTGAGAAGAATAGAATCTCTTAACGGGGGTAGCATTTTGCTTAATTGGGATTCCAAGTTAGTGTTCTCCATCACCAAAATCGATTGCAAAGGTTCATCTTTAATGCTAGTTTATAATGAGACTTTACATATGTCATCTTCGAAAGCTGTTCAGATAGGTACTGCCAAATACTGATATCCACAAATATATTATTTAAATTGAGCATATTCATTTATAGAATTCTTTTTTTTTTTTTGGAAGATTGGCCCTGAGCCAACATCTGTTGCCAATCTTCCTCCTTTTCTTTTTTCTCCCCAAAGCCCCAGTACATAGTTGTATATCATAGTTGTAGGTCCTTCTAGTTCTTCTATGCATGAGGCTTCCTCAGCATGGCTTGATGAGCGGTGAGTAGGTCCGCACCCAGGATCCCAACCGGCGAAACGGGGCCACCCGAAGGGGAGTGCAGGAACCTAACCGCTCTGCCGCCGGGCCAGCCCCTATAGAATTCTGTTATAATCTTTTCTTGATACTTGCCTTTTAGCATGTCATTAAGTGGCAGATTAATCACTTCTAAATGAAGGGTAGGTGGAAGTTCCTCAATTGCACTGTTAAATGGATTTTGAAATATGGAAACGTCTTTTGCACTTGCGTAGAGGTCTGAAAATGCTACTGGAACAAAAGTTTGAGCTTGGAAAATATATCCACTGCTAATTTTGTGTCGAGATAAGGATCTGACTTTAACCTTTGAGAGCACTGGAAGTGCATAAAGCAGCTGGAGATTACTTCTAATTCAACAATGTTTGTTGTCATCAAAATGACTTTACTGCAGTACAAGTTATATGTTTTGCCTTGTAATTTTAGGTTGAACTCATTAAGAAACATTATCAAGTTTGCAGCAAAAGCTAATTTCCAGAGCCATTCAGTGTTTGATAAGTGGTTGAGGGCAGGTCTTCTCATTTAGAAAATTTAAGCCTCAGCCATGGGGTCAAATCTTAATAAACCTTACCACTTTCAAGCCATCGAATTGCCGTGTGGTAGGGCAAGTCAGGATATTTAACTTCTATTTTTGACAAAAATTCATGAAACTAACAATGGTTAAGTCCAGGAGAGCAAATCAAGTTCACCGTTAGCACTACTGGTTCAATAACTGGTGGCAGATTCAAATATTTTCCACAAAGTACCTGCTTAGCAAATACCACTTGAGGTTGTACTGTTTGCGGTTTTCTCGACTTCTTTGAAAATATTCTCCCCTGAAGTTATTCTATGCATGCTATTCATAAAAATTAATTCTTCAGTCACTTCAAAATTGGCACTGATTCCTGAATAAACAAACAACTGAACAGTATCTGTAACGTAGGTTGACTCATCAAGAGCCAAGCAAACTTACTTTGGTCAGTCTTATTTTCATTTTTTATCTTTATGAAGAAATTCCAGTGTGATGAGATATTCCATTTCAAATTTTCTAATTTTTCTGAGACAGTTATCATGATAATGTCTGGCCTCTTTTCAGCTTGCTTGTAGGATCCAAAGTGAGTAAATGGTTTGGCAGGTTCCTTGTAGGTTACGTGAACACATTTGTAGTTCTGTAAGACAGAAATCCAGGTGTAGTGTCATTCAGCTGGGTCCTCTGTTTAGAGTCTTGCAAGGCCAGAATTAAGATGTCAGCAGGGCTATGTTCCATTCTGGAGGCTCTAGGGATGAATCCAATTTCAGTTTCATTCAGGTTGCTAGCTGAATTCAGTTCCTTGTGGTTGTAGGACTGAGATCCCCCTCTGCTGGTCACCAGGAGCTAGTCTTTGCTCCTAGAAGCTGCCCACATTCCTTCTGCTTTCCATGTAGCTCCCCTCAAGCAATGGCAGGTTGAGTCCCTATCATGCTTTGAATCTCTCCAACTGCCTTTTCTACTGCATTTCACTGAGGCAGTCCTGGTGTTTTGAAAACACCAGGGCAACTCATGGTTTCTAAAGGACAATAGGGTAGAGACTCAGCTTTTAGATCTAGAAGTCTCATGCCAGAGTAGGAACCAAAGAATGGATGCCAAATTACTTGCGGCAGTGAGCACCTACAAAAATTGTGAATGTGCACACAGGGTGGGGGTAGGGAGCTTTAAAATCAAGAGTTAAAACTTTTTGGGGCTGGCCCGGTGGCGCAGCAGTTTAGTTCGCGCTTGGCAACCCGAGGTTCGCAAGTTCGGATCCCGGACGCACTGCGTGTCAGCCATGCCGTGGCGGCATCCCATATAAAGTGGAGGAAGATGGCACGATGTTAGGCCAGGGCCAGTCTTCCTCAGCAAAAAGAGGAAGATTAGCAATGGATGTTAGCTCAGGGCTGGTCTTCCTCACACAAAAAAAAACACACAACTTTTTGATGTTTTTCTGAAATCTGAAATCCTGGGGTCTCTTGTTTTATTCCTATTAAGGTGCAAGTTCTCTGGAGGAAGGGGCTGTTCCTTTCTATTGATGTCTGCTACAGAGCCAGGAATAGTATAGTCAGCCTCAGTAGGTGATTGTAGAAGGAATGAATCAAAAAAGGTGCAGTTATGAAGGTCCAGGACATAGTGTCCAAATATCTTAAAAGCAAAAAACAAGAACCAGTAACTCAATAACAAATAGTTATAATTTGGCATCATTAATTGGCACAAGGAAACTTTGCCACCCATCCCCTTTGTCTTTCTCTGTCTGGCTTATTTTGCTTAACATAATATCCTCAACGTCCATCCATGTTGTTGCAAAAGGGAAGATTTTGTCTTTTTTTGGCTGTGTAGTATTCCATTGTACATATAAACCACATCATCTTTATCCATTCATCAGTTGATGGGCACTTGGGTTGCTTCCATGTCTTGGCTATTGTGAATAATGCTGCTATGAACATAGGGGTGCATAAGTCTTTTTGAATTACTGATTTCAAGTGCTTTGGATAAATACCCTATAGTGGGATAGCTGGATTGTATGGTATTTCTATTTTTAATTTTTTGAGAAATCTCCATACTGTTTTCCATAGTGGCTGTACCAGTTTGCATTCCCACCAGCAGGGCATGAGGGTTCCCATTTCTCCACATCCTCTCCAACATTTGTTATTTTTTTGTCTTGTTAATTTTAGCCATCCTAACATGTATAAGCTGATATCTCATTGTAGTTTTGATTTGCATTTCCCTAATGATTACTGATGGCAAACATCTTTTTAAGTGCCTGTTGCCCATCTGTATATCTTCTTTGGAAAAATGTCTGTTTATATCCTCTGCCCACTTTTTGATTAGGTTATTTGATTTTTTGTTGTTGAGGTGTGTGTGTTCTTTATGTATTTTGGAAATTAACCCCTTGTCGGATATGTGATTTGCAAATATTTTCTCCCAGTTGGTGGGTTGTCTTTTTGTTTTGTTCCTGGTTTCCTTTGCCCTGCAGAAGCTCTTTAGTCTGATGTAGTCCCATTTGTTAATTTTTTCTTTTGTTTCCCATGCCTGAGTAGACATGGTATTCAAAAAGATGCTGCTAAAACTGATGTCAAACAGTGTACTGCCTATATTTTCTTCTAGGAGCTTTATGGTTTCACGTCTTACCTTCAAGTCTTTAATCCATTTTGAGTTAATTTTTGTGTATAGTGTAAGATAATGGTCTACTTTCATTCTTTTATATGTGCCTATCCAGTTTTCCCAACACCATTTATTGAAGAGACTTTCCTTTCTCTATTGTATGTTCTTGGCTCCTTTGTCAAAGATTAGCTGTCCATAGATTTGTGGGTTTATTTCTGGGCTTTCAATTCTCTTCTGTTGATCTGTGTGTCTGTTTTTGTGCCAGTACCATGCTGTTTCGATTACTGTATCTTTGTAGTATATTTTGAAGTCAGGGATTGTGATGCCTTCAGCTTTGTTGTTTTTTCTCAGGATTGCTTTCGCTATTTGTGGTCTTTTGTTGTTCCATACATTTTAGGATTGTTTGTTCTATTTCCGTGAAGAATGTCATTGGGATTCTGATTGAGATTGCACTGATTCTATAGATTGCTTTAGGTAGTATGGACATTTTAACTCTGTTTATTCTTCCAATCCACGTGCATGGAATATCTTTCCATTTCTTTATGTCACCTTTGGTTTCTTTCAGTAATGTCTTATGGTTTTCAGTGTATAGGTCTTTCATGTCCTTGGTTAAATTTATTCCTAGATATTTTATTCTTTTTGTTGTGATTGTAACTGGGATTGTATTCTTGAGTTCTCTTTCTGATAGTTTGTTTTTAGAGTATAGAAATGCAGCTGATTTTTGTAAGTTAATTTTGTTACCTGCAACTTTGCTGTAGTTGTTGATTGTTTCTAATAGTTTTCTGATGGATTTTTTAGGGTTTTATATATATAGAATCGTGTCATCTGCAAACAGCAAGAGTTTCACTTCTTCCTTTCCAATTTGGATACTTTTTATTTCTTTTTCTTGGGCAATTGCTCTGGCCAAAACCACCAGTACTATGTTGAATAGGAGTGGTGAGAGTGGGCACCCTTGTCATGTTCCTGTTCTCAGAGGGATGGTTTTTCATTTTTCACTGTTAAGTATGATGCTGGCTGTGGGTTTGTTATTTATGGCCTTAATTATGTTGAGCTACTTTCCTTCTATACCCATTTTATTGAGAGTTTTTATCAAAAATGGATGTTGGATCTTGTCAAATGCTTTCTCTGATCTAATGAAATGATCATGTGATTTTTATTCCTCATTTTGTTAATCTGGTGTATCACATTGATTGATTTGTTGAACTGTCCCTGCATCCCTGTTGTAAATCCCACTTGATCATGGTGTATGATCCTTTTAATGTATTGCTGTACTTGGTTTGCCAATATTTTGTTGAGGATTTTTGCATCTATATTCATCAGTGATATTGGTCTGTAATTTTCCTTCTTTGTGTTGTCCTTGTCTGGTTTTGGGACCAGGGTGATGTTGGGCTCATAGAATGAGTTAGGAAGCATTCTGTCTTCCTCAATTTTTTGGCATTGTTTGAGAAGGATAGGAATTAAATTTTCTTTGAATGGTTCATAGAATTCTCCAGAGAAGCCATCCGGTCCTGGACTTTTATTTTTTGGGAAGTACTTGATTACTGTTTCAATCTCCTTGATGGTGATTGGTCTATTGAAAATGACTATTTCTCCTTGATTCAGTTTTGGAAGGTTGTATAAATTCTATAATTCTAAGAATTTATCCATTGTTGTAGATTATCCAATTTACTGGCATATTGCTTTTTGTAGTATTCTCTTATAATCTTTTTTATTTCTGAGGTGTTCATTGTAATTTCTTCTCTTTCATTTCTGATTTTATTTATTTGAGCCTTGTCTCTTTTTTTCTTGGTGAGCCTAGCTAAAGGTTTGTCAATTTTGTTTTTCTATTCAAAGAATCAGCTCTTCATTTCATTGATTTTTTTCTACCTTTTAAGTCTCTTTTTCATTTATTTCTGCTCTGATTTTTATTTCTTTCCTTGTACTGATTTTGGGCTTTATTTGTTCTTCTTTGTCCAGTTCCTTTAGGTGCCCTGTTAGATTGTTTACTTAAGATTTTTCTTGTTTGTTGAAGTAGGCCTATATTGCTATAAACTTCCCTCTTAGAACCACTTTTGCTGTATCCCATAAATTTAGGCAGGTCATATTTACATTTTTATTTGTCTCCAGGTGTTTTTTGATTTCTCATCAACTCAATCATTTTTGGTAGCATTTTGTTTAATCTCCACGTATTTGTGGCTTTTCTGATTTCCTTCTTGTAGCTGATTTTTAGTTTCATACATTGTGGTCAGAAAAGATGCTTGGTATTATTTCAATCTTCTTAAGTTTACTGAGACTTGTTTTGTGGCACAATATAGATCTATCCTGGAGAATGTTCCATGTACATTTGAAAACAATGTGTATTCTGAGGTTTTAGAATGGAATATCTGTTTATATCTACTAAGTCCACCTGGTCTAATGTGTCATCTAAGGCCAGTGTTTCCATGCTGATCTTCTGTTTGGAGGATCTATCCATTGATGTAAGTGGAGTGTTAAATTCCCCTACTATTATTGTGTTGCTTTCTATTTCTCCTTTTATGTGTTCTAATAATTGCTTTATATATTTAAGTGCTCCTTTGTTGGGTGCATATTTACAAGTGTTACATCCTGTTCTTGGAGTGTTCCCTTGATCATTATGTAATGCCCTTCTTCATCTCTTGTTACAGTTTTTGTTTTAAAGTCTATTTTGTCTGAGTATTGCACCCCAGCTTTCTTTTCATTGCCATTTGCATGGAGTATCTTTTTCCATCCCTTCACTTTCAGTTTGTGAGTGTTGTTAGGTCTGAAGATTGTCTCTTGTCTGTAGCATATATATGGGGCTCTTTTTCCATCCAGTTGGCCACCCTATGTCTTTTGATTGGAGCACTTAAAGTAGCTGTTGATAAGAATGTACTTTTTGCCATTTTTAAACGTTTTTTCATGGTGTTTTAGTAGTTCTTCTTTGTTCCTTTCTTCTTCTCTTGCTCTCTTCCCTTGTGATTCGATGGCTTTCTTTAGTATTATGTTTGGGTTCCTTTCTCTTAGTTTTTTGTGTATTTATTATAGGTTTCTGGTTTGTGATTACCATGAGGTTCATATATAATAACCTACATATATAGCAATCTATGTTAAGTTGATGGTCCCTTTAGTTTGAGCTCTTGCTTAAAGCTCTACTCTTTTTCTCCCCTCCTCCCACACTTTATGTTTTTGATGTCATATCTAATACCATGTGTATTCATTACCCTCTTATCATGGAAATAGATAATATTAGTACTTTTGTCTTTTGACCTTCATATTAGCTTCATAGGCAGTTGATCTGCTACCTTTTATTGTATATTTGCCTTTACCAGTGATTTTCTTCCTTTTTTTTTTGATAATTTTCTCCTTATTTGTGGTCTTCCCAATATTTTTTATATTTTAAAAATATTTTTATATTTTTTTAACATTTTTATATATTTTTTAATATTTTCCAATTCTTTTTTGAAGTTCTCCCTGAGTTCATGTATTCTTCTCCCAAGATCAGTGAGCACCCTTATGATTGTTTGAACTCTTTGTCAGGTAAATTGTTTATTTCTATTTCATTTAGGTTTTTTCCTAGGGTTTTGTCCTTTTCCCTTACTCGGAACATATTCCTTTGTCTCCTCATTTTGCCTCTTTCTCTGTGTTTATGTCTGTCTATTACGTAGGTCAGCTATGTCTCCCAATCTTGGAGATGTGGCCTTACGTAAGAAATGTCTTATGAGGCCCTGAAGTGTGCTTCTCTCTTGTCACCCATTCCAAATGTTCCAGGAGTGTCCCCTGGGTGGGCTACATGTGTCCTTCTTTATGGCAGGATTGCTCTTTCTGCAGGTGCCCATGGAGGCTTGGCTGTCCCCAAGGCCAGCTGGTTGTAATGCTCAGCTGTATGTGACTGCTATGGTCTTTTCCATAACTTTATCAGGTGTGGGGAACCCAAGAACAGTTGGCTCCAAGGTCTAAGAGCACATTCACATTGCAGTTTTTCTAAGTGAGTAGGCCCGCAGGGTGTCTGGTTGCTAGCCTCAGGGGCTTACAATTGCTGCAGACCTCCATCCTGCAAGGCTGTTTTCAGCTCTCTTAGGGTTGCAGCTGAGTGACGCCAGCACTAGGCATGAGAGCATCCCATTGTTTCAGGCTTGGAAGGTGGGGCTGATCCCCTATGTGACCATTTGAAAAGCACACGTCTGCTGCAGCTGAAGGGCCCCACTGCTCACAGGGCCACACATGCTGTCAACACAGCCCTGCCCCATGTGTATGCCCCAACCCACTAAAGTGGACTCAGTCACCCCAGTGCAGAGGCCCCACACACTCCACCAATGCAGGCCTGCCCCTCATGTACACCCTGCCCTGCAGAGGTGGACCCACTTGCCTGGTTGCAGAGGTTTGAGGCGCCCATCTATGTGGGCTCACAAGTTGCCTGAGGACTTGCTCTTGGGTAGGGCCAGTCCCTATGGTGGGCTGCCTGCCCTGGCTGAGCTGGATTCAATCAATGCTCAAGTGGGTGGGGCAAACCCCTGCTCTAACAGGCCAGGGGAAGAACTCCAATGGCATCTGCCAGTGTTAGTGTCAGTATGCCTGTACTAGGTCACAATAATGGCTGCCAAAGTCTCAGTCCCTGGAGAGGTCTCACCTCTCACCAAGATGCACCCAGGGCCTATCAGGTGAGTCTCTTTTCACCAAAGGACTGTGCACCTTTCTTTCTTGTGATTTTATTTTATTTTTTTTTATTATTTTTTTTTTTTGTGGGGAAGACCAGCCCTGAGCTAACATCCGTCGCCAATCCTCCCCTTTTTGCAGAGGAAGACTGACCCTGGGCTAACATCCGTGCCCATCTTCCTCCACTTTATATGGGATGCCGCCACGGCATGGCTGACAGGCAGTGCGTCGGCGGGCACTCGGGATCCGAACTCGCGAACTCCGGGCTGCCAAGTGCGGACTAAACCGCTGCGCCACCGGGCGGCCCCCTTTCTTGTGATTTTAGATTGCTTTCTGAAATGAGTGAATTTGTGTGTGGGCCCTTTAAGAGCAGGCTTTTTCCCCCTTATGTCTGATAGACTTCCTGGGGTTATTCCCCACTGTAGTTAATAGCCAGCAAAGCCAGGTATTATGACACTTGTTTCAATTGTGCTGGGTCCAAAAGTTGCTTATGGTGGTAACCATCCCCCGCTCAGATCCCCCACTCCTCCAGAGAAGACTTCCTACCATAAGGTTGATCCTGGCCCACTGTGAAGCATTGTGGCTAGAAGGTGGCTTTGTTCTCTCCAGAAAGGAATTTCTGCCTCTTCCACCTCAGTCAGCACTGTCCCTTGTGGGGGTTATTTTTATCCAGTTTTCCATTCTCTTTTAGGGGTAATTGTTCCAAGAGTAGTTGTAAATTCATTGTGTCTGTGGGAGGAGGTGAGTTCAGAGTCTGCCTACACCACCATTTTGACATTGTCCTCTGTCTCTCCCCCTTTGAGCTACAACTAATTGCACATTCATTGACCAACAGAGGACACCCACACAGCACAAGAGGATGCCTGAGAGACCCATGCAGCTATACATCTGAGGGTGGATGGACTCGGCCTTTGAGAAGTAGTGGAGATAAGTGAGCACTCTCCAACCATTCCCTGGCACCCCTGTGCATATGTGCAAATGCTTCCCTGGCCAGGAGCACCCAAAGTGCCACTGTGTTCCTGCAAGGGGGAATATGCCTTGGCATGGCTGTAAGAAGAGGCAGAGGCATCCCTGAGCCCATGCATGAACATTTTCCCAGCTGGTGGGGGAGCCCACCATGCTGCTCTGGTCCCAACAAGTAGCCCAGCCTCAGACCTCACAAAGCCCTGACCCCCAAGTACAGTGGATGGCACAACCATAAGAAGAGGTGGCAGCAGATCTATGCATGTGTGCAGACACTTTCTCACCCAGTGGGAGTGCTTATAGTACTACTGCAGCCCACAAGTGGGAACACACCTCAACATGACTGTAAGAAGAAGCAGCAGAAGCCCTCAGCCTGTGCATGAACACTTTCACAGCTAGTGGTAGCACCCACTGTAACCCCACAACTTCCAGCAGATGGAGTGGGATCAGAAACACAGCTCCTGCTTTCCCCCAGCAGTAGCAGGTGGAATTTGTGATCAGATACTACCACAAATGTGCCAGTAAAGGATTAGTTCATCAAACACCATGAGAAACTACAGCAACAATTCAGACCAGAAGGAAAATGATGTGTCCATAATCTAACCCTGAAATCACAGAAATTTACAATCTAAATGACAGAGAATTCAAAATAGCTGTTGTAAAGAAACAATGAGTTATAAGAAAACTCAGAAAGACAGTTCAAAGAGCTCAGGAATAAAATTAATGAGAAGAAGGAATACTTCACCAAAGAGATTGAAATTATAAAAACAAAACAAGCAGAAATTATGGATATGAAGAGCACAATTAATGAGATAAAAATAATCTAGAATCCTTAAAAAATAGAGCTGACATTATGGAGGAAAGAATTAGTAATTTGGAGGATAGAAATATAGAAATGCTTCAGGTGGAGGGGGAGAGAAATAAGATTTTTAAAACAACGAAGAATTCTTTGAGAAATATCTGACTCAATCAGGAAAAACAACATAAGGGTTATAGGTATTCCACAGGGAGGAGAGAAGGAGATAGGAGCAGAGAGCTTGTTCAAAGCAATAAGCAGAGACTTCCCAAACCCGGGGAAGGAACCAGAATACAAATACACGAAGCCAATAGAAGTCCTAATTACATCAATGCAAAAAACCTTCTCCAAGGCATAAAATAGTGAAACTGGCAAAATCAACAACAAAGAAAAAGTATTAAGGGCAGCAACGCAGAAGAAAATAAACTACAAGGGAACCCCAATCAGACTTTCAGTAGATTTCTTGGCAGAAACATTGCTGACCAGGAGAGAGTGGAACAATATATTCAAAATGCTGAAAGACAAAAACTTTCAGCGAAGAATACTCTACCCAGCAAAACTATCCTTCAGATATGAGGGAGGAATAAAAGCTTCCCCAGATTAAAGTTGAGAGAGTTCATCACCACTAGACCTCCCCTACAAGAAATGATCAAGTATACCCTCATACCTGAAATAAAAAGGCAAAGCTCTACAAAGATTTGAGCAAACA
Organism: Tapirus indicus; assembly: GCA_031878705.1. Lineage (NCBI taxonomy): Eukaryota > Metazoa > Chordata > Mammalia > Perissodactyla > Tapiridae > Tapirus > Tapirus indicus. The sequence goes on along the minus strand of CM062922.1, from coordinate 122,034,215 downwards.
GATAAATAGACAACATCAGAAAACTGCAGCTCTTTTTCAGAACAGGGTAGATAATCATAACTTAAAAGATAAGGGGAAAGAAAGCACCAAAAGTAACTATAAATACTTCAACTTAGTCACAAACTCACAACACAAAACAGAATAATTTGTGACAACAAGAATTGAGAAGGGGAAGAGGAAAAAGATGGAACCTGCTTAGGCTAGTGGAGATAAGAAGCTATTAGAAAATGGACTGCCTCATCTATGAGATCTTTTATACAAATCTCATGATAAGCACTAAATAAAAAAACAGAACAGAGCCACAATTCATAAAAAAGGAGAAAACAACCAAAATGAAATGGCAATCAGAAATACAAAGGAAGAGAAACAATGGAAATCTAGAACAACCAGAAAATAAGAGACTAAATGGCAGCATTCAGCCTTCATGTATCAATAATCACTCTAAATGTAAATGGATTGACTTCTCCAATCAAAAGAAACAGAGTAGTTGGATGAATTAAAAAATGAGACCCAACGATATGCTGCCTTCAGGAAACATCTCAGATCTTAAGATATACATAGGCTCAGAGTGAAGGGATGGAAGATGATACTTAAGCAAATGGCAAGCAAAAAAAAGTAGGTGTTGCCATACTTATATCAGACAAAGCAGACTTCAAGATAAAAAAGACAATAAGAGACAAAGAGAGACAGTATATGATGATAAAAGAGACATTCCACCAAGAGGATATAACACTTATAAGTATATATGCACCTAACACAGGAGCACCAAAGTACATAAAGCAACTATTGACAGACCTAAAGGGAGAAATTAAGAGCAACACAATAATAGTAGGGGCCCTCAACACCCCACTTACATCACTGGATAGATCATCCAGAAAGAAAATCAATAAGGAAATAGTGGATTTAAATGAAACACTTGATCAGATGGACTTAATAGACATAGAGAGAGCATTCCATCCCAAAACAGCAAAATACACATTCTTCCCAAGTGCACATGGAATATCCACAAAGATATACCATATGTTGAGAAACAAAGCAAGCCTCAAAAAGATTAAGAAGATTGAAATCATCTCAAGCATCTTTTCCAACCACAATGCTATGAAACTAGAAATCAACTACAAGAAAAAAGCTGGGGAAGTCACAAATATGTGGAGACTAAACAACACAGTACAGAACAACCATTGGATCAATGAAGAAATCAAAGGAGAAATTTAAAAATACCTGGATACAAGTGAAAATGAAAATACAACATTCCAACTATTATGGGATGAAGCAAAAGCAGTTATAAGAGGGAAATTCATAGCAATACAGGCCCACCTCAACAAACAAGAAAAATCTAAAATAAGTAATCTTAAACTACACCTAACAAAACTAGAAAAAGAGGAACAAAGCCCAAAAAGAGCAGAAGAAGGGAAATAGAAAAATTAGAGCAGAAATAAATGAAATAGAGACTAAAAATACAGTAGAAAGGATCAATGAAACTAAGAGCTGGTTCTTTGGGATGATAAATAAAAGTCACAAACCCTTAGCCAGATTCACTAAAAAAAAAAAAAAAGAGAGAGAGAGAGAGAGAGAGAGGAAGCTCAAATACATAAAATTAGAAATGAAAGAGGAGAAATTACAACAGATCCCACAGAAATGCAAAGGATTATGAGAGAATACTATGACACACTATATGCCAACAAATTGGATAACCTACAAGAAATGGACAAATTCATAGACTCATACAACCTCCCAAAACTGAATCAAAAAGAAATAGATAATCTGAATAAACCAATCACAAGTAACAAGATGGAAGCAGTCATTGAAAACCTCTCAAAAAACAAAAGTCCAGGGCCAAATGGGTTTTCTGGAGAATTCTACCAGACATTCAAAGAAGATTTTATACCTATCCTTCTCAAACTATTCCAAAAAATTGAAGAAGATGGAACACTTCCTAACTCATTCTATGAGGCCAACATTACCCTTATACCAACATCAGGCAAGGACTGCACAAAGAAGGAAAATGACAGGCCAATATCACTGATGAACATAGATGCAAAAATCCTCAACAAAATATTGGCAAACTGAATACAGCAATATAGTAAAAGGATCATACACCATCATCAAGTGGGATTGATACCAGGGACACTGGAATGGTTCAACATCTGCAAATGAAACAATGTGATACACCACATTAACAAAATGAGGAATAAAAATCACATGATCATCTCAATAGATGCAGAGAAAGCATTTGACAAGATCCAACATCCATTTTTGATAAAAACTCTTAATAAAATGGGTATAGAAGGAAAGTACCTCAACATAATAAAGGCCATATATGACAAACCCATAGTCAACATCATACTTAGTGGTGAAAAACTGAAAGCCATCCCTCTGAGAACAGAAACAACGTAAGGATGACCACTCCTATTCAACAGAGTACTGGAGGTTTTGGCCAGAACAATTACACAAGAAAAAGAAATAAAAGGAATCCAAATTGGAAAGGAAGAAGTGAAACTCTCACTGTTTGCAGATGACGTGATTCTATATATAGAAAACCCTGAAGAATCCATGAGAAACTATTAGAAATAATCAACAACTATAGCAAAGTGGCAGGGTACAAAATCAACTTACAAAAATCAGTTGAATTTCTATACACAAATAACAAATTAGCAAAGAGAGAACTCAAGAATAAAATCCCATTTACAATTGCAGCCAAATGAATAAAATATCCAGGAATTATCTAGAAATAAAATATCTTGGAATAAAATATCTTGGTTAAAATTTTAACCAAGGAGGTGAAAGACCTATACACTGAAAACTATAAGATATTATTGAAAGAAATCAAAGAAGACATAAAGAAATGGGAAGATACTCCATGCTCATGGATTGGAAGACTAAACATAGTTTAAAAGTCCATATTGCCTAAAGCAATCTACAGATTCAATGTAATTCCAATCAGAATCCCAATGACATTCTTCAGGGAAATAGGACAAAGAATCCTAAAATTTATATGGAACAGCAAAAGACTCTGAATAACCAAAGCAATACTGAGAAAAAAAGAGCAAAGCTGGAGGCATCACAATCATAATTTCAAAATATACTGCAAAGGTATAGTAATCAAAACAGCATGGTACTGGTGCAAAAACAGAGACACAGATCAGTGGGACAGAACTGAAAGCCCAGAAATAAAACCACACATCTATGGACAGTTAATCTTCAACAAAGGAGCCAAGAACATGCAATGGAGAAAGGAAAGTCTCTTCAATAAATGGTGTTGGGAAAACTGGACAGCCACATACAAAAGAATGAAAGTAGACCATTATCTTACACTATGCACAAAATTTAACTCAAAATAGATTAAAGGCTTGAATGTAAGACCTGAAACCATAAAACTCCTAGAAGAAAATATAGGCAGTATGCTCTTTGACATAGGTCTTAGCAGCATATTTTCAAATGCTATGTCTACTCACACAAGGCAAACAAAAGAAATAATAAATGAGACTATATCAGACCAAAAAGCTTCTGCAAGGCAAAGGAAACCATGAACAAAATGAAAAGACAACACACCAACTGGAAGAAAATATTTGCCAATCACATATCTGACAAGGAGCTAATTTCCAAAATATATGAAGATCTCATACAACTCAACAACAACAAAAAAACCAACCCAATCAAAAAAATAGGCAGAGGATACGAACAGACTTTTTTCCTAAGAAGATACAAAGATGGCCAACAGCATGTGAGAAGATGTTCTACGTCCCTATTTATTAGGGAAATGCAAATCAAAACTATAATGAGATATCACGTTTCACCTGTCAGAATGGCTATAATTACCAAGATAAAAAATAACAAATGTTGGAGAAGATGAGGAAAAATGGAACCCTCATACCCAGCTGGCAGTAATGCAAACTGGTGTGGCCACTATGGAAAACAGTGGAGACTTCTCAAAAAATTAGAAATAGAAATACCGTACAATTCAGCTTTCCCACTACTGGGTATTTATCCAAAGAACTTGAAATCATCAATTCAGAGATTTATTCACCCCTACATTCATTGCAGCATTATTCACAATAGCCAAGACATGGAAGCAACCAAAGTGCCCATCAACTGATGAATGGATACACACAATGGAATACTACTCAGCCATAAAAAAGACAAAACCGTCCCATTTGCAACAACATCAATGGACCTTGAGGGTATGATGTTAAGTGAAATAAGCCAGACAGAGAAAGACAAATCCTGCATGATTTCACTCATGTATGGAATATAACAAATACATGGATAAAGAGAACAGATTAGTGGTTACCAGGGGGGAAGGGGGTTGGGAGGTGGTGAAAGGTGTAAAGGGACACATATGTAGAGTGATGGACAATAATTAGACTACTTGAGGTGACCACGATTAAGTCTACTCAGAAATTGATAAACAAAAATGTACACCAGAAATTACACAATGTTATAAACCATTATGATCTCAATAAAGTTACTGGGGAAGAAAAAGACAAATATGTGCCATTTCCAACAATATGGATGGACCTTGAGGGTAGGATGTTAAGTGAAATAAGCCAGACAGAGAAAGGCAAACACTGCATGATTTCACTCATATGTGGAAGGTAAACAAACACATGGAGAAAGAGAACAGATTAGTGGTTACCAGAGGGAAAGCGGCTGGGAGGATGGGTGAAAGGGGTAAAGGCGCACATATGTTTGGTGACAGATAAAAATTAGACTATTTGTAGTGAGCAACATGCAATCTACACAGAAACTGATAATAATGTACACCTGAAATTACACAGTTATAAACCATTATGACCTCAATAAAATAATTGAATAAAAAGAAAACACACAAATATGGAATAAAATGACAAAAACAGGAATTAAAACAAAGAAATTTCCATACCCAGATGATTTTACTGGAGAATTGTACCAAGCATTTAAGGAATTAACACCCAATCTAAATAACCTTTACAGAAAAAATAGAAGAGCAGAGAATATTTTCCAAATCACTTACAAGGATAATATTACCCTGATATCATGATAAGACAGGCACAGAAAGAAAAGAAACTACACACCAAAATCCCTGAAGAACATAGATTCAATGTCCTCAACAAAATATTGACATGTCCAATCCAGCAATATATGAAAATAATAATACATCATGACCAAGTGGAATTTATCTTGGGAATGCAAGCCTTGTTCAACTGTCAAAAATTAATCAATGGAAGTGATATCAGCAAGATGGCATAGCAGGAAGAGCTAGACCCTTCTTACCCCTACAAATGCACAGATACAGCAACAATACAGAGACATATTCCCCTTGTGAGAAGTACAGAACTTAATTAAAAGACTCCTGCCCTCCAGGCAAATGAGAAACTAGGCTCACTGAAGCCAACACAGAGATTCAGGACACTCTCTTGCCAGCATATGTTCCCCTGGAACAGTGCCATTGGATATGATATGATATAGAAGAGACTCCTAGCTCCCAGCTTTGCCCAGGGGAGAGAAAGTGCTGATTGATGCATCCAGAACCCCAATTTTTCCAAGTGGACTTCCCAGAAGTCTGGTTTTGTATTGCCAATCTTAGAGCTTTAATGGATCTGGAAGAGTGTGGCCATGTGGGGGGAACAAAAATGGATATTTGAACTGGTAGATGCCATAGTGCCTACTCCCTACCTAGCAAAGATACAGCAGATAAAAAACCCAGCTCTCAGATTTCCCCTAGAAAGAGAAACAGTTGATCCATATGCCAAATACCCCAGCTTCTCTGGGGCTGCCCAAATATCTGCTACCTGTCTTGGCAGTCTTGGTGGTCTGATGGTTCTAGCTCAGTTTAGCCACCTGGTAGAGAAAGGAGATGGTGGCTTAGACAGATAGACACCATAAATTCTTCCTCTGGCTCAGTACAGAGGGAGCAGAGAAAAACCACAGCCACCTGCTTCTCCCTGGGGTAAGAAAGAGTTGATAGAAGCCCCCAGGATTTCTGGCTGGGCTGATTTGGAGGAATCTTCTGTTTGGTATCAGTCTGTGAAGAGTGGAAGAGGTGCTTGCTTTGTCTAATGTGCAGACACCAACACAGAGAGTCAAGAAAAATGAAGGATCAGGCAAAGATATTCCAAACAAAAAAAACAATATGTCTCCAGAAAGTGACCCTAATGAAACAGAGTTATATAATGTACCTGAGAAAGAATTCAAAATATTTTTCATAAAGATGCTCACTGAAGTAAGAGTAATGCATGAACAAAGTGAGAATTTCAAGAAAGATATAGAAAAAATTTTAAAGAACCAAATAAAAGTCATGGAGGTGAAGAAAACACAATAAGTGAGCTGAAAAATTCACCAGAGGTGTCCAACAGCACACTAAATAAAGTACAAGAAAAAGTAAATGAAATCCAAGATAGGTCAGTGGAAATCAGTCAGAGGATAAAAAATTAAAAGGAATAAAAAAGAATGAAGAAAGCTTAAGAGACTTATGAGATATGCTCAACCAGATCATTATAAGCATTATGGGATTCCCAGATGAAGAAGAGTGAGAAAGGATCAGAAAGCTTATTCCAAGAAATAATGGCTAAAACAACTCAGATCTAAGAAAATAAAAGGACATTCAGATCCAAGAAGCCCAAAACACACCGATAATATAAACCCAAAAATCTACACAATGGCACATTATAATCAAATTGTCAAAAGTCAAAGACCAAGAGGGAATTGTGAAAGCAGCAAGAGAAAAGCTACCTATGTGCGAGAGAACCCTCATAAGAATACCAATGGGCTTTTCACCATAAACCTTGCAGGCCAAAAGACAATGGGATAAGATATTCAAAATGCTGAAATAAGAAAAAATCATAGTACCAAGAAAAATATACCAGGCAAAACTGTCCTTCAAAAATGAAGGAGAGAAAAGGACTTTCCTTGACAAAGAAAATATGAGGGGGCTTGGCCTGGTGGTGTAGTGGTTAAGTTTGCACACTCTGCTTCAGGCCTGGGGTTTGCAGGTTCAAATCCTGGGCATGGGCTGACACACTGATCATCAAACCATGCTGTGGAGGCGTCCCACATACGAACTAGAGGAAGATGGGCACAGATGTTAGCTCAGGGCCAATCTTCCTCACCAAAAAAAAAAAAGAAAATATGAGGGAGTTCAACACCATAAGACTTGCCTTTCAAGAAAGAAATGCTAAAGGGGGTTCTCCAAGTTAAAATGAAAGGACGCTAAATAACAAAATAATAGCATAAAAAAGTATGAAACTTGGTTGAAAATGTAAACATACAGACAAATAAAGACTACTGTATTACTGTAATGGTAGGTGGTACATCAATTTTAATTCCAGTAAAAAGAAAAATGTATTAAAAATAAGCATAACTAAAAAATATGTTTAAATATACACAACATAAATAGATGTAAATTATGACAATGATAACATAAAATGTGAAGAAAGAAGAAGTTAAAGTACAGAGTTTTCTATGCAATTAAACTTATGTGGTAATAAGCTTAAAATAGACTGTTATAGGAGAGTGACATTACCAAGATGGTGACATAGGTCATTCCTGACCTCACTCTCCCTCACAAGAAAAGCAATTAACATCTATTCAAGAACAAGACACAACTGAGAGAATCCTAGAACAGGAGGGTGAGGCTGAAGCACCCACTTGCACCTCAAAGACCAAGATAGTCTGTATTAGAAGGGTAGGACAAGCAGCTATACATCAACCACATTGCCCCTCCCCCAGGACTGGGTATCACCACTTGGAGAGGTCTCCTCTGAGCCTTCAATTTCTCCAGTGGGAGAAGAGAACCCAGGGGGGACAACCAGCCCCCCAGCATTGTGGGCTTGTTTGTGGGAGCCCCTACTCTGATCTCATAGCATGGGATTGCAGGGGAATCTGTGGGCCTCAGCCACTGGGAATCTGACTGTTATGGAGAAGGGGTTAGGGACTTGCAACAACCGGCACATAGATCTCGGCAGACTGAGTTCATACCTGCAGTGCCCAACTAGTAATCCAAACTAGCAGATTTGCTCATCTGTAGAACCAAATCAGGGGTGCACTCTGACCAGGGAGCTTGGCGGGATGCAGATCTGCCTAATTTATATCCTCAAACAAGGAGTTTTGCTGGCCCTAGAGCCTGGTTTGCCAACCTCCAAGAAAGATTCTGTGTCACAGCCTCATCCACAGTGAAGAGTGTTTTCCAGCCCCATTTGACCAGAAGGGCTTACAAAAGCAACTGAAAGCTGTGTGACCCAGTGGCACTCAAATCAAGAGAAGGACACAGAAAGCTGATAGTTTGCAGTGTACCACCAGTGGGCCTGTTTTTCCAGGGAACTTGGAGTGTGGGTCAACTTGAGTTAAGACAACAAACATCTTTACCAGTCTTAGAGCTGCTTCTCTTGCTGCCCCCAGGCAGAGAATCCATTTTGTAACCACACTCATCGCTGAATACAACATTCAGCTTGTCTGACCAGGAAACATAACCAGAGCACATGAGAAGCTGTGTAGCCCATTCAACAGCCCTACATACAGTGGCACTTCAACAGAGAGCACAGCCTGTGGCTTCCCCCATCTGCAGACCAAAACCAGTGGCCTCACATGACCAGGGAAATCAGTGCACACTCAAGCCTGATTTGAGCCCCCAAAGAACAAGTTGTACAGGCCCTGGGCCCTGGCCTTCTTCTCTGTCATGGCAGGGAAGCTAACCCTTAGTTCTATTTACTTCTAAAGGTAGTACCCAGTCCTGACGATTTAGGAAGCCAGAGAATTCAGGCAATCATGGAGCCCATCCTAGCCTTACTTGGGTAGGGATCAAAGTCAGCAGTCCTATCCAGCTGTTCCCAGCCAGTGGCACATCCTTACATCCCCATCCTCAGAGCTCAAAGAGTTGCCTAATCCCCAAATAGACTATAATATCAGGCCACACCTGTACAAAGACTACCAGCAGACACACCAAGACACCAAAACTAAGCTGACTGGTGAAGAACTGTCTCTGCCAAAGCAAACCTGTAAAGTCCAGAAGAAGAGCCTGATTACTCAAATGTGGAGATACCAAAAAAAAAGGAAGAAATCAAGGATCATGAAAAATCAGGTGAATATGACACCACCAAAGAAAATTAATAAAATCCAATAACTGACCCTAAAGAAATGGAGATCTGTGAACTGTTAGAAAAAGAATTCAGAATCATCCTCTTAAGAAAGTTTAGTGAATTATAAAAAAAAAAAAACAGACAACTAAACAAAATTAGGAAAGCAATCCATGAGCAAAATGAGAAGTTTGACAAAGAAATTGTAACCACCAAAATACCAAACAGATATCCTAGAGTTGAAAAATACAACAACTGAACTAAAGTATTCAATAGAGAGTTTCAAAAGTAGACTTGACCATGCAGAAGAAAGAATCACTGACCTGGAGGATAGAATATTGGAAATTATTGAGTCAGAGGAGTAAAAAGAAAAACAAAAAAGAGTAAAGAAAGACTACAAGAATAATGGGACACAACAAAAAGAGAAGATATTTGCATTTTATGAATTCCAGAAGGAGAAGAAAAAGAGAAAAGGACAGAAAATATATTTAAAGCAATAATGGCTGAAAACTTCCCAAACCAAGGGAGAAAAATGGACAGCTGAATCCATGAGACCCAAAAGAACCCCAAATAGGTAGAACCAAAACAGGGCTACACTGAGACACATTATAATTAAATTGTCAAAATCAAAGACAAAGAAAAAAATTCAAGAGCAGAAAGAGAAAAGAGAAGTTACATACAAGGGGACTCTCACAAGACAATCAGCAGATTTTTCACCAGAAACTTTGCAGGCCAGGAGAAAAAGGAATGACATATTCAAATTATTGAAAGAAGATATCTGTCAACCAACAATTCTATACCTGGTGAAGTTGTCTTTCAGAAACAAAGGTGAGATAAAGGCTTTCCTGAACAAACAAAAGTCGAGGGAGTTTATTGCCACCAGACCTATCTTATAAGAAATATTAAAAGGAATTCTTCAAGTAGAAGTAAAGGAATGCCAATTAACATTATAAAAACACAAAAAGGAAGCATAAATCTCATTGAATAGTAAATATATAGTCATAGGTTCCACAATATGGTAATAGTGGTGCATAACTCACATACAACTCTAGTGTAAAAGTTAAAACAAAAACAGCAAAAATAACGATAAAAGCAATAATCTGTTATTAGTTACACAATATAGAAAATATGTAAACTGTAACAGCTGAACCTAAAATGTGAGGAGGAGAAGAAGGAAAAGTGTAAAGTACCTGAATTCTTTGAAGTTAAGTTGTTATAAGATTCAAATAAGGTGTTATAGTTTAAGATATTTTATGTAAGCCTTCTGGTAATCACAAGGAAAAATCTTGGAGTAATTATGCAAAAGAACACAATAAAGAAGTCAAAGCATACTGATACCAAAAGACAGCAAAACCCCAAAAAAGACAGCAGGCTAAGAAACAAGAAACAATGGATTTACAAAACAATCAGAAAACAATGAACAAAATGGCAATAGTAAGTCCTCACCTATCAATAATTACTTTAAATGTAAATGTATTAAATTCTCCAATGAAATGACATAGCCAATCCAAATGGCTATATGGATTTAAAAAACAAGATCCAACAGTATGCTCCTACAAGAGATTCACAATAGTCTTAAAGACACACATAGACTGAGGGTAAAGGGATGGAAAATGACATCAAGCAAATGGTAATGAAAAAGAAGCAGGAGTAGCTGTACTTTTATCAGACAAAATGGACTTTAAAGTAAAAATGGGAAAAAGAGACAAAGAATGTCATTATATAATGATAAAGGGGTCAATACATCACGAAGATATAACAATTGTAAATATTTATGCACCCAACATTGGAGCACCTAAACATACAAAGCAAAAAATAACAGAGCTAAAAAGGGAAATAAACAGTATTACAATAATAGTTGGGGACTTTAATTCACTACTCTCAACAATGGATAGCTCATCCAGACAAAGAATCAATAAGGAAGCAGTGGATTTCAAGAACACTATAGACCAAATGGACCTAACAGACATATACAGAACATTTTATTCAACAAGAGCAGAATACACTTTCTTCTCAAGTGCACATGAACATGAATAGACCTATCTTAGACCACAAAACAAGTCTTAGCAAATTCAGGAAGACTGAACTCACATCAAGTGTCTCTTTGACCACAATGGCATGAAATTAGAAATCAATAACAAGAGAAAAACTAAAAAGTTCATGAACATATGGAAATTAGACAACATTCTCCTGAAGAACCAATGGATCAAAGAAGAAATTAATGGGGAAATAAAGAAGTTTCTTGAGACAAAAGAAAATAGAAACACAAGATACTGGAATTTATGGGATGGAGCAAAGGCAGTTCTAAGAGGGAAGTTCATAGCAGTACACAACTACATTAGGAAGGAAAAAGATCCCAAATAAACAACCTAACTCTACACCTTAAGGAACTAGAAAAAAACAAACTGAGCCCAAAGTTCACAGAAGAAAGGAAATAATAAAGATCAGAGCAGAAATAAATGCTATAGAGAAGAGAAAAACAATAGAAAAGACTAACTAAACTAAGAGTCAGTTCTTTGAAAAGATAAACAGAATTGACAAACTCTTAGCTAGACTAACCAAGGTAAAAAGAAAAAAGACATAAATCAATAAAATTATAAATGAAAAGGGAGACATTAAAACTGATACCACAGAAATTAAAAGGATCATAAGAGGCTACTATGAGCACCTATGCACCAAATGTCTGGACAACCTATAGGAAATGGAAAAATTCTTAAAAATATACAACTTACACAGATTGAATCAGAAAGAAACAGAAAATCTGAATAGACCAATTAATAGTTAGGTGATTGAATCAGTAATCAAAAATCTCCCAACAAATAAAAGCCTAGGACCAAAAGGCTTCGTGGGTGAATTTTTACAAAACATTTAAAGAAGGATTAACAACAATCCTTCTCAAACCCTTCCCAAAAAGTGAAGAGGAGGAAACACTCCCAAACTCATTTTATGAGGCCAGCATTACCCTGGTATCAATACCAGAAAAGGACACTACTAAAAAGAAGCCTAAAAGCCAATATCTCTGATGAATATAGAGGCAAATATCCTCAATAAAATACTAACAAACCACTTTCAGTAGCAAACTAAAAAGATCATCCACCACCATCAAATGGGATTTATCACTGGGATGCAAGGATGTTTCAACATATGCAAATCAATCAGTATGATACATCATATTAATAAAATGAAAGAAAAGAATCTTATGTTCATCTCAATAGATGCGGAAAAGCATTTGTCAAAATTAAACATCCATTCATTTAAAACTCTTACAAATAAGGCATAGAAGGAACATATTTCAACATAATAAATATGACAAGTCCACAGGTGACATCATACTCAATAGTGAAAGATTGAAAGCTTTTCCTCTAAGTCACGAACCAGACAAGGGTGCCCACTCCCACCATTCCTATTCAACATAGTACGGGAAATCCTAGCTAGAGCAATCAGGCATGAAAAATAAATAAAAGGTATCAAAATTGAAAAGGAGGAAGCAAAATTGTCTCTATTTGCAGCTGACATAATTTTACATACAGAAAACCCTAAAGACTCAACCAATAACTGTTAGATCTACTCTATGAATTTAGTAAAGTTGCAAGATACAAAATTAACATACAAAAATCAGTAGCATTTCTATACACTAACAACAAAATTTCTGAAAAAGAAATAAAGAAATTGATCCTATTTACAATAGCATCAAAAACAATAAAATACTTTGGAATAAATTTAACCAAGGAGGTGAAAGATTACACTAAAAACTACAAAACACTGATGAAAGAAAGCAAGGAATACACAAATAAATGGAAAGATATTCTGTGTTTATGGATTAGAAGAATTAATATAGTTAAAATGTCAATACTACCGAAAGTCATCTATAGATTCAGTGCAATATCTATCAAGATTCCAAGGGCATTTTTTACAGAAGTAGAAAAAATATTTCTAAAATTTATATGGAGCCACAAAAGACCCTGAATAGCCAAAGAAATCCTGAGAAAAGAGAACAAAGCAGGAGGTATCACACTTCTCGATTTCAAGATATACTATAAAAATATAGTCCTCAAAACAGTATGGCACTGGCCTAGAAACAGACAGGTACACCAATGGAATAGAATCAAGAGCCCAGAAATAAACCCAAGTATATATGTGCAACTAATATATGACAATGGATCCAAGAACTCAATGGAGAAAAGACAGTCTCTTCAATAAATGGTGCTGGAATAATTGCATGTTCATATGTAAAAAAGTAAAACTAGACCTATATCTCACTCCACTGGCAAAAATTAACTCGAAATGGATTAAAGTCTTAAATGTAAGACATGAAACTCTAGAAGAAAACATGGGAACAAAGCTCCTTGACATGAGTCTTGCTAATAATTTTTTGGATATGACATCTAAAGCACAAGCACCAAAACCAAAAATAAACAAGTGGGGCTACATCAAACTAAAAAGCTTCTGCACAGCAAAAGAAACCATCAACAAAGTGAAAAGACAACCTACAGAATGGAAAAACATATTTTCAAACCATATATCTGATAATGAGTTAATATCCAAAACACGTAACTCATACAACTCAATAGCAAAAAAAGCAAATAATCCACTTAAAAAATAGGCAAAGGACCTGAATGGACATTTCCCCAAGAAGATATATGAAAGGCCAACAGGTACATGAAAAGATGCTCAACATCACTAGTCATTATGGAAAATCAAATTAAAACCATGACAAGTTATCTCCTCATGCCTGTTAGAATGGCCATCATCAAAAAGACAAGTGATAAGTGCTGGTGTGGATGTGCAGAAAAGGGAACCCTTGTGCACTGACGGTGGGATTGTAAATTGGCAGAGTCACTATGGGAAACAGTATGGAGGATTCTCAAAAAATTAAAAACAGAACTGTCATATGATCCAACAAGTCCACTTCTAGGACTACATCTAGAAGAAACAAAGACAGTAATTCAAAAAGATACCTGAACTCCCATATTCATAGCAGTGTTATTTACAATAGCTAAGACATGGAAACAACCTAAGTGTCCATCAGTGGATGAAGGGATGAAGGGATGAAGAAGTTGTGGTATATATATACAATGGAACATTTTTCAGGCAAAAAAAATCAGATAATTCTACCATTTGTGACAATATGGATGGACCTTGAAGGCGTTATGCTAAGTGAAATAAGTCAGACAGAGAAAGACAAATACTGTTCAATCTCATCTATATGTGAAATCTAAAAAAAATTAAAATTAAAAAAACCAAAAGTCATAAAAAAAGAGATCAGACTTGTGGTTACCAGAGGCAGAAGTTTGAGGGGAAGGGGAATTTGAAGAAGGAGGTCAAAAGATATGAACTTCCAGCTATAAGACACATGAGTACTAGGGATTTAATGTACAAAATAATGGCTACAGCTAACACTGCTGTATAATATATAGGAAAATTGTTGAGAGTAAAGCCTAAGAGTTCTCATCACAAAAAGAAAATTTCTTCCTTTATTCTTTTCATTGTATCTAAATGAGAGGATGGATGTTAACTGAACCTATTGTGGTAATCATTTCACAATATGTGTCAATCAAACCATCATGCTATATGCTTTAAACTTATACAGTGACGTATGTCAATTATTTCTCAATAAAACTAAAGACTGTTATAACCTACAAAATATTTAATGTAAGCCTCGTGGTAATTACAAAAAGGTACCTGGAGAAATGTCACAAAAGAAAGAGAGAAAGTCAAATTACATCAATACAAAAAATTTTAAAAAGCACAAAGGAGACAGGAAGAGAGAAAAGAGTAACAAAACAAGTAAAAGAATAATAGAAAACAATTAATGAAATGGCAATAATAAATCCTTCTGGATCAACAATTACTTAAATGTAAATGGATTAAATCCCCCAATCAAAAGACATAGAGTGGATGAACAAATTTTTAAAAAGAGATCCAAATATATGCTGTCTATGAGAAATTCATTTTAGATTTAAGGACACACATAGGTTGAAAGTGAAGTAAAGGAAAAAGATATCCCACGCAAATGGAAACCAAAAAAGAGCAGAGGTGGATATACTTACACCAGAAAAAATAGAGTTTATGTCAAAAATTGTGACAAGAGACAAAGAACATTATTTAAGAATAAAAGGGTCAATCCACCAGGAAGATATAACAATCTTAAATTTATATGCACCCAACATCAGAGCATCTAAATATATTCTAAAGTTTGATAGAACTGAAATGAGACATAAACAGCAATACAATGAGAGTAGGAGACTTCAATAACCCACTTTCAATAATAATTAGGACATCCAGAGAGATGATCAAAAACAAAGAGATGACCTGAACCACACTATAGACCAAGTGAACCTAATAGACATATACAAAATATTCCACTCAACAGCATCAGAATACACATTTCTCTCAAGCACACAAAGAATTTTCTTCAGGATAGATAACATATTAGGACGCAAAACAAATCTGAACAAATTTAGAAGATTGAAAATCTGCCAATTATCTTTTCTAACCAAAATAGAATAAAACTAAAAATCAATAGCAGAACAAAAACTTAAAAATTCACAAATATGTGGAAATTAAACAACACACTTTTGAACATCTATTGGATCAAAGGAGATAGCAAAATAGATCAGGGAATACCGTGAGACAAAACAACAACAACAACAACAATATACCAAAACATATGGAATGCAGCAGAAACAGTACTAAGAGAGATATTTATTGCAATAAATACCTGTATTAAAAAAAGATCTCAAATAAGCAATCTAGCATTACACCTTAAGAAGCTAGAAAAAGAACAATCTAATCCCAAAGTTATCACAACAAAGAAAATAAAGATTGGACCAGAAATAAATAAACTAGAAAATAAAAGATTGTTTATATATCAACAAAACTTAACGTTGGTTTTTTGAAAAGGTAAACAAAATAGAACAACACTTAGCTAGACTAACTAAGATAAAAAGAGAGAAGATAAAAAATAAAATCAGAAATGAAAGAAGAGATATAAAAACAATGCCACAGAAATAAAAAGGATCATAAAGGAGTACTGCCAGCCATTACACACCAAAAAACTGGATAAGCTAGAAGAAAAGGAAAGTTCCTAGAATATACAATTAGTAAGACTAAATCCTGATGGAATAGAAGTTCTTAACAGACTTATGGCTAGTATGGAGATTGAAATAGTAATCTAAAACCTCCCCACAAAGAAAAGCCCAGGACCAGAAGTCTTCACCGGTGAATTCTAGCAAATATTTAAAGAATTAATACCCATCGTTCTCAAACTCTTTCAAAAAAATGGAAGAGGAGGGAACAATTACAAACACATTTAATGAGGCCATCATTACCCTAGTACCAAAGCCAGACAAAAACACTAAAAGAAAAAAAAATAATGGCCCATATTCCTAATGAATACACTTGTAAAGATCTTCAAAAAATACAAGCAAACGGAATGCAAAAGTATATTAAAAAGAGCATACACCATGCAAAACTGGGATTTATTCCTGAGAGGCAAGGATGGTTCAACATATGCTAATCAATTAATGTGACACACCATATTAACAAAATTAAAATCACACGATTATCTCAATAGATGCAGAAAAAGCATTTCCCAAAATTCAGTATTCTTTCATGGTAAAACTCAACAAACTAAAAATAGGAGGAAAGTACTCCAACACAATGAAAGCTATATATGAAAATCTCATTGCTAACATCATACTCAATGGTGAAAAATGAAAACTTTTTCTCTAAGATCAGGAACAAGGCACAGAACCCCAGTCTGAGGTGACATCAGCAAGATGGAGGCCTAGGAGGTCCCAGTGCTCATCAGCCTCACAAAAACAATAAATAAACCCTACAAACTGATGAAAATAGTTCTGAGAAATCTCTGAACTACAACAAAGGATCAGCAGAAACCCTGCAGAGCTCAAAAACTGAGAATAGCCACATAGAAAAGCATAGGAAGCATTTATCTGTGCCTCCCACCCACCATCACCCCATCCAGAGCAGCTTGGCACCAATGTGGATTTACCTCTATGGAAGTAAAGCAGAAGAAGAGCAGGAGAACCCCAGCAAGTCTTACCACCATGGCTGTTTGCAGCCTTTGTTATTGAGGACCCCCACTGTCTACACCAATGCTGAACCCAGCTGACTGAGCTGCTGCCTGGAGTTCTTGCTGTGGTAAGAGCTGCCCCCAGGGGCACCAGTTGCTTCTGTGCCTCACTCTCTAGGGTTGGAATGCCACTTTGCCTTGACATCTATGAGACCTGAGCTGCTCTGTGCCCCACTCTGGGTCCTACATCAGGGCTTTTACCCACCATAACCATGGTGATGCTATTGCTGCTCTTCACCCTGCCCTCTGAGTCCCAAGCCAGCCAGACTTTGACCTTCCATAACAGAGGCTGCTTGCTGCTGCTCTGTGCCACATCCCTAGGTCCCAAGTCATGGCTTTGACCTGTCATTATCAGGGCCTAGCTACTGCTTCTCTTTGTCCCACACCCAGGTTCTAAGTCCAGTCCTTGCCCCTCCATAATGAGGGCCACACTGCTACTGCTTTGAGCCCTGCCCCCAGGTTGCAAGATGGGGCATTGACCCACCATTACTGGAACTGTCCTGCTGCTGCTCTGTATCCAGGCCTCTGGTCCAGTGCATGGTTTTAGTAGGCCATAACTGAGGCCATGCTGTTGCTGTTCTGTGGCTGCCTCTGGTATCTAAATTGTGGCTTTTACCTGCCATCCCTGGGCTGTGCTGCAGGAGCTCTGTACCCCCCACCCCCAGAGTGCTAAGTCACAGCTTTGATGTGAAATTATTGGTGCTACACTGCAGCTTCTCTGTACTCAGGCTCTGGGTCCCAAGATGGGGCTTTGACCTGCCATAACCTGGCCATGCTGCAGCTGCTCTGCACTCCACCTCAGGTCCTAAATTGCAACTTTGATCCATCATCACTGGGGCCATGCTGCTGCAGCTTTATGTCTTGTCCACTGGAGCCTGACCTGCTGCTGTTCTACAACTGCTCCATGTGTCCTAAGTTATGTCTTCAACCATCATCACTGGGATGGACTGCTATAGCACTCTGTCCCACCTCTGGGGTTCTAAGTCACGGCTCTGACCCACCATCAGTGGAGAAGAGCTGCTGCTGTTCTGTGACTGTCCCCTAGGGAAAGAGTCAGGAATTTGACCCACTATTCCCAGGTCAGGCTGCTACTGCACCCTGGACCCAGGCCATCGCTTCATCCTGACACCTCAAGGCCTGTGTTACTGCTTCATCCTTCTTCCTCAGGCCTAAGAAACTGTGATAAGCCACCAAGATGCAGACCCTAGTTCCATAAGATACCTGAACACTACTGTCCAGACCCTGTTGTCACCACTGCAGCAAGTACTCATGTGTCCCAGGACCCAAACACTGTGGTAGTTCCATGTGTGCCCAATCCCCGGACCCCAGCTCCACTGCCAGTCTGAGTGCTAGCACCCATATCTGTTGTGAATAATGATCCCCTTGGCTAGCACTTTCTCCCATGGTCAAAAAAAGGAAAAGAAGAGTACCCTAGCAGTCATTGCCTCCTAGGACCCCAATAGTCCTACCCACCACTGCCACCCACAGGAACTCCGCAGTATTGGCCAAAAACACCACCATAGGCCTTGCCAATGTTGACCTCAACTGATAGGCTACATGGAAACTAAATGGTTGTGCCCTCCCAGACCAGAGATCCTGCACTTCACGCAACCAGCACAGTTGCAGCCACCTTTAGGTGAAAGTATCTGCCCACCAAAGTCAACCCAAAAAGGCTGAAAGAGGTGACAACTCCCTCATATGCACAGACACCAGTGCAAGGGCATTGGAAACAATAAAAAGTCATGAAACTACCAAACGAACACAACAATTTTCTGGTAACTACTCCCAAAATAGAGATCTGTGAATTACCTGGAAAATAATTCAATATAATTGTCTTAAGAAAGCAAAGTGAGATTTGACAGAACATAAATATACAACTCAGTGACTCAGGAAAACAGTGTATAACACAATGAGAAGTTCAACAAAGAGATAAAAATTATTAAAAAAAAAAAAGAGAACCAAACAGAAATTCTGGAGCAAAAGAATGAAATAAAAATGCAATAGAGAGCTTCAACATTCTTTTTTTTCACTCAAGCAGAAGAAATAATCTACAAACTTGAAGGCATGTCTCTTTATATTATCCAGTCAGAGGAGGAAAAATAAAAGAATGAAAAAGTGTGAGGAAACCTATATGAATTATAGGAAACCATAAGAAAACAATATTTGCATTATGAGGTCCCCAAATGAGAAGTAAGAGACAAGGAGACAGAAAATTTACTTGAAGAAATAATGGCTGAACACTGCCCACATCTGGAGAGAGATATGGCCATCTAAGTACACGAAGCTTGAAGATGTCCAAGCATATTCAACCCAAAGAGATATTTACCAATGCACATTATAATCAAATTTTCAAAAATTAAAGACAAAGAATTTTGACAGCAGCAAGAGAAAAAAAAAGACTCAACACATACAAGAGAGCCCTGAAAGATTATTAGCAGATTTCTCAGCAGAAACCTTGCAGGCCAGGAGAGAGTAGGATGATACATTCAAAATGCTCAAAGAAAATACTGCCAAACAAAATACCTTAATCAGCAAAATTGTCCTTCAGAAATGAAGGAAAGATAAAGACTTTCCCAGACAAACAAAAGCTGAGGGAATTTATCACAACTAGACCTGCCTTTCAAGAAATGCTAATGAGAGTTCTTCAATTGGAAATAAAAGGGTGCTAATTAGTAACTACTAGTAACTATTAGTAACATATTATAATAGATATGAAAGTATAAAATTCACTGGTAAAGGTAAATAGTCAAGGTCAAAATGTTCTAACACTGCAATAGTGGTGTATTAATAACCGAACTCTAGCATGAAGGTTAAAAGACAAAAGTGTTAAAAATAATAGTAGCTACCATACTTCATTAATAGATACACAGTGTAAAAAGATGTAATTTGTGACAACAACAAAATAAAATGTGGGGGAGGCAAGTAATGTGTAGAACTCTTTTATGCAATTGAAGTTAAGTTGCTATAGACTTAAAATAGAGTGTTATAATTTTAAGATGCACTATGAATGCCTCATGGTAACCACAAAGCAAAAACCTATAATAAATATGCAATGATAAAGAGAAAAGAATCAAAGCATAACACTACAAAAAGTTAATCCAGAAAGAAAGACAACAAGAGAGGAAGAAAGGAACAAAGAACTGCAAAACGGAGCAGTTCACAAAATGGCAATAGGAAATTCTTATCATTAATCACTCTAAATGTAAATGGATTAAATACATCATTCAAAAGACATAGAGTGGCTGAAAGGATTTAAAAAAAAAAAAACCAATGCCAAATGAAAATCTGCCTATAAGAGACTCACTTCAACTTTAAGGACACAATAGGAACAAATGAAAGAAATGGAAAAAAGAAATCCTTGCAAGTAAAAAGCTAAAGGACCTGGAGTTGATACACTTATATCAGACAAAATAGACTTAAGTCAAAATTAGCAAGAGACAACAAAGGTCATTATATAGTGACAAAAGGGTCAATTCTTCAAGAATATATAATAATTGTAGTATATATAAATCCAACATTGGAGCACCTAAATATACCAACCAATTATTAACAGATCAGAAGGCAGAAATAGACAGCAATGAAATGATAGTATGGGACTTCCATATCCCAACTTTTAACAATAAATGGATCATACAGACATAAAATCAAGAAGGAAATAATGGATTTAAACTACACTTTAGAGCAAATGGCTCTGACACGTATATACAGAGTATTCTATTCAACAGCAGTAGAATATGGATTATTCTCAAGTAAACATGGAATATTATTTAGGATAGATTATATGTTAGGCCACAAAACAAGTCTTAAGAAATTTAAGAAGATTGAAATCATTCAAAGAGTCTTTTCCAACCACAATGACATACAACTAGAAATCAATAACAGAAGGAAAGCTGGAGAATTGGCAAATATGGAAATTAAAAATGCTTCTGAACAATCAGTGAGTCCAAGAAGAAATCAAAAGGGGAATCAAAAGATATCTTGAGACAAATTCCAACTATAAAGAGGAAACACTGTATATCAAAACTTATGTGATGCAGCAAAAGCAGTTTTAAGAAGGAAGTTTATAGCAAACACCTATATTAAGAAAAAAGAAAAATCTCAAATGAATCTAACCATGCACCTCAAGGAACTAGAAAAAAGCTGAGTGTAAAATTAGCAGAAGGAAGGAAATAATTAGAATATTATTAGATTAGAGCAGATTAAAATAGACTAGAAAGGCAATAGAAAAGATCAACAAAAGTGAGTTGGTTTTTTGAAAAATAAGCAATATTGATAAAGTTTTAGCTACACTAACTTCAAAAAAGAAAGATGACTCAAATTAATAAAATTACAAACTAATGAAGAGACATTACATCTGATAGCACAGAACTACAAAGAATCATAAGAGATTACTATGAACAATTATATGCCAAAAATTAGGTAACTTAGGAGTAGTTGAAAAATTCCTATAAACATACAATTTACCAATACTGAAACATGAAGTAGTCAAAAATCTGAACAAACCAATAATGAGCAAGAAGAATGAATTGGTAATCAGAAATCTCCCAATAAATAAAAGCAAAAAATTAGATGTCTTTACTGGTAAATTCTACCAAAATTTTAAAAAGAATTAATACTAGTCCTACTCAAACTCTTCCAAGAAACTGAAGAGGAAAGAACACTACTAAACACTACTATCTTTTTACAAGGCCAGTATTACCCTGACACTAAATCCAGACTAGGACACTCCAGGAAAAGAAAACTACAGGCCAATATTTCTAATAAACATAGATGCAGAAATCCTCAGAGAAATACTAGCAAATCGAATTCAAGAGCACATTAATGGGATCACACACTATGATCAAGTTGGGATTTTCCCTGGGACACAAGGATATTTCAGCATGTGTAAATCAATAACTGTAATACACCAGAGAACAGAATGAAGGACAAAAATCCTATGATCATTCCAATAGATACAGAAAAAGGAATTGACAAAATCCAATGGCCTTTCATGATCAACACCTTCAAAAATTTTGGCATAGAAAAAATATACCTTAACATAAGAAAGGCCATATATGACAAGCCCACAGCTAATATCATATTCAGTAGTGGAAAGTTAAAAGCATTTTCTCTAAGATCAGAAGAAGATATGGATGCCCACTCTCACCACTCATATTCAACAAGTCCTATCCAAAACAATTAAGAAAATAAAACAATAAAAGGCATCCAAATCAGAAGGGAAGAAGTAAAATTATTTCTGTTTTGATACAACTTGATTTTATATATAGAAAACCCCAAAGAATCCACGAAAAAAACTGTTAAAACTGATATATGAATTCAGTAAAGTTGCAAGATACAAAATCAACAAGCATAAATCAATTGTGTTACTATACACTAACAATTGAAAAAGACACAAATAAATGGAAAGATATCCTGGAATTTTAGATTGTAAAAGTTAATATTGTGAAAATGTCCATACAGCTCAAAGCAATCTAAAGATTCAGTGAAATCTCTATCAAAATTCTAATGGCATTTTTCACAGAAATAGAAGGAAAACTATTCTAAAATTTGTGTGTAAACACAAAAGAACCCAAGTAGCCAAAGCAATCTTGAAAAATTAGAGAAAAGCTGGAGGCTTTTCACACTTCATGATTTCAAACTATATTACCAAGCTATAGTAATTTAAAAAGTATGGTTGTGGTGTAAAAACAAGCATGTAGACCACTGGAACAGAATATAGAGACCAGAAATAAACCCATGCCTATATGGTTAACTAATTTTTAACAAGAGCACCAAGAAGGAGCAATGGGGAAAGTATAGTCTCTTCAATGAATGCTGCAGGCTATCCACATGCAAAAGAATACAACTGAACACCTATTTTACACCACCCACAAAAATTAACTCAAAATAGATTAAAGACTTAAATCTAAGACCTGAAATCATAAAACTTCTACAAGAAAACATAGAGGAAAAAACTCCTTGATATTGGTCTTCACAATGATTTCTTGAATAAGACATCAAAAGCACAGGCAACAAAAGCTAAAATAAACAAGTCTGAATACATTAAACTAAAGAATTTCTGCACAGCAAAGGAAACAATAAATAAATTGAAAATGTAATCTACAGAATTAGAGAAAATATTTGCAAACCACATATCTGCCAAAAGTTAATATCCAAAATGTGTGAATAACACATAAAACTCAATGGCAAAGGGGTAAAGGGGCATATATTTATGGTGACTGACAAATAATAATATACAACTGAAATTTCACAATGTTATAAACTGTTATGACACCAATAAAATTAATTAATTTAATTATTTAAAAGAACAAATATTGGAGAAGATGTGGAGAAAAGGGACCCCTCATACACTGCTGGTGGGAATACAAACTGGTGCAGCCACTATGGAAAACAGTGCACAGACTTGTAAAAAAAAATTAAAAATAGAAATACCATATGATCCAGTTATCCCACTACTGCGTATTTTTCCCAAGAACTTGAAAAGAAAAATCCAAAGAGATTTATGCACCCCTATATTCATTGCAGCATTATTCACAATAGCCAAGATGTGGAAGCAACCCAAGTGTCCTTCTACAGATGAATGGATAAAGAAGATGTGGTATGTCTGTCCAATGGAATACTACTCAGCTATGAAAAAGACAAAACCGTCCCATTTGCAATAAGATGGATAGACCTTGAGGGTATGATGTTAAGTGAAATAAGCCAGGCAGAGAAAGACAAATACTGTATGATTTCACTCATATGTGGAAGATAAACAAACACATTGATAAAGAGAACAGATTAGTGGTTACCAGAGGGGAAGGGGGTGGCAGGTGGGAAAAAGGGGTAAAGGGGCACATAAGTATCATGATGCATAAACATTAGACTACCTGTGGTGAGCATGATGCAGTCTACAGAGAAATTGAGAAATAATAATGTACACCTGAAATTATACAATGTTATAAACCATTATGATCACAATAAAATAATTGAAAAAAAAACTTCACATAATCAGATTCACAGTAAAGCCTTGCTTGCCTTTCATACATCAACAATAAATAACTTTGGCTGTCATGAGGGTACAGAATTATTTGGAGCCTATAAACCAAGTAGTTGTTATCTACTCTACCCTTTGCTCAGGGAGCTTTTATGCCTTATTTTATACTAAACTCAGAACTGTCAAAATCTCTTTAACATTTTTCTATATTATATATGCCATAGCCCAATCA